>CM060919.1:305942748-307265248 GCA_030737875.1 Allium sativum
TGGAATGAGGCGTATGTTGTGTTTGTGTAACACTTTTATAAAATATACGCGAGTTATTCGGGAAGTCCGGGTTTATCCCATTCTGAATAATCGATACGACGATAAGTCGAAGAGGAAGACGATGGTCGAAGACCGGAGGTCTTCACGTCGTTTGGGTGATAACTGATGATCTTGATTGGGCTGTACACCCAAGAAGATGGAAACAGTTGGTGATCGTCCAGACGTACTTGGAGATCGATGGATATGCGGGGTACTAGGTGCCTCCGGTTTCGTTCAGCCCCAGAACGGACTTGTAAATGGACTGTGTGTCTGACATCGGATTTCATTCTGTGTGACTGATATCGGTTGCATAGGATGGTTTGCCTGTGTGGCATGCTAAGATGCAAATGATCGAGGCTTCTGTTGAAAAGCAAAGTCTTGTGGTTGATGATCAAAGCACGGCCTTTGTGGCGTAGCTTTGTGTAACGTTTACCTCGCGTGTTTCACACCAGGTATGAACCAAAAACGGGAGACGGACCTCAGGGAGGACTTGCGTTTCTTTCTAGTTAGAAGTGGCGTCAGTGGTTTTACACGCCCTGACGAGTTTGACTTATGTGGTTGTTGCGGTTGCGAGGCGCCTCGGTTATATCGGTTTCGGCCGAATGCATTCTGGTCGGCTGACGGACCAGACTTACACCCCATAGGGTGGGGAGACGTATTGTTCAGGCACTATAATCCACTCCGTGTGGACCGGCCCTGTCGCTCCATGGGGCAGTTGCGGCTGTTCCTGTGGCTCGGGCTAGAGAGTCACGAATCGGTTGAGGACTATCTTTTGCCTCGGTTCATAGACGGAAATCCAATTTCCAAATACGTGACTTTGCGGTTTTATATGTAAACCTATATATGGCGACATGATATATGGTACCCATGCCGCCTATGATTGATACTTATGATTTGAAGTTGTTTTATACACTATGCACTTATTAGTATCAAATGATTTGTTTTAAACGTATCAAGCATTCTTTGGCTGTTATAAGGGAAAACCCTATCCCCCGGCTTGCGTTGCATTGTGTGATAGGACCTGGGTCTTATAACAGCTTCATTTTTCTTTATTTAGCATTGCGCTGTTTGTTTTGTGCACTGGTATTCTTGGAAGGAAACCCGTTCCGTGTTATACGGCGTGGTCCCTTGATTTACCTAACTTTCAAATAAAGATTAATAACTGTTTTAGTTCTCACACCAGTCACATGACTGACCTGGAGTTTATTGTTTTAACCTAAACTCTGGGTGCCCTTATTTTGACACGGGCAGCTAGTAGTTTTGGTTTTGCAGATTTATATTCACAGGATCCTGGTTTACAGCTGGAACGATATCCGGAAAGCTTTGTATCCGTATATCTCTTCTAGTTGTGTATTCTATTATTTTCCGCTGCTATGTATTTAAATGTAATTTAAATCTCTGATATTTCTGTGTAATATTCGTTGATACTCTGTATATTCTTGTAATCTGATGCATTGTTGTAATATACGATGAGATGTTCTTCTGTATGCGTTCTGCTGTGGCTTGTTCTCGAACTATCCGACGCTTTCCTTTACGGGGAGGTTGCGGGTCTTTACACGTGGTATCAGAGCTTTGGTTTACAAAGCAGAGAACAAGGCACGTTAGAACCATACGAAAGAATTCATCAGATATTGGATTAGTAATATCCAATGGGATGACTCGTTAGAGATAGGATCAGTAGTATCCTAGAACGAGTGTGAAGAGTATATTTTTGAAAATGAAAACAAATTTTTGTTTTGAAAATTTAAATCACTTATTCGTATTTGATTATTTAATTATATTGAGTTGGACAGTCCAGTATATAAAGATTTTGCGTATACGTCTGATCCGCGTGTATTCGAAGTTTTAATATATTGGATAGATATGGAATCATACTCTAGTGGCCCGAAGATGATTCTGATGGTTGAGTACTCATCGTCAGAATTTATATTCGAGTGACGAACGTGTAATATCTATATATTTCCTATTGATTGGTGTGAGAACCAAAATTAGATAGGGCCTATTGTTGTGATTTGGCATCAAAAAAAATCTGATTTTTGTCTATGTATCAAAGTTATGAATTTGAAACTCTAATTCACTAATTGATTGATGTTTGTGTTGTTTGTTTATTTGTTTGCTAATTTTTAGCCATTTAGCCTAATAGCACCAAATATTGACTTGTATTGAAATTTGGTCGCATTTGCTTGCATATACTTGTATATCATTGAACAGGTCATAGCAAGGAGGCTAGAGCCAGAGAATAAAATTTGTTTGCCCGACAAATAGGTACATGTTTACTACATAATTTCCTGTTTTGTTTGGGTGATGATGATTTTGTGAGCCTATTGGCTAGCCGCTTGGCTTTTTCTTTTTCTTTTTGAGATCTGAAGGACCGGGGAAGCTATTTGAAATTCCCCGATGCTCCCGGTGCAGGGGAGGTTATGGCGAAATTTTTCAAAAATTTAGGGTGTTAGCCAAATTTTTGAAATTTTGAAAATTCTCAGAAACTAAAGAGTTGGAGAATGGAAGCCAGATCGAGCGTAGTGTTGAATAATCAAACCACTTTCGACTTTGTTCCTTTTCGGGGACGAAAAGTTTTAAGTGGGGGAGATTGTAACAACCCGAAAATCTGGGCCAGTTTAAAATTTTTATTTTGGCCATTATAGCGAATTTTGAATATTTAAAATGAATTATTTTAAATAATATCGACGAGAAATTTATTTAGAATATAAATCGAACGTATATATTATACGCGTCGTCGTTAGAATATAAATAATTATATATAATTATAAAAGGAATTGAAAATGGCGCGGTAGTTCGAAAATTCGATTTCTAATTTCAAATGAATATACAGGATTCAATATAAGTCAGAATTGAACGAAACAAGAAATATTTGAATCTGTATAACTATATCTTTGTAACTAAGTTAACAAACTGAGATTTCATTTTAGAAATGATAAGATATGTCCAGTTTAAAATTAGAAATAGTCGCTGTGGAATTTATATATATTTTTATATATATAAGGCCCTTAAAAATAGTAATTTTGCAAATGACCTCGGATTTCGACGAAACCAGTTTTGTTGGGTCCGTGATGTAAAGTTATTGCTAGGTTTCAAATTTCATATTTTTTCGAATCAATATGTGAGCGTGGCAAAGGAAAACGCGTTTGACCAGTTTCAGTTGATTTTAATCGACTGGAAATTGGCCATTTTTCTAACGGTCTCAGAATTCGACGAAACTAGTTTTGTTAGGACCGTATCGTCAATACGAAGCTAGAAAATATTTTTCGAGAATTTTTAGAGTTAGTAAGTGGCCCCGGTAATTTGAAATGTACGTTTAAAATTCAATATATTGATTTAAATGTAAATTCAACGGAAACTGATTCAAACGATCGAATCAGCCAACGATACATATCCCATTGTGTTCGGAATGGGGGTAATACGCTAAAGACGACAGGCGGTGGACCTCGTTTAGAGGTCGTTGGTGAAAGTCAACCTTTTGCAATTAAAAATAATTAAATTAATTAATAAATTAAAATAACTTTTATAATAACCCCCCCCCCCTCTCTCGTTTACATTCACAGAAAAAAAATTTAGAAAAGATAAAATAAAAAAAAAAAAAAGGGGGGGAAAGCGATCGAAGACCGCCTCCGTTCACCGCGCCGCCATGCTGGAGGCCGCCGCACCCACCCCCTTCTGTTCCGTCGCCATCCTCCTCCTCCTCCACCGGCTCCGCTCCCTCATCTCCTCTTCCAACCGAACGCAAAGACCCCCAAAACCCAGTCGACGATGCCGACTTCGAGACCTCCACCACCTCCGTCGCGAGCAGCTGCCGCACCGCCACCTCCTTCTGACGCCGACGCCACCCTCCGACAAACAGCAGTAAACCCCCCCCTCTCCTCTTGGTAATGTAAGTCTTCTTCTTTTTCTTTATTTATTTATTTTTACTGAATCCTTTTCTTCTCAGTTGTTTGTGTATGTAAGTAAAATAAGGAAATTAGTTTAGTAAAATTAAAATAAGGACTAACACTGTTTTTTTTTTATATAAAGTTTGAAAACTGATTTTTATTTTAAAGTTTGAAAACTGAATTTTAATAAAGCGGAAAAACTAATTTTTGTTTTAATAGGAAAAAAGATTTGAATTTTGAAAAGTAAAAGAAAAGATTTAAACTTTGAAATAAAAATTCGATTTTTATATATTGAACTTTGAAATAAAAATTCGATTTTTATATATTGAACTTTGAACTAAAAATTCGATTTTTATATATTGAACTTTGAACTAAAAATTCGATTTTTATATATTGAACTTTGAACTAAAAATTCGATTTTTATATATTGAACTTTGAAATAAAAATTCGATTTTTATATATTGAACTTTGAACTAAAAATTTGATTTTTAAATATTGAATAGCGAAGTAAAAATTCGATTTTTATGTATGTAGTGGCTACGGGCAACGAAGATGACGAAGATGCGATAGCGATGAAGTTTTCTATCAAGGAAGTGCCGTGGAGCTAGGATAGCTATATGTGAGAATTTCTCACCTTTCTATTTTATTTCTAGTTATATATATATACTAGGATGCAGACGGTGCTTAGTAGCACCCGACACAATCGTCCACAGACCATGGACTTGTTTGTTTGACAGTTTGGTGATTGATTGCGATATTGGTTTGAATGTGGTTTGTGGTGTGAAAAATCGAATCGATAAATTGGTTAGGATTAGACGTGCGCCGTTATAAGGCGAAGGAGTAAGGCTAGGTTAGATCCTTACTCCAAAGTTTGTGGTTTGCATAACGAATTGATTTGATTGATGTGTGAATGGCGTGGGCCTTCACTAGACCGGGGATAAGGCTAGGCCTTGTCCCGTTTCTAGTATCGTGCCGTTATGCCGCCGAAATTTTCTAAAATAAGTTAGAAAAAATAAAAATAGCATTTTATTTAACGAATGAACTGAATAGAAATTCATATGTTAAAATAAAATGTGTTATCGTTAAAAATATAATTTTTAACGTGAATGTGAATAAATAAATATTCATTTACAAACCAGACGGTTTGTTTATGTACACCTATTTGAATGACGTTGATTGGGTCGATAAATTTTACACATCGCCTAACTGCACAAATAAAATATGTGTTTGATTGTTTGAAACCCCACACGGGTGTTAGGATGAAATTTGAAGTTCACTCATCCTGATTGATTAAATATGTCGATCGATTGATTGACAAGCTGCTATAAGCGTTAAATGTCTATATTTGATGCTTATACAGTGTAGTGCACTTTGGTTGATGGTTGATTATTCATCGTTGTTGATATATACATGTGTTGTAGAAAATCCATATAATTAACATTATATGGTAATTGATTGGGCCTCATTCCAGTTTCGAAAAAAAAAAAGAAATATTTGAAATAGAAATATTTGAAATAGAAATATTTGAAATAGAATATTTGAAAATAGAAATATGTGAAGCCGTGAGGATTAGATTGACGCCATTTTGACGTGAACGATATTTATATCGATTTTATTCATTTTAAAATGAATATTGAAAAGTGATTTCGAAATCGAATATTTTGAAATGAATTGAATTGAAAACGATTTCGAAATGAATTGAATTGAAAACGATTTCGAAATGAATTGAATTGAAAACGATTTCGAAATGAATTGAATTGAAAACGATTTCGAAATGAATTGAATTGAAAACGATTTCGAAATGAATTGAATTGAAAACGATTTCGAAATGAATAGAATTGAAAACGATTTCGAAATGAATTGAATTGAAAACGATTTCGAAATGAATTGAATTGAAAACGATTTCGAAATGAATTGAATTGAAAACGATTTCGAAATGAATTGAATTGAAAACGAATTCGAATTGAATTGAAAGCGAAGTGAAATAAATTCAAATTGAATTGAAATTTGAATTGAATAGAAATGGATTTTAAAACGAATTTATAAAGAAGAATTCAATTTTGATTTGAATTGAAATGGAAGTTGAAAATGTTTTTGAAACGAATTCAAAACTATTTATATAATTCGTTTTAAATAGAAATCGACGATATATATATTATATATATATTATATATAATATAATGGCCTGAATAGAACGCGCCGCGCCGCGGCAGTTCGCGAATTTCGACCATTTATTTCAAACGGGCATTACGGGAGATCCGACCGTCGGATTCTCCTAAAACCGGAACCGTTGGGTTCGTATCGAAAAGAGCTTTCTAACGAATGTGAGAAATTTGAAATCTAACGGTTGGATTTGGAGACACGTCCAAATCAAATTCGAAAAAGGTCGCTGTAAGTGCAGTTCGATGGCCATTGATGGAAATCGACTGTACGGGCCTTGATAAAATTATTAAAAATAGTAATAATTTGTGTAAAATCATAAGAAATGATTTGTGAAAGTTTGGGATGAAAAACTCCATATTTGAAAAGATAAAAATAGATTTTTATCGAAATGAACTAGTTTTGAACTAGAATTATAATTCTATTTATTTTTAAATAAATAAATTGAATTTGAAATGGTTTTGAAAATAACCAAAATTTCCAATGATTGCATTGGAGTGGATTTGAATCGAAATTGTCTTCGGAATATTTCGATGTTGGAATTCGTGATATTACAGGTGTTGTTATGGAAATTTGAAAGATATATATTTATATCGTTATTTCCAATACGACATTTGTTAATCGTAGAATTTGATATTGAATATAAGCCGATATATTTTCTATTCAGAGCCTTATATTGAATATCAAATGGGATTTGGGTTTGTCGTGAATGGTGTCTTCACTAACACTGTTCTTGAACCCAGTTGAGAAAAGATTAAATCTTTTTATTTAGATTTAATGAAGTGTACCAATTAAATGATATTTAATTGGAATTGAATTGGTATTGATTTTTGGGTTTATCGTGAACAGTGTTTTAAATAACATTTGTTCTTTAACCCGATAATTAATGAATGTGATTTGGGTTTGTCGTGAATGGTGTCTTCACTAACACTGTTCTTGAACCCAGCTGAGAAAAGATTAAATCTTTTGATTTAGATTTAATGAAGTGTACCAATTAAATAATATTTAATTGGAATTGAATGGATATTGATTTTTGGGTTTATCGTGAACAGTGTTTTAAATAACACTTGTTCTTTAACCCGATAATTAATGGGATGTGACTTTGGGTTTATCGTGAACCGTGTTTTAAATAACACTGATTCTTTAACCCAGTCACAGATTAAAACTAAGTGGAGTTTTAATGAATCTTTAATTAGATTGAAAAGATCGAGAATGGAGTATCACCAGTTTTGCTCCAGGCGATAGTTAAATCTTTAATTAGATTTGAATGTGAAATTTAGAAACTAACTGTCGGTTAGCCAAGCAGAATGGTTTTCTGGATATTGATCTGATGTTGGTTTCGGCCTTCGGGGTTAATATTTGGGGAATTATTCTCTTGATTAATTTACGGTTAGTGACTAATGAATTGGAATGAGGCGTATGTTGTGTTTGTGTAACACTTTTATAAAATATACGCGAGTTATTCGGGAAGTCCGGGTTTATCCCATTCTGAATAATCGATACGACGATAAGTCGAAGAGGAAGACGATGGTCGAAGACCGGAGGTCTTCACGTCGTTTGGGTGATAACTGATGATCTTGATTGGGCTGTACACCCAAGAAGATGGAAACAGTTGGTGATCGTCCAGACGTACTTGGAGATCGATGGATATGCGGGGTACTAGGTGCCTCCGGTTTCGTTCAGCCCCAGAACGGACTTGTAAATGGACTGTGTGTCTGACATCGGATTTCATTCTGTGTGACTGATATCGGTTGCATAGGATGGTTTGCCTGTGTGGCATGCTAAGATGCAAATGATCGAGGCTTCTGTTGAAAAGCAAAGTCTTGTGGTTGATGATCAAAGCACGGCCTTTGTGGCGTAGCTTTGTGTAACGTTTACCTCGCGTGTTTCACACCAGGTATGAACCAAAAACGGGAGACGGACCTCAGGGAGGACTTGCGTTTCTTTCTAGTTAGAAGTGGCGTCAGTGGTTTTACACGCCCTGACGAGTTTGACTTATGTGGTTGTTGCGGTTGCGAGGCGCCTCGGTTATATCGGTTTCGGCCGAATGCATTCTGGTCGGCTGACGGACCAGACTTACACCCCATAGGGTGGGGAGACGTATTGTTCAGGCACTATAATCCACTCCGTGTGGACCGGCCCTGTCGCTCCATGGGGCAGTTGCGGCTGTTCCTGTGGCTCGGGCTAGAGAGTCACGAATCGGTTGAGGACTATCTTTTGCCTCGGTTCATAGACGGAAATCCAATTTCCAAATACGTGACTTTGCGGTTTTATATGTAAACCTATATATGGCGACATGATATATGGTACCCATGCCGCCTATGATTGATACTTATGATTTGAAGTTGTTTTATACACTATGCACTTATTAGTATCAAATGATTTGTTTTAAACGTATCAAGCATTCTTTGGCTGTTATAAGGGAAAACCCTATCCCCCGGCTTGCGTTGCATTGTGTGATAGGACCTGGGTCTTATAACAGCTTCATTTTTCTTTATTTAGCATTGCGCTGTTTGTTTTGTGCACTGGTATTCTTGGAAGGAAACCCGTTCCGTGTTATACGGCGTGGTCCCTTGATTTACCTAACTTTCAAATAAAGATTAATAACTGTTTTAGTTCTCACACCAGTCACATGACTGACCTGGAGTTTATTGTTTTAACCTAAACTCTGGGTGCCCTTATTTTGACACGGGCAGCTAGTAGTTTTGGTTTTGCAGATTTATATTCACAGGATCCTGGTTTACAGCTGGAACGATATCCGGAAAGCTTTGTATCCGTATATCTCTTCTAGTTGTGTATTCTATTATTTTCCGCTGCTATGTATTTAAATGTAATTTAAATCTCTGATATTTCTGTGTAATATTCGTTGATACTCTGTATATTCTTGTAATCTGATGCATTGTTGTAATATACGATGAGATGTTCTTCTGTATGCGTTCTGCTGTGGCTTGTTCTCGAACTATCCGACGCTTTCCTTTACGGGGAGGTTGCGGGTCTTTACAATTCCAGATTTGAAAAAGAAATATTTGAAATAGAATATTTGAAATAGAAATATTTGAAAGGAAATATTTGAAATAGAATATTTGAAAATAGAAATATATGAAGCCGTGTTGATTAGATTGATGCCATTTTGACGTGAACGAGATTTATATCGATTTTATTCATCTTTCAATGAATATTGAAAAGAATTGAAATTCGAATCAGATTGAATTGAATTGAATATAAAACGAATTCGAATTGAATTGAATGTAAAACGAATTCGAATTGAATTGAAAATAAAACGAATTCGAATTGAATTGAATATAAAATGGATTCGAATTGAATTGAATTGAAAATGAATTCAAATCGAATTAAAATCGATTTGAATTGAAATCAATTCGAAATGAATTTATATTGGAAAATTCAATTTTGATTTGAATTTGAAATGAAGTTGAAATCGTTTCGAAAATGAATTTAAAACGATTTATAAAATACGTTTTAAAAGGAAATCGACGAAGTATATATTATATATATATATAATATAATGGTCTGAATAGAACGGGCCGCGCCACGGCAGTTCGCGAATTTCGACCATTGACTTCGAACGGATATTACGGGAGATCCGACCGTCGGATTCTCCTAAAACCTGAATCGTTGGGTTCGTATCGAAAAGAGCTTTCTAACGAATATTAGAAATTTGAAATCTAACGGTTGGATTTGGAATTATGTCCAAATCAAATTTGGAAAAGGTCGCTGTAAGTGCAGTTCGATGGCCGTTGATGGAAATCCACTGTGCGGGCCTTGATAAAATTTTTAAAAATAGTAATAATTTGTGTGAAATCATAAGAAATGATTTGTGAAGATTTAGGATGAAAAACTCCATATTTGAAAAGATAAAAATAGATTTTTATTGAAATGAACTAGTTTTGAACTAGCATTATAATTCTATTTATTTTTAAATAAATAAATTGAATTTGAAAAAGGTTTTAAAAGTAACCAGAATTTCCAATAATTGAACTGGAATGGATATGAATCGAAATTGTCTTCGGAATACTTCGATGTTGGATTTCGTGATGATACAGATATGGTTATGGGAATTTGAAAGATATATTTATATCATTATTTCCAATACGATACTTGTTGGTCGTAGAATTTGATATCGAATATAAGCCGATATATTTTCTATTCAGAGCCTTGTATTTAATATCAAATGTGATTTGGGTTGGTCGTGAATGGTGTCTTCATTAACACTGTTCTTAAGCCTAGTTGCAGAAAGATTAAATCTTTTTATTTAGATTTAATGAAGTGTACCAATTAAATAATATTTAAATGGAATTGAATTGATATTGATTTTTGGGTTTATCGTGAACAGTGTTTTAAATAACACTTGTTCTTTAACCCAACAATTAATGGAACGTGATTTTGGGTTGTCGTGAATGGTATCTTCAATAATACTGTTCTTAGACCTAAAGGAGTTAAGAAAATCAGAAACTAATTGGAGATTAGTTAAGTTGAATGGTTTTCTGGATATTGATCTGATGTTGGTTTCGGCCTTCGGGGTTAATATTTTGGGAATTGCTCACTTGCTAATTTATGGTTAGGGACTGATTGAAATGTGATGTGATTTTGGGGTTTATCGTGAACCGTGTTCTAAATGACACTGATTCTTTAATCCAGTTAAAGATTAAAACTAAGTGGAGTTTTAATGAATCTTTAATTAGATTGAAATGATCAAGAATGGAGTATCACCAGTTTTGCTCCAGGCGATAGTTAAATCTTTAATTAGATTTGAACGTGAAATGGTAATTGAATTTACCGATAACACCGTGATGTTGGATATGAAGTATTACCAGTTTTACTTCATGGGATGAATAGGTTGGGATTGGGAAATTAAAATAAATGATTACTTCGGTAAAGTTCGTTAATCCCGACTAGTTTGAAATGATATTCAAAAGTGGATTAAAGAATAAATTAAAGAATTTATCTTTGATAAAATTAATGGGAACCTTTCCCTATGAATGTGAAATTTAGAAACTAACTGTTGGTTAGCTAAGCAGAATGGTTTTCTGGATATTGATCTGATGTTGGTTTCGGCCTTCGGGGTTAATATTTGGGAAATTATTCTCTTGATTAATTTACGGTTAGTGACTGATGAATTGGAATGAGGCGTATGTTGTGTTTGTGTAACACTTATTTAAAATATACGCGAGTTATTCGGAAAGACCGGGTTTATCCCATTCTGAATAACTGATACGACGATAAGTCGAAGATGAAGACGGTGGTCGAAGACCGGAGGTCTTCACGTCGTTTGGGTGATTACTGATGATCTTGATTGGGATGTACACCCAAGAAGATGGAAACAGTTGGTGATTGTCCAGACGTACTTGGGGATCGATGGATATGCGGGGTACTAGGTGCCTCCGGTTTCGTTCAGACCCAGAACGGACTTGTAAATGGACTGTGTGTCTGACATTGGATTTTAGTCTGTGTGATTGATTTCTATTAAATATATATCTGTTTGGCGGCGGAGAATTTATTCTCTTGTTTAACGCCCTTCTCTGAGACGTACGAGCTCAGGGGTTATATACTGATGGATATCAAACGCATAGAGTGAATTGCCTGTGTGGCATGCCTAAGTGGCGAATGATCAAGGCTTCTGTTGAAAAGCAAAGTCTTGTGGCTGATGATCGAAGCACGGCCTTTGTGGCGTAGCTTTGTGTAACGTTTAATTCGCGAGTTTCACAGCCGGTATGAACCAAAAACGGGAGACGGACCTCAGGGAGGGCATGCGTTTCTTTCTAGTTAGAAGTGGCGTCAGTGGTTTTACACGCCCTAACGAGTTTGACTTATGTGGTTGTTGCTGTTGCGAGGCGCCTCGGTTTGATCGGACGATCCGGGTCCGATGGAGTCATTCGTTGGCTCATTTACGCCCCATAGGGCGGGGAAACGTAGTGTTCAGGCATTTTAATCCACATTGGTGGACCGGCCCTGTCGCTCCAATGTCACTCGAGCTCTGACCTGAGGCTCGGGCTAGAGAGTCTCGAATCGATTGAGGACTATCTTTTGCCTCGGTTCATAGATGGAAATCCAACTTCCAAATAGGTGACATTTGCGGTTTTATTTGTAGAGCCTAGTATGGCGACATAGTGGGATGGGGCGCTTATGCCGTCTATGATTGATATTTATGATTTGAAGTTGTTTTATACACTATACACTTATAGTAATAATAAATGATTTGTTTTAAACGTATCAAGCATTCTTGGCTATCATAAGGTAAAAACCCTATCCTCCGGCTTGCGTTGCATTGTGTGATGGGACCTGGGGCTTATAATAGCTTCATTTTTCTTTATTTAGCATTGCGCTATTGTTTTATGCACTGGTGCTCTTGGGAGGAAACTCGTTCCGTGTTATACGGCATGGTCCCTTGATTTACCTTACTTTGAAAATAAAGATAAATAACTGTTTTAGTTCTCACACCAGTCACATGACTGACCTGGAGTTTATTGTTTTAACCTAAACTCTGGGTGCCCTTATTTTGACACGGGCAGCTAGTAGTTTTGGTTTTGTAGATTTATATTCACAGGATCCTGGTTTACAGCTGGAATGATATCCGGAAAGCTTTGTATCCGTATATCTCTTCAAGTTGTGCATTGTATTATTTTCCGCTGCAATGTATTTAAATGTATTTAAATCTCTGATATTTCTGTGTAATATTCATTTATACTCTGTATATTCTTGTATCTGATGGAATTGTTGTATTAAACAATGAAATGTTATTTCGTCTGCGTTTTGATTTTGTCATGTTCTCAAAACAATTCGTTCTTTCTCTTCTCTTCGGAGACCGGGGAAGTTCGGGTTGCTTCATTTGGTATCAGAGCTTTGGTTTACAAAGCTCAGAGAACAGGACACCTTAGAACCATGCGAAAGAATTCATCAGATATTGGATTAGTAATATCCAATGGGAATGACTCGTTAGAGATGGGATCAGTAGTATCCTAGAACGAGTGTGAGGAGTATATTATTAAAATGAAAACAATTTTTTTTTTTTTTTTGAAAATTTAAATCAATTATTCGTATTTGATTATCTATTTATATTGAGTTGGACAGTCCAGTATATAAAGATTTTGCGTATACGTCTGATCCACGTGTATTTGAAATTTTAATATACTGGATAGATATAGAATTACACTCTAATCGCCCGGAGATGATTTTGATGATGGAGCTCCATCATTAGAATTTATGTCCGAGTGACGAAGGTGGAACGTCTATATATTTCCTATTGACTGGTGTGAGAACCAAAATTAGATAGGTCTTATTGTTGTGATTTGGCACCAAAAATGTGATTTTTGACCATATATCAAAGTTATGGATTTGAAATGATAATCAACTAATTGATTGATGGTTGTGTTGCTTGATTATTGTTGGATTGATTAAATTTGTACCATATAGCCAAACTATATCAAATATTGAAATGTATTGAAATTTGGTCGCATTTGCTTGCATATACATGTACTTACTTTGAACAGGTCATAGCAAGGAGGCTAGAGCAGAGAATAAAATTTGTTTGCCCGACAAATAGGTACATGTTTACTATATAATTTACTGTTTTGTTTGGGTGATGATGATTTTATGAGCCGATTGGCTAGCCGCTTGGCTTTTTCTTTTTCTTTTTGAGATCAGAAGGCCTATATGGCAATTTCAGGATTTTCCCGTGGCTCCCGGTGCAGGGGAGGTTATGGCGAAATTTTTCGAAAATTCCGGGTGTTAGCCAAATTTTTGAAGAATTTGAAAATTCTCAGAAACTGAAAATTTGGAGAATGGAAGCCAGATCGAACGTAGAGTTGATTAATCAAACCACTTTCGACTTTGTTCCTTTTCGGGGACGAAAAGTTTTAAGTGGGGGAGATTGTAACAACCCGAAAATCCGAGCCAGTTTAAAATTTTTATTTTGGCGATTTTAGCGAATTTTGAACATTTAAAATGAATTATTTTAAATAATATCGACGAGAAATTTATTTTGAATAGAATTCGAACATATATATTATATACGTCGTCGTTAAAATATAAATAATATAATTATAAATAGAATTGAAAATGGTGCGGTAGTTCGATAATTCGATTTCAAACTTCAATTGAATGTACCGGGTGCAAAACAATCCGGATTTTAGCGAAGCCAAAAATAATAGAATCTAATTGTGAATATCTTTCCAACGAATCCGACAAATCAAAATTTTATAGCAGGAATCAAAAGATATGTCCAGTTGAAAATTCTGAATAGTCGTTATGGAATTCAGGCCCTTAAAAATGGAAATTTTGCAAATGACCTCGGATTTCGGCGAAACCACTTTTGTTGGGTCCATGATGTCAAGTTATTGCTAGATTCCCATTTTCATAATTTTTCGAATCAATATGTGAGCGTTGCATAGGAAAACGTGGTTGACCAGTTTCAGTTGATTTTAATCGACTGGAAAATGGCCATTTTTCAAATGGCCTCAGAATTCGACGAAATCAGTTTTGTTAGGACCGTATCGTCAATACGAAAATAATTTTCTAGAATTTTTCGAGTTAGTATGTGGCCCCAGTAAAGTGAAATGTACGTTTAAAATTCAATATAATGATTTAAGTGTAAATTTGATGGAAACAGTCGAACCAGCCTATGAAACATATCCCATTGTGTTCGGAATGGGGGTAATTAGCTAGGGGCAACAATCGTTGGGTCTCGATGGGTGTTCGAATTAAAAGTCAACATTTAGGGTTTGGAAAAATAAAATAAATAATAAAATTAATATATTCATTAACCCCCTCCCTTTCAAATTCCTTTTCCTCCTTCAGTTGTTTCCCCCGATTAAAAAAAACGGACTCCTCCAGATCGAAGAGGCGACGCGCCTCCCCACGTTGGCTGCCATCGTGCGCCACCTCCCTTCCACCATCCCGCTGCATCTTCTTCTCCCCCCCCCCCCCCCCCCGACGTTGATCCAATCCTCTCAGTCTCCCTCTCCGCGCCAAGAGCCCACCAAACCCCAAAATCGAAAAAACCAGCACCCCATCGAGAAGCAGCCACCCCCTCCGACCTATTGTGGGTCGCCGCCGCCACTACACCCCTCCGCCTTCCTCCCTAGACGCCAGCCGCGTCATCCCCCTCCCCCAAGCCCATTATAAGTTTTTGTTTTAATTTATTTAGTTATTTATGTTGATTTATTTAAAGTAATTGATATTAGAAGATCAAAATCAATTTTTATTTATAGCTTTGCTGAAAAAGAATTGATTTTTATTTATATTTATATATTTAAACGTAAAAGAATGATTTTTAATATGAAAAGAATGATTTTTAATATGAAAGTAATGATTTTTACCTTATGAAAGTGATGATCTTTATCCTATGAAAGTAATGGTTTTTATCATAGGAAAGTAGTGGTTTTGAAACATTAAAAAGATATAATTTTGAATGATAAAAATAAAAATACGATTTACATGTGATGTAAAATGAGACTTTTCATTGTAGGAAAATTGGATTTTTTATAGTAGAAAAGTTAGGTTTTCATTTTGAAAGTAGCGGTATTTTTATAAAGAAGAAAGGCGATATTTTTATAAAGTAGAGATATTAAAATTTTGATCTTTATATATGTAGTGAATCAAAAATATGATTTTTACTTGTATAGAGTATTGAAAATATGACTTTTATATAGTAGAAGATATAAAATACTATTATTATATAAGTAGTGTATTGAAAATAAAATTTCTATATAATAGAGAATATAAAAAGATAATTTTTATATAGAGAATAGCGTGATAAAAATATAACCTTTATTATATGAACATCGGTGTAAAAATAGAATTTTTATCTATATAATAGCGATATAAAAATATGATTTTTATATGTTGAATAGCGATATAAAAATATGATTTTTATATATTGAATAGCGAAGTAAAAATATGATTTTTATATATTGAATAGCGAAGTAAAAATTCGATTTTTATATATGTAGTGGCTACGGGCAACGAAAGTGACAAAAGGCGAGAACAACGATGACTTCTACATAAAAAGAGTCGAGATGATTGGATTAGCTATCGGTGAGAACTTCTCACCTTTTAATTTTATTTTTCTAGTTGAATATATACTAGGATGCAGACGGTGTTTAGTAGCACCCGACACCCGTCGTCCACAGACCATGGACGGCTTGTATGCTTGTTTGTTTGATTTTGATGTGTAGTTGATTATGTGATGTGATGTGAAATGAAATAAAATATTTATATAGTTAAAAATATTTTATAGTTAAAAATAGAATTTTTAACGTATATATGAAAGGAAATAAAAATAAACAAATTGGACGATTTGTTTATATACACACATTTGAATGATATTGATTGAGACGATAAATTTTACACATCGCCCAACTGCACAAATAAAATCTGTGTTTGATTGTTTGAAACCCCACACGGGTATTGGGATGATATTTGACGTACACTAATCCCGATTGTTTAGTTGTATGTCGATCGATTGATTGACAGACTGTTATAAGCATTGAATATTTATATTTGATGCTTATACAGTGTAGAATGCACTTTGGATGATGGTTGATTACTCATCGTTGTTACTGTATACATGTGTTGTAGAAAATCCATATAATTAACGTTATATGGTAATTGATTGGGCCTCATTCCAGATTTGAAAAAGAATATTTGAAATAGAAATATTTGAAAGGAAATATTTGAAATAGAATATTTGAAAATAGAAATATATGAAGCCGTGTTGATTAGATTGGCGCCATTTTGACGCGAACGAGATTTATATCGATTTTATTCATCTTTCAATGAATATTGAAAAGAATTGAAATTCGAATTATATTGAAAAGAATTGAAATTCGAATCAGATTGAATTGAATTGAATATAAAACGAATTCGAATTGAATTGAATGTAAAACGAATTCGAATTGAATTGAAAATAAAACGAATTCGAATTGAATTGAATATAAAATGGATTCGAATTGAATAGAATTGAATTGAAAAGAAAATGAATTCAAATCGAATTAAAATCGATTTGAATTGAAATCAATTTGAAATGAATTTAAAATGAATTTAAATTGGAAAATTCAATTTTGATTTGAAATTGAAATGAAGTTGAAATCATTTCGAAAACGAATTTAAAACGATTTATAAAATACGTTTTAAAAGGAAATCGACGAAGTATATATTATATATATTATATATTTAATATAATGGCCTGAATAGAACGCACCGCGCCGCGACAGTTCGCGAATTTCGACCTTTGACTTCGAACGGATATTACGGGAGATCCGACCGTCGAATTCTCCTAAAACCGGAACCATTGGGTTCGTATCGAAAAGAGCTTTCTAACGAATATTAGAAATTTGAAATCTAACGGTTGGATTTGGAATTATGTCCAAATCAAATTTGGAAAAGGTCGCTGTAAGTGCAGTTCGATGGCCGTTGATGAAAATCGACTGTGCGGGCCTTAATAAAATTATTAAAAATAGTAATAATTTGTGTAAAATCATAAGAAATGATTTGTGAAGATTTGGGATGAAAAACTCCATGTTTGAAAAGATAAAAAAAGATTTTTATCGAAATGAACTAGTTTTGAACTAACATTATAATTCTTTTTATTTTTAAATAAATAAATTGAATTTGAAAAAGGTTTTAAAAGTAACCAGAATTTCCAATAATTGAACTGGAATGGATTTGAATCGAAATTGTCTTCGGAATACTTCGATGTTGGATTTCGTGATGATACAGATATGGTTATGGGAATTTGAAAGATATATTTATGTCGTTATTTCCTACGATATTTGTTGGTCGTAGAATTAGATATTGAATATAAGCCGATATATTTTCTATTCAGAGCCTTGTATTTAATATCAAATGTGATTTGGGTTTGTCGTGAATGGTGTCTTCATTAACACTGTTCTTAAGCCTAGTTGAGGAAAGATTAAATATTTTTATTTAGATTTAATGAAGTGTACCAATTAAATAATATTTAATTGGAATTGAATTGATATTGATTTTTGGGTTTATCGTGAACAGTGTTTTAAATAACACTTGTTCTTTAACCCGATAATTAATGGAACGTGATTTTGGGTTGTCGTGAACGGTATCTTCAATAATACTGTTCTTAGACCTAAAGGAGTTAAGAAAATCAGAAACTAACTGGAGATTAGTTAAGTTGAATGGTTTTCTGGATATTGATCTGATGTTGGTTTCGGCCTTCGGGGTTAATATTTTGGGAATTGCTCACTTGCTAATTTATGGTTAGGGACTGATTGAAATGTGATGTGATTTTGGGGTTTATCGTGAACCGTGTTTTAAATGACACTGATTCTTTAACCCAGTTAAAGATTATAACTAAGTGGAGTTTTAATGAATCTTTAATTAGATTGAAATGATCGAGAATGGAGTATCACCAGTTTTGCTCCAGGCGATAGTTAAATCTTTAATTAGATTTGAACGTGAAATGGTAATTGAATTTACCGATAACACCGTGGTGTTAGATATGAAGTATTACCAGTTTTACTTCATGGGATGAATAGGTTGGGATTGGGAAATTAAAACAAATGATTACTTCGGTAAAGTTCGTTAATCCCGACTAGTTTGAATTGATATTCAAAAGTAGATTAAAGAATAAATTAAAGAATTTATCTTTGATAAAATTAATGGGAACCTTTCCCAATGAATGTGAAATTTAGAAACTAACTGTCGGTTAGCTATGCAGAATGGTTTTCTGGATATTGATCTGATGTTGGTTTCGGCCTTCGGGGTTAATATTTGGGAAATTATTCTCTTGATTAATTTACGGTTAGTGACTGATGAATTGGAATGAGGCGTATGTTGTGTTTGTGTAACACTTATTTAAAATATACGCGAGTTATTCGGAAAGACCGGGTTTATCCCATTCTGAATAACTGATACGACGATAAGTCGAAGATGAAGACGGTGGTCGAAGACCGGAGGTCTTCACGTCGTTTGGATGATTACTGATGATCTTGATTGGGATGTACACCCAAGAAGATGGAAACAGTTGGTGATTGTCCAGACGTACTTGGGGATCGATGGATATGCGGGGTACTAGGTGCCTCCGGTTTCGTTCAGACCCAGAACGGACTTGTAAATGGACTGTGTGTCTGACATTGGATTTTAGTCTGTGTGATTGATTTCTATTAAATATATATCTGTTTGGCGGCGGAGAATTTATTCTCTTGCTTAACGCCCTTCTCTGAGACGTACGAGCTCAGGGGTTATATACTGATGGATATCAAACGCATAGAGTGAATTGCCTGTGTGGCATGCCTAAGTGGCGAATGATCAAGGCTTCTGTTGAAAAGCAAAGTCTTGTGGCTGATGATCGAAGCACGGCCTTTGTGGCGTAGCTTTGTGTAACGTTTAATTCGCGAGTTTCACACCCGGTATGAACCAAAAACGGGAGACGGACCTCAAGGAGGGCATGCGTTTCTTTCTAGTTAGAAGTGGCGTCAGTGGTTTTACACGCCCTGACGAGTTTGACTTATGTGGTTGTTGCTGTTGCGAGGCGCCTCGGTTTGATCGGACAATCCGGGTCCGATGGAGTCATTCGTTGGCTCATTTACGCCCCATAGGGCGGGGAAACGTAGTGTTCAGGCATTTTAATCCACATTGGTGGACCGGCCCTGTCACTCCAAGGTCACTCGAGCTCTGACCTGAGGCTCGGGCTAGAGAGTCTCGAATCGGTTGAGGACTATCTTTTGCCTCGGTTCATAGATGGAAATCCAATTTCCAAATACGTGACATTTGCGGTTTTATTTGTAGAGCCTAGTATGGCGACATAGTGGGATGGGGCGCTTATGCCGTCTATGATTGATATTTACGATTTGAAGTTGTTTTATACACTATACACTTATAGTAATAATAAATGATTTGTTTTAAACGTATCAAGCATTCTTGGCTATCATAAGGTAAAAACCCTATCCTTCGGCTTGCGTTGCATTGTGTGATGGGACCTGGGTCTTATAATAGCTTCATTTTTCTTTATTTAGCATTGCGCTGTTGTTTTATGCACTGGTGCTCTTGGGAGGAAACCCGTTCCGTGTTATACGGCGTGGTCCCTTGATTTACCTTACTTTGAAAATAAAGATAAATAACTGTTTTAGTTCTCACACCAGTCACATGACTGACCTGGAGTTTATTGTTTTAACCTAAACTCTGGGTGCCCTTATTTTGACACGGGCAGCTAGTAGTTTTGGTTTTGCAGATTTATATTCACAGGATCCTGGTTTACGGCTGGAATGATATCCGGAAAGCTTTGTATCCGTATATCTCTTCTAGTTGTGCATTGTATTATTTTCTGCTGCAATGTATTTAAATCTCTGATATTTCTGTGTAATATTCATTTATACTCTGTATATTCTTGTATCTGATGGAATTGTTGTAATAACTAATGAAATGTTATTCCGTCTGCGTTCTGATTTTGTCGTGTTCTCAAAACAATTCGTTCTTTCTCTTCTCTTCGGAGACCGGGGAAGTTCGGGTTGCTTCACCTTGGTCGTATTTTACATTGAGCATTTAAAGGAGTTAATATAGATATCGAAGTTGACATGGATGAAAGGAATGCGATATCTCATAGATTTTTATCAGATAATTTACTCGATATGACGAAATTGAAGTCAAGTACTTTACGATCCCAAGCTCGAACTATCCACTGAACTTTAATCCGATCACTCCAACCTCGTACCAAAAGTTATGATAAAGTTTATAAACGTGATTTCCAAGCTCGATATGCCATCTACAAAAACATTCCAATTAATTAGACCAAGATTTTAATGGCTGGGTTTTTTGACATTAATTATAAAAGGAAATATAAAGCTATCCATTATGGTGCTTACATCATGCGTATTCTATTTGACTAAGAAGTTAAGCTTATGGAATCTGTAACATCCCGTACTTTCTGTTAACGTTATAGTAACAAATTCAACAGTACTTAATTTCAAATGTGAGAATTAAGGTAAACGGGTTACGCCATTTCGTTCGTCTCGGAATTCTGCTTGAGATAGAGTCCGAGTTTGCATGAATTGGACTTCGTATGAAGAAGTTATGGCCCTCAGAAGTTTCAGAAATTCAAATAAATTCAAACAGCTCAAAACAGAATTCAAAATTCAAAACAGAAGTCAAAAGCGGGTTGGGCGGGAAAATTCCCGCCCAGGACCCAGGTCAACCAGGGGCTCGACCTCCCCCATACAGGTCGACCTGGGGGTCGACCTGCCCCCTCGGATAAGATCTGAAACCGATGATTTTTGTCTTCCTGCTGAGTCATTAGGGCTGATGTAGCAATCCTATCTTGGCTGGATGGTCTTGATTTATACTAGGAACATCTGACGGCTCTTATTAAATCAAAGTTCTATATAAATAACCTAACACTCAACCTAAAATCACATAAAAAATATTCCTAGAGCCGTCATGCTGTCAATGGAGAACTTGGAGTAGCCGTCACCTCTTTCAATTCAAATACAAGATAAAAGCTACATCAAAATCAAATTAAAACTACTTTAATTCAACGATCTACATCAAAGGCGAGCATTTCAATTTCAGAGTACAGCTTCCAGAAATCAAGAATTCCTTTTTGTTTGTAAGTTGGTTATTACGTAGATTTAAATGTTTTCTTAACATGAAATCATGACATGTTGTAACTCGAATGTAGAACGATGCTTATGTATAAGATAAATAAAGTTTGATTCTCATTTATCTTAAATTACCGTTGCGATTGATCTTGCCTATAAGTTTGTGGTGATGAACATACCATATTATATGTTATTATTGGAATCTATTATGATTGGGTGATGAACTTATTATGCCAACTTAGTGATGAACATGTCATGTTATAATTTGGTGGTTACTTGCAAGTTTATGATCTAAATCACATGCCTACATGTTTAGATCAACAATTATGTATATTTAGAACTATGTTAAGTTGAACCTATTTATGTTGCAAGTTGGATTTGTGGCCCTCTTATGTTTTAACACACATAAGTTATCATGCTAAGTTGTGATTTAAATATGTTTATAGTAGCTTTCTTATGTTTTAACATACATAAGTTAATATGCTAAGTTGTGGTTTAAATTGTGTTTATATGTTAAACCACCATGTTATACCTATATCAAGTTTACATGATAATTAGATCCAACTTAGTCACAAGTTCACCTACATGTTTAATTAAGTAAATGATGCTTCTATGCCAAGTTACACATGATAAGTTAGAAGTATGTTATTGTATGTTTATTTCATGTCCCTTGTTTATTACCCTTTTTGTTTATGGGTCTGGGCTAATTTATTAGCCCAACATTTTATGTAATTTATGCGAACATACCAAGGGGGTAGCGTTGGGAAAACATGAAAAATTCATGGCATAGATTGGCTCATGAAATGGTATATTTGGTATACCATTTATTGTGAGCATAATCAAAAGGATAATTATGGCATGATTAAATTAAGATTAATTTATATATAGAATTAGACATATATAGAAAATATGTAAATTTAGAAAAGACGAATATGCCTAACCCGAGGTTAGATTGAGTTGTAGTGTAAAACTGCCCGGAACCGCCCGGCATATCCAGTAACCACAACAACACCTATCTAATGTGGGTGGTTAGTGCATTGAGCCCAAAAAAGACCCGAGGTTAGACTAAGTTGTGGTGTAAAACTACCCGGAACCGACCGACACATGCAGTGACCACAACAATACCTGTCTAATGTGAGTGGTTGGTGCTTTAATGAATTGTAGCTAAGTCAAGATTGGTAGGGTTAAGTCAATTAAGGAAACACTTAACCAACTCAATATATTAACTAAACTGATGGGTGGTGTTAGGTAAACTTGGACACTTAACCAAATAAACATGTTGATTAGAAAACCCTAGTAATGGGGACCCATTTCAGCAGTAACCCACATAGATGTATCATGGTACCCTGAACTAGGCAGGGTGGCGCACGATTACTGGGCTGATTATAAGCGGTCAAAACGTCGGCGGTTGGTGCGTCAGCGTAGGTTCGACGGAGTACGGGCATGCACGTACTCCGGAGTGGAAAAAGCAGGCACTGGGCATCAGTAGTTATACACTGTGCATCTTGAATCATGTCAGGTTGCCACCAGAGGGACTGATACACCTCATGGTGGGACCAGCACTGGTGTTTACAATCAAGGGGGCCGAATGACACAGGATATGAATGCATGCGAGTAGGAGCCGATTAATAAGGGGATCGTTCGTTATGAACACGTATGGCCGGTTGGGTCAATGGTTAGTAGGTGCAGAGACTTTAGTAATGGGTGCGATCACATGTTCAACTTATCTTATGTTAGGGTATTGTCCTATTTTCTATTATTTCTATCATGATCCCTTTCCTTGTTTAAATACTAGTAATCACTGAACTACCAGACTTATTGTCTGACCCGTTTTCTTTCGTCTTCTTTTCTTCCGTTCCCCCCCCCCTCAGGTAGCCAAGGAGGGAATAGCTCAGCTTAATTTTGGACCGTTCATCTTTCCAAGTTTTAAGACTCTGTGATGTATGGCTTGGAACCTCTTGTCTTTGGCTATGGCTTTGGACACACTACACCAGGGGATTTATGCAGTTTTAATTATGTTTTATGCTTCTTTATTTGATAATCAAGACAGATATTTTGATGTAATGTTTGAGAAGTTGTTTTGAGACAGTTTGTTGTAATGCTTTTGTTATGAACCACGTATGAAATAAATTCAGTTTTTATCTGCTGCTTATTTATGTCTGTCTTGTAAAAAAATTTGTGTCTTGTACCTATTACCCTCCACCAAAGTTAAGGCATTCCCTTTCTGTGTGACCTTAACGGAGGTGGGGTGTTTCACTTGGTATCAGAGCAAAGGTTTACCAGATCAGATAAAAGTTTTTGAAAACTATTTTCAAAAAGAAGCATTTATCAAGAAAAAGTGTTATTTTATTTTAAAAGGCATAATCCCCCAAAGCCATATGCACTATCTTTCTATCCTTCATTTTGAATCTTTCCTTTTGTTTCAGCATGTTTGGGGATCTTAACCTTCCATAGGGTGTACCGATACCTGGCTGGTTCAGGAGGTACCTAGAGGCTAGGACCAACGACACAGGCCCAGCAGACATTCCTCCTCCCCCAGCTGTAGCGGTTCCTCCTCCTCGTGCAAATGATTTCTCAAAGATATGTAGAGATTTTAAAGCCATGGGTGGAAATAATTTTAATGGAACTAAAACATTCGTAGAAGCAAGGAACTGGCTCAAAGAAACTGAGGACTTATTCGTTATCTTCGAGGTAGATGATAGACAGAAGATCCAGTTGGCAGTGTGGTTGCTGAAAGATGAAGCTTCTTATTGATGGGAGGTTACCAATGCTGAGAGGCCAGTGGAAACTTGGGAGGATTTCAGAATAAGGTTTGAGATGAAATTCCTCTCACAAGCTGAACGAAGCCTACAAGTGGAAAAGTTCTTATCTCTTAAGCAAGGAAGTATGACGGTCAAGGAATATGTCAACCAATTCAATCAGTTGGCCCGATTTGGACTAGATTTAGTGAACACTCCTCATAAGAAGGCTCTCTATTTTGTCAAGGGATTGAATGAGCCACTACACAGCCTAGCTATGACCCATGTACCTATGGGTGCGACTTATGAGAGGTTGGTGGACATGGCACTCTTACACGAGGAGGACAAAGGCAAGAAAGAGGCAAAAGTGAAAGTGCCTCAAGAAAAGAAAGCGGAAGGATCACAGGACAATAAAGCTGATTCAAAGAAAGGAGGGAAAAACAACAACAAACCCCGTGATAAGAGACAGTGTAATTTCTGTGGCATACCTGGACATCTGGCCAAAGACTGTAGGAAGAAGAAGAGGAAGATGGGTGGTTGTTTCCATTGCGGTGAGACAGGACACATGGCTAAGGACTGCCCAAGGAAGCAAGGGCAGTGGCAAAGGACTGGATCCACCTCTGGAGGGCAGGTTCACACTCTCATGGCACCTCTGCAAGAACGAGGTAGAAATATTTATGTTGAGAGTTTAGTTTATCTTTTTGATCATCCTGTTCGCACACTCTTTGATTCTGGCGCATCGCACTCTTTTATATCTACTGCTTTAGCTGAATCTCTGCACCTAGACACCAGTATAGTAGAGGATCCCTTGGTTATTTCAAATCCAATTGGGGGCTCAGCTTATTTGTCAATGATTTGTTTGGATTTGAAAATTTCTATACTTAGCGTTGAGTTTAGATGTAATGCCTATGTTTTGGGCTTCACGGGCTATGGGTTGATTCTAAGCATGGATTGGCTATCCAGTAATGGTGCCATCCTTGATTGTGAAAAGAGAGTGGTTAGACTCATGACCCGCCTTGGTAACACTCTCGAAATTTCTTGTAATCCCATGAACTTTGTTATGCTTAGTTATCTAGAATCTCTTGATGCGTCTGTTGAGAACTTACAGTCTGTAAGAGTAGTCCGTGAATACTCGGATGTGTTCGAAGAGATAAAGGGCTTACCTCCTAAGCGGGAGATAGACTTCCGCATATACCTCGTTGACAATGCAAAACCCGTTGCTTTACCCGTTAGACACATGGCTCCAAGGGAGAGGAAAGAACCCAGCAAACAAGTTAAAGAGTTACTTGAGAAAGGGTTTATAAGGCGAAGTATTTCTGAATGGGGTGCCCAGTAGTGTTCACAACTAAAGTGGATGGTTCACTTCGCCTATGCGTTGACTATAGGGAGCTAAACAAGCTGACCAAGAAGAATAGACACCCACTCCCAAGAATAGACGATTTGTTTGATCAGCTTGTAGGTGCATCGGTTTTCTCCCAATTAGATCTAGCTACCGGGTTTCATCAGCTAAGAGTGGCTGAAGATAGCATTGATAAAACCGCGTTCAGAACTCCAGATGGTTTCTTCGAGTGGCTTGTCATGCCCTTCGGCTTGACTAATGCACCCGCTTACTTCGTTGAATTGATGAGTAGGGTGTTTAGGGAATTCCTCAATAAGTTTGTGGTGGTCTTCGTGGACGACATTTTGATTTTCTTGAAGAATGAGGAAGAGCATGCTCAGCATCTAAAGGAAGTCATGGATACTCTCCGTGCACATCAGTTGAAAACCAAATCCTCCAAATGTCATTTCTGGAGAGAAGAAGTTAGATTCCTTAGACATGTGGTGTCCAAAGAGGAGTTAGCTGTAGACCCTGCAAAAGTGGTTCCTGTGCAAGATTGGAAGGTGCCGCGGAATGCAACCGAAGTCCGAAGTTTTCTTGGGCTAGTAGGCTTTTATCGAAAGTTCATCAAAGACTTTGCGAAAATCTCAGCTCCACTTACAAGGTTGACAAAGAAGAATCTAGTTTTCACTTGGGATTTGGATTGCGATATTGCTTTCCAACGCTCGAAAAGGGCTCTGAAAACAGCCCCAGTTCTGACGTTGCCTGATGGGAGCAAGATGTTTACAGTATACACGGATGCATGCGGCACAGGACTAGGCATTGTCTTGATGCAAGAAGGGAAGGTAGTAGCTTATAGTGGAAGGCAGTTGAAAGTACATGAGAAAAACTACCCAACCCACGATCTAGAGTTGGCAACCATCATTTTTGCGCTTAAGTCTTGGCGCCATTATCTCCTAGGTGAGAAGTTTGAATTGTTTACTGACCATAAATCGTTGAAGTTCCTTTTCTCGCAGAAAGATCTCAACTTGAGGCAGCAAAGATGGATGGAGTTTCTTGCCTCATATGATTTTGAGATTTCCTATACTCCTAGCAAGGGCACTGCAGTAGCAGATGCCTTGAGTAGAAAGAAGCTGACCTTAAGCCCTCTCTTGTAGAAAGGCAAAGCTTGGAGTACATAGCCAACTTTGACTTTAGACCCTCCTCTGAATTTGTACCTGGATTGTTAGCAACATTGGAAGTGCGGCCTACGCTTTTGGACTCAATAGGGACCGCGCAACGTGAAGACCCTCAGCTATTTGATATAATAGATAAGCTGATTAAGGGTGAGACTTCGAGTCACCTCAATAGATACTCCATCGATGATAAGGGATGGTTGAGACGGGATGGAAGACTATGCGTCCCACAAGCAAGGGATTTAGTGAAGAGAGTTCTCGAAGAGGCACACCATTCCAAGTTGACCATACACCCCGGTGGAGACAAAATGTACAAAGACATCAAAAGGGTTTTCTTTTGGAATGGTATGAAGAGGGATGTAGCTGAATTCGTCTCTAAGTGCATGATATGCCAGTAAGTTAAGGCGGAGCAGAAGAAGCATGGAGGTTTGCTTCATTCTCCGGAGGCCCCATAGTGGAATTGGGATAGCATTTCAATGGACTTTGTTGATGGGTTGCCTAGGTCAAGGAGAGGCAATACCAGTATCTGGGTAATAGTGGACAGACTCACAAAAAGCGCTCACTTTATACCCGTCAAGAGTAGAAGGACTGCCTCATCTCTAGCATCCATATATCTTATAGATATAGTTCGACTCTATGGGATACCCTCCAGCATAGTGAGTGATCGAGACCCTATCTTTACGAGCGAGTTCTGGAGGAGTTTGCAAGAGGCTATGGGCACATAGCTATGCAAGCACGACCTATCACCCCCAAACCGATGGTCAGACGGAAAGGGTGAACAGAGTACTAGAAGATCCCTTGAGACTGTGCATTCTTGACTTTGGAGGTACATGGGAGGATCATCTTCCTTTGATGGAGTTCGCTTACAGCAATAGTTACCAAGCCACCATAGGCATGGCACCCTTCGAAGCATTGTATGCAAGGCCATATTGGTCACCAACTTGTTGGTGGGAGTCTACAGATAAGCTCATACTTGGACCAGACATGATTAGAGAAACTTCAGAGAAAGTGGACTTGATACGAAGGAGAATGAAGACTGCCCAAGATAGACAGAAGCCCTACGCAGACAATAGGAGAACTGACCTTGAGTTTGAAGTTGGAGGCAAGGTGTTTCTTAAAGTATCCCCTTTGAGGAATGTCGTTCGCTTTGGATCCACAGGAAAGTTAGCACCAAGATTTGTAGGGTTGTTTCCTATCACTGAGAAGATAGGTAAGATGGCTTATAGAGTACAGTTGCCCGAAAGATTGGCTGGAGTTCATAATGTCTTTCATGCTTCTCACCTGCGGAAGTGCTTACATGAGTCTGCAGAAGTGGTGGAACCAAGCATGCTAGAGGAAGTAGAAGTTGAACGAGAAGCGATTGTGAGGAGAGTCCCAACTCGTATCTTGGGGACATAAGTCAAAAAGCTACACAACCATGAATCATGCTCGTCAAATTTCAATGGAGCGACGCCGAGGAAGACGCGACTTGGGAAACTATGGACAGAATACGCGCAACCTACCCTTTTCTTTTTGAGGTTACATCCTTGATCCCTTTTTCCTTAAGTTTATGCTTGTACCTATCTTTTTGAGTATATCTTCTTTGTCCTATCATTTATCCTTAGGAAGAAACCCATTTGGATGTAAACATTTAATTGAAACATGTTATGGTTGATGGTTCCAAGTGGTTGCTCGTGGATGCATATACACACACATTAGGTATTAGATCGGCTCAATCACTTTCACATTGCATATGCATATATTTATTTGTATATGATTGAAACTTGATGTGTTATCATATGGAAGTTGCATTTGTATGGATGATTGTGCACTCATGTAGGAAATTTTGTGTAGGAAAAATTGCATACATAATGGACTCATGGAATTGACATAATTTGCATTAAGGAGGTCGACTGAATCAGTAGACCGCCCGATTTTGCATTAGATAAGGACATTTACACACACTATGCATATGATCATGAAGCATTAGAAGTCTTTTAAGGACAATGGACGCCTGTATTTGATGGTTGAGTGGATGGACGATTGGATGGTAGGATATACGTTCTTCTCGACTTGAAGATTTCGGGGACGAAATCTTTAAAGGAGGGGAGAATGTAACACCCCGCACTTTCTGTTAACGTTATAGTAACAAATTTAACAGTACTTAATTCCAAATGTGAGAATTAAGGGAAACGGGTTACGCCATTGCGTTCGTCTCGGAATTTCGCTTGAGATAGAGTCTGAGTTTGCGTGAATTGTACTTCGCATGAAGAAGTTATGGCCTTCAGAAGTTCCAGAAATTCAAATAAATTCAAACAGCTCAAAAAAAAATTCAAAATTCAAAATAGAAATCAAAAGCGGGTTGTGGGGGAAAATTCCCCCCCCCCCCCCTAGGACCCAGGTCGGCCAGGGGGTCGACCAGGGGGTCGACCTCCCCCATACAGGTCGACCTGGTGGTCGACCTGCCCCCTCGGACCAGATCTGAAAACCGACGATTTTTGACTCCCTACTGAGTCATTAGGGCTAATGCAGCAATCCTATCTTGGCTGGATGGTCTTGATTTATTCTAGGATCATCTGACGGCTCTTATTAAATCAAAATTCTATATAAACAACCTAACACTCAAACTAAAATCACACAAAAAATATTACTAGAGCCGTCATGCCGTCAATGGAGAACTTGGAGTAGCTATCACCTCTTTCAATTCAAAGACAAGATAAAAGCTACATCAAAATCAAATTAAAACTAATCTAAATCAACGATCTACATCAAAGGCGAGCAATTCAATTTCAGAGTACAGATTCCAGAAATCAAGAATTCCTTTTTGTTTGTAAGTTAGTTATTACGTAGATTTAAATGTTTTCTTAACATGAAATCATGACATGTTGTAACTCGAATATAGAACGATGCTTATGTATAATATAAATAAAGTTTGATTCTCATTTATCTTAAATTACTGTTGCGATTGATCATGCCTATAAGTTTGTGGTGATGAACATACCATATTGTATGTTATTATTGGAATCTATTATGATTGGGTGATGAACTTATTATGCCAACTTAGTGATGAACATGTCATGTTATAATTTGGTGGTTACTTGCAAGTTTATGATCTAAATCACATGCCTACATGTTTAGATCAACAGTTATGTATATTTAGAAATATGTTAAGTTGAACCTATTTATGTTGCAAGTTGGATTTGTGGCCCTCTTATGTTTTAACACACATAAGTTATCATGCTAAGTTGTGATTTAAATATGTTTATAGTAGCTTTCTTATGTTTTAACATACATAAGTTAATATGCTAAGTTGTGGTTTAAATTGTGTTTATATGTTAAACCTTTATGTTAGACCTATATCAAGTTTACATGATAATTAGATCTAACTTAGTCACAAGTTCACCTTTACATGTTTAATTAAGTTAATGATGCTTCTATGCCAAGTTACACATGATAAGTTAGAAGTATGTTATTGTATGTTTATTTCATGTCCCTTGTTTATTACCCTTTTTCTTTATGGGTTTGGGCTAATTTATTAGCCCAACATTTTATGTAATTTATGCGAACATACCACGGGGGTAGCGTTGGGAAAACATGAAAAATTCATGGCATAGATTGGCTCGTGAAATGGTATATTTGATATACCATTTATTGTGAGCATAATCAAAAGGATAATTATGGAATGATTAAATTAAGATTAATTTACATATAGAAATAGACATATATAGAAAATATGTAAATTTAGAAAAGGCGAATATGCCTAACTCGAGGTTAGATTGAGTTGTGGTGTAAAACTGCCCGGAAACGCCCGGCATATCCAGTAACCACAACAACACCTATCTAATGTGGGTGGTTAGTGCGTTGATCCCAAAAAGGACCAAAGGTTAGACTGGGTTGTGGTGTAAAACTGCCCGGAACGGACCGGCACATCCAGTGACCACAACAATACCTGTCTAATGTGAGTGGTTGGTGCTTTAATGAATTAAAGTAAGTCAAGATTGGTATGGTTAAGTCAATTAAGGAAACATTTAACCAATTCAACATGTTAACTAAACTGATGGGTGGGGTTAGGTAAACTTAGACACTTAACCAAATAAACATGTTGGTTAGAAAACCCTAGTAACGGGGACCCATTTCAGCAGTAACCCACATAGATGTATCATGGTACCCTGAACTAGGCAGGGTGGGGCACGATTACAGGGCTGATTATAAGCGGTTAAAACGTTGGCGGTTGGTGCGTCAGTGTAGGTTCCGACGGAGTACGGGCGTGCACGTACTCCGGAGTGGAAAAAGCAGGCACTCGGCATCAGCAGTTATACACTGTGCATCTTGAATCGTGTCGAGTTGCCACCAGAGGGACTGATACACCCCATGGTGGGACCAGCACAGGTATCTACAATCAAGCAGGGCCGAATGACACAGGATATGAATGCATGCGAGTAGGATCCGTTCAATAAGGGGATCGTTCGTTATGAACACATATGGTTGGTTGAGTCAATGGTTAGTAGGTGCAGAGACTATAGTCATGGGTGCGATCACATGTTCAACTTATCTTATGTTAGGGTATTATCCTATGTTTTGTTATTTCTGTCATGCTCCCTTTCCTTATTTAAATACTAGTAATCACTGAACTTACCAGACTTATTGTCTGACCTATTTTCTTTCGTCTTCTTTTCTTCCATTTCTCCCCCCCTCAGGTAGCCAGGGAGGGAATAGCTCAGCTTAATTTTGGACCGTTCATCTTTCCAAGTTTGAAGACTCTGTGATGTATGGCTTGGAACCTCTTATCTTTGGCTATGGCTTTGGACACACTACACTTGGGGATTTATGCAGTTTTAATTATGTTTTATGATTCTTTATTTGATAATCAAGACAGATATTTCGATGTAATGTTTGAGAAGTTGTTTTGAGACAGTTTGTTGTAATGATTTTTTTATGAACCACGTATGAAATAAATTCAGTTTTTATCCGCTGCTTATTTATGTCTGTCTTGTAAATTTTTCTGTGTCTTGTACCTATAACCCTCCACCAAAGTTAAGGCATTCCCTTTGTGAGTGACCTTAACGGAGGTGGGATGTTTCAGAATCAACAACATCTTCAATAGAATAAATTGGTGTAAAGATATTAGCTTTAATGTGTATTCCCGCTAGTCTACCAACTCTTAATATTATTTCCTTTGAACATGGAAACAGAATGTTGTTGTTAAAGATGAACAACCCTCTGAGCTGACAACATCAAAGAGGCCATCTTCTTCCATGACACTTGATGATGGTAATACTATACAAGTTGTTAGTCCAGAAGAAAATCCAAAAAAAGCTCTTGTTACTATTTCCAATAATCAACTCAAATTGCAAAAAAAAAATACTAAGTTTCAAGATAAATCGGAACGACATTTTAACTCGAACAAGGTTTTTTAACGAATATTTGGAATAAAATAACTTGTTCCAGTACTTCTTCTTCCGAGGTCTACGAGCCTACCTTTTTCAAATGGTCTACCGAGGAAGAAGTCGATGACGGGGAGGATGAAAACGATAATGGCAATGATGATGAGGAAGGGGATGAATGAATTTTTAAGTTCGTTTAAATACCTTTACTATTGTATAAATAATTTATTTTGGTCTTTGAAACTCACTACGCCATAGATGGCCTACCGCAACGAAAATCCATGGTGTTGCTAGCTACAATGTTGCCATTGCTACGTTGTTTTTTGTCTATTGCAACGCACGCTTCAATGTGTTAGCATAGATATCAACATGTGTTGCAGTAACCATAGATATATTCAAGTTAAAAAATTAATAAAGATAGTAATCCGCGTGACTCTAATCTAACGGCCTATGTTATCAATCCGTGTCAGCGTGATTTTCCTTTACCTCCCCCACCTTCTTTGCCCAAAATTTTCATTTTCCCGCTGAAATGTAATTCATGTCATCTTCCCAGCCAATTTCCCAAATCAAACTGATTTCAATCCTATCCCAAACCCCCATTGGCCCTACCCCAAATCAAATTGATTTCAATCCTACCCCAAACCCCCATCGATCGATTCTGCTCCTAACAGCATCGCTAATGTCCTCTTCCATAAAACCAGATTTGGCGATTTCTTCTTCTTCCTAAACATCGCTATCTCAACTCGCGTATGATGTCATCTTCATAAGACTTTCCTTTATCCCTGTTAATTGATATGGACAAGTGATAGTTTTAATCATTTTGAGTCATGCAAATTTGAATATTATTGTAGCAATCTATTCGATCTGCTTCTCTTTTTGGTAGATTTGACTGGCATCAGCGGGAGTTAGACTGGAGAGATCCAATTTGCATTTAAACTCCTCAAGAAGTTTAATGTGAGTGGAAAAATTGCTGCTTTGCCCTTGATACTAGCCAGATAAGTTATGTATCTTAATTATTATCAAGCCCTCTTTTATAATATCTCGAGTTAAATCTTTTAATATTCTGATTCGAATGTAAGGTTTCATCTCTGAAATCAGATCTGACCCTCCTAGAACTCTATTGTAAGAGAGCTCCCGTCTCTTGTCCAAATCATGTATAAAAGCTTGATTAGTTTATGATTGACAGATTGAAACAATTCGTGAAATTTTTTATCAACTAGTTGACTATGTTCAATTATGCTCAAATACTTTGTTCATAATCCAGTCTTTCATGCAATAATAAAACATATATATGGTCTAAATCATTTAATTGAAAGAAAGCGTTGCAAGGTGACATTGTATAATGTTTTCACAAAAGAACCCAATAGTACTAAGTTGGAGAGTTCTCATTTGAATTGGGTATAACAGTAGTAGTCGAAGAAAATATTAAATATCAACCATTAACTCTAATCTATTTAAAGCATGCTTAGATAAGATATTTTTATAAGGTTTTTCTAAAGCTCTTTTAGCTTAGAGAAGTACTAAACTGGATTTAAAACAGAGAACAGAACAAATGGAGATTGGCTACTGTGACCCAAACAGAACAAATGGAAACTGGGTTATACAGACCAATTGCTCTAAGTAAGTGACTGATTGTGGTTTCATAATCATATGATATATCGGTGTAAGTTTTGTATATATACATTTGAACACAGTATACTAATTATATAGTTGTATATGTGAGTGTCTTCTTTGTATATAGATAGACAACTCCTTGTTATATATATGAGTTTGTTGGCATGGTATATGCAGTTGATACTTAATCTGTTTCAGTCCTAATTATGTTACATGTGCATTTTGTTTCATTTTGATTTCAGGGTATGTTGAAGTCTGAGAGATGATGATACATAAATGATGCTTTCTCAGGATTTGCATGAAAGTTAGTTGCTGATACATTTTGTGCCGCTTCTATATTTTTACAATTGTTCCAGGTAGCCCTCTCCTTAGACCCAAATCATCAAGAAATGTTGGAGCTACATAGATGCGTATGGTTTCTTGTTTTCATTTTTCTGTTCTGCATTATGTAAAATGTAAAATGTAAAATGTAAAACAAATTATCCTAGTTTCATTACTGATACAGACAATGTGGTTTATGGGAGAGGCATGCAAAATTGTATCCTGATGGAAATCTAGTTTATACTATAGGCGAAAGCGATTACACAAAAGATTGGTTCTTCGCTCAGGTTACCAGGTATAAATTAGTCGACTTTGCTTTATATATGAAGTGGTCGCTGTGGTTGATTATATGATGTTCTAGGTTGATTGACTAACCTATTCTTTGGTTGCCCAATTTTCATATATCAATTATTCATATCAGCTTGATTGACGAACCTATTAGAATTTTCAAAATCATCTTGATTGAAAGTATATATACAATGGAAGAAGCAGCCACAGCAGCAAAAGTCGCAGCTGCAATCTCAGTTCCAAGTTCATTCTTATCTATCTTGTACACTATTTATGGCGTTGGCACGCTCTCTAGTCTTACCCAACATGCACGATCAGCCATTGGGTTACCCTTACTTTCATCACAAATACACCATTATTATGCATATCATTAGTCATGAAGTTTCTCAATATGGGGAGATTTGTCTTTATTGGCTTACAACTAATTAATTAAATAGACTATGCAAAAGTTTCACCTCTACAATGTAGATTGAAAGCTAAGTCTTGACTAAGAAAATATTAGCTACATTTGAAACTTTTTCTTTGAAGTTTTGTGCTATGAAACTTGAAATTAAATTAACATGTGCACTGAGTTTAATAAATATATCAATATGTTTCAGGTATTGTTGGCTCAACACATCTACTATAATCATGGATATGCAACGATATGTATGGCTGGCAAAATTAGTGAAGATAAGGTAGCATATGTTTACAGGATGAAAATGGTATATCTATTTTCATAATTCATATGTTTAGACATCTGAATCATACCATTCACCACTAAACCTCATAAGGACAGTCCTATATGTTACACCCTTTTGTTCTTTGCATCATTCATGGCATCAAAGCTAGACAGTTTGACTACCAAGACTTAATTATTGATTTTATATTTATGATAGCCAATCCCATGATATATAAGTGTGTTTGTATATGATAGCCAATCCTATGGTATATCTACTTTCGCAAAATTAGTGAATCGCGATTGGTTGATTCAGCGTACTCTTATTATTGTGTTGTGAAATGCACTTGAATTGGCCAAGGCAGATTGTAGTTTTCTCTCTTTTGAACTTGTTATTGCCTTAGTGGTTGTTGTGCTTTAGCTGGTTTACCTGAATCTGAAATTTATGCATTTTATTGTGGTTATACTGTACTTGCATGTTGTTTTAGCATTTTTGAAATATTATACTGAAAATACAATCGGATGTATAACATTTTTGAACTTGTATCCCATCCTGCATTTATTTTTTTCCAGTTTCTTATTTGATTTCATGTTCTAATATTTCTGTGTATAATTTTTGTCATTTAATAACGTATTTTATTTAGTTTCTAATGGATGTAATAGCTTGAAGATTGGGGAGAGTAGAAGTGTATAGCAGAGGAATGTAAGTGAACCCAGGTGACATTATTTCCACCAATCATGCTGCTGAAAAGTTGTTACTGAACTGAATTTAACTTAGCCTTGAAAATCAGTGATTCATATGGTTGTACATGTGATTCTGCATATGAGTGAATCGAGTAACAATGTAGCGAGGGATGTATGTAAATATGAATGATTGTGTAATATACGAGTGAATGTACAATAGTGGAGTCAAAATATTTGTACCATTTGAAATGTTGAAATAAAATATTTATTCGAATAAAATATTGCGTTATAATAATATTTATTATTATATTATGAAATCTTTGATTAACAACAGTTGAGGTGTAATTACTTTTAGCGGTTGTAAAACAAATTTTAACAACTGCTAGAAACAGTTGTAAAAAAGGTTGACTTTATTACAATTGCCAGCTGTACTAGACATATTACAACTATTTTTGGCAGTTGCGAAAGGGAATTTTTTGTTGTATTGGTATATGTGGCAACACCTGTACCAATATTACCATAGAGTCGCAAAGGCATTGCCTTTGACTCTAAGGCAACGTGGCAAAAGGCAGCCCCAAAAAAGTGTTGCCACAGATCATTTTTTGCATATAGCAACACCTTTTGGCACCTACTGCGTCACTTCTCTGGGGTTGCTGTAGGCCATCTATGGCGTAGTGACTCTACGCTCTTAAGAAGCATGCTACTTGATGCTATCGTGCTATATGTATAATTATATCGTACTTAATGTTGATGCTTGTTTGATGAATCATATGTTATGCTATGCTTTCTTATGATGTTAAACATATGTGATTGAATTATGTTTAACTACGATTTTAAATAGCATTTAAGTTTATAGAAGTTACCTCAAGAATTATATTATAACATCTTGTTAACATAATTCACTACATAGATTTACTTCATTTCATAAAACTTTATTGTTCACATAATTTACTTAACGCTGTCATACTCTATGATTATACTAGTTAATGCTTGTTGATGCTTATTGATGGAAATATACTATGATTTAAATCTTATGTTATATTATGGTTGACTCTTATGAGTCTTACGCAAATAATGATTGTATTATGTATATCTGATTTGACAGGCATTATATATATATTACCTATAAGTTGTTACTCTTTTTTGTCGATGACAAAGGGAGAGAAAAATATATAGCATATATATAGGGGAAGCAATATATTCACGGGAGCACATGTAAAATTTACACAATTTTATTTCATATATATATATATATATATATATATATACTGAATCATATATAGTTGTCATCATAAAAAAGGGCAAGATTGTTAGAACCTCCATTTTGGACTAAATTTTGATTACGATAACTATATATCGACAATATTATTCACTAACATCTTTTACAGGAAAAAGGAGAAGAATATAGTCTAAATACACGAAGATTCAACAAGAAGATATGTTGATATATTTATTATGAAATCAAGTCTGTATTTAGTTAGTTATTATTGTTAAAATTTCTCCGATAGTATATATATAATTATATATAAAAACTTTAGTTTTTTAAAGGTTGAAACACATGTGCTGAGTCATGTGCATCAGCCAACTAAACTGGAAATTCAGCCAGCTGATTGCTGAGTATTCAAACAAATTAGTTTGAATATTTAGCCGGTTGAATTACACGACTTATGCACATGCACACTTCTTTTCAAATACTAGTAGTTTTTTAGTCATTTGAATTATAAATTCAACCGGCTAAACTGAAGGATTGCGACTTTTTAAAGAGTCGTAACTCTTTAATCCAAGAGTTATGACTATAACTTTTGATCAAACCTTTTGATTGATAATTGCAACCTTTTATTTACTATAAATATACTTCAGAATCATTTGTTTCAATCACTGATCTTTTATGATTTCTATATTCTTTGATTCTGAAATATTTTCATATAATATTCCCAGGTGCTCTCATATTTTCAATACTCAATGATTATAAATAATGTTCCTTCTTAATACTTCACTTTCTTTCAAATATATATATATATGTATGTATGTATGTATGACATGAAGGGTGTACTTATTTGTGACTTATCCGTGTTATCAAGAGCACAAACATAGTTAAAACAAACTTGCGGTATTTTTTGAAGTTATGTTCGCGCTGCACAGGAAAGAAATCCTCTTTGGACAATGAGGCGAAATCCAGTTCTGTTGCTCAGGTCCCTGTTCTGCTGCTCAGTTGTTGTAATACATGTTCCTCTGGGTTAAGTGAGGGTGTTATTTAGTTGAAATTCCAGAAGGAGTCTGAGACTGGAAAAAGGACGGTGCTTCGAACCAGTATAAAAATTCCTGGTGTTCTTTACTTTGCGTACTACATTTACATTCATTATGTGTGATATAATCTCTAAGTTCTTATCTCATTAAATATTTACTTGCGTATATCAAGAATAATATTGCACTTCTACATATACACATATTTCCATATTACTCGATCCTACTTGTTCTTTTTAGTTTATTTTCAAATTCAAACACGCACCACCTTTGATATTTATGCCTATATATATTTATATACATGTGCGCGTTCATATGCGTGTCAACATTCCACGATTAATTACTTGTTTTCAACTTTAATATTATTTTTTGTTTAATTCTATTTTAATATCATTCATGACACATATTGTCAATTTAAAGGAACATTACAATTTAATGTTAATTACTTTCCCTTTCTTGATTTAATTATTTTAATCATACACGTTTGTTTTTGAATTTCAAACGCACATTACGCATGTAATTATTTTTGATAATTTTATTACTTAAAATGCGGGGTGTTACATTCTCTAATCCCTATAGGTGATAGTCTACCTAAAAAAGTAAAGAGGGGTGTGTGTGTGTGTGTGTATCAAAGCAAACATAGCAATCATCATCCAAATCCTAACTATCACCTTCTAAAACCATGAATCTATCAATACTCATATGACAATCCTATCTTAACCAGAGACTAATGGAAATACTGGTTCTAGTGTGACTCCTCTATACCTTCAGGATCAAGCTTTCCAATATGTCTGCTTTCAGAACCCAAGTGTCCAGCAGTTTTGGCAATCCTTCATTAGAGACACTCCACCCTATCGAAAGCTTGAGACACAACTCAGCCAATCCGTTATCACCCAACTTTGTCTACTATGAACTGCTTCACTATCAAGTAGCTACGTCACCACATACTAACCATAGTTTTCCCTTCAAGCCACTCAACGTCTGAATCTCCTATCGAAGAGTCCATTACTTGATCATATTATATCTCTCAAAATAAAGCAACAAAAGTTAAACCAAGACCATCACAACATGATCCCTGATGCTCTAGCTCCTTCCCTATGGATTGCATTCCATAATATGATGAAACAGTATCGGTTTATGTACTTAGCCATTTTTTGGCTAAGTACTTTAGATACTTGAGGTACGCCCCCTAGGTTCCATTTTCCAACTGGTCTGTCTCATACCGATCCATTATGGCTCCCTATAGGTTTATGACTTAGAATAATTTGTCACATCACATGCTAGATCCATTTGACACCAAACTTTACCTACGACCTGCAAATCCCGTTATGGGTCTACACACAAATTTTGGAGATGAAATAATGCTTCTCCATGAACTAGAGCTGGTCCATAGGCCATGCATCAGACAACTCCATATACTTAGTGAATTCAACCCCAAAATTTTCTAGGCATCTTCACACCGCCTTATATAGCTCAACTACCAAATTTCATGCAATTTCGATGAATTTTTGTCTGCTCGTGCTCCAATCTTCATTCCAAGTCCTAATTTCAACGATACTAACACACCAAATCAAGTATAATATCCAAACATTGATTTCAACAGTTCAGACAACAAACATATGGATCGAAAAGCATATTCAAACACCTGAATTCATATAGAACCTGAAACAATCATTTATACGTACAAATTTAACGCATATCTACATGTTGGTAATCTAAACTTATCACCTTGATCCATTTCTTACTATTTTTATTATCCTTAAGGTTTAAAAACTAAATGAACAAAAATGATCATGATTCAATGTGATCTTACATGTAATGTGATAAAACTACTAATCTAAGCATATCATGTAACATAGAATAGTGAGAGATCTATGCCACCCACTAAATCTATGAATTTAATGAAAATCATGGTTAATATGATTTAGGCAGAAGGGGAATGAATGTGGACAACCCCTGATGCAAAACGTGTAGATCAATGATGATCTAATCTCCAAAATGCATTTAAAGGAGATTAGAAGTGATTTAGAATGTGTTTTAAGGTTTTGAGAGGAAGAACTAGAGAATCTTAGTTCTTGTGGTTGCTAGAAAAATGAAGAGAAAAGTTTAATCTAATCTCTTCCACTATAGCAACCTAATCAGCCCATTAGTTGCTGCTAATTAATTTGCCCAGCAGTTTTAAAAACTTAAAACTATTGTACCCCTAACCTTAACTATATCGTTAATGTAGTCATTCTACGAATGACCATCCATAAATCTTTCTAATGACATAGGTTTGAGCATTTAATTCTACACCAATCAAAAGATACAACAAGAATAAGTTACTTAGGGGTAAAATGGTCACAAAACGATCCGGTAAAAATCATAGATGTGTAAAACATCCTAACTAACCATAAATCAAAAACTGAGAATGATACGGCTTCGTGTAAATTAAATATAATTATTTTATGATCATCCAGTACATAAAATATGGGTTTTTATATATCGATCCAATGTTCTCAATCACTCTTCACCAAAATTCATACAATAGTATTTTTGTAAATCTACTTTCTACAAAACCACATATTCACATGTATTACATGCAAAAGAGATTATAGAAATAATTGTATTGAAAGTCAATATTTTTGTTATATAGAACACAAGCTTGTCAAAGAAATAGGTTTGTATCAGCCTATTCCTTGGCGAAGCAAAGGGGTTACTGGTTAGTTAAATACCGAAGGGCCATTCAGAACGTAGGAATGGAGGTCTGAACTAGTGTAAAAATGCTAGCGTGATTATTCCTATTTACATTACACATTAATCTCTGTCATATACGCCATAATGTATGTCATATTACTCAATTCACAATGGTTTCAGTTCGGCTCAGGCCCGGCCCGAACCTGCCTTATTAATGTGCGTACAAGTTTTGCCTTTACTACCAAAGCTTGGACCGATTACTATTAGGGTTAGATGCAGATTTATCGAAACCCGACCTTGTAAGGGCGACATCGGTTCGTTAGTCCTTTGTTGTATCAAAGCATGAGCATGTATGCTATTTGTTTACCATTTTGTTCATCTGCATACATATTCCTTTTTATGTGTGAACCTAGCTGCATCACCACCCAATTTGCATTTTAATATTATTAGTATATATGTTTTTACAAAAATCATATTTTTATATACTAACATATGAATTAGATATATAAATATTAGTGAATATTTGTTTTAGGGACATAATTCCCGAAGAAAAGATCTATAGACAAACAACTTTCATTACCTAAATCAAGTATGACTTTCGTGTTTTAATTGGCAAATGTCCAAATGTTTCAAACTAAGGACACATATTAACATTTCATAAATAATAAAAATTAAACAAAAATGTTTTCCGGTGATTATAAGACTAACAATTAATTAGGAAATATTTTTTCTTTTTTAAAATCTGAAAAAAGGGAATATAAGAAAATTCAGGACGAAAAGCTAAAATGCATATAGCTTCATTTTTACGTATATTTTTTTCCGAGTGTAAATAAAATTAGCTTTAAAATGACTTGGTTTTTGTTGGATCTAGATTAACCCTAGAGGGGGGTGAATAGGGTTTATCACGGTTTTTCCCTGAATTAAAAATCTAACGAGATATATAATAATAAACAGATCACAGAATATAGCAGAAACAGAAATGCAGAAAATAAATCACACACAGATATACCCAGCTTTGGCAAAACCCTGCCTACTGCTGCATTTCTAAGGTTTCTACTAGGTGATAGAATAGATCCCGCATACAAGACCATGTACACTCGCAAAGCCTGCTCCTATTCTAACCCTACGCTCAAAACCCAAGATTGACTGATATCCACTCGATCAGATTTCCGTGTTTACGACCTCATAACCAGTAACCCAGATTTTGCAGACTCTGTCAACTGTCAGTCAACACCCTGACCGAATCCCCCTAGATTTTTCAGACCTAGAAACTGTTCGATTCGTTTTACAAAGAAAAAAAACAATTACAATAGAAATTAAAAACAAGATAAAACCCTAGGATTTTAAAACAAAGCCTATTCCCCTTTTAAAGCAATTTAAGCCCGGCCCACTTTGTTATTGCGTTGCACCCTCTCTTTGGGAAATAGAAAATGGCGACGTCAGATTGGGAAATAGGGTTATTCTCTTTAATCCCTAAATCGTGATGCTCTGTAAAAAATGGCGGCCGAACTTCAGAAGGGGAATTAGGATTTTCCTTGCAATCTCCAAATCGAATCGCGATCACTTCGAATTGATGCTTTCGGTAGACACTGGTACATGAAATCTCTGGTTCGCTTGTCGATTGATTTGGCTCGGGTTTCAGATCAAAAATTATGTGAGTAATTTCTAATTTGGTTTCTGCTCTTTAAAATTATTGGTTTTTGTTTTCGATCGGGATCCATTTTGCAAGTGATGAAGATGGTGTATAATATAGGATTATAAAATCCTAATTAATGCTCTGATTTCTAAAACATTGATTCGATCTGATTTGGGATGGTTTCCTCCTTTGATTGCTCGAATGAAAAATTATATGAGAAATTTTTTGCCCCCTTTTGAATGTAAAAGAAGCTTGGCTTGATTGGTTGAATTCTTGCATAAATAAAATGCTCGATTTGTTGCCTTGAATAACACAAATCGATCTTGAGTTGATTTTGATCCAAAGACTTATTGTCCACTGATTTGTAAAATTGGAAACATTTTAATTGTGGCCCTCCTTGAAAAAAATTCTTGCTTGATTAAAATATCTTCGTAGAAACTGGAAAGAATCAGCATGACTTGACTAACACTGGAAATGTAGTGTTGCCAGATTTTGCTCTTCTTCGAATTGTTGCCTTGAAATAAAAACTTGATTTTTCTCCATTAATTGTTGTCTCAAAATCTTGTTTGAATTCCTTGCTAACTGAAATCTGTGCTTGCGTGATTTAAACACTGGCCTGTTTTAGTCCATTTGAAAATCGAATACATTCCTATGTTAATGTTTCCCAAAACCGGAATCAACTTTCTCCTTTGCTCGACTAAACTGGAAATAAATCCTTCCTGCTTTGTTACATGCTGATTGTCTTGATCCTATCATGATTTCAGGAAAAAATAAATTGAATCTTGCTTGCCAAAAATGTATTGATTGAACTGTGGAAAAAAATCACTCTTGCCAAGTATGCCTTTGCTAAATTTCTGAGAATCAAACTTTAAATCCAGATTTCCATTGTGATTTATTTCTTGCCAAAAAAAAAATCTTTTGCCATATTTGATAACTTGTTTTGGGTGTGATCTGCCATGCTGTTCTTGTGATCCATGTTGAAACTGCTTTGCTTGAAGCTTTATTCACCATTCATGCTTGCTGACCATTCATGTATATATATTGTGTTGCATCGACTTGGCTTGACATGAATAAGTGTACACACTTTACTTCTTGTTTGAACATTGATATACACTGTATATACAGACTTCTTGCTGTTTGATCACCACTGAACATATATGCTTAGTGAAGTTTGCGCATAGCTGCTCCCATGATATCTTTTGCTGTTGTAGCCTTATAAATGAATTGACAAGCCATGCTTAACATATACATGTTGTTCCACTTTGCCATGTATTGTTGTTTGACCACACTTTGCCTGTATTGCTGTTGACCCATTGCTTCATTGATGTGTTGACTTGTTTGACCATGTTTGTTTTGCTGTTATGCTGGCTGTGTTGTTTTGCTTCGGCCATTTTTAACTTCATGCTTCATTGTGCTTTGAGTAAGACTCGACCATATTTTTCCTGCACGTGCACAACATATGTGTATACACACACACTCGTTTGTGTATACATGTATCGTGTACGTGTAAATTTTATCAGCAGAATGTTGCACTGTGTTGTGGCTGTTCAGAATCAACTGGTTCTGATCAGCAAACCAGTGTAGTATGTTGAGGTTGATCAGTGAGTATAAGACAATATAAAAATCAGAATGAGACATGAAAAATGATGAGAAACACACCAGAAATCCGAGGCAAATAAAATTTTAAAAATAAATTTTGTATTCGCATATATTCAGTATTATTTCTATTGCAGTGTACTATGTGTTTCTGTTTCATGTGACAGGTAAGACAATGAGACTGAAGTGACTGGATGAAAGCTGTGAAGGCAGAAGACAAGAAGACAGAAAACAAGAACAGTGTGTGTAACAGTGAAAGTGTATGTATTTGAGTCTGTGAATGTATAACTGAAAATGTGTAATCGAATGAGTGTTGTAGGAGCTGTGAATGAAAAAGAATATTGTACTGATATTTGTAATAAACAAATTTGTATGAAATAAAATATTATTTTATTGTGTTTAAACTTGTGGTCAAACAAAATTGTTTATTGTATTCAGTTTATATACAAGTACAGTTTTAAGTGAAGTGCTTAAATAGTGGAGTTACGATAGTTGTACTGTTTGAATATTTGAAATATAATATCCAATTTAAATAAAATACTGTATAGTCGTATTTCACTTAAATATAAATATTGTATTCATGTCTGTGATGTATATATAGAACAGCACAGTAATAAAAACATTTAAAATAATATTTATTTGGTTGTTATCATCAAACAAAAATCATATAATTGTGTATACAACTACGTTATATACAACAGTTTTGTGTTTAAGTTATAAAATTATATTCATTTATCTTTTCGTGTTGATTATTTCTATATGTTTATAATAACATCAGTCGACTAATTTTTCATTTATTTTGAGTGCTATTTTTATTTTTTAATCAAACCCGCCGTTAGGGAGGTTTCCCTGCTGTAAGAGTAGATAAATAATTTTCTCTGTGCTAGTCATTATCGGCTTAAATGTAGCAGTGTTCCCCGAGACAGTAACATTGTCTTCTCGTCTCGCCACATATCTCGTTAATTCTCTTCCCCGCCTTATCTGATCGCATCCTCATCAAATATCTCCTCTTTCTTCGCCTTATCTGAATTGCGTCGTCATCAAATATCTCCTCTTTCTTCTCCTTCGTTATGACTAATCGGTCTAACAAATCATTTTCCCAATTTGCTAAACCCTTAACGCCTCTTCTTCCTGAAATACAACCTCAGTCCACCTCCCCATTTGATTAAATTCGTTCTTCTGTCATATGTTCAGAAATTATCACCATCTTTGTTATTCTAGATAACGTTCCAAGCATCTATGTCAAATCATGTCGTCTCTCAATCTATCATGACACTACGGAGCATCACATTTGAAGCTAAAAGCTAATTGCACTCGTCAAAAATTAGAAGCTAATCCAGAACAGTAGTTAATTTTTTTTTTTCATAGCAAGCCGGGTTAAATGGCCCCTACCATCTTTATTAAAAACACAGAAAAATTACAAATAGAAGATAAAACTCTTACAACATCAAATACATCTTATAATAGATCTGACCAATACGTGTTTAGAAATAGAAACATTCCTAAACACCCTAGTGTTCCGCTCCATCCACAAAATATAAAGTGACTTCTTTAAGATTTTCAAAAGCAAACTTCCATTAATACTCTTCCATCTAGTGAGCTTGAATATAAAGAACCATTCTTCAGCCGAAGTTGTAAATGGAGAGTGAAGTCCAAAATGAATAAGTACTTGCTTCCAAACATATCCAGTGTAAACACATTCAAAAAACAAGTGCTTTAACGTTTCAGAATGATTGCCACAAAACATACAGACATCATTATCAATAATACCCAAGTCATACAATTTGCTTCTAGTATGCAAGCCGTTCTGAAGCACTCTCCACATATGGATATTCTCTTTAGGAACACATTTCGACATCCGGACCCTTAAGTGCCATGGAAATAAATAACTGCACTGCACCAAACTTTAATATACAGATCGAACATAGTGATGCTTCCTATTCCAATATGCATGTAAAGAGGGTGAAGGAAGGGATGCATGAATTATGTTATACCATACTGTTCTTAATAAAGTTGAACTGCAACGAGGAAGATTAATAGAACCATTCACAGCCACACTGACACTTTCACTGATTCCAGAAGAATACCTAACATTATGTTCAACAAGATTGGCTAGAATCATACCTTTATCACACCATGGGTCAAACCAAAAAGAAACTATCTGCAAATTCATCAAGCTGCATTGAAACATGGGAAGAAATCTCATTCTCTATTTCAGAATATTTCTCCAAGACCAGCTACAATCATTCGGAGCAGACAAAGTCCAAAAGTTAGCACCTTTTATAAGTTCAGTCTACACCAGTTTGGCCAAAGATTGGAATCAAAGCAATGAATTTTGTTAATTCTAGTAGAAAGAGCAGCTCTATTCGAGTCATTAAGATCTAATACTCCAAGTCCACCTTTAACATATGAAGTACACACTTTATTGAAAGATATCGAAATTAATTTTTTTGAGAAAGGATTGCCATGCCAAAGAAAGTGATTGAGTGCAGAGTTAACCATATCAATAACTTTGGACGGTAGAATAATTAACCTTGTATAATAAATGCTCATATAAATTACAATAGACTTCACAATAACTAATCTACCCGTTGTAGAGAATTTGGATGTAGGCCAACTTGATATTTTAGTTATAATACTCTCAATCATTGGTAAACACTGAGCAGTATTTAATCTGGATGTGCAAAGAGGAGCACCAAGATACTGTTCATCATCATTCATTGGTGTTAGACCAGATAAGGCATACAATGTAGATTTCATTTCATCAGAAATGCTTCCACATTTGATTTTATATTTGCTTCTATTAATTGTCAACCCAGTCAACAAGCTGAAAGACTCAAGAATGCTCAGAACCCGATTGAGAGATTTAAAATTCGATTTGGTAAAGAAGATCATCAACAATTAATAACAAGGAGATATTTGATCTTTTGCAATATGGATGATAATCTATCTGCTTAGTAATCATGGCTTAGTGGGATAATAAAGTGAATACTTCCATAACACATACAAAAAATATGGGGAGACGGGGTCTCCTTGCCTTAAACCCTGTTTAGCTTTGAAATATCCAAAAGTTAACCCATTAATACTGAGAGATATGTGAACTGAGGAGATACAGGTGTAGATCCAACAGAGAAACGGAATGGGGAAGTTTGTTTTGAAAAGGATATGTATAATGGATTCCCATTTTACTGTATCATAGGCCTTTTGTTTGTCTAATTTTAGGACACATCTAGGGGAGATAGAACACCTATTATACCCTCTCATCAATTCAGTGGCTAAAAGTATATTATCAGCTATGTCTCTATTGGGTAGAAAAGCACTTTGATTTGGTGATATGACATTAGCAATAGCTACCTTCATACGAGCTGCCAGAATTTTTGCAATACATTTGTATATGGTATTGCAGCAGGCAATTAAACGAAAATTAGATACGTTCTGCGGATTGTCTACTTTAGGAATTAAACCCAACCTAGTTGCATTGATTCCACCTAACATCTTACTGTGCATAAAGAAGTTTTTAATGGCTTTAATAACATCTTTACCTACCACTGACCAACTGCTTTTGAAAAATTGAGCATTAAAACCATTTGGCCCTGGAGAACTAGTAGATTTCATTGAAAATATGGAATTGGTAATTTCTTCGTCCGATATTTGAGAGATTATACTAGACTTCATTTCAGTAGAAATGGAAGGGAAATTAAAATGAGAGAAAGATTTTAATTGAATAGTAGTTTTAAAAGAGTTACCCAGCGTAGAAGAAAAGAACTCAAAGAAAGCAGACTGAACAAAATCAGGATTAGTGCACACTAAACCATCTTTTTCAGTTATGGAGGAAATATTTGTAGCAGCTTGCTGAATTATCAGAGAATTATGGAATGTAGAAGTGTTCTTGTCACCAGACACTTTCCACTTATTTGTATTCTTTTGTTTTTCCATTTTTTCCTCTTGAGTTATAGATTTTGAAAGCTCAGCAGACAGTAAAGTTTCTTTATTTGAGAGCACAGCGATCGCGGAACAATCAATACACTCAAGAATGTCTTTTTGAGTCTTAAATAGAGACAATCTGATGGAGTTTGAAAGACTCGATCCATTTCCAAAGCAAACATAAGCTCAATCCTTTAGCAATCTCTTTAATCTTTTGAGTTTTTCCTGTAAAATAAACATAGGATTACCCTACACATGATTAATCCAGCAATTAGTCGCAGTGATTAAAAAAATTGGGTGGTCGACCTAATTGTTAAAAAATGAAAATGAGGAGTGTTTTCTCATGATTTTCATGCCCCAATCCAAAGCAAGAGGAGAGTGGTCAGATAATGAAGGTGGTGGGATTAGGGAGCAAAGGGTAAGCCAAGTATTAACAACTGTGAAGTTTTGATATGATCTATCCAGCTTACAATAGGTTATGAGCCCATTTCTAGAGCAATTATTCCAAGTATATGCAGCTCCAGTAGAGGGAATAGGTAACAAATTAGCATCAAAAAAGGCATTATTTAGAGGCCTGGTTTGTCTAAAAGTGAGAGGAGTGCCTCCAAATTTGTTAGTAGAACGTTGCATACAATTCCAATCTCCAAAGCAGATCCAAGGACGAGTAGCATGTTGTAGAGTGGGAAGGAGATCTAGAAAAGGTTGTCTGTTGGCAACACTATTTTCAGCATATATGACAGTTAAGAGAAAGGCATAATTGGATGGAAGATGGTTAATCTCAGAATGGATGAATTGTCTATGAACAGTAATTGGATTTAGAGAGAAATAATTAGGTTCCAAATAATCAAAATTCTCCCGAAAGGGGATTGAGCAAGAATGTGGATGTTATTCCACAATGGTTTAATATTGTGAATAGCTTTAGAGGTAGTGAAGTGGTTTAGTTTTGTTTCTGCTACAGCCATAAGGTGAATATTATGAGTCAAGATAAGATTTGCAATTTTAATTATTTTTGGCAAGGGATTTGCACCCCTGATATTCCAAAAGGAGATTTTGTCTATCATTGAGATAATAAGGAAGATGATGCTCTGGTTCTAACGCCAGATGAAACAATTTTGGGAGTTTGAAGAGAAGGCAAGGACAAAACTAATTCTTCAAAGGAAAAAATCAATGGAATTATCAAGGTCTAGGGGGGTGGAAGGAAGCTTTTTAGGCCTACCTTTGCTTCTGGTAACTTTGTTCCTAGGCATAGAAAACGAGGGAGTTTTTTGAACTTTAGAAGCTGAGGAGGAAGCAAGAGCTTGCTCAATGTGAGGAGGGGAGATTGATGAAGATGGATGAGATAAAATGTCACCAAAAATATGATTAGGTAGAGATAGGGAATTGTAGGGAGAATTATAGTGAGATTGTTCATGGGAGGAGGATGGCAAAGAATCTTTAAAGGGAGTGTGCATGTTATCATTGGAAGCATCAACATGCACAAAAGTACAACGTTCACAGGAGAAGTTTGCATCGTTTCAAGGATAGAATTGGAATTTTGATTAAGCAACTCAAAGGGGTTGCTAATATTAACCATTTTAGAATGACTAGTATTAGGAGGTTTGGTCAGAAAAGCAGACTTTGAAAGAGAGGCTTTGGAAATTTTGCTATGAGCAGAACAGGTAAAAATTGGTGATAGAATTCTTCAATTTGGGATCATTTTCTGTAATATCATTCACTTTGTCTTTTACCATTTCATCATCTAATTGTCCACCGTTCAATTCTAAATTAATGCATTCATCTTTATCAATAACACTCTTATTAATAGGCAGCACCTCTTCATTCTTATCACCTTCCACATTCACCTTTGATACCTTTCTCCATATCCGTTTAGTATTCCTTTTCCTTTGCACAACCGTATATCCTTCCTGAATTTCATGCTAATAACCACCTTCATCATTTTCATCATCTTCACATTCTACATTACTATCATGCTTTTTTGTTTTGTAATCAATTGATGTTGGAAATGTTTTTATAAACATTAGGTGACTTATTAAAAATGTTGGAATAAGTGTATGAATGACTCCTATATGTGAATAGTCCAACATCATGGGACTATATGGAAGAAGCAAGTATTTATACTTGTTTCTAAGAAGTCATGTTAGGGCCTTGGGCTCCTAATACATGCTTTGTTATGAGGAGGGAGACCATGCATCATGACCACCACACACGCGCGCGCGACCGATTAGACTCGACCCGACCCAGCCTGGTTCGGTTCGGCTCGGTTTGGGCTTGGGCTTAGGCTTGGGCCTTAGCTTTGTGGTGTAGACACTTATATTTTTTGGACCAGAAAACATTACTTTTTTCGAATCATTTTTTTATGGAAAATTTTTATGCAACGGAAAATTTTTGTCCTGTAATTTCAGCAGATTCGATTTTTTCTCCCACTGCTCATTAAACCCTAATTCTCGTTCTATATATAGTCTTCAGCTATAGACGAGAAAAAAACCCGAACTACATATTCTCTTTTTGCCTCCGCCATTAAAATTTAAAATTTTCTTTCAGAAATTTTCGAGCAGTGCTTATTTTCGAACGTGCAAATCTGCACTGATTTGTTGTGCAAGCAAATCAGTTATTGTTTTTCAGAGGCTGTTTTATCCTAGAGGCGACAGCGAAAGTAAGAGCTGGTTTGCACCTCTAACCAGATCGCCGAATCGTCTTCAAGAAAGCGACCTAGTCTGCGACTAAGCCATTGTTTCCCAACAATTTGAAGACGAACTGAAACAATGGCTTCGAACTCAACCCTGGACGATGCTGCTCCACCCTCTGCCTTCCAGATCCCTCTCGTGACTGCTGCTCCATTCAGATTCGAAGGCTTGAATTTCAAGCGATGGCGTCAGAAGATGGAGTTCTTCCTGACGATGAGAAAGGTGGTGGTTGCACTGACTACTGACAAACCGCAACTACCAGACAGACCTGACGAGGCTGATATAGAAAAGATGGCATCATGGACTGAACAGTCAAAGCAACAACACACCTGGACTGAACAAGATTATGTATGCAAGAATTTTATTTTGAATGGACTGAGCGATGACTTGTATGATTACTACAATTCAGATGAAAAGACAGCAAAGGAGATCTGGGTAGCACTGAAGAAGAAGTATGATACAGAGGAGGCAGGGGCAAAGAAATATGTTGTAAGCCGCTACCTAAAATACCAAATGACAGATGATAGGTCAGTAGAGATGCAATCTCATGAGCTTCAGAAAATAGCTCATGAGATCATCTCCGAAGGTATGGCATTGGACGAACAATTTCAAGTTGTTGTTATCATTGACAAATTACCCCCTGGCTGGAAAGATTTTAAGAATGTCTTACGACATAAGACTAAGGAATTTTCCTTAGAAAGCTTGATCACACGCCTCTGTATTGAAGAGGAGGCATGCAAGCAGGACCAGAAAGAAGAGGTGTTGATTGTCAATAACAACAACACTAAAAAGACCAAACCCGCTATTCTGAAACCGAACCCGAAATCACTTAAGAATCAGAACAGGCGCAACAAACAGAATGGGAACTCACAAGGAAACCCAAAAGGACAGCAAAAACCAGCCCAAATGAATGATTCTGGATAGTTGTTTCTATGTTCCAACAGTGGAAAACCAGGTCATATGGCACGAAAGTGTCGGAACAGGCCAAGCTATGCACCGCAGGCTAACCTGATTGAGGAGCCTCTTACGGCTATGATTACTGAGATTCACCTTGTTGGTGGATCAGTGGGTAGACACTGGTGCTTCTCGCCATGTCTGCCATGATCTCGACTTGTTCACTACATACATGGCTGCTGATAATCAAAAAGTGTTGTTGGGAGATTCTCGCACCACTAAAGTTGCAGGGATTGGCAATGTGGAAATTAAGTTTACCTCTGGAAAGACTGTAATTCTGAAAGATGTTATGCATACTCCAGAGATAAGTAAGAATCTGGTATCTGGCTTTCTCCATAATAAGGCTGGCTTTACTCAAGTTATTGGGGCTAATTTGTATACCCTAACTTATAAGGGAACTTTTGTGGGAAAGGGTTATGCTTGTGAGGGTATGTTTAAACTGAATGTTGAAACTAATAAAGTGACTACTTCTGCTTATATGTTGTGTGATTTTAATATTTGGCACTCTAGATTATGTCATGTTAATAAACGAATAATTCATAACATGAGCACCCTAGATATGATTCCTAAAATGACAGAATCTGAACCTGATAAATGTGAATTCTGTACACAAGATAAAATCACAAAGAAACCTCATAAATCTGTTGATAGAGTTTCTGAACCCTTAGACTTGATTCATTCTGACATATGTGAACTTGATGGTGCTTTGACTAGACATGGACATCGTTATTTTATCACATTTATTGATGAATGTTCTGATTTCACATATGTATACCTTATGAAAAATAAAAGTAACTACTACAAAACATGTCATTTGCATCGGTTGTTAACCCCTTGTTGCATCGGTTGTTCAACTGATGCAAAAGATAAATTTCTGTTGCATCAGTTAAACGACCGATACAAATGATGATTATTTGCATCGGCCCTTCGATACAACCGATGCAATAATGCAGATGCAAATGACCACATTTGCTTTCCAAGGCCGGATGTATTGCATCCGAATTTTTAAACGACCGACGCTACTGAGCAGATGCAAAAACACATTTGTAATGACCTTGATGTATTTCATCGATTTCTTATGATGTTACAACCTATGCAAATTTAATCTGAAACGAAAAATTATTCATTTCCATTATTTCATATTTTTAAATATAAAACTATATCAAATGGAATTTAAAATTCTGCAAATGCATTATTACCATGAATCTGATCAAATAAATAATATATTTGTATTATCAATCTACATATTTCATGTATACATACCCACAAAAGGCATAACTGGACACCCCATCACAAAACAAAATGAATTGTCAATACAATTGTATTGTCATTTATTACAGTTTGATGCTTTCGAATTTCACAAAGAACGAAAGTTCCTAGCCTGAACTGGTGTGGCCTATTCACCCCTCCTACTGCTGACAATGGCATCCTAGCATCCTGCGTTTGTTTATTTTTATGCATCTTCCAATGAAAAATGGTTCTATATTTTTAATTGCTATGTATTGTTACAACAAAACTAAATCAAATGAACAAAGTGAAAGTACCGCTACAAACCTTGGTTGCCAATTGCCTGCGAGGAGCCATCCATTTCAAAGTCCGATCATGATAGAAAATATGCAAATCTTTTGGAATAATATCAGATTACTTTGAGCTAATAACAAATAATCTGATTTCACTGCAACTTAGAAAATCCAATAATGAGACGGCAGAATTAGACCTTGATTTTGCTAAGTGTGTAGATGGCTGAAGCAATATGAGTAGATATGCGTTCAAACCATGATTCACCATATAACCAACAGAATCTTCAGGTGCGACGAGCGTTGTTTCCTCAATTTAGCTTCCAAATGCTTCGCCAAATCACTTGAATTAGGGAGTTCGTTATTTTTTTTTTTTTTGACAAATTTCCAATTCGCCTTGACACGCTACTTTATGATCTGAGATTAGAAGGAATACATATAATAAAACCCAACAGCCTATCCACCATATTATTCAAAAAAGTCTGCTCAACATTTAAAGGACCGAACACACATTAAAATATCTCTGTTACCATGAAAACAATCATCACGGACCATTGAAACTGTGCCACCATGCTAAGTGCCGCAATAATCATCAATCACATTCATCTCATCAACAACATAACTAACTAAAACTGACCAGCGTCTCCAAACAAGACAATATCCAATAGCCTAACAACTCCACCATTCATGCAAGAAGCATTCAAACCAACAAAACTATCACTCTTAATCAATCTCAGCATACTTTTCAAACTCATAAAACCCAACTTTAAAAAAAGTCAAAAACTGAAGTGACGCATGCATAAACTGTGCATGCTAATTGAACTACTGAACCCTCAAGAGCTCATCAAATTGAAATGACGCATGCATAAACTATGCATGCTAACTGAAAAATCTTACATAGTTTTTTCTAGAAACCAAAAACTGAAGCTGCATGTACTATCAAACCAAGGACTAATCGGTCTATAGAACGAACTATTACCATGTAAGACCTTTGAGGCTTGCCAATAATAACTAATCAAATACCTCCCTTAAGCCTTTTTTTAGATGCACTGGAATTATCCAGTATTGCAATAACATCAGCGGTATCTAAATTCATGATATATTGATCCTCAAACATCTCATTCTCATCATTAGAACCTAATAAAGCCTTAAATCTATTAAACAAAGGAATAAATGGGTTGGAGTTGTCCACCTTTATGGCAAAAAGTTTGTCATTAACAACAGAATAATCAATATTTTCAACTTAATCCAAATCTTCCAAAGAATCACCCCTTGAATCACCATCAATAAGACTGCTATGAAAAGAAGTTTCCCACACAACTAAAGCAAAAGCCAAATTATTTATCATCTTATTAGTATTAATAGGAGAACAAGATATATATGAGTTTGTGCCAGAGAGAAATTCACTAGTAGAAGAACCACTACAGATTGCCACCGATTAATAACATCAAAATGAGACAACATTTCATCAGAATGCCACTAGTTAATTCCAAATGCTTTGCCAAATCACTTGAATTAGGAAGTTTCTATCGTTGTAGAATTTTTAGAATAGCTGTAGGTGATGACCTCTTCGAAGAAGCATTCGACGCTGGTAGGGGAACTAAAATGCGAGATATAGGGGGAGATGTAATCATGAACTAAATTGTTGGGGAGCGGAGAAGAAAATGGATTATCGAATTGTTTTGGAGCCAAAAATATATAAAACGATTTTAAAACATATCAGTCGACCCGGTCTATGAATTAGGGTAAATGAAAATTTGGTGGTAGATGAAAATTTGGGCGGGATTAAAATGCGAGAGGCAGGGGGAGATGTTACCCGGAAACGAAATGCGACAGAAGCGTAAGTGAGAGTTGGGTATTGTTAAATTATGGGTTTCGGCCCATTGTTACAAAAAGGAAAAAAAGGACCATTTAGTTTAAGTAACTACAATTTTATCTACATATGTATATTAGATCAACCATAGTTTGGCACTAATAAAGATTTTGATTTGAGACAGAGGGTATTTGGATATTGTGGGTCGGGTTCAACCCGTCGTAGTGTCTTTGGGTTTTATAATTAAGTTGCTTAGTTTATCAAACTTTAAACTTTAACTGATCGGTAAATTTCAATCCCTTTAACATGCATGAGTATTCCAAATTAGATTCATACTGTCAAATAGAATGCAAGTGTAAAGTCAATTTGACAAAATTTGATGAAATAAAACTTGTTTGAAAATCAAAAAGGGACACGAAAATTCATTTCGACAATTCGTCATTATTACGGGTGTAATGTCCCGTATTTTTACGGTTTAATAATTAATTAATTAATTTAATTATTTAAAATAATGGTCTGGTAATTTAATGGTTGTTTAATTAAATAACTTTGAATATTTAATTTAAAATAATAATTAAATACTATACTTAATTCAGAAATAATCAAAAATAGTGGAATTCACAATATTGTGTAATTTGGATTATTTAAAATATATAATTCAGTTTAGAGTTGAATTATATTCACGAGTATATTATATAAATGAGGTTTGAACGTATAATTATATTATAATTAAAATCGAGTTTGAAATGGCGCGGCAGTACGTTAATTGGCGATTTGAATTTCAACTGAATATACAGAATTCGTTTTAAGCTAGATTTCTATGAAACAAGAAATATTAGGGGCTGATGAAGTATATTTTTCTAGTGGAAGAGAAAAATCGGGATTTCGTCGTGTAGATTTTGAGTTATGCCCAAATCAAATTTTCAGAAAAACAGCGCCATAACCATTTATAAACCATAACGTTATATTTAATTTAAATTAAATATTGGTTTCGAATTTAGACAGGACCTTTGAGACGTAGTGATAATTTAATTTTTAGAATTTTACTGTAATTTTTAATTAAATACACAACTTTTTATTTGGAGTATTTTGCACCCTATATCGATATTTGAGGTTTCACAAAATGAGTTAACCTACCGATATTATTATATTTTTGGAATCGGGACACTTCGCTCGACACGACCGTATTCTCATTTATGTCCGTAGCATCTTAGATATGAATGAAATCTTATATAATACAGTACCCTACAAACCCAACTATTTCAAATCAAATACAGTAACTACCTATGAAATGCCCACACTTGCCATGTACCCCTACTTAATAAATACATCCTATCTTCACGAATAAAGTGCCATGAACTAGTGTAAATAAAAGAATTATGAACTTTCATACATCAGGAAGATATGGGCAGAATATCCGTGACCTAGTGATACCACTGCAAGAGACGTAGGAGCAAAAATAGACTCAGACCCGTAACAAGACCCATGCATGCGCATGTACAATACTGGGCACACCTATGTTTGTTAACTGATATTTAGATTTAGTTGATGCCTTAGCAACCAAGTGAAGTTTACAGCTTCCACGTTCCTCTTTCACAGGCCATCCATATGAGTGGTCACCATCTCTACAACACATGCCTACTAAAAACCACATACTATACAAATACTTCGTTACTAGGTAATTTCTCTAGTATAAATAACACCATGCCGAGCCTCGCTTTCTTTTTCTGCTGGAAATCGACAAACAAATTGCCAAAAGAAAACTAAAATCTTTAAAGGCTTAAACATAAATGTGGAGGCCACCACTTCAGGCGAAGTAATAGCGACTAAACCAAAGAAAGCTTGAACAGACGAAGTAGTTCGGGAGGTTGTACGTTGCAGGTGGGGGCCAGAACAGTTGTGGCGGTGCTGGACCTGTAGGCGAGGTCGGAGGAAGTGTCATGGTTGGCTCCAAGCCACTGTACTGTCGACGCAAGCAGGAAGGCATTGGACTAGTCTTGAGAGGGATTGTGTCGAGTTTGCTGAGAGGGTGATTGGAAGGTGCGGATTTTGGTGCTAGTTCGATGGTGGAGGCGGCGCCGAAGATCGATGGCCGAGATGGGGGCGGTTGGAGGTCAACTTCGGGTCAAACGTGGGTTTTAGTTGGAGCAGGAGACGAGATTCAATTAGGGAAGACGGTGGATTTTTGATGCTGGTCTGGGCTGAACAAATGGTGGGTGGGCCTTATTTTAAAAGTGAGCCCAAAATAGAATTAGAAATTTAGTTTTAATTCAGTTTAAAATACTCGTATAACTTCGAAATTTGATAACTTTATCATACGATATCGGTTTTTAGCGAAACAATATCCTTTGGGATCGTATGGATGGTGGCTCCACAATGGAACTGACTGGGAGTGGATTGGAGCTCGTTACAGTTTATAGCAAAATAAATTGTCCTTCTGAATCAAGCGATGGTTATCGTTATTAACGATGATCATCCAATGTGAGTAAAACTCACCAACTCTGAACAGTTGTATTTTTTTAACATATTCTTAGAACTGATAATTATCTGTTGATTGTTGTGTGTTGACTGTTTGGATGAACTGCAAGTCAGTTGGTTGAAATTATATATATATATATATAGATCGTTAAATATATATTGATTCTGTTTGTCAATATATTTCTTGTTGAAATGAAATTGATGTTATATATGTTGTTTTTAACATCTGTGGGTGCAGGGAAACAGGTCGGAGGAATCCCACTGGATTCCTCAACATTTATTTTACTGTTTTTCATATATTGTAATATATGATGTGATATATAATCTGTTGTTGATTATGTGTGTTTGAATGATACCGATCATTGTTATGTGGTATTTCAAATACCTTAAGAAATACTGGGATGTAAAAAAGGGGATTTTCAAAGTATATTTTGAAAATAAACGATTTATATAAATTCAATGGATTTTATATATAAAAGGAAAAAGGATTTTTTTAAAAGTAAATAATTATAAAATCAAAGAGTCATAAAGGAGAATATTTGTGAAACAAATATAAAAGAAAATATGTGTAAAACCAATGTGAAAAGAAATATTTATAAAATTATAGAAATGAAAAGAAATATTTATAAAATTATAGAAATGAAAAGGAATATTTATTTGTTAAATAAATAGAAATGAAAAGGAATATTTATTTGTTAAATAAATAAAGTAGAAAGAGAAATATTTATAAAACATTTACAAATAGAGTTGAAAAAGAATCATTTATTTAGAAAATTTATAAAGATTACAAGGGAATTATTTAGTAAATAAATAAAGTTATTAAAGGAAATATTTATTTAGAAAATAAATAAAGTTATAAAAGAAAAAATTTAGAAAATAAATAGAATTATAAAGGGAATATTTATTCTGAAAATAAATAGACTATAAAAGGAAACACTTGAAAAATGAATAGAATTGTATAAAAAGAGAATTTTACACTAGGAAGGTTTAGACCCGTGCTTCGCACACGGGTATAACAGAATATGAATTCAAAGTGAACATTTAAGAGAAATCTATTTTAGTAGATAAAGTAAGAAGATTAATTTATTAATAAGATTTTATAAATTTAATAAAATATTTATCATTGGATAAATAGAATATATAAGCCGGGAATTATATAGAGAAGTAAGAATCGATTTCAACATCGATATTTGAAACTGAATATGGACGAAGAGTAAATTGGATAGGGTTAACCAGTTAGATATAATCAGTTAGAGTTAACCAGTTAGAGTTAATGAATTAGAGTCAATCAATAAGAATTTAATTGAATTTAGTATTCGAAAGGATTTAATCGAATTTAGTATTCGAAAGGATTTAATCGAATTTAGTATTCGAAAGGAGTTAATCGAATTTAGTATTCGAATGGAGTTAATCGAATTTAGTATTCAAAAGGAGTAAATCGAATTTAGTATTCGAAAGGAGTTAATCGAATTTAGTTATTCGAAAGGAATAGATATTCGAGTCGAGTTAGTTGAACATGGTTAGTCAAGTCGAGTTAATCAAGTATGATTAGTCGAGTCGAGTTAGTCGAACATGGTTAGTCAAGTCGAGTTAATCAAGTATGGTTAGTCGAGTTAGTCGAACATGGTTAGTCAAGTCGAGTTAATCAAGCATGGTTAGTCGAGAGGAGTTAGTCGATTTTAATTAATCGGAAGGAGATATTATCGAATATAGTTTATTTGAGAGAGAGAGAGTTAATCGAATAGAGATTACTCGAAAGAGAGTTATACGTCGAATTCGATTATATTGAATTCAGGAAAGTACTATTACTTTCAGATTTTTAAATCAAGATTTATTTATTTATAAATAAATTAGTTGTTAGGTTAATTATTCTAAGTAAGAAATAAAAGTTAGGTTTTAAGTTAGATATTTCAGAAGTATGGATTATAACCTTAGTGATATAATAAATGTTTTTCATAAAAGAAGTGGATTCAAAATCTGAATCCGAGAATTTGCGTAAGCAAATGATTATAGAAATTGGAGTGGTGAGCTTTGTCTATTGCAAGGTTAAGAACGTTGTTCAGTTAAGGTCTGAGAGGTAATTATACCCCAACTTGATTGAATTCCTTACTTAACCAAGAAATAGTTGAGGTTCGATGGCGAGAGTTAGAAATACAGTTAAGTTATAAGTGATTAATGGATTGAGCGGTCGTAACGATGTTTTATACAACGTTAGTTGAAATCCATATAAATGAGTTTTGGAAACGTTTTCCAAATATAGAGTCAGATATATTTTCTAAACATAGAAAATAAGGAAATATGAAAATAATTATATATATATATGTTGGATGATTTGATCGATAATTCCATATGGAAATAAGATCGTTGTGTGTACACGGACATTTTTCATTTGATAGTTAAATCACCGACTATCAAAGTTTTTGACCATTTTAACGTTGTTAATATGGAGAGACCGGTTGGAATATTATCCGAAGAACCACTTCGTATTGGCATAAGCGTTGCAAATAATATATGCCAAAGACAATTGAAAACGGAGTAAAGTGCAAGGGCTGTTGTATAAATCTTAGGTAAAGATTGCCTAAGATGGATGTACTGAATAGTGCCTTCGGTTTGTCCAGTCCCAGGACAACTTGTGTGGATGAATGTATGACAGAGTATATCTAAAGGATCGCGTAAGTTGATCTCTTCAAACGTAGTTACGTTTGGTAGCGGAGGAATTCGTTTCTCTTAGCTGTATACCCATGGTATTTTTAGGGAAATCAATTTGTGATTTGGCGGGTATGACAATGTGGTATTCCAAGTAAATGAAGATATGATATGTAAAAAGATAAGCATAGCTTCTAGCCTTACATCCGGAAATGACAAAAGTTGGGCAGGCAACATGGCTATGTAGGTCGCACCTATTAGGGTGGATAATCACATATATAGAGAATATTCATTTACTTCTAAAAATCTATTGTCAATGCTGTCCCATTCGGGAAACGGTTGCTGATCCCAATCATTGGTGATATAATGAGTGGTCGATCATGTGTGGTCGGGTTGCAAGATGTTCTTGTTGAACCCAGTGTATTCCTCTCTAGAGGTACACTATCGGAAGGTGGTTCCATACCTTGTCATAATTGGTAATCCATTATCCAATAAGTGCTCATGGTTTTGATTGTATACTATATATGTAGAACGTGAGATGAAAGCATTTTTGCTAGATGATTATTATATTGTGGTTGATAGACACTATCATAATATCAAAAGAATTTTGATATAAAGACTATTTTGGATTCTCATAAGGGAAAAACTCGTCCCGTTATACGGGGTGGTCTTATGAGACATCGTTTTATTGCTCAAATTGTTTTAAACTGTTTTACTCACATCAGTCCCATGACTGACCCGGAGTTTATTTTGTTTTGTTTTCCCTAAATTCTTGGGTGCCCAAATTTGTACGGGCAGTCAAGTAGCCGGGATTTTACACATATACTTGGAGAGCTTGGAGCAGGAGGCTTTAGGATTATATAGCTATTGTTTATTCCACGGTGTTGTAAGTGTTGTACTCCGATAATGTTACTGTATACATGTACTGATTTTATTTCAAGGATATGTTATCTATCAAATGTTGTTCGTTCCGCTGTGAGATTCGTGTTACTCTGATGTTGTATGTTCTTCTTCTTCTTCTTCTATTCTAAGTTTCTATCTTATCTATTCTCACCCTTTGTTTTCTTTCTATTAGTTTTCTGGTTTCCAGTTGAATTGGGGTTGGACTCATGTTATTTGGTCAGCTCAAATTGTACCAGAATTTCGGGACACTACAGTTGGTATCAGAGCTTAAAGTTAAGTAATTACCTTGGCTCTGTGGCGTGACTCAGTAGAGATGGGGTTAGTAACACCCTAGATTGAGTTGAGTGTATATATATGAGTGAACGTAATTGTCATTTGATATAAATGGTTTTATATTGAGTAGATTTATTGGTTGAATTGTTTATAGATCTGGTCGATGGTGGGGCACCACAATATCGATAGGGTTTCTAAACACTTGAATACGATGGGTCAACATGATATATTTTGAAAAGAGGGTAAATGAAAATAATTTTACCCAAAGTATATTTTGATATAGAGAAAATATATATATTGGAATTATAATATATTGGATATGATGGTTGTTATTATAATCAAATAAGATTATAAAAAGTGAAATTCGTTATAGATAACCAAGTAGAATTCATATAAAGTATAATGTATGAGAATTTTAAAATCCTGGGAGATTTTAAATTGTTTACAAATATTGGAAGGTTATTTTGAACTAATTTCAAAATGGAAATGTTTAAAGAATGGTTTTGAAAGTGATATAGTATTGAACTCACTTCGATAGCTGGAAAATAGATTCTAATGATGATCATGACATCATCGATGTTCATTTTTCGAGTTTTTAAGTGACAGATTACTACCAAAGATTTTGTTTTTGAATTGTTTGAGAAAAACAAGTGTTTTGAAATTCCAGAAAAGGATATTTGATTTTTAAAAAGCTAAACTGTTTAAAAACTCCCAGAAACAGATTATTTGAAATAAAGACAAATTAAATAGAAATTTGTGAAAGCAAATTTGAAATTGAAATAAAGCCAGTTCAGTGGTAATTGAATTGAATTGGAATATAACATATCAAGTAGAATCAGATTTTGAATTGGGAGATATGAATCTGAAATGATATTGGATTGGTGAGTTAGAGTTTGAAATCGAGAATGGAACTCTAATTTGAAATGGAATTTGACTTGGGTATAAGTGGATGATTGGTTTGAGGATAAAATTGATTGGATTTTGATTGGGATGACATTGGTATATGCTGAATTAGCAGCAGATGTAAAGGATATAATGATATGCCCGACAAAAAGGTACAAGTTTATATTTGGTATAAGAATGAGATTTATGAGCCGATTTGGCAAGCCGCTTGGCAGTTTGATTTTCTTTTGGGTTGGAGAAGGCCTAGAGAAGCGAGTTGGAGTTTGAGCTATTGACCAGTACAAAGGAGATGCTGGCGAAATTTTTCGAAAAGTTAAGGTGTTAGAAAATTTACAGGATTTTTGAAAATATTCGTTAGTAGGAATGAATAAATATTTAACTGAAATTAAATTGGTTCATTTGAAACTGAAGTTAAAGAACTAAACAAGTAAATTTTTACCCAGTTAATAGGGTTTGTTTTCTACCTTAGCAATTTCGAGGATGAAATTATTTTAAGGGGGGAAGAATGTAATGTCCCGTATTTTTACGGTTTAATAATTAATTAATTTAATTATTTAAAATAATGGTTTGGTAATTTAACGGTTGTTTAATTAAATAACTTTGAATATTTAATTTAAAATAATAATTAAATAATATATTTAATTCAGAAATAACCAAAAATAGTGGAAATCACAATATTGTGTAATTTGGATTATTTAAAATATATAATTCAGTTTAGAGTTGAATTATATTCACGAATATATTATATAAACGAAGTTTGAACGTATAATTATATTATAATTAAAATCGAGTTTGAAATGGCGCGGCAGTTCGTTAATTGGCGATTTGAACTTCAACCGAATATACAGAATTCGTTTTAAGATGGATTTCTGTGAAACTAGAAACGTTAGGAGCTGGTGAAGTATATTTTTCTAGTGGAAGAGAAAAATCGGGATTTATTCGTGTAGATTTTGAGTAATGCCTAAATCAAATTTTCAGAAAAATAGCGCCATAACCATTTATAAACCATAACGATATATTTAATTTTAATTCAATAGTGGTTTTGAATTTAGACAAGACCTTTGAGACGTAGTGATAATTTAATTTTTAGAATTTTACTGTAATTTTTAATTAATTAAATATGCAACTTGTTATTTGGAGTATTTTGCACCCTATATCGATATTTTAGTGTTTCACAAAATGAGTTAACCTACTGATATTATTATATTTTTGGAATCGTGACACTTCGCTCGACACGACAGTATTCTCATTTATGTCCGTAGCATCTTAGATATGAATGATATCTTATATAATATGGTAGCCTACAAACCCAACTATTTCAAATCAAATATAGTCACTACCTCTGAAATGTCCACACTCGCCATATACCCCTACTTAATAAATACATCCTATCTTCACGAATAAAGTGCCATGAACTAGCGTAAATAAAAGAATTATGAACTTTCATCCATCAAGAAGATATGGGCAGAATATTCGTGACCTAGTGATACTACTGCAAGAGACGTAGGAGCAAAAATAGACTCAGACCCGTAACAAGACCCATGCATGCGCATGTACGATACTGGGCGCACCAATGTTTGTTAACCGATATTTAGATTTAGCCGATGCCTTAGCAACCAAGTGAAGTGTACAGCTTCCACGTTCCTCTTTCACAGGCCATCCGTATGAGTGGTCACCATCTCTACAACACATGCTTACTAAAAACCACAGACTACCCAAATACTTCATTACTAAGTAATTTCTCTAGTATAAATAACACCATGCCGAGCCTCACTTTCTTTTTCTGCTGGAGATCGACAAACAAATTGCCAAAAGAATACTAAAATCTTTAAAGGCTTAAACATAAATGTGGAGGACGCCACTTCAGGCGAAGTAATAGCGACTAAACCAAAGAAAGCTTGAACAGACAAAGTAGTTCAGGAGGCTGTACGTTGCAGGTGGGGCCAGAACAGTTGCGGCGGTGCTGGACCAGTAGGCGAGATCGGAGGAAGTGTCATGGTTGGCTCCAAGCCGCCGTGCTGTCGACGCAAGCAGGAAGGCATTGGACTGGTCTTGAGAGGTATTGTGTCGATTTTGCTGAGAGGGTGACTGGAAGGTGCGGATTTTGGTGCTGATCTGATGGTGGAGACGGCGCTGAAGATCGATGGCCGAGATGGGGGCGGTTGGAGGTCAACTTCAGGTCAAACGTGGCTTTTAGTTGCAGCAGGAGACATGATTCAATTGGGGAAGCCGGTGGATTTTTGATGCGGGTCTGGATGAACAAATGGTGGGTGGGCCTTATTTTAAAAGTGAGCCCAAAATAGAATTAGAAATCTAGTTTTAATTCAATTTAAAATACTCGTATAACTTCGAAATTTGATAACTTTATCATACGATATCTGTTTTTAGCGAAACAAGATCCGTTAGGATCGTATGGATGGTGGCTCCATAATGGAATTGACTGGGAGCGGATTAGAGCTCTGTACAATTTATAGCGAAATAAATTGTCCGTTTGAATCAAGCGATGGTTATCGTTACTAACGATGATCGTCCAATGTGAGTAAAACTCACCAACTGTGAACAGTTATATATTTTTAACGTATACTTAGAACTGATAATTATCTGTTGATTATTGTGTGTTGACTGTTTGGATGAACTGCTAGTCAGTGGGTTGAAATTATATATATATATATATATAAATATATATATATATATATCGTTAAATATATATTGATTCTGTTTATTAGAATATTTCATGTTGAAATGAAAATGATGTTATATATGTTGCTTTTAACATCTGTGGGTGCAGGGAAACAGGTCAGAGGAATCCGACTGGATTCCTCAACATTTATTTTACTGTTTTTCATATATTGTAACATATGATGTGACATTTAATCTGTTTGAATGATATCGATCATTGTTATGTCGTATTTCAAATACCGTAAGAAATGTTGGGATGAAAAAGGGGATTTTCAAAGTATATTTTGAAAATAAATGATTTATATAAAATCAATGGATTTTATATATAAAAGCAAAAAGGATTTTTTTAAAGGTAAATAATTATAAAATCAAAAAGTTATAAAGGAGAATATTTCTAAAACAAATATAAAATAAAATATGTGCTTAACAAATGTGAAAAGAAATATTTATAAAATTATATAAATGAAAAGAAATATTTATAAAATTATAGAAATGAAAAGGAATATTTATTTGTTAAATAAATAGAAATGAAAAGGAATATTTATTTGTTAAATAAATAAAATAGAAAGAGAAATATTTGTAAAACATTTACAAATAGAGTTGAAAAAGAATTATTTATTTAGAAAATAAATAAAGATAAAAAGGGAATTATTCAGTATATAAATAAAGTTATAAAAGGAAATATTTATTTAGAAAATAAATAAATTTATAAAAGAAAATATTTAGAAAATAAATAGAATTATAAAGGGAATATTTATTTTGAAAATAAATAGATTATAAAAGGAAACACTTGAAAAATGAATAGAATTGTATAAAAAGAGAATTTTTTAGACCCGTGCTTCGCACACTGGTATAACAGAATATGAATTCAAAGTGAACATTCAAGAGAAATCTGTTTTAACAGATAAAGTAAGAAGATTAATTTATAAATAAGATTTTATAAATTTATTAAAATATTTATCATTGGATAAATAGAATAAATAAGTCAGGACTTATATAGAGAAGTAAGAATCGATTTCAACATCGATATTTGAAACTGAATATGGACGAAGAGTAAATTGGATAGGGTTAACCAGTTAGAGTTAACCAGTTAGAGTTAATGAATTAGAGTCAATCAATAAGAATTTAATTGAATTTAGTATTCGAAAGGAGTTAATCGAATTTAGTATTCGAAAGGAGTTAATCGAATTTAGTATTCGAACGGAGTTAATCGAATTTAGTATTCGAAAGGAGTTAATCGAATTTAGTATTCGAAAGGAGTTAATCGAATATAGTTATTCGAAAGGAGTTAATCGAATATAGTTATTCGAGTCGAGTTAGTTGAACATGGTTAGTCAAGTCGAGTTAATCAAGTATGATTAGTTGAGTCGACTTAGTCGAACATGGTTAGTCAAGTAGAGTTAATCAAGTATGGTTAGTCGATTCGAGTTAGTCGAACATGGTTAGTAAAGTCGAGTTAATCAAGCATGGTTAGTCGAGAGGAGTTAGTCGATTTTAATTAATCAGAAGGAGATATTATCGAATATAGGTTTTTTTCGAGAGAGAGTCAATCGAATAGAGATAACTCGAAAGAGAGTTATACGTTGAATTTGATTATATCGAATTCGGGAAAGTACTATTACTTTCAGGTTTTTAAATCAAGATTTATTTATTTATAAATAAATTAGTGTTAGGTTAACTATTCGAAGTAAGAAATAAAAGTTAGGTTTTAAGTTAGATATTTCAGAAGTAGGGATTATAACGTTAGCGATATAACAAATGTTTTTCATAAAAGAAGTGGATTCAAAATCTGAATCCGAGAATTTGCATAAGCAAATGATTGTAGAAATTGGAGCGGTGAGCTTTGTCTATTGCAAGGTTAAGAACGTTGTTCAGTTAAGGTCTGAGAGTTAATTATACCCCAACTTGATTGACTTCCTTACTTAACTAAGAAATATTTGAGGTTCGATGGTGAGAGTTAGTTAGAAATACAGTTAAGTAGTAAGCGATTAATGGATTGAGCGGTCGTAACGATGTTTTATACAACGTTAGTTGAAATCCATATAAATGAGTTTTGGAAACGTTTTCCAAATACGGAATCAAATATATTTTCTAAACATAGAAAATAAGGAAATATGAATATATGTATATATATTGGATGATTTGATCTATAATTTCATGTGGAAATAAGATCGTTGTGTGTACACGGACATTTTTCATTTGATAGTTAAATCACCGACTATCAAAGTTTTTGACCATTTTAACGTTGTTAAAATGGAGAGACCGGTTGGATTATTATCCGAAGAACCACTCCGTATTGGCATAAGCGTTGCGAATCATATATGCCAAAGAAAATTGAAGACGGAGTAAAGTGCAAGGGCTGTTGTATAAATCTTAGGTAAAGATTGCCTAAGATGGATGTACTGAATAGTGTCTTCGGTTTGTCCAGTCCCAAGACAACTTGTATGGACGAATGTCTGATAGAGTATATCTAAAGGATCGCGTAAGTTGATCTCTTCAAACGTAGTTACGTTTGGTAGCGCAGGAATTCGTTTCTCTTAGCTATATACCCGTGGTATTTTTGGGGAAATCAATTTGTGATTTGGCGGGTATGACGATGTGGTATTCCAAGTAAATGAAGATATGATATGTAAAAAGATAAGCGTAGCTTCTAGCCTCACATCCGGAAATGACAAAAGTCGGGCAGGCAGCATGGCTATGTAGGTCGCACCTATTAGGGTGTATAGTCACATATCTAGAGAATATTCATTTACTTCTAAAAATCTATTGTCGATGCTGTCCCATTCGGGAAACGGTTGCTGATCCCAAGCGTTGGTGATATACATTCGATACACTCAAGAGAAATGAGTGGTCGGTCATGTATGGCCGGGTTGCAAGATGTTCTTGTTGAACCCAGTGTATTCCTCTCTAGAGGTACACTATCGGAAGGTGGTTCCATACCTTGTCATAGTTGGTAATCCATTATCCAATAAGTGCTTGCGGTTTTGATTGTATACTATATATGTAGAACGTGAGATGAAAAGCGTTTCTGCTAGATGATTATTATATTGTGGTTGATAGACACTATCATAATATCAAAAGAATTTGGTATAAAGACTACTTTGGATTCTCATAAGGGAAAAACCCGTCCCGTTATACGGCGTGGTCTTATGAGATATCGTTTTATTGCTAAAACTGTTTTAAACAGTTTTACTCACACCAGTCCCATGACTGACCCAGAGTTTATTTTGTTTTGTTTTCCCTAAACTCTTGGGTATCCAAATTTGTACGGGCAGTCAAGTAGTCAGGATTTTACAGATATATTTGGAGAGCTTGGAGCAGGAGGCTTTAGGATTATATAGCTATTGTTTATTCCGCGGTGTTGTAAGTGTTGTTACTGTATACATATATTGAGTTTATTTCAAGGATATGTTATCTATTATATGTTATTCGTTCCGCTGTGAGATTCGTGTTACTCTGATGTTGTATGTTCTTCTTCTTCTTCTATTCTAAGTTTCTATCTTATCTATTCTCACCCTCTGTTTTCTTTTGATTAGTTTTCTGGTTTCCAGTGCAATTGGTGTTGGACTCGTGTTATTTGGTCAGCTCAAATTTTACCGGAATTTCGGGACATTACAACGGGCATCCGATAGCTAAATAAAATTGCATTTCACTTTAATTAAGTAGAATTTGTTACTAGGAAATTTAATTCATAAAATAAACTATCATTTTGCTAAATTTTGGCATGTGCTGATTTGCACGTTGACCTATATTGTTTGTTTCTTTTGACAAGGCCAATCGATTTTTATAGTGTTCCATAACACTTTTTTCATTAAAATTAATATTGAATACAATAATATATAGAAGATAGACAAACTGCCTATTTACTACAGACATTTTACAACACTTTACACATTACTAAATTAGTCACCATGCAGGATGGGACTCTATGACAATACAAAGTAGCTAAAGTGCAAATGCTAAAAACATAAAAAGACTACACTCAGTCTTCATACGAACAACACGTTGACTGGTTACCGAGCATTCCTACACTCACTAAAACATTACAAAACAATCACTCTACACATTGGCTTACAAAAGTTAATTATAAAAATTATGATAATTATTACAAATTAATTATCAAAATTTACATCTTGTCAATAAATTATTAATTATCAACGGTTACTTACTACTTTGTAATTATAACTAAATATTAGTTGTTATGTTTATACAAGTGCGAACCCGTGCTTCGCACACGGGGCTGGCAAAATTACTCGTATAATTTTGGATTAGTAGTGAACGATGAGAAGTAATGCTACATTGTAGGTATTCAAGCTTTTTAAAGTTCAAAAATGCACGTACATTATTATTCATACTTTGTTATTGTCGTATCCTAATTCTTTTTGCAAAATCGTAAATCACAGTGGCAATAAGTGCCTAGAGTTATTATTCATGTCTTGTTTGTAACATTTATTCTATTTTTTGTATTTTAACAAAATAGCAAAGCACAATGGGTAAGATGAAAATAAGTTCGAACTAAATGGGTACCTTACGTACTATTTCCAAAATACTTACGATGGAATATAATCAACATGACCTAGGTATAATACAGTATCAAGCATTGTGGAAATGAAGTTTATTCTATATATGTATAACAATTGTTAAATTATGTAATAGTTGTAGCTTAGTCTGCAGGTATAAATCAGAATGCTAGATTTAATATAACATTGGAGAAAGTGAAACATGTCAACAGCTAAACTTGAGGTTAAACTTGAGCTCCAGCTAAGTACCATAAACCATAAATTGTAAACATACCGCAATCACCTATATAAAAAAGATATACTTTCACAGCAAAACGCGTTAGAGTGCCTGTTAAAATTTAATTACAAAAAACTGTAGTCTTTTTAAGGTATCCAATCAGCAACGCAGGAAAAAAACTGAGGTAACGGTAATATTGCCTATCAAAGAAAATGTTCTTACATAGACTTATACTGATTGATGAAACATGAAAACTACATGTAATGTCATTATTGCAAGACAACTCTGTCAAATGTACTTGATTCTTGGAAGTTAGCCTTATTCCATCCATCTACATAATATTTTTCCCCAAAGCATCAAGAGCTACCTAGGAAATATAAGAAAAGATACATGCATATTTTATTATCATGCTTAGTGTATATCGAACCAACAATGTACAGATTGAAGTGTTGAAGAGTTAACAAAGTAAGTACATTTTTTGTTGTTACTAACTGGTTCTAGATGGACCCATTTGCTCCTACGGCTAGAAATCCATCCCTTTTTTTTGTTATTTTACATGTTGCTTAGAATAACAAAACTACACAGTAACACTCACTTTATAGAGAAAATAGAATGTATTTTCATTAATGATGATACATGTAACCATATCAAGGTTGGTTAATGCCACATGCAGATGTAAAGCTTGAAAAGTGTGAAAGGGATTTCCTTACAGTGTCTCAAAACATTAAAAAAAACTGTATAACAACCCAAAAATTGGACAAACCATGAATGCATGATTTGTTTTTTAAAACAATAGTCGAGGTAGGATTTTGAAACTAAAGTTTTATTTTTAGCAGAAATTTAATGTAAAAATATATAAGGCACAATAAGAGCAAACAAAAAATAGAACACTTTCTATTATTCATCATGAAGCAATTGGAGCAAGATGTATTTAGGAAGCAGATACACTTCATGTAACACCCCACATCCGTTAGTGTCACTCACAAAGGGAATGCACTAAGTTCTGTGGAGCATTTAGGGTAAAAGATGCAGATAAATTACAATACAGACAGAAATTAAACAGCGGAAAATAAAACTTTGCTTTATTGATAAAATAGTTTGTACAATGATTTCTTTACAATATCAGAGTATCATCTGTCTTACAAAATAAAGAAGCATAAAACAATATTTATATTCCCCAATTTTAGCAAGAGCCAGCCATAGCATCTGAAAAGAGAATCCAAGCAAACTTCGACAAATCTTCAAGATGGGAAAGAGTGACAGTCCAACTTAACCTGAGCTATACTATTCCCTCCTTTACTACCTGGGGGGGGGGGGGAAGGAAGAAAAGAAGACGAAAGAAAAACAGAGTCAGACATAAATCCTGAGTAAGTTCAGTAACTCCTAGCATGTGAACAAGGAAAAACAAAACGACATGAATTAACTGAATACAAGATAACACCATGATGATAGGGTTGGCAAGATTAGACAAGATTAACACAAGATATGCTAAGCTAAGATAAACTGGATATGCTCTAATAATTTCGCCGCTTCGCTATTTCCTTGTTATACTGGTTTCTATATCTCTGCACCGCCTAACTAGTGTCCCAACTAGTAACGATAACGTGATCCCAATCCCTGTAGTTTCCATTGCCTTCAGGCATACATTTATTATTTGTTACCTAGGTCTAATCTAGGGTTTTCTACCAAGTGCCTTCTAGATTCAACTAAAGTTTACGCTATCTGCTGAACGCTTCTCGGATTCAGGGTTTATGCCACCTAGTCCAACTAGGGGTTATGCTATCTGTCGAACGATGCCCCCAAGTCTAGGACACACTACCTAGAGTGGTATATGTTCCTATACTTCCCCACGCATGTATCGCGAATCGTTATCGCTTGTCTAGATGCACATGTCCTGTAATGTGCGGCCCGAGTCCTGTGGCAGGGCAAATCAAGGAATACAGAACTCGGTCGGGAGCTTTCAGATATCTGCCGATGCAGATGCTAAGGTCTGTTTTTATTCCAGTGGCTATGGTCCCACCTGACCCCTCCCTCAACTAATGAAAGACACACCTTGAAAAATGAGAACTATACGCAGGCCCCCGGTGCCCCACTATCCTATGGCCATCCTAACCCATAACTAGATAGCAAGTATATGGTCTTTTGGAGTTCTCCGCCTTTCCGCTTCACGTATCACGATTGACTCAAGATGGATGGTAGACGACGAGTTGCTATCACAGGGCTACCGTTTTCTCGCCGAATCACGCTGGTCCATCCTAGTTTTTAGGTTGCCATATATTGCAACCAAGGCATACCCCTGGTTCTTCTACGCAGACCTTAACCTCTGTGAGCCCAGGAGGATCATCTGCAACCTCACAGAGGGATACCAAGAGTACCCTCACGTCCCCTCGAAGCCTCGGGCTTCGTAACCCAATTCGTTGGAGCCTTCTTTTTACTCAGACGGACATTCGCTCATTCCCGTGTTATACTAAGAAATACTACTTAGTTTTGTTAACTAAGGTTTACCACTTAGTTTTCAGAATCGTTGTTTTCTTAGCTAAGGTTTTCTATTTAGCTTCTTTTAACTAAGGTTTACTACTTAGTTCTCTTTCCCGTCAATTTGGATTGGTTAAGTGTCATTAGTCAATTCAAGCTAACTTAACCCTCTTCATTTATCATGTTAAACTGGTTAAGTGTTATCAGTAATTCATGTTGACTTAACCCCACCACAAACCAAGTTATATTGGTTAAGTATTTCTTATTACTTAACCCTACACATTCATCCTGTGTTGGTTAAGTATTCCTTTTTAACTTAACCCTTCCCGTCTGTTTTAACTAACATGTTATTAATGGTTAAGTATTTTCCCTTCATGTTTTAGACTTAACCCTATTCCTTCATCACAATCTGATGGTTAAGTGTTCCAGTTTACTTAACCCTACGGTCTAGCCCAGCTAACATATCAAATTGGCTAAGTGTATTAGATTTTACTTAACCCCAACCTCTAGTCTAGTTAACATGTTAATTTGGCTAAGTGTATTAACTTTACTTAACCCCTACAAATCTTGTCTTGCTACCTTGAGTTTGGTTAAGTGTCTCTATGGACTTAACCCTCCCATTCTAGCTTAACTGTGTTAAGTTGGTTAAGTGTTCCTATGGACTTAACCCTCCCATTCTAGCTTAACTGTGTTAAGTGTCAGTCTGAACCTAACCCCACCCATCAGTTTAGTTATCATGTTGAACTGGTTAAGTGTCTTAGTTAACTTAACCCTACCATTCTTGTTCTAGCTTTAACTAAATAAATTAAAGCCGCGACCACTCACATTAGACAGATATTGTTGCGATTACTGGATGTGTCGGTTGGTTCCGGGCAGGTTTACATCGCAACTCAGTCTAACCTTGGGTTAGGCATATTCGTGTTTTCTAAGTTCAAAAGGGTTTTGATTAATTTTCAAATCAGGTTTTGAAAGTAACCATCCTGTCCGTTGGATCAGTTAGGGATAGCCAGGGAGAGCAGGAAACTTGCATTTTCCAAACCCAAGCCTAGACACTATCCTCTCTGTCACCCTAGAACTTTCTGGCGTGTTATTAAAAGAGATGTCGTAAATAAACCTTTAATTTGTCTAAATTTACATTTTTTCATTTATGACAAATTCTATAAGTAAATTATTCCTAATTTACTTATTTCCCAATTACTCTTTTAATGTAAATTGTCTACATTTATTTCTATGGCCCATTTTTCCCTCTATATCATATTTATGTTTTTTGGTATGTAAACTATACCAAATTAAGTGTCACTAACCATGATTTTTGCCAAACATGACAATTATTCGCAGTTATGGCCAATTTCAACTTTATGCCAAATTAGCTAATCCAATTCTGGTTTAACATTCTAATTACAGTTCATGTCAAACTAGACTTATTATTCTAGTTCACAGTTCATGTAAATGCTAGATTTACAAGTCAATACTAGATTCAAATTACACATCCTATAATTCATGTCAAATTTATCCAATTTGTATTTCTACGAACATGTCATAATACATGTTCCCAATTTATGCCAATTTCCAAGTTAAAAACTACGTTTTAGTAAATTTCATATTTTGCCCAAATCGTATTCCCACCGTTCGTATAATCGTGATTTAATCTAGATTATAGATAAATCTAGATTCGTAGAAAATAGGGAACGAACCAAAGATTGCTATGAAAAAGATAGACATAATAACGGGCATAAGATGACAATTTACTAATTACAGACCTAACGAATTACACTGAAATTGATCTAAAACATCGGAAGCCTATAGGTCTGAAAATCTTATGACATAAAAAGGGTTGAGTAACGTTGTAGGTTCAAGAACATGGGTAGACCTAACTTAATAGGTAAATTCCCAAGGTCTAAAACCAAAGAAAACCAAGAATAGACAGAATAGAGACGTAGGTTCAAGAACATGGGTAGACCTAACTTAATAGGTAAATTGCCAAGGTCTAAAACCAAAGAAAACCAAGAATAGACAGAATAGAAAATCAGGTTTATACCCAATTTCACAGTCACAAAACTTAAGCAACACTTTCCTAGTCATGAATCATAGGTGTTTAGTCACAATTGTCCTTGTTATGTCATAGGCAATAGTTTATGTTTTTCTAATCAAAGGCATAGGCTTGTGTTCATAGTCTAGGAAATAATTCTCATAGTCACAGTCACAGTCATAGGCAATGTTCATAGTCATATGCAATGTTCATAGTCATAGGCAATGTTCATAGTCAAAGAGGCATATTGTTCTAAGGTCCATAGTTTCATAGTCACGGTCTTATTTGTCCTCGAATCATGACAATTCTTAATTAGGTCCAAAGAAATAGGCACTGATTCGAATAGAAAGAATTGGCATACTCTTTTATTCCTTTAATTTCATGTCACGAAAAGAGAAACGTTCAAATCTGAGAAGTAACTGACTTAAAGAGATTAGATTAGATAGAAAGACAGTCATTGCAGTCGTTTGAATCTTCACTTGAATCCTAGCTTGACTTGAACCTCCTCTTGAAAGTCTCGAGCAGCATTTCCTCGTCTTGATTTATTTTATATATTATTTATTTATACATTTTCTCAGAGGCAGCATAAGGATAGAAAATAATTGTGAATAGAGAAGGAGACTAGGGCTGTTTATATAGTGTAGAAGTCAACGAATCTGGTCAGAATGGCGTCCGGATACAGAGAAACGAATCTGGTTCAGAAAGCTGGAAAAAGCGGGGGGAGCCGACTACCCAGTCGACCTGGGTGCCTTGGGCGGGAAAATTCCCGCCCATCCCAATCTGGGTCCGATTTTGAATTTTGAAATTGTTTTCTGACCTGTTTTGAAATTTGAACTTCGCTGAATCTTCCGGAGGCCATATCTTCCTCATACGGACTCCGATTTACGCAAACTCGGACTCTTTTTCATGCAGAATTCCGAGAAGAACGCAATGGCGCAGTCCGTTTCCGTTGATTTTATAATTTAATGCTTCCTTGATTCGTGAATCTTAGTGTCACAGAATTACGGGGTGTTACATTCTCCCCCACTTAAAAGGATTTCGTCCCCGAAATCTTCAAGTTAGGAAGAATATGTCCTACCATCCAATCACCCATCTAATCAACCATTCAATCACAGGCATCCATTGTCCTTAAAAGATTTCTAACGCTTTCATGTTCATATGCATAGTGTGTGTATATGTCTTTATCTAATGCAAAATCAGGCGGTCTACTGATTCAGTTGACCTCCTTAATGTGAATCATGTCAGTGCCATGCGTCCAATCATGTATGCAAGCATCCCTAGTTATGTAAATACTACATGCGTGCACAGCCATTCATCCATATGCAACATCCATATGTTAACATATCAAGTTCAACTTGCAAACAAATACATATCTGTAAATGCAATATGAAAGCGTCCGAACTTGATCTAGTGCCTTATACGTATGCATATGCATTCACGAGCAACCATTAGCAACCACTTGCAACCATCAACCATAACATGTTTCAAATACATGTTTACATCCATTGGCTTCTACCTAAGGATCGAAGATACGACCTAGAGGATGTACTTTCGAAAGAGAGAAACAACTATGCGTAAAGCTCCTACAAAAAAAAGAAATCAAGGATGCACCCTTAAGGGAAAAAAGGTATGATGCTAGTATCTAGCCTTCTTGAGCTTTACTCCACTGTATCTTAACTAATTTAACTTCACGATTGTGAAGTTTCTGACCTCCATTTCCAAAATAAACAGATGTCAATTACGGTATCAAGTGTATGTACTAAGATGATTAAAGGTCTCCCTCTCCTCCACCATGCCATAACTATAAGGGTCGAAAGGTTACTACGTGCTTTTTGGAGTGCCTGCCACAACTATTCATCTCTCACGCAACCCATCCTAGTCGAACTCGACATTCCTCAAGTACAAGCCCTAAAGGCCTAAACCAATATCAGACAAACACCCAAGGAATATCTCCTCCGAATTTAGACACGTGAGATGATATAAGCAAACTCGCTAGCTATTCTCAAATCCCTACTAACCAAAAATAAACTGGTCGGACCACCAATTGGATTTGAGACTCTAGTGGGATCTTTCTACTATACAAGTACTATGGTGCAGAGACTCAACTATGGAAGCAAATATGAACAAATGCGAAGCGCTAAAACCGAAAGAGTACGGACAGAAAACTAAACTCTTCCAACAGAACTTTACTACCTTTCTCCTAGGTATGCTTAGTGGTGAAAGTATATAATTGCCCTTCTGAAAATCTTGTTCCTCGTTCTTGCCCTTGTCCTTAATTATATGCCCTATCATACCCTAGTAAAGATACTTCCTCTTGTCTTAGGTTTTATAATTTCTTCCTCCTTCGCAAGCTAAATCTACATCCATGAATTCCTCATCCTAGGGTTGTGCTCCCTAGCCAAACTCCACATCCACTTTCATGTGTAATCATGTTGACAAATCTCTCAAAAGTTGCTTCCATCGTACAGAAAACCCTATAAGCTTGAAAGAAAACTGGCCGTAGGTGAAACAACTACGGCTATGGATGGAAGCCAGGCCCGCCTTCGCCCATCGATGAGGTTACCTCCCAGAAAGCCAGGAGCCCCAGAGACTCAAGAAAGAAGGAGACAGGAATTCAAACAGAGAATCAGAAGATAGTGCGTATGTCTTTTGGGGAATATACCTTTAAAAACAAATCTTTTCTCTTGAAAATGCTTCTTTTAAAACCGTTTTGAAAATAATTTTTCAAATCCTTTATCTGATCTGGTAACCTTCAGCTCTGATACCACGTGTAACACCCCACATCCGTTAGTGTCACTCACAAAGGGAATGCACTAAGTTCTGTGGAGCATTTAAGGTAAAAGATGCAAATAAATTACAAGACACACAGAAATTAAACAGCAGAAAATAAAACTTTGCTTTATTGATAAAATAGTTTGTACAATGATTTCTTTACAATATCAGAGTATCATCTGTCTTACAAAATAAAGAAGCATAAAACAATATTTATATTCCCCAATTTTAGCAAGAGCCAGCCATAGCATCTGAAAAGAGAATCCAAGCAAACTTTGACAAATCTTCAAGCTGGGAAAGAGTGACAGTCCAACTTAACCAGAGCTATACTATTCCCTCCTTAACTACCTGCGGGGGAAACGGAAGAAAAGAAGACGAATGAAAAACAGAGTCAGACATAAAGCCTGAGTAAGTTCAGTAACTTCTAGCATGTGAACATGGAAAAACAAAACGACATGAATTAACTGAATACAAGATAACACCATGATGATAGGGTTGGCAAGATTAGACAAGATTAACACAAGATATGCTAAGCTAAGATAAACTGGATATGCTCTAATAATTTCGCCGCTTCGCTATTTCCTTGTTATACTGGTTTCTATATCTCTGCACCGCCTAACTAGTGTCCCAACTAGTAACGATAACGTGATCGCAATCCCTGTAGTTTCTATTGCCTTCAGGCATACATTTATTATTTGTTACCTAGGTCTAATCTAGGGTTTTCTACCAAGTGCCTTCTAGATTCAACTAGAGTTTACGCTATCTGCTGAACGCTTCTCGGATTCAGGGTTTATGCCACCTAGTCCAACTAGGGGTTATTCTATCTGTCGAACGATGCCCCCAAGTCTAGGACACACTACCTAGAGTGGTATATGTTCCTATACTTCCCCACGCATGTATCGCGAATCGTTATCGCTTGTCTAGATGCACATGTCCTGTAATGTGCGGCTCGAGTCCTGTGGCAGGGCAAATCAAGGAATACAGAACTTGGTCGGGAGCTTTCAGATATCTGCCGATGCAGATGCTAAGGTCTGTTTTTATTCCAGTGGCTATGGTCCCACCTGACCCCTCCCTCAACTAATGAAAGGTACATCTTGAAAAATGAGAACTATACGCAAGCCCCCGGTACCCCACTATCCTATGGCCATCCTCACCCATAACTAGATAGCAAGTATATGGTCTTTTGGAGTTCTCCGTCTTTCCGCTTCACGTATCTCGATTGACTCAAGATGGATGGTAGACGACGAGTTGCTATCACATGGCTACCGTTTTCTCGCCGAATCACGCCGGTCCATCCTAGTCTTTAGATTGCCATATATTGCAACCAAGGCATACCCCTGGTTCTTCTATGCAGACCTTAACCTCTGTGACCCCAGGAGGATCATCTGCAGCCTCACAGAGGGATACCAAGAGTACCCTCACGTCCCCTCGAAGCCTCGGGCTTCGTAACCCAATTCGTTGGAGCCTTCTTTTTACTCAGACGGACATTCGCTCATTCCCGTGTTATACTAAGAAATACTACTTAGTTTTGTTAACTAAGGTTTACCACTTAGTTTTCAGAATCGTTGTTTTCTTAGCTAAGGTTTTCTACTTAGCTTCTTTTAACTAAGGTTTACTACTTAGTTATCTTTCCCGTCAATTTGGATTGGTTAAGTGTCATTAGTCAATTCAAGCTAACTTAACCCTCTTCATTTATCCTGTTAAACTGGTTAAGTGTTATCAGTAATTCATGTTGACTTAACCCCACCACAAACCAAGTTATATTGGTTAAGTATTTCTTATTACTTAACCCTACCCATTCATCCTGTGTTGGTTAAGTATTCCTTTTTAACTTAACCCTGCCCGTCTGTTTTAACTAACATGTTATTAATGGTTAAGTATTTTCCCTTCATGTTTTAGACTTAACCCTATTCCTTCATCACAATCTGATGGTTAAGTGTTCCAGTTTACTTAACCCTACGGTCTAGCCCAGCTAACATATCAAATTGGCTAAGTGTATTAGATTTTACTTAACCCCAACCTCTAGTCTAGTTAACATGTTAATTTGGCTAAGTGTATTAACTTTACTTAACCCCTACAAATCTTGTCTTGCTACCTTGAGTTTGGTTAAGTGTCTCTATGGACTTAGCCCTCCCATTTTAGCTTAACTGTGTTAAGTTGGTTAAGTGTTCCTATGGACTTAACCCTCCCATTCTAGCTTAACTGTGTTAAGCGTCAGTCTGAACCTAACCCCACCCATCAGTTTAGTTATCATGTTGAACTGGTTAAGTGTCTTAGTTAACTTAACCCTACCATTCTTGTTCTAGCTTTAACTAAATAAATTAAAGCCGCGACCACTCACATTAGACAGATATTGTTGCGATTACTGGATGTGCCGGTTGGTTCCGGGCAGGTTTACATCGCAACTCAGTCTAACCTCGGGTTAGGCATATTCGTGTTTTCTAAGTTCAAAAGGGTTTTGATTAATTTTCAAATCAGGTTTTGAAAGTAACCATCCTGTCCGTTGGATCAGTTAGGGATAGCCAGGGAGAGTAGGAAACTTGCATTTTCCAAACCCAAGCCTAGACATTATCCTCTCTGTCACCCTAGAACTTTCTGGCGTGTTATTAAAAGAGATGTCGTAAATAAACCTTTAATTTGTCTAAATTTGCATTTTCTCATTTATGACAAATTCTATAAGTAAATTATTCCTAATTTACTTATTTTCCAATTACTCTTTTAATGTAAATTGTCTACATTTATTTCTATGGCCCATTTTTCCCTCTATATCATATTTATGCTTTTTGGTATGTTAACTATACCAAATTAAGTGTCACTAACCATGATTTTTGCCAAACATGACAATTATTCGCAGTTATGGCCAATTTCAACTTTATGCCAATATACTTATTATGCCAAATTAGCTAATCCAATTCTGATTTAACATTCTAATTACAGTTCATGTCAAACTAGACTTATTATTCTAGTTCACAGTTCATGTAAATGCTAGATTTACAAGTCAATACTAGATTCAAATTACACATCCTATAATTCATGTCAAATTTATCCAAATTGTATTTCTATGAACATGCCATAATACTTGTTCCCAATTTATGCCAATTTCCAAGTTAAAAACTACGTTTTAGTAAATTTCATATTTTGCCCAAATCGTATTCCCACCGTTCGTATAATCGTGATTCAATCTAGATTATAGATAAATCTAGATTCGTAGAAAATAGGGAACGAACCAAAGGTTGCTATGAAAAAGATAGACATAATAACGGGCATAAGATGACAATTTACTGATTACAGACCTAACGAATTACACTGAAATTGATCTAAAACATCGGAAGCCTATAGGTCTGAAAATCTTATGACATAAAAAGGGTTGAGTAACGTTGTAGGTTCAAGAACATGGGTAGACCTAACTTAATAGGTAAATTCCCAAGGTCTAAAACCAAAGAAAACCAAGAATAGACAGAATAGAGACGTAGGTTCAAGAACATGGGTAGACCTAACTTAATAGGTAAATTCCCAAGGTCTAAAACCAAAGAAAACCAAGAATAGACAGAATAGAAAATCAGGTTTATACCCAATTTCACAGTCACAAAACTTAAGCAACACTTTCCTAGTCATGAATCATAGGTGTTTAGTCACAATTGTCCTTGTTATGTCATAGGTAATAGTTTATGTTTTTCTAATCAAAGGCATAGGCTTGTGTTCATAGTCTAGGAAATAATTCTCATAGTCAATGTTCATAGTCATAGGCAATGTTCATAGTCAAAGAGGCATATGGTTCTAAGGTCCATAGTTTCATAGTCACGCTCTTATTTGTCCTCGAATCATGACAGTTCTTAATTAGGTCCAAAGAAATAGGCACTGATTCGAATAGAAAGAATTGGCATACTCTTTTATTCCTTTAATTTCATGTCACGAAAAGAGAATCGTTCAAATCTGAGAAGTAACTGACTTACAGAGATTAGATTAGATAGAAAGACAGTCGTTGCAGTCGTTTGAATCTTCACTTGAATCCTAGCTTGACTTGAACCTCCTCTTGAAAGTCTCGAGCAGCATTTCCTCGTCTTGATTTATTATATATATTATTTATTTATACATTTTCTCAGAGGCAGCATAAGGATAGAAAAGAATTGTGAATAGAGAAGGAGACTAGGGTTGTTTATATAGTGTAGAAGTCAACGAATCTGGTCAGAATGACGTCCGGATACAGAGAAACGAATCAGGTTCAGAAAGCTGGAAAAAGCGGGGGGGGTCGACCCGCAGGTCGACTACCCAGTCGACCTGGGTGCCTTGGGCGGGAAAATTCCCGCCCAGCCCAATCTGGGTCCGATTTTGAATTTTGAACTTGTTTTCTGACCTGTTTTGAAATTTGAACTTCGCTGAATCTTCCGGAGGCCATATCTTCCTCATACGGACTCCGATTTACGCAAACTCGGACTCGTTTTCATGCAGAATTCCGAGACAAACGCAATGGCGCAGCCCGTTTCCCTTGATTTTGATTTTAAAATTTAATTCTGCCTTGATTCATGAATCTTAGTGTTACAGAATTACGGGGTGTTACACTTCATAATTCTTCAAAATACAGGAAATAAATAAGCCATATTTTTACTTTAATTAATGAGTCTGTAATGCAGAATGTGAATCAACTTGCACAATCAGTTTACTAACACCTAATTGTAAGGTTATAATATGAGCGATTAGCGAGGAAAGTAGAGCTCAAAATTATGTACTTCCAAGCGAACATAATTTTGCAAAAAAAAAAAAAAAAAGATAATTTAATGTTATGCGCATGGATTATAATTAACCCCTTACAATAAGAGTAAACTTGCATTTGTAGTCAAGTTGCATACATTGTTTAGTAAGTCAAAATGTAATAATTATTACTATGCTTGAATTATATTGCACATAAAGTAGTGCGGACCCGTAGTTCGCACATGGGTGTCGCAAACGACTCGTAAATTCATTATTTTTTTTGTGTATTATGGTAATTTAAAGATGATTTAGTAGCAACAGGAAGGTTAATAAATAACGTGAGCCCGACTATCGATATGTGTAAAGGAAACATTATCGAGTAGTGCTTGGTTAATATTAATAACTTTATTATACCAAAACTATTGTATATATGCATATAAAATTAAACATGCAGAATAAATCCAACTATATTTTTCGTCGATGCGAGAAAAAAAATTGATAATATATTGAAGGAGCAGAGACAAACTATGTCAGTCGAAATTAAAGAGCAATTAAATATAACATGTAGTCATGTTAAAACAAAATGCGGAATAGAATGATTGAAATGGTACAATACACAAATCATGCATGGTAATAGATCAAGTGAAGTCAAAGTTACCGTGGAGAGGAGCAGTGACGGAGCCAAGAAAAAATGCTGGTGAGGTCACAAGCGGGGAAAATAATGGGGGTTCAGGGGCGATAGGCCCCGAAAAAAAAATTACAGTAAAAGATAACAAATAATATAGCTTGTATAGTTACTTACAGTTCTTCTTTTGATGTGCACAATAGTGTAGCTTGCTTTTCAAAACCTAAAAACAAAATAAAATAGAACATAATTCTCTAAATGAAAAGCTAATAATAAATGAAAAAAACACGTATTAAGAAAGCACTTACCACTTAGTTTATGAGCCTGAATCAAAATGTCATGATATGAACATCTACAATGATTTTGAATCAAATTGAAACTCACGACAAACGTACTAAAAGCTATAAATAATATTTGATATTCATATAATAATATTCTGTTACAAACAACAACTATTGGTCTTTTCAAACAAAATAACCATACAAAATGTTCTAATAATTTAAAGTTGTCCACGTCGAGTTCTCATGTTTTGAAAAGGATTGATAATTGCATCATTACTAACTTGATTAAATATATCTTTCTCGATGTATGCAACACAACTATCATTTAACCATTCATCTCTCTTTCGATTACGTAGATCGTTTTTCACTATATTCATTGTAGAAAAAGCTCTCCCCACACCAGCAGTAGAAACTGGCGGAATAAGTGACAAAGTTATGAGCTTGTACACACATTTGTATACAACATTTTTTCTCGCTAATACCATTATCTTTGCCAAATCACCAATGCATTTTGCATCTTTAAATTTGTCATTGGATTTCACATCAATTTCATAAATTTCTAGCTTATTAGAAAGATCCATGTGCTTTGCTTCGGAAACATCATCTAAGTAAAATTTGGATAAACGAACCAACTTTACCTTATCAAAAGCAGCAAATGAATCAATCGGGCTAAGTGCCGACATACAAAGAAGAAGCTTATAAGTCACTTCATCGAAACAATTATTAAGTTCAATGATTTGCTTATCTAAACACAGGTAGAACAAATCAACTCGATAATGATGTAAGTTTTTCATGATCGAACCTCTTCTTGATCTACCCGAAAAAGATAATTGTCTTCCATATTTGAAACAGGAATATTATATTTCTTGCAAAAAGAGGCGACCTCATCCAAAAGAATATCCCATCCATCATCTCTCATTTTGTGCAAGAGATGTTTGGATATTTTCACCAACATCAAAGCATTTGCAAAATCTTGATCTTTTCGTTGTAGAGCTTTGGAAAGGTCATTAGAAATGGCAATTACATTCTTCATCAAATGCAAAATAAATACGAAATCATAAGATTGTTGCACTTTTATCAAATTCGAAGGTTCTCCTTTTTTATCACCAGACAAATCTTCTACAAGATCCATAAGGACATCAACAACCGAAGGAAACATAACAACCAAATTAAGTAATGTACCATAGTGTGATCCCCAACGTATATCTCCCAATCGTTTCAAACTCCGATCTTGATTTAACCCCCGCCCACTAGATAATTCACCACTTTCTAGCTGATTAAATATTCTACTTGATTCTTTTTCTCTAAGAATGTCTCGTCGCTTGCATGATGCTCCGGCAAGGTTAACCAAATTATTAACTAAGTTAAAAAACTCGGAGATGTGACTTATATCTTTAGCAACACGAACAATGCTAACTGGCGTTTATGTGCAAAACAGTGAACATAAGTGAACATAAAATGTAGACTTGTTCTCATTCAAAATAAGTGTTTTAAGACCATCGAACATACCTTGCATATTACTTGCACCATCATAACCTTGACCACGTAATCCAGTCATGCTCATATTATGCTTGCTAAAAAATTCTTCAAGTGATGTTTTAAGAGAAATTGATGTTGTATTAGGAACATGAACTATGCCTACAAATCTTTCAACAACACTTCCCGTTTCATCCACAATTCGCAAGACAATTGCCATTTGCTCTTTAATTGAAGAATCACAAGCTTCATCAATTAACAATGCAAATAATCCTTCAGAAAGTTGTTTTAAAATAACATCTACAACTTCAACTGCAATACAATTCACAATATCCTTCTGAATATCCGGTGATTCATTTTAAGATTTTGTGGTGCATTGTTTAACACAACCTCATTCACCGTAGCTTTTTCATTAGCTAACCATTGTAGAAGTTCAAGAAAATTTCCCTTATTCATTGATTCATCAAATTCATCGTTACGACGAAATGACAAACCTTGATGTAAAAGATATCGAATGCAAGAAAGAGTTGATTCTAAACGAATTCAATAATCAATTTGACTTTGGGTTGATTGTCTCTCAATTACCGTATCGATATGTTGATTTTTATTCATTAAGTTCTCACCCTTCATATATGCAGCAATATGAGCATCTGCATTAACATGAATTTGAAGCCTATGATAGTTTTTCCATTTTTTAAACCCACCTCGGATAAATGCTCCACTTGTATTTCTACTTATTGATTGAGGACGAAATAAATAATATGACAAGCAATATATAACATCTTCTTTCTCGCTATATTCCAACCAATTTTTGTAATCGTTAAACCATGATCGATTAAAACGACGAGCTTTACCACCAATTATTGTTTGGGGAAACGACTACAAAGAAGGCTGACAAGGACCCTTCAATAAATATGCTCTTTGGACTATGTCTTGATCATTTGGATCATAATCAGAAATTTGATGTCGTAAATTAGGATCAGAAGGAAGACCCGATAAATCAACTTCATGACGACTTCGATTTGCTAAGCTAGGAAGAGCAGTGTCTTGATTATTATTTTTAGGGACATTATCCGTTGGAGTAGAAATTATAGAAGAACCCACTTTATTTGAGATGTTTTTCAAATGATCTTTTGAAATTTTTTCTCAAATCTGACAAACAAATAAATTAATTATAGTCAGATAATGATTAAAAAAATGTTACTGTCAAATCCGAAAAACAAGAAATTCATTATAATCAAAAATCGGTAGGTTGAATCAGTAAAGTATTATTTGTAGAAACAACAACTTGATTTGATATGTCATTTTTACACTCTAATAATGCTTCAATATGCTTTGAATTATGCTTCAATAAACATTATGTGACATGTCTGGTAATTGAAAGCGCTGAAATTAACAACAAACATGAACTGGCATGCCGCATATGCTTTGAATTATGCTTGATAAATCCACAAATTAACCGTAAACATGAACTGGCATACCGTTCCAATGTTGAATTAGGAGTCTTGATTAATCCACCAATTAAAACAATTAACAGCAGAAATTAAATTAGGGCTTAGCTTACCCATCACCGTCAATATGCTTTGAATTATGCTTCAATAATTATAAATAGAATTGGCGGCCACATACATGAATTAGGAGTGCGCTGTGGAAGATTGAAACAATTAAATTAGATTAATTAAAAATATTAAAAGCACAAATTAAATTAGGGCTTACCCATCATCGAAGATTCTGAGAGGGAATTGAAGAGTGCGCTGTGGAAGATTGAAGAGAAACAACAGGAGCAACGATTTTTCCCTTTCTTTCTTCTTCTGTGATTTCCTTCTGCGTTTTTTCTCTTTTGTCTTTATGTTCCGCGTTGGGTTATGTTTTTTTTTTAAATTGTTGCGTGCATTTCTGGTGAGATCATGTGACCTCACCAGGTAAAGTGTCCCTCAGTCCCTGAAGAGGAGAGAAATGGTACAACATACAAATAATGAAGGGTAAAGAGAGTTAAATTATAAATTCATTTGTACGCAGCATGTTCGCTATATATGAAGGCCATTCCATTATTATTTGGAAACAACAGTTGGAACAACGTAAGAAAAGTACAACTGTACCTGAAATCAAATCGTGAAATATGCTTGTTTCGAATAATTGATCAATATGTAATACACATACATTGATGCGTGTGTATGGAAGAGAAAGGGAGAAAATTATAGGGATAATATTTGTGACTTTAGAAATCATATACTTCAGGTAAAGATTGAAACTTTTTTAAACGAAATTGGTGCTTTTATTATATACTAAGCCATATATACGCTCCTGAAATGCAAAACAAAAATACAACACCACTCACACTTCCACTCTCACACAAACCCACCTCACCACCTACGTCAAGCCCGGGTAGGTAGCAGCAAATGGAAAAAAAATACATACACACAAAAAACCTAAAACTACATGTTTGCACAACTGTTCTGTAACGGGGCATGCAAATACCAATTCATGGACATCCAAGAATACACACTACAGTTGGGGAAAGTAGAGTAGCCAAGCCGCATTCCTCCACCTTCTAGCTGATCTTCCAATACAAAGAATTCACGTATCCAAAACAAAGCAAATGAAGAATAGCCAATCTCACGCGTAGTCAGTAATTAATCTGGCATTTTCAAATATCCAACTTAGCAAAGAGAATAAACTCTTACTTGTAAACCAAAGTCAACTTACCTTAATGGAAAGATTGAATTGGTTGTCTCTTAGAGCATCTCCAGTGGTATAAAATTAAGGTTTAATATTCAAAATTTCACCCCAGTCGTTTGCTTCAGCTTTAATATTAAGGTTAATATTCAGGATCCTGAATCGGATCCTGGCACCTGTAGTACAGGCGCCAGGATCCTGGCGCCTTTATTGTAGGCGTCAGGATCCTGGAGCCTGTACTACAGGCGCCAGGATCCCACCCCCCGGCGCCAGAATCTTTTCATCTTCTCATCTGACGGAGGGGGGTTTATAGGCGCCAGAATCCTGGCGCCTGTATTACAGGCGCCAGGATTCTGGCGCCTACATTACAGGCGCCAGAATTCTGGCGCCTGTAATACAGGCGCCAGGATCTGGCGCCTGTAATGTAGGCGCCAGACCACTGGCGCCTACAGCTCAATTCAGAGCTGAATATTCAGAGGGCTGAATATTCAGCCCTGAATCCACTGGAGATGCCCTTAGGCACGTATCATTTTTAATTGGTTTCCTGAATAATAAGACTTTGCTTTGTCATAGTAATAACTAATAAATACCTAAATATTATGGGTGGTCCAGAGATAATGTTGATGCAGCAAATAATTCGTTAAACTTTTCAATTAAACGAAGCTAACGTTCAGTAAGCCAAAATTTGCTGATGAAAAAAGTGAATAACAGTTACTACTGAAGTGTGATATGGCACTACTGAATTGCACACAATAAAAGTGGTATTAAAAGACCAAGCTATAGGCAAAACCTGCCTTTTTTCCCTCGATAAGTGCTAGTTAAATTTGTAATTCATATTAGATTTCAAAATTCTGAATAAGGGTTCCATAGACATTATAATAAATGGATATTTATCTTGTTGTTTGTTTACCGAATACTCAATGTAAGGAGATAATATATTTTTGCCGTAAACAGTAAATCACCAAATTTTCAATTTAAACTTATTTTAAACAAATGATTTTGCAAAAAGAGGCATAAAATAGTTGGAGATGTCATTAGAGAAGTGGAGGAGGCTAACGTTAAAACTATTATTTGCATATAAACAGATAGATGGGAAGATGAGCATGGTCAAAATAGCACAATGTTTATCGTTTTATTATTTGAAAAGGGCAATATCATTAAATAAAAAACAATAATTATAAAACCACATTTCGGGTTAATTCTCAGGATACTTAAATTTTCAACCTTAATACTGACATGCATTTATTTATTTAAGCTTAAACAAACAAAGATGAACCAGTGGATCAAAGAAAGTTAACAAATCTAATATAAATGATCAATTGTGATATCCGTATAAATAGATTAGAAAGTATAGTACAAAGCGGTAAAAAAAAAAGCAGGAAATCTAATTTATAATGAGAATAGTTAGGAAGACAGTAAACAGACAGAAGTAAATCCCATAATAATATCCATTAGAAAGTATCATATATTTTAATATAAATCACTGCATTGTCATATTCATTGCCATAGGAAGAGTCATGTTGTAAAATGCTTATTTCCTACTCAAAGGTAAAATTTATAAGAAATGATCTTAATTATAGTGTTATTTTCATAATATGTTAAGGTTATGAATATTAATGTGAGGATAAAAAAGGTAACCCCTTAAAGTTTCCTCATAATAGCGAAGAGTGGAAAAAGATAATTGAGAAAAAAAATAACATAAAAATACCATCACATGAAGAAACATAATTATGTACATACAATGATCCCAAAAGTATATTAGTAGTTTTAAAAACTGTAACATAATAAATAAAAACGATTCTAAAAGCATACTATACTAATAAAATGGATGCGTCTGATACTTGCAATTGTTTTGTCAATTAGGCGTACGAAATTACATCTCCAAGAAGTAAGAACTGGTAACCAAACATTCTGATAAGAATTTAAATAGCTTACAGTTAGGCTTTGAAATAACACTTAGTATTCCAAGTAGCAATATTATCAGTTATCCGTTTCCCAGTTCTTAATTTGGTCGAACGTAGAGAAAAAGCATAAGAAGAAATGCTAATAAAGCATGCATTAAGGCTTTTAATTAAAAGGAAAGCATTATATATTAATTGCCAAAATGTGCACTGAGATAACAACATAGGAAATGAAAATAACCGCTTGTTTCTCATAATAAATATACGTACAAATTAAAATCCATATATCTGTAGTTAAAAAAATATTAGTAAACTACAGATCATAACAATGAAACCAACCAATTTTAACCCCTATTAGATTACAATGTGGTTGCTATAATGCATATACCAAGAAGTAAACAAATCACCGAGGCCCTCAAATTAATGTCAGTATATTAATCACTTCAAAATATGGATTGATTGAAGCCACATAGTCAGAAGGTGTCAATAAAATATCATTAAAATTCTGAAATTGTCTTACTTGAATCCTCAATTATTTTCCCCTTTAGTTATAAACTCAACCTACATGAGCAATGAGTAATTTATGCAGGCTAGTCTATCTTAAATAGGGCATAACAAACAGTAACCTTGAAATTAATAAATATTCATAAGTGGGTTATATTTTGAGTAGTTCAAAAACTTTAAATAACATTCTTCGAATTATATAGGTAGATTAGAGGATAGCATTACACAAAATTAAATCGTGTGCTTAGGAAAGACATTTTTTTTCTTAAAAAGGTGAAATATAGAATAGGTCTTATGTATCTAGGCAGCTTACTAAATTTACAATACTACCATTTAACCATAGTTGTATGATGTAATAATTCATGTGCTTAGTCAGAATGGTAGTGATATTAAATTTGTGCGAATAAAACATGATGGACTTTGCTGTTTATCCCTAAATAAGTTTAATTTAAGCTCTTATCAGTTCGCGCAACTGACTTCCACATAATTGTTCGTTTTCATATTTCTATGCAGGTAGGTGTCGTGTAAGATAACATAAAGAATAAAACAACAAAAATAATTTAGTTACCTTAATAAGTGGAACCCACTGCACTATATAGATGGAAATCATGTAAAAAATAATTAAATTTCACAAAAAAGAGGTTTTGTGGAGTGCTCCTCAATGACAAATCATGTCAAAATAGTAAGATATCATCTTAAATAAAGATACCTTTTATAGCAAGGTTTCAATTCTGCTAACTTATGTGATTGATCATAAATCCGAATTAGATAATGGAAACTGCCAACGAAACATTAAAATTCTATGTTTTCCAAATAAGTACCCATGTTTTTAAATATATAAAAGAAACAGTATAAAAAATATCAACAAATAACCAAAAAGTAACAAAAAAATTAAAATCAAAATACCAAACATTGTTGCAAATAGGTTTTAATCACCCATATTGCTTAGCTATATCAGAAGATATAAAACAACTCTAACCATATGGTAAATCATTAAGAATCACTATCTACTATACTTTTCAACTACTGGCATTGGCTTATTTGATTTCATAAAGGCTAATTTAATTATACTTTCACATAATTTAAATAACATAAATGGTTCAGTAAAAGTTTCTGAGATTGATTAATCATTCTTATGGAAATTACAATTTATAGGCTAGTGTTACCATAGTTTCGATGATCTTAAAAAACACAGTAGTATATCAGGAATAATCTTTGGAAATAACTTTTTAGTCAAACTGTTGAATACTAGAGATAACCCTTAGGTTGTAGCGAGTCAGACATCATAGATGAAAACGAGTCTTATATAAAGAGATGCATTCATACTAAGATGAACTTTTAAATGACATATTCAAGATTTCCACAGAATTTCAATGTAGGATAATTCATCCTACATTGTCTTATTAGCTTTCATTAAGCTATGTAGTAACTTATTAAGCATAGGATATAGAAGTTTGTGCTACTTTTAATTAGTTTAAAATCAACCAAAATCAAATACACTATTTCTATCAACATGCGTCTAGCTTATCAACAACCAAAATGTCCTGTACTTCAGAACTTGAAATTTTGTCAGAGAAATTATCAGTACATTAAAGTAATCAAATCACATGATCAATGGTTCATAATGGCCAAAAGACAAAGAATGTGATGTCACTTATTTTTAGTTTCCTACATAGAAAAGGAATTTACTATGATATAATCACAAAAATATAACAGTTAACAAAGTAGGCGAATTACATGTTTAGAAACTTCAAATTTATTAGTATTGTTAAGAGATAGTTGAGTTGATTTAACCCAGGAAAATAAAATGTTAATTAAAATAGTTTGATTCATAGTCTTCAAAAACACAGCAGTATAATGTGAACAATCTTTGGAAGTATTGGAGCTCAACCATTGATGACTTTATTGTAATCAGACTATTGATTGCATCTAGATTGAATGCATTTAGAATTGAAAGAGCTTCGTTATGATATTTCAAATAGGTAAAATTTGTGTTATAACCAATATTGTTATGGTATTTTGGACCAACTAAAAGTCATAACTCGCATTTTAACAGTATTTTGGAGCACCTAAATGAGTTGAAACAAAAATGTAGTAAAAAAAGGATAAATTTACCATTTCGTTTCGGTTGAAGCTGTTGAATCCTAAAGCCTTCAGCAATGTCTTCATATTTTTGCATATCCATATATTCATTCTAAAAATATGTTCATTGTTTGCACCAGGAATAACCCTCAAAGCTTCCAACATGTTTTATGGTGTCTGTATAGGTATACCTGAATAGAATCCCATTCCCTGAATAAATATTATCTTCCAATCTAATAGAGGAAAATAATAGACAGAATTAAAGTTTCATACGTTTTCATGCTAAGAAAGTAGTTGAGTAGGCGACCACAAATCAAACATATTATCTATAGCCAACAAAAAAAAAGTTGCACTTATACAGTGGATATGGAAAATCAATTTTTAGAAGAGTCAACTTCCTAGAATTAGAAGTTATTCTCAAGTAAAAGAAAAAGGTAGATTTATATTCATCGTAATATATTTCATATAGTTGGTCAAAACTTGCCAATAACGGCCTTAGAAAATCTAAATCACAACTTCCCATCACAGCTGATGCCTCAGATACATAAATAGTAGTTAATGTTACAGAAAACGGTTTAGTACCACATCATGAAAAAATATCGAAGAATAAAAGGATCAAGTTCTAAAGAAATACAACAGACATGATTAACATCTTCCGCAAATGTTGGAGAGTGATACCATAACTTCATATTAAGGATTTACGAAAGTAGTTATAAAAAAATATGATAGAACTTTGCAAAGGGACAAATTTGAATAACTATTATGTCAAGTAAAACAAACTAAGTAGTTAACCTAGAGTACTTGATATTGCAGTTATTGAAAGTATGTTCTATATTATTTTGGCAACATAAATCTGTAGATATCACAACAATCCAGACTGAAGATACAACTTATTTTCAGAAGAAAAAAAGAGAAGACTAACATTAGACCACACATTTTTTTTCTTGCATTTGAAAATATCTATTTACCTATGATTTACTTATCAGCGAAAAAATTAATAGTAAGAAGTTTCAAGTGAATGTTAAACAAAATATTGAACTTAATATCATATAATATTTACACCATATAGTTTAACCATATAAAACATTACATATTATACCTTAATGGCAGGTGGGACAAATCAAAGGCACCCCCATTTTAACTTCAAGCAATTAACAGCATATTCCCTCGTTTGTTAGTTGAGACATCCCCAAAATTTCATCACTGTAAATCGGTGGCATGCTTTGTTTGCTATAAATCTGTATACGAATTTATTAAATTGAAAGATAAATTTAATTTCATTAATCACTTGGCAAACATAATAAAGTTTTGAAATAATAAATTAGAACTAAGAAGAAAAAAAATGATTCAACAAACTTAATGCATACAGTAGCAATGACAGACTTTGTGTTGTCACTTTTCAGAATGAATTAAGATGACAGCAAGAGCTTACTTAGCAAACAAAGTAGTTGAGTGTCAAAATGCATAACCGTATGTTGATCAGTAAATTAACATTCAAGTAAAATCATTCATAATGTTGGTCTATATACGTTATTCACTCTAACAGAGAAAGATAAGCCAAAAGGTACACATAAATATTACATAAAAGAAAATACTTTTATAGGTAAAAAATAAAACTAAAATTATGATTACTATTTGAAACATAAACAGTACAAAAGAAGCATAAGATAAATACTTGTTAAAACCAACCCATGCTATTTTGGTCAATGAAATTATCGATATTTGATAATTTTGTATTAAGAAAAATCATTTAAAAGAGATAAAGGAAATATCAAAGAAATAAATCTTGTTGATGATAAGGGATGAAAATAACTATATAAAGCTTACATGGGTCATTTAATTCTACTCGATCTCAAAGTCAAATAGACCCATATTAAAGCCAATTACCTCATTAGTACATACACGCACAATTTCAAGTTTTCATAATAGAAATCAGAGTGCAGTTAAATTAAAAGGAATTTTAATCTTATAGAAGAAAAAAATATTTTAATCTTAGATACTCGCATAAAGTAGTTTTGATTCAAAAGGAATTTTAATAATAGCGTTGTCAAATTCTTTACTGTCGTGAGCCAGATAAAGCATAAATATTTATTCAAGTAAATAATTTTTAAAAAAGGTACATCAACGATGGAAAAAAGGTACATAAGTTGATAGGAACTTACCGACTTAAATCGCTGAAGCAAATCAGATTGCAAGGACATATGCACCTTTCATATCCATTCTAATGGAAACCTAGATATAAAAGAACCAAAGTTCGAATCAATCAAATTTTAATGGTAATAGGAAAGCAGTAAGAAAAAAGCAAACCAAAATCAAAGAAAAAAGTCGTATGTAGGAAGATCGACATTATACCCGATGCCGAGAGCAGTCAGAAACCTAGTCATAGAAGAACCGAAGAAGAGTCGACCAAAATTTAATTCTAACATGAAATCAAACGCCAAAAATCAAAGGCAAAAGTTGTATGTAGGAAGGTCAACGCTATACCTGATGCCGAAAGAGGTCATTGTACCGGACGTCGATAGTCGATCTGTCTCCCATGGCTATTAATAAGGTAGATCCACTTTCTTTATTCAGATCTGGATTTGAAAATCATGAAATAACTATGATATTGGTAGCGATTGAAAATCATGGAATAACTATGCTTTAAGGATAGAGAATAATGTTTCGCATTTCTGTTTCTGATTTCTGATAAAGAGAAAAGGGGGTAAAGAGAACAGCGTGAGGGGAATTAGAAATACGCGACTGTTCACCTTTAAATTGGCAAAAATGCTTGTGCGGCCTCCATTTCTAACTCAGTAATTATAATATAGTATAGATTATTAACCATCAATTATCAACAATAATCACTGATTAATTCATTATTATGTATTTATTATTAAAAAGAGTATTAAGTACGGACAACCGAAGCAATTATATATTATTTATTGATAATCATTAATTACATTGAATTATTTATCATAACATATGCAAGCTATTATTTATTATTATTTATATGTGTGTTTGCTTTGACTATATTTATTTCTAGTTGCTTCTGTGCATTTGCTTCGGTTCCTATGGAACCGATGCAAGTATGTTTATTTACTTCAGTACATTTACTTCGGTTCCTAAGAAACTGATGCAAATAACAGTATTTGCTTCAGTTATACGGACAACTGAAGCAAATAACACTATTTGCTTCGCAACACTTGCTTCGGTTGTTTATACAACTGAAGCAATTGATATTATTGCTTTGCACAACAGAAGCAAATGCGTCGAAGCAACCGCAAATTACCCTACTTGCTCCAATTCATTTGCTTCGGTTGTGCATACAACCGAAGCAAATGATACAATTTGCTTCGATTATTAGCACAACCGACGCAAATGAGCCGAAGCAACAGATCATTTTTGTACTAGTGAGTGATGCTTTTGACATGTTTAAAACATTCAAAACTGAGATTGAGAATCAAGCAAATAGGAAAATTAAGAGACTTCGTAGTGATAGAGGAACAGAATATGAATCTAATTCAATTCTGGATTTCTATAAACTACATGGTATAGTACATGAGAGAACTGCACCCTACTCTCCTGAAATGAACGGTAAAGCTAAAAGAAAAAATAGGACCTTTATCGAATTAGTAGTTTCTATCCTATTAAATTATCGTGCAGCAAAACATTGGGCGGGGGATATTTTATTGACTGTATGCTATGTTCTGAATAGAATCCCCAAATCTAAGAATAAAATTTCACCTTATGAAATTTTAAAAAATCATAAACCAAATGTCTCATACTTTAGAACTTGGGGTTGTTTAGCATATGTTCGCATTCCAGACCCTAAGAGAATAAAATTGGCAAGTAGAGTATATGAATGTGTATTTATAGGTTATGCTATTAATAGCAAAGCATACAGATTTTATGACATAAATGCACATAATATAATTGAATCAAATGATGCCGATTTCTTTTAAATTAAGGAATAGTGGGGGCACTTCAAGTATGCCTATTAGAACCGAACTTAATGAAAATTTTGAAGTTGAACCTAGAAGAAGTAAAAGAGCAAGAACCATAAAAAAAATTGGTTCAGATTTTTGCGCTTTTACTATTGAGGAGGATCCCATATCTAAGAGGCCTTATCTTCTTTAGATGCCGATTTTTGGCAAGAGGCTATAAATGATGAGATGGATTCTTTGGAATCCAATTAGACTTGGCATTTGGTAGATTTACCCCCTGCTTGTAAATTTATAGGTTGTAAATGGGTGCTTAAAAAGAAATTAAAACTTGATGGTACTATTGATAAATATAAAGCACGACTAGTAGCTAAAGGTTTTAACAAAAAGAAAATATAGATTGCTTCAACACTTTTCACTTGTTACTAGAATCACATTCATTCGGGTATTAATCTCACTTGCCTCTATTCATATTTTATTAATACACCAAATGGATGTGAAAACGGCATTCTTAAACGGTGAATTAGACGAAGAAATTTATATGGACCAGCCTGAAGGATTTGTAATACATGGTTAAGAACATAAAGTATGCAAATTAGATAAATCGTTATATGGTTTAAAACAAGCACCTAAACAATGACATGAAAAATTTGATAACTTGATCATTTCACATGGTTTTAAAGTTAATGAAAGTGATAAATGCATTTATTACAAATCTGAGAATGACATTTGTACTATTATATGCCTTTATGTAGATGACCTACTCATTTTTGGGTCAAACATTCATGTCATAAACTCAGACAAATCCTTATTCAGTGCCAATTTTGATATGAAACATCTAGGTAAAGAGAGCGTAATCCTTGGTATTAAAATTACTAGGTCAGAAAAGGGACTTTCTTTGGATCAATCTCATTACATTGAGAAGATACTAAAGAGATACAATTACTTTGACTGTAAACCTGCAAGTACACCATATGATCACAGTGTAAAGTAATTTAAGAACACTGGTGAAGGTGTAAGACAGTCTGATTATGCGAGCATCATTGGCAGCCTTCGGTATGCCACTGATTGTACTAGACCCGACATTGCCTATGTCGTGGGATTATTGTGCAGGTTTACTAGTAGACCTAGTATAGAGCATTGGCATACTATTGAAAGGATCATGAGATACCTTAAATGAACTATGAACCTTGGATTACATTATGAAAGGTTTCCAGCTGTATTTGAAGGATATTCCGATGGAGACTGGAATACCTTATCTGATGATTCTAAAGCAATCAGTGGCTATATATTTAGCATCGCTGGAGGAGCTGTTTCTTGGAAATCCAAGAAACAGACTATTTTGTCTCAGTCTACTATGGAGTCTGAGATGATAGCACTAGCTACAACTAGTGAAGAGGCAGAGTATCTGAGAAATCTGCTAGCTGAGATTCCCTTATGGGAAAAACCGATACCAGCTGTGTTGATCCATTGCGATAGTACCGCGGCTATTGCAAAAGTTCAGAACCATTATTATAACGGTAAGAGACGACAAATATATCTCAAGCACAACACTGTTAGAGAACTACTTTCTATAGGTACCGTTAGAGTGGATTACGTACGTAGTGATGAAAATTTGGCAGATCCTTTGACGAAAGGACTGTCCAGAGAGAAAGTCCATAATTCTTCTAAAAGAATGGGACTATTGCCTTTAGATTGTTGAGTCATGCACAATGGTAACCCGACCTAAATGACTGGAGATCCCAAGAACTAGGTTCAATGGGTAAAAACAAGTTGTGTAGTGATATGAGTTGAACATGCTATTTAATAAACAAAGAAGCAAGTATTCCTGAAGTGATTAGAGGATGAGTTGATAGAAACTCTTAATGAGATCTATACTCTATTTGGAGTGGAGTACCTACCTTCAAGAGTGCTCTTGACAGACTCACCTTTGTGAATGTGGAAATGTGGTCGTTCCTATGGAGTTTTGGGCTAAACTTCTAGAGCCTTCACTAAACTAGGATAGACGTGCATGGCCATAAATGCACGGGCTTATTTGATTGCACTATAGAAAAGGTTGTGTGTGGTTTGATGTCAGGAATAGAGTTCAAGACTACATGTCACTCTAGTAAACACTGAATCTTATTCACTATGCAAAGGTTCAAGTCGGATGACACCTTTGTTTATGCACAATCTTATGTTTTTAGAAACTGCTCGAAAATATTTTAAAAAAAATTCAAGTGGGGGATTGTTGGAAATGTTTTAATAAACATTAGGTGAATTATCAAAAATGTTGGAATAAGTGTATGAATGGCTCCTATATGTGAATAGTCCCACGTCATGGGGCTATATGGAAGAAGCAAGTATTTATACTTGTTTCTAAGAAGTCATGTTGGGGCTTTGGGCTCCCAATACATGCTTTGTTGTGAGGAGGGAGACCATGCATCATGACCACCACACACGCGCGCACGACCGACCGACTCGACTCGACCCGACCCGACCTGGCCCGGTTCGGTTCGGTTCGGTTTGGGCTTGGGCCTTAGCTTTGTAGTGTAGACACTTATATTTTTTGGACCAGAAAACATTGCTTTTTTCGAACCTTTTTTTTGTATGGAAAATTTTTATGCAACGGTAATGTTTATGCAATGGAAAACTTTTGTCCCGTAATTTCAGCAGATCCGATTTTTTCTCCCACTACTCAGTAAACCCTAATTCTCGTTCTATATATAGTCTTCAGCTATAGACAAGAAAAAAACCCGAACTACATATTCTCTTCTTGCCTCCGCCATTAAAATTTAATTTTTTTTTTAGATATTTTCGTGCAGTGCTTATTTTCGAACGTGCAAATCAGCACTGATTTGTTATGCAAGCAAATCGGTTGTTGTTTTTCAGAGGCTGTTTTATCCTAGAGGCGGTGGCGAAAGTACGAACTGGTTTGCACCTCTGACCAGATCACTGAATCGTCTTCAAGAAAGCGACCTAGTCCACGACTCAGCCATTGTTTCCCAATAATCGATACTTCATTATTGTCAATATGCTTATCGCAATGTATAATAGCATGACCAAAAATACTGCACTTAGTACAAATTAGTGGTTTCTAGGAGCACTCCACCACTATGTTTGGATAAGTGTCATCACCAACAACTAAAAATTCTAAAAGTTCATTATTTGGGCTAACTTCTATTAAACACTTCGAATATTCAAATCTTTTCATCTTTTATGTGTATTCATCATAGCACAACACCTTACCAATATGACATCCTATCCAGTTTATGCCAAGTAGAGACCATAACATAACAGCAGTTAAAATTTTGTTTGTCTCTATTGTTATTTCTGTTTTTTAAACTTTATACAGTACAATATAGTGCTAAAGTGGATGATTAATCTGTGTTATTTTGTTTGCTATTCTATCAAAATAACGTAGATATTTAACAATTAATCTAATTAGTACATTAAGATGTTTCATCTCTGAATGTGGAAAATTTACATGTAACAGTGTACAGATTAATGTGTTAATATGCTATTTTTTTTAAGCTAGTGTTTTCTTATGTCTCTATTTCACCTTCACTTATGAAACTTCATGCTCTTATATATTACATATATCAATAAGTGGAGAGAAATATAACATCATAATCGGACATAAACATGTAATTAACAGCAAAACCAAACTTGAAAGCTTATATTTTTATGCTAGAAAAAACATATTCATAGTAAACATCAATTGCACTACATAACTCAGTGAATTAGTGTAGGAAAACAAAATCATAGGGGTAGGTTAAATGAAATTAATAGTTTTATATTAAAGCTGTGTGAATTGATTAGCCGTGTCAAGGGGTCGAATTCGCTTGGATTTTCCTCAACTTTCAGACTAAATTAACCGTGTTGAAAGATTCCCTCATGCATCATCTGGAAACCATAAATTAGCATGTATTTACAAATACATGCATGGGTAAGTAATATCACTACTATAAACGCTAACATAAAATTTCGGTAAAGATCACTTTATGCTTTCATGTTGTTAGTGCTGAATATTTCATGAACCAAATTTCTTCTTGCTTGCTTTTTCCTATGAACTATCAAAATTATCCACTTCATCGTGTACACATTCTACACATATACTAAATGGTTAATATACACTTTATAAGTTGCACATATTCGAATTGAAATAATTGAAGGAAGCATTTTCACACTTGTTTACTCATCTATACCTTTTTTTACAATTGGTTTTGTACCGACATTACTATTTCTCTTGCTTTATGCAACAACTTCAACATTTCCTTCTTGTTGCATTGTTCTGTCGTTGGATGTTTGTAGGTTGTCTTGAATTTGAGCATGTTCTTTTTAGAATTGTCTTCATTACAAATATTGTTATTTATCGTAAACTCCTTCCTCTTTGCACTTTTACCAATTTCCTGTAAATTCAAATGCAACGTGTTGTAAGCCAAAGTAGCAACATGAATAAATATTCATTACATACATAGGAAAAGAAATATGCATTTGTGTAGTCCAAAGTAGCAGTACGAGAACACATTTGGGTAAGCCCAAATAGCAACATGAATAGACACAACTTTTGTAATCTATATACATTTTGCCTTTGCACAATTCCGTGAGCTAAGGCAATCAGACAAAGCATCTTCAATGATTGCTCGTTGCATATATTATATACGATATAGCATATTTATTTTCTTAAGAACATATTGAATGGATTTTAGCTTTTCAAGGGACAATAAAAGAACAAAATATAAAAAAACATACTTTCATTCAAAATGCAATTTCGGTTGTTTTAATTGGTGGGGAATGTGTTCATATGATGAATCGATATAAATCAGCCCCCATATTTGAATTGTTATTTAAGAAAATTTCTCTTTCCTAAAATGCATTTCAGTCCATTAATTTGTCATTAGAATTCTGCATTTAAACCGTTTATTTTCTAAACAATGGCACGCCAAAACGTGTAAGTTCAATAACAGTAAAATTGGAAAGATTAATAGCAGTAGTATTTTTTTTATAGGTGGCGGCATTCTACTGGTGATGCTGGTGGCATCAGTTTGTTGTTGTTTGTTAGAAATAGATTTGTTGTCTCAGAATACAAGTCTTATTCATATGTAGTTAGCCGGTTTAAAAAAGTTTCTGTTTAATTATTTAATATTGATAGAGTGACGTCTTCGATTATCACCAATCGAATCCTACTTATTAAAAATTGTGTTGAAGCTTTGAAAGTTAAAAGATGAACGAAAAGTAAACGATTGCACCTGTTTGTTATAATTTATTATTTTCATAACATAAATTATATTCATGTGATATAGAATTCTTAACCATATTACTAAGGACTAACTATTCAAATGATATGACAAAAAAGTTTTAGGTCACGTAAGTAGCTAGTTGATTGTATTGAACTAAGAACCGATTTACTTTTTTATTCTAAACATTTAGTTCTTTGAATGATATGTAGAAAAATATGTCAGAACGTGGTTACTTTTTGTCAAACCTTAAAAATATTACTAATTGATCAATGTCACTAGATTTAAAATATTAATAATAAAAATCCATGAAGTGTCTGGATTAATTGTAGAGGATGTAGTGGATCTAAATATAATTTATAGTTTAGTTAGAGAGATTTTAAAATAGTCAATGTGATTTTGAGTTTTTCCGAAAACATGTCCTATCTCAAAATATGTAGTTTATAATCATGGCCGGCCCTGACACGGTGCCAACCGTGCGGTGGCACAGGGCCCCCGAGGCCTGTGGGGCCCACCGAGAATCTACACTGGTCCCTTTGAAAATAGCCCAACGGGCAAAAAAAGGCTCTGCTACCGTGTTTCGGTGCAAAACACTCAGCATGGCCTTTCTACGGAAAAATTCGCACTATTACCTTTTTGACCAGAAAGAATCCCTACCACTGCCTTTTACGGTTTGAGAAAAATTTGCACTATTACCTTTTTGACTAAAAATCAGGACTGCTGCCTTCTAGGGTTTGAGAAAACACCATCGGTTGCTGACCAAAAAACAGTACTACTGCCTTTTTTACGAAAAATTCGTACTACTTGCCTTTCAACAACAAATTTCTACCGCTGCCTTTTAGTCTTTTGAGATTCTGAACTGCTTCCGCCGTAGGCATGTAAATAATTTTAGGTGTTTCAAATTTATTTTTTTTATCCGTTCGAAGTCTGCTTTTTTTTTAATGATTTTGTTTTTTTTTATTCTGGAATTGGTTGCTGAGTTGTTGTTACTTGGTGCAGTAAAGATTGGTGGAGCCGTGAAGTCCTGTTGTTAAATTGCTCGGGCTACAGATTGTGACACTATTTTATTCATCCAGGTTTTATTATTATTCTCATCCTCCCATTCGGTGTTGCAATTTATGTTGAAAATGTTCAATAAAAAACATATGTCTGGTCATAAGAAAAGAAAACGAAAAAAAGAGGAAGAAGAGAAGATTAAACCCCTTAAAGGATCACTTGAAAAACTTTGGAAAAAAACCAAACCACCTGAAGAAAATGAAGTGCCTGATGTTGAAAATGAAGTGCCTAAAATTATAAGAAATTTTATAGAAGATGAGAATGTGGTTAATGAAGAGACTGAAAATGAAGTAATTGAAGAAGAAATTGATGTGTTTGAAAATATGATTAGTGAAAATAGGGAAGAAACTAATCCAAGTGATCCTGGTTCCCTGTTTTCGAATATTTATGATCCTCGAGTGTGGGATGGATTAAATAATAAAATGAGGGATTTGCTTGTTGAAAAAGGGTCCTGTTAGAGAAAAAAATATCAATTTTCCTAAAGATAAGTACAATAGGGGGTTCTCTATATATTATTTTGATCAGAAATTAAGAAACGGGGAACTTATTGACAAAAAACGGTTAGTTTACTCAAAGGAATTAGATAAAGTGTTCTGTTTTTGTTGTAAAGTTGTGAAAAAAGCTCGTTCACAAAACAATTTAGCAAGTTCCGGAGTAGATGACTGGGTGCATTTGGGTGAAAAACTTAAGCAACATGAAGATAGTCGTGAACATCTTATTAACCTTAGAGCTTGGGCTGAACTTCAAATTAGACTGAAAACAAATCAAACTATTGATAAAGAATTGCAAGAGCAAATAAAAAAAGACACTGAACACTGGAGAGATGTTATGATCAGAATAATTGCTGTTGTTAAACGCCTTGCAATGAATAATTTGGCATTTCGTGGGATGCATGACAAAATATTTGAAGATTCAAATGGTAATTTTTTGGGTTTTCTGGAGTCAATAGCTGAGTTTGATCCTGTAATGAAACATCATTTTAGACTCATTCAAAATAGGGACATTCATTATCATTATCATTATCTTAGTCATAAAATTCAAAATGATTTGATTGAAATGTTGGCATCGAGTGTCAAAAGTGCCATAATAAAAATAATAAAAGAAGCAAAATATTTTTCAGTGATCCTTGATTGTACTCCTGATGCAAGTCGTATTGAACAAATGACTTTGGTGATTAGATGTGTTGATGTCGTGAGCTACCCAATAAAAATAGAAGAATATTTTTTAGAGTTTTTGAAAGTGGAGAACACTTCTGGCTTGGGTCTTTTTGGTGAATTGGAAGCTGCTCTTAGCTCTCTTGGTTTAGATATTAATGATGTAAGAGGACAAGGGTACGATAATGGTTCTAATATGAGGGGAAACATCAAGGTGTTCAAAAAAGATTGCTTGATGTTAATCCTAGAGCTTTTTATATGCCTTGTGGTTGTCATTCTCTTAACTTGGTACTTTCAGATATGGCAAACTCTTGTGTGAAAGGAAAATCATTTTTTGGAGCATGTCAGGCATTATATAATGTGTTTGCAAATTCCACTAAAAGATGGCATCTTTTGCTTGAATATGTTGATGATTTGACTTTAAAATCCCTATGTGTGACAAGATGGGAAAGTCGAATTGAAAGTGTTAAAGCAATAAGAACTCAAGCTCCTAAAATTAGAGATGCTTTACTGAAACTAGCTGAAGTTTCTGATGATCCAAAAATAAGCTGGGATGCTGAAAAATTAGCTTCTAATGAATTTTCAAGTTTTGAATTCTTATTGAGCTTAATTATTTGGCATGAAATTCTGTACAAAATCAATTTGGTGAGCAAAAATTTGCAATTTGAAGATATGCGTCTTGATGTAGCAATTGCAAGTTTAAAAGGGTTGGTTTCTTTCTTTGAGAAATATAGGGAAAATGGGTTTGTGTCAGCTATGATTGATGCTAAAGAACTTGCAGATGAAATGGACATTGAACCTGTTTTTCAAATAAAGCGTAGGATTAAAAGAAATAGATAATTTGATGAGAATCCTAACACGGAAAGAGAACAACAATCTGCTTCAGAGAACTTTAGAACTGATTACTTTCTTGTTCTAGTTGATATGGCACTCTCTCAGTTGAAGATAAGGTTCGAACAAATGGAACTTTTTGAGTCTACATTTGTTTTTTTGTTCGATGCTTCCCGGTTGATTTCTTTGGATGATGAAGGATTGAAAGAATGTTGTGTAAAACTTGAAAAGTCCTTGACTCATGGTGATTATTGCGATATTGATGGAAAACGCTTACTTTCTGAATTACAAATATTACAGGAAATGCTTCCTAGTGTAGCATATGAGTGTGAGATTCCATGGAATTCTATCAGAGTTTTGGAATTTGTGAAGAAGATGGACATGTTTCCAAATATTTTGGTTGCTTACAGGGTTTTGTTAACTATACCTATTACTGTGGCTTCTGCTGAGCGGAGTTTCTCAAAGTTGAAGTTAATTAAATCTTATTTGCGCACAAGTATGACTCAAGATAGGTTGAATGGCTTAGCAATTTTGAGCATTGAAAAGCATATGCTGAAAAATATCAAAGTGGAGCATATTATCAATGATTTTGCTTCAAAAAATGCAAGAAGATGTCACTTTAAATGAGAATTGATGTTTGTTTTTGCCCATGATCTTTGTACAGGTATACTAACTTCATTTATAATTCATAATATCTTATTTTTTTGCTTAATGTGTCTTATTACATGATGTTCACCCCATATAATTTATGTCAAATTTAGATTAATTTTAATGAGTTATTTACTTAGAGCTGCTTTTTCTTGTCAGGATGCGTAATATATCTCCATTATGATCTGCTCAGTGAGGAACAATGAGATCCAACACTTGTTAAGTTTGCTTTAGAAAGGTTAGGAAAATTTATTCAACTTTCTTGTTTCTGCTTATTACCAGTTGTGTTTTTAAACATGTCATGAGTATAATAAAATTTAGTTGACATATTACAATGATATGACATATGACTTAACTTCAATTTCGTAAAAAAAAATTAAGGGCCTAAAATTTTCTTCCCGCACTAGGCCTACAAATACTCAGGACCGGCCCTGTTTATAATGTACATTTATATTGAATTTATTTCTTTTTCGAAATTTTCTAGATTTTCAAATATGCTTTTTAATAGTATTTCTAACTTTATATTGAGAATATCGAGCCTATGAGACAACAGTATAGATAGAAACAAATTTTGAATGGAGTTTATTGAATTTTCTGCTCAATTTTAGCTCCGCACAACCTGTTCTTATATTTTATTTTCATTTAAAATTTATGTGCTAACATTGGTAAACTAGACCGAAATTCGATGAAAAAATCGATGAGATATACCGAAAACTGGAATGTACCTATAGTGAGTATTTTCATCTAGCTAGACTGATATTGTCGGTAACACTATACTTTTCAGTTTCAAAGTAGTTATGATAACAAATTATTAGAATTTCAACTGTGATAATAGGAAAAAACTAAATATATAACTAGATATGTAGACTTGAATCAGGCACAAGAGAAGCATATGGAAAAAAATTAAATCTGGCAGTTTACACTTTGATCTAGCATTGAACCCTGGTCTTAAAACAGCTCATTGTCTTAGATGCTACACCATCATTGACCCAGTGCTGTAAATTTTTGCTACTTTTGACAATTTTTGTATTTATTGTTGGATTAAAATGCTGAAATAAACTCTTTTTGATCGGTCAAAGAAGTGGGAGTTGGAGCATCATGCCTGAACTACACGATATTACAAAAGTTGTAAGATTTTTCTTTAGTTTCATTTATGAATGAATATAAAAATTCTAATGATGGACTAAAAGGGCTCTACTTCAGTTAATAATTTGTGCATTTTTAGCTTTTTTGTTTAGTAGATTGAATGCAACCAGTTGATGGTATTTTTTGTTGGCAAGTTTTGGGATCAGTGGTTTGCTTAATTTAGTATTTGGAGCTAATATATATATAGCTTGTCTAATGATTTTGGTAGGTTTGGATGTACTGAAAATTTAAAAAATGAGTTTTTTTTTCGCATAGGAATTCTTTTCATACAAAAGCATGTTAAAGGACCCAAGTGGATGCAACTGATTGTTAAAGTGCACAATTCTTTATTTGTCCCATTGATTTGTTACAGTAAATTAATTGTAGGATAATCAGAAATTTGTTAAGCTGTCTGACTTTTATTCTCTGAAACTATTTATCCATCGAAAGATAAGCGCAAGCTGATAGATTAAATCTATAAAAACCAATGGATATAGCATCACAGAAGGAGTCGAGCATCATAAGGGCTCGAACGATATAAGTGTTCGAGCACTGGTAGGGTCGGTCAAGCACTAAGGGTCGGTTGTGCATGATTCAAGGAAGATAGGGTCGCACAGCATTGGAGGGTTGAGCGGATGTTGGTCAAATACAGATGGGTTTGCACAGCTTATTGGTCGGTCATTCATTTCCAGGGTCGGTCGAGCATAGTGGCTCGCACATCTCTAGGGTCGGTCAAGACAGCTAGTGACAGACTGGCTACAACTGGTGACAGCTGGCTACAACTGGCAGTGGCATTTCCGTAATTACTAGCACGAGCGACCCATAGCCTGCACATACAAATCTCAGCTCACCACTTCATTCCAACCTCTCCTATAAATAGGGGTTGGGCTTCACTTTAATGGGGATCGATTTCTAAGACCCCGAAGGGATGCCCAATTGCTTCCTCCACAATTTCAAGCGATTCTAGCATCATCAAGCATCTCCAAGCATCACCAAGCAAAGATCTATAGCCTAATCCGCTATGGAATCCGTCAAAATCGCCCGAGTGTTTTAGCGATTGAAGATCTTCCTCCATATTCCTTGAATTTAGAGAGATTCAACTTTTTCTCCGCTGATTTTCAATGATCGAAGTGAACTCTTGAGTAAAAGGAAAAATAAATGTACTTAGAGATGTTTCTAGCCTTGTAATTCTTGAATTGCTAATGAAAATCCTGGCCAAAGTGGACGTAGATCTATTTTAGATGGAACCACTATAAAATCCTCGTGTTTTTACTTACTTTTTTGTGATTGTGGCTCCTTTTCCCTTTTCTAACCGTTAGGTGAAGTACTTTTCAAGTACCTTTTGTGTTAGGTCAATTTTTGACTTAAACATTTGGCGCCCACCGTGGGGCCCGAACCCACGACCACAAGGTTAATAGCCTTGTTGTTAATTATGGGTAGACCGAAGAAAGTCACTAGCAAGACCGTCGAGGAGACCGATAATCTCGCCAATGATGCTACACCACCCTCCAACCACTTTGAAGTTGGTGAAACTTCTAGAGCTGAAGCGGCCGTGACAAGGAAAGAGTTGGATGAGGTTGTCACGGGACTAACAAGTCAGATAGATATCTCGACTAATGCTATATTGAAGAAGCTTGAAGCCATGTTCGTTATTCAGGCCGCCACAGCGAAAGTTGTTGTCAATGCCACTCGTCTCAACCTGCTCAAACTGCTCATACGGAGAATGCGGGTTGAAACACCCCACCTCTGTTAAGATCACTCACAAAGGGAATTCATTAACTTTGGTGAAGTATTATAGGTAAAAGATACAGATAATTTACAAGACAGATATATAAACAACGGAAAAACTAAATTTATTTCATAAGAACGTGGTTTAGTCAAAGCATTACAACAATTATCTCCAAAACCAACTTCCAAATCATTACAATAAAACCTCTATCTTGATTAAACCATAAAGAAGCACAAAATAAAAATAAGGCAGCATAAATACCCAATAAGAGTGTAACCACATACATAGCCCAAGAAAAGAGAATCCAAGCAATACATCTACTCTCTTCAAGCTGGAAATGGTCCGAACTAAGCAGAAGTATTCCCTCCTTGCGAACCTGGGTTGTAACACCCGTGTTTTCTGTTAACTTTAAACTAACGAATTAAGGAATAATTAATTTTAAATGTGAAAATTAAGGGAAATGGGTTACGCCATTATGTTCGTCTCGGAATTCTGGTTGAGATAGAGTCCGAGTTTGCGTGAATTGGACTTCGTATGAAGAAGTTATGGTTGTCGGAAGTTTCCAAAAAATCAAATTTAAATACAAAATCGAATTCAGACTCAGAACTGGGCAGGGCGGGAAATTTCCCGCCCCAGGCCAGGTCGACCAGGGGGTCGACCCTAGTGTCGACCTCCCCTACAGGTCAACCTGGGGGTCGACCTACACCCCTCGGGCAGTTTTGAATTAAGCCCAATTTTGAGCTGCTGCTGAGTCATCAGGGCTGAGTTGGTTATTTGGATGGTTCAGGTTGCTTCTAGGTTGATCGGATGGCCTAAATTACTCCTAATCTCTATATAAACACATGTAGACTCAAACCTTAAATCTAATCAAAAATTAAACCAATGGCCGTCAAGTTGTCACTCTAAAACCTAGAGTAGTCGCCACCAACTAGGAGCAAAGTAAAGCAACTCAATTCAATTCAACTCAAGTCTATAACAACGAATTTGTCTACTTCAAAGGCGAGCTAATTCAAATGTAGAATACAGATCCCAGAACTCAATACCTTCTTTGAGTTGTGAGTCTAATTTCTTTAATAAGATAATTAACAAGTTAATTAGGTTGAGGTATAAATTGGGCTATATGGCTATGTTTGTGAATCATTGGAAAAATGTGATATTTTGTGAATATATGCTAGTTGTTCATGATGATAGTTTTATTGTGGATCTCTTGTTATATGCCCAATCACCTATGTTCAACTTGATTCATGTTTGGCATAATTTTATATGTAAGTTTGGGTGTAGACTATATGCTAGTTCTATATGGATTGTACACAAGTTTACATGTGAATCAAATAAAATGACTATATGCAAGTTTAGGTAGTAATTAGATTCATATATATGCAAGTTTACACCTTTATGTTTAGATCTATGATATACATAGTTTATGCAAGTTTGTAACTATTGCCTATGCAAGTTTGAGTGAAAACCATATTCATACATGCAAGTTCACACCTTTTAAGTCTATGTTTAGATCCATGACAATACAAAGTTTATGCAAGTTGTGTTGTAATCCTTATTTGCAAGTTAGATCTATTTTTGTTATGAAAATTTGTGATGTTTCTTCCCGTTTATGTGTTAGACTATTTGCTAGTCTAATATATATATATATATATATATATATATATATATATATATATATATATATATATATTTGTCATGTTAAGCGAACGAACAACGTAGGGACGATGGGGGATAATATTGAATATACACATATTGAGAATTGGCATATAATGGCCTTAAAAGACATACAATTAATTTGAGGCAATAATTGGTATAATTTGTATACTTGAAATAAATGGACATAATTTAGGTGATAATTATGGACATAAGTATATTTGGAATTTATTGACAAATTTGAATAGGGATGATCAATTCAAATTGGGGTAAAAGATTATGTGTAATAATCAATGCCTAAGACACGAGGTTGGACTCATTTGTGGTGTAAGACTGCCCAGACCCGCCCGGAAAATCCAGCAACCACAAATGGTAGTCCAATATGAGAGGTCATAGACCCAAATTAAATGCGTGACAATTGTATGGACACGAGGTTAGGCTCGTTTGTGGTATAAGACTGCCCGGACCCGCTCGGCAAATCCAGCAACCACAAAGGGTGGCCTAATGTGAGAGGTCCTACAAGGTTACGGTAGTAATAAACTAAGTAACATTTAACCAAAGTAAACATGTGGTGGGACATGGGGGTTAAGTGGGTGACATGTGGAAATACAAATAGAAACACTTAACCAAATTGAAACATGTAAGTGGACATGAATAAGAAGGGGGTTAAATGGGATGTACTAGAGGGGACCAAGCATAGGTGGAAAGCTTGTGTCAGGCATGGGGGCCCTTTTCGGACCAGTAACCCATTAAGTATTTTTGTGGGCTCGACCCAAGTCGAGGACGGGACACGCATGCTGGGTTTGATTGTAAGAGGTCAAAACGGGTTAACGGTGGCAGCGCAAGTCCAACGGGGTCATGTGCGTGCATGGGCCTGGGCTGGTAGGTAAGACGTTGTTGCATCGTGTAGGTATAAGCCGTGCATCCTTGAGTTGTATCGGTTTGCCACTTTGGGGAGTGATACACCCCACTATGGGGCCAGCACGGGTATCTACGAGTTAGGGAGTCGATCGTATGGGGGTAGTGGGTACACCTAGTGTAAATAGGGGCAGGCGACACCTATATAGATAGCTAGAGGTACACGAAACTACTATTATGATTACTAAGTTTAGTATGTGGGATCAACCTTTAGGGTGTTTGGTGCGGTGCAGTGTAGTAATTATCCAATAGTGATTTGATGCGCAATTAATGTTATCTTTGTTCATCTTAATCCCTTGGTTTGCTGAGTCTTGCCCTTTTATTCATAGTCATTTCCTTATTTACCAGCTTATGCCTTATCCTAGTTACTTTAATAATTATATTGTTAAAGTTATCATACTCGCCAGACTTTATGTCTAACCCCTTTTTGTTTCCACCTCTTTTCTTCCTCACCCCCCCCCCCCCCCCCCCCGCCGCAGGTGCTCAGGGTGGGACTAGTACTAGTGGAGCTTGACTTGGACCGCTTTATCTCTTTCTTTTGGAAGTTTCTTGGATTGCTGAAGTAAAGTTCAACCTATCTCATTTATGGCTATTTTATGTTGGGGTTATGTCTTTTATTTTATGTACTCGGAACTTATTTGTCAAGATGGATAATAAGTACTGTATTTGGCTTTGTAGTTGGTTTTTGATATGGTGTAACCAAACTATTTCTCCCTGCAATAAAAGTTGTTTCTTTTTATTTCCAAGAACCAATATATTTATCTGTCTTGTTTACTTTTATGTTCTATACACAATAAACGCTCCACCAAAGTTAAGGCATTCCCTTTGTGAGTGACCTTAATGGAGATGGGGTGTCACACGTGGTATCAGAGCTGAAGGTTTCCATAACAGATAAGATATTTTGAAAAACTATTTTTCAAAAAGCATTTTTATAAAGAATATTTTCAAAGCTATGTTTTAAGGAGAATGAGTAAAGTTTATTTTAAAAACAAAACCCTCAAGAGCCATACATCTTTCCTTCGATTCCTTTTTTTTTTAATCTTTCCTTTTCCGTTTCAGTATGTCTGGGGATCTTAACCTTCCAGAGGGCGTGCCGGTACCTGGCTGGTTTAGAAGGTACCTTGAGGCTAGGGCCAACACTCCAGGCCCAGCAGACGTTCCTTCTCCCCCAACTGCACCCGTTCCTCCTCCTCCCCCTCCTTGCGCTGATACTTTTGCGAAGATATGTAAGGACTTTCGGGCAATGGGCGAAAAACCTTTTCACGGGACATAGACGTTTGTGGGAGCTCGAAATTGGCTTAAGGAGGTAGAAGAATTGTTTGAGATCTTTGAAGTAGAAGATGGAAGGAAAGTCCAATTAGCTGCTTGGCTTATGAAGGATGAGGCCTCGTTTTGGTAGGAGGTCACTAACGGAGAGCGTCCAGTTGAGACATGGGCGGATTTTAGGCTTAGGTTTGAAGCTAAATTTCTCTCAAGGGCTGAAGAGAATCTATACATGGAACGGTTCTTAGCGTTGAAGCAGGGAAATTTATCAGTAAAAGAGTATGTCAACAAGTTCAACCAGTTGGCAAGGTTTGGCTTGGACTTGGTGAATACACCCGAAAAGAAGGCCCTGAGATTCGTTAAGGGTTTGAATGAGACGCTTCATGGGTTAGCGATGACCCACATTCCTATAGGGGCCACCTTTGAGAAGCTGGTTATCATGGCGCTTATGCACGAAGAAGAGAAAGGCGCTAATGCTAATAAGGCACCCGAGAAGAAAGGGGATCAAAAGAAACCGCAATAGCAACAACAGAACAAGAAGGGTGGCAAAGATAATAATGGCAAGGGAAAGAAAAGATGCTTTAACTATGGGACACCAGGCCATCTGAGCAAAGACGGTAGGAAGAAAAAGAAGACTGGTTGTTTCCACTATGGCGAAGCGGGACATCTAATTAAGGACTGCCCAAAGAAAGGACAGAGGGTAGGGTCTACTTCTAAAGGGCAGGTTCAGGCTCTCATGGCACCGGGGCAGGCAAGAGGGCAGGCCCAGGCTCTCATGGTCCCACCGCTGTAAGAACGAGGTAGAACAATTTCCGTTGAAAGTTTAGTTTATCTTTTTGATCATCATGTTCGCACACTCTTTGATTCTGGCGCATCGCACTCTTTTATATCTACTGTTTTAGTTGAGTCCTTGCACCTAGACACCAATATAGTAGAGGATCCCTTAGTTGTTTCAAATCCAATTGAGGGCTCAGCCTATTTGTCGATGATTTGTTTGGATTTGAAAATTTCTATACTTAGCGTTGGGTTTAGATGTAATGCTTATGTTTTGGGCTTCACGGGCTATGGGTTGATTCTAGGCATGGATTGGTTATCCAATAATGGTGCCACCCTAGATTGTGAAAAGAGAGAGGTTAGTCTTATGACTCGCCTTGGTAACACTCTCAAAATCTCTTGTAATCCCATGAATTCGGTTATGCTAAGTTATCTAGAATCGCTTGACGCATCTGTTGAGAATTTACAGTCTGTTAGAGTGGTCCGTGAATATTCGGACGTCTTTGAGGAAGTAGAGGGCTTGCCTCCGAAGCGGGAGATAGACTTCCACATATATCTAGTTGATACCGCAAAACCCGTTGCTTTACCCATTAGACACATGGCTCCAAGAGAGAGAAAGGAGCTTAGTAAGAAAGTTAAGGAGCTGCTAGAAAAAGGGTTTATAAGGCGGAGTATTTCTGAATGGGGTGCTCCAGTGGTGTTCGCAACCAAAGCGGATGGTTCACTTCGCCTATGCGTTGATTATTGGGAGCTAAACAAGTTGACCAAGAAGAATAGGCACCCACTGCCAAGAATAGACTATTTGTTCGATCAGCTTATAGGTGCAACAGTTTTCTCTCAATTAGATCTGGCTACCGGGTTTCATCAACTAAGAGTGGCTGAAGATAGCATTGATAAGACTACGTTCAGAACCCCGGATGGTTTCTTCGAATGGCTTGTCATGCCTTTCGGCTTGACAATGCACCTACCTATTTCGTTGATTTGATGAGTAGGGTTTTCCAGGAATTCCTCAATAAATTTGTGGTGGTCTTCGTAGACGACATTCTGATTTTCTCGAAGAATGAGGAAGAGCATGCTTTGCATTTAAGGGAAGTCGTGGATACCCTCCGTGCACATCAGTTGAAAGCGAAATTCTCCAAGTGCCACTTCTGGAGAGAAGAAGTAAGATTTCTTGGACATGTGGTGTCCAAAGAAGGGTTAGCTGTGGACTCCACAAAAGTAGTTGCAGTCCAGGATTGGAAGGTTCCAAAGAATGCAACCGAAGACTGAAGTTTTCTTGGGCTAGCAGGCTTTTATCGCAAGTTCGTTAAAGACTTTGCGAAAATCTCAGCTCCACTTACAAGGTTAACGAAGAAGAACCTGACTTTCACTTGGGATTTGGATTGCGAAGTCGCTTTCCAACGTTTGAAGAGGGCTCTGACAACAGCCCCAGTTTTGACATTACCAGATGGAAGCAAGATGTTTATGGTATACACATATGCATGCGGTACGGGACTAGGCGCTGTTTTGATGCAAGAGGGGAAGGTAGTAGCTTATGGTGGAAGGCAGTTGAAAGTGCATGAGAAAAACTATCCAACCCACGATCTAGAGTTGGCAGCCATCGTTTTTGTGCTTAAGTCTTGGCGCCATTATCTCTTAGGTGAGAAATTTGAATTGTATACTGACCATAAATCGTTGAAGTGCCTTTTCTCGCAGAAAGACCTCAATCTAAGGCAACAGAGGTGGATGGAGTTTCTCGCCTCATATGATTTTGAGATCTCCTATACTCCTGGCAAGGGCAATGTAGTAGAAGACGCCTTGAGTAGAAAGAAGCTAACCTTAAGTCCTCTCTTTGTAGAAAGGCAAAGTTTGGAGTACATAGAAAATTTTGATTTTAGACCCCCTGTTGATTATGTGACTGGCTTGATGGCAATGCTAGAGGTGCGGCATACCTTGTTGGACTCAATAGGAACCGCGCAACGTGAAGATCCTCAACTAGTTGATGTGATAGAAAAGCTGATTAGGGGTGAGACTTCGAGTCACCTCAATAGATACTCCATCGATGATAAGGGATGGTTGAGACGGGATGGAAGACTATGCGTCCCACAAGCAAGAAATTGGGTGAAAATGGTTCTCGAAGAGGCACACCATTCCAAGATGACCATATACCCCGGTGGAGACAAGATGTATAAAGACATCAAAAGAGTTTTCTTTTGGAATGGCATGAAGAGGGATGTAGCTGAATTTGTTTCGAAGTGCATGATATGCCAGCAAGTCAAGGCGGAGCAGAAGAAGCCTGGTGGTTTTCTTCATCCTCTAGAAGTTCCGCAATGGAAATGGGGATAGCATCTCGATGGAAATTGTTGATGGGTAGGATTGCCTCATCATTAGCATCCATTTATCTTAAAGAGGTAGTTCGACTTCATGGGATACCCTCCAGCATAGTGAGTGATCGAGACCCTATCTTTACAAGCGAATTTTGGAGGAGTTTACAAGAGGCTATAGGCACATAGCTATGTTTAAGCATGGCCTATCACCCTCAAACCGATGGTCTGACGGAAAGAGTGAACAGAGTACTGGAAGATCTTTTGAGACTGTGCATTCTTGACTTTGGAGGATCTTGGGAGGATCAACTCCCTTTGGTGGAATTTTCTTATAACAATAGCTACCAAGCCACTATAGGCATGGCACCCTCCGAAGCGTTATATGGAAGGCCATGTCGATCACCAACTTGTTGGTGGGAGTCCACAGATAAACTCATACTTGGGCCGGACATGATTAGAGAGACCTCAGAGAAAGTGGACTTGATACGAAGAAGAATGAAGACTGCCCAAGATAGACATAAATCCTACGTAGACAAGGGAAGGACCGACCTTGAGTTTGAGGTTGGAGACAAGGTGTTTCTTAAAGTATCTCCTTTGAGGAATGTCATTCGCCTTGGGTCCGTAGGAAAGTTAGCACCACGATTTGTAGGACGTTTCCTATCATTGAAAGGATTGGGACGATGGCTTACAGAGTAGATCTACCCGAAAGACTAGCTGGAGTTCATAATGTTTTTCATGTCTCTCAGCTACAAAAGTGCTTACATGAGTCGGCAGAAGTTGTGGAGCCAAGCATACTAGAGGAAGTCGAAGTGGAATGAGAAGCAACTATGAGGAGAGTTCCAACTCGTTTCTTAGGGATGGATGTCAAAAAGCTACGCAACCGTGAAGTCAAGCTCGTTAAAGTTTAATGGGGCGATGCCGAGGAAGACGCGACTTGGGAGGCTGAGGCCAAAATACGTGCAGCCTACCCTTTTCTTTTTGAGGGTACATCTTTGATCTCTTTTTCCTTGAGTTTATTCAAGCTTTTATCAACCTTTTTAGTGTATCTCCTCGGTCATATTATTAATCCTTAGGTAGAAACCAATGGATGTAAACATGTATTTAAAACATGTTATGATTGATGGATGCTAATGGATGCAAGTGGTTGCTAGTGGTTGCTCGTGGATGCATATACTCACACATTAGGCACTAGATCGGCTCAATCACTTTCATACTGCATATGAATATGTGTGCTTATCAAGGTTAATGGATGTATAATGGTTGTGTTATCATATGGATGCTGCATTCGGATGAATGGTTGTGCACGCATGTAGAAATAATATGTATCATTAGGGATCTTTTACATACATAATGGATGCATGGCACTATCATGATTTGCATTAAGGAGGTCAACTGAATCAGTTGACCTCCTGATTTTGCATTAGATGCGGACATATACACACACTTTGCATATAAACATGAAAGCATTAGAAGTCTTTTAAGGACAATGGATGCCTGTGTTTGATGGTTGAGTAGATGGACGATTGGATGGTAGGATATGCATTCTTCTTGACTTGAAGATTTCAAGGTCGAAATCCTTTAAGGAGGGGAGAATGTAACACCTTGTGTTTTATGTTAACTTTATACTAACGAATTAAGAAATAATTAATTTTAAATGTGAAAATTAAGGGAAACGGGTTACCCTATTGTGTTCGTCTCGGAATTCTAGTTGAGATAGAGTCTGAGTTTGCGTGAATTGGACTTCGTATTAAGAAGTTATGGCTGTCGGAAGTTTCTAGAAAATCAAATTTAAATTCAAAATCAAATTCAGACTCAGGACTGGGCAGGGCGGGAAATTTCCCGCCCCAGGCCAGGTCGATCAGGGGGTCAACCCTAGTGTCGACCTCCCTTATAGGTCGACCTGGGGGTCGACCTACCCCCCTCGGGAAGTTTTGAATTAAGCCCAATTCTGAGCTGCTGCTGAGTCATCAAGGCTGAGTTGGTTATTTGGATGGTTCAAGTTGCTTCTAGGTTGATCGGATGGCCTAAATTAATCCTAATCTCTATATAAACACATGTAGACTCAAACCTTAAATCTAATCAAAAATTAAATCAATAGACGTCATGCTGTCACTCCAAAACCTAGAGTAGCCGCCACCAACTAGGAGCAAAGTAAAGCAACTTAATTCAATTCAACTCAAGTCTATAACAATGAATTTGACTACTTCAACGGCGAGCTAATTCAACAACAGAATACAGATCCCAGAACTCAAGACCTTCTTTGAGTTGTGAGTCTGATTTCTTTAATAAGATAATTAACAAGTTAATTAGGTTGAGTTATAAATTGGGCTATATGGCTATGTTTGTGAATCATTGGAAAAATGTGATATTTTGTGAATATATGCTAGTTGTTCATGATGATAGTTTTATTGTGGATCTCTTGTTATATGCCCAATCACCTATGTTCAACTTGATTCATGTTTGAGATAATTTTATATGCAAGTTTGGGTGTAGACTATATGCTAGTTCTATATGGATTGTACACAAGTTTACATGTGAATCAAATAAAATGACTATATGCAAGTTTAGGTAGTAATTAGATTCACATATATGCAAGTTTACACCTTTATTTTTAGATCTATGACATACACAGTTTATGCAAGTTTGTGACTATTGCATATGCAAGTTTGAGAGAAAACCATATTCATACATGAAAGTTCACACCTTTTAAGTCTATGTTTAGATCCATGACAATTCAAAGTTTATGCAAGTTGTGTTGTAATCCTTATTTGCAAGTTAGATCTATTTTTGTTTTGCAAATTTGTGATGTTTCTTCCCTTTTATGTGTTAGATTATTTGCTAGTCCAACATATATATATATATGTCATGTTAAGCGAACGAACGACGTGGGGAGGATGGGGATAATATTAAATATATGCATATTAAGAATTAGCATAAAATGGCCTTAAAAGACATACAATTAATTTGAGGCAATAATTTGTATACCTGAAATAAATGGACATAACTTCGGTGATAATTATGGACATAAGTATATTTGGAATTTATTGACAAATTTGTATAGGGATGATTAATTCAAATTGGGGTAAAAGATTATGTGTAATAATCAATGCCTAAGACACGAGATTGGATTCATTTGTGGTGTAAGACTGCCCGGACCCGCCGGCAAATCCAGCAACCACAAATGGTAGCCCAATGTGAGAGGTCATAGGCCCAAATTAAATGTGTGACAAGTGTATGGGCATGAGGTTAGGCTCATTTGTGGTATAAGACTGCCCGGAACCGCCCGGCAAATCCAGCAACCACAAAAGGTGGCCTAATGTGAGAGGTCCTATAAGGTTACGGTAGTAATAAACTAAGTAACACTTAACCAAAGTAAACATGTGGTGGGACATGGGGGTTAAGTGGGTGACATGTGGAAATACGAATAGAAACACTTAACCAAATTGAAACATGTAAGTGGACATGAATAAGAAGGGGGTTAAGTGGGATGTACTAGAGGGGACCAAGCATATGTGGGAAGCTTGTGTCAGGCATGAGGGCCCTTTTCAGACCAATAACCCATTAAGTATCTTTGTGGGCTCGACCCATGTTGAGGACGGGACACGCATACTGGTTTTGATTGTAAGAGGTCAAAACGGGTTAACGGAGGGAACGCCAGACTTTATTCACAGTCATTTCCTTATTTACCAGCTTATGCCTTATCCTAGTTACTTTAATAATTATATTGTTAAAGTTATCGTACTCGCCAGATTTTATGTCTGACCCCTTCTTGTTTGCACCTCTTTTCTTCCCCCCCCCCCCCCCAAGGTGCTCAGGGTGGGACTGGTACTAGTGGAGCTTGACTTGGACCGCTTTATCTCTTTCTTTTGGAAGTTGCTTGGATTGCTGAAGTAAAGTTCAGCCTATCTCATTTATTGCTATTTTATGTTGGGGTTATGTCTTTTATTTTATGTACTCAGAACTTATTTGTCTAGATGGATAATAAGTGTATTTGGTTTTGTAGTTGGTTTTTGATGTGGTATAACCAAACTATTTCTCCGCTGCAATAAAAGTTGTTTCTTTTTATTTCCAAGTACCAATATATTTATCTGTCTTGTTTACTTTTCTGTCCTATACACAATAAACGCTCCACCAAAGTTAAGGCATTCCCTTTGTGAGTGACCTTAATGGAGATGGGGTGTCACATGGGGGGGACGGAAGAAAAGAAGACGAAAGAAAACGGGTCCGACATAAGCCTGGTAAGTCCAGGAATTTTTCAACATGTGAACAAGAAAAAGGATCATGACATGAATAAACTAAAAAAATAGGACAGTACCAGAATAATAAACCTAAGCCAAGATAAGGCAGATTAAACTGAATATACCATCGCACCCATTTCTATTTCTCTGCACCTACTAACTATTGTTTCAACCAGCCTCACGTGTTCATAACAAAGTGATCCCTTTATCGATCGGCTCCTACTCGTATACAGTTACTACTTGTGTCATTCAGCCCCGCTTGATTGTAGGTACATGTGCTGGTCCCACCATGGGGTGTATCAAATCCTATGGTGGCAACCCGACACAATTCAAGACGCACAGTGTATAACTACTAATGCCCAGTGTCTGATTTTTCCACTCCGAAGTATGTGCACGCCCGTACTCCGTCGGAACCTACACTGACGCACCACCCGCCGTTGTTTTGACCGCTTATAATCAGCCCAGTAATCGTGCCCCACCCTTCCTAGTTCAGGGTACCATGATACATCTATGTGGGTTACTGCTGAAATGAGCCCCCGTTACTAGGGTTTCGCAATCAACATGTTGAAATGGTTAAGTGTTCTCAAATTAACCTAACCCCACCCATCAGTTTAGTTGACATGTTGTATTGGTTAAGTGTTGCCTTAATTAACTTAACCCTACCACTCTTAGCCTGCCTATTCCTTAGCTTTAATTCATTCATTTAAGCACCAACCTCTCACATTAGATTTATATTGTTGCGGTCGCTGGATGTGCCGGGCGGTTCCGGTCAGTCTTACACCGCAACTCAATCTAACCTTGGGTTTTTGGTCTTAATGCGCTAACCTCTCACATTAGATCTGTATTGTTACGGTTGCTTGATGTGCCGGGCGGTTCCGGGCAGTCTTACACCGTAACTCAATCTAACCTCGGATTAGGCATATTCATCTTTTAATTAATTTACATATTTACCATTTATGTTTATATGTAAATTGTCCACAATTGTTGTCAACTCAAGTCATGTCCCATTTACCTCTAAATTATGTCCATAATTCTTCGGTATACTAATTATACCATTTCATGCCATTAATCGTTTACATGATTATGAGCCAATTTATGCCATTAGTATGTATTTAATATTTTTCCCAACGTATCTTATTCGTTCGCATGAATTACGTAGAACGTTAGGCTCGCAAATTAGCCTAACTCATAAACAAGAGGGAAAAGCAAAAGGGACATGTAGCATTCCAACGGCATAAAACAGTATAGATCAACTAAGCATGTGTGTTATAAATTTGGCATAGTACTACACAAATTTAATTAAGCATGTAGATGTAAGCTTGCATTTGAGTTGGATCAAATTAACATAGATCTAAACATATAAGAGTGTAGATCTAGGCATATTGACATGTATGAATATGACATAGCTTATGAACTTGCATATAACATAAAATAAAAGGATCACCAAATTTATATACAACATGATTGGTTCATCACCAAATTAATATTCAACATGATAGGTTTGTCACCAACTTTATATACAACATGATAGGTTTATCACCAAATTAAAATACAACATGATAGGTTTGTATCCATCACAATAGTCTCGTAGGCATAGGAAATTTCAGAATTTCCACAAGGATAAACATGAATCAGAATATGATTATCTTACAACTAGGCACAGTTCTAGTTTCGCTTTATTACAAGTCATGACTTTTATTTGTTCAAGTCTAAAGAATAACTGAACTTACAAAACAAAGAACAAATCTTGTTTTCTGGGATCTGTATTATGAAATTGAAAAGCTATCCTTTGATGTAGACTATTGATTCTCTAGTTTAGATTTGGTTTCTAACTTGCTTCCTAGCTTGCTTTCTAGTTGGAGAAGAATGGTGGCTATGCTAGGTTGACCATGGACAGCATGACGACTTCTTAGAATGAAATTATGAGTTCTAGGGCCGGGGGTTATTTATACAGAAGTTTAGATTAATGAGACCCGTTAGATCAATCTAGAAGTAATCAGAGCCATCCGGACCAAATAGGGCCAACCGGAAGTCGCCACATATGCCCTAATGACTCAGAAAACGTCACTAGGCAAAACATCCCAGATCTGGCCGAGGGGGTCGACCCCTACAGGGGGGTCGACACCCCACTCGACACCCCTCTTGGGGGGGTCGACACCTACGCTGAACCCCCCGGGGGGAGTCGACCGCTATGGGCGGGAATTTTCCCGCCCAGCTCATTCTCGGAATTCTTTGAATTTTGAACTGCTTTTTAATTTAATTATTATTTATATTTAATTTCTGTTTAAACTTGAAATCTTCTGAACTACATAACTTCTTCATATGGAGTCCGATTCATGCAAACTCGGACTCTATTTTGAGCAGAATTCCGAGACGAACGCAATGGCGTAACCCATTTCCCTTAATTTCAAATTTTAAAATTAAGTATTCTTTAATTCGTTACTTTAATGTTCATAGAAAATACGAGGTGTTACATTCTCCCCTCCTTAAAGGATTTCGTCCCCGAAATCTTCAAGTCAAGAAGAATGTATATCCTACCATCCAATCGTCCATCTACTCAACCATCAAACACAGGCATCCATTGTCCTTAAAAAGATTTCTAATGCTTTCATGACTGTATGCATAGTGTGTGCATATGTCCTTATCTAATGCAAAATTAGGCGGTCTACTGATTCAGTTGACCTCCTTAATGCGAATTATGTCAGTGCCATGAGTCCATCATGTATGCAATTATTCCTTTTATAATTTCTACATGAGTGCACAACCATTCAAACAAGTGCAACATCCATATGACAACACATCAAGTTTCAATCCATATACAAATACATATATGCATATGCAATATGAAAGTGACTGAGCCGATCTAGTACCTAATGTGTGTGTATATGCATCCACGAGCAACCATTAGCAACCACTTGCAACCATCAATCATAACGTGTTTCAAATACAAGTTTACATCCGTTGGTTTCTACTTAAGGATCAAGAATAGGATCGAGGAGATATACTTAAAAGATAGATATAAGCAAGTGTAAACTTATGGAAAAGAGATCAAGGATGTACCCTCAAAAAGAAAAGGATAGGCTGCTCTTATCTTGTCCTTAGTCTCCCAAGTCGCGTCTCCCTCAGCATCACTCCATTGAACTTTAACAAGCTTAGCCTCACGGTTGCGTAGCTTTTTGAATTCTGTTCCCAAAATACGAGTTGGAACCCTTCTCACAGTCGCTTCTCGTTCCACTTCTATTTCCTCCAGTATGCTTGGCTCCACAACTTCTGCAGACTCATGTAAGCACTTTCGTAGTTGAGAAACATGAAAAACATTATGAACTCCAGCTAGTCTTTCGGGCAGCTCTACTCTGTAAGCCATCATCCCAATCCTTTCAATGATAGGAAATGGCCCTACAAATCTTGGTGTCAACTTTCCTACGGACCCAAAGTGAATGACGCTCCTCAAAGGAGATACTTTAAGGAAAACTCTATCTCCAACCTCAAACTCAAGGCCGGACCTTCTTTTATCTGCGTAGGACTTCTGTTTGTCTTGGGCAGTCTTCATTCGTCTTCATATCACGTCCACTTTCTCAGAAGTTTCTCTGATCATGTCTAGCCCAAGTACAAGCTTGTATGTAGACTCCCACCAACAAGTTGTAAATCGGCATAGTCTTCAATATAAAGCTACAAAGGGTGCCATGCCTATGGTGGCTTGGTAGTTATTGTTGTAAGCGAATTCCACCAAAGGAAGATGATCTTCCCATGTCCCTCCAAAATCAAGAATGCACAATCTTAAGATGTCTTCTAATACTCTGTTCACCCTTTCCGTCTGACCATCGGTTTGGGGGTGATAGGTCGTGCTTAAGCATAGCTGTGTGCCTAAGCCTCTTGCAAACTCCTCCAAAACTCGCTCGTAAAGATAGGATCTCGATCACTCACTATGCTAAAGGGTATCCCATGCAGTCAAACTACTTCTTTAAGATAAATGGATGCTAGTGATGAGGCAGTCCTCCTACTCTTAACAGGTATAAAGAGAGCACTTTTAGTGAGCTTGTCCACTATTACCCAAATACTAGTATTGTCCCTTCTTGACCTAGGCAACCTATCAATAAAGTCCATCGAAATGCTATCCCATTTCCACTGTGGGACTTCTAGAGGATGAAGCAGACCATCAGGCTTCTTCTGCTCCGCTTTGACTTGCTGGCATATCAAGCACTTAGAGACGAACTCAGCTACATCCCTCTTCACGCCATTCCAAAAGAAAACCCGTTTTATGTCTTTATACATCTTGTCTCCACCTGGGTGTATGGTCAACGTAGAATGGTGTGCTTCTTCGAGAACCGTCTTCACCAAGTCCCTTGCTTGTGGGACACATAGTCTTCCATCCCGTCTCAACCAACCCTTGTCATCGATGGAGTATCTATTGAGGTGACTAGAAGTCTCACCTCTAATTAGCTTATCCATCACATCAACTAGCTGAGGGTCTTCATATTGCGATGTTCCTATTGAGTTTAAAAATGTAGGCCGCACCTCTAGTGTTGCTAACAAGCCAGGTACAAACTCAAAGGAAGGTCTAAAGTCAAAGTTTGCTATGTACTCCAAGCTTTGCCTTTCTACAAAGAGAGGACTTAGGGTCAGCTTCTTCCTACTCAAGGCTTCTGCCACCACATTGCCCTTGCCAGGGGTATAGGAAATATCAAAATCGTATGAGGCAAGAAACTCCATCCATCTTTGTTGTCTTAAGTTAAGATCCTTCTGTGAGAAAAGGTACTTTAATGATTTATGGTCAGTAAACAGTTCAAACCTTTCTCCTAGCAGGTAATGACACAATGACTTAAGAGCGAAAACAATGGCAGCTAGCTCCAAATCATGAGTTGGGTAGTTCTTCTCATGTACTTTCAACTGCCTTCCCCCATAACAAACTACCTTGTCTTCTTGCATCAAGACAGCGCCTAATCCTGTACCGCATGCGTCTGTGTATACTGTAAACATCTTACTTCCATCAGGCAATGTTAGAACTGGGGCTGTTGTCAGAGCCCTTTACAATCGTTGGAAAGCAACATCACAATCCAAGTCCCAAGAGAAAGTTAGGTTCTTTTTCGTCAATCTTGTAAGTGGTGCTGAGATCTTCGCAAAGTCTTTAATGAACTTTCGGTAAAAGCCAGCTAGCCCGAGAAAGTTTCAGACTTCGGTTGCATTCTGTGGAATCTTCCAATCTTGCACTACAACTACTTTTGCGGGGTCCACGATTATTCCCTCTTTGGACACCACATGTCCAAGAAACCTTACTTCTTCTCTCCAGAAATGGCATTTGGAGAATTTTGCCTTCAGCTGATGTGCACGAAGAGTATCCATAACTTCCCTTAAATGCAAAGCATGCTCTTCCTCACTTTTTGAGAAAATCAAAATGTCGTCCACGAAGACCACTACAAATTTGTTAAGGAACTCCCTAAACACCCGACTCATCAAGTCAACGGAATAGGCAGGTGCGTTTGTCAAGCCGAAAGGCATGACAAACCATTTAAAGAAACCATCTGAGGTCCTGAATGCGGTCTTATCAATGCTGTCCTCAACCACTCTTAGCTAATGAAACCCGGTAGCCAGATCTAGTTGGGAGAAAGCCGATGCACCTATAAGATGATCGAACAAGTCATCTATTCTTGGAAGTGGGTGTTGTATATGACGTAGTTGTATACACAATTATATGATTTTTGTTTGATGATAACAATCAAATAAATATTATTTTAAATATGTTTGTTATTGTACTGTTTCATATATATACATCGCAGATAGGAATATAATATTTATATTTAAATAAAATACGACTGACAGAAATTCGAATATTCACAGTATTTTATTTAGATAGAATATTTAATTTCAAACATTCAAACAATACAACTTTTTTTTAACTCCACTATTTGAATACATCACTGTTATACAATTTCATATATACATACAACTCAATTTGACACTTCACTGACTAATACACTCATTCACTGTCTTCTATCTTCAATCTTCTGTCTTTACATCTTTCAGTCAGTCCGGTCTTCATACCTGTCACATACAAAAACACACACAGTATCTAGAACAAAAATAATATTATAAATTATAGCGAATATAATTTTTATTTTGAAAATTTATTTGCCTCAGAATTTCGGTGTGTTTTCTCATCATTTTTCTGACTCGATCTGATTTTCATATCCATCCAACTATGTCTAGACAGCTTGTGATATTCACAATGATACACTGTAAATACCACAAGGTAGACAATATGTATATACGGTGCAGGGACAAAAAATATTCTGGATGGCTGCATATACACACATGTGTATGTATACACGTGTGCACTGCCTCGCCAATCCTGTGTGCAACTGAGGAGTAGCCATAATGGACTGTCTCGACTCAATGAAACAAAAAAAAATGGTCGAGTTACAAAGTCAAGTCAAAGATGGTACAGCATGGATCATGTTCAAACCAGCAAAACGAAGTTCAAGGCATCAATACAAATCAGCACAAAACAATGGACAAACAAACATGATCACATTCAGATCAAGTGAACAAGCATGGCAGTATACAAGTATGGATGAGGCAGCAGCATACTTCAAATGAAGGAGCATATATACACAGTGGAGAATGCAAGTGCAAGTGCAACAATTAAAAAGCAAGCCAGCAACATAAATGAAGCTTAGATGGATAGTTTTAGTCATGGTTCAAGTGATCTTAGGATGGTCACCAACACAGTCAACATAAAGGGACAGTGGAGCTGCTACAAGTAAATCAAATGGTGCATGTTTTAGTATGGTTTACCACAGTGCTACATAATCAACAGTACAGTGGTGCAACAACAAAGTAGGGTTCAACAAACATACTCAGCCAAGATACAAATGCATGTATATATTGTGCATGGTCGAGCGCAAATATTGTTTCAGGTGCAAACAAGTCAAAGTAGGAAATGAGTGATGCTGCATCAAAATTTCTACATCACACCAACATATACATATTTGGACACAACATGGGTGAAGTGAACAAGTAGTTCAGCATGTGGTAGCTTAGAGTTCAGTGCATCTCGACATGGTTCAGGGTTTTCAATACAACAAGCATGTAACAGATGTGCAACAAGTTTCAGGATCAAGAAAGTGAATTTTTGGCATAAAATTGATTTCCAGAAATGACTGTATTCATGGGAGTCACAGATGAATGGTTTTGATGTGCATTTGTGTCATTCAAGAAATTCAATTCGACTTTGTTTCAAAATTTCAGAAACTCATTTTTGGCAATTGTTATTTTGCCAACAATTCAGAAATGATTCAAGGCAAATTTTAAAAACAACATGCAAGTTTCCTAAATAAGGCAAGGTTGGTTAATTCCAGAAATTAAAACATGCAAGTGTTTCCAGAAATGATTCAAGACAATCAGGCAAGTTTTTATAACCAGTTTTAAATGGGGCGTTGCAAGCATAAATCAAAGTATGGTTTCATTTTTGGGAAAGATATAAATCGGTTTGCTTTTGCCAAAAATCAACAATACAATTTTGGCAAGAATTTTCTTTGGAGAATTATTTTCAGTCATCATGAAATGTTTCACATAAATCAATTCTAAATTCCTTCCCAAAAATCAACAGTCATGTTTCTCAAAAATGGCAATTTACCAATCAAAGATTTCACGCAAAGGACAAGTAGTTCTAAAGAAATCAGAGAATCATTTTCGGCAAGAGGTTTCATGGCATAGCAGTATATCACGTGAGTAAAGTTTTTTTGGGAGCCACAAATATCAAATTCAATCAAGGTAGTAGAACAAAAGGGGAAAACAAATCGCGCCATATTCAAGCAATCAGATCAAGTCATTTAAGCGAAATCAGAGCATTACTAGGATTATATATTCCTATATATTGACACCTATCATCATCGGCCTAAGTATCGAAACCACAAACAACTCGCAAGCAATTCAAAGCCAGAAAATTCAGAAAACTCACGGTTTTCGATCATAGAAGCAAAACCCCAAATCGGTGAAGAAAGGAGAAACAACAGTCGATCAAGAACATCAACAAGAATTCGAGAATCAGAGAACTAATTTTGAGCGTAGGGTTCGGACAGGAGCTGCGAGTTTACATGGGATTGTAAGCGGGATATGTTTATAACACCTAGTAGAAACCTTAGGAATGCAGCAGTAGGCAGGATTTTGCCGAAGCTGGGTATATCTTGTGTCATTTACTTTTTGCATTTCTATTTCTGCTATATTCTATGATCTGTGATTTTAATAACTCGCTATTTTTTTAATAAACCCTATTCACCCCCCTCCCTCTAGGGTTAATCTAGATCCAACAGTGGGTGCCTATTCTTCTTGGTCAACTTGTTTAGCTCCTTATAGTCAACGCATAGGCGAAGTGAACCATCCGCTTTGGTTGCAAACACCACTAGAGCACCCCATTCAGAAATACTCAGCCTTATAAACCCCTTTTCAAGCAACTCTTTAATTTGCTTGCTGAGCTCTTTCCTTTCCCTTGGAGCCATGTGTCTAACGGGTAGAGCAACGGGTTTTGCATTATCAACAAGGTATATGTGGAAGTCTATCTCTCGCTTCGGAGGTAAACCCTTCACCTCTTCAAAGACATCCGAGTATTCACAGACTACCCTAACAGATTGCAGGTTTTCAATAGACGCATCAAGAGATTCTAGGTAGCTAAGCATAACAGAATTCATGAGATTACAAGAGATTTCGAGAGTGTTACCGAGGCGAGTCATAAGTCTAACTACTCTCTTTTCACAATCAAGGACGGCACCATTACTGGATAGCCAATCCATGCCTAGAATCAACCCATAGCCCGTGAAGCCCAAAACATAGGCATTACATCTAAACCCAACGCTTAGTATAGAAATTTCCAAATCCAAGCAAATCATTGACAAATAAGCCGAACCCCTAATTGGATTTGAAACAACCAAGGGATCCTCTACTATAATGGTGTCTAGGTGCAGAGATTCAACTAAAGTAGTAGATATAAAAGAGTGAGATGCGCCAGAATCAAAGAGAGTACGAATAGGATGATCAAAAAGATAAACTAAACTCTCAACAGAAATATTTCTACCTCGTTCTTGCGGAGGTCCTATGAGAGCGTGAACCTACCCTTCAGAAGTAGATCCAGTCCTCTGCCCTTGCCCTTGCTTTCTTAGGCAGTCCTTAGCCACGTGTCCTGTCTCGCCGCACTGAAAACAACCACCCATCTTCCTCTTCTTCTTCCTGCAGTCCTTAATCAGATGTCCAGGTATGCCACATAAATTACACTTCCTCTTGTCATGGGGTTTGTTATTCTTCCCGCCCTTCTTGGAATCCGTCTTCTTGTTCTGTGACCCCTCCACTTTCTTGTCTTGAGGTACTTCCACCTTTGTCTCTTTCTTGCCATCCTTATCTTCCTCCTGTAACAGTGCCATGTCCACTAGTGTCTCATAAGTCGCACCCATAGGTATATGGGACATAGCTAGGCTGTGCAGTGGCTCGTTCAATCCTTTAACGAAACGGAGATCCTTCTTATTGTTGTCAACTCAAGTCTTGACCCATTTACCTCTAAATTATGTCCATAATTCTTAGGTATACTAATTATACCATTTCATGCCATTAATCGTTTACATGATTATGAGCCAATCTGTGCCAATAGTATGTATTTAATATTTTTCCCAACGTATCCCCCATTATTCGTTCGCATGAATTACATAGAACGTTAGGCTCGCAAATTAGCCTAACTCATAAACAAGAGGGAAAAGCAAAAGTGACATGTAACATTCCAATGGCATAAAATAGTATAGATCAACTAAGCATGTGTGATATAAATTTGGCATAGTACTACACAAATTTAATTAAGCATGTAGATGTGAACTTGCATTTGAGTTGGATCAAATTAACACAGATCTAAACATATAAGAGTGTAGATCTAGGCATATAGACATGTATGTGTATGAATATGACATAGCTTATGAACTTGCATATAACATAAAATAAAAGGATCACCAAATTTATATACAACATGATTGGTTCATCACCAAATTAATATTCAACATGATAGGTTTGTCACCAACTTTATATACAACATGATAGGTTTATCACCAAATTAATATACAACATGATAGGTTTGTATCTATCACAATAGTCTTGTAGGCATAGGTAATTTCAGAATTGCCACAAGGATAAACATGAATTAGAATATAATTATCTTACAACTAGGCACAGTTCTAGTTTCGCTTTATTACAAGTCATGACTTTTATTTGTTCAAGTCTAAAGAATAACTGAACTTACAAAACAAAGAACAAATCTTGTTTTCTGGGATCTATATTCTGAAATTGAAAAGCTATACTTTGATGTAGACTATTGATTCTCTAGTATAGATTTGGTTTCTAACTTGCTTTCTAGTTGGAGAAGAATGGTGGCTATGTTAGGTTGACCATGGACAGCATGACGGCTTCTTAGAATGAAATTATGAGTTCTAGGGTTGGGGTTTAGGGTTGTTTATATAGAAGTTTAGATTAATGAGAGCCGTTAGATCAACCTAGGAGTAATCAGAGCCATCTAGACCAAATAGGGCCAACCGGAAGTCGCCACATATGCCCTAATGACTCAGAAAAACGTCACCGGGCAAAACAGCCTAGGTCTGGCCGAGGGGGTCGACCCCTACAGGGGGTCGACACCCCAGTCGACACCCCTCTTGGGGGGGTCGACACCTATGTCGACCCCCCAGGGGGAGTCGACCCCTATGAGCGGGAATTTTCCCGCCCAGCTGATTCTCGGAATTCTTTGAATTTTGAACTGCTTTTTAATTTAATTATTATTTATATTTAATTTCTGTTTAAACTTGAAATTTTCTGAACTCCATAACTTCTTCATACGGAGTTCGATTCATGCAAACTCGGACTTTATTTCGAGCAGAATTCCGAGATGAATGCAATGGTGTAACCCATTTCCCTTCATTTCAACTTTTAAAATTAAGTATTCTTTAATTTGTTACTTTAATGTTCACAGAAAATACGAGGTGTTACACGAGTTCTTCTTCTTCAAGCCCAAGTCGGGGTAAATCCGTGGAAAAGGTTGCAGATCCTAACAATACTCATCGTGAAGAGGAAAACCCTCCTACACGCAACCATTCTGAGAAAGCAACCTCTTGACAAGTGCATGGTTCCACCAAAGGGGCACCTCCCCAAGAGGGAGGCACAGGTCTCCGGAATCCAAACTGTGACCATTTGCTTAGGCAAACATCTGGTAAGGAGGATGGCATCTGCCCTGTGGACCAGCACAACGAAGAGGAACGCATATCAGAAATGGTTCACAAGATCATGGAGAAAAGCTTGAAAAAATAAGATGATGAGAAGGAGTGGGGGTTCTCTCCTACCAAGACCCCACCCATTGAAAGGATCAAAATGGCCCCGTATTCGAAGAAGTTCAAGCCTCTGATGGTATATGCTTACAACGGAATCGGTGACCCCAAAGTGTTCCTGTTCAAATACAACCAACGTATGGATGGGGCATGCGCCATAGACGAGCTGAAATATCTTTACTTCCCAACCTATTTGGAAGGGGTGGCTTCCCTTTGGTTCATGAAGTTACCACCAAAATCTGTTGATGATTTCTCTACTTTAGCCAAGCTATTCAGAGAAAAGTTCAGGCGCCAAGCTACTAAGGTACTGGATGTCATGGAGTTAAATGATCTAGAGCAAAAGCCAGGAGAATCGATCAAGGCCTTTTTCACTCGATTTAACGCCGCTGTGGCCGAGGTTGGAAATCACGAGCCTCGTTTGGTATTAATGGCTTTAAAAGGAGCCATATGCAAAAAGACCAAATTTGGATGATTGATCAAGAAGAAAACGCCGACCACGCTCGAGTAGCTATTCGAGAAAGCTGAGGAATATATGAGTGTCGAAGAAGATCCAGCCTATGCCCTAGATGCTCCTAAAAGTAGTGCGCAGCCTGAAAAGAAAGATAATAATTTGCAGAATGGCCAAAAGAATCCCGGTGGTCAAAAAAGGGGCAACGATGGAAAGGATAATTGGGCTGACAAGAAATTCCGCTTCTTTAAGAATTCAAAGTTGACTCCTTTGAATGACACCGTAGTAAATATCTTCATGGCGACTAAGGATACCAAGGAATATCCAACGCTAAAGCAAATAAAGGTAAATGATGCTGCAATAAAACCAGGTAGGTTCTGTCGGTTCCACAACCAACCGGGCCATAATACGAATGAGTGCAAACATCTGAAGAATCTAATCGAGGAGTTAATAATGAAGAATATACTCCAGAAATATATGAAGAACCCATAGAACACTCAAGCCGCCCAAGGGCAAGGGACATCTACGGGACAGCCTGGTCTGGGAGACAATACTCCAGTTGTTGTTATTACAAGAACAATCATCAACACAATTTCAGGTGGACCCTACCTAGCCGGAAGAAGCTGGGGGACATCGTGAAGTATTCTGATGAGATGAAGAACCTTCCGAGAGAAGAAGAACTCATGGTCATGAACAATACCTTTCCCGCAAAAATGCCGAAGACTTCATGGGACGATGTCGTGTTCAAAGATAGAGATTCAGACGGATTGTTAACACCAACAGTTGATCCTATGGTTGTTACCATTGGCTTGGGTCTGGCTATAGTCAGAAGAGTCTTAGTAGATAGTGGGCCATCTGTCAATGTTCTGTTCATTAATGCATTCAACAAGATGAATCTTTCTATGGATGACGTGAAAGCTTGCCAGAACAAGATCCATGGGTTCATGGGGCAACCCAATCAGTCGATCAGTGTCATCGACTTGCTTGTAAACCTCGGAGAGGGAGAACAGAAAGTTGCCATGAAGCAAACTTTTTGTTATAGTCGATGAACTTTCGGCCTGTAATGCTTTCCTCGGAAAACCAGCCCTTGCCGCATTCAGGATAGCAATGGCTCCATGGTGCTTGACAATGAAATACCCCACAGAGAATGGAGTCAGTGTGATTAAAAGTGATCAGAAAGCAACAGTTTAGTGCTATATGGAAGAGTTAGTGGAAGCTAGGAAAAAGGAGGCAAAGAAGAATGTGGAGGCTCTGCTCCGCATTCATGACTCCTCCTTATAGCAACTAGGGCGGGGACCTTACACTGGCAAGCACATCGAAGCTCAAAAGGAAATGGACCCAAGAAAAGCCAGTGTGGGGGAGAACAGAGTGGTACCAGCTGAAGCCATAATCCTAATTCCAGTACATGACAAAGATCTGGACAAAGTATATAAAATAGGTTCTCAGCTTGGTCTGAAGTTACAAAGAGAATTAACTATGTTTTTAAAAGCAAATTTGGATATTTTTGCTTGGACACACTCTGATATGTATGGAATTTCATCTGATGTAATAGTACACAAATTGAATATTAATCCAAGTATGACTCCAGTTAAACAAAAAAGATGAATTCAAGGACCCGAAAGGTTTATGGCATTAAAAGAAGAGGTGGATAGGTTGCTCGAGAATGACTTTATAAGATCATCTACATATCCTAATTGGGTCTCCAATCCGGTCCTTGTAAAAAAGTCCAACGGCAAATGGAGGGTATGCATTGATTATTTAGACCTCAATAAAGCATGCCCTAAGGATAGCTTTTCTCTTCCCAGAATTGATCAGCTTGTTGATGCAACAACAGGGCATGAACTCTTATCCTTCATGGATGCTTACTCCGGATATAATCAAATAATGATATATAAGCCGGATGAAGAAAACACGAGTTTCATAACAGATAGGGGCTTATATTGCTACAAAGTCATGCCGTTCGGACTAAAAAATGCAGAAGCAATATACCAACGCCTGTAAATTCCATGTTCGAATCACAAATTGGGAAAACAGTGGAAGTCTATGTGGATGATATGCTGGTAAAATCAAAGAAAGATGATGATCATTTAGAGAACTTAGCAGAAATGTTCCATATCCTTAGGAAGTATGGGATGAAGCAAAATCCGCTTAAATGGTTGTTCGGAGTCGCATCGGGAAAATTTCTCGGATTCATAGTCAACGCTAGAGGCATTGAAGCAAATTCTTCTCAAGTCATAGCCATGTGAGAAATGCGTGCTCCTAGGACGAAGAAAGAGCTTCAGAGTCTAAATGAAAAAGTGACTACACTAAATCGATTTATCTCAAAGGCTATAGATCGGTGCATTCCACTCTTTGATGCTTTGAAGAAAGGAAGGAAAGATTTCCAATGGACTCCTGAATGCCAAGCAGCCTTCGAAGAGTTAATCAAGCACATGGAGTCGCTACCGATGTTATCAAAGCCCAAAGATGGAGAAGAATTATTCCTGTACCTGGCAGTCTCATCCCATACCTTAAGCATTGAGCAAAGGTTCAATGTCCAGTTTACTATATCAGTAAAAGACTTGCTGGGGTAGAGTTGAACTATCCCAAGTTAGAAAAGCTTGCGTATTGTCTGCTTATTGCCTCAAAAAAGCTAAGGCCATGTTTCCAAGCCCATCCTATAAAGGTTCTCACTGACCAACTGCTAAGGCAAGTTCTTTTCCACCCAGAAACTTTGGGGAGATTGTTGAAGTGGAATATAGAGCTCAGTTAATATGACATCACTTATCATCCTCGAAGAGCAATTAATGGGAAGGCTTTAGCAGGTTTTATCACTGAATTCATGGATGGGGGAAGAAACAAAGGAGCCAGCAGAGGCAGTGGGTAGATGGAAGTTATTCATTGATGGATCCAGGAATGATTGTTGTTCAGGGGTAGGAATAGTCCTGAAAACTCCTAATGGTCACTCCCTATGCTACGCCCTAAGATTAGAATTCCCGTCAACCAATAATGAAGCTGAATATGAAGCATTGATCACAGGGATGAAACTGACAAAAAAATCAAATCTGAAAACCTTGCAAATTCTCAGTGACTCACATCTGGTAGTATGTCAGGCCCATAAAGAATTCCAGACAAAAGTCGGAAACCTTCCCTCTTATCTTTCTAAAGCTTTGGAACTTCTCAACGATCTTGACTACTACACGATATCTCATATTCCCAAGGAAGAAAATACAAAGGAAGATTCTCTTGCTAAATATGCCAGTTCCGCATATGCGTAGTTACTGGGTTCGATACCCATCGAAGTCCTTCCAACTCCCACCATTGAAGAAGCGGATGTCAATTGGATTATGGAGACTGTTGAAGAGCATGTATTCTGGATGACCCTAATAAAGGAGTATATCCTTAACAGAACACTCCTAGAGGAACCAAAAAAGCAGTGGAAAATATTGCGCAAAGCTCCATTGTACCTTATCCAAGATGGAAGGTTATATAAGCGAGGCTTCTCTATGCCTCTACTATGATGTGTAACCAAAGAGGAGTCCAGAGCAATCTTGGCAGAACTACATGAAGGGGAATGTGAAGATCACACAGGTGATCAAACGCTAGCTAAGAAGATTCTGCGATATGGCTACTTCTGGCCCGATGTGAACCTGGATGCAATGACCTGTGCTAAGAAGTGTGATAAATGCCAAAGATTTGCAAAGATTCCAAGAGCACCTCCCACAGAACTAACTCAAATGGTCAGCCCGTGGCCGTTTTCTGTCTGAGGCATAGATTTAATCAGAGAATTGCCTATAGTTAATTCAAGTATAAAGTATGCAATAGTAGCCGTTGACTATTTCACTAAGTGGGCTGAAGCTGAGCCATTGGCTACTATTACTTCGAAAAAGATGGTCAATTTTGTCCTGAAGAACATTATCTGCAGGTTCGGGGTACCACATAAAATAATCACTGATAATGGAACTCAGTTCGAAAGCAGTGTATTCTTATATTTCTGTGCTAAATACAAGATTAAGAAGAGTTTCGCAGTCGTTGCTCATCCGCAGGCCAACGGGCAGGTCGAAGCTATCAATAAGATCTTGAAGTCAACCATCAAGAAGCATCTTGAAAAAGAAAAGGGGGTTGGGTGGATGAGTTTCTCCTTGCACTGTGGGCATATCAGACAACTCATAAAACTGCCACAGGGCACACTCCATTCTTACTTGCATTTGGATTCGAGGCTATGATCCCGATAGAGCTGGAAGTTCCCACTCACCGCAAAATCCACTTTAATCAAGAAGAGAACGAAAAACAGCAACCCGAAGCACTTGATCTGCTCGAAGAAAAGAGGAAAGAAGCAGAAGTCAGAATTGCTGCTCATCAGAGAAGGATAGCCAGACATTTTAATTCTAAAATCAAACGGAGAATCTTCGAAATTGGGGACCTTGTTCTGCAAAAAATCATGACAGGAAACAGAGTATTCGGTCCCAATTGGGAAGGACCGTATATGTAACACCCCGTGTTTCTATTAACATTAAACTAACGAATCAAAGAATAATTAATTTTAAATATGAGAATTAAGGGAAACGGGTTACGCCATTGTATTCATCTCGGAATTCTGGTTGAGATAAAGTCCGAGTTTGCATGAATTGGACTTCGTATAAAGAAGTTATGGCTGTCGGAAGTTTCCAGAAATTCAAACTTAAATTCTAAAGCGAAATCAGACTAAGAACCGGGCAGGGCGGGAAATTTCCCGCCCCAGGCCAGGTCGACCAGGGGGTCGACCCTAGTGTCGACCTCCCCTACAGGTCGACCTGGGGGTCGACCTACCCCCCCTCGGGCAGATTTTAATTGAGCCCAATTCTGAGCTGCTGCTGAGTCATTAGGGATGAGTTAGCTATTTCGATGGTCCAGGTTGCTTCTAGGTTGATCGGATGGCCTAAATTAATCCTAATCTCTATATAAACACATGTAGACTCAAACCTTAAAGCTAATCAAAAAATTAAATCAATGGCCGTCATGCTGTCACTCCAAAACCTAGAGTAGCCGCTACCAATTAGAAGCGAGGTAAAGCAACTCAATTCAATTCAACTCAAGTCTATAACAACGAATTTTTCTACTTCAAAGGCGAGATAATTCAACTACAGAATACAGATCCCAGAACTCAAGACCTTCTTTGAGTTGTGAGTTCGATTTCTTTAATAAGATAATTAACAAGTTAATTAGGTTGAGTTATAATTTGGGTTATATAGCTATGCTTGTGAATCATTGGAAAATGTGATATTTTGTGAATATATGCTAGTTGTTCATGATGATAGTTTTTGTTAATTTGTGTTGTGGATCCTTTTCATATGCCCAATCACCTATGTTCAACTTGATTCATGTTTGACATCATCTTATATGCATGTTTGGGCATAGATTATATGCTAGTTTCTATATGGATTGTACACAAGTTTACATGTGAATCAAGTAAAATGACTATATGCAAGTTTAGGTAGTAATTAGATTCATATATATGCAAGTTTACACCTTTATGTTTAGATCTATGACATACATAGTTTATGCAAGTTTGTGACTATTGCCTATGCAAGTTTGGGTGAAAACTATATTCATACATGCAAGTTCACACCTTTTAGGTTTATGTTTAGATTCATGACAATACAGAGTTTATGCAAGTTATGTTGTAATTCTTATTTGCAAGTTAGATCTATTTTGTGTGTTATGCAAATTTGTGACGTTTCTTCCTTTTCTATGCGTTAGACTATTTGCTACTCTAATACATATATATATGTGTACGCCATGTTAAGCGAACGAACAATGTGGGGATGATGGGGATAATATTGAATATACACATATTGAGAATTGGCATGTAATGGCCTTAAAAGGCATACAATTAATTTGAGGCAATAATTGGTATAATTTGTATACCTGAAATAGATGGACATAATTCGGGTGATAATTATGGACATAAGTATATTTGGTATTTATTGAAAAAATTGAATATGGATAATTAACTCAAATTGGGGTAAAAGATAATATGTAATAATCAATGCTTAAGACACGGGGTTGGGCTCATTTGTGGTGTAAGACTGCCCGGACCCGCCCGACAAATCCAACAACCACAAATGGTAGTCCAATGTGAGATGTCATAGGCCCAAATTAAATGCATGACAACTGTATGGACACGAGGTTAGGCTCATTTGTGGTGTAAGACTGCCCTGACCCGCCCGACAAATCCAACAACCACAAGGGGTGGCCTAATGTGAGAGGTCCTACAAGGTTACGGTAGTAATAAACTAAGTAACACTTAACCAAAGTAAATATGTGGTCGGACATGGGGGTTAAGTGGGTGACATGTGGAAATACGAATAGAAACACTTAACCAAATTGAAACATGTAAGTGGACATGAGTAAGAAGGGGGATAAGTGGGATGTACTAGAGGGGACCATGCATAGGTGGAAAGCTTGTATCAAGCATGGGGGCCCTTTTCATACCAGTAACCCATTAAGTATCTTTGTGGGCTCGACCCAAGTCGAGGACGGGACACGCATACTGGATTTGATTGTAAGAGGTCAAAACGGGTTAGCGGTGGCAATGCAAGTCCAACGGGGTTATGTGCGTGCGTGGGCCCGGACCGGTAGGTAAGACGTTGTTGCATCGTGTAGGTATAAGCCATGCATCCTTGAGTTGTATCGGGTTGCCACTTTGGGGAGTGATACACCCCACTGTGGGGCCAGCACGGGTATCTACGAGTTAGGGAGCCGATCGCATGAGGGTAGTGGGTACACCTAGTGGAGATAGGGGCAGGCGGCACCTATGTTAACAGCCAGGGGTACGCGAAACTACTATTATGATTACTAAGTTTAGTAGGTGGGATCAACTTTTTGGGTGTTTGGTGTGGTGCAGTGTAGTAATTGTCCTATAGCGATTAGATGCGCAGTTAGTGTTATATTTGTTCATCTCATTTCCTTGGTTTGCTTGGTCTTTCCTTTTATTCACAGTCATTTCCTTATTTTCCAGCTTATGCCTTATCCTAGTTACTTTAATAATTATATTGTTAAAGTTATCGCACTCGCCAGACTTTATGTCTGACCCCTTTTTTGTTTCCACCTCTTTTCTTCCTCCCCCCCCCCCTCAGGTGCTCAGGGTGGGACTAGCACTAGTGGAGCTTGATTTGGACTGCTTTATCTCTTTCTTTTGGAAGTTGCTTGGATTGCTGAAGTAAAGTTCAGCCTATCTTATTTATGGCTATTTTATGTTGGGGTTATGTCTTTTATTTTATGTACTCAGAACTTATTTGTCAGGATGGATAATAAGTGTATTTGGTTTGGTAGTTGGTTTTTGATATGGTGTAACCAAACTATTTCTCCGCTGCAATAAAAGTTGTTTTTATTTCCAAGTACCAATATAATTATCTATCTTGTTTACTTTTCTATTCTATACACAAGAAACACTCCACCAAAGTTAAGGCATTCCCTTTGTGAGTGACCTTAATGGAGATGGGGTGTCACACGTGGTATTAGAGTGAAGGTTACCAGAACAGATAAGATATTTTGAAAAACTATTTTTCAAAAGGCATTTTATAAAGAATATTATCAAAACTATGTTTTAAGGAGAGTATTTTCAAAACATAACCCCCAAGAGCCATATATCTTTCCTTTGATTCCTTGTTTTGAATCTTTCTTTTCTTTCGTTTTAGTATGTCTAGGGATCTTAACCTACCTGAGGGCGTGCCGGACCTGGCTGGTTTAGAAGGTACCTTGAGGCTAGGGACAACACTCCAGGCCCAACAGACATTCCTCCTCCCCCAGCTGCACCCGTTCCTCCTCCTCCTCCCCCTCCTCGCGCTGATACTTTTGCAAAGATATGTAAGGACTTTCAGGCAATGGGCGGAAAACCTTTTTACGGGTTAGAGACGTTTGTTGAAGCTCGAAATTGGCTTAAGGAGGTAGAAGAATTGTTTGGGTTCTTTGAAGTAGAAGATGGAAGGAAGTTCTAATTAGCTGCTTGGCAAATGAAGGACGAGCCCTCTTTTTGGTGGGAGGTCATTAATGGAGAGCATCCTGTTGAGACATGGGCGGATTTCAGACTTAGGTTCGAAGCAAAATTTCTCTCAAGGGCTGAAGAGAATCTTTACATGGAAAGGTTTTTGGCGTTGAAGCAAGGGAATCTGTCAGTGAAAGAATACATCAACAAGTTCAATCAGTTGGTGAGGTTTGGCTTGGACTTGGTGAATACACCCGAAAAGAAGGCCCTGAGATTTGTTAAGGGTTTGAATGAGCCGCTCCATGGGTTGGCTATGACCCACATCCCTATTGGGGCCACATTTGAGAAGCTGGTTGACATGGCACTTGTGCACGAAGAGGAGAAAGGCGCTAATGCTAATAAGGCACCCGAGAAGAAAGGGGATCAAAAGAAACTGCAACAGCAACAACAGAACAAGAAGGGTGGTAAAGACAACAATGGCAAGGGAAATAAAAGATGCTTTAACTGTGGGACACCAGGCCATCTGAGCAAAGACTATAGGAAGAAAAAGAAGATTGGCTGTTTCCACTATGGCGAAGCGGGACATCTAATTAAAGGCTGCCCAAGGAAAGGACAGAGGGCAGGGTCTACTTCTGAAGGGCAGGTTCAGGCTCTCATGGCACCAGGGCAGGCAAGAGGGCAGGTCCAGGCTCTCATGGTCCCACCGCTGCAAGAACGAGGTAGAACAATTTCTGTTGAAAGTTTAGTTTATCTTTTTGATCATCCTGTTCACACACTCTTTGATTCTGGCACATCACACTCTTTTATATCTACTGCTTTAGTTGAGTCACTGCATCTAGACACCAGTATAGTAGAGGATCCCTTAGTTATTTCAAATCCAATTGAGGGCTCAGCCTATTTGTCGATGATTTGTTTGGATTTGAAAATTTCTATACTTAGCATTGGGTTTAGATGTGATGCTTATGTTTTGGACTTCACGGGCTATGGGTTAATTCTAGGCATGGACTGGTTATCCAGTAATGGTGCCGTCCTCGATTGTGAAAGGAGAGTGGTTAGACTCATGACTCGCCTCGGTAACACTCTCGAAATCTCTTGTAATCCTATGAATTCTGTTATGCTAAGTTATCTAGAATCGTTTGACGCGTCTGTTGAGAATTTACAGTCTATTAGAGTGGTCCGTGAATATTCGGATGTCTTTGAGGAAGTAGAGGGCTTGCCTCTGAAGCGGGCATATACCTAGTTGATAACGCAAAACCCGTTGCTTTACCCGTTAGACACATGGCTCCAAGGGAGAGAAATGAGCTTAGCAAGCAAGTTAAGGAGCTACTAGAAAAAGGGTTTATAAGGCGGAGTATTTCTGAATGGGGTGCTCCAATGGTGTTCGTAACCAAAGCAGACAGTTCACATCGCATATGCGTTGATTATAGGGAGCTAAACAAGCTGACCAAGAAGAATAGGCACCCACTGCCAAGAATAGACGGTTTGTTCGATCAGCTTGTAGGTGCAACAGTTTTCTCCCAATTAGATCTGGCTACCGGGTTTCATTAGCTAAGAGTGGTTGAAGATAGCAATGATAAGACCGCGTTCAGAACCCCGGATGGTTTCTTCGAATGGCTTGTCATGCCTTTCGGTTTGACAAACGCACCTGCTTATTTCGTTGATTTGATGAGTAGGGTGTTCCGGGAATTCCTCAACAAATTTGTGGTGGTCTTCTTAGACGACATTCTGATTTTCTCGAAGAATGAGGAAGAGCATGTTTTGCATTTAAGTGAAGTCATGGATACTCTCCGTGCACATCAGTTGAAAGCAAAATTCTCCAAGTGCCACTTCTGGAGAGAAGAAGTAAGATTTCTTGGACATGTGGTGTCCAAAGAGGGGTTAGCTGTGGACCCCGCAAAAGTAGTTACGGTGCAAGACTGGAAGGTTCCAAAGAATGCAACCGAAGTCCGAAGTTTTCTTGGACTAGCAGGCTTTTATCGCAAGTTCATTAAAGACTTTGCGAAAATCTCAGCTCCACTTACAAGATTAACGAAGAAGAACCTGACTTTCACTTGGGATTTGGATTGCGAAGTCGCTTTCCAACGTTTGAAGAGGGCTCTGAAACAGCCCCAGTTTTGACATTACCAGATGGGAGCAAGATGTTTACGGTATACACAGATGCATGTGGTACGAGACTAGGCGCTGTTTTGATGCAAGAGGGGAAGGTAGCGGCTTATGGTGGAAGGCAGTTGAAAGTGCATTAGAAAAACTACCCAACCCACGATCTAGAGTTGGCAGCCATCGTTTTTGCGCTTAAGTCTTGGCGCCATTATCTCCTAGGTGAGAAATTTGAATTGTATACTGACCATAAATCGTTGAAGTACCTTTTCTCGCAGAAAGACCTCAATCTAAGGCAGCAAAGGTGGATGGAGTTTCTCACCTCATATGATTTTGAGATCTCCTATACTCCTGGCAAGGGCAATGTAGTAGCAGACGCCTTGAGCAGAAAGAAGCTGGCCTTAAGTCCTCTCTTTGTAGAAAGGCAAAGTTTGGAGTACATAGCAAATTTTGATTTTAGACCCTCTGTTGATTATGTGACTGGCTTGATGGCAATGCTAGAGGTGTGGCCTACTTTGTTGGACTCAATAGGAGTCGCGCGACGTGAAGACCCTCAGCTAGTTGAAGTGATAGATAAGCTGATTAGGGGTGAGACTTCTAGTCACCTCGGTAGATACTCCATCGATGATAAGGGTTGGTTGAGACGAGATGGAAGACTATGCGTCCCACAAGCAAGAGATTTGGTGAAGATGGTTCTCGAAGAGGCACACCATTCCAAGATGACCATACACCCTGGTGGAGACAAGATGTATAAAGACATCAAAAGAGTTTTCTTTTGGAATGACATGAAGAGGGATGTAGCTGAATTTGTTTTGAAGTGCATGATATGCCAGCAAGTCAAGGCGGAGCAGAAGAAGCCTGGTGGTTTGCTTCATCCTCTAGAAGTTCCGCAATGGAAATGGGATAGCATCTCAATGGACTTTGTTGATGGGTTGCCTAGGTCGAGAAGGGGCAATACCGATATTTGGGTAATAGTGGACAGGCTTACAAAAAGCGCTCACTTTATACCTGTGAAGAGTAGGAGGACTGCCTCATCATTAGCATCTGTTTATCTTAAAGAGGTAGTTCGACTCCATGGGATACCCTCCAGCATAGTGAGTGATCGAGACCCTATCTTTACAAGCGAGTTTTGGAGGAGTTTGCAAGAGGCTGTAGGCACACAGCTATGTCTAAGCACGGCCTATCACCCTCAAAACGATGGTCAGACGGAAAGGGAGAACAGAGTACTGGAAGATCTTTTGAGACTGTGCATTCTTGACTTTGGAGGATCTTGGGAGGATCATCTCCCTTTGGTGGAATTCGCATATAACAATAGCTACCAAGCCACTATAGGCATGGCACCCTTCGAAGCTTTATATGGAAGACCATGTCGATCACCAACCTATTGGTGGGAGCCCATAGATAAACTCATACTTGGGCCAGACATGATTAGAGAGACTTCTGAGAAAGTGGACTTGATATGAAGAAGAATGAAGACTGCCCAAGATAGACAGAAATCCTACGCAGACAAGAGAAGAACTGACCTTGAATTTGAGGTTGGAGATAAGGTGTTCCTTAAAGTATCTTCTTTGAGGAATGTCATTCGCTTTGGGTCTGTAGGAAAGTTGGCACCACGATTTGTAGGACCATTTCCTATCGATGAAAGGATTGGGACGATGGCTTACAGAGTAGAGCTACCCGAAAGACTGGCTGGAGTCCATAATGTTTTTCATGTTTCTCAACTACGGAAGTGTTTACATGAGTCGGCAGATGTTGTGGAGCCAAGTATGCCAGAAGAAGTCGAAGTGGAACGAGAAGCGACTGTGAGGAGAGTCCCAACTCGTATCTTGGGGACGGAAGTTAAAAAGCTACGCAACCGTGAAGTCAAGCTTGTTAAAGTTCAATGGAGCGACGCCGAGGAAGACGCGACTTGGGAGGCTGAGGCCAAAATACGTGCAGCCTACCCTTTTCTTTTTGAGGGTATATCTTTGATCTCTTTTTCCTTAAGTTTATTCAAGCTTGTATCTACTTTTTTTAGTGTATGTCCTCGGTCATATTCTTTATCCTTAGGTAGAAACCAATGGATGTAAACATGTATTTGAAACATGTTATGATTGATGGATGCTAGTGGATGCGAGTGGTTGCTAGTGGTTGCTCGTGGATGCATATACACACACATTAGGTACTAGATCGGCTCAATCATTTTCATACTGCTTATGAATATGTGTGCTTATTTAGGTTGATGGATGTATAATGGTTGTGTTATCATATGGATGCTGCATTCAGATGAATGGTTCCGCACGCATGTAGAAATAATATGTATCATTAGGGATCTTTTGCATACATAATGGACGCATGGCACTATCATGATTTGCATTAAGGAGGTCAACTGAATCAGTAGACCGCCTGATTTTATAGTAGATACAGACATGTACACACACTGTGCATATAAACATGAAAGCATTAGAAGTCTTTTAAGGACAATGGATGCCTATGTTTGATGGTTGAGTAGATGGACGATTGGATGGTAGGATATGCATTCTTCTTGACTTGAAGATTTCGGGGTCGAAATCCTTTAAGGAGGGAGAATGTAATACCCCGTGTTTTTTGTTAACATTAAACTAACGAATCAAAGAATAATTAATTTTAAGTATGAGAATTAAGGGAAACGGGTTACGCCATTGTGTTCGTCTCGGAATTCTGGTTGAGATAGAGTCCGAGCTTGCATGAATTGGACTTCGTATGAAGAAGTTATGGCTGTCAGAAGTTTCCAGAAATTCAAATTTAAATTCAAAAGCGAATTCAGACTCAGAACCGGGCAGGGCGGGAAATTTCCCGCCCCAGGCCAGGTCGACCAGGGGGTCGACCCTAGTGTCGACCTCCCCTACAGGTCGACCTGGGGGTCGACCTAGGGGTCGACCTGGGGGTCGACCTACCCCCCCCCCCCTCGGGCAGATTTTAATTGAGGCCAATTCTGAGTTGCTGAGTCATTAGGGCTGAGTTAGCTATTTCGATGGTTCAGGTTGCTTCTAGGTTGATCGGATGACCTAAATTAATCCTAATCTCTATATAAACACATGTAGACTCAAACCTTAAAGCTAATCAAAAAATTAAATCAATGGTCGTCATGCTGTCACTCCAAAACCTAGAGTAGCCACCACCAATTAGAAGCGAAGTAAAGCAACTCAATTCAATTCAACTCAAGTCTATAACGACGAATTTGTCTACTTCAAAGGCGAGCTAATTCAACTATAGAATACAGATCCCAGAACTCAAGACCTTCTTTGAGTTGTGAGTTCGATTTCTTTAATAAGATAATTAACAAGTTAATTAGGTTGAGTTATAATTTGGGTTATATGGCTATGTTTGTGAATCATTGGAAAAATGTGATATTTTGTGAATATATGCTGGTTGTTCATGATGATAGTTTTTGTTAATTTGTGTTGTGGATCCTTTTCATGTGCCCAATCACCTATGTTCAACTTGATTCATGTTTGACATCATTTTATATGCAAGTTTGGGTATAGATTATATGCTAGTTTCTATATGGATTGTACACAAGTTTACATGTGAATCAAGTAAAATGACTATATGCAAGTTTAGGTAGTAAATAGATTCATATATATGCAAGTTTACACCTTTATGTTTAGATATATGACATACATAGTTTATGCAAGTTTGTGACTATTGCCTATGCAAGTTTGGGTGAAAACTATATTCATACATGCAAGTTCACACCTTTTAGGTTTATGTTTAGATTCATGACAATACAAAGTTTATGCAAGTTATGTTGTAATTCTTATTTGCAAGTTAGATCTATTTTGTGTGTTATGCAAATTTGTGACGTTTCTTCCTTTTCTATGCGTTAGACTATTTGCTACTCTAATACATATATATATATATATATATATATATATATATATGTGTGTGTGTGTGTGTGTGTGTGTATGTGTGTGTGTGTGTACGCCATGTTAAGCGAACGAACAACGTGGGGACGATGGGGATAATATTGAATATACACATATTAAGAATTGGCATGTAATGGCCTTAAAAGGCATACAATTAATTTAAGGCAATAATTGGTATAATTTGTATACCTGAAATAAATTGACATAATTTAGGTGACAATTATGGACATAAGGATATTTGGAATTTATTGAAAAATTTGAATAGGGATAATTAATTCAAATTGGGGTAAAAGATTATATGTAATAATCAATGCGTAAGACATGAGGTTGGGCTCATTTGTGGTGTAAGACTGCCCGGACCCGCCCGACAAATCCAACAACCACAAATGGTAGTCCAATGTGAGATGTCATAGGCCTAAATTAAATGCGTGACAATTGTATGGACACGAGGTTAGGCTCATTTGTGGTGTAAGACTGCCCGGACCCGCCCGGCAAATCCAGCAACCACAAGGGGTGGCCAAATTTGAGAGGTCCTACAAGGTTACGGTAGTAATAAACTAAGTAACACTTAACCAAAGTAAACATGTGGTGGGACATGGGGGTTAAGTGGGTGACATGTGGAAATACGAATAGAAACACTTAACCAAATCGAAACATATAAGTGGACATGAGTAAGAAGGGGGTTAAGTGGATGTACTAGAGGGGACCAAGCATAGGTGGAAAGCTTGTGTCGGGCATGGGGGCCTTTTTTAGACCAGTAACCCATTAAGTATCTTTGTGGGCTCGACCCAAGTCGAAGACGGGACATGCATACTGGATTTGATTGTAAGAGGTCAAAACAGGTTAGCGGTGGCAACGCAAGTCCAACGGGGTCATGTGCGTGCGTGGGCCCGGGCTGGTCGGTAAGACGTTGTTGCATCGTGTAGGTATAAGCCATGCATCCTTGAGTTGTATCGGGTTGCCACTTTGGGGAGTGATACACCCCACTGTGGGGCCAGCACGGGCATCTACGAGTTAGGGAGCCGATCGCATGGGGGTAGTGGGTACACCTAGTGGATATAGGGGCAGGAGGCACCTATGTAGACAGCTAGGGGTACACGAAACTACTATTATGATTACTAAGTTTAGTAGGTGGGATCAACGTTTAGGGTGTTTGGTGTGGTGCAGTGTAGTAATTATCCTATAGCGATTAGATGTGCAGTTAGTGTTATATTTGTTCATCTCATTTCCTTGGTTTGCTTGGTCTTTCGTTTTATTCACAGTCATTTCCTTATCTTCCAGCTTATGCCTTATCCTAGTTACTTTAATAATTATATTGTTAAAGTTATCGCACTCGCCAGACTTTATGTCTGACCCCTTTTTTGTTTCCACCTCTTTTCTTCCTCCCCCCCCTCAGGTGCTCAGGGTGGGACTAGCCCTAGTGGAGCTTGATTTGGACCGCTTTATCTCTTTCTTTTGGAAGTTGCTTGGATTGCTGAAGTAAAGTTCAGCCTATCTTATTTATGGCTATTTTATGTTGGAGTTATGTCTTTTATTTTATGTACTAAGAACTTATTTGTCAAGATGGATAATAAGTGTATATGGTTTTGTAGTTGGTTTTTGATATGGTGTAACCAAACTATTTCTCCGCTGCAATAATTGTTGTTTTTATTTCCAAGTACTAATATAATTATCTGTCTTGTTTACTTTTTTGTTCTATACACAATAAAGGCCCCACTAAAGTTAAAGCATTCCCTTTATGAGTGACCTTAATGGAGATGGGGTGTCACAGTATATGATAAGCCAAAAATTCTTAGATGGCACCTTCGAACTGAAGACAACGGACAACATCCAACTTCCCAGAGCCTGCTATAGCATACACCTCCATCATTATTTCGCTTAATATTTCTTTCATATATCTTGAAAAGTTGTAAACGCCATGCATTGTAAATACCATGCAAATGTTGTCATAAGCTTTGTACATATGAATGAAGGAAATTTCCTTGCTTGCTTAAGTCGTAAATTTGCAAATTCTTGTTTACAAGTTGCTAAAATTCGATTTTGATTGAGGTCCCCTAAAAGAACGTTGACGCATCCATAACCTAATAAAGCCTGGTGACTGTTACAACACATCCCGATTGGGACAGCTAAAGCGCTCATTGCTCAAAACATCATTGACAACAAATACGAAGGTGTGGAGCACAGCCTTGCAAATAAGGGACACCAAGAGCTGAACGGTCAAATGATGCGGCGTTCAAACTACAAACAAAGTTGTAAGTTTCATCGTATGGGCACTTTCTTGATTGCAAGGTCCAGGACCCTAGTTCCACAAATCGTGATAAAACCCGATAAATGAACTAGCGTCTGCCTCGTGAAACGATGCACCCTAAACCAAAGACCTCCCCGAGGGGGACCCAGTCGATCATTAGTGCTATTAATATATGGCTCGATTGCGACAAACACTGGGCTTCAAAAGACCTCTTCGGGGGCATCCACTCAGATGTCGAGTCCTCTAAATTCGGTTGGATCCGCTCAGATGACGAGTCCTCCTAATTCGGTTATTGATGGACTCAAAAGACCTCTTTGGGGGCATCCGACCAGATGCCGAGTCCTCCAAATTCGGTTACTGACGGACTCTAAAGATCTCTTCGGAGGCATCTGACCATAAGCCGGGTCTTCCAAATTCGGTTAGTGGCGGACTCAAAAGACCTTTTTCAAAGGCGTCCAACAAATTCGTCAAGCGGCTAAATTGTTCAGTCGCAACGAATGACGGATTTACAAAGAACTCTTCGGAGGCACGGATCCCAAGACCTCCCCGAGGGGCATGTATTCAAATCTAATCTACGAAGGGCCTGGACTGCCAGGTTAGCGAGAAATATGATTGGATATATTGAAAATATAAGACCTCTCAAGTAGGGGCACAAAAAACCAAAATTCCTCTTCATTTAAGGTTTGGGTTTGATCAACTAAGTTTAAAATCCATGGATAATGAGCAAACTAGGAAATCCCGAATGTAATGGCAAAAGCAATAGACTTAGCCACCACGGCAGGCATTTCTAGTGTTTTAATCATAACCAAGAGATTCCAAATATGGTCAATCATTCCAAGCCTATAAAAGTCCGTGATGAACTTTGATATGGGGGCATCACCACCACATTAAGATAAATCAATAACGCTCACTTAAGCATACCATAAGCTCGTCACAACTTTATATCAAACAAAAAAGGCTTGGCGCCTACAAGGACTGCTCCGATCAACAAAGTTGAATCCCTTGAAATGACTAAGTCAAATTCGAGGACTTCAATACAGTGGTAAACACAAAAAGTGGTTATTCACGGAAAAAAAGCCTCAAATGCTGCCCTAGTCAAAATCATGAAAATTCAGTAAAATTGATCAAGTAGATCCAGTTAATAATGATCTGTGGCTACAGTTAAAAAATCATTATCTACAAAAACGTACCACGAGATCATTATAATACCAGGCATTGCAATAACAAATGACTTGTGATATAGAAAACTTGTGTTGAAAGTGTGTAAAGAAAACAAGTATGGAATGAAAAACAAGAAAGTACAACAAAGCTAAGGTAAAAAGCTTAAGTACAACAAGCAGAACACAATTTCATTGCAACAACATAAAGTCGGATCACAGAATCACAAGTCAAGTGCAAAAGTCTCAGACATAAATGTGCGTAAAGTGATAAGCGAGGACCGACACTCGCATATACAACCGATCTAAGTGAAATACACAAAGGAAAGTAATCAAGGAACTAAAGCAAAGTCATGAATACTACTTCTTACTGGCAGACCTCAGAGAAGGTTTAGTGGAGGAAGGAGGAGGAGTACAAGCTGATTGCTTCCCACTCTTAACCGCTGGACCGTTGGGACTTTCTTGGGATGACAAAGTTATAGTTCCTTTCTTTCGAGCAGCACACTTTCTCCCTTTGTGTCCAGAAGTTGATGAGGACTTGACCTTCCGCTTCTTCGGATCCTTAGCCTCCATTTCCGGGGTCTTACCAGTATGATCTGAGTCATCCTCACTGGGGATGTAGTAAATGTCATCACCCAAATTAGCAATTGCAGCAATCTGAGTATCCTGAGAACCTGGAGTGGTAAAGGCAAGAAGGGATGCGTCACCAGGAGGAGGGGTAATGGCTGGGGCAAGAGGAACTGACCTCAAAGTTGAGTCAGTTATAATAGCTTCAGTCATCGTTGTTTTGCTTACAACAGGAGAAGATGGCGGTGAGATTAGACCTAAAATAGATGAACAATGAGCACGAAATGCGGACGCCCCAGGTGAAGGGCATAGACAGTCTAAGTATAGCACAGTTTGGATAATTTCAATTTTACCTGCGGCTATAAGACTTGCTTGAAGATCTCTATTCTCATCAACCTCAAACCTATTTGCATAATTATCGTCGTCGTCCTCGTCATCTTTGCTATGCTCTTGTGTTACACCTTCCTCGACATTGTGCTCCTCGGTAGCTGTGTCTTTGTAGGTAGAGGGAAGATTAGTTGGGGTCTGTGAACCGGAAGCTTCAACATTGGCAGGAAGAGTAGAGGCATCAACATTTGTTGCATCCCGAGCTTGCTCTCTAGAAGGCCCAACCTTATCACCTAGTAGTGCCCGCTTTTCCCTTAGAAAAATCTTCCCTTCAGCTAAAGCCTCGCGTGATTCCTCGTCTAAGAGTTCCTCAATAAGATCATCCTCACCGTGTTCGCCTCCATCAATTTTAATTACCTCTTCCCAGGAAAGAGCTAAAGTTTCAGCGAAGTCCTTCCCCAAGTAATGCAAAATACCATGGCCCATGACACTATAAACATAGAACTTGAATAAGGTTTCTTCAGTCTTCGCCTTAACTTTCTTGTAAGCAGTCACGGCTTTGGATTTATCCTCTTCAAGAAATTTAACGTTGGTAGTTAGCGCTTCAAGGGCTAGACTTTGAGAAGAAATCTTATGCCAGAAAGTTAGGTTCTCTTGTTGAAAAGTAGCAGAAGCACTCCTTTCTATAGCTAGTTGAGATTCCATAAGTTGTTGAGCAGATTGAGCTTCTTGGACTTGTGTCGCTAGCGTGCTTTCCTTCTGTTTCGCAGCAGCAAGCTCCTCTTTGATCCTATTGATCTCAGCCTCTAAACCTGCTACCTCCGTGTCCCTTTGAGCAGAAGATCCAATAGTCTTCTCTTGTGACTTTATAACCCTGGTCAGCTCAGCTTTGTCATTCCCCAATATGACAATTCGGTCGTTGGTGATCCCATTAAATCTTTGAAGTTCATGTGCAAAGGCATGCCACTCGCCCAATTGTTTCTCAGCACGGCCCCTAATTTTATCCAACTTAACTTCAAATTGACTTTTAGTTGTGTCAAGTTGTGTGAACATACTACCCATCAAGACATCAAATTCCTCAAGAATATCTCAGTTATCAGAAGGATATCCCACTTTTCGAAACTCGAACACAAATTCTGATGTTGAAGCTTCAATCATCAAAATTATCTCCGGGCGACTAGAGTGTGATTCTATATCTATCCAGTATATTGAAACTTCGAATACACGTTTGTAAGACGTATATGCAAAATCTTTATATACTCGATTGTCCAAATTCAATATAAAATAAATATTCAAATACGTATCATAAGGTTTAAATTTTCAAAACAAAATTTGTTTTCATTTTTATTTCAAAAATATACTCTTCAGACTCATTCTAGGATACTACTGATCCTATCTCTAACGAGTCATTCCCATTGGATATTACTAATCCAATCTCTGATGAATTCTTTCGTTTGGTTCTAATATATCTTGTTCTCGAGCTCTGTAAACCAAAGCTCTGATACCAAACTGACACGACCCGAACTTCCCCGTGAAGGAAAGCCCGGATTGAGTTGAGAACACGACGAATCAGAACACAAACAGAAAAACATTTCATTGCTTATTACAACAATTCCATCAAAATAAAAGAATATAATAGAGTATGAATAAATCATATACATTTGATAAATATCAGAGATTTAAATTATATTTAAATACATAGCAGCGGAAAATAATACAAAACACAACTATAAGAAATACACGGATACAGAGCTTTCCGTATATAGCTCCAGCTGTAAACCAGGATCCCGTGAATATAATATCTGCAAAACCCAACTACTAGCTGCCCGTGCAGAAAATAGGGGCACCCAGAGTTTAGGTTAAAACAATAAACTCCAGGTCAGTCATGTGACTGGTGTGAGAACTAAAACAGTTATTAATTTGATTTTAAAGTAGAGTGAATCGAGGGACCACGCCATATAACACGGAACGGGTTTAACCCCAAGAATACCAGTGCATAAAGCAAACAACGCAATGCTAAATAAAGAACAATGAAGCTATTATAAGACCCAGGTCCCATCACATAATGCAACGCAAGCCGGGGGATAGGGGTTTACCTTATAATAGCCGAATAATGCTTGATACGCGAAACTTAATCTTTTATTATTACTATAAGTGAAGAAATCAACTTCAATTATAAATGTATCAATCATAGATGACATAGTACCCCATACCACTATGTCGCCATACTAGGCTCTACAAATAAAACCGAAATGTCACGCATTGGAAATTGGATTTCCGTCATGAGTCGAGGCCAGGGATGGTTCCTCACCGCTTCGAGACACTCTAGCAAATCTCTCAGGACTGCACACTCTGGGCAACCCCTGGATCTTCAGGGCCGGTCCTCCCTTACGTTTGAGGATTGGTTATTCCTAAACACACGTTTCCCGGTCCTATCGGACCTATCCATCGGCTCCGTAGAGACCGATATATCCGAGGCGCCTCGCAATCTAACAACCACATAGGTAAAAATAATATAAATGTCAGGGCTTGTAAACGCTGACACCACCCATAGCTAGAAAGAAACGTCGTGCACTCCCTGCAGTCACAATCCCGTTTTTGACTCAAACCGAGGTGTGCGGCTCGCGAATTAACGCTATACACAGAGCGGCGCTATATTAAAGTTATGCTTTGATCATCAACCACAAGACTCTGCTTTTCAACAAAAGCCTTGATCACCGCATCTCAGCATGCCACACATGCAATTCACGCCATGCCACTGATGTCTATCGATATATAACCTCTGAGCTCGTACGTCTCAGAGAAGGGCGTTAAGCAAGAGAATAAATTCTCCGCCGCCAAGCAGATATATATTTAATAGAGATCAATCAACATGGAATAAATTCCAATGTCAGACACACAATCCATTTACAAGTTCGTTCTGGGTCTGAACGAAACCGGAGGCACCTTATTCCTCATCCCATATGTCCAATACAGGAGAGAGGCCGTCGCGTATCCGTCGATCTCCAAGTACGTCTGGACGATCACCACTTATTACCTCGTCTTGGGTGTACTGCCCAATCAAGACATCAGTAATCATCCAAACGATGTGAAGACCTCTGGTCTTCAACCACCGTCTTCATCGTCGACTTATCGTCAAATCAGTTATTCAGAATGGGTATAAACCCGGCCTTTTCGAATAACTCGCGTATATTATAAACAAGTGCTACACAAACACAACATACGCCTCATTCCAATCCAGAATATTATTTTATTCAAATATTCACATCATTAGGGAAAGGTTCCCGTTAATTTTATCAAAGATAAATCCTTTTAACATTTATTCTTTGATTTTTCTTTGGATATCATTTCAAACCATATTAAGGTTTTCCAAACTAGTCGGGATTAGCGAACCACACTGAAGTAATCATTTATTTTATTTCCCAATCCCAACCTATTCATCCCATGGAGCAAAACTGTTAATACTCTATATCTAACACCACAGCGTTATCGGTAAATATTAATCACCATTTCACATTTAAATCTAATTAAAGATTTAACTATCGCTTTGGAGCAAAACTGGTGATACTCCATTCTCGATCATTTCTCAAATTTGATAATTTAAATTATCACATTCTCATTTCAATCTAATTAAAGATTCATTAAAACTCCACCTGGTTTTTATCTTCCCAAAAATCAACATTGATGATTATTCAAAGCAAAGAAATTCATCTTATCTTTAACTGGGTTAAAGAACCAATGCCATTTAAAACACGGTTCACGATAAACCCAAAATCACATTCCATCAGTCTCTAACCGTAAATCAGTAAGAGAACAATTCCCTAAGTATTAATCCCGAAGGCGAAACCAACATCAGATCAATACCCAGAAAACCATTGAACTTAGCTAATCTCCAGTTAGTTTCTAATTTTCTTAACTCCATTGGGTTTAAGAACAGTATTATTAAAGATACCATTCACGACAAACCCAAAATCTCATTCTATTATTAATCGGGTTAAAGAACAAGTGTTATTTAAAACACTGTTCACGATAAACCCAAAAATCCAATTTAAATTCAATTCCAATTAAATATTAATTAACTAGAAAATTTCACTAAATCTTAATTAAAAGATTTATTCTTTTCTCAACTGGGTTTAAGAACAGTGTTATTTAAGACACCATTCACGACAAACCCAAAATCCCATTTGATATTAAGTACAAGGCTCTGAATAGAAAATATATCGGCTTATATTCAATATCAAATTCTAAAACCAACAAATATCGTATTGGAATAACGATATATATATATATATATATATATATATATATCTTCCAAATTCCTCCACAATGTACGTATAATCACGGAATCCAATATCGAAATATTCAGAAGATAATTTCAATTCAAATCCATTCCAATTCATATATTGGAAAATCTGGTTATTTTTAAAACCATTTCAAATCCAATTTATTTATTTAAAAAGACTGGATTATAATTCTAGTTCATAACTAGTTCGTTTCGATAAAAATATATTTTTATCTTTTCAAATATGGAATTTTTCATCCCAATTCTTTTCAAATCATGTATTATGATTTTACACAAATTATTAATATTTTTAATAATTTTCTCAAGGCCCGTATAGTCGATTTCCATAAACGTTCATCGAACTGCACTTACAGCGATCTTTTCCAAATTTGATTTGGACATAATTCCAAATCCAACCGTTAGATTTCAAATTTCTTATATTCGTTGGAAAGCTCTTTTCTATATGAATTCAACAGTCCCAGTTTTAGGAGAATCCGACGGTCGGATCTCTTGTAACATCAATTCGAAGTCAATGGTCGAAATTCGCGAACGGTCGCGGCACGACGCGTTCTATTCAGGCCATTTAATATATATAATATATATATTATATATATTTCATCGATTTCCATTCAAAACGTATTTTATAAATCGTTTTAAAAATGATTCCAACTTCGTATTCAATTTTAAATCAAAATTGAATATTCCATATCATTAATATATATAAATGATAATATTTTCAAAATAATAGATTTTGAAATCACTTCTTTTTCGATATTCATTATAAAAATGAATAAAATCGATATAAATATCGTTCATGTCAAAATGGCGTTAATCTAATCAACACGGCTTTATATATTTAAATATATTCGTGTCCATCCCAAATCGGACATCAAAATCAGATTTTGATCTTTTACTGAATATTATTTTAAAATATTCATTATTTTAAAATATTCGTTATTTTAAAATATTCATTCTTTCTGAACAGGAATCAGACACAATCAATTACCATATAATGTTGATTATATGGATTTCATACAATACATGTATATAACAACAATGATGAACAATCAACCATCATCCAGAGTACATTCTACACTGCATAAGCATTAAATATTAATAATTCGTGCTTACACAGTCTGTCAACCAAACGATCGACATACCACTAAACAATTGGGATTAGTGTACGTCAAATATCATCCCAATACCCGTGTGGGGTTTCAATCAACAAACACTGATTATTATTTGTGCCGTTCGGCGATGTGTAAAATATATCGTCCCAATCAATATCAGTCAAATGGGTATACATAAACAAATCATCCGATTTGTAAATGAATATTTAATTTATTCATATACACGTTAAAAATTACATTTTTAATGATAAAATATTTTATTCAACATATGAATATTCTATTCAGTTCATTTATACAATAAAAATGATATTTTTATTGTTCTAACATATTTTAGAAAATTTTGGCGGCATAACGGCGCGATACTAGAACCGGGATAAGGTCTAGCCTTATCCCTAGCCCACTAATGGCTCACGCCATGTACATACCAATTCTAATCAATTCATTTCACCCAAACAACCAAATTCAAACAAATAATCCAATCAACCACACAAACAACCAAACAAGTCGTCCATGGTCTATGGACGACAGGGAGCAGTTCATATATGCAGTTATAAAATAAATAACCGTATAAAGAAATTATAGTGAGGAGTTCTCACCTTTGGTTTCCACTCCGTCATTCTTTATTTCTGAACGGTTTGGGTTTGGATTTGTTTTCCCGACAGCTCCATCGCCACCTGTTTCACGTGGTATATGTTAAAATCTCATTTTTAATAACGCTTCATATATTTAAAAATCACATTTTTAATTCATTATCTTCATAATAAAATTCATACTTTTATCCTATGTTTTCATATATGAAAATCGTATTTTTATAACAATGCTTTACTTATGTAAAAATCATATGTTTAAAATACTACTATATATAAAAATCATAACTTTATTCAATTAAAAATCATAGCTTTATATAAAATAAAAACCAAAGCTTTATAATAAAAATCATATTTTTTATCGCTTCATATATATAAAAATCGATTTTTTTTTCGCTACATATATAAAAATAATATTTTTATAAAAATCCTATTTTTTTCTAAACATAAAAATCAAATCTTTCTAAATATAAAAATTTAATCTTTCTAAATATAAAAATATAAGCTTTCTAAATATAAAAATCATATTTTATATCGATGTTTTCATTATAAAAATCATATTTGTATACTTTAAAAATCTCCGCTTTGTATAATTAAAAATCTCAACTTTTCATAAGTAAAAATCTTATCCTTTTATAAGTAAAAATCTTATCTTTTTATAAGTAAAAATCTTAGCTTTTTATAAGTAAGAATCTTAGCTTTCTATAAGTAAAAATCTTAGCTTTTTATAATAAGTAAAACAAAACCAGAAAACTCACTGTTAATTGGAGGATACAAGCGTGGGATGGAGCTCGCACAGAAACCAAGATGTATGGAGTAGACGGAAGAAGTAGCGGCTGCAGTCGCTTGGGACGGCGGAGCGATGACTGGCGGTGCAGGCCATTCGCGGTGGAGGGCGGATCCGATGGAGGAGGCTGCGGGTGCTGGGTCTACGATCGAAGGGGGAGGGGGAAAATCAATGTCGCGCATTGGAGAGGGGTGGGCTGGGCTCGGAGAAGGCGATGGGGAAGTGGAGATGGACGGAGGGGGGAGCAGTAGGGGGCGACGACGATGCAGAGGGGGGAGAAAGGAACGGCGGCGGTGGTCTGGGGAGGAGCGTCGCGGTTCTAGTGTTCAGCGTTTTTTATTTTAATTCGATTTTGAAAAAATATGAATGGGGGTGGGGGCTGAGAGGGTAAAGGAGATGAAAAGGGGTGTGTGTGTAAATAAATATATTATTATATTATTTTAATTTCTAAAAGGTGATTTTCATTCGAACCCCAACCCAAACCCAACGACTGTCACTCCTAGCTAATTACCCCCATTCCAGACACAATGAGATATGTATCGTGAGCTAGTTCGGCTGTTACGATCAGTTTTCGTTGAAATTAAAATATAAATCATTATATTTTAAATTCAAACACACATTTTAATTTACTGGGGCCACATACTGTCTCTAAAAATTCCAGAAAAATAAACCTGGCTATGCTTTGACGATACGGTCCTAACAGAACTAATTTCGTCGAATTTGAAGACCGTTTGAAAAATGGTCATTCTCTGGTCGATCCAAATTGACTGAAACTGTTAAAACGCGTTTTCTTTTGCCACGCTCACATATTGATTCAGAAAATTATGAATTTTGGAATCTAGCAATAATTTGACATCCCGGATCCAACAAAAGTGGTTTCGTCGAAAATAGAGGTCGTTTGCAAAATGGTTATTTTTAAGGGCCTTATATATATTAAAATATACCACAGCGACTTTTCTGAATTTTAAACTGGACATAACTTACAACTTAGAAAAGGAAATCTCAGTTTCTTACATCCGTTAGAAAGATATTATCAAAAAGATTCAATTTTTTTGTTTCTTTCAATTCTGACTCATATTGAATTATGTATATTCATTTGAAATTAGAAATCGAATTTTCGAACTGCCGCGCCATTTCAGGCTCATTTTATAATTAAAATAAATTTGTTCGTTTTAACTTCGTCGAAAATAAATTTTTCGTCGTTATTATTTAAAATATATCATTTTAAATATTCAAATTCATTAAAATCGCTAAAATAAAATTTTTAAATTGGTTCTGATTTTTCAGGTTGTTACAATATATATCCAGATTGAGGCATGTCCCTCTTAGATTCCAGCCCGGAAATCGGTCAACAAGGCCAAAGTCAGCCGGCTCGGGAATGTAGCGAGATTTATTTATAATTTTCTGAAGGTCTGCAGGAGTGGGGTTGACCGATGGGGAAGCCAAAGATACTTGATCACAAGTAGTATGAATATCTGGCATTGAGAGATCTGGCACTGGAAGCTTATCCGATTTATGATGCTTCCGAGAGTCACCTTTGCCCTTATCACTCTTGTCCCTCTTCTTTTCGGTTTTCCTCTTTTGCCTTTCCTCTTCTTTTCTCAGCATATCAAAGTGCTCATGCCTCCACTGCCTTTGTTGTTCAGTCTCGATGAGATCACCAATTTGTTGAGGTTGGCAGGCAGGTTGCGAACTTTGAGATTGTTTTTAATACTGCGAAGACCGGGGTTTGAGAAAGTTCTTGGGATTGTACTGCGTAGTGCGTAGTGCCTTGTTCGAAGCTATCTGCAAATGAATGTCTCATTTCTGAACCTGAAAGAAGGAAAGAGCAAAATTTCAGTACTTAAATTAGAGAGCACTGAAGCAAAATAGGAAGGGCTTATGTGAAGCATTGGGAACATATGGCATAAGTAAAGAATCTGCTAAGGTATATCTGTTAACGAACCAATCTTAAGTGATGGTTCTAAGTCAATCCCTAGCTTTGCAAGTATTTGTCCTGGTCTAGAGACAGGAGCTATGAATGCACTGTTTCCTGTATTTAGGGTCTGGGGTTTGAGTTTATGGGAAGCAATATCACCTTGGACGAGATCTTTAGCCGAGCTAAGGTCACCAAGACCCTTAAAAGTTTCTGAAACACCTTCTCCTTAGCTATCTTGAATAAAAAGATTCTCATCGCGATTCTCGGTACTTTAACCGTCCTTAGAAGTTACTCCAGCTTCTCCAAGCTACTCAGTTTCCTCCCTTGGATCCGGAGTAGTCCTAAAAGTGGCCTCATTCACATTACCCTATTCGGGTTCCTCCGTAGAACCCAGAATAGTACCCTCCTTCTCAACTTGGTCAGATAAAGTCATGAGGCTCTTACCCTCACGTTGTTTGGGTGTTTCTTCCTTGATAGAAACCAATTTAGATTTAGGAGGAGTTTTACTACTTCCCGTGGGATTGGAGCACTTCTTTAGTTGAGCCTTCTTGGCTGGAGATTTGCTAGCAGTATCTTTCTTATCAACTAGATCTATCCCAAAAGATCGTGAGGGAGGAAGCATGTTACATCGACGAAGGAACTCTTCCGTAATCAAAAACTTTCTGCTCCTTTCGCTCTCACTAACAGCTATTAGAGAGTTGAAGAGAGCTTGATAAAAAGCAGTATTCTAATCGGAAGGAATGTCTATAATATAACTAAAGATTTGAGTACTGGAGTAAGGAGAAAAGAAATAAAAGACTGTAAAGTAAGTTTATTCACCTCCTTCCATCCAAAAACTATAAAAGTTCCTAGGACACCGGATGAAGAAATATTGGTTCGGAAATCCTCAAACACTCTCTACTAGATCAGTAATAAATCTGGAACTCCGGCTTTCAACAAAAATAAATGAGGGATGATCCTTCTTCCTCCTCTTAAAAGAATATAAAGAACAGATATCTTGAAACGTAAGCACGCGCTGTTTGACCCTCATAAAAAGTATGTAAAGGCCCATTAAAACGACATTGCCATTTGGGTGCAATTGGTATGGGGCAATAGCTAAGCGTCGGAGGATCAATTCTAGATAAGGGTTGAAAGGAGGAATCTCCACTCAATAACATCCAACGGTTAACTGCAACATGCCCAGTAGGGGGAATGTCAGCAAATTCCTCCGTTTCAGGAAATTTGGCCTCGTCCTTTTATGAAATCCCGAATGCTTACACAATTGCTGATACGAGCTGAAAGAAAGAGCTGTTATATGCCTTCCGAGAGGCACATTGGCAAGTGGCCGGGGTTTAGGAACGTTCTAGTTGACATTCGCTCCGGGAACTGTATCTGATGTAGTTCCAATAACTTGAGCAGAACTCCCAGCTTCACCAAACATGGTTCCTTCCTTGGGATCCAGACGTAACTGTTGTCGGGTTAACATTTCTACACGAATGATTATGCTTTAAAATAAATCGCAGGTACGCATTTCCTTGCTCATAGGGAATGTTATTCTAAAAATAAGGCTTGGAATTTATAATCAGCATGTATTGGTTAACCAATTCCAAGTATCATTATAAGTGAATGACCATATTCGCATAGAGAATGTTCCCAATTGATTAAGTGAAAATAACTCTACGTGAATATATCATTCAACTTAGTCTATATTGCATTTCTAACTTTCTACACTAACCTGCTAATGGTGTGAGCATCAAATAGCAAAATTATAACTCAAAAACATGCAAATGTTCTAGTTATTACAGGTATAGCAATAGGAAAGCTTGGAAATCAACAAAAACAAAAGTTATCAAACACACTCAATCCCAGACTGGCTCAGGTTCGACCTTCCCCTATCAGGGTCGAGCATGACGGACCCCATAAGGGTCGAGCCTGCTCGATCTCACGGGGTCGAGCATGACCGGCCCCATGATGTCAAGTCTGCTCGAACCTATGGGGTCGAGCATAGCCAACCCCGAAGGGATCAGGCATGCTTAAACCCAAGGGACGAGCACAACTGACCTTGCATGGATTGAGCGCGCTCGAGCCTTACCTGGATCAAACATGATCGACCCGTAGAGTTCGAGCATGTTCGAACACAAACATGATCGAGTACGCTCGAGCCCAAACCTGGTTGAACATGCTTGAACCTGAGTTGGGTCGAGTGTGACCACACAGGGTCGAGCATGGCCATCGAGAAAGGCATGGAATTGTGTTATGATTTGAAATAGCATGACCAAGTTATTGCCAAAGTTCAAAATCAAGTTTTCACACAGCAAGAGCCAACTTAAATATTGTTTAAGGTTCACGGTAACAACTAAAATTCAACAAGCCAAAAACTCTTTCAATGAACAAGCACAGAAAACATGAATTCAATTACTGATCGATACATGCCAAGTTTTAATCTTGAACCATTCATGGCCGTAAAATGGAGTGCAATGTTGCCAAACTTAGTTAAAAACGTGAGCTTCGGACTTGAAGACAAATTGTAAATGCGAGCTATAGGATAATTAAGTTAAAATATGCAAGCAAGTCAACAAAGTATGGACAATTTCGTGGTTCGAGCATTTCACCGAACACATCACATACATAGATTTTATATCAAAATTTCAAGGATTTTGGACAAATCGAATTCCTCAAACACATTCTAATACACATCTTTAACCACAATTTGATCAAATTCATATCATTCTCATTACAATCCCAAAAAAAATTCGATCCAAAACCGTACCCCAAAGCATTTCAGCTCAAACCCTAAACCGATCCACAGACCAATTCGACACGAGATCAATGCAAAGTAAAAAAGAGTCACCTTTGAGCAGTGAGGCGATTCAGATCCAAAAAAGCTAGATGCTTTAAATTGATTCGAAGTCAACTAGGTTCCGTTATGAAGAATGAGCGTGCCTCACAAGTTTGGAATTTGTGATGATTGAAAATCCAATTGGAATTGAGTTCGAAGAGAGGTGACGCGGGAATTTCTAGGAATAGTGGATGGCTGCCATTAATTTTCTTTCTCTAGGAAAATTGAATGAAGTGCGAAAAGGACAACTGAAGGGTAATATACAGAAGACGAATGGGCTTGTTCAATCTCAAGTACTGGGCCAGACTTTGTCACTTGAGCCCAAATCGGTCGCTTGATCCAACGTATCTGCTCGAGCCTAAACAGGTCGCTCGACCCAATATGACTTCTCGATCCAACGAGTCTCCTCGACTCAACAAATTTGTTCGATCCATGAAATCACGAATAGGCTCGGTGATGCATACTGTGTACGACCGTCCCGTAAGAATCTGAGCTTAATCTATCAAGTTGTGCCATATTTCATCGTTTCGAAGCTTGTAAATTTTACGAATCAAAAATTACAAACTTCAAGGGTTAATCCATCAAAAGATAAGCTCAAGTTGATAGATTAAATTTATAAAAACCAATGGATCGAGCATCACAGAAGGAGTTGAGCATCATAAGGGCTCGAACGACATAAGTGTTCGAGCACTGGTAGGATCGGTCAAGCACTAGGGGTCGGTCGTGCACGATTCAAGGAAGATAGGGTCGCACAACATTGGAGGGTCGAGGGGATGCTAGTCAAGTACAGATGGGTTTGCACAGCCAGTTGGTCTGTCGTTCATTTCCAAGGTCGGTCGAGCATAGTGGCACATCTCCAGGGTCGGTCAAGACAGCTAGTAACAACTGGCTACAACTGGCAGTGACATTTCTGTAATTACTAGCACGAGCGACCCATAGCCTGCACATACAAATCTCAGCTCACCACTTCATTCCAACCTCTCCTATAAATAGGGGTTGAGCTCCACTTTAATGGGGAACGATTTCTAAGACCCCGAAGGGCTGCCCAATTGCTTCCTCCACTATTTCAAGCGATTACAGCATCATCAAGCATCTCCAAGCAAAGATCTATAGCCTAATCCGCCATGGAATTTGTCAAAATCGCCATAGTGTCTTAGAGATTGAAGATCTTCCTCCGTATTCCTTGCATTAAGAGAGATTCAACCTTTTCTCCGCTGATTTGCAAAGATCGAAGTGAACTCTTGTGTAAAAGGAAAAATGAATGTACTTAGAGATGATTCTAGCCTTGTAACTCTTGAATTGCTAATGAAAATCCTTGCCAAAGTGGACGTAGATCTATTTTAGATCGAACCACTATAAAATCCTCGTGTTTTTACTTACTTTATTGTTATTGTGGCTCCTTTTCTCGTTTCTAACCATTAGGTGAAGTACTTTTCAAGTACCTTTGGTGTTAGGTCAATTTTTGACTTAAACATAAACAATACCATTTGAAACCGACCTGAGTATCATTGAGACGAGCCATATAGAAAGTTGGCTGAAGTTACCCATAATTTAGAACAATTTTTTTTTTCATTTTGACCGAATCAATTAAACTAACAGCTATCATCTAGGGATAAATTTCTTTCCATAATGTAGAAACTATGGGAGATCTGCCAATTTGATTTGTTGAGGTATTATTTCTTACTTTAGTTTTTTTCTAATTTTTCTTTCATCTCCTTTTCATTTATTTCCTTTTCCCATTGTTATTCAGTTTGTTCACTCTATTTGTTTTGGTTTGAGTATACATGTCATCATCTCCAATTTTTTTGGTCTACTCACTCTTTGTCCATTAAAAAATAAAATCAAAGCAAAACGAGATCTGCTTAGTATGCAGAAGAAGTAGCTAAGGACGCACAGATTACCTTTGATTCAACTAGATATTATCCGATGTTTATTCTAAATCCATGGTTTATAACTCTGGCAGGCCTAAAGGAAAGCATGTTTTAATTTAAGCAGCTTCACTAGACGTGAACGTACTCTCTAATGCATACATGGATATTCCGTGGTCAACGGCACCTCCACCTTCAGTGAATTGCTTTTTTACAGTCAACCATGATTTAATTTTTTGTTGTATTACTATGTATATGTTAGGATTGCCTCGCATGTTGTGAAAGAGGAATGACAGATTGGAATTAATAGCTCACATCATGGAATAAAATTGAAGGAGTTGAGTACAAATATGAGTTGGTAAGCACGTAACATCAAGGGATTCCTTTTGTTTTATGAGAGTTGTGTGCCAACTCATATGCGTGTAAAGAAGGGGGACTTTGTTCCGACCGTCGTTACATAACAGTGGTATCAGAGCCGAAGGTTCGAACTGGCCTATGCAGGCAAGGCAGTGTTCTCAAAAGATACTCGTAGGATGCGAGTCAAGGGGGAGACTGTTAGGATTGCCTCGCATGTTGTTAAGGAAGAATGATGACTTGGATACAATAGTCTCATATCACGTAATATATTGAAAGAATTTATGAGCTGGTAGACACGTAACATCAGAGATTCCTTTTGTTATATGGAAGTTGTGTGCCAGCTCATATGCGTGCAAGGAGGGAGACTTTGGTCAGATCGTCGTTACATAATAGTATACACGCTTAATGTTTGAGAATTTCAAGGCACTACTCAAAGAGCATGAAAAACAAAGTCATAGGAGAGGATGCGATTGCAAATCTAATAGGAGATACCTCAAAAGGTGATCAAAATGTTCATAACGTTTGTAAAGCAATAAGACTATTTGCTTATATCCTTTTTCACAACAATTTGTAGAATGTTATGTGTTTTCCAGTAATGTAATTGTAAGGTAACTTTTGTTAAATGTATATTACTAACATTTTCTGAGATGTTCATCTCTTTTTTGTTTCCTCATAGTATGTGCACAACATTATTTCTTGTCATAACTAATAGAGTTTTTGTGATAATTAACATGACCTACATATATCAGTCATGATATGAAAGCATATATCTATTTATCTTTTCTAACATTTAGTTACCTAATATTCTCTTATTTTAATTTTAATTTTTTAAAGACCAGCAAATTGCTTCTTTTTTAAAATAATGCGATCATTTTTCTAATTATGTTAAAGTAAAATAAAATTTTGTAGTACTTTCTTCTTTTAAATCATATAACTAAACGGTCGATTTTCGCATCGTTGTACGGTAATACTAGTACAATTTGGTTGTTGTTCTTGATCTGATTATTAAGCATAGTTGCTATTAAATCTTTTTTCTTTAAAATATGTTTTTAAAACTAAATATCACCCCTCCGCTTGAAAACTCGACGACATGGACTTGGGAAATTATTTTAAAATACCACGAAGATTGGGGATAGACTCAGATTCAACTATTATAATCGACCTCGAGTCGGTTACCCGACCAAATCAAATCCAAAACATGGGAACGGATGTTTGGAACTAGAAGGTAACAGGGTTTGACTCTCCAATAACTAGGAATAAACTTTTCCGCTTCATCAGGCCAAAATCTAAAAATAATGGCGACGGCGGCTGAGAAAATGACCACCCTACCTATCTCCCTCTCTCGGCTGCTTCCCCTCCCCGCCAAAAGACGAGTCATCTGCGCCACACTTTCCACGCGCGTAAACTCGAGCCCCACCTCCCATTCCGATTCCAAAAGAGCCGACTCGGGTCCTCTTCCAAAAACTAATCCGGCGGCAGTTACCGCCGTCCCGAAGATTCTGGATGACACCGAGTTAGACCCACGTGGCTTGACGGATTTCGTCGACCAGTCTCGGCTTACGATTCAATCGTCAAATGGAGACGGCGGGCCGCCGAGGTGGTTTTCGCCTGTGGAGTGTACATCGGTTGCAGCACGTGCCGTCGAATCTCCTCCGCTTCTTCTGTATTTGCCTGGTGTGCAATTTTTTAGGCTAGTGCACATAAAAATAGGAGTTAATGGAACTTTTGACGACAAATAGTTGTAAAATATGAAATAAGTGGTTTCTGTTTATTGTTTAACCATTTGCTATTTTGGAGTAAACAAACGAAGTTGTCTAAGAACAGCCGAATTTACAAAACTATTGCAAGTTATTTATCTTACGCTATTGCCAAACGGTCAGACCTTCCCATCTTTTCTTATAACCTACAACTTCTATGGCAAAAATGTAGGATTATCAAACCATAAAAGATAGTTTTTGTGCACTAACCAGTAATAAAAATATAGGTCTTGATGGGGTTGGTCTTGGACTTATCAGACATCATCAGAGATTGCAGAGGTAAGCACAGAATAATTTAGGTATTTTATTGTTTTGATTATACAAATTTACATTCCCTTAATTACAATACGGAATTCAATGGCAGAATATTTGATGTGTGGTGCTTGCACATTCCAGTAATGGATCGGACGCCATTTGAAGGTATGTGTTCACTGTAAGTATAATCAACATTTTCGATGGCTGTATACCTTCGGTGGTCCTCGGAGATAGCCGTAGGAAAGAGACGGCATTGTCTTGAACTTTCCGATGGCTTCCAACATTTTTATTCGATGGTTATCAACGCCTGTCGTTGACACATGGCAATCTCGACTTGAACAATAAACTCTTGGAAGCTGTCTGAATCCGCTGGAAAAGGTGATCATCTGTAAGCCATCGGTCACCGTTGAAAATCCGGATTTTTTTTTTATTTTAAATTTCTGCATTTTTATCCTAACCATCACATGCTTATGCGTGTATAACGCATATCAAGTTCATATATATATATATATATATATATATATATATATATATATATATATATATAGAGAGAGAGAGAGAGAGAGAGAGAGAGAGACCAAAAAGTGGTTCTAACACCCAAATTATCTTGATTCGCAGAGAATTATAGCTAGAAATTAAATAAAATGCGACAAACACACCAAATTTATAGTGGTTTGGCGTTAAAGAGCCTACGTCCACTTTATATGACTTCGATTATACGTTTGAATGCAAGTACAATCAAAATGTTTTCTCAATCTCACTTTTACAATAATGTTTCACTCAATAATTTCGAGATATTACTGATCAGAAATGATGAATTATGACAATGGTGGAATCAGGACTCTCAATTGCCAAAAGATCCCGAAAAATGCCAAGTGCTGGGCTATTTATTGGTGATTTCTATAGGCGGTTCGTGAAGACACGTGGCACCAATCCCGAGGATCTCGGAGCCGTTCGTGAGTGGATGGAGAAATGGTCAACATGACGGTTATGGACATGTGTCATCAGATCCTGGATATGCGGTTCGTGGGTGACTTTCATGGTCACCCTTTCTTAAGTTCGAAGTCGGTTCGTGACCTTCACGAGTGGGTCGTGGCATTCATCGCGAGCGGGTCAAGGCATGGGTCACGAACGGGTTTACGAGACTGGTCCACGAGCTGTGTACATATGGGTATGTAAGCCTCCTCTTTTTTGTCTATTTCGTATATGTTTAGATCTTTGTGGCTTGGTCCAAAAGCTAGCCAATATTGTGCCCCCTCGAAGTACGTTTTATCAAGGGATGGAACGCGCTTCGAAATTGCCAAACTATCTTTTCTTGAAACGGTGGGAGTCAACAGTCGTATTCATTTGTAAAGTCGCGATGTTTCAAAAGATTGTCCTCTGATGAGTATAAATACATCTCTGAGTTTCCAATTATTTCGCTGTTAATCGGGCATTTCCAACTTTAAATTCCAGAGCATATCGGGAGCAATTCTTCAGGTAAGTCTCCACCTCTCCATGAACATTTTTAAAGAAATTTACTATATCAATAGTTAAAAGCTCCCCACTTTTCGATCCGATAGTCATCCCCAAAATCTCGGTCATCAAGTCATATCATGGCCCGTGTTAGCTGGTGTGAGTCATGAACCGCCATGAGAGCGTGCTTTCACTTGAACAACCGTAGGCTCACTCGAGCGTTCGTGGCCCTTTGGGCCAAGCCGATCCGCCAAGATGAAAGGTGAGACCAAGAGTCTTCGTAGGGGCTATATAAGCCGATTTACCATTCTCTCTTTTACCTTTCCTTCTTATTTGTACTGCCGTAATTTTCTTTTCTCCATCCGAAGCCCAAATCTCCTCTAACTCAGATCGTCTATTCTCGAACTCGATTATTAGGTATTCAACCCTTTATTTATGATTTGTGCCTTCGATTTTCATGATTTGCGAACCAAAAAATTACTTCTCGCATGAATCCTGGTCTTCCGCCACCGAGAACCCCATTATCGACGTCACTGGTGACCTCGCCAATGCCGGTGGCGCCAACGGCGCTCAGATGGTGGCTTCAGGGACATGCGCTGGTTCGTTGGTCGACGATTAGGTTGTGGATAGCGTTGTTGTGGCATTCTTGTTCGTGGAGACGGGTGGAGTTTGGAATTGAAAAGAATGGCAGATTGAGGAAGAAGGGCTGAGAAGCTTGAAGGCGATTTCACGGTTGAGATTCGGTTCGTGGTAGTAGTTGGAGAGAGGTTTGGATGGGAGATGAGTCCCTGTACATCGGGTCGTGGAGAGGAGATAGCTGTCGGTTCGGTCTGTGGATAAGGGAGAGGCATCGGTTCGTGAAAGAGGGTAGCGAGGCTGGTCGTGGTGGTAGCTTATAAGTCACTTATTCACGAGCCGATGAATCTTAGATCTTAACCCTCGAACCAAGTCCAGATCACGACCCGGGCCTCCGTTCACGAGCCGCACTTGTTCACGAGCCATCTTACAATCGCGAACCGAATCCTTCCTTGCGAGCCGACCCTTGGTCATGAGCCGCTTTATAAGGCTTAACGAACCAGTTTAACCAGCGAACCGACATATGTTTTGACTGAAATCCGATGTAACTTTAACATACCAACGAACAATTAGGATAGAGCCTTTGAACAAGTTGTTTGGGACTGAATGAGGATTTAACTTAGGGCCACGCGATGACCAATTACCTTTTCATCTGTTTTACTTCATGTTTCTCTTTTCAACACTGCACACACTGGTACACTTAACACTTGCACACACGCGGTTCAGGGGTATTTACACTCTAATTCTCTCCTGTATTTGTTTATCAACAAAACAGACATGTCTGATAGACGCTCAACAAGATTATCAGAGAAAAGTGCAGGTCCAGAATCATCAAGCTATTATAATCCTGACGTACTTCCGTCGGACCCGGATTGGAACTATTCCGGATCTGATTACAAGACAGACCTTGATGCAGAATCAACATCTTCTGAGAGTACGGGATCCCATGGGATGACGTTAAAACCCCAGAAAAAGAGGATAGACCCCATTCTGCTCCAGAGGGATATATGGCCATCAGTAAGGTCATGTGCTCAATAGGCGCTATTCCTCCTTTTCCTCCGATTGTCATTGACCTCCTGAGACGACTGCATATTGCTCCTATGCAGCTTCATCCCAATGCTTACGCTGCTCTATATACCTTATATGTCGCGTACGCGGAAGTTCTGGGGACTGAGCTTTCCTATAAAGATTTAAACTTCTATTTCTATTTCAAACATCGTTCTACAGGGATCTCGAACTTTGTTTTCTGAGTCCATCCCCGCTAGAAAAGTCCTGAGTGACGGACATAGCAACCTAGGTGATGCTAAATCTGAGTGGTTCTATATAAAGCATCAGGCTGGGTGTGCAAGGAGGTGGTTACAGTCAAGTGAGCCTTAAATCCTCCAGTATCTGCTTCAACTGCGCAAATCATAGTACTAATACTTAATTTCTTTTTACAGTTCCCAACCCTGAAAAGCAAAATGGCAAGGTATACGAGGATCGTTTGTCTCGCCTTTTGAAAAGCAAGTCAGATTTTTGCAGAATCAGAAAATGTATAACCGATGGGAACCTTCACAAACATCATCTTCTCGATGTAAGATTCGGGCTTGGTCAGGGTGGCAAGCCTCACAAGTACGTGCCTCTTACTCAGACGATTGGGGAATCTAGCAGCATGCCCTCAGCCGAGGGGCAAGTGACCACGGAAACCACAAAGACGATCGAGTTTCAAGGAGTTCTTCACCTATGGATGTTCAAGATGACGAAGAGATGAACGTATACAAAGGAGGTGAAGTTAGAGCCGATGAACCTATGGATGCTTTTGCTCCGGATGGGGGTTCATCTCCAAGAACACCGCTGCCGACTAAACTCCCGACTCATGATTCTTTAACAGAAGAACAAATATATGGGGATTTAGCTAAACTTCCGTTGCCGGATGATATCTACACTTCAGAGGATTTTGGAACGAGGTCATTTTTCCTTACTTCTGAGGAGGAGCCTAATCCTGTTAAAGAGAAAGAGATTACACGGACAAGCCTGGCTCCGGGCTCTGGTCTGTTAGGGGGGGATCACACGGGACACACACGTCACATGCATCACATGTCACAACATTCATACATTGCATCCACTTATGGTTCTTATACTTTCTTGTTTCTTTTATAGGAAAAATACCTCGTCGCCGCTCTTATTCTCATCGTGACCTTCGTGAGAACACGCCCAGGTTCAATCCCGTTTGATCGCGGTGACAGTCGTGGGAGAGATAGCAAGAAATATCATGATTCTTATCAGCCTCATCCTTCACGCTCTCGTTCTCCTTCAAGGCAAGATCCAAGAAGCACCATAGTCGTCAAGTGCCCCATGCGGGAGGCAAACAACTTTCCAAAGTTCTGACTCCCGCGAAGGGTATTCCTCCTCAGGATAAGTCTTCCAAGAAGCATCATGATTCCAAGGATAAGCACAAGGATCCAAGTAAAGGTTTGGAAAAGAAAAGACAACACTTGTCCCCTCCAGCCAACGCAGCATAGATGTTACCACCACACAGGAGGCGGTCTTTACCTCTGAAAATCAGGCAAAGCTGGAGCGTCCACCCGACATCTATTTACCACCCGACATCTATTTCGGAATATGGAAAAAATTACCGACATCTAATTACACCCGACATTAATTTTTTCCATATTCACCTCCCGACATCTATTTCGGAAAGATGCTCTTCGTTCCAGACCTCGAACCGGTTTCTGATGATTGGGATACAGAAGTCATGAACCGGGTAAGTCATGTGGCTACACAATATAAGGCAATAAAGAGGCATGCCAAGAAGCTTTCAGAGGTTATTCATCGTCTGGAAATAGATGTAGCCAAAGCTAAAGAAAAGGCTGAGAATGATGTCAAGGCCAGGGACAAGGCTGAAAAGCAACTTAAGGATACTCAAGCTCTTCTTGCCTTAGTTCAGAGGGATGCCGAAAATTACAAAACACAGCTAGAGAATGCGAAGAAGCGTTTCCACTTTGAACTTGATTCGAACAGCCAAGAGCGTGTGGTTCTAAAAAAGGAGATAAAAGATCTCAAGTCGGTTAATACTGAGTTGAAGACATCACAAGACCGCTTTGCCGCGGAAAAAGCTGCTTGGGAGAGAAATGACAAGCTTGAAGGACAAACTTGCTCGTGCTGAAGTGAGAGTAACTCTCGCTGAAGGACATGCTAATGATGCCCTCGAATCCGCCTCGAATGCTATCGCTAAACTTGTCGCGGCTGAACAAGAGATAGAAGGGTTTGATGAACTGCTGATGGACTTTTTTGCTCAAGTCATTCGAACCCGAGACATCTCTTGGATTAAGAACTATCCCACCACCTTAGCTGACATATGAGATATGATCGTCGAAAGCGAGAAGCAGCGTCTAAAGGTCGATGTTGTTGACGAGGATGAGCTTATGCGGATCTTTCTTAAAGGTGAAGAACCTGAGAGGCTAGCAGAGGGTAGACGCTTAATCAAAGAGTCCATGGAGGAAGAGAGGCTTAGGCTCAAGGGCAAGTACAAGGCTGATGAAGGTTCAAGCTCGGCAACGGAGCCCAAGACTTCCGAGGTTGAGGAGTATAATCCAGATGACCCATTAATCTCCGAAGTCCCAGTTCCTCCAGCTACTGGGGTTTCTACTACAGTTCTGGGCGAGGAGTCGGCGGAAGGTATCTTCATATTCTCCACAATTTGTCAAAGCTATTATAACTTGTCGTCGCATTGTGGAGCAAACAGTTGAGATGACCGCATATTCTCCCAAATTAATAATAGTTGCTTCTCATAATGTAGGTGTCAAGCCGACCGAGGGGACTGCAGAAAAGCAAGCAGAGGTTGAGAAGGTCACCGTACCATCAAGCGCCGAGGTTCCTGAACTTCCTAAGCAAACTGGAGTCGAAGCGACCGAAAAAGCCATTGTGCTGCTGCTATCAAGCGTTGATGTTCCTAAGGATGCTGAGATCATTGGAGTCTTGAAGGATACAGATGGTGATGACGGGGACGAGCAAGAGGATGTTGCTATCACAGGGGAGACTAAGGATGATGATAATCTGACATTAGCCGATATGAAGGCCAAAAAGGATGAGCAGCTAAGGGTGAAAGTCGAGGTAGGGCCTTTAAATATTCCACCTCTCTCTACATCTGCTCTCGGATCTGGGCTGATTATCAAGCTCTCCTCCAAGTCAATAACTACCCAACTTGCGTCCCAGTCCTCTGACATTCCACAAGATCCTCCTTCGGATAAGAAGAAGAGGAAAAAGCATGACAAATCTGATGCTGAGAAGGAGGAGCCAGAGAAGCAAAAGAAAGAGAAGAAACAGAAGTCGTCTCCGAAACCCAAGTAGAGCTCATTTACTTTTGCCCGTTTAAGTTTCCTTTGGCCTTATGATGTATCTGTGAGAGTGGCCCTCACATTTTGACTAGCTTGTAATTCTGCACTTTGTAAATAAAATTCTGTTTCTTTCGCGTTATTTGTACATGCAAGTTTATCATACTTCGTCATACATAAACATTCAGATCATAACTAAGTTTAAATCACATCATAAACCATTCTGGCAATGGAAATTTAAAATTTCTGCACTACGCTTATACGTGTATGAGTATGCCCCAATCAATCGTTAACATGATGCCTGGCCAGGGCTTGTTGAGGATTGATTAGAGTTGGATATATGCTGCCCCCCATGCCCGGAAATGAGGGGTTCGGGCTCAGCTTTCATTCTTGTTCCCGGCCGTGTAGCGGGATAGGAGCCCTTTTGTGGCATTTAATCAAAACGCATTTATACTCTCATGTCGTATGTCCGGGATAGAGTTCGAACCATGGTTCAAGAACTCGGCCGGCACCCCGAAATTTCGGGGTTACCGGACCGGTGCCGGCGGTGGATGGTCCGAAATCGACGATGAAAATCGGTTTCGAACCTAGGGCAGGAAAAAAAATCGATCTAATCATTTCACCAGCGAAATCGAATAATCAAACTTACAACAGCGAAGGAGATTGGCTTCAGAGAACGATAATCGGGAGTTGTTTCTTCTCCCTTGTCTGTTAAGTCGATCGAAAATTTCATTATTGAATACTTCGACATCAACTGGTTGATCGATTTTAATTTTCCTTTTTGTTCGATTTGGTGGCTTTTTTTTTTCTTCGTTTGTTTTATTTTTCTGGAACTGGAGAGTAGCGGATGGATTATGGAACGTGTTTGTGAAGAGTGGGTTTAGATTACTATTGCATATTTGGGGTATTTAATTCTCGGTCAAACGGAAGGACAGCTCACATGCTATGCTTCTGTGAACAGTCATGTCATGCTTTTGTCTTGTTTCGTTTAGTTTGAAATTTTGGACTTCAGGCCTGCTTTCTTGCCGCCTTTTTCTATTTGGAGCATGTAAAAGGATATATAAATAATAAAGGAAGGTTATATTGTTTCTATTTTCCTATTATTTTTATTTATGGCTAACATGTTCACTGTTAAATTTCTGAAAACCCAAATCTAAACCGAAACCGAAACAAAACCGAAACTACCGAAATTTACGAAATCAGCCGAAACTAACAAAATTTCAAACGATCGAAACCGAAACCGAGTTTTCGAACCTTGGTTCGAACTCAGCTTTCAGTTTGCCCTCCAATCCTTCAGTGGGGTAGGAGTTCATTTGCGACACTCAGTCTCTGGCGTCTTTATACTCTTCCGTCTGATGCCAATGGTAGAGTGGAGCCGAGACAGTCTTTTTAATCATGGTGCACCTTCACGCCTCATAGACAATTCATTCCCTTGTCATTTATACTCTTTCTCAAGTCGCGAGAGTTAGAGTGTTTGTGGTTGTGTCGTTTACTTCATTGCACCCTTGACGCTCTGCATGTTATTGACCTTCTAGTTTGATAGAAGATTCTTTGAATTATGTGTTTCGAGATTGTCGTGAAGTTTATAACAAACATCACAATTATAACGGCTCATATGAGTAAGGAATAAAAGAATTAATAAGAAATGGTGCGATAAAAGTAAATGACACACGGTATTTTGTAGTGGTTCGGTCGAATCATGATCTACGTCCACTTTATAATCTTTTGTTTATGTAACCAGACTGTTCTAGGCAAGTCATGCCTTTTTATATGGTCCTAAAAACAAAAGAATAAAAATGGCAATTTCATGTTAAGTAATGCCGCAAGTGCTAGGCATTCCACACTCTGGGGATTTCATCTCCGTCCACGGTCGCTAGCTTGAAGGATCCATTATCAAGTCTCCGTAGGATGGCATACGGCCCTTCCCATTTCGGCCCCAAATGAACTGGGGGTGGAAAGACGCGTTTTAGAACCAAGTCTCCGGGTTCAAAGGTTCGAGCTCGGACATTCTTATTGTAATATCGGGCGACCTGTTGCTTGTGCCTCAAGGCACGTAGGTCCGCTTCATCCCTTTTTTCTTCAACCATATCCAGGGATTCGAGGAGCAATTTATTATTAGTCACCGGGTCATAGTAGGTGATCTGTGGGATTATACTTCTAACTCGACCGGGATGACCGACTCAGACCCGAAAGTAAAGGAGAAGGGTGTGTGCCCCATGACTGATTTATAAGTTGTTCTGTAGGTCCACAATGTCAAAGGTAGCTCGTCGACCCACATGGCTCTAGCCCGCTTCAATCGCTTCTTCAGAATGGACCTAATTACCTTGTTTGTCGCTTCCACCTATCCATTCGATTGCGGATGTGCCACAAGAGTGTATCTTTTCTCAATATGATATTTTTGGCAAAAGTCCCGGAACTTGGCGCTATCAAATTGGGTCCCGTTTTCGGTTATGATGACTTTCGGGATTCCAAATCGACATATAATATTTTTGACAACGAAGTTTATTACCCGCTTGGTCGTGATTGTGGTCAACGGTTCTGCTTCGACCCACTTTGTAAAGTAATTCACGGTCACAATGGCGAACTTTGCTCCGCCCTTCGCAATAGGGAGGCTTCCGATAATGTCAATTCCCCAGGCAGCGAAGGGCCATGGGCTCATTATTGCCTTCAATCGGCTAGGAGGTGCCTTGAGGATCTTACAGAATTTCTGGCATCTGTCGCAGCGCCGTGCGTATTTAGCTGCATCTTTGTTCATGGTAGGCCAGAAATAGCCATATCGTAATATCTTCTTCGCCAATGTTTGGCCTCCAGTGTGGTCGCCACATTCACCTTCGTGTACTTCTCTCAAGACTCGCTCGATGTCGTCATGGGCTATACACCGGAGGAGCGACATCGAGAATCCTTGTCTGTAGAGGACTTCGCCTTGCATGACATATCTAGAGGCCTTACGAATAACTGCACGCCTTTCGCTTTTCTTGGTTGGAAGCATTCTATTCATCAGAAAGTTCTTTAGGAGTGTCATCCATGACTCCCTTTTTGGTTCAGTTTCCAATACAGGATCAATTTCCATCTGATCAATGCTTGGAGACTGCAATATTTCAATCAGGACCATCTCTGTGTCCTCAGGACTGTCAGAACTAGCCAACTAGGCCAACTTATCTGCCTTCTGATTCTCTGATCGGGGAATATGGGTTATGTTGTAGTGTTCAAAATCGTTCAGCAATTTTCTCACTTCTTCCAAATATGATATAAGTCTTGGCCCCTTAGCCTGAAATTCTTTATTAACATGATTTACGACTATTTTGGAGTCGCAAAAGATATCCACCTTTGTTATCCCCAACTCTTTTGCAAGTCTTAGCCCGACGATCAGGGCTTCGTACTCTGAGTCATTGTTAGTGGCATGGAACTCTAATTTTAGAGCATAGTATATTGATTGCTTTTCGCGGGTTACCAGCACAACTTCGGCACCAGACCGTCTATCGTTCTTGGCACCGTCGGTATACAGCTCCTCAGTGTTGGGATCGAACGGTTGTTTTGAGGGACTGACTTCTTCATTCGCTACATCTTCGTCAGGAACAGTGAATTTTGCTATGAAATCGGCCAACACTTGCCTCCTTATCGATCTTCGGGGCTGGAAGTTCAAATCAAACTGACTCAACTTTATATTCCACTTGAGTAGCCTTTCTAATGCCTCTGGTCTCTGCAAGACCCGTCGGAGCGGATGGTCGGTGTATATGGTGATGGGATGAGCTTGAAAATAGTGGCGGAGCTTTCTTGATGCAATCAGCAGGCTATACGCAAGCTTTTCTATCCTCGGGTAGTTTCGCTCTGCCACCGCTAGCTTCTTACTCACATAGTACACGGGCCTTTGGACTTTATCTTCTTCCCTTTCCAAGGCTGAACTTATTGCATGGGATGACACTGCTAAGTATACGAACAAATTCTCGTGGTCTACTGGCTGGACATTATCAGGGGTCTTTCCAGATGAGTCAAAAGGTTCTGAAATGCTTCAACACAATCAGGAGTCCATTTGAAATTGCGCTTTCCTCGCTTTATTAAGTCGAAAAATGGAATGCACTTATCCGTAGCTTTGGAAATAAACCTACTCAATGCGGCTACTTTTCCGGCGAGGCTCTGCACATTTTTGATTTGCCTTGGTTCCTGAATATTCCTGATTGCCGCGATCTGATCTGGATTAATTTCAATTCCATGTGAGCTAACGATAGAGCCTAAGAATTTTCCAGAGGCAACTCTAAATGAACACTTCAGAGGGTTTAGCTTCATCTCGTATCGTCGAAGGATGTCGAACAATTCTGCTAGGTCAGCAGTATGGTCGAACGATTGTCTGGACTTCACTAGCATGTCGTCAACATACACTTCCATTGTCTTTCCGATTTGATTGTAGAACATCATATTCACTAATCGTTGGTATGTCGCTCCGGCGTTCACCGAAAGACGTCACCACATAGCAGTACAGTTCCAAATCCGTGATGAAGCTGGTATGCTCCTGGTCCGGAACATACATGGGAATTTGGTTATATTCTGAGTATGCATCCATGAAGGAGAGAAGTTCGTGACCTGCTGTAGAATCCACCAATTGGTCGATTCTAGGGAGTGGAAAACTGTCCTTTGGGCAAACTTTATTCAAATCTGAGAAATCAATGCAAGTGCGCCATTTTCCGTTGGCCTTCTTAACCAAAACTGGATTTTAGATCCATTCTGGGTAAGCTGAATCTCTAATGAATCCGTTACTTCTTAACTTCTTAACTTCTTCCTTTAAGGCAGCTGACCTCTCAGGGTCAAACATTCGCCTTTTCTGCTTAACGGGTGGATGCTTTGGGTTGTTGCTTAACGAGTGACTCATAATTGAGGGAGATATCCCACACATGTCAGCATGAGTCCAATCAAACACATCCAAGTTGGCCTTTAAAAAGCCGGTCAATTCTTTTGCTCGAATAGGATCTAGCTGGGATCCGATCTTCAAGACCTTCGCTGGGTCATTATCATCGATTGGGATGTCTTCAGTCATTTCATTAGGTGTCGCCATTCTGCCCCCGGGTTCCTCGTCCTCTCTGGGTCCTCGGGCAGTTCTCTGGGCGACTCCTTCATGGTCTTCTTTAATTGCTATGACGAATCCTCCTTCAGGGGGAGGAAGCACCCTTAGTTTCTACGTCTTTTCCTGTGCGTAACAATTTTAGCTCTGCTATATAGCAGGCTCGTCCAGCGACTTGGTCACCCCTGACTACTCCCACTCCTACATCTGTTGGAAATTTCAACAATAGACACCAGGGCGCAATGCATGCCCTTAATTCTGCTAGGGTCGGTCGACCCTAAAAGGTGATTCAATATCCAAAACCACGAATGAGAGAATTCCCACTCTCCGACGGTCTCCTTCTCTCAGAGTTACTGACAATTCTACATATCCGATCGGAGATGTTGAGGCTCCATTGAAGCCGCGTATCCATCCATCGCAGGGTTTCAAATCCGTTGCTTCAAGCTTCATTTGATCAAATGCTTTCTTAAACAGAATGTTAACTGAACTTCCATTGTCCACTAAGACCTTGTGGACTAGAGCAAGACCAATAGTGACTGTGATCACTAAGGGATCTTCGGTGGGGGAATGAACTCCGATACTATCTCTATCACGAAATATGACATCGTCAGACATCGTTTTTTGTTGTTTTATCGGGTGGTATCTTCAGGATTACTGCACTCTCCTACTTCGAAGTGTTTAGCTGTATTTACATATTGATCCATTGCCTTGAAGCTGTGTCCAGCCGGATGAGGTCCTCCAACTATAGTGTTGATAATAATATTCTTCCCCTTCTGCTGAGCAAGGGGCTTAGAAGCGGGTTGGTTTTGATTCGGGGTCTGTCTGGCCTGCCCCGTCTCTTGGAGCAACCTTGTATTCGTCCAACTTTCCTTCTCGAAGCAGTTTTTCAACAACATCTCTTAAATAACGATACTCGTTAGTGGAGTGACCATGAGTCTGATGGAAAATGTAGAATTTTCCTGTTTCACGCTCTTTCTCCATAGTCCCGTGGTGGAGGCCTCTTATACTGAAGAACATTGTACGTGTCCAGGTAAATATTTTCTAATGTATCATTCAATAGCGTGAAGTTTTCAAAAGTTATGAATCGAGGTCTCTTCTGTTAATCGTTTCATCGGTTCTTCTTTTTGTTGTCGTTCCCAGCTTGACGGCCATTTCCTGGTTCTTATTTCCAACATTGACGTCTACCTTCCTAGAACTGTCTCTACACTGTTTGATGGCCACATTGCTTTGTATATCTTCCTTGTCCTTGGCCTTCCTCTTTCGATTAGCATACAATTCCTCTTGGCGCAAGCGAATATTGGTTTTTTCATAGAATATCCCCCTGGTCAACGATGGTTTTCCGGCTAAGTATCTGCCGAACTCCACATCTTTATCTACTCCGTCAATTAAGGCCATCAGGACAGATTGCTCGTGAAGGTCTCTAACCTCCGTAACCGCTAAATTAAAGCGGTCTAAGTGCGACCTCATAGTTTCATCAGGACGCTGCTTGATGAGTGATAATTCAACGACGTTTTGGATATTTGAGTATGGAGTCGGAATTGATTTATGAACCTTTCACTCAACTCTTTGAAGCTGGAGATTGATCATGCAGGCAAGCGAGTAAACCACATTAATGCCACATCCTCTAAAAAGATCGGGAACGCTTTACATTTCACTGTGTCGGGAGCGGCTGCGACATTCATATACCATGAATATCTCATTAGGTGCTGAACTGGATCTGTTCTGCCCGCATAACGGTTCATAGTCGGCATATTGAATCGTCTCGGGAATCGGACGTCCAAGATGTCATCAGTGAATGACGTATGACTGCGGTCTATACCCCAATCCTCATTTCTTTATCCACAGCTATATGTCATGATCTGCCTCACCATTGCTTCAACGTCAGCATTGGTCAAGGTAGATTCAGGATCAACACTCCTTACCCTGCAGGGCCCTCCAGTATCTCTTCGATGTGCTGCTCCCAGGTCTGGGGCCTGAGCAGAGCTTCCTTGCTCCCTATGGCCACGGTCAATCACGCGGCGAAGGGGCGGTAATGATTGATTCTGAATAGGGTCATCAACACCCTGACCCCTAAGCAGAACTGTGGGTCCCTTTATAGGCAAAAGAGCGGGATTATTTGCATTATGATTGTTAGGTCCCAAATTACGTGCCATGTCTTCTCGAGAAGGAAGAGATCCAAAGCGAAGTTGTTTCCCGTTCTCAGGCCTTTCTAATGGTCGTCGCGGGGGTCTAGGAGTCTCTTCTGACGAGGAGTAATCGGGAGTAAAGCGGTGAGTTGGTGAAGGTGTTCTCTGCCTTCGGAGTTCATCGATTTGTCTACTCATCGCAGTCATATTCTGCCACAGTAAAGAACTCTCATGCATTTGAGCTGCCTACTCATCATTGGTCCTTTCCAACATGTCGAGTATGCGTGACAAATCTCCTTCTGTTGCAAGGGTTGAGGCAGGTATTCGGTCACCAGTATTCGTGATTGGACGTGGAGCACTTGGGCCAGGTCGAGCAGGAGCATCAGCATGAGTGGAACGAGCCATAATTTCCTTTTCAGGTCGAGTTGTGGTCCCTTGGTGAGGGCGGTTCGTGGCCCCACATCTGATTTTTGATAACATTAGTACATTACTCATAAAAATAATTAACTGGCTAGACAACAAAAAATATTATCAACAACACTAATTGAATTAACCATGAGCTTTTGTGAACTTGAATAATTCATTAATATTTTCACAAAATACTAGGGATTGAATTATTGTACTTGATCAAATGTATAATATATTTAATTAAAATAGTGGGATAGTAAGAAAACAACTAGCCGTCGGTGGCCATCGGAAGGGTCCGCCGCAACTTGCCTTCTTTCTTGTAGTGATTTCATCTGATCTCATTAGCTAGTTACTGAGGAATTTAACAGTATAATGAATTGAAATGTGTGACTAATCTTTTAACCTATGTTTTGATATATCACTAAAACATTTATCAACAGCATGTCCAACTTATCCTACGTATGTATCACCCAGCTCAACTTTTTGTTAAAACAGGCTTAATAGAGTATGTAGAAAACACCATAAAATTAGAAGTGGCACACAAACCGGACAAGCCGATATATATCGTAGGAGAATCTCTTGGTGCATGCATTGCTCTTTCTGTTGCAGCACGTAACCCCGATGCTGACCTTGTACTTGTACTAGCAAATCCAGGTTGTTCTCATACATGAAAATTATATAATTTTCAGACTATCAAGTTATACAGTTAATTTTCTCATGGTTTTTTCTCTTATAGGAACATCTTTCAGCAATTCTCAGTTGCAATCACTTTCGGTTGTCATGGATGTCGTACCTGAACCACTCCATAATTCTATTCCGTATTTTCTTAGTTTTATTGCAGGTCAGTTAAGGCTTACATGTTCAAATGCAAGATTTTAAATCTCATTCATCTCACCCGAGATAGAAATCCGAGATTTTACCCAAGAATCGAGATTTGGCCGTATTTTTAGTTATATGTGTTTTAAATATCGTCCGTTTTGACCGAGATATAAAATCGATATTTTCTCTAAACTCCGAGATCTGAATCCTTGTTCAAATGTTTAGTGCCTTCCACCTTGACCTAGTAATTATTAATTCTAATTTTGAATGTGTTTACTTATAGTGCTTCTAATATTGTACACATTTCTCTCATTGGCATGTCTGTCACTCTCCATTCTTTGGAACATATTCTCAATTCTACATTACTTCAAAGTATTAATTACGATAGCCAAGTTTTACTCATGATAGCCTAGTTTTACTCATGATATATCCATCAAAATTTGCTAGTTGGTAATATGCTCACATTTACACGTGTCCAATGTAATTTCTTCTTACGTTATTTCTAAATCTATATACATAACTTCTGTAAAAATGATCCTAGACTTATCACAAGAGGGGAAAACAAAAAGAATAATAGATTTCCTTGAAATTAGATTGTTCTTGGTTTATTTATCACCTATTTTAGATCATTCAGTTAAATATTTAGATTGTTGAATGTTTAGCATTTATACCCTTTTGTGACAGTTTTTAAATTTAGGTAATCTGATAAGGATGGCAACCACTACTGACAACGATGAGCTTTCACTTGAAGAGACTATTAGAGCACTACCAATGAGTTTTACTCAAATGCTTCCAAACTTGACTGTGAGCATACAAGCAGGATTATGAACTGCACATGCTATACACATACACAGATGGGGAAGGGTCTGGATCCACCTAAAATCCGCCGCCTTTTTTTTTTTTTTTTTTTTTTTTTTTTTTTTTTTGCAATTTTTGTCAGGATTGGAACAATTTGTTGCAGATATATTTTTTGCTTATTTTCATTAGTTAGATCATGTATGCAAATTTTGAAATCATTCTGGGACTTTTATTCCCTTTAAACTTACATTTCAAATAAACGATGCAAATAAATGTTATTGACGATTTATTAAGGCATGAAATATCAAAGTAATTATTTTTTTTGGAAACAATTCCAAATTTTGCATCGATGGCCTTCATATTGAATATTTTACGTATCTACCAAATTCACTTCAATCCAAAAATTCTCACCTAGAAGATAAGGTAGGATTGGTGGGGATGTATAGGAAAGGGGATTCAATGACATCTCAAAGGGTGCATTATCCCATTAGTCCCCTGGTTTTCACCACAAATTTTGATTTAGATATGTGAGTGGAAAGAGAGAGAAACAACTATTATTTTAGTCGAAATCTGTGGTGGAAATCATGAGGCTAATGGAATGCTGTACTATTTGGGGTGCCATTGAATGCTCCTTATATGCATGTGTGTACACACATATGGCAGTGATCAGCCTTTTGAACATTATGTTCCAAAATAAATAGTCTACATTCTCTCGCCTATCACTTCAGGAGAGAAAATGTATATTATTTGATTCGGAACATGTGGTTGAAATCAAGGGCGATTTGTGTAGTAATAAAAATGAGGTGTAGCCGTTTCTAGCTTATATATGTATATGTATATGCGTATGCATATGCATGTATATATGCATATCCATGTATATATGTTGACACATATGCATGGCTGTGAACATATGTGTATATGTCGAGTATGTTAAGTTCTACTGGAACAAAAATGAATATTTTTTTTTGATTAATTAAAAAAAGACAATTTATGCATTGTCAACTTCTAACCCAATGATTCAGTTTCTATTATAAAACAATTTTCCAACTTAGAAATGGACTAAAACTTTACCATCATCCTTCAGCTGACCACTTTGCAATGAATGGCTTACTTTTATGTAATTTACATCTCTTCCTAAGTCTAGTTAGTTGTTTGATATTACTGTACAATCATCCTTTTTAGCAAAGATTTTTCATGTGTAGGTTGGTTACTAAGTGGTATAATTGTTTGGTGCAGTTTTTGACTGAAATTTTACCAAAAGACTCTCTTGTTTGGAAACTGAAGATGCTAAAGTCTGCATCCTTATATGCCAACTCTCGCCTTCATGCTGTCAAAGCTGATACTCTGATTCTTGCTAGGTACTTAAAATCTGATAGTTTTTTTTTCTTACTTCTAATCATAAAAAAAGTGACAACAATCATTGCTTCTTAGTTGTGTTTCAATGTTTTACATAAATTCAAGTGTAATTTTTCTAAATATTTTGGATTTTGGTCGGTAGTATATACAGGGCTACTTAAAATTATTCAGATTGCAGCCCAATACGTCATATTTGACTCCCATGATAAAACTAAACTTATTAATTATACCGATGATTCAATAAGCAGAAGCATGGATGCACAATATGCATCTTATTCAGTATTCTTTGTCAGATTATTTAGTTAGTGTATCATGCCTTGTGGATTATAATGGTAACTGTATATAGTTGGTGGTGTTGAATGCTACCAATGTAAAACTATATCATTAGATTAACTAAAGTTTTTCGCGATAACATATTGCAAACACTTGTGACAGTTTTACCATTTACCAGTACCGGAGATAATGTTTATATTCCTATTTTTCCAGAACGGAAGGTTTTTGTGTGTGTGTGTATTTTTTTTTTTTTTTGGGGGGGGGGGGGGGTACTTGAGCCTCATGAGCTTGTAAATTGCCCTCCTCCCTCTAAAACTTTTGAAAAAAATAAGGCGACCCCCTGTATATTTTTTCTTCATTTTGTATGATGCAAACATTTGCATTCTTTATAGAATCCGCTACTGTTTTGATCATAACATTGTTAAAATGCTACTTACGTAAAATCTTAAGTTCACAATATCAAAAATAAAATAAAAAAAATGATGATTTGTATATATGGAGTCATATAATACATGCGTGTAAATGATATCAGCATACCAACATTTTTTGAAAGTGAATACAATTCTGCAATTTTCTTCTTCTTCATTTATGCATATTACAAGTGTAATCTACTTGAATCATACTGTTTAACTTAATTTCAATATTTTGCATTGAATTTGAATTTATGGGCTATATTACCAATTTTTATTGTAGTGAATTTATATGTGATTTTATTATTTTGAATTTTGGGGGCTTGCTTCACAGTATAGATAGCAAGAGTTTATTTATTTATTTTAAAAATACCTATTCTAATAAATAATAAGTGAGTTTTTCAAAATCCTTAACCAATAATTATTTGATTTGACCACTAAGTTGTACAGATTGCACCACATATGGTTTTTAATGACCATACGAAGGATTTTGGCAATAAGTGGGAAATCATGATATCATCATTATGCCTTTTCAGTAGATTGCACTTAGTTTTGGTTAATTAAAACACTGAAATAATAAAAGTATAATATAGTTGCACAAAATTGTTGATCTAGTTGATATAATGTTTGCTGGTGTATATGGTTACTGATGGCTACTGGGTCATATGTTCTTAAAAATCATGGGAATAATATATTGCTTGATTTTAGTGGAAGAGATCAGTTGTTACCTAGCCGCAAAGAAGCTGAAAGACTTTCCAAAGCTTTGACAAATTGCAGAATTCGTCATTATAACAATAGTGGCCACACAATTTTCCTGGTATGCAACAGGCTTTCTGCTATATTTTTCCTTCATGGCACTTTAAATTAGTCCATAACTTATTCGTAACGTAATAATATATATAAAGTCATTTCTTATGTTATGGTTTGTAAAACTCGGTAGTATTTCTTCTTGCTTCGGAAAAGATTGACTGTTTATTGCACCATGGTTTTCTTTCTTCCTTTACTTTAGACAATATTGCACCTCAAATACAAAAACATGAATTGTACTGTTGTCAAAAATCTTAAAATCCTACTATTTGAATCCTGTTTCAAATCAAATCTCTTTCACCACTTGTATCATGGAAACTGACCACCCCATGGAGCCTTTAGTTACAAAGTTTGTATCCTCAAATGAATATTTTGTACAATCCGATAACAGATAACTTATCGTGAAGAATATTTCCACTAGTAAACTTCATTTGAGATTTGCGTATGAAAATAGGCCTGTTTTCTGGTATTCAACATTTCAGATTTGCGTATACTGAATGCACACAAACAAAATTTTAAGTTTATTTGTGCAAATTCAAAGTGCACAAAAGTGCGTGTTTGTGTGTGTGTGCATATATAGCTTGTATGAAACTTAGCATGAAAATAGGCCTGTTTTCCGGTATTCAACATTTCAGACTTGTGTATTCTGAATGCACACGAACAAATTTTTAAGTTTATTTGTGCAAGTTCAAAGTGCACAAGAGTGCGTATTTGTGTGTGTGCATATATAAAATTTATATATGCACACTTTCGAAAAGCGCTGTATTATGAAAAAGAGACGTATTTTCATTGTAAGTTTCGATTGAGTCCTAAACTTGAAATATTCAGAGGCCTAATACTAATATGAAATTATGCCCGCCTTGATTTTGAATATGTGCATGTGTGTTTGTTATGTGTACTCTTTGTGTATGTGTGTACATGTGCATGAAGTCATGAACATATTTTGTGTGCACACATATGTGCATGGATGTATGGTGGGTGGGTGTGCGTACGAGTGGGCATGTGTGCATGGACACATGAACACATACACATTGGCAGACAATCACACGCACTTGCATGAATCTTAGGGTCCGTTCGGTTTATATTGTATTTTGTATGTTGAGTTTTCAACATAAATTATAAAAAAAGAAGAGTGGGGGATGACAGAGTGAATGGAAGGAAGATGAAGGAGACAACGGAACTGATGGAGGAGTGACAGGATGATTTGATTCTCATTCTTCCGTTATGTCCTAAAACACAAAAAATATTAAGTAATTTTCTATTTTGTGTGTTAACTACATGTTCTAAAACGGCCATTTTTCACGATATACATGCATCATTACCGCTTTTGTATGGATGAAAACACAGAGACTAGAAAGTAAACCAAACACCAGTTTAATATTTGAAGCAATGTTATATTTTCTTGTATACTAGTAGTTCATTCTAATAAACTTAAACAAAAAGGCAATAGCAATATAACATTTGCGGTGAGAATCATCCCCATTATAAATTATTGTCTAGTATAGACTAATAATATTCGAAGCTGCAGTTATAGCTTGACCTTCGTTGGACAAGAGGCTTTGATTAAAGATCCAATGGTGCTGATTGTTGCATGTTTTAACTAAGGTTCTTTTCTATTAATGTTTCATCAGAAAGCCTAGTTCAAACTTATCTCTGTTTTGCATAAAATTATATCATTAATATATTCTCATAAAATTATATCATTGATATTAATAAATTGTGGTGTATAACTTAGTATGATATTTCTGATGATGCAGGAAGGAGGAAATGACTTAGTAAGCGTTATAAAAGCTACCAACTCTTATCGTCATTCAAGAGTAAAAGATTATGTATCAGACTATCTATTACCTACCCCTTATGAATTTAAGAAGGCAGTTGATGGTTACAGGTAAAGTACACACAATATTTATGCTGAAGGCTACTTATATAAATCATTCTCTACTTGATCATATGGCATCAAACATATGTACTTAAATTTTCTCTCTTCCGGTCCCACATTTTTTCCCCTTTGCACTCCAATTCTTGGAGTTTTCAACTCAAAATTTCCACTTCTATTTGGCTATAATTCTCATGATAGGAAACCTTGGGGGTGTTTCATGATGCCTTAGTGTTAGAAAATTCTATAAATGTGGCTCTACATTATCATATGTTATATATGTATATCATAAAGCATACATAATTATATGAAGAAATTAACGACAAGATAATAATAGTATTTGAATATGATTTTCGAATTGAAGTGGTTAGCGTGGGTTTTTATAACTTCTGGGCATAGTAATAAAGGTGAGTCCATTGCCTATACCAAGGCATTGCATTACAATTGAGTTTATAAGTTAATTGAATTACATGTTAATTATTGTTTATTATTATTATTATTATGTGGTATTGATCATGTTCATTTCCCTCAATATGGTGTATAATCAAAATAGTAATTTGAGTACAAGATCATTTATTTCTTCATGACCACAATGTAACAGTATGTCCAGCAATAAACCACCAATTCTTGTGTTTGACAGATGGGTAGAATTAGCTGCAGATCCTGTTATGCTATCAACACTGATGAACGGGAATATAGTAAGAAGCCTAGAAGGAATTCCATCTGTGGGTCCTACTTTATTTGTTGGATATCATATGTTAATGGGTTTTGATTTAGGCCATTTAGTCTCGAGGCTGTTTACAGAGAAGAATATTCATCTCCGAGGAATTGGTCATCCATTTATGTTCGACAGAGATTGTGAAAAGCTTATGTTTGATTCTTCATTTTTTGATTCGATTAGAGTTATGGGTGCGGTTCCAGTCTCTGCCTCTGGTCTCTATAAGCTGTTATCAAAGAAATCACATGTTCTGCTTTTTCCAGGAGGTGCACGTGAAGCTTGTCATAAAAAGGCAAGAATTTTGACACCATATTCTCTACAAGATTGAATCATCTGCAATGGTTCTCGACCACAAATGGTTCTTCTAGAGCTTTGGACTACTGTAATTGCTCATAGCAATCAGTGCCTATTAGACTGACATGATATTATAAACAAAATTCACCTGCGATCTGGACCATTAGATTTGATCCAATGACCCGTTACTCTAGATGCTTTGGTTCCAATCACATTTCATTATCGATAAATATACAAAAGTTGATATTGAGGTAGATAATCATTATCAACTTGGTTTATTGTATCTTGAACATCTTGAACATACAAGAGTTCAGAATAACAGCCAGACAAAACGTTGTTCGTAATCTAGGTCTTGCAAGTTCAGCTTGCAAGAAGCTGCAATCATCATTACATAGATTTTACTGGTGCAACAGCCAATTTCATATATATTTTCACCCAAAAGTAAGAAAAAAAAAAGTGTTCTTGTTTTCTTCTTTTAGGGCGAGCAGTACAAACTGTTTTGGCCAGAGCAATCAGAATTTGTTAGGATGGCATCAAGGTTTGAGGCCACTATCATACCATTTGCTGTTGTAGGTGAAGATGACATAGCAGAGGTTAGCAATATTATGTTAACCTGAACCTGCATGCTTGCTCGTGGTTTCATGTTATATTTTCTTGATTGATATATGCTTGAATTCCAAGTAATGTTATGTCAGGTCGTTCTGGATATAGACGATTTAAAAAACATCCCCTTCTATGATAGGCTTCACAAGGCGATAAACCAAGAAAGAATAAGGCTGAGGCATGTTTTATTCCTCTTTTTCTTAAGGAAATAAAAAGTAAATCGAATCCATACATGCATTTTTTCGTTAAACAAGCATTGATGCTTATAGGTCTGATGTGAGTGGAGAAGTTGGGAATCAAGATTTGTATCTTCCTGGCATAATGCCTAAGCTCCCTGGGCGGTTGTATTTCTTATTTGGGAAACCAATCGAAACAAAAGGTATGTTACGATAAATCACCTCTTAATTATGTTTTCGATCATCATTGAATGCTTCCCTCATTAAATATCATCATTGTATGTTGGTTTTGAAACTGTTTGACTGCTTTTATCTTAATTGCATTACTTTTGAAACTGTTTTACTACTTTTGGATGCCTTTTTATTACCTATGGTGATCGCTTCTTCATGTTCTTGATGCACTCATGTATTTTAATCTTTCGTAAATAACTTGGTTAATTATGCAGGCCTCTGGGCAAGAAGAGTGGGTTAAGTTGAATGTTATATGCAAAAATGCTACTTGGACCGAAATCAATCATGTCATTTCATGCAAAAATAATGTTGACCATGGAGTTATGACAACCCCCGGACCCCTTCCCTTCATTTTGAAATCCGCACTTTTCTACTCACTATTACCGTGCACTGTTCTACAGTTATATGTTGTATATCACACAATTTATTGGCATCAAAAAATGGGTTGCCTTCTCCTTATTTATTTCCCCTTGATTGGTCTTCTTCATCGTTGCTTGCTTGCTTTTACAGGGAGGAGGAATGAGTTAAAAGACAAGGATAAAGCTCAACGTCTATACATGCATATAAAGTCTGAAATAGAAAACAGCATTACTTACTTGAAGGAGAAAAGAGAGAAAGATCCATACCGAAGTATATTTTCAAGGCTTATCTATCAGGCCATTAACGGCACAGATGTTGAAATACCAACATTTGAGATTTAATGAAGACCAAGTAGCTCATAGTGCCTGTATTTATACCATTCATTTTTATTGATGTAAACATTTCATTTGCGATATAGGTGTATAACTTTGTTATATCATTTTCAGTTGACATTCAACTGATAGCTGTATAATTTGTTCATCCCAAAGGAAAACAGTGATCTTAAGGGATTGAAATAAACAAGCGTGTACAACAGATATGCATATACATTCGACAAGTACCCGTCTCCCACTCTTATGTATTCCTTTTTTAGTTCCTTTATACTCTCCTCCATCAAAAGTTCTGGGAATGATTTTCTTGTATTGTGGTTCTACAATTTTTATTTTTATTTTATTTACTTATTTTTTATTTTTTAAATTTTAACCGCAGAAGTAAACATGAAATTTTGGATTGTTACTGAAACTTCAACTGACTACAGCGTAATATTTCACTCGATGGTTAAATGTATAAATTTGGTAACTCATATTATTTTTATGATTTTGAAAAAAGTAGAAGATTTAAATGATTAGAAATCATTCTTGTAGAACATCTTGATTGAAAATGGATTATATTTGTAAAAAAAATTAACATCAATGGGGTTACGTGTACATATTGATATGTGTAACCATGTACATGCGTATGCGGTATTCTGCCACATTACTGTGCTTTTTCAGCCCTTGGAGAAAGGTTTTCTTCTCCTTTTTGATATGATATCTATTATGTTATTAAAAAAAATTATGAAAAAAAAATGCTTTTGTATATTTACATAAACCTTCATAAATTCCTTTTCATCCCTTTTTTGCTTATATGTTAAAAAGGAGAAAAATTATCAGTTAAAGTGGGTTTTGTAGATAAGTTTTTATGTTAAACGCTTAATTTTTAAAAACAAAGCGCATCATTTCAAAATTGCATTTTGAATTGATGGTTTGTATAAATATTTCTAATGCCAAATATTGATTTGCGACTTCGAACAGTTAACTTATTTTAAATGATCGTTTTTTTACGGAAATCTCACCATCATAAAGAACATGTTCACAAAATTAATTTGATCAACCTTTTTTTAAACATAAAAGGCGAACGAACCCTTTTGCACAAATGTAGATTCAATCTCTCTGATCCTTGTTTATTTGGTTTGAATGTGTTTATAAATTAGAATTTTAAAAGAGATTGGAGAATTGGAAATGACAGAGCTTCGCTGCTGCTGCCTCCAGAAAATATGAGCAAAAGAGTGGGGTCTACCCCTTTATTTGTTGGCGTAGAAATGACCCTAAATTGTTGGATTTATATCCAGAAAAATCTTTCCGTTAATATATAATTTATAATATCTTTAACCCTAGCCACCGTTGGAGTGCAAAGATAAGGGGTGTCAACCACTCTGTTCGTCCTGCCTCCAGTGGGAGCAGGTGACAAATGTTAGTAAATATATTATTTATTCTATTTATTTATTTTCCGTCCGTTTTTGTATTTCGTCCGTAATTTTTTTATACGAACTCCGTTCGCGAAGTTCCGAACATGAAAGTTGACTAAAATTCTGTTACAAACGTAATGGTGTAAGTATCATGGTAAAATTTCATCATTTGCAAAATTCCTTTTTTGGAATATAACTAAATAGCTAATTTAATTATTGCCAAATTCGTGAGTGTTACACTTAAATTGTTGATAACCATAAATCACCAGTTTATTTGTCCCCTAAAAAGATAGTACAATATAGGTCTCCACATGTTATAAGAGGTGGTGCATAAGACTACACTAAAGAAGTACACATAGAAAAGTAATTTCACTTGACACAAATATTTCTCTCCTTAAAACTGAAATAAGGAATATCATACAGACTCATAAGGAGGAAAGCACAAAATCACAAAAATCAAAGAAACACGGGAGCTCATTTAAGAGTTTAGACCACAAAAAAATGAAATAACCACATACACACACAAAATCTTCAAATAACTTGAAGGTGTATATATATATATATATATATATATATATATATATATGTACTCATAAAAGGAAAACTCGTCCATGGCGACAGGCTTATTGCCTGCTTTCGTTCATGCGTGAGTTTCTCCTTTCTCCTCGTCCTATCTGATTTCTATTCGATTTCCATCTGTTTACTATTTGATTTTCATCTGTTTCCCTTCTGATTTCCAATCCGATACCATTAACGAAATTTCATTTTCGTTGATAAACCATATTTTCAATTTTTTCTGCAAATCTAAATCTCGTTTTTCATCAGGAATCTAGATCTCGTTTTTCATCAGGTTTTCACAGCTAATTTCAGATCCGAAAATAATCTACACAGACTTCCAGATCTGCCCAAAGATAGATCTGGTTTCTTAGCAATCTCCTAGCTTCTGATCTACGCATCTCTGGGCTAATTGCAGTAAATACAGATCTGGTGCGAAGCTGTTGGAAATGAGGAGTTCGATCCGACATCTTTGTGATTTTGGTATGTATGTTTGTTGATTTTAGAAGATTGTGTTAGATCTGGATATGCTATGGATTGGTTTTGATTGCGGAAATTGATTTAATGGTCTTGAACTAATATAGAAAATACGGTTTCAGATTTTAATCCTTCTCAGTAGTTTTTGATTCAGAAATACTCGATATAATCATAATGTTGAGTGTAAAGTAGCAAGCCTTTCTAGCATTCCCCAAATTGTTAAGGTCTCCAACTAGAGGATATGGTAGTTCTACAGAATGTTTGGGCAAGTTTTGGTCTATTTGAGGTTACTACGAGGAAGTCTGATTTTAGCACTCCTCTCCTCAAATGGTTGCGGGTAGATGGCTACCAGTTTCTAATAGTTCAAATGTGGTTGGGGATTCTTAGTGCTCTCCTCAGATCTTGTTTCTGTATTGGAGATGGTTACAGTTGAGATGGGGAAAGAGTTGTCTTCTTTAAGTTATCAGAATCTTTTGCAAGACACTGACACTTCGTTACATATGCTGTAATATAGATTCAGACACTAAGATTGATTCACAGGGTTGTGAATCATCAACCAGATTTAGGGTCTGAGTTTGAATTCTTGAGAACTTGTGCTGTGTTGAATACTGGTCTGTTTGCAGATAGTTTTTCTAAGATGGCTTGGATGATAATGGTTCGAAATGCTTGGTTATGATTCGGAAAAGCTGCTATCTTCTACTATGAAGTAAATTGATGCTAAAAGGATGGAACCTTGTATAGAAGACGATCTGTAAGTTGGTTCGGGAGATGTGCGGTTTAGCACATAAGCGGGATGGCGACCTTATCATGGGTCAATTTAGTTTGTTTTATGTTTTAAGGTTACTTGTATTTTCTTTGCTGTATAGGTTAGTATGCTAACCTCTTTCGTGTATCTTTTCTTTTGCTAATAAAGTGAACCAATTTTCAAATATATATATATATATATGTATGTATTGAAAACCTAGGAGAACTCATAGGATTTGTAACACTCTGTAAAATACACGCTAAATAGGCATAGGTGATTAATAGGCATCTCAAAGTGGTGAAATCATCAATAAACAAAAAAACATAGAAACCATAGGATTTGTAACACTCTGTAAAATACACGCTAAATAGGCATAGGTGATTAATTTAAGAATAACTAATAATAATTAATTAATAAAATAATAATAGGCTGAATATACAAATATTTAATAATTTGGAATTTGGTCACTAAAATATTACCATTGTATTTGTGGCAAGATTCTAGTTTGTATTCATATTTTATATATTGAAAACGGAGCTTAAATGAAAAAGTTACGAATAAAACACATTAGACAATAATAATATACACACAAGGTTTGAATTTGAACTTGTAAACTTAAATCTATACTATATTAAATACAAACGACATAAGAGAATATATCCTTTTCGAATTTTAAGTTTTGTGTGTGTGTGTGTATAACTGATAAGAAGGGGACAACATCTCAAAGAAACAATAAGAATTAATATAAAAACCAACATGTGGGTAACATAAATTCACCATTCCTACGACTTTAAGGGGGGTCGACTGCCTCCCCTTAAGGAGGGTTCGACCAAGCGGTCGAACGCCCTTTTAGGGACGGCGTCGACTGCCTTACAGAGGAAAAAGTGGGGTGACGGCTCGGTTTAGTTAAGTTTTGCTACATGGTTTGTTAATTTTAATGGCTTGGATTTAATATTTTGAATCAATGATTCATACACACTTCAACAACTATAAATAAGACCTTAGCCTCCTCTCTAAACCTCAAATCCTCCTCGAGACTCCGCCTCCATTCTGTCTCTCCTCCATTTTTCTTAGTTCTAGACTAATTCAAGTTAGTTTTCTTCTTCTCAAATATAACATATTTCTATCTTTTCTTTTTCTAATTTCTATATAAAATTTTGGAGGTAGATATATATATATACATATACATATATACATATACATATATATATATATAAAAGATTCTAATTTGATTCCTATATATGCACAATAATTTAGGAGAAGTAATTGGAGTACGTATATTCGAGGTTGTAATCCAGAATTTGATTATTCACAGTCTTCATCCTATTGTTGTTGTTGAACTGTGAGTGGGAATCCTTTGAAGTTTGCATATTTTTTGTAATTGTTAGTTTAAAACTGGATTGTTCATACCTATAGAGATTTGGGACTCTGACGAAAAAAACATTTATAAATCCTCCAAATCTCTAATAAATTGAAAATGGTTAATCTAGAGTTTATTTGAGTTTTGGATTATCGATGTAAATAAAGATGGATTTTGGGTGTATGTGTAAATTTACCATTAAGTCTGATTTACTTTTATTTTATTTTATTGTAAATCAAATTAACGCAAAAGTGTGTATTTCGATATTGTAACTTATATATGTTTAAACCTTTATTTTCATAAAATAGATGGTTTAAATGTAATTAAACACATATGATCAAAACCCTAGTTTTTTGTAAATATCTCGAATGAATATAAGGCAGTGCTAGAAAAAAAAAATACATATATTGTTGTTATTCATCTTGTCCCTTTTTACATATGAAAGTAATAATAAAAACCTAGGTTGCAAGTTATTCTATTTGTGCTATGTTATTTCCCAATTATTTCTTCATATTTGAAATAAGAAATTATATTATATGTTGTGAAAGTTTGGGAAATATGGCTTATAAACCTTAATTATATGTTAGGATTGACATTTTTACGTTTAGAACGTTTCCTTTACGTGTGCCACTAATCTCGCTCTTATTTACATATATTATACGAGCGTCGCGCGTGATCGTGGCACGCGCCCCGCACGTGGATTGTTATTGACCCATTATTCAAAGGCCAATGCATATAGAAAAAAGTTTTAAAAAGATAAAAATATCTAAGATCAATGCAAGTTCAATCTATGCTCAAAGTTTGTGAGTAATCTTAACTTTCACCATCATGAAACTGCAAGAACAACAGATAATTAGAGTGTCAAATGTTCACAATCTCAATTGCTTCTCTCGGACAAATGTGACTTTTGATCCTCAATGACAACCAATGTAGAGGAGTATTTCTTAATCCTCAAAGATATCAATATATTGGAACCAATTCCAATTGAAGGAAAAATATATGAATAAATTTTAGATTTCTATGAGCCAATAGCAGAAGATACTACAGCTCTAGCTTAAAAAAATGGGCGTAAGGCAAACATCTTGATGGTATAAATTATATCATCAAGGTATGAAGTAGTAAGTACCTGAGTTATGGTGGTAGGCGGCCAGGCACAACAGTACTAGTTTGAATAAGAAAAATATCGGTAAATAAGACAGTACATATGTTTATATATAATGACATACCAAAAAAAAAATTTTATGACCTTCACCATCTAACCTGAAGTTTGAAACCATAGCAGTAGTAGTCAAGAGAAGTGAACAATAAAGATTAGCAAAAATGAAGAGAGAATTGAAAGTAAAATTTGGTACGATTTCAAAACTTATAGTTAAATCGCAACCAAATTAAACATTAATTCATGTATTAGTTTATAAATCGAGAGTTATACCTGAATAAAACTTCCATCTTTCTTCAACCGATTGGATTTTGGAATTGGTTGTTTGAATCTTAGCCCTCCAAGCGTCGAGCCTCGATGGATATCCACAAGAACGCCTCATCCTTTGATCGAATCAAGGGAGATTAAAAGGTTGGTGCTAGCCGCCATTATCTAGGGTTTTGGAGGAGTAAAAAAAAAAATCTCGGTGTTTGTTTTTGGATCTTATCCTTATCCAAATGGGTTAGCCGCTATTTTCTACTAATTAAAGGAAGTGTGAGTTCCCCTTTTTAAAATAGAAGTTCACCCAAAATTAGGATCTAAACCGACTACTTATTCCATCCTTAAACAAAATATCAACATATTTTATTTGACCAAAATAATTTCTCTTTTAAAACGTTCTACTGTGTGACCCCATAGGTTATTACAACGTTGGCAATGATTTTAAATCATATTTTAAAATCATAAACAGTGATTGGCATCTAGCAATGTGTCGCTGCTACCCAAGTTATAATAAGATCATCGATTCGATACAACCTTTCCGTGAACAGTGTATCAATGTAATATAATCCTTTTAACCGTTATATCCAGGATTAAACTAGAGGCATGGATCGTATCATCCTCGTTATAATTTAATCCGTATTTCTTGATCGTTGAGTAGACTGTTTAAAACAAATCAGTATTTGAGCACGACCATGCATTTCACAGTCTCACTCAATCAAGAGGCCCATGGATATCACTACGAATATATCGTAGGGTTAAATTCCATCTATATCATTCATAATTTTCATTCGATTCGAGATGTATCCAATAATCACCGTTATCGTCACTCTGTTACGAAATAACTTTAGATGATATCAAAACACAAATATCCTCGAATAAAATTATAATGATTTCAGGTTTGAGGACCATTACATCACTGTCACTATGAGAATAACTCATGATACTGTTAATTATATTCCATGGAGTTATCTCACGGTGGGTCAGCCCAATACGCTATTCTCTAATACGTATTTATGTCTTGACTTTAATATCACGTATATCAATGATCAATGAGATGTGATCATCAGTCAATCAACATACTAGTCTCAGCGTTTTATTGTTGTCCTATATATATGTACAACAAAACTCGACTAGGGACATTTAAGAATTACAATACTTAACATATTATATAATCTCAAATTCAAGTCACTCACTTGAACTATATAATTCTGTATTATAATTCTAAGGACTTCTATTATATTAATATTTATATTATGCAGTAAATATAATATAATATTATTTTATTCCAAATAAAATAATAACATCAACAGTGTTATTAATCTCATCAAATGAATTGCCTCTAGGGCATAAACTCTAACAACCTCCCACTTGCACTAGAGTCAATTATTCATGTATCACACATTCATGAAACTAGTGTGACTATTAAACTTCCACTGCGACGGAGTCTAATTCAGTAGGTCTGCAACGATACAACTTTTGTAACTTTGCAGATATGTTCATTTCTTCTGTGAACAGTTTCACATAAGAATTATATTTCTTAAATATATGTTGGATCAATAATGAGTTTAATGTTTTAGGCCTGAGCAACAGCCATATTGTTATCGCAATGTAAATCATTGGATCAACAATGAATTAAGTTCAACTTATGAACTTTTAATCCAAACATTTTCTTTCTCAGAATCAGTATTTATTTCTTGTTTTAAAACTATCATTATTTACAATAATCAATGTGTTATCAAATAACATTAGAATTATTGTCTCACTCCCACTGAATTTCTTGTCTATACAAGATTTAATGGTATTTTGTGGTTTCCGAGACAATTCGAATTTTATTTCATTCCCATCGGTATCTTAGAGACTGACTCTCCTTTAAATGAGTACCAATTCGAGCAATAAACATTTTATTCTTAGAGGATTTATAAAATTAATATCCATTTGTTTCTTGTGGATATTACACAAAATAGTTATATGATTTGGGTCTGATCTTATCAGAGGAAGAACGTTTAACAAACGCCTTTCATCCCAAATCATCGTATTAGACATACTGGGACATTTCCTAGTCCATATCTTATATGGCGTCTTTAAATCGTTCTAGTGGGATTTAATATAATTGTTCTAAATTTAATTTATTGGAAGATCTATATGACTTATCATCAATCGTACTATATCTTATAAGGTGCGATTTCTCCGTTCAGACACACCATTCTAATATGATGTTCTAGGTGGAGTGAGTTGTGAAACAATTTCAAACTCATTTTGATAGTCATTATATACTTGGCTTAAATATTCTCTTTTCGATCTATTCGAAAAGTTTTTATTTTCTATTTAAAATTGGTTTCTAACTTCACTTTCAATTCTTTGAACTCTTCAAAGGATTCTCATATGTGTTTCATAAGATACACATATCTGTATCTACTGACATCATCAGTGAAATAAATGAAGTAATAAACCTACCTCTAGCTTATGTATTCATTGCTCTGTGTACATCATTATGTATGAGACCCAATACTTATCGCTTATTCACTGTGTCAAGTGAAAGGTGATTCAGTTATTTTCCTAATAAACAAGATCAGTATTTTCATATGATTCAAAATCAAATGATTTTAAAATTCCATCATTATGGAGTTTTAATACACTTTCTTGTTTATATACTCTAACTGGTAATGCTAAAGGTATGTTGGATTCAAATCATTCACTTTATAATTATGTCAAGTACATTATAGTTAATGATTTATAAAGTTCATTAACTATTCGTGAAACTCCATACGATATTTCATTTAAATAAAATGAATAACAATTATCCTTTATTATAAATGAAATTCAAACTTGTCTGAACAAGATATATTATAACATTTATTTTAAATGGAATTTCATAATAACAATTATTTTATTAATTTTATTAAGCCAGTAAACACAACAAGAATCAACTTTCTATGGATAATCCAGCAACTTTTGTTTCATTTCCATTCGTAAGTCCACTTGTCATTTTATCAGATTTCTACTTATTCTGTAATTTCTTTAAATCAACATACATTTATGTGATTTATATCTAGTATCTAATACTAGGAATGTATAAGTAGATTATTATAACATTTATATCTTATTCAGTTGAAGTCATACTTTAACTTTTGTTTTATATCCTCTATATTTGTTAGAACAATTACGTTTTTATTTTGTTTGAGGATAATCCCCAACATTTCAATGTTAGTCAAGAAATTTGATTCAATTCAATTTATCCTTCTTAAGGATTAATTTAAATTATCGGAGTTATTTATTATTTAATATCTACAGTAGATAATAAATAATAACTGATTCTTTAATATTTATTTAATATAAATTTTGACAATCAAAATTGTATACTAACATAAACGTGTAATTTAAACTAAAATATGCTCCCACTCAAATTAACATCCCTTTATTTATATACATATATCAGTATATATATATAATGGTGTTCCAAGATCCATATCTAATTATGTCTTGACTCTGCTTTGGAAAATCCCCAAAACACAACCTTTTAGGTAGACATCTTATGTCAATTATATCATACATATAACTCCTGGATCGCATGACGAACATTTCGTTCAGTATTATTCATATGCTCAATATATAGAATGACTCACGCTGTTGTCTCTAAGCCATAATCTTATTATGCAGCTTAGTTAAGTCAAACCCAATAATACAGTTCAAGTATCACTTTTACTCCGTCGCATATAACCAAAATAAAAGAATGCACAATGCTTTGGCATTACCTACATCCAGTGATTTTGGACATTGATGAGTGTATTATTGGAAGACGTCACCATGACTTAATATAACAAAATAATTTGCTTTAAAGGGAATTTTAAAATTCGTAGTGGTGAACGATATCAGTTTTATTTACATATATCAAATATATGTATTTTATATTCGTAATATAATTGGTTTTGGATTAAAATATATTAAATACATATGAATACGACACTCGTGAATTCAACGTTATTTAATAAACATGTCTACCATCTTGTGAACATTTCAATATCTTACCGGTCATATAACGTTTTATGTTCCAGTCCATGCATCATATACAACGGTTAAAAGGAAATGAATTCAAACCTTTATACAAAATAGCCCTTGCCCCTTTGGGCATATGAACAGATTTTAAGGATCATAAAATATATGTATATATATATTTCAAATGCAAGAGTACTGCATCTATTTCCTTCAATAGTATACATAGTGAGAATTAATTCATATAACAGCATAAACTCAAATAAACATTTATACAATTCTTTAGAAATGTCATATATATCAACATATATTCATTTCCTAAATACATGTTTAAAGTTGCAACATTTGCTTGAGATATTACAAAACTGTTTTGAATTAAAGCATTGCATATTTTGAACATACATTTTCTGCATATCAGACTTTAGATCATTGGTAACATAGACCAAGAAATATACATAGTCAGATCATTTGAGTGTATGTTCATTTGAATTACATAATAAGGTCATAACACAACATTCATCTATACAATCAAATGGTCATTCACAGTCCTATATCTTTCAGCCTTAGTTAATAATACAGTCACACTGCAAAATCAAAATTAAAATCACACTTGCTGCTTGCATCTTGCTTCAGTAATAGCCAAGGGTACTGCATCATCTTCGCCATCCATATGACCATACTGGTTCAGTCACACTGATCCACCCCTTAGGCATATTCTGCATATATTTATCCACATATGTTTAATTTCAGATCAACATCTATTTGAAATTAACAGTGCATCATTCATGCTTTATATACATATATATATATATATCAAATATGTATATGTATATGATTACTGTTTAAATTCAACTGCATATGTATATATATATATATCATAATATATATATATATATAAGTGAACAATATTAACAAATGCCTTATACTGGTGAACAAATGCATTCATCACATTTTCAGGAATCTATATCCTTTAATAAATAAACTGTGTAAACCCATTTCTGCATCTTTATGCGATTTTTTTTTGTCACATTAAACATATATTCAGATTGAAAGTCAATCTGTATAATTCACGTAATTATCGACATATATCTAATATATGTATATATTCATAATGGGTTCAAAACCATCTATTCTGATCCAAACATAACTGTGGATATCATAACGAGTGTGAGCACTATTTGCTCTTTTCTGATGTTAATCAAAAGGTATACTGATAGCATAGATTTAAGCATTAGCACGAATAGTATCATATACTGATTGAGTTGAATATTTTGGTCCATAACATTACGTATGCAAATTGCATATCAAAATATATGTATGACCATAGCAGTTTTATCTATTAAGACTTGTGACGGTTTTATACACTTTGTTTATATATCACATCATCGAAGCAAGTATGTTTAAGCATCGGGAAATATCAAAGAATGAATTGAGGATTTTGTAATACATCTATTATAGATAAAATTTGGCACTAAATCCTCTGCTAAATCATATTGCAAAAGGTTTTAAAATCAGATTATAGCATTCCCATATTTATCATTATAAAATTGGGATTAGCAGATTCCATCTATATATATGCCAATGTATATTTAATGGAATGATTAAATAACAAAACATTTATTATAATCTGATCTTGTTCTGGGTTATTATCTATACAGTGAGATATTAACACCAATATAACTAACATGAATCTCTAATTCACGTTGTGCAATCCCATTGACCACATTTGATCAGTATTCAAAATACAATCATATGACCTGTTTTATGAAAACACTGTCTAAACAGTTTTTATATAAGTGATTTCTTAAATCAAATATAATTGGAATTATTAATTACTGTTAAGCAAACAAAAAAATTAACATCTGGAAAATGTAAACAGGGCATGACTTGGTCAAGTACCAAATCAAACAAATTTTGAATTCATACCCAGGTTTTAAAAAAAAAATTCTTAACAAATTACCACAATTTTGATTTCATTAAATCAAAATTTTAATTTGAAACAGTCTTTCTGTTTTATCAATTAGTAAACTAATTTTGAATCAAAAATTATGTAATAAAGTCAGGTCATTACTCTAATCTATCAAACATTTTGATATCCTCTCTCACAGGAATTAATTGTTTAACTCTGAATTTTAATTGTATTCACTCAGAGGTGAATACATTAAATCAGATTTCCAGAGTTCAGGTTATCATTGTAACAGATAAAACTGGAAACATTTTAGAATCAATATCATATATTAATTCCCAATTCAATACAAATTTTAACCTCAGTGAAACAATTTCATAATAATAAATGAATTTATACTAAATTCTAATATCAGGGCATACTGAGATTAAGATAGGGAATAAGATTATTTATATATATCATAATATATGTATGGTGACCTGAAATTATCATTTATTCATGATCAATATCATGATGATTCAAAAGCAAAATGTAATCGGACTGTGAATCTTTTATACAATTATTTTCATCAACAATCAATATTGTTGCCTTGTGATTAATATCATAACAGGTTTAAGTATAACTATTGTGATTTAACATTTAAATCAACAAAAGTTAAAACTGATTAATTAACTCTATCTGACAATTAAATTTGTCAAGTCAGAATTCAATGTAGCAGATTTTGGATATATGTAAAAGGAATAAGTACATCACATATACAGATAATATTAAAATATATCCAATCTACTAGATAAAGCATACAAGGTCAGTTGTTTAAACAAGATATAAATGTATATCATACCATTCAATATGATAAATAGGATCTGAGCTTTGTTTAAAATTAATATCATATATTAATTTATAATTCACCTCAGATTTACAGTAATATCAAAACTGGATATAAATTGTAGAATACCAGAATTTTAAACATGGGATGGTTTAAACCTTTTAAACCATAATAAGACAATCAATTTTAATATAGTGATCTAAATATAGTATACACTCATAAATATATATATATACACTATATATATACATATATACATATATATATGTCTATATTTATATAAAATATACAAAATCAACGATTGATCAACCCTTATTTATGAAATCAGCATCCTTAACGACTTGTTATTTTGATAGATCAAAACTGTTTTGATCTACCAGGAGGCTTCTTTGATAAATTAATAAGGTAATAGTAATTTCAAATTTTGTTAAGATTAGAAATAACTATCATTAAATCCAGTTCGAAATATTAAATCAAATACAAAACTTTGTTAACAGTAACACACATTTAAAGGCTTGTATCAAATACATACTTTAATTTATAGTAAAACAATTTCATGTTCAAAATCGAAATTAGCATGAAAACTTGAATTCATGTATTTTAATGATTTCAATTTTGAATTCAGAAAACAGAGATTTCAAATACCTTTATACTCAGGAATCAATAAAGTTCATAGGATTCAAAATTGAACCTGAAACATTTCAGATCTTACATGATGAACAAATTCATCTAAATCAGTATCTATATTACAGATCGGGTTTCGATTTGAACTATTCACACCAAAACTCTAATTATCTCAACCTATAAATAACATGAACCCTAGCTCTGATACCATTGAAAGTAAAATTTGGTACGATTTCAAAACTTATAGTTAAATCGCAATCAAATTAAACATTAATTCATGTATTAGTTTATAAATCGAGAGTTATACCTGAATAAAACTTCCATCTTTCTTCAACCGATTGGATTTTGGAATTGGTTGTTTGAATCTTAGCCCTCCAAGCGTCGAGCCTCGATGGATATCCACAAGAACGCCTCATCCTTAGATCGAATCAAGGGAGATTAAAAGGTTGGTGCTAGCCGCCATTATCTAGGGTTTTGGAGGAGTAAAAAAAATATATCTCGGTGTTTGTTTTTGGATCTTATCCTTATCCAAATGGGTTAGCAGCTATTTTCTACTAATTAAAGGAAGTGTGAGTTCCCCTTTTTAAAATAGAAGTTCACCCAAAATTAGGATCTAAACCGACTACTTATTCCATCCTTAAACAAAATATCAACATATTTTATTTGCCCAAAATAATTTCTCTTTTAAAACGTTCTACTGTGTGACCCCATAGGTTATTACAACATTGGCAATGATTTCAAATCATATTTTAAAATCATAAACAGTGATTGGCATCTAGCAATGCGTCGCTGCTACCCAAGTTATAATAAGATCATCGATTCGATACAACCTTTCCGTGAACAGTGTATCAATGTAATATAATCCTTTTAACCGTTATATCCAGGATTAAACTAGAGGCATGGATCGTATCATCCTCGTTATAATTTAATCCGTATTTCTTGATCGTTGAGTAGACTGTTTAAAACAAATCAGTATTTGAGCACGACCATGCATTTCACAGTCTCACTCAATCAAGAGGCCCATGGATATCACTACGAATATATCGTAGGGTTAAATTCCATCTATATCATTCATAATTTTCATTCGATTCGAGATGTATCCAATAATCACCGTTATCGTCACTCTGTTACGAAATAACTTTAGATGATATCAAAACACAAATATCCTCGAATAAAATTATAATGATTTCAGGTCTGAGGACCATTACATCACTGTCACTATGAGAATAACTCATGATACTGTTAATTATATTCCATGGAGTTATCTCACGGTGGGTCAGCCCAATACGCTATTCTCTAATACGTATTTATGTCTTGACTTTAATATCACGTATATCAATGATCAATGAGATGTGATCATCAGTCAATCAACATACTAGTCTCAGCGTTTTATTGTTGTCCTATATATATGTACAACAAAACTCGACTAGGGACATTTAAGAATTACAATACTTAACATATTATATAATCTCAAATTCAAGTCACTCACTTGAACTATATAATTCTGTATTATAATTCTAAGGACTTCTATTATATTAATATTTATATTACGCAGTAAATACAATATAATAGAATATTATTTTATTCCAAATAAAATAATAACATCAACAGTGTTATTAATCTCATCAAATGAATTGCCTCTAGGGCATAAACTCTAACAAGAAGTGGGGATTACAATTGGTATTTAAAGGGTGATAAGATATTCTATTGTGCTATTTTTGTGAAGATTTGAGTATCCAAAAAAAGTCATAAAATAAATACCTCCTTATTTTTGTGGGAATTCGGCCAACCTTCCTTTATTAGCATGTTTAGAAGATTTTGTTTAATTTGGCTGAATTTCCTTTATTTTTGTGGAGAACGCCGAAATGGATGATGAAGAAAATTAAATGCTTTACATTTTAATTTGAAAGTGCTAATATGTCAAATCCTAAATCCTAAATACAATTTAATAATTGTCCATATATATTTTATAAGGTATTAAATCTAATTTGATTAATATAAAAATGCACAACAAAACCTAACATGTATTTCAAATCTTTAATTCAAGTAAACTGAATAAATGGAAAATTTTCTTAATTTATTGCGAGAAAAATTAGGAAATAAATTGAGATAAAGGGCATATTTGAAATGCTTATTTAAAATTAGCATATACGTCAATTTCCTTTATTTTTGTGGAGAATGTGAAAATGGACAATAAAGGAAATTAAATGCTTTCAATTTAATTTGAAAATGCAAAATTTTCTTAATTTATTGCGAGAAAAAATAGGAAATAGATCGAGATAATAACAATTAATGGCATTCATTGCCCCTTCCTTTTAATTGTGTAAGAATAATTAAGTAAAGGGCATTTTCGTTAGTTTAGGTATACACCAAAAAAAGTGTGACACCAAATTTATTCCGATTATTAGTAAAGATAGTGTATTTAACGTATCACAAATGCATATTAAATATGTTTAATTAGGAATTCAAATTTAAAATGTCCTCGTAGGAAATTTGTATTTTATGTGTATTAATTAACGACTTTTAAAATATTTAATGACACATGACACGAGGTTAACCCCAACTTGTAGTAGAAGTCTACCCGGACCCAGTCGGCATATCCAGCAGCTACAAGATGTCGGGTTAATGTGAGATGTCTAGTGCTATGAGCCATTTATAATAAATACATGTGACATAAGGTTAACTTTACTTATAGTAGAAGTCTGCCCGGAACCGCCCGACAAATCTAGCAGCTACAAGAAGTCGGGTTAATGTGAGACGTCTAGTGTAATAAATATTTATGAGAATTAGGTCTACCTTGAGAAGGTATTAAGTGGCTGATCCACCTTATTTGGGGTTTAAATGGTTAGAACTTGGCCCGGTCCTAAGGTTCACTCCTTGGTTTTGGGCTAAAGTCGTGAGACCCTCTCTTATTAGGTATTAAGTGGTCCATTGATCCTCTTATCTCTAATAATAATGAGGTATTAAATGGTCTTGAATAAAATGATATACAAATGAGTTAGGTAGTTCTTTGGAAGTTGCCCACTTCTTATCTATGGGTCGTGTGAGGACACAACTAAGAATGAGCTATTAAAAGTTTCACCCATCATGTAAGGGGAACCGTCTGTCTAAGGGAAGTATTAAGTGACTAGGACTTCACTCGTAACGCCAACTAGATAGTTACACAAGGGTCTGCCGGAGGGGTCATAAGTAGCAATGAGTGTCTACCTTCATCTGGTATTAAGTTGCAGATTACTATCTCTCGCATTACGACTGAGAGAATATTTTACAGCGATGATGGCTAGTAAATGTTGTCTTAAGTGATTGGGTTCCGCCGTAGGGTAGTAGCAATTGTAGGAATCCGCCCATAGGGTATTAAATAATCGTTGGAATCCACCCATATATATGAGGGTGACCAAAAATAGTCTGCCTCTTTCCATTAAATACATATGTGTGTTATATATATTTGTGTGTTATATAGGCCTAGACATAAATTTGATGGATTTATACTACTAAGTATAAGAAATAGGTTTCCTTGTAAACTTAAAGAATTTTTATTTGCTAGAATTGTGTTCTGACCCCCTCCTCTTAACGACACAGGCCAGTAAGTGGAAATGCTTGATTGATGATGTCGTCGAGATAGGAGCTTGGCAATGAAAATTTCTTCTTAAATTATTATTATGTCTAGTAGTTGATTGTGCCTATGAAATTTTTTATGATGTACCTTTATTATGATATTGGAATTTGTGATGCCATCAAAATTTATACGATTTTTATAAAATGGTATATCTATTTTGACTATTATATTTTATCCGTTCTACTACGATTCTAATTTTTTAGTCTGGCTATGTTATTTATTTCTTATAGAAACAAAGGACTTGCTTAGAATGGCTTTAAGTTCAGATGAAACGTTTATAGATCGATATTTAAGTCCATTCTAGGTAGGTTGTTACATTTAGTATCGGAGCCTAGATTACACGATTGTGGGAAGATTATACATATGATAGATGTACTTGTTGTTTTGAAAAATAATTTTCAAAAGTTTTACTATATGCAAGTATGTACATTTATTTAAAGCACGCATATCTCTATAAAATATTATCTGTAGGTCCTTCTAGGAAAGGTTTGACCTTAATTTATAAACACACCATAGAAGCCATTCAGTGATTCAACAAACTTCCTTACGATTTAGAAGTCTATAAGCATATAATGGCTGTAAGAACCACAAAGTTGGAAAAGTGAAAAGGACTGAAATTCCCTATTTAACAAGCAATAAAGGAAATTAATTTAGTGCTTATTTATCATTTTGGGGAAATAAATGAGAAATAATTAAAAATAATTTGAGAATAGATGTTTGTTATGCTAACCATTAATACAACAAATTGGCATCCTTTGCAAATAAGTATGTTAAGGAGAAATGGAAGTACATCTTTTGCTAAATAGTATAAACTTCTATGGTAAGAAATATGGAAATTTGAAAGAGCATTAAATGGTTAATAAGTGAAAGGATATAAGAAACATATGGAATTAATGAGATAACTAAGACCATCTATGTGAAGATACAAATATTCGACTTTGAATAGGAAATAAAAATGTCCATAAGAACGAGCGCTACTTAAACAAACATAAATGATATTTATAAAAGCAAAAATTAAGGATGTCAGTAAATGGAATAATAAGAACACGGAAGAAAGGATTTAAGAAAAGGGACAGACTTCCGTAGAATAGTGTGTCAGAAAGATAATAGGTGAAATAAGAAAGTTTGGATGAAAATGACAAATATGTTAAGAAACCTATAAAAATGGATTTTTGATAATACCACCAAATTATTGGTAAAAATAAATTTTATAGAAAACATGAAACAATTTTGTAGATAAGCATAAGTTATGAAACTTTCCTACTTAGGAAGGACTTGAAAATAAAATTTTTAGAAACAAAAATATTTCTAGAGGGATTTAGAAAGTATTACTATTACTTCTGATAGACAAATTAGAAATATAAATTTGTGAGAAAACAAAAGATGAATTCTTTAAAATGAAAAAATAGTTAATGGTAAACTAAAAGGTCTGCGTTTATGAGTTTTAAGAAAAACAGAAAGAAATGTATGTTTTTAGAAAGGACAAACAATGACCAATCATACTAGTAAATTTATATTTTTCACAGCCTTGATGTAACCATTTTTAAATTTTAAATGGATTTAAAAAGGTTTTTTTCTTCAAGATTTTGCATTGGTTCTGAATATAGACTTGATATTTAATTGGAAACATAGAAAAGTAGATTGTATGAACATCTAGTATGATAGACGGAAAAGATAAACTCATTTGAAAGAAAGGATAGAAAAATTGATAATGAAATTTGATAGAAAACGAGATAGTAAATTTTCTAGTAGTAAAGAATGTTTGAGAAATAATAACAAATGGCAATTTACTACTTCAATAGATCAATTTAACAATTTATGACTAATTTGTGACAATTAAATGAATTACGTGAAACCCCCTTATTTGCAAATAAAGTATAATGAATAGCTATGTTTTTGATAGAATCATTCATGAATAATTAAAGCTTTTTATAATTCAAACATAGAATAATGTGAAATTTGATATAAGTATGCATGCATGGCAATAAATTTTTTAGAATATAATTGCACAAAAAAGTTATTAAACTATATTGAAAGAATACAAACTTTGAATAATGTTTTTAATTGTATTTTAAAAAGTTGCAGCATCATTTATAGTAACAAATGTTATCAAATGTCTTAACTGTAACCTAATTTGATTTTGGACACTTAATTATTAAGGTTTTGTTTTCAAAATAAAATGGGCATTTATTTTGTTGAACCTTAAAACATTTGTCATTTTTTGAATAGTACTAAAAATTGGAATTCAAAATGTTAGTGGAGACAAGTGTTAATAAGAAGAAAAGTTATTTCATAATTAATGTAGAAATTATGAACATTTAGTAAATGTTTCTAAAACATCACAAATTTAAAAGAGGTATTTATTATTCATCAACGAAACATTTGGTGAGAAACAAATGAATTCTTATTAAAAAAAATATTTTGTCTAAAAAGATGCATGTAACCACATTAAGGAAATAAGGACCATTAAACTCTTTGAAAATGATTTACATTTTTTTAGGAAGAATAAAAATCTATTACTTTAGGTTTTAACGAGTCATTAAATACTCATTTTTGAATTCAGTAAATTTTAGTGAGTTGTCTGAATATATATATATATATATATATATATATATATATATATATATGTGTGTGTGTGTGTGTGTATGTATGTATGTATATAATGATAATAGCATATAACTGTATATATTTGTGTCACTACTAAGATTACACATTTACAAAAGAAATAAACGAGGAGTAAATAAGGATAGCAAATTAAATAAGCTAGAGTTAGATTCTAGAATTAGATAAGAATAAATTATAAAACCTAATCTAATTTTTTATTATTAATCCCAAGGATCCATATTAGAAATTTGACATAGAGTAAGGATTTCAAGAATCTAAGTTTGGTTGTAAACTAGGTTGCCATAGATAGTTTAGTTTAGAAATTAGTACGTTTATAACTCTATCCAGCGATTAATAATATATAGGTACAACGTAACTTGTGTAGTTAACAATTTTTGAATTTAGGATTCATGGATATTAATTACATATTTAGTTGGCAGCAAATTTGTAATTAACAAGAAAAAGGGAATTTATTGGGACTGGTTTCAAAAGATTTTTTTTTGGTAAAATGGATGTATTTCAAAACTTGAAAGAGCTTAAAAAAGAATTTAACTTGGAGAAACTAATATATATTCTCAAGGAGGTCAAAAAAATTAAACAAGGATATGTTAAATGTCCTAAAATTTGACTGCTATGGATATATTAGTTAGGATTATGGACGGACCACATCTTTGAGAAAAGAGAAAATGGTAAATTGAGGAGAATAAAAAGTATTGGAATGGTTTATTAAGTTTAAAATAAAGTATTAAGACATCAGTGTTATTTATACCACTGGATTGTTGGTGATAACTTTCAAAAAGATTTTGTTTTCTTAGGCTTTGAGGTTATATTCTCTAGTAGTCTCCCGTGATGATTGGAAGATAATGTAAAGTGATTAAAGTAATGTATCCTAATTTTTTCTTGTATTGATTTGGGATTTAAAATCACTTAGAAAATTTATTATAAGTATGAAAGTTTTATGGGGACACCTAATTGGTGATTAACCACATTTGGAATGTAGAAGTTAATAAGGGAATCAGATTGGCATCCCATAATGAGGATCTTGAACTCAAGGTTTCTGAATATTGAATGAAGAAGAAATTTAGCTTCTGGAATTTCATCCTCCAGAATAAGAGTTGTAATACGTGGATTTAAGAAATAAGCATAATTGTTGGATTTGCGTAAAAAGCCTATTCTAGTTTGGATCTATCTGTGTTTTGGTTTGTTTAAGTACATATGATTATTTTTTTATAAATTAGCCCTTATTTCATTTATCACAAGAAGACTGCTTAATATTATAAGGAATATGCACAAAATATAAAGGAAGAGGTGTGTAAATTTACGTATTTGCTCGTAGTTTATACTGACTATTCCGAATAAAAGAATAATCATTCCTTGTAAATTTAATATGCCAATATTCTTTGTTTATTGTAGTTTGGGAAAATGTACGAAAATTATAGCAAAAGAACTTTAATAAAACTTGGGTTTTAACAAATCAGGGCATAGAAAGATTGTTCAAGTTATTAGTATGGATTAGAACATAAATTAATTAAATTTAGAAATTTTAGGTTTAGAAAATTTATTGAATCATAGGATTTCTTATCAATTGTAGATAGTAGAAATAATATTGATCTTTATAGGATTATCATAGTTACCTTTTTGGTAGTTGATGGGTTCTCTTGAAGTATTTCAAGGAGGCCATCCAAATTACCAAAGTGTTGATGGGCAACCATTGACAAATTTCTACTCGAACCTTTGTGATTAAACTTTGGAAAAAGTCTAATTTGATTAGGCAGCTTGTGAAGGTTAGAAAGTAGGCATTATATTTTGGGCTTTCCCAACATTAATGAAATTAAAGAGGTTGTTGATTATAGGTGCCATGACGTTTGTGCACTTTTATATTTGATAATATATCTTCATTCTATGACAAATTTTGGTATGGCCTAATAAGAAAATAGGGACAAATATGGAACACCTTGCGTCTCATGCAAACACAGATATTGTGGAGCACAGGATTTCAAGGCAATATTTAGTTAGACTGGTTCGAGTACATTAGAGAGAAAATTCGATGGAATGCATGAAAATTATAATTTTTGTAGCCTTTTCTAGAAATTTTATGATTTTATAGTTGCATTTTGGCTGCTAGATTGGATGGTAAAAATTGTTTGCAACACAAATGCATCGAAAACTTATATATAAATTATTATATGTATGTTAGGATGTTTTGCATACATAAAGCATCATATATTACACTTTCACGTTAGCAACGAGCTCACTTTAGCGCGTCCGCAGTACAAAATCACATTAAGTATGGTTGCTTTATAGATGTGTAAATAAATAACTTGTTTGTATAACATGTTTGTTATAGAGTGTTGTGTTTTTTTCCCCTTTCAAAAGATTTTGGGAAGAAATATCTTTTCAGTGGGGAAGAATATAACGCCCCGTAAAATACACCATAAATAAACATAGGTGATTAAATTAAGAATACTTAATAATAATTAATAAAATGACAATAGGCTGAAAAAACGAATATTTAATTAGGAATTTTGCCACGAAAACATTTTCATTGTATTCGCGGCAAGATACTAGCCCGTTTCCATATTTTATTTATTGAAAACGGAGTTCGTATGAAAAAGTTACGAGTAAAACAAGTTTGACAAAAATAATATACATATAAGATTTGCATTTGAGTTTATATACGTAAATCTGGAATACATTAAATACACATGGCATTAGAGAATATTCCCTTTTTAAATTCCAAGTTGTGTATATATACGAACATATAAGAAGAGGACAATATTTGAAAGAAACATTAATAATTAAATAAAATTAATAATCAATTTATACAAAAGCGAATGTAATGGTAACATAAGTTCACCATGCCCAAGACCTTGAGGGGAGTTGATTGCCTCCCCATAAGGGTGTTGATCGCTCTCCTAGGGAGGGTGTCGACTGCCCTATAGGGAAAAGTGGGGAGGCAACTATATTTAGTTATGATTTTCAATATAGTTTGTTGAATTAAACGGTTTAGATTTGTTAACGTCAAAAATGGCACTACCACCAGATTTTAGAAAAAACACCACCCCTTTTGCGGGGAAACGATATAGTACAGATAAAAACATATGGAAAATATAAAAAATGGAAAGTAAAGAGAGAGAGAGAATTTTGGCAGAGTCCCGGCAGGCAGAGAATCGGATCCCCTTTTCTATTGGAGAGCATGTTGTATTTATAGATGTTTTGGAAGGAATTGGGCCAAGATAATTCATGAGCGAGCCACTCTTGATGCCTCGAGCCCAGGCACCATGCCAAGTCTTAAAATATTGCAATGCCATGGACCGGTACCTGTCCATAGTCTTGCATTATTTTGCAACTCCGTCTGATGTCCTTATGAGTATTTTTGCCGAATTTGGTATGAATCAGACATCATTTGGGTAGCTTTAATGTTTCATCATATTCTTGCGCTTGTTTTTGCCTTCAGCCTATCAAGCGATGCTTGCTATTTTGGTCTGGTTGGCTTCAAACTTGAACAATAGGCTTTATGGAAGTTTAAGATAGTAATGGCATAAGTCTCATGCTAATACACTCCGACCCTATGATTGGTACCGGTCCATAGGGTATGGACCGGTACCGGTCCTTGAGGTTACAGTGTTTTGGCATGAAACTTCGATGATGACTCCTTGACTATCTTTACCCTCTATCTGCAAAGTTTAGGCTAATTCTGATGTTGTTCTACTTTGAGTTGACTTGAACTTCTCACGCACGATTCTTCCGAGTTTAAAACCGGATTAGCATTTGCCTTTCAGAGTACATTTTGTTGAAAACATGACGTGCTCTAGAACTGTAACTTGACGTAATTTGCGATGGAACTGTCAAGGACCGAGAAGTGAGCCTTTTCCTGAGAATTTGTCACTAACTGATGCTTGGTAACTCCGTAATTTTTAGTTTAAGTTTGCACCAAATACCTGACTTCTGTACTCTACCTTCGAATCCTCACAGTAGCCTCGAGGATACATGTTTTTACCTTCTTGTATTTTTCCCCTGGGACTAGACCTAGGCTTTGATACATCACTATAGGCATTGGAATCTTGTTTTAGATCGATGCGGTAGATTATAATTAGTTTCAGACACATTCTATCGGCATTGAATCCTAACATATGTTATGGGTTGCTGAATAGTGTATGAGCTAATTCAGACACGCTTACAACTTCACCATTTTTAATATTGCCGTTGCAATCCAAATATCCAAATAAAAGGAAAAACTTTCCTAACCATGTATGGCGACGAATCCATTATCAACTTTTCAACCAATGATGGGTAAGTTCTAAAAATAGAAAGGTAAAAGGAATAAATTGCATTACTGGTAGACGTGAGCCATCTGTGTGGGATGATCATCTTGTCTTAGAGCTCATGGGACCTTGCTTACAAAGACGGTTCATTACATTTACCCCGGTCGATGTATAGAATTCAATTGGCAAACGCAAGTTGTTTCCTATCCGAATTCTAAGCAGTTTCCGTTAAGGGAATTATTTTGAAATGAAGTGTTCCTAACCGCTTGGATCATGGGCCTTAATGTGCAAAATGGGGTCATTCTTAGGACTTTGGTAAGCTATGATGTGATCTTGGTCAATCGTACGACTCTAATTCGAATTCAAATTGATTATCTGGTTAACTTGAACTATAGTTCGAAACACTTCCCAGTTCTAATCCCTTATTTTCGATCTTTTGGGTAATTTGAAGGTTCAATTTAGACATTGTTTAACTTAAAGTCATCTCAAAGCTTTAACTAAAGAATAAGGAATGAACTACTCTTGAATTTGAACTTGACTGCCTCGTTGAACAACTTTTTGGAATAATTGTACTGCATATGGACTATATTTGAGATACCCTGGTTGCGAAAATGGCCCATATGCCTCTGAATTGGCTTTTGAAATGAACAAACCCACTTTGAAATCTCTAATACCCTGGAATCCCATAATTTGAGGTTTATAGATGCTTAACACTACTTTGACCCAGACTTAATAGCAAAATGAAGCATAGCTGGGTTCTATTTCCAAAGTTCATCTTTCAAAGCACTAGCACATCCAACGAACCTGAAAGGGAGAGCCTCCCGTGCCAATTCGAGCAATGAATTCGTTGTTGGTTGCTCAAGTTGACAATGACTAAGTCTAATAAAAAGAAACAGTATGGAAAATTTTCTAGGCTCAAGTGGGCACGTCCATGAAATGGCACTGTTCAAGAGCACATTTGACTCGTTAGATACAACTCACACAGATACAGTGCCCACTTATCCTTGGACGACGCTTGGAATCCTTAAATAGAAGCATGCCGATTTCAAGTTTCAAACATTTTCCATTACGACAATATTACGTTTTGGAAATGTGCGCACCAGACTGTTTTGAATATGAGCTTCCTTGTGTAAAGAGGCATCGAAATATCTGACCCACAAATGTTCTGAAGAGGGTAACTCTTCTCAATCCAAAGCTAAACTGACTTCGTCCACTTATTCCTCCTCAGTTCATGCCCTCATAGAAATAACCATCACTGAGATTGGGCATGTGCTTGGCTTTTTACGTCCACTGCTTAGGCTTACTACGAATCCGCCTAAGGGGTTCCCTTCTATGGTCACATATAAAATGCTTCTACATGTGTGCGTTCAGTTCCGGATTCCTGAAAGAAATGTACAACTGTTGACTCAGGGTGAAGTTGTGGATAAGCCTCTATCCATTTTAATACATCCTACCATTTATACATGTGCTTGCATGGCGTTGTTCCTCCTTTTAGCCTCCCTTGCGGGATGTACTTCAGGAGTTAAAATTGTGTTGTACTAGCTTCGCCTAAATGGTTACGCCGTGTTGAAGGGAATAGTTTCGCAATATTAGAGGCATAGTATTTGACAATGACGCCATTACCGTTATTCCATATGGTCGTGTCATAAGCTTTCCATTTACCCTTTAGGAGTTATAATCTATCCCCTAGTGGGGTATTCCATGAAAATCGCGGTTGATGAGGTTATGAAGTGCCCATCTTCGAATGATTGTTTTGGATGTTGATGTGCTCTTTCCTTGGCTTCTATATCACTTTCAAATCTCACAACTTGCCATTGGTTTCTACGCATTAATGGAATAATGCATCCTTTTCCGTTTATTTTGTACATTCCTTTCATATAGAGCTATACTTCGTTGTTTTGCATTTAAATGGATTTGGTCGCTACTTAGGCAATAAATGATGGTCGATTGATCCTTGCTTTAAGTTCAGTTGGAGCATTGTGAATTCCTGATCAAGCTTGACTAAAGTTTCTCATTTTCCCTTTATGACGTAACGTGCGCTCCATGGACCCTTTCATGTTTTTCGATTACTGCAGAAGTTATCTACTTTTGAATTTTTGGATAAAGGTCATTTGAAGGAGGAGACAATTGAATTTCACATTTTACTTAGTTGGGAGTGAATACCAGCTATGTCTTAGCCGTGCCCATAGGTTTAAGTCCAAGCTTTTTTTTTCCTGGCTTCATTTGCCCCTTCTATGAGTTTGGCCAAGTCACTTTACCTATTTGAATCCAAGTGCAGAGATTTGCTTGAAACCCGATATAGTTGATGATTTTAGAATACCGGCTTTCCTATTTTCCTGCTTTCACGGGATCCTATAAGGGAAGGTTTGCCATATCGTTTCAAACAACGGCTCCATTATCGTTTTCTCATTAACAATGGGTAAGTTTTGAGAGAGTATTTAAAAGATAAAGCATAAGTTCTTTATTTTACTTAATGACTTGTTCATGCTTGGTGGTCCATTTGTGGTGGTTGTGAGTACCAGACCTGCTTTGCTCAAATAACACACCGTACATGCTTCAGATGACACTCAAAATCCGAATTCTGACTAATTGTCGACTTCACTTGGATTCAAAGCATCATTCGTATGGGCTCGTAATCCAAAAAAAACATACCTGACAGCCTCGATGTGGAGTATCGCTGTCTAGAAGGACTTATTGGCCATTCAATTTTAAATCTAGTGTAGTTTATGCAATTTTGAGCAACATCCAAGGTGTATTATCCCATTTTGTGCATTTCATACTGAACTTCGTTGATAGAGCTCATACCCTAGATGTTTGGTTTCTAGGCTTATATAGAGGTCAAATGCTAGGTAGAGGCTTATTCATTTGCCATCGCCTGATTATGACCTTCAATCCTTATTAGGATTGGAGCTACCCAATGCTTTATGCCTTTCAGTTTAATTTGGTTTAATATGACTTAACCTCCCGTGGTTCCACAGTTGTCAGCATCCATGCGGAAGTTTTACTACATTTGTTTTAGAGTTTAAAACCCGAAGCATGAATTTCGAGCTTATCATGAGTTCACTCGCCCATTATGCCATGTTCGAGGTAGATTTCCATCTTTATTTTTCCATGCTCTAAATCAGGCTGATGTTTCACGTATGCAGTACTTGCAGTCCCAGTCGGGAGAATTAATCTTTACGACTAAAAGAGTTCTCGTATTTGTCCGGAGATCAAGTACTATAGGCAACTTGTTTAATTGCCCCAGTCTGTTTTGCATGGCTGCTTATATTATCACAACTTAGTGCTCTTGCCGCTTGACTGCTTTATCATGATTGCATCTTCCCCAGCTCGTCGCTACAACCTTAGCCTTTCCACAGTTAGTTTTTTGGAGATTTACGTAGGGATAGCTTGGATTTGGAGTATCTTTTCAACGCCTCATATTTTTGGAGATGGGAGGACTTTTAATTCATCCTTGTTGTTTTCATCGCAGGTTAGTTCCAATCTCCAGAAACGGATTATTCAACTGCTAATTTTCAACCAATGTTTGGATAATCTTGCCCGTCTTTGGGCCATGCTTTGATTCATCCTTAGTTTTAGAGTTTGGAATAAAGTCATGTTCCTATTTCAAACTATGGAAGTATGTATATGTTCGATTCGGCTATGGGACCTGTTCGTGGGTGTCAAGGCTCATTCTTATATTTCATTGGCCGATGATTTCCTTTTATGCTTGAGCTTGATGACTTCTTGTTCAACAAGTGTTAGCCAAATTTTTGGTTAACACACCAAAAGTTGAATCTGTCCGTAGAATTTCTGATCTGTGGTAAGGAAGAGTTCAAACTTATCTGCAAATATTTATGTGTTATATTCTTAGGTTGCTTCTGTAGAACCATTACTTGCCATATATCTCCATTTCATTGAGTATATCCAATATTACAATCCTTTTTCTTGATGGATTTTAAAACTAGGGTTTTTCTCCGTATTAAGAGATTACAATCGTGGAGAAAATGAATTCGAAAAAAGAAAAGACCGTTCTGCGCTCTAGATTGTGTGGTCCTATTTATAAGTATGAGTTGACACTCCTTTCGGCATAAGTGCTTCGTATCGGTCACCCGAAAGGAGTTAGTTACGAAGGCTTTACAAGTGCTTTGGTAGCTTTTCATCAAGGAAAAGTGCCGGTAGCTTATTTCGAAAGATTTGACAAAGGAGATTTTTTCTAATACGAGAGGGACGGTTGTATAGGAACTTTCTGCTTTTTATGATTTCGTCTTGTGCTTCATCTTTAGTACTTTAGGGTTATAGACTAGGGTTTCTTATCCTTTTGTGTGTTGCAGGATGTGATTTGTCTATACTGGGTTTCGAAGGTGTGTATCAGAAGCCTCGCTTTACTCTTTGGAAGAATCCTTTCAGCAACTGTATCTATTTTGATTCAGAAAGCAGGTTTACAGATTCATGCAGGCCTTTTGCTACTTTCGGCTGGTTCTGAGGTGCTTTTTCCTTCCATTCTCTTATTTTATTTGGACAATCTTCAAGTTTCATTTGACTACTTCTTCAGGAACCCTTCCGTGGATTATCCGAAAGATCTTCTGGTGTCGTTTACATTCTTTAGACGGTACCTTCTTGGTAGCCCCCTTCGGCTTGCTCCCTCTGCACTTTTGTTAGATCAACTAATCTGAAACCAATGCTCTTTTGGCTAAAACCGAAAGAGGCTTTTTTATCTGGTGCGATTGCTCTTTCTTTGAAAGTCGAAAGGGAATTTTTTGGTTTGGAGGAGATTCCTTCCTTATTCTTTCCCTTTCGCGTTCCAAAGGCCTGTAACCGCCTCTTTCGTAGTGTTGTTGCCTTTCACACTCCTTCTCCTTGACTTCAATTACTGCTCTGCCTTAGTTATTTTGATGCTAACATTTTACTTCCTCCCTTAGTGAAGGAGTATGCCCGACTTTTCAAGTCAAATGCTTCAAATACCACTTCATGTGACAACATTCCTGCCTCTGGAAATTCTTGGTTGAACAGTTGGATTCTGGATCAACGATGGATGTCCATTCTTTTTTATGTTTGTTTCTATATATAGTGCAAATCCTCTCTCTATCTTTTCGTCTGTAAACATTATTTACAAACTGACGACATCAAATCTTTTAAACAAAATCCTATCTTTCTAAATTCATCACCATTTCAAGGTAAAAAAAATTCCTAATTAATTTTTTTATCAACTAGTCAAGCTGATTATAACAATCGTGATTGCGCTCCGGCTGCTAGTGGATTTTGTTTTTCTCATTTTCTCAGTTCATTTTATTTGGTCATCAAGATCCATTAAGCCGTTCACAATTCAAACTGGGAATGTTCACTTTCGCAAACTAGCTCTTTCAATCGCTAGTGGAAACCCCTAATTTGATGTGCTATAAGATGTTAGCCCCCTTTTTTCTCTTTTCTTTTCGTGGTTAAAATGTTTTTGTAAAATTTAGTATAAACGGAAAAGGGGGTTCGAAGAGTAATTTGAAGAGACTTGTTAGGTTACAATATGTTAGGTTATAAGTTCTTTGCGGATAATATGCTTTTTCCTATTGATTATTATAATCATGATGATATAACCTGATAGTATTATGGGTAAAAGGTCAAGCATAGAAAGTTCCCCGACGATGGATCCTCCTCCCTCTTTTACTGACTCTCCTTCCACTGGGGGATCCTTTATTCGAAAGAAGAGACGGGTTCCCAAGGTTGACGTTCTACTAAAAAGGTCTTTGATCTCTTGTTCTAAGGAAGTAGAGGCCATCTTGAATGACTTTAAGATTGTCATAATAAATGCCTTATCTCCTTCTGAGGATGACTCCATAGACAATCCCTCTAAGGTTTTTTTTTGCTTATACCACTCTCCACATTGGGCACGATGGATTTCTTCCCTTTCCTAATTTTATCCTCAACTTCCTCCAGCAAACTCACGTTTCCCGCATTCAACTATCTCCAAACACATATACTTACATGTTATATTTGGAAATGACTTCCCTAAAATCTGGTGGTCCTTCCCTTAGTTCCGCAGTACTTATGAATTTGCTCCATTTAGCCAGAACAAGTAAAGATAACCTCACTTTATATCAGTCTAATCTAGAGAGATCACTGATTGAAGACCCCAACGATAAGACTAGGGATTAGGAGAACCAATTCTTTTTTTGTTTGATGTCCTTTCGGAATTAGTGGGAAGTTTTGTAAAACTAGGTTATGGGTTTTCCTTTCTTTTAGATTTGAATAATGGTTGTTAACCACTTCACTAAACTTCTCTCTTGACTCACATGAGATGTGCCTTAGTTATTTGATGATAGTTCGGAGAAGACTCTTCAACACCTAAAAGAGGCCACTACGTTATGGAGAAGAACTTCACTTCTAACTGTTTCCAACCTTATGGAGTTTGGTTTCCTTCTTCAACCACAAAGGGTTTTGAGGACCAATGGTTGTTTTAACAGACTCAGTAAGTACTCACTTGAATTTGGGCAATCCTCAGAAAATTTCTTTTTCTTCGCCAATTCAACCTGCTCCAATTAGTGAGTTTTATTTCCTACATTCATTTTTTATCGAAAGTATTTTCTTTTGCTTGGTTTTATTCATTTTCTCATTTCCATTTAGATACCCTATTTTAACCTTACCCTCCTTTTTATTAGAGAAAAGAGGAGCATTGATCCTGAGGGCATTCCAAGATACCTTTCACGCGTCAAAGAAGTTCTTGAAAGGCCACCTTGAGGAATGCACTACAGGAAAGATAAATTTCCCATGAAATGTCAATGAAGGTGATATGAGTGTTTTCGTTCCCTTTGAGATCAATACATCCATTGTAAGTGGCGCTACACTTCTAGCTGAAGGTATAACTTCTTCTTTAGTTATGTTTTTAAACACTTTCCAATGTTCATGCTCCTAAACGTGTAAACTCTCCTAGATTCAAGCAAGAGAGATCCTCCACCACCACCTACCTTTCCTTCGACCCTGATTGTTGGTGATATCTCATCTTCTTCCTCCAGTCTCTCAGAAGGTTTCATTAAGGAATTAAAGCTGGCTTTGATGTCCCCGACAGTGGCTTCCTTTGACAACTTTGTCCTTCCTTTTCCAGTCCATACTGCTTTTACTATTCTTCTTCAAGTATACCCTGCTTTTTTGTGGATTCTCTCGTCTAGCCTTTCACTTTATTCTCTTTCTCATAGTTTATGAAGAGTTGATTTGCATTTTTCTGCGGCCTTGATGCGCTGGAAGATGAGGTTTCCCGCCTTAGAAAGGAGGGAGATAATTTAAAGGAGGTTAATGAGAATTTGTCAGCTTCTGTCAAATAGGATAGAGGGAAGCGTCAACTGCACATTCTGCATCCAAACTTGCTCTTAATGACATTGTTGTTCTCAAGGCACAAATGGTGAAGTTGAAAAGAGAGATTTCCTTTATGAGTAAGAGGCTGGGGAGGAAGAAGATACGGAGGATAATGCAAGATTTCGCGGATGTTAAGAGAAAAATCAACTTCTTGTCAGATAAACCTTTTTAACTCAATTGGTCGAAAACTCCTGTATGGTCCTACTGCTTGCAGTTTACTCTGTGAACCATGTGAAATCACCAAACATGAGTTTCGATACACTTTCCGAAGATTTAGCCAAAAAAAATTCATGTGAAGCTGGAGGTTGTTGATCTTGAGGGAACCTCGAAGGGCTCTGAGATTATTGATGTATTAAACCTCTTATCTTTCAATATTCCTTCCGAGGATTCCGAAAGTCACAAAGAAGTCAAGGCCTGTGTAGTTAAAGCGCTCAGTGGGTTCAATGCGGAAGAGGTGCAAAAAGTTGCAGTGAGGATAAAGATAGGAAATATCATGATATAGTGGATCACATTAAAATAGCATACAAACCTCGTACTTAATGCTTTTACAAATATATAAATGATAAATAAAAAAATTTAACATTCAAATTAATTAATTGTAATGATTACATTCTTAATTTTAAATAAAAACATGTACAAATATATGTAAATAAATGTAATCTTTTATTTAGCATAAATAAATATAATAGAATATCATCGTATTTTTGTTAGAGTTTATGCCCTAGAGGCAATCCATTTGATGTGATTAATAACGTTATTATTTTATTTGGAATAAAAATATTCTGTTATGTTATATTTACTGCGTAATATAAATAATAATAGAAGTTCTTAGAATAATAATACAGAATTATATATAGTTCGAGTAAGACTGAACTTGAGATTATATAATGTGATAAGTATTATAATTCTTAAATGTCCTTAGTCGAGTTTTATTGTTTATATAGGACAACAATAAAGCATTGAGAGTAGTATATTGATTGACTGATGATCACATCTCATTGATCATTAATATACGTGATATTAAAGTCAAGATATAAATACGTATTGGAGAATATCTTATTGGGCTGACCCACCGTGAGATAACTACATGGAATATAATCAACAGTATCATAAGTTGTTCTCATAGTGACAGTGGTGTAATGGTCCTCAGACCTGAAATCATTATAATTTATTCGAGGATATTTGTGTTTTGATATCATCTAAAGTTATTTCGTAGTAGAGTAATGATAACGGTGATTATTGGATATTTCTCAAATCGAATGAAAATTATGAATGATCTAGATGGAATTTAACCCTACGATATATTCATAGTGATATCCATGGGCCTCTTGATTGAGTGAGACTGTGAAATGCATGGCCGTGCTCAAATATTGATTTGTTTTAAAACAGTCTACTTATCGATCAAGATTAACGGATTAAATTATAAAGAGGATGATACGATCCATGCCTTGAGTTTAATCCTGGATATAATGGTTAAAAGGATTATATTACATTGATACACTGGTCACAGAAAGGTTGTATCGAATCGATCATCTTATTATAACTTGGGTAGCAATGACGTATTGCTAGTTGCCAATCATTGTTTATAATTTAAATACGATTTAAATTATTGCCAACGTTATAGTAACCTAAAGGGTCACACACAAAGAATGTGATGAAGGAGAAATTTTATGGATCAAATAAAATATCAATCTGTTGATAATTTTATTTGAATTATGGAACTAGTATTCAGGTAAATACCTATTCTAATGTTTAGAAAAGGGTGTTGTTATTGACACTCCAACTATTGTTAAGGGGGGGAGGTCATTTTTTAAAAACACTCCACTTTTTGAAAAATTGTTAAGGGGCTACACAAATATATTATTTCACACTGCTCAGTATTCCCAGATTTCCCCTTCAAATTAAATTTTAAAAAAACTTATTCGATAAGGGAAACCGAATTAAAATAAGCAGTTCATCACCAGTGCACTGAATGCGGCATGTAATCAATTATGTATGTATTCGATAGTGATACTTCAAAAATTAATAATCATTTCGGTGCATTGCCTTCGTAATTATAAAATTCGGCATATTTATGTCGATAAAAATAAAATAGTTCGATCATATCTCGCCGAAAACGATTATCCTTTTGGGTTTAAAAAAAAATCTATATATGCGAATTGAAAAAAAAAATTACTATGACCCTTGCAATATTTGTTAAGGTAAAATTACTTTATTTGTTAAGGGCTAAATGGGTAATAAGGTAAAATTACCTTCATTTGTTAAGGGGCTACTTTCTTCATTGGTACCCCCCTTAACAATTTATTAAAAAATAAAAAATTGGTCTCCCCTTAATAATATTTGGAGTGTCAATAACAATGCCCTTAGAAAGGGATATTGATTCTTTTATAAAAACATGGTAGAAACTAATATAAAAGGTCACGTGACTTTAAATGAGATCAGACAAGTCGTTTTCATTTTCACCCGAATGCCACTTTCTCATAAAACCCTAATCTATGGCAGCTAGCATCGTCGACTTCCTTTTTCCTTCGTTTTGTATGACAATCGAAAGGAATCATGTTCGTGTGGACTTCTCTAGAGGTTTAGCGTCTTTTTGAGCTTTTCGAATCGAACAATCTACCATCCGGTTCTAATTCATGGATTTTGGAAAGCATTGAAAGGTATACATATATTGTTTTAATTCAATTTTGGATTCGATTGTATAATTAAGGTTGTTAATTTGTTTATCCCGTTGCGTATCGATCCATAAAAACCTTCAATGGTATCAGAGCTAGGTTTTATACGAATTCAGTTAATTTGGGTTAAAACGTCTAATTGACCTTGGATAATTATGTATAAGCTTGCGATCCTTTTTCAGTGTTGAGAACACTGCTTTAATTTTGATTAGAATGGTAAATCGTGAAAATTCAAATCAAACAGAAACTGTTTCTGTGTAAATAGGATTTTTAATTGATAAAAAAAAAATCCTAAATTGAGTTAATAGTTAATTTCATGTTAAAATCTAATATTTACTATTATAAAGCTCTGTTATATATTAGGATATATTCTATTTGCAAGCTGTTTGTGAATTGTTTTAAACAGAGTTGTGAACTTTGGAATAGTCCTATTAGGGATTATTTTATCTCTAATAAAACCGATTTCCTGATATTATCTAAGTATTAATTTGTTAGTTCTGCTCTTATAAACATATTGTCCTGTTTCATTACAATTATGTTTCAGATAATAAATTTGGTTTTGCAAATTAATATGAAAGTTGTACAAACATATAAATGATATGTTTTACAAGTAACATTGTAGATCCTTTTTCCAGTTAGACTGGATATATATATATATATATATATATATTATATAAGACATTTTATACTTCTGTTCATTTTATGAAAAAACAGTGTAAATTAGATTTGCAATTGGTGGATGTATATAAAGATATTTATAAATATATGTATCTTGTTATATGTACACTATTATGATTATGATCTATCTGTGTATTGAAATCAAAACAGATTTTGAATTTAAATATTGGGTCTGACCCATATGGTTATGAACCGTATACATTATTTAGTGTAATTCTGTTTAAATTTTGATGGATAGTATTCATTTTGGTTAAGAATTCAAAATGATATATATACAGATGTATGTATACACGCTGAATTAGTTGAGGCAAGTGAGACATGACTTAATCTGTATTTATAATTGAATGTTAGATTACCATTAGAAACTGTTCATATGCTACCTGATCATTACTTGCTTGATGATATTGTCATTAGGTTAAGTTTTGAATCTAAATGTACATTCATGATTATATAAAATGCAGTAGTGCTAAGTGCATAATTATATGAAAAACCATGCTATGCTTTTGGCATTGAAAAGGGAAAATCTTGTTTGTTTACTTCATGTATATGATAATTGATTCTGGACACAATTGGATAACTGATCCATTTATACAGTTTATTATATAAATAGTGTTATGAGCACCATTCAGAATATATATGTGTATATATATATGTGTGAAGTTATTGAAATATTTTTGAAATGAATTTGTGAATCATGATAAAGATGTTGAAATTTGCATGGTTGAGATATCTGGTAATATATATGCATTCAGATGCAAAGTAGAGACACAAATGCTACACAACCAAATCAGGCAAAATCAAGTGTAACTGTAATATTGTATATAGACTATTATAAGCAAATGTCCATCCTTATACCCCTTTTACACATATATAAGATATATGGATTGGTTTTCACAAATGCAGCAAGTTTGCCATACTTGTACCACTGTTTTATATAGTATCAGAATAAAAATTGTTTCATAGATGATACGTATAAAATTTTGATAAATATTTAATTTCCATTACTTGCTCAATAGACGATACATGAGATGTATTTATTTAATGCTGACCCTGAACGTTAAAACTGTTTTAACAGGGGACACCATTATTTCTGAAATTGTTTCAGAATGGAAAAGGGGAGGACAAAAGCAAGTTTCGGCAATTGCAGTCACTGCTTGAATGAAGTCTATTTATATTTTGATTTGTATAGATATGTATTCATATGTGAAATGTGATAACAATATGTAAATAGTTATGCATGCTTATAGATAATTGTCACTGATAAGTACTATATGTTGTATATGTTAATTGCAGAACTATTTTGCATTTAGGATTAGATATATGTATATGTGTAATCACATTCATAATATTATTATACTTACTGCATTCGTTTATGTACATATGTATATCCATATTGATATAGTCATGTAATTGTATCTCTCAAAGGTGTAGACGTAACGTGTGTATATTGATATAATGATCTCTTGATACATACTGCTTGTTTATATATCATGATAGTTAATCCTTTTGGAATGGGCCTTTATATATCATGATAGTTAATCCTTTTGTAATGGGCCTACTAGATCATCTACATATGTTCTGAAATTAGATGTGGACTTCAAGTTTGTGAGTATGATGTTTGATATTATGCAATGCAAAAGTTGTATTAATTAGAATTTTGGAATGTTCAGAATAAATAGATATGCTTCCTATATTCTTAACATTGAATTTAAATATATGTATATTTCATATATTTTAAGTTGAATCCAATTAATATTACGAATATAAAATACATATATTTGATATATGTAAATAAATCTAATATTGTTTGCTGCTATAAATTAAAAATTCCCTTTAAAGCAAATTTTGTTATATTAAGTCATGGTGACGTCTTCCAATAATATACTCATCACTGTCCAAAATCACTGGATGTAACTAACGCCAAAGTTTTGTGCACCTTTTATTTTGGTTATATGCGATGGAGTAAAATGTGGTGCTCCAACCTATTATTGGGTCTGACTTAACTAGGCCGCATAATACGATTATGGCCTTAGAGACAAAAGCATGAATTATTCTACATTTTGAGCTAATGAATAATACTGAACAAAATGTTCAACATGCGATCCATGAGTTATATATATAGAAAGTATAATTGACATAAGATGTCTTCCTAAAAGGTTGTGTTTTGAGTTTAGCCAAAGCTCGGTCAAGGCATGACTAGATATGGATCTTGGAACACCATTATATGTATATAATGATTTACATATATAAACAGAGGGATGTTAATTTGAGTGGGAGCGTATTTTAGTTTCAATTACATATTTATGTTAATATAAATTTTGATTGTCAAAATTTTGTATTAAATAAATATTACAGAATCAGTTATTATTTTATTATCTTATGTAGATATTAAATAATAAATAACTCGATAATTTAAATTAATCCTTGAGAAGGATAAATTGAATTAAATCAAATTTCTTGACTAACATTGAAATTTGAGGATTGTCCTCAAATAGATTAAAACGTAATTGTTCTAACAAATATAGAGGATCTAATATAAAAGTTAAAGTGTGACTTCAACTGAATAAGATATAAATGTTGTAATAATCTACTTATACATTTCTAGTATTAGATACTAGATATGAATAACATAAGTGTATGTGATTTTACAGAAATAACAGAATAAGTAGAAATCTGATAAAAGGACAAGTGAACTTACGATTGGAAATGAAGCAAATGTTGCTCGATTATCCATAGGAAGTTGATTCTCGTTGTATATACTAGCTTAATTCTATAAATAAAATAATTGTTATTATGAAATTCCATTTAAAATAAATGTTATTATAAATCTTGTTCAGACGAGTTTAAATTTCATTTATAATAAAAGAACAATTGTCATTCATTTTATTTAAATGAAATAATTAATGGAATTTCAAAAATATTTAATGATATTTATAAATCATTAACTATAATGTACTTGACATAAATACTGAATGGATTAAAATTAGTGATTTAAATCAAACATACCTTTAGCATTGTCAATTAACCCATATAAACAAGAATAACATATCAAAACTCCATTATGATGGAATTTTGAAATCATTTGATTTCGAATCATATGAAGAATGCAAATCTTGTTTATTAGGAAAAATAATTGAATCACCTTTTACTTGACACAATGAATGAGTAATAAGTATTGGGTCTCATACATAATGATGTACATGAAGCAGTGAATACATAAGCTAGAGGTAGGTTTATTACTTCATTCACTGATGATATTAGTAGATACAGATATGTGTATCTTATGAAACACGTATTAGAATCCTTTGAAAAGTTCAAAGAATTGAAAGTGGAGTTAGAAACCAATTTAAAATAGAAAATAAAAACTTTTCGAACAGTTCGAAAGAATAGTTAAGCCAATAAATTTAATGACTATCTAGATGAGTTTGAAATTGTTTGACGACTCACACCACCTAGAACACCATGTTGAAATGGTGTGCCTGAAAGGAGTAATCACACCTTATAAGATATGGTATGACCAAGATAAGTCATATAGATCTTCCAATAAATTAAATTGAGAACAATTAAATTAATCCTACTAAAACAAGTCTTAAGATGCCATATAAGATATGGATTAGGAAATGCCCTAGTATGTCTTAATGTGCAGATTTGGGATGTATGGCGCTTGTTAAACGTCATTCCTCTGATAAGATCGAACCCAAATCAAATAAATATTTTGTGGAATATCCAAAAGAAGAAAATGGATATTAATTCTATAAATCCTTAGAGAATAAAATGTTTATTACTCGAATTGGTATCCTTATAAAGGAAAGTCAGTCTTTAACGTACGGATGAGAATAAAATAGAATCCAAAATGTCTCGGAGACCACAAAATACCATTGAATCTTGTATAGACAAGAAATTGAGTGGGAGTGACACAATAATTACAATGTTATATAATGATAACACATTAATTATTGTGAATAATGTTAGTTTTAAAACAAGAAATATATACTAATTCTAAGAAAGAAAATGTTTGGATTAAGAAGTTCATAATTGAACTTAATTCATTGTTTATCCAATGATTTACATTGTAATAACAATATGGCTATTGCTCAGGCCTAAAACGTTAAACTCATTATCGATCCAAACATATATTTAAGAAATATAATTCTTATGTGAAATTGTTCACAGAGGATATAAACATATCTGCAAAGTTGCAAAAGCTGTAATGTTGTTGACCTACTGAATTAAACTCTGTCGCAGCAGAAGTTTAATAGTCACACTAGTTTCATGAGTATATGATACATGAATGATTGACTCTAGTGCAAGCGGGAGATTGTTAGAGTTTATGCCTTAGAGACAATTCATTTGATGTGATTAATAACGTTATTATTTTATTTGGAATAAAAATATTCTGTTATGTTATATTTACTGCGTAATATAAATAATAATAGAAGTCCTTAGAATAATAATACGAAATTATATATAGTTCGAGTAAGACTGAACTTGAGATTATATAATGTGATAAGTATTATAATTCTTAAATGTCCCTAGTTGAGTTTTGTTGTTTATATAGGACAACAATAAAGCGTTGAGACTAGTATATTGATTGACTAATGATCACATCTCATTGATCATTAATATATGTGATATTAAAGTCAAGATATAAATACGTATTGGAGAATATCATATTGGGCTGACCCACCGTGAGATAACTACATGGAATATAATCAACAGTATCATAAGTTGTTCTCATAGTGACAGTGGTGTAATGGTCCTCAGACCTGAAATCATTATAATTTTATTCGAGGATATTTGTGTTTTGATATCATCTAAAGTTATTTCATAACAAAGTAATGATAACGGTGATTATTGGATATATCTCGAATCGAATGAAAATTATGAATGATCTAGATGGAATTTAACCCTACGATATATTCATAGTGATATCCATGGGCCTCTTGATCGAGTGAGACTGTGAAATGCATGGCCGTGCTCAAATATTGATTTGTTTTAAAACAGTCTACTCATCGATCAAGATAAACAGATTAAATTATAAAGAGGATGATACGATGCATGCCTTGAGTTTAATCCTGGATATAATGGTTAAAAGGATTATATTACATTGATACACTGGTCACAGAAAGGTTGTATCGAATCGATCGTCTTATTATAACTTGGGTAGCAATGATGTATTGCTAGATGCCAATCATTGTTTATAATTTAAATACGATTTAAATTATTATCAACGTTATAGTAACCTAAAGGGTTACACACAAAGAATGTGATGAAGGAGAAATTTTATGGGCTAAATAAAATATCAATCTGTTGATAATTTTATTTGAATTATGGAACTAGTATTCAGGTAAATACCTATTCTATAGTTTAGAAAGGGATATTGATTCTTTTATAAAAACACGGTAGAAACTAATATAAAAGGTCACGTGACTTTAGATGAGATCAGACAAGTCATTTTCATTTTCATCCGAATGCCACTTTCTCATAAAACCCTAATCTATGGCGGCTAGCATCGTCGACCTCCTTTTTCCTTCGTTTTGTATGACAATCGAAAGGAATCATGTTCGTGTGGACTTCTCTGGAGGTTCAGCGTCTTGTTGAGCTTTTCGAATCGAACAATCTACCATCCGGTTCTAATTCATGGATTTTGGAAAGCATTGAAAGGTATACATATATTGTTTTAATTCAATTTTGGATTCGATTCTATAATTAAGGTTGTTAATTTGTTTATCCCGTTGCGTATCGATCCATAAAACCTTCAATTTTTTATTTTGAAAAATATATGTTAAAGATTTCAATTGAAAAACTAATTTTATAATTTTTACAATATATAAATATCATTTTTTAGTTCATTTATTTTATAAAATATATGATTGGAATAGCAGAATATAGCTGAAATAATAGGATATACCGGGAATATCGAAATATAACGGGGTAATAGCGGGGCATTAACTGCACAGGTCAAGCACCCCATGTTGGATGATGCTCATTCTTCACCGTTTCTAAGAAGTGGTGATGATTCTCATTCCAAGGGGAAGACTTGACTCATACTGATTGTAACAACCTAAATTTCGATAGACCGAATTTTTCCTAAAAATCCCAATCTATCATAACTCGAGTTGTCTTGTCTGGTATACTACAGAAAAGACAGAGAAAATAAATATATTAGGGCTCGATAAAACATCTCACAGCAGAATGGGTATAATATAATAATCAAGTATAGCCTTACTGAAATAATGACACTGCATAACAAGTGTCCAAAAGCTACCAAATCTCTGCTATAAATCTAACCTGCGAGTATGTCATGAGGAGGGGTCAGAACACAAGTTCTGGTGAGAGAAAAAATTATACGTTCTAAAATAACCCTATATATACCATTTAGTTACATTTCTTAATTATTAGGTTATTCGGGTTAATACACTACAGGCCCTGCACACACGTCACACCCATCTACTCCCTAGTAGATTAAACATAATATGTTATATATGTAGATATACCCAACATATCAAGGTACTCCCCATAGTACCCTCTTCCGTCAAACTACGGAAATATGCACAACCTCCATTCTATGCAAACCCGCGTATGGAAATCTATATTATTACGCCACGTAATTGCGCATAACCACCATCACTATGCCATGTAAGCATATGGATCCTCGTATCTGGGCTTCTCGTTCGAATCACGTCTCAACACGAAGCAGTGCCCTACCATCTACAATACACCACCCAGTGCGTGTGTCTAGACCCTCACCCGGACGTACTGCCCTCTATAACTTTAGTCCCGTAATATGGCTGCATCCAATGCACGGAACTCGGTCTGGAGCATTCGATATCTGTAATAGGCAGTTTCATTAGGCCTACGATACATATATCAACATATGGTCTGTCTCTTTTTACGGTGGCTATGGCCCCACCCTGTCCTCCTCAACTAATGAAAGACTACATCAAGAGATGATGATGTGCCATTAAAAACCAATCAAGCATCCAATTTGGCATATCCCTCAACCAACGTCCCGATAGTGAAAGATCATTGGGAAGTTGGTTTAGCTCTTAGTATTTCCGCCTCCCACTAACTACCGAGTCACACAACGCCATATGCAACATCCTTCTGACTGCGACACCATAGTTGCAGTCAAGGTATACTCTAGATGGTGCAATAAAATTGCCTCCGAGTGACGGCTTCATCCCGTTTTGCCTCAGAGGGCCATCTCAAAGTATCCTACCACATCCCGCAAAAGCTCCGTGCTTCACATTTATATAAAAAGTACCAATTTTCTAACCAAAAAAAAGCAACTAACATAACCATAGAATAATAAATTGGAGGTTCTCCCCTCGTGTCTCCAAACACCACGATGATCTACCTCGTTGGTTCTTCATCTCCATACGTACGGAGTGGTCCAAGCTCATCACACCATCTCGTTATTAGATCTTATGTCTAATATTTTTAATCACGCGCTTACTTTAACTTATCATATTGCTAATTAACTTGATTATTTACACATCCATTTTCTATTCAAGTTATTGGTTTATTAGCGTACTTTTGGTCGCTTATTTCCCCAATCAACCCCTCGTTGCTGTAACGACCCAGAATTTTTGAACAATTAATTTTAAAAATATTTAATATCATTTTAAAATATTGAGTTGATAATATACATGATTTTTTTATTATTTTATCGATTTAATAATCTATTTCGATTTAATATGGAATATATTAAATTATCGTAATTCGAAATATAATTGAAATCGAAGTTAAAATCAAAACAATCCAGATGACCAGGTATAAATCCTATTTGAATATATACAATAATAATAATATATATTATCGAGAGATTTATTTGTTTGAATTTAAATTATATTATATCGATTTAATATGGTTAATTTATTTACATTCAAATTAAATTTCATAATATTTCTTGTTGAGTTCAGAATATTGTTGTAGCATTGGAACGTCCGTCGTTACGTTAAAATAGCGGTCCGTGATGTTAAGTGATGAACCCCGATATATTTGTAATGGATAAGATCGAAATCGAATTGAAAATCATATCGATATCTTTTTAAAAAGGATACAAATCACTTTATATCAAATCGAATTAATTAAAAATAAAATCGTATTTAATTAATGTACCGTACACTGACTAAATTCCTTCATTGCTAAGTATATTACTCCTATTTAAACAACCGAACCCCTTCCATTCATTCTGCTGAGAAACTCGATTGAAAGCTTCAGTAAAACTATATATATATGTATAAAAATTCGAACTCCTCCAAATCTAGTTCTCCCTTTTCCCTAAAACTAAAAATCGAATTGAAGCTTCAGTCTCCCCCTTTATTTTCAAAATCAAGATCGAATGCCAGAAGAAAAGAAAGGGGAAATCGAATTCGAGTTCGACTTCGAATCCGTATGGAGAGCAAGATTTGTGAGAAATGATTTGAAGCAGGAGCTACGAGCGATCGAAGAGCTCGAGTGGAAGAAGTCGCGACTGATTTTTGGTGAAGATAATGTTCGAATTTCCAACTGACAGCAGACACAGTTGCGTCGAGATTATGGAGTGTAGAGCCATTGTTGGGTTGCTCTTGTATGACGGTGGTTCGTCGCTAGTTCAGATTGATGCGTACGGAATGGATGATGAGGTGAAGGAGGGTTCAAAGGAGTTGAGGTTGGTACGACAATCGAGAATTCTTTTTGACTTTGGTAAGGAATTTCTGGGTAGGAGGTAAGCATGTAGGGGAAGCGTTGGCTGGTGCGATGATCTATAGGGATCTCGAATCTTGGGTAATGACCGATTCTTCCTTATGACAGGCATTAAGTTCTTAAGGAATCAGGGAAGTTGCAATACTTTTCCCTCTTGGGAATCGTGAACCAAGTGTTCGAAAGCTTGGATTTTTGAGGATAGGAAGGAGGGAGGCCACGACAGAATTGGGTTTGATACAGGAAATTGGTATGATAGAGAGGAAGAGAGGATTAAAATGAAATTAAGGTAATTATTATTTTATTACCAATTAGAGAATTATATTATGTTATAACATGCTTTAGATAACAAAAGTAAAATGGTTCATAAGTTTAGAGGGTTAACTGTAGACAAGGAATTAATGAGATAATTGGGTGATTTAAATTTAATTAATGAAGTCGTTAATTTTATAATTTGTTTTTAAATAAATAAATTTATAAGTTAAATTAGGTTATATAATTGGTAACTTAGTTTATATAAAGAGAATTAGTTAATAAAGACATAAAATGTGTAGATTTATCGTTTTAATAAAATTAAGGTTTAAATTGGAATTATATTACATGAGTAATTAATTAAATTGAATTCGTAAAATTTAAATAACTGGAATTTTATTAATTATTGTTTTACATTGGAGAAAATAAGTATGGAGGAATCACTGTGAAATTTTTATAATATGCTTCAGTGGATATTCAACGCAGTTAAAATCACGGTGAGTAAACTCACTATCTGGATTTTTATTTAAATAATTTTTGTTATATTGTTTATTGGTTGTTTGCATGCGTAGTAATATTACTGTAGCTATATATATATATATATTAGTTATTTAGGCTTGGTGTTTGTGGTTTATATATATTGGTGGTTGGATAATTCTCGCAGTACCATTAGCGGATGACCCTATACGCCCCACGCTATGATAGTGGATAACCTTCTATACCGCGATATCCTGCCTCGAAGCAGGATGGGTATTATTTATGTTGGCTAACGTCTGTGGATGCAGGGAAACAGGTTGGAGATATCCAACTGGATTCCTCAAAATTTATTATAATTTTTTTTCATATATATTTTCATATATGATGTGTTATAAAACCCGTGATTTGATTATTGAGTTTTCTTGGATGTTTAAATATCAGTGGGCCAAAATTTTAATTTATAAAAATATCGTGAAAAAAAGATATTTTGATATTAAAAGGGGAAATCTATTTAAAAAAAATAGAATTTGAATTTCGAATGGGCGATTGAAATATTAACTTGTTTGAATATATAAAACAAGTATTGTATTTATAAACGATGTATATAAATTAAATAATACAGGAAATTGAAGTATTGAATTTATAAACGATGTTTATAAATTGAATAATGCAGGAATTGAAATGAATTTATAAACGGTGTTTATAAATGAAATGGATAATTATCATTGGATAATTGGAGAGTTTAAATTCAAATGTGAATTTAAAATAAGAATTAGAAATCGTTTTAGATAGAAAACGATGAAATCTATTCCGATGTTTGAAATATAAATTTAATTGGAATATTAAATTAGATTATGCTGAAATTATAAAATTAACTATATTCAGAAAGGATATGTATTAATTTGAAACTAAGTTTTACAAATTTAATATTTAAAATAGATTCTATGTTATAAGTTAAAATAAATAGAATATTCCAAAAATAAGATTTTGGTTTTTAAATAGAGTTCAAAATGGAACTTGTTGAATATATATAAAAAGCAAGTTTATAAACGATGCTTATAAATATGGTGAATTAATTATCAAGAGATAATTTGAAATATTAAATTCAATTATGAATTTAAAAATAAAATTTGAAATCATTTCGAAAAAAGGGAACGTTAGTTTTTATTCTGGAATTCGGAATATAAAAGGAATTGAGTTTCAAACAGATTTTGAAATGAAACTTGTTTTAATGTATAAACAAGGAAGTTGGATTTATAAACGATGTTTATAAATCTAGTAAAATAAATTATCATTTGATAATTTAGTCGTTTAAATTCAAGTATGAATTTAAAAGTGAATTGGAAAACGGTTCGAAATAGAATGATAAATATAAAATAAAATATAAAATATAAAGTGTAAAATATAAAATATGAATAAAATATAAATAACTAATTTCAGTTACAAGCCAGACCATAATCTCGATTAAGAGCTCAATTATAAATTCAATTACAAGCTTTTTTAAGAGCTTGGTTATAGGCTCAGTTATAGGATCAGTTATGGGTCTGGTTTTGGCTCGGTTATGGGCCCGGTTATAAGCTCGGTTATGGGCTAGGTTAAAGGTTTGGTTATGACCTTAGTTATGACCGTTGTTATGAGCTCGGTTATTATCTCAGTTATGAGCTAGGTTTAGATCTCGGTTATGGGCTCGGTTATTGTAGTGTCCCGAAATTCCGGTCCAATTTGAGCTGACTAAATAACACAAGTCCAACCCACATTACACTGGAAATCAGAAAACTAAGAGAAAGAAATTAGAGGGTGAGAATAGATAAGATAGAAACTTAGAATAGAAGAAGAAGAAGAACCTACAACATCAGAGTAAACACGAATCTCACAGCGGAACGAATAAAATATAACATAACTCTGAAATAAAAGATTGTACTTGAATATGCATATCATTATCAAGTACAACATTTACAACACAACGGAATAACAATAGCTATATAAAATCCTGAAGCCTCCTGCTCCATCTCTTCAAGTATTTGTAAATCCTGACTACTTGACTGCCCGTATAAAATTGGGCACCCAAGAGTTTAGGGAAAACAAAACAAAATAAACTTCGGGTCAGTCATGGGACTGATATGAGTAAAACAGTTTAAAACAGTTTGAACAAGTAAACGATATCTCATAAGACCACGCCGTATAACGGAACGGGTTTTTTCCTTATGAGAATCCAAAATATCTTTATATCAAAAATCTTTTGATATTATAATAATGTCTATCAACCACAATATAGTAATCATCTAGCAGAAACACTTTCATCTCACGTTCTACATATATAGTATACAATCAAAACTGCAATCACGTATTGGGTAATGGATTTCCAACTATGACAAGGTATGGAACCACCTTTCGCTAGTGTACCTCTAGATAGGAATACACCGGGTTCAACAAGAACATCTTGCATCCCAACCACACATGACCGACCACTCATTTCGCTTGAGTGTATCGAATGTATATCACCAACGGTTAGGATCAACAACCGTTTCCCGAATGGGACAGCATCGACAATAGATTTTTAGAAGTAAATGAAACTCTAGATCAGGTGATTATACACCCTAATAGGTGCGACATGCTGCCTGCCCGATTTTTGTCATTTCCCGATTGTGTGGCTAGAGGCCACGCTTATCTCTGACAGATCACACATTTTTCACTTTGAATGTCACATCGTCATACCCGCCAAATCACAAATTGATTTCCCAAAAAATACCACGGGTATACAGCTAAGAGAAACGAATTCCTCTGCCACTAAACGTAAATATGTTTGAAGAGATCAACTTACGCGATCTATTAAATATACTCTGTCAGACATTCTTTCATACAGGTCATCCTGGGACTGGACAAACCAAAGGCACTATTCAGTACAACCATCTTAGGCATTCTTTACCTAAGATTTATACAACAACCCTTGCACTTGACTCCGTCTTCAATTATCTTTGGCATATATGATTCGCAACGCTTATGCCAATACGGAGTGGTTCTTCGGATAATAATCCAACCGGTCTCTCTATATTAACAACGTTAAAATGGTCAAAACTTTGATAGTCTGTGATTTAACTATCAAACAAAAACACGTGTGCAAACAACGATATCATTTCCAGATGGAAATTTATATCGATCAATCATCATTTAACATTTATCTCTTTAGTTCATTAATTTATTTATCTCCTGTTTCCATATATTCAACATTTCTTATTTTCTAATTTTAGAAAATATACGTTATTAACAATGGAAAACATTTCCATTTCCTGATTTCTATATTAGATAACATTTCTGATTTCTTATTTGGGAAACATTTCCAAAGTTCCTTTATTGGATTTAAACAGATGTTTAAATAAAACATCCCTGTGCCAACTCAAACCATTTACTAAATTCACTTAATCATCATTCACTATCAAACCTTACCATTCCTTAGTTAAGAAGGAAGTCAATCAAGTTGGGGTATAATTACCTCTCAGACCTTAACTGAACAACGTTTTAACTTCAAAATGGTCAAAGTTTATCTTTTAAATCTTTAACAACTTCCTTATGTAAGTCTCTGATTCTATTTACGTATCCACTTCTTTATTGAAAACATTGGTTATAACGATAACGTTATAATCCCTACTTTCGAAATATCTAACTTAAATTATAACTTTTATTCTTTAATGTGAATAAATAAATAAACACCTAATTTATAAATAAATAAATCTTGATTTAAACACCGGAAAGTATGAGTACTTTCCCGAATTCGATATAATTGAATCCGACGTATAACTCTCTTTCGAGTAATCTCTATTTGATTAACTCTTCTTCGAATAACCTATATTCGATTATCTCTCTTCGAATAACTTATATTCGGTTAACTCACTTTGAATAACTTATATTTGATTACTCTTCTCTTGAATATACTATATTCGATTACTCTACTTCGAATAAGTGATATTCGATAACTCTACTCGATTAACTCCATTTGAATAACTCTAACTGATTAACTCGAACTGGTTAACTCTAACTGATTAACTCTAACTGGTTAACTCCGACTGATTAACTCTAACTGGTCAACTCTTACTGATTAACTCTGACTGATTAACTCTAACTGGTCAACTCTGACTGATTAACTCTGACTGATTAACTCTAACTGGTTAACTCTAACTGATTAACTCTAACTGGTCAACTCTAACTCTAAATGAGTAATTCTAACTCTAATCGATTTATTCTAACTCTAATCGATTAATTCTAACTGATTAACTTCTCTAACTCATTTTGATTAACTCTATTCGAATAACTAATATTCGATTAACTTCTTTGAATAACCAATATTCGATTAACTCCTTCAAATAAATTATATTCGATTAACTCTCTTCTTCGAATAACTAAATTTGATTAATTCCTGTCGAATAACTAAATTCAATTTACTCCTTCGAATAACTAAATTCGATTAACTCCTCTCGAATAAACAGTATTCGATTAATTCCTTTCGAATAAACTTTATTTGATTAACTCCTTTCGAATAAACTGTATTCGATTAACTCCTTTTGAATAAACTGTATTCGATTAACTCCTTTCGAATAAACTGTATTCGATTAACTCCTTTGATTTATTCCTTTGAATTAACTCCTTTGATTTATTCCTTTGCTATTTGTTTATACAAATATTTCCTTTTCTATTTATTTACTTAACAAATGACTATTCCCTTTCCAATTCTATTTATTTAACAATATATATTTCTTTTATCTTTCTTATTTATTCTCTAAATAAATATTCCTTTTACTTTTATTTATTCTTTAAATAAATAATCCTTTTACTTTTATTTATTCTCTAAATAAATAAATTCCATTTTTATTCTATTTATTTAACAAATATATAATTCTTACAATTCTATTTGTTTTAATAAATAAATATTCCTTGTCTATTTGTTTTCACAGATATTCCTCTTCCATTTTATTTGTTTCCACAAATATTTCTCCTTTATATTTGTTTGACAAGTATTTCTCCTTTATATTTGTTTGACAAATATTTCCCTTATATTTGTTTGACAAATATTTCTTCTTTATATTTGTTTGACAAATATTTCTCCTTCTAACTCTTTGATTTTATAATTATCTCCTTTTATAAAATCCTTTTCCTTTTATATATAAAATCCCTTGATTTTATATAAATAATTTATTTTCAAAATATACTTTGAAAATCCCCTTATCTACATCCCAGTATTTCTTACGGTATTTAAAATACCAAATAACCAAGATCGATATCATTCAAACACATATAATCACCAATAGATTATATATCACATCATATATTACCATATATGAAAACAGTAAAATAAATGTTGAGGAACCGAGTTGGATTCCTCCAACCTGTTTCCCTGCTTCACAGATGTTAAACAACATAATTAACATCGATCTCATTTCAGTATGAAATATTCTATTAAACAGAATCAATATTTGATTAACGATTTATATATATATCGTTATCTATAATTTCAACCAATTCATAAGCAATTCAACCAAACAGTTAACACACATCAATCAACAGATGATTAACAGTTCTAAAAATACGTTATAAAAATATAACTGTTCAGAGTTGGTGAGTTTTACTCACTTTGGCAGTTCATCGTTAAAGAACGATAAATTTTGTTTTGATTTGAATCAAACAATTTATTTCGCCATAAATTCAAACGAGCTCCAATCCACTCCCAGTCAGTTCCATTGGGTAGCGCTCGTCCATACGATCCTGTCGGATCTTGTTTCGTGAAATTTTGATAACTTATGCTCAAGTTATAATGATTATAAGTTAATGTACATTTAAATAAATAAAAACATGGATTAAATTTTCAAATGGGCCTTGCCCCTTTTTATTAAAGTCGGCCCACTTACTAAATCCTCCGACCCGCTCTCCCTTCTTCCCCGTCTCTGTAATGCTCCACCAAAATCCATAGCCGATTATTCAAACCCCCATTGATCCACTGACCTCCCACGAATCAACAAACAAATTCCACCGTTTCAATCCTCATCACAACCACTCTCTACCCGTGCCCATTTCAACCAACTCGAGCTACCCTTTCAAAAACCGAACTCGAGAATCTCGTCCCCCTTACAGTACAGGTGCGACGCTTTTTGAATCCAAAATCGCCCAAAAATTCACAAACCATGCTATTCATCGCCACAAGCACTAACACGATGTCCAGAACTCGAGTAATTGCTTAAATCTCACGAACTTGCAAACCCTAGCAGTTACTGCCGATTTCGAGCTTCATCAAATCGGCGTCGCACCTTACGAAACAACCATCAACAGGAAGCACTCCTCTTCACAAGCCCGAATATAAATGATTTACTATTTAAAGCTTTTTATTTTGAATTCTTACAAAATTTTGAAGATAGAAATTTCACGTTTTGATTTACTGTGGTGGCGGCTTGGAAACATGTGGTGTGGACTTTCTTTTGTTCAGAGAAAGTGAAAGTGAAGAATTAGGTTTAAGGGGTAAGGGTATTTATAGAAGGATTATATTGTTTTTATATTCATTATTTAGTCGATCGTTGCTTCTACTTGTCTTCTAAAAATTTCTATGACCCCATACGATACCCAAAAATCACGAAAATGGACATACAACTATAGTTCGACATTACGGTCCCAACGAAACTGGTTTCCTCGAATTCCGACTCTGTTTGCTCACACAACGTATTTTTAACCGTCAAAATACTGACTGTTTTTCACATTAAAATCCGGTAAGGCCACATAATGACTTCAAAAATCACGGAAATTGAAATCTAGCAATAATTTACCATTGCGGATCCAACAAAATTAGTTTCGTCGAATTCTGAGGTAGTTTGAAAAACTGGCTATTTTTAAAGCTCTAAATAACCCATTTAAATATATATATTTAAAAACAATTAAATTAAATATTTATAAATAAATATTATTGTATATATTCTCATTAGAATATCATACAGCTCCAGAATATTCCTATATGAATTTCTAGCTCGATATTTCAAATCTCGAATAAATCGATATTCGATTTATAATGAAACTCCTTTTATATATCGTTATAAATTATATATGAATTCCATAGCGACTTTTCTGAAATTTGATTTGGATGTAAATCAAAATCTACACGACGAAATCCCGATTTTTCTCTTCCACTAGAAAAATATACTTCACCAGCTCCGTACGTTTCTTGTTTCACAGAAATCCGACTTAAAACGAATCTTGTACATTCAGTTGAAGTTCAAATCGCCAAATTGCGAACTACCGCGCCATTTCGAGCTCGATTATAATTATAATATAAATTATACGTTCAACCATCGTTAATTAAATATATTCGTTATTGTAATTCAATTTCAAACTGAGTTATATATTTTGAATTGCCCAGTTCACATTATATTGCCATTCAATAATTCTGATTATTTCAGAATTTAATATATTATTTAATTATTATTTTAATTAAATATTCAAAGTTATTTAATTAAACGACCATTTAATTCTCTAAATCACTATTTAAATAATTAAATTAATTAATTATTATATCGAAAAATACGGGTCGTCACAGTTATTTGATCGGTTATGGAATAATTGCTAAATTAAAAAACACAAAAGCTAAAATATAAAATATAAAATACAAAATATAAAATATAATGTATAAAATATAAAATATAAATAACTAATTTAGGTTACAAGCTAGATCATAACCTCGATTAAGAGCTCAATTATTAATTCAATTACAAACTTGTTTAAGAGCTCGGTTATGGGTTTGGTTTTTGCTCGGTTGTGTGCCCGGTTATGAGCTCGGTTATGGGCTAGGTTAAAGGTTTGGTTATGACCTCAATTATGACCATGGTTATATGCTCGGTTATTAACTAAGTTATGAGCTAATATAAAAGCTAAATTAGAAAATATAAAATATGAATAAAATATAAATAACTAATTTCGGTTACAAGTTACATCATAACCTCGATTAAAAGCTCAGTTAGAAATTCAATTACAAACTTCTTTAAGAGCTCAGTTATAGGATAAGTTACTGGTTTGGTTATGGCTCAGTTATGTGCTCGGTTATGGGCTAGGTTAAAGGTTTGGTTATGACCTCAATTATGACCGTGGTTATGATCTTGGTTATTACCTCAGTTATGAGCTAGGTTTAGGTCTCGGTTATGGGCTCGGTAATCGGATCGGTTATGTAATAAAAGCTAAATTAGAAAATATAAAATATGAACAAAATATAAACAAGTAATTTCATTTACAAGATAGATCATAACCTTAATTAAGAGATCAGTTATAAATTCAATTACAAGCTTGTTTAAGAGCTCGATTATGGGCTCGGTTATAAGATCAGTTATGGGTGTAGTTTTGGCTCGGTTATGAGCTAGTTTAAAGGTTTGGGTATGACCACATTTATGACCGTGGTTATGAGATCAGTTATTACCTTAGTTATGAACTAGGTTTAGATCTCGGTTATTGGCTCAATTATGGGCTAGGTTGATCATAACCTCGATTAAGACCTCGATTATAAATTCAATTACAAGCTTGTTTAAGAGCTTGGTTATGGGCTTGGTTATGGGATAAGTTATGAGTTTAGTTTTTGATCGGTTTCGGTCTCAATTATGGGCTAGGTTGAAGGTATGGTTATGACCTCAAATATGACCGTGGTTATGAGCTCGGTTTTTACCTTAGTTATGAGCTAGGTTTAGATTTTGGTTATAGGCTCGCTTATGACCGTGGTTATGAGCTCGGTTATTACCTTAGTTATGAGCTAAATTAGAAAAAAGAAAATATGAATAAAATATAAATAACTAATTTCGGTTACAAGCTAGATTATAACCTCGATTAAAAGCTCAGTTATAAATTTAATTACAAGCTTGTTTAAGGGATCGGTTATGGGCTTGGTTATAGGATCAATTATGGGTTTGGTTTTGGCTCAGTTATAAGCTCGGTAGAGATTTATTAACTGTGTGGGTGCCTATGACACGTTAAACACATTCGGATGCAAGGCCTAATCGGGTACCTATGACACGTAAAAGACATCCGGACATAAGGCCTAATCAGGTACTTCGTCAATGATTCTACACCAAGAAGGGATTAATTAACTGAGCAGGTACCTATGACATGTAAAAGACATTCAGACGCAAGGACTAATCGGGTAAGTATGACACGTAAAAGGCATTCGGACGTAGTACTCCATCAACGATTCTACACCCAGCAGGGATTGATTAATTGAGCGGGTACATATGAGATGTATAGACATCCAGACGTAAGGCTTAATTGAGTACCTATGACACGTAAAAGACATCCGAACGCAAGGCCTAATTGGGTGCTTAACAACAAATCTGCACCCAGTAGGGATTGTTTAACCGAGCGGGTACCAATAACACTTAGAAGACATCCATACGCAAGACCTAAACGGGCACCTATGACATGTAAAACACATCCGGAAGCAAGGACTAATCGGGTACTTCAAGAACGAATCTACACTCAGTAGGGATTGGTTAACTAAGCGGGTACCTATGAATCGTAGAAAACATACGAACGCAAGGCCTAATCGGGTACATATGACATGTAAAAGACATCCAGATGCAAGACCAAATTAGGTACTTCAGCAACGAATCTGCACCCTGTAGGGATTAATCAACTGAGCGGGTACCTATGAGACGTAAAAGACATCTGGACGCAAGGCCTAATCGAGTACCTATGACATGTAAAAGACATCCGGCACAAGGCCTTATCAAGTACTTCAACCGCGAATCTACACCCAGTAGTGATTGTTTAACCAAGCGGGTATCTATGACACGTAGAAGACATCCGAACGCAAAGCCTAATCAGGTACCTATGACATGTAAAATACATCCGGAAGCAAGGCCAAATCAGGTACTTCCGCAACGAATCTGCACCCAGTACGGATTGATTAACCAAGCGGGTACTTATGACACGTGGAAGACATCCAGTCGCAAGGCGTAATCGGGTACCTATGACACGTAAAAGACACCCGAACGCAAGGCCTAATCGGGTACTTAGAAACGAATCTGCTCCCAGTAGGGATTAATTAACCGAGCGGGTACCTACGACGCGTAAAAGACTTTCGAATGCAAGGCCTAATCGGGTACCTATGACATGTAAAAGAAATCCAGACGCAATGCCTAATGGGGTACTTCAGCAATGAATCTACACCCGGTATGCATTGTTTAACCGAGCGGGTAACTATGACACATAGAAGACATCTAGACTTAAGACCTAAAAGGGTATATATATGACACGTAAAAGGCATCTGGAAGCAAAGCCTATTTGGGTACTTCAACAAAAAATCTTCAACTAATAGGGATTGATTAACCGAGCGGGTACCTATGACATGTAGAAGACATCCGGATGCAAGGCCTAATCGGGTAACTATGAAACGTAAAAGACATCCAAATGAAAGGCCTAATCAGATACTTCACCAACGAATCTGCACCTAGTAGGGATTAATTAACCGAACAGGTACCTATGACACATAAAAGACATTCGAACACAAGGCCTAATCGGGTACCCATGACATTAAAGACATCCAGACGCAAGGCTTAATCGGTTACTTCAACAACGAATCCACCCCCAATAGGGATTGTTTAACCAAGCGGGTACCTACGACGCGTAGAAGACAGCAGGATGCAAGGCCTAATCGGGTACTTATTACATGTAAATGACATCTAGAAGCAAGGCCTAATCGGGTACTTCAGTAACGAATCTGCACCCAATAGGGATTGATTAACTGAGTGGGTACCTATGACACGTAGAAGACATCCAGACGCAAGGCCTAATCGATACCTGTGACACGTTAAAGACATCAGGAAGCAAGGCCTAATCGGGTACTTCAGCAACGAATCTGCACCCAGTAGGGATTGATTAACCGAGCGAGTACCCATGACATGTAAAAGATATCTGGGGGCAAGGCCTAATCGGGTACCTATGACACATAAAAGACATCCAGACGCAAGGCCCAATCAAGTACTTCAGCAATGAATCTGCACCCAGTAGAGATTAATTAACCGACATGGTACCTATGACACGTAGAAGACATCTGGACGCAAGACCTAATCGGGTACCAATGACACGTTAAAGGCATCCAGAAGTAAGGCCTAATTAGGTACTTCAGCAACGAATCTGCACCCAGTAGAGACTGATTAATCGAGCGGGTACCTATGACACGTAAAAGACATCCAGACGCAACGCCTAATCGGGTACCTGTGACACGTAAAAAGCATACGGATGAAAGGCCTAGTCGGTTATTCAGGAACGAGTATACAACCAGTAGGGATTAATAAGTTATATAATAAATAATTTCAATTATGAGCTTGTCAATGATCTTAGTTATAGGTTTAAACCGCTTTAATGGTTAAAACCGCTGTAAAAGTGGCATTGACCGCATTTATAAACGTTAGGATAGTAAATATTATCACACTTATAACCGTTAGGAAAATAAATATTGTCACAATTATAACCGTTAGAAGAGTAAATATTATGACGTTTGTAACCGTGATAATATGCACTGGTATTTTTCACGGTTATAACCGTGATAACATGCGTGATAAAAATCACTAATGCACATTTGCTTAACGGTTATAACTGTGAGTATACAGCTTCCTCACGGTTATAAGCATGAAAATTTGGCTTTTCTGGTGTTGCGTTTGGTTATGGTCTCCATTGAGTGTTCGGTTATGTCCATGGTTATTCGTTTGGTTATGACCTTGGATATATGTTAGGTCATACGTTTGGTTATGAGTTCGGTTATGGACTTGATTATGGGCTCGGTTATAGGCTTTTTAATAAGCTCGGTTATAGGCTCATTTATATTCTTGGTTATGGCATTGGATATATGTTTTGTCATTTGTTATGTTATTAATTCAAGTATGAGCTCGATTATGAGTTTGGTTATGAGCTGAGTTACGGGTTCGGCTATTGGCTCGATCACAGACTTGTTAATGTTACCGATTGAATGTTTGGTTATATTCATGTCTATTATTGTCCTATTTATGAGTTTCGTTTTTGCCTCGGGTTATATATTATCTTATATTTTCAATTAGAGGCTCGTTTATATCCTTGATTCTGGGTTTGGTTATATGTTAAGGCAGTGGCACAACCAGGAAATTTTCATGGGAGGGGCAAAATTAGAATTTAGGGGGTTCGGGGGCGGTAGCCCCTTTTTTTTCACGTTGACCATTTGATTATGTATATAAAGACCATTTCGCACCATCAAACAAACACAACTAAATATGATTATATCATTATATTTGATTACAAAAACGATCAATTATTAATCTTTCAACAAAACAAAACATAGACATTGACAATATAAAATTGGGTAACAAACTAAAATCAAAGTTTCAGCAATTAAATTTCAATACTATTGCGGCCTTCCTTTTTTTTCTTAGAATTAATTTCAGTAACTTATACATTTAAAATATTATAATAATCATTCCCACAAACAATTAGCAGGCAGCAATGTTAAACATGACAAATTCTAGTACTACAAATTAATACCTCAATTCTACTCGCCTTTGCTCTCGGTAGTAGAATTACCAGCAGTGCATTTATTCTTTAAATAATCGATAAGTCCATTAAGCTCCTTAATTGCTGATTCTTCCCAAACATGAAGCTGTACCACCCAATAAAAAGATTTGCTTATCACCTAAGTCTGGAACGGAAGATAACGACAGTTCCCTGGTGCTGAAGCTTGGAGGTGGCTCGCTGGTGCTGGAGCTTGGAGACGGCCTGGAGCTTGGAGGAATCTCGTTGGACCTTGGAGAAATCTCATAGCAGGCAGGTAGCTGCGCAGCAGGCGCTTCACTTCGATAATGGCTTAGCGGCTTAGGGTTTTTTGTTATGTTTCCTTTTTTTCATTTCGGCGCAGCAGGAACCTTTTTTTTCCTCTCTAGCTTTTCCTGGGTGGGGGCACTTGCCCAGGCCAACCTGGGCATGGCTCCGCCTCTATGTTAAGGTATTAGGTTGGTTAAAAGCTAGATTATTACTTTGCTTATGAGTTTGGTTTGGTTATGTGGGCGGTTTTGCATTTAGCTGATGACTTGGTACATTTTTAAATTATAATGAATAAAATACAAAATAATAATTATAAAATATAGAACATAAAATGTAAAATATAATTAATATATTATCAAAATATAAAAAATAAATAAATAATTTCGGTTATGGGCTCGGTTATGGAATAAAAGCTAAAATATAAAATATAACATATGAATAAGATATAAATAACTAGTTTCGGTTACAAGGTAGATCGTAACCTTTACTAAGATCTCAGTTATAAATTCAATTACAAGTTTGTTTAAGAGCTCGGTTCTGGGCTCGGTTATGAGATAAGTTATGGGTTTAGTTTTGGCTCGGTTATGTGCTAGGTTAAAGGTTTGGTTATGACCTAGGCAGTTAAAGCGCTTAGCGGTTCTATAGCGGTGAAGGTCCAAAAATGTGTAGCGGAGATAAAGAGGGGAAATAGCGGGGATATAGAGGATGTGCAAAAAGGTTCATTATAAGTGAAACTAAATATATAAAATTGATTATTTATCATTCTCACATTATATATGTAAAAGAAGCTAACATTTAGTTAATCTTATATAAAGAAAGCAGAGAATATCATAGTTTCGCACACTAGATTTAATGATTATAATAGAAATCTAATATATGTTAGGCAATTAGGCCTTAAAATTAGCTCTTTACACTAACTTTATTGATTTTTTATAAAAGAGAATTAGTCAAATCAAGCCCTGTATATTAATATTGCTAAAGCGAGTGCTAAAAAGCCTTGATTTAGCGGACGCAGCGGGAAATAGCAGGGCTACAGGCGGATCTACTGATCATCAACGCTAAATTGAAATAGCGTAGCGGCTAAAGGACGCTACGAGCTAAACCGGGGATTTTGCGGGGCTTTAGCGGGGCTTTAACTGCATAGGTTATGACCTCAATTATGAGCTTGATTATGGAGCTCAGTTATTAGTTCAGTTACAAGCTAGTTTAATAGCTCATTTATGGAATCAGTTATGGGATACATTATGGGTTAGGTTATGGGCTCGGTTATTGACTCGGTTATTACCTCAGTTACGAACTTGGTTATGGGCTTGGTTATGGGCTAGGTTATGGACTCGGTTATGACCGTGGTTATGAGCTCAATCATTACCTCAGTTATGAGCTACATTATATATCTTAGTTACTGTCTCGATTATGGGATCGGTTATAGGCTCGGTAGTGGTTTAGGTTATTAGGTCGATCAAGTGTACAGTGTACAACTACGGCTCAGTTATGGGCTAGGTTATGGGCTCGGTTATGACCTCGATTATGACCGTGGTTATGAGCTTTGTTTTTACCTCAATTACTAGCTACATTATAGATCTGTGTTATTGCCTCGATTATGGTATCAGTTATAGGCTCGGTTGTGGTATAGGTTATTGGCTTGATTATGCATACAATGTATTGTATGACTTTGTTATATGCTTGGTTATAGGCTTAGTAACTAGCTCGATTATAGGCTTAGTAGTAATTTGTTATGAAATGTAAAATATAAAATAAAATATAAAGTGTAAAATATAAATAATAAATTATAAAATATAAAGTATGAATAAAATGTAAATAACTAATTTTAGTTACAAGATAGATCATAATCTCGATTAAGAGCTCAATTATAAATTCAATTACAAGCTTGTTTAAGAGCTCGTTTATGGGCTTGGTTATTGGATCAGTTATGGGTTTGGTTTTGGCTCGGTTATGTGCCCGGTTATGGGCTAGATTAAAGGTTTGGTTATGACCTTAATTATGATCGTGGTTATGTGCTAGGTTATGGGCTCGGTTTTTGGATCGGTTATGGAATAAAAGCTAAATTAGAAAATATAAAAAATAAAATATAAAAGCTAATTTAGAAAAAATAAAATAAAATATAAAATATAAAATATAAAATAAATTATAAAATGTAAAATATAAAGTATAAATATAAAATATAAAGCATAAAATATAAAAAATAAAATATAAAATATGAATAAAATATAAATAACTAATTTTAGTTACAAGCTAGATCATAACCTCGATTAAGATCTTAGTTATAAATTCAATTACAAGCTTGTTTAAGAGCTCAGTTATGGGCTCGGTTATGGGATCAGTTATGGGTTTGATTTTGGCTCGATTATGTGCCCGGTTATGAGCTCGGTTATGGGGTAGGTTAAAGGTTTTGTTATGACCTCAATTATGACCGTGGTTATGAGCTCGATTATTACTTTAGTTATGGACTAGGTTTAGATCTCGGTTATGGGCTCAGTTATTGGATCGGTTATGGAATAAAAGCTAAATTAAAAAATAGAAAATAGAAAAGCTAAATTTGACAATATAAAGTATAAATTATAAAATATAAAGTATAAATTATAAATTATAAATTATAAAATATAAAATATGAATAAAATATAAATAACTAATTTAAGTTACAAGCTAGATCATAACATCAATTAAGAGCTCAATTATAAATTCAATTATAATCTTGTTTAAGAGCTCGATTATGGGCACGGTTATGGGATCAGTTATTGGTTTGGTTTTGGCTTGGTTATGTGCCCGGTTATGGGGTCGGTTATGGGCTAGGTTAAAGGTTTGGTTATTACCTCAATTATGACCGTGGTTATGAGCTTGGTTATTATCTCAGTAATAAACTACGTTTAGATCTTGGTTATGGTCTTGGTTAAAGGTTTAGTTATGATCTCAATTATGACTGTGGTTATGTGCTCGGTTATTACCTCAGTTATAAACTAGGTTTAGATCTCGGTTATGGTTATGGAATAAAAGTTAATTTAGAAAATATAAAATATAAATTATAAAATATGAATAAAATACAAATAACTAATTTCAGTTACAAGCTAGATCATAACCTTGATTAAGAGCTCAGTCATAAATTCAATTACAAGCTTGTTTAAGAGCTCGGTTATGGGCTCTGTTATGGGTTTGGTTTTGGCTCGGTTATGTGCCTGGTTATGGGCTCGGTTACGGGCTAGGTTAAAGGTTTGGTATTACCTCAATTATGATCGTGTTTATGAGTTTGGTTATTATCTTAGTTATAGACTAGGATTAGATCTTGGTTACGGCCTCGGTTATGGACTAGGTTAAAGGTTTGGTTATGATCTCAATTATGACCGTGGTTATGAGCTCGTTTATAACCTCAGTTATAAGCTTGGTTTAGATCTCAGTTATGTGCTCGGTTATGGAATAAAAGCTAAATTATAAAATATGAATAGACTATAAATAACTAATTTTGGTAACAAGGTAGATCATAACCATGATTAAGACCTCAGTTATAAATTCAATTTCAAGTTTGTTTAAGAGCCCGGTTTTGGGCTCGGTTACTGGATAAGTTATGGGTTTAGTTTTGACCCGGTTATGGTCTAGGTTAAAGGTTTGGTTATGACATCAATTATGAGCTTAATTATGGAGCTCAGCTATTACTACAGTTACAAGCTGGTTTAATAGCTCAGTTATGGAATTAGTTATGGGATACATTATAGGTTAGGTTATGGGCTCGGTTGTGGGCTCGGTTATTGACTCGGTTGTTAACTCAGTTACGAACTTGGTTTAGGGCTTGGTTATGGGCTAGGTTATGGACTTGGTTATGGGCTAGGTTATGGACTTGGTTATGACCGTGTTTATGAGCTCGATTATTACCTCAGTTACGAACTACATTATATGTCTTGGTTATTGTCTCGATTATGAGATTGGTTATAGGCACGGTTGTGGTTTAGGTTATGTGGTCGATCATGTGTACAATGTACAGTTATAGCTCGGTTATAGGATAAGTTATGGGCTAGGTTATGGGCTCGGTTATGGGCTAGGTTATGGCTATGGTTATTGTAATAACCCGGAAATTCTGGGCCAGTTTAAAATTTTTATTTTGGCCATTTTAGCGAATTTTGATTATTTAAAATGAATTATTTTAAATAAAATCGACGAGAAATTTATTTGGAATTGAAATTCGATCGTATATATTATATACGTCGTCGTTAGAATATAAATATTTATATATAATTATAAATAGGAATTGAAAATGGCGCGGTAGTTCGATAATTCGATTTCAAACTTCAATTGAATGTACCGGGTGCAAAACAATCCGGATTTTAGTGAAACCAAAAACATTAGGATCTAATCGATAATATCTTCCCAACGAATCCGAATAATCGAAGTTTCATAGCGGGAATCAAAAGATATGTCCAGTTGAAAATTCTGAATAGTCGCTATGGAATTCAGGCCCTTAAAAATGGACATTTTGCAAACGACCTCGGATTTCGACGAAACCAGTTTTGTTGGGTCCGTGGTGTAAAGTTATTGCTAGGTTTCAAATTTCATAATTTTTCGAATCAGTATGTGAGCGTGGCAAAGGAAAACGCGTTTGACCGGTTTCGGTTGATTTTAATCGACTGGAAAATGGCCATTTTTCAAACGGTCTCTGAATTCGGCGAAACTAGTTTTGTTAGGACCGTATCGTCAATACGAAGCTAGAAAATATTTTTCTGGAATTTTTCTAGTTAGTATGTGACCCCGGTAATTTGAAATGTGCGTTTAAAATTCAATATAGCGATTTAAATGAAAATTCAAAAGGAAACTGATTGTAACGATCAAATCAGCTTGCGATACATATCCCATTGTGTTCGGAATGGGGGTAAAACGCTATGGGCGACAGGCGGTGGGCCTCGTTTCGAGGTCGTATGTAAAAGTCAACCTTTTAGCAAAATTAAATAATTAAATAATAATAAAAAATAAATTTTAATTCTCCCCCCCTTTATCTTCCTTTCTGCCCCCCCCCCCCCCGTTCATTTTTATTTCAATCGAAAAGAGGGAAAAAAAAAACCTAAGTCTAAATCGCGTCGCCGACCAGGAAGCGCCACCACCACCTTTCCTCCGTTCGAACCCTCGAAGCCGCCTCCCCTGTTCGAAACCCTACCGCCGCCTGTTCTCCGTTCGAAACCCCCGAAGACCACCCACCTCCACGCAGCCACCGTCGCCTCCTAGAAACGCCGCCGACCTCCCCGACGCCGCCAATCTCGACAGTCACCCCCCCTCCCCTTCTTCGCGAATGTAAGTATTTTATTTATTTTATTTTAATTCTGTAATGCTGTGAATTTTTTTTAAGGTTAATACTGTTTTTTTTTTTTTTTAGGTTTTAAAACCGTTTTTTTTTTAAGTTTTAAAAAAAAAAACTGAATTTTTATAAAGATTAAAACTGATTTTTTTTGAAAAAAGGATTAAAACTGAATTGATTTTTAAAAGCAATTAAAGACTGATTTTTATATAATGTGAAAACTGATTTTTATATAATGAGAAAGACTGATTTTTATATAATGTGAAAACTGATTTTATATAATGTGAAAACTGATTTTTTTTTATATAATGTTAAAAACTGATTTTATTTTATGTTATAAAGCAATGGTTTTTGTTTAGAAATCTTTAGATTAGTAAAGGTGAAATCTTTAGATTAGAAAAGGTGAAATCTTTAAAGTAGAAAAGGCGAAATATTTGAAAAGACGAGATCTTTATATAGAAAACATCGTAGTAAAAATTCGATTTTTATATATTGAATAACGAAATAAAAATAGGATTTTTATATATTGAATAGCAAACTAAAAATGTGATTTTTATATGTTGAACAGCGTAGTGAAAATTCGATTTTTACAAGTATGAAGCAATTATAAAAATATGATTTTTAAAATTGAAAGTGAATAAATAAAAATGTGATTTTTATTTTAAAGACATCAAAATATAAAAATGTGTGATTTTTATATATGTAGTGGCTACGGGCAACGATGATGACGAAGATGCGATAGCGATGAAGATTTCTATCAATGAAGTGCCATGGAGCTAGGATAGCTATAGGTGAGAATTTCTCACCTTTCAATTTCATTTCTATTTATATATATATACTAGGATGCAGACGGTGCTTAGTAGCACCCGACACAATCGTCCACAGACCATGGACTTGTTTGTTTGGTTGCATAGATTACTTATATGATTTGATTTGAATTTGGTTGTTTGGTGATTTTGATTGATGTGTGAATGGCGTGGGCCTTCACTAGACCGGGGATAAGGCTAGGCCTCGTCTCGTTTCTAGTATCGTGCCGTTATGCCGCCGAAATTTTCTAAAATATGTTAGAAAAATAAAAATATCATTTTATTGAATAAATGAATTGAATAGAAATTCATAGGTTGAAATAAAATGTTTTATCGTTAAAAATATAATTTTTAACGTGAATGTGAATAAATAAATATTCATTTACAAACCGGACGGTTTGTTTATGTACACCTATTTAAAGGACATTGATTGGGACGATAAATTTTACACATCGCCCAACTGCACAAATAAAATATGTGTTTGATTGTTTGAAACCCTACACGGGTGTTGGGATGAAATTTGAAGTTCACTCATCCTGATTGATTAAATATGTCGATCGATTGATTGACAGGCTGTTATAAGCGTTAGATATCTATATTTGATGCTTATACAGTGTGGTGCACTTTGGTTGATGGTTGATTATTTTTCCATGCTATTATATACATGTATTGTATGAAAATCCATATAATTAACTTTATATGGTAATTGATTGGGCCTCATTCCAATTTGAAAAATAAAGAATATATAAAATAAACGTTCATGTGTTGACAGTACTCATTCATTGAGATTGGTCATGTGTTGAACGAAATATTTTAGTAATAAAATTTGCACCTTTATCGATATAAAATAAAAGTTCATGTGTTGACAGTACTCATTCATTGAGATTGGTCATGTGTTGAACGAAATATTTTAGTAATAAAATTTGCACCTTTATCGATATAAAATAAAAGTTCATGTGTTGACAGTACTCATTCATTGAGATTGGTCATGTGTTGAACGAAATATTTTAGTAATAAAATTTGCACCTTTATCGATATAAAATAAAAGTTCATGTGTTGACAGTACTCATTCATTGAGATTGGTCATGTGTTGAACGAAATATTTTGATAATAACAACTATTTTGAAAAAGAAATATTTGAAATAGAATATTTGAAAATAGAAATTTATGAAGCCGTGTTGATTAGATTGACGCCATTTTGACGTGAACGATATTTATATCGATTTTAAACGATTTCGAAATGAATTGAATTGAAAACGATTTCGAAATGAAAACGATTTCGAAATGAATTGAATTGAAAATGAATTCAAATTGAATTGAAAGCGAATTGAAATGAATTCAAATTGAATTGAAATTTGAATTGGATAGAAATGAATTTTAAAACAAATTTATAAAGAAGAATTCAATTTTGCTTTGGATTGAAATGGAAGTTGAAATTGTTTTTGAAACGAATTTAAAACTATTTATAAACTTCGTTTTAAATAGAAATCGACGAAATATATATATATATATTATATATATAATATAATGGCCTGAATAGAACGCGCCGCGCCGCGACAGTTCGTGAATTTCGACCATTTATTTCAAACAGATATTGCGGGAGATCCGACCGTCGGATTCTCCTAAAACCGGAACCGTTGGGTTCGTATCGAAAAGAGCTTTCTAACGAATATTAGAAATTTGAAATCTAACGGTTGGATTTGGAATTATGTCCAAATCAAATTCGAAAAAGGTCGCTGTAAGTGCAGTTCGATGGCCGTTGATGGAAATCGACTGTATAGGCCTTGATAAAATTATTAAAAATAGTAATAATTTGTGTAAAATCAGAAGAAATGATTTAGAAAGAATTGGGATGAAAAACTCCATATTTGAAAAGATAAAAATAGATTTTTATCGAAATGAACTAGTTTTGAACTGGAATTAAAATTCTATTTATTTTTAAATAAATAAATTGAATTAGAAAAGGGTTTTAAAAATAACCAGAATTTCCAATGATTGCATTGGAGTGGATTTGAATCGAAATTGTCTTCGGAATATTTCGATGTTGGAATTCGTGATTATACAGATGTTGTTATGGAAATTTGAAAGATATATATTTATATCGTTATTTCCAATACGACATTTGTTAATCGTAGAATTTGATATTGAATATAAGCCGATATATTTTCTATTCAGAGCCTTATATTGAATATCAAATGTGATTTGGGTTTGTCGTGAATGGTGTCTTCACTAACACTGTTCTTGAACCCAGTTGAGAAAAGATTAAATCTTTTTATTTAGATTTAATGAAGTGTACCAATTAAATGATATTTAATTGGAATGGAATTGGTATTGATTTTTGGGTTTATCGTGAACAGTGTTTTAAATAACACTTGTTCTTTAACCCGATAATTAATGGAATGATTTTTGGGTTTATCGTGAACAGTGTTTTAAATAACACTTGTTCTTTAACCCGATAATTAATGAATGTGATTTTGGGTTTATCGTGAACCGTGTTTTAAATGACACTGATTCTTTAACCCAGTTAACGATTAAAACTAAGTGGAGTTTTAATGAATCTTTAATTAGATTGAAATAATCGAGAATGGAGTATCACCAGTTTTGCTCCAGGCGATAGTTAAATCTTTAATTAGATTTGAACGTGAAATGGTAATTGAATTTACCGATAACACTGTGGTGTTAGATATGAAGTATTACCAGTTTTACTTCATGGGATAAATAGTTTGGGATTGGGAAATTAAACAAATGATTACTTCGGTAAGTTTCGTTAATCCCGGCTAGTTGAATCGAAATTCAAAAGAATAGAATAAAGAATAAATTCAAGGAATTTATCTTGGATAAAATTAATGGGAACCTTTCCCTATGAACTTGAAATTTAGAAACTAACTATCGGTTAGCCAAGCAGAATGGTTTTCTGGATATTGATCTGATGTTGGTTTCGGCCTTCGGGGTTAATATTTGGGGAATTATCCTCTTGATTAATTTACGGTTAGTGACTGATGAATTGGAATGAGGCGTATGTTGTGTTTGTGTAACACTTATTTAAAATGTACGCGAGTTATTCGGAAAGACCGGGTTTATCCCATTCTGAATAACTAATACGACGATAAGTCGAAGATGAAGACGATGGTCGAAGACCGGAGGTCTTCACGTCGTTTGGGTGATTACTGATGATCTTGATTGGGCTGTACACCCAAGAAGATGGAAACAGTTGGTGATCGTCCAGACGTACTTGGAGATCGATGGATATGCGGGGTACTAGGTGCCTCCGGTTTCGTTCAGACCCAGAACGGACTTGTAAATGGACTGTGTGTCTGACATTGGATTTTAGTCCGTGTGATTGATCTCTATTAAATATATATCTGTTTGGCGGCGGATAATTTATTCTCTTGCTTAACGCCCTTCTCTGAGACGTACGAGCTCAGGGGTTATATATTGATGGATATCAATCGCATGGAGTGAATTGCCTGTGTGGCATGCCTAAGTGGCAAATGATCAAGGCTTCTGTTGAAAAGCAAAGTCTTGTGGTTGATGATCAAAGCATGGCCTTTGTGGCGTAGCTTTGTGTAACGTTTACTTCGCGAGTTTCGCACCCCGGTTGTGAACCAGAAACGGGAGGAAGGACCTCAGGGAGGACGTGCGTTTCTTTCTAGCTAGGGTGGTGTCAGTGACCTACCAGCCCTGACATTTATATACTTTTCACCTGTGTGGTTGTTGCTGTTGCGAGGCGCCTCGGTTTGATCGGACGATCCGGGTCCGATGGAGTCATTCGTTGGCTCGTTTGCGCCCCAAAGGGCGGGGAAACGTATTGTTCAGGAATTTTAATCCACATCGGTGGACCGGCCCTGTCGCTCCTAGGGTCACTCGAGCTCTGATCCTGAGACATGGTAGGCTAGATTGTCTCGAATCGGTTGAGGACTATCTTTTGCCTCGGTTCATAGATGGAAACCCAACTTCCAATACGACATTTACGATTTTGATTGTAAACTTATATATGGCGACATAGTGTTATGGGGCATTCATGCCGCCTATGATTGATACTTATGATTTGAAGTTGTTTTATACACTATGCACTTATAATAGTATCAAATGATTTGTTTTAAACGTATCAAGCATTCTTTGGCTGTTATAAGGGAAAACCCTATCCCCCGGCTTGCGTTGCATTGTGTGATAGGACCTGGGTCTTATAACAGCTTCATTTTCCTTTATTTAGCATTGCGCTGTTTGTTTTATGCACTGGTATTCTTGGGAGGAAACCCGTTCCGTGTTATACGGCGTGGTCCCTTGATTTACCTAACTTTAAAATAAAGATTAATAACTGTTTTCGTTCTCACACCAGTCACATGACTGACCTGGAGTTTATTGTTTTAACCTAAACTCTAGGTGCCCCTATTTTGACACGGGCAGCTAGTAGTTTTGGTTTTGCAGATTTATATTCACAGGATCCTGGTTTACAGCTGGAATGATATCCGGAAAGCTTTGTATCCGTATATCTCCTTCTAGTTGTGTATTGTATTATTTTCCGCTGCTATGTATTTAAATGTAATTTAAATCTCTGATATTTCTGTGTAATATTTATTCATTTATGCTCTGTATATTCTTGTAATCTGATGCATTGTTGTAATATACAGTGAAATGTTCTTTTGTATGCGTTCTGTTGTGGTTTGTTCTCGAACTATCCGGCGCTTTCCTTTACGGGGAAGTTACGGGTTTTCACAGTTGGTATCAGAGCTTTGGTTTACAAAGCTCAGAGAACAAGGCACATTAGAACCGTACGAAAGAATTCATCAGATATTGGAATAGTAATATCCAACGAGAATGACTCGTTAGAGATAGGATCAGTAGAGTCCTAGAACGAGTGTGAATAGTATATTTTTCAAATGAAAACAATTTTTGTTCTGAAAATTTAAATCAATTATTCGTATTTGATTATCTATTTATATTGAGTTGGACAGTCCAGTATATAAAGATTTTGCGTATACGTCTGATCCACGTGTATTTGAAATTTTAGTATACTGGATAGATATAGAGTCACATTCTAGACACCCGGGGATAATTCTGATGATGTGGCCACATCATCAGTATTTATATTCGTGTTTCGAAGGTGTGATATCTATATATTTCCATTAGACTGGTGTGAGAACCAAAGCTTATATAGATAGAACACATTGTTGTGAATTGGCATCAAAACATGATTTTTAGTATATGTACTAAAAGTTATGAATTTCAAATGATAATTCACTAATTGATTGATGTTTGTGTTGTTTGTTTATTTGTTTGCTAATTTTTAGCCATTTAGCCTAATTGAATCAAATATTGAATAGTATTGAAAATTGGTCGCATTCGCTTGCATATACATATATATCATTGAACAGGTCATAGCAAGGAGGCTAGAGCCAGAGAATAAAATTTGTTTGCCCGACAAATAGGTACATGTTTACTACATAATTTACTGTTTTGTTTGGGTGATGATGATTTTATGAGCCTATTGGCTAGCCGCTTGGCCTTTTCTTTTTCTTTTTGAGATCTGAAGGACCGGGGAAGCTATTTGAAATTCCCCGATGCTCCCGGTGCAGGGGAGGTTATGGCGAAATTTTTCAAAAATTTAGGGTGTTAGCCAAATTTTTGAGATTTTGAAAATTCTCAGAAACTAAAGAGTTGGAGAATAGAAGTCAGATCGAGCGTAGAGTTGATTAATTAAACCACTTTCGACTTTGTTCCTTTTCGGGGACGAAAAGTTTTAAGTAGGGGAGATTGTAATAACCCGGAAATTCTGGGCCAGTTTAAAATTTTTATTTTGGCCATTTTAGCGAATTTTGATTATTTAAAATGAATTATTTTAAATAAAATCGACGAGAAATTTATTTGGAATTGAAATTCGATCGTATATATTATATACGTCGTCGTTAGAATATAAATATTTATATATAATTATAAATAGGAATTGAAAATGGCGCGGTAGTTCGATAATTCGATTTCAAACTTCAATTGAATGTACCGGGTGCAAAACAATCCGGATTTTAGTGAAACCAAAAACATTAGGATCTAATCGATAATATCTTCCCAACGAATCCGAATAATCGAAGTTTCATAGCGGGAATCAAAAGATATGTCCAGTTGAAAATTCTGAATAGTCGCTATGGAATTCAGGCCCTTAAAAATGGACATTTTGCAAACGACCTCGGATTTCGACGAAACCAGTTTTGTTGGGTCCGTGGTGTAAAGTTATTGCTAGGTTTCAAATTTCATAATTTTTCGAATCAGTATGTGAGCGTGGCAAAGGAAAACGCGTTTGACCGGTTTCGGTTGATTTTAATCGACTGGAAAATGGCCATTTTTCAAACGGTCTCAGAATTCGGCGAAACTAGTTTTGTTAGGACCGTATCGTCAATACGAAGCTAGAAAATATTTTTCTGGAATTTTTCTAGTTAGTATGTGACCCCGGTAATTTGAAATGTGCGTTTAAAATTCAATATAGCGATTTAAATGAAAATTCAAAAGGAAACTGATTGTAACGATCAAATCAGCTTGCGATACATATCCCATTGTGTTCGGAATGGGGGTAAAACGCTATGGGCGACAGGCGGTGGGCCTCGTTTCGAGGTCGTATGTAAAAGTCAACCTTTTTGCAAAATTAAATAATTAAATAATAATAAAAAATAAATTTTAATTCTCCCCCCCCTTTATCTTCCTTTCTGGCCCCCCCCGTTCATTTTTATTTCAATCGAAAAGAGGGAAAAAAAAAACCTAAGTCTAAATCGCGTCGCCGACCAGGAAGCGCCACCACCACCTTTCCTCCGTTCGAACCCTCGAAGCCGCCTCCCCTGTTCGAAACCCTACCGCCGCCTGTTCTCCGTTCGAAACCCCCGAAGACCAGCCACCTCCACGCAGCCACCGTCGCCTCCTAGAAACGCCGCCGACCTCCCCGACGCCGCCAAGCTCGACAGTCACCCCCCCTCCCCTTCTTCGCGAATGTAAGTATTTTATTTATTTTATTTTATTTTAATTCTGTAATGCTGTGAATTTTTTTTAAGGTTAATACTGTTTGTTTTTTTTAGGTTTTAAAACCGTTTTTTTTTTTAAGTTTTAAAAAAAAAAAACTGAATTTTTATAAAGATTAAAACTGATTTTTTTTGAAAAAAGGATTAAAACTGAATTGATTTTTAAAAGCAATTAAAGACTGATTTTTATATAATGTGAAAACTGATTTTTATATAATGAGAAAGACTGATTTTTATATAATGTGAAAACTGATTTTATATAATGTGAAAACTGATTTTTTTTATATAATGTTAAAAACTGATTTTATTTTATGTTATAAAGCAATGATTTTTGTTTAGAAATCTTTAGATTAGTAAAGGTGAAATCTTTAGATTAGAAAAGGTGAAATCTTTAAAGTAGAAAAGGCGAAATATTTGAAAAGACGAGATCTTTATATAGAAAACATCGTAGTAAAAATTCGATTTTTATATAGTGAATATTAGGCACACATCCCTAAAACGAAACTTAATTAGGCTCACATCCGGTGATAAACTTATTGTAAATTTAGTCCCTATTTTTAAAACATATAAAAACATACAAAAAAAATATAAAAAAATCATGTAAATTCGTAATTAATTAAATCAAATAATCGTGAAAAAAATCAGATCAAAAAAACATCAAAAACAACGTCGAAATCATGAAATACAGAAAATCAACGAAATGCAGTAAATTGCATCAAAACATGCATATAAATCGATTAGTTGCATACATGTATGCATTTATTTGAAATCTGCGTCAAAACTGCAGTATAAATGCATACATGTATGCACATATTGTTGAAACATGCATCTGCTGATGCATTTGTTTAAAAACTGCATACCTACGTGCAACTTATTCACGTTTGCATGTATTTTGACATATATGCACACATGTATGCAGTTATATAGAAAAACTGCACACATGTATGCAATTTTTCAAACAGGCGTGCATAAGTATATGCATGTGTATTCGAATAGTTGCATAAATGTATGCAACTATTCGTAAAAGTTGCATACATTTATGCAACTTTTTTTTTTAAATTTCTGTGGACTTCCGAGAATATTTATAGATTTTAGAATATTTTTTTTTTTAAGTGATAGCGCTTGAAAATTTGGACAGAAAACGAAAGAGGCGGAGGTATGGAAAGTGGCAGGCGGAAGATTCCAGGCGGCAGCTAAAATAGGGGGCGGGTTTACAGAGAAAACATTAATTACAGGGATGTATTGTGAATTTAAAAACTTGCAAATAGTTGCATACATGTATGCAACTTTTGCCAATAGTTGCATACATGTATGCAAGTATTTCTGAAGCTGTTTTAGTTGAAAATGCATGCAGAAACCTGCATACATGTGTGCAACTATTTGAAATACTTGCACACATGTATGCAAGTATTTACATGTGAAAATAAAATATGTGCAGAAACTTGCATACATGTATGCAACTATTTTAAATACTTGCACACATGTATGCAAGTATTACATGTAAAAATATAACAGAGAAATACTTGCACAGATGAATGCAAGTATTCCAAATATGTGCATGATTTGATGCAAATTACTGCATTTTTCGTTGTTTTCTGTATTTTTTTGATTTTGATGCATGTTTTGATTTTATTATGATCTGAATTTTTGGGCGAGTACATGTTTAATTTAAATACGAATTATCGTGATTTTTTTATATTTTTTTTATGAATTTTCGAAAAATAGGGACTAAATTTACAATAAGTTTATGACCGGGTTTTTTTTATATTTTGAAACCTAATAGGGACCTCTAAAAAACGCACCCTTTTATATATTGAATAACGAAATAAAAATAGGATTTTTATATATTGAATAGCAAACTAAAAATGTGATTTTTATATGTTGAACAGCGTAGTGAAAATTCGATTTTTACAAGTATGAAGCAATTATAAAAATATGATTTTTAAAATTGAAAGTGAATAAATAAAAATGTGATTTTTATTTTAAAGACATCAAAATATAAAAATGTGTGATTTTTATATATGTAGTGGCTACGGGCAACGATGATGACGAAGATGCGATAGCGATGAAGATTTCTATCAATGAAGTGCCGTGGAGCTAGGATAGCTATAGGTGAGAATTTCTCACCTTTCAATTTCATTTCTATTTATATATATACTAGGATGCAGACGGTGCTTAGTAGCACCCGACACAATCGTCCACAGACCATGGACTTGTTTGTTTGGTTGCATAGATTAGTTATATGATTTGATTTGAATTTGGTTGTTTGGTGATTTTGATTGATGTGTGAATGGCGTGGGCCTTCACTAGACCGGGGATAAGGCTAGGCCTCGTCCCGTTTCTAGTATCGTGCCGTTATGCCGCCGAAATTTTCTAAAATATGTTAGAAAAATAAAAATATCATTTTATTGAATAAATGAATTGAATAGAAATTCATAGGTTGAAATAAAATGTTTTATCGTTAAAAATATAATTTTTAACGTGAATGTGAATAAATAAATATTCATTTACAAACCGGACGGTTTGTTTATGTACACCTATTTAAAGGACATTGATTGGGACGATAAATTTTACACATCGCCCAACTGCACAAATAAAATATGTGTTTGATTGTTTGAAACCCTACACGGGTGTTGGGATGAAATTTGAAGTTCACTCATCCTGATTGATTAAATATGTCGATCGATTGATTGACAGGCTGTTATAAGCGTTAGATATCTATATTTGATGCTTATACAGTGTGGTGCACTTTGGTTGATGGTTGATTATTTTTCCATGCTATTATATACATGTGTTGTATGAAAATCCATATAATTAACTTTATATGGTAATTGATTGGGCCTCATTCCAATTTGAAAAATAAAGAATATATAAAATAAACGTTCATGTGTTGACAGTACTCATTCATTGAGATTGGTCATGTGTTGAACGAAATATTTTAGTAATAAAATTTGCACCTTTATCGATATAAAATAAAAGTTCATGTGTTGACAGTACTCATTCATTGAGATTGGTCATGTGTTGAACGAAATATTTTAGTAATAAAATTTGCACCTTTATCGATATAAAATAAAAGTTCATGTGTTGACAGTACTCATTCATTGAGATTGGTCATGTGTTGAACGAAATATTTTAGTAATAAAATTTGCACCTTTATCGATATAAAATAAAAGTTCATGTGTTGACAGTACTCATTCATTGAGATTGGTCATGTGTTGAACGAAATATTTTGATAATAACAACTATTTTGAAAAAGAAATATTTGAAATAGAATATTTGAAAATAGAAATTTATGAAGCCGTGTTGATTAGATTGACGCCATTTTGACGTGAACGATATTTATATCGATTTTAAACGATTTCGAAATGAATTGAATTGAAAACGATTTCGAAATGAATTGAATTGAAAACGATTTCGAAATGAATTGAATTGAAAATGAATTCAAATTGAATTGAAAGCGAATTGAAATGAATTCAAATTGAATTGAAATTTGAATTGGATAGAAATGAATTTTAAAACAAATTTATAAAGAAGAATTCAATTTTGCTTTGGATTGAAATGGAAGTTGAAATTGTTTTTGAAACGAATTTAAAACTATTTATAAACTTCGTTTTAAATAGAAATCGACGAAATATATATATATATATATTATATATATAATATAATGGCCTGAATAGAACGCGCCGCGCCGCGGCAGTTCGTGAATTTCGACCATTTATTTCAAACAGATATTGCGGGAGATCCGACCGTCGGATTCTCCTAAAACCGGAACCGTTGGGTTCGTATCGAAAAGAGCTTTCTAACGAATATTAGAAATTTGAAATCTAACGGTTGGATTTGGAATTATGTCCAAATCAAATTCGAAAAAGGTCGCTGTAAGTGCAGTTCGATGGCCGTTGATGGAAATCGACTGTACAGGCCTTGATAAAATTATTAAAAATAGTAATAATTTGTGTAAAATCATAAGAAATGATTTAGAAAGAATTGGGATGAAAAACTCCATATTTGAAAAGATAAAAATAGATTTTTATCGAAATGAACTAGTTTTGAACTGGAATTAAAATTCTATTTATTTTTAAATAAATAAATTGAATTAGAAAAGGGTTTTAAAAATAACCAGAATTTCCAATGATTGCATTGGAGTGGATTTGAATCGAAATTGTCTTCGGAATATTTCGATGTTGGAATTCGTGATTATACAGATGTTGTTATGGAAATTTGAAAGATATATATTTATATCGTTATTTCCAATACGACATTTGTTAATCGTAGAATTTGATATTGAATATAAGCCGATATATTTTCTATTCAGAGCCTTATATTGAATATCAAATGTGATTTGGGTTTGTCGTGAATGGTGTCTTCACTAACACTGTTCTTGAACCCAGTTGAGAAAAGATTAAATCTTTTTATTTAGATTTAATGAAGTGTACCAATTAAATGATATTTAATTGGAATGGAATTGGTATTGATTTTTGGGTTTATCGTGAACAATGTTTTAAATAACACTTGTTCTTTAACCCGATAATTAATGGAATGATTTTTGGGTTTATCGTGAACAGTGTTTTAAATAACACTTGTTCTTTAACCCGATAATTAATGAATGTGATTTTGGGTTTATCGTGAACCGTGTTTTAAATGACACTGATTCTTTAACCCAGTTAACGATTAAAACTAAGTGGAGTTTTAATGAATCTTTAATTAGATTGAAATAATCGAGAATGGAGTATCACCAGTTTTGCTCCAGGCGATAGTTAAATCTTTAATTAGATTTGAACGTGAAATGGTAATTGAATTTACCGATAACACTGTGGTGTTAGATATGAAGTATTACCAGTTTTACTTCATGGGATAAATAGTTTGGGATTGGGAAATTAAACAAATGATTACTTCGGTAAGTTTCGTTAATCCCGGCTAGTTGAATCGAAATTCAAAAGAATAGAATAAAGAATAAATTCAAGGAATTTATCTTGGATAAAATTAATGGGAACCTTTCCCTATGAACTTGAAATTTAGAAACTAACTGTCGGTTAGCCAAGCAGAATGGTTTTCTGGATATTGATCTGATGTTGGTTTCGGCCTTCGGGGTTAATATTTGGGGAATTATCCTCTTGATTAATTTACGGTTAGTGACTGATGAATTGGAATGAGGCGTATGTTGTGTTTGTGTAACACTTATTTAAAATGTACGCGAGTTATTCGAAAAGACCGGGTTTATCCCATTCTGAATAACTAATACGACGATAAGTCGAAGATGAAGACGATGGTCGAAGACCAGAGGTCTTCACGTCGTTTGGGTGATTACTGATGATCTTGATTGGGCTGTACACCCAAGAAGATGGAAACAGTTGGTGATCGTCCAGACGTACTTGGAGATCGATGGATATGCGGGGTACTAGGTGCCTCCGGTTTCGTTCAGACCCAGAACGGACTTGTAAATGGACTGTGTGTCTGACATTGGATTTTAGTCCGTGTGATTGATCTCTATTAAATATATATCTGTTTGGCGGCGGAGAATTTATTCTCTTGCTTAACGCCCTTCTCTGAGACGTACGAGCTCAGGGGTTATATATTGATGGATATCAATCGCATGGAGTGAATTGCCTGTGTGGCATGCCTAAGTGGCAAATGATCAAGGCTTCTGTTGAAAAGCAAAGTCTTGTGGTTGATGATCAAAGCATGGCCTTTGTGGCGTAGCTTTGTGTAACGTTTACTTCGCGAGTTTCGCACCCCGGTTGTGAACCAGAAACGGGAGGAAGGACCTCAGGGAGGACGTGCGTTTCTTTCTAGCTAGGGTGGTGTCAGTGACCTACCAGCCCTGACATTTATATACTTTTCACCTGTGTGGTTGTTGCTGTTGCGAGGCGCCTCGGTTTGATCGGACGATCCGGGTCCGATGGAGTCATTCGTTGGCTCGTTTGCGCCCCAAAGGGCGGGGAAACGTATTGTTCAGGAATTTTAATCCACATCGGTGGACCGGCCCTGTCGCTCCTAGGGTCACTCGAGCTCTGATCCTGAGACATGGTAGGCTAGATTGTCTTGAATCGGTTGAGGACTATCTTTTGCCTCGGTTCATAGATGGAAACCCAACTTCCAATACGACATTTGCGATTTTGATTGTAAACTTATATATGGCGACATAGTGTTATGGGGCATTCATGCCGCCTATGATTGATACTTATGATTTGAAGTTGTTTTATACACTATGCACTTATAATAGTATCAAATGATTTGTTTTAAACGTATCAAGCATTCTTTGGCTGTTATAAGGGAAAACCCTATCCCCCGGCTTGCGTTGCATTGTGTGATAGGACCTGGGTCTTATAACAGCTTCATTTTCCTTTATTTAGCATTGCGCTGTTTGTTTTATGCACTGGTATTCTTGGGAGGAAACCCGTTCCGTGTTATACGGCGTGGTCCCTTGATTTACCTAACTTTAAAATAAAGATTAATAACTGTTTTCGTTCTCACACCAGTCACATGACTGACCTGGAGTTTATTGTTTTAACCTAAACTCTGGGTGCCCCTATTTTGACACGGGCAGCTAGTAGTTTTGGTTTTGCAGATTTATATTCACAGGATCCTGGTTTACAGCTGGAATGATATCCGGAAAGCTTTGTATCCGTATATCTCCTTCTAGTTGTGTATTGTATTATTTTCCGCTGCTATGTATTTAAATGTAATTTAAATCTCTGATATTTCTGTGTAATATTTATTCATTTATGCTCTGTATATTCTTGTAATCTGATGCATTGTTGTAATATACAGTGAAATGTTCTTTTGTATGCGTTCTGTTGTGGTTTGTTCTCGAACTATCCGGCGCTTTCCTTTACGGGGAAGTTACGGGTTTTCACAGTTATGAGCTTGGTTATTACCTCAATTTCTAGCTACATTATAGATCTCGGTTATTGCCTCGGTTATGTGATCAGTTATAGGCTCGGTTGTGGTTTAGTTTATTGGCTTGATTATGTGTACAATGTACCATTTGACTTTGTTATATGCTTGGTTATAGGCTTAGTATCTAGCTCGGTTATGGTCTTAGTAGTAATTTGTTATGAAATGTAAAATACAAAACAAAATATAAGATATAAAATTTAAAATATAAAGTGTAAAATATAAATAATAAATTATAAAATATGAATAAAATATAAATAACTGATTTCAGTTACAAGCTATATCATAATCTCGACTAAGAGCTCAATTATAAATTCAATTACAAGCTTGTTTAAGAGCTTGGTTATAGGCTCGGTTATTGGATCAGTTATGGGTTTGATTTTGGCTCGGTTATGTGCCCGGTTATGGGCTCGGCTATGATCGTGGTTATGAGTTCGATTATTACCCCAGTTACGAGCAACATCATATATCTTAGTTATTGTCTCGATTATGGGATCGGTTATAAGGTCGGTTGTGGTTTAGGTTATGTGGTCGATCATGTGTACAATGTACAGTTATGGCTCGGTTATGGGCTAGGATATGGGCTCGGTTATGACCTCGATTATGACCATGGTTTGAGCTTGGTTATTACCTCAATTACTAGCTGCAATATAGATCTCGATTATTGCCTCAATTATAGGATCAGTTATAGGCTCAGTTGTGGTTTGGATTATTGGATTGATTATGCGTATAATGTACCGTATGACTTTGTTATATGCTCGGTTATAGGCTTAGTAATTAGCTCAGTTATGGGCTTAGTAGTAATTTGTTATGAAATATAAAATATAATATAAAATATGAATAAAATATAAATAACTAATTTCAGTTACAAGCTAGATCATAATCTTGATTAAGAGCTCAATTATAAATTCAATTACAAGCTTGTTTAAGAGCTCAGTTATGGGCTCGGTTATTGGATTAGTTATGTGTTTGGTTTTGGCTTGGTTATGTGCCCGGTTATGGGCTTGGTTATGACCTCGGTTATGAGCTTGGTTATTACCACAATTACTAGCTACATTATAGACCTCGGTTATTGCCTCAGTTATGGGATCGGTTATAGGCTCGGTTGTGGTTTAGGTTATGACTTGATTATGCGTACAATGTACTGTATGACTTTGTTATATGCTCGGTTATAGGCTTAGTAAATAGCTCGGTTATGGGCTTAGTAGTAATTTGTTATGAAATGTAAAATATAAAATAAAATATAAAATATAAAGTGTAAAATATAAAACATAAAATATGAATAAAATATAAATAACTAGTTTCAGTTACAAGCTAGATCATAATCTCGATTAAGAGCTCAATTATAAATTCAATTACAAACTTGTTTAAGAGCTCGGTTATAGGCTCGGTTATTGGATTAGTTATGGATCTGGTTTTGGCTCGTTTATGTTGTCGATTATGGGCTCGGTTATGAGCTAAGTCAAAGGTTTGGTTATGACCTTAATTATGATCGTGGTTATGTGCTCGGTTATGGAATAAAAGCTAAATTAGAAAATATAAAATATAAAAACTAATTTAGAAAATATAAATATAAAATATAAAATATAAAATATAAAATATAAAATATAAAATATAAAATATGAATAAAATATAAATAACTAATTTCAGTTACAAGCTAGATTATAACCTCGATTAAGAGCTCAATTATAAATTCGATTACAAGCTTGTTAAAGAGCTCTGTTATGGGCTCGGTTATTTGATCAATTATGAGTTTGGTTTTGGCTCGGTTATGTGTCCGGTTATGAGCTCAGTTATGGGCTAGGTTAAAGGTTTGGTTAAGACCTTAATTATGACTGTTGTTATGCGCACGGTTATTACCTCAGTTATGAGCTAGGTTTAGATCTCGGTTATGGGCTCGTTATTGGATCGATTATGGAATAAATGCTAAATTAGAAAATATATAAGATAAATTAGAAAATATAAAATATAAAGTATAAAATATAAATTATAAATAATAAAATATAATGTATAAAATATAAAATATAAAATATGTATAAAATATAAATAACTAATTTAAGTTACAAGCTAAATCATAACCTCGATTAAGAGCTCAATTATAAATTCAATTACAAACTCGTTTAAGTGCTCGGTTATGGGATCAGTTATGGGTTTGGTTTTTGCTCGGTTATGTGCCTGGTTATGAGCTCGGTTATGGGCTAGGTTAAAGATTTGGTTATGACTTCAATTATGACCGTGGTTATATGCTCGGTTATTAACTTAGTTATGAGCTAATATAAAAGCTAAATTATAAAATATAAAATATAAAATATGAATAAAATATAAATAAAACATAAATAACTAATTTCAGTTACAAGTTACATCATAACCTCGATTAAGAGCTCATTTATAAATTCAATTACAAGCTTCTTTAAGAGCTCGGCTATAGGAACAATTACTGGTTCGGTTATGGCTCGGTTATATGCTCGGTTATGGGCTAGGTTAAAGGTTTGGTTATGACCTCAATTATGACTGTGGTTATGATCTTGGTTATTACCTCAGTTACGAGCTAGGTTAAGGTCTTGGTTATGGGCTCGGTTATCGGATCGGTTATGGAATAAAAGATAAATTAGAAAATATAAATAAATATAAACAACTAATTTCTGTTACAAGCTAGATCATAACCTCGATTAAGAGCTCAGTTATAAATTCAATTACAAGATTGTTTAAGAGCTCGATTATAGGCTCAGTTATAGGATTAGTTGTGGGTTTAGTTTTGGCTCGGTTATGAGCCAGTTTAAAGGTTTGGTTATGACCACAATTATGACCGTGGTTATAAGATCAGTTATTACCTCAGTTACGAATTAGGTTTAGATCTCGGTTATTGGCTCAGTTATGGGCTAGGTTGATCATAACCTCGATTAAGACCTCAATTATAAATTCAATTACAAGCTTGTTTAAGAGCTCAGTTATGAGCTTGGTTATGGGATAAGTTATGAGTTTAGTTTTTGATCGGTTACGGTCTCAGTTATGGGCTAGGTTAAAGGTTTTGTTATGACCTCAATTATGACCGTGGTTATGAGCTTGGTTTTTACCTTAGTTATGAGTTAGATTAAGATCTTGGTTATAGGCTCGGTTATGACCATGGTTATGAGCTCGGTTATTACCTTAGTTATGAGCTAAATTAGAAAATCGAAAATCGAAAATATGAATAAAACATAAATAACTAATTTCGGTTACAAGCTAGATTATAACCTCGATTAAAAGCTCAGTTATAAATTTAATTACAAGCTTGTTTAAGGGATCAGTTATGGGCTCGATTGTAGGATCAGTTATGAGTTTGGTTTTGGCTCAGTTATGTGCTCGGTTATGAGCTCGGTTGGGATTAATTAGCTGTGTGGGTACCTATGACACGTTAAACACATTCGGATGCAAGGCCTAATCGGTTACCTATGGCACATAAAAGACATCCGGACGCAAGGCCTAATCTGGTACTTCATCAACGATTCTACACCAAGAAGGGAATAATTAACTGAGCAGGTACCTATGACATGTAAAAGACATTCAGACGCAAGGACTAATCGGGTAAGTATGACACATAAAAGACATTCGGATGTAGGGACTAATCAGGTACTTCATCAACGATTCTACACCTGGCAGGGATTAATTAACTGAGCGGGTACATATGAGACGTATAGACATCCGGACGTAAGGCTAAATTGAGTACCTATGACATGTAAAAGACATCCGAGCGCAAGGCCTAATTGGGTGCTTCAACAACGAATCTGCACCCAATAGGGATTACTTAACCGAGCGGGTACCAATAACACTTAGAAGACATCCAGACGCAAGACCTAATCGGGTACCTATGACTTGTAAAACACATCCAAAAGCAAGGACTAATCGGGTACTTTTGTAACGACCCGCATTCTACGCATCGGAGGATCGTAGAATATTTATTTCACTTACATACGAAGTCGTATGGTCGTGTAACTTTGGGGAACGACTATTGGGGTCATTTCCCATGTTCACGATTTTTGCCGAATTTTATATGATCATTTTGCCCCTGGCGAATCTTGTTTCACCTATAACTTTTGATTGGTAAGGAGTTTTAACCTAAAACCACTTCCATTGGATTCGGATGATGGTTTACCTTTCCGTAGAGTTGTCACATTTGTTAAACGGACTTACCGTTTGGAAGATATGGCTGAAATAAGGTTTGGAAGGTGAAAAACTGCTTAAACAGACTTAATAGGTTAATTAGTGGATGGGCCCATAACCCATTTCGGGATTAGGGTTATGGGTTGGCTGAAATGAGTTAGGAAACCATCTCATTTCATTTTCTTAGCCGCCACTTTCATTTCTTCAAACCTAGTAATGGCCTCCACCTTCTAAACCACCTCTTAATCACCGTTTAATCACATATTAAGCAAAATTACACCAAATCAAGTCAAATTAGCATAAAATTGGAGGTAGAGCTACTGTGTTGCATTGGGATTCGAACCAAATAAGAGATATTTTCAGATCTGAGATTTATTTGTGGCTAAGGTGAGTAATTGCACTTTTATTCACTAATTACGGCTAATTATGGGTGATTAGTGATAATTAGCGAAATTATGCATCATAAAAATCTGAAAAAATATGCATAAATTCGAAAATATTATATTATATTACTGATACAAATTTCGGCTAATTTGGATTAAGTTTGCTAATCCTATGGTTAAACATGGTTAAGGGGATTAAGGGCAAAATCATGGATTTTGGGTATGTTTGATCTAAATAACCTATATGCTTGATGTTTTGACCTTGTTGATTGATTACACATGTTATTAATACTGTTTGGAATGCATTATGATCGATTAGTAAAGTTAGAAAGGTTGAAAACGCCGACGTGTGGCGAGAATGGACGAAAAATAGCTTGTTGGAAATGCTACAGGGATCCGGATCGGATTAGGGGATCGGGTCGGCTAGCTAAACCGAACCAAGGTGATGACATCTTCAGTAACGTACAAATTCTAGGGTAATAAGGAAGGCCCGGGTCGGATCGGATTGGAGTGAACTGGAGCTTGGGTCGAACCGCTAAGGAGCATCAATCGAACCGCCGTCAAGGAGCACCGAACCGGACCACCGCCAGAAGCACCGAACCGCACCCAGGAGCATACCAGGAAGCATCGAACCGAACCGAACCGGGAGGCCGAACCGAACCGGGTTTGGGCTTCTACCACTACTACGCGACGACGATCGTGAACTCTTTTGAAGACCTACTCCAGTTCGACTAGAACCCGAGATGCAAAAGAAGTCCAAATGAGAAGTTATTACTCAGGATCCAGATGGGAACCAATGAGTGAACTTCAAGGGTTGGGCTTTGCTATGGGACGTGTGCAAAGGGGTTATCGATATCTATAACTTTGATTCACTATTGATGGGAGAGGCATTGACTATGGACCAGTGCGGTGGGGTCAAAGTTGTATGGAGTCGAACTCCATCAGGACCCCCATGGGCAAAGTGGTCGTAGTAAGGTTTGGATGGAGCCAGGCTCCGTCATGGCCCCAAATGGTTCTGGTGATCAAAGCGATGGGTATCGTATGCTTTACGTACTGAGTGAGAGATGTGAGGATGATTGTTATGTTTGATGTTTGCTATCACCATGACATGTGCACTTCCACTTTACACTTTATGTTAGTGTTACCTTAGAGTACTGTACATCTTGTTGTGCTAACTCTTTGGTTCCAGGTCCATGTTCAGGTATGATTATTTATACCTATTATTGTTTTGTTTTACTGCTATCGCTCATACAAGACTTTTGTCTGACCCAGAGTTTTATTCTCTTCTTATTACTCTAGGTGCTCCTAAACGAGCAAACTAGAGATAGGTTAGGTGGTTATGCGCGAGTAGCTGTCCGGAGATGAGCATGAGGCTTCTACGTACTATATACATATATTCTCAAGCTGAAACAGAGGGGTAACACAGTCTCAAAATATGTTGCTGAGTTTAAAGCTCTCTCCAAGTATTGATACTCTATCAAAATCTCTTATCAGAAGAATGAGAAGTTCATTTTCGGTTTGGACGAGTATACATGAGAGAGGGTCAAATATCATAACGAGGATCCATTTGATAAACTAATTGAGAAGGCTTTTAGGCATGAGATCATGTTCCCTAAGAAGGTTGTTGCTTGTGATGTTCCTAAGAAACGAAAGTCACAACAAAGCGATGGAGGTAATAAGAAGAAATAAAATGGGAAAAGGAAGCAGTAGCAACAGGGTAAAGGTGGACCCAGTAAGAAGAAGGATAAGAGTAAGGTGGTTTGCTATAACTTCCAAGAGAAGGGTCATTATTCCATATAATACAAGGCTCCGAGTATGAAAAAGTGCTATAAATGTGACAAGGCGGGTAACCTAAAGAATGATTGACCAGAGATGATGAAAGATAAGAAAGTTATGAAGGCTTATGTTGGATGTAGTTGCTACTTCTTACAGTGCATTGGCTGCTAAGGATAAGGGAAAAAATGTCATGGTGCAAGATGTGCTTTCTATCAAAGACATTTCTGTTAGAGTTTTATTTGATACCAGAGCTACACATTCTTTTATCAGTAGTGATTTAGGTGTAGCTTGGATTTGCACCCTAAATTGGTATATTAGTCCGTAGTTGTGATTAACCCAGTATGGGGTTTTATTAGTCTTTGAATGATTTGTTGTGATCTTGTTTTATCGAGTCACAGATGCTACTTTGTTTGTGATTATTTTGTCCTGAACTTTGCGGGGTTCGGGATTGTCTTAGGTATTGACTGGCTTAGGAAGTATGCGACTATCATGGATTGTGAGAGGCTTAAGGTGATGACCGGTAACATTGAAGAACAAAAGGTTGCGCTTGACTATTTATCGTGGGATGGTGTAATGGTCATCTGTTTATATTCGCTAGAAATTCTACAGGAAGGGTTGTCATTTGCGCCCATTGTTTGTTAGTATCTAGATATCTTCGAGGAAGTTTCTGGATTATCGCTGCATCGTGGGATCGAGTTTAGGATCGACTTAGTGGATGGAACTAGACCCATTTTTATGCTTATAAGATGGATGGTGTTGAGAGAATAGTCGGACCTATAAGTGCAGGTTAAATACCTACTGAGGAACGTAATTCATTTGGAGGAACATATCCAAATAAGGTGCACCTATTGCGTTTGCGACTAAGGAGGATGGCTCGTTGAGACTATGCATTGATTATCATGAGTTGAATAAAGTGACTAAGAAGAAAAAGTATCCATTATTGAGGATTAACGACTTGTTTGATTAGCTACACAAAGCGAAGGTGTTTTCCCATATGGATTTGGTTACAGATTCTTACCAGTTGAGAGTGGCAGATGAAAGAGTGCCAAGGACCGCTTTTAGGATACCGTCACATTCTTTTGAGTGGTTAGTGATGCTGTTACACCCCACAATTTTATTAATAAAAAAGTAATCAAAATAATTACAGAAATAACTAATAACGAGGAATGGACATTTTTGGAATTTTCAGAATCTGGCTACGAAATGTATACCATTGCATTCATAGAAGTTTTATGATTAATTTACATATATAATATGTTTCGAATGGAGTCCGTACGGAAAAGTTATTAAAGTTCGTTCTGTGTCAAAAAATAATTATAAGTGTAAATGTGCATAAATATATTTATTTATAAAATATATGCGCGTACTAATTCCAGAAGTAACACGTGTTGAAACTGAAATCTAGCGTGTGCCAAAAACGGAGAGAAATCTGGAAAATAAAAATAAACGCTGGAAAAAATTAAGTACGTGCAATCAAAGAAGGAACGTAGAGTGACCCAACATGTTCAAACACATTTTGGTCGACCCAAAATAGAGATGGGTCAACACGCATGTCGACCTACTCATGGGATGGGTCGACCCATGTGTGGACCAAAGCATAGTATGGTTCGACTCCGGCCACAAAGTAACAAGTTGTTCGGTTTTGTTCGAGCGATTTGGATTTAATTCTTCTAAATTTGACGGACACGGTTAGTTTGGATATCTATAAATAAATCTACAGAGATAGCTTTCATACATGGGTGCAAAAGCCCTGCTATTCCCTTTTGTCCTCTAATTCTTAGAAATAGAAAATATTAGAGGCTATCTGGTTCAAGGTTTAGAGGCAGATGTTATAGATTTAAGGTTTAGATACCTAAATTCTCTGCCTATACGAGTTAAGTTCTTCGAATATGAATGTAGATAATTCCTTTTATTTCTCTCGGATTCAAATATGTAAATCCATGAAAAGTATAGTTTGTAGATTCATATAGCAAGGAACATGGATAATAAATCTAAATCCAAATCAGTTCCAGAACTTGGAGCGCAGATTCAAGGTGGGTGGATTTAATTTATTCTTTTTAATAGTGGTATATATCATTGTTTGATTCCAGTTTAATCAATAAGATATTTTCTCAGTCTTCTTTTCCCCTTTCTCTATCGAATTTTATAGTTTTATTTTGGTTATGCTCAAAATATGCAAATATCTATAATATTGGCATATCTATACGACTAATCTAGACATTGATTTGTACGCATAATTCTATGTGAATGGTTAATCCTTTATTTTTCGAGCATTGGAAACTATGATTCAATTGGAATAATGAAAAAGGGGATTTGATAATTTAGGGCTAAAAGAACATGTAATACCAAAACTGCAAAAAAGGGAATTTAGACAAAAATGGGCAAGCTTAATAAAACTTGCCAAATAATTGTGACATAGGTTGACATGACATAACTAATATTATGTACAATAAATTTATAGCTGAATAGTAAATCTGAGAATTCCCATATTTATTATTAAAATTTCCTTTCAAATTTAAAATGGAATGAATATAGAAATTGCGGGGATTGAAAGAAAAAGGGTATAAGCCTGGCTGTATCCAAATTTACTGTAGTTATGCCAAATTGAGAATAAGAATTTATGTGTAACAATTAAATTATGAAGTTAGAAATAGCCTAGACTGATTGGTTAGGAAAAAGAAATATATTTCCATAGTTTGGTTTATAAGAAATTTGGAAACATAATTACAAGTATAAAAAGAAATAAAGGTATGGATTAGTATGAAATAAAGATTTAGTCATTTTGCTACTTTCCAGTAGCCTAAAAATAATTGAAAAGAATATCTTATAATTATAGGTTTCCATTGCTGCAATTACCTTAAACTATGAAAGTAGATTATTGTGCAATTTTAATAACCAATCAAATATAAACATGCCTAACTTTCTAAAGAATAAATTTACAAACACAGAAAGAGGAAGAGTAACATAACTAAAAGATGTTATGTAAAGAAAGGAAATGAGGAATCAAGTTAAATACTTGATAACTAAAAAGGAATATAACCTATTATGATGATTGTACGAACACTTAAATAAATCATAATAAGACAAGTTGAATATGTTGGTAGGAATATTATGATAATTGTGTAGACATAAGAATGATTCATAATAGATTATTTTAATATATGTGTAAGCGAGATTACAATACGAAGGTTATAATTAAAAGTGAACCGAAGGCCTATTATGAATAAACTTAAAAGTGTAAATTAAGTTTAATAAGCATAATTCTATGGCTATGGTTCTATGGTGCAAGTAAGATAATAACCTGAAAGTTGTAATTAAAAGTGAAATGAAATAAGAAAGGCTTATTATGAATAAATTTAAAATTGTGAATCAAGTTTAATAAGCAAAATTCTATAGTGACCTTGTGATTAGGCATTCTATTCTATGGTAGTCTTGCGATTAGGCATTTTATTCTATGGTAGCCTTGTGATCAAGGAATTCTATTTTATGATGGCCTTATGATTAGGCATTCTATTCTATGGTGGCCTTGAAATTATGCATTTTATGGTTAATCGATGGTTCTATGGTTGCTAATAAAGAAGTTCAAATTTAACGAATTGAACAATAATGTTAATTAGAAAAAATAAAAGTAAGGTAAAAGCATAACGAAAGATTATATATAGGATATAATAAAATATCGAGATGCGTTTGGACCAGTCTGAAGGAATTCTTAATAAAGATCCCAACGGGGAATATCATAGTAGGTATCCAGAGACACCGCGGTAGGATGTCCAACTTGATATTCAACAGGACTAGAGAAAGACCTCTAGGGGAAGCCCGTGGTTAGCTGAACCCTAGAGGCAGGAAGTTTGAGACTTCTAAGAGACGTGAGGATACTCTGATATGGTCCTCTGAGGGATTCCCGTGGCCAGTTACCCTAGACGCAAGTCTGTACGTTTCCGTCCATAGAGTAGTTCTTGACTATATTTTTGTTGAGGACAGCCAGAAGACTGATAAGATGATTTTAGGATTCGGCAGTTGCTTAGGCTTCGAGAGCAGGCTTTGTGGTCAGGTTCCAACAAGGATAGTAGATCATCGGATACCTGTCATCGTCAGTCAGAGCGAGTACTGGAAAGCTTAAAGCTAAACCAACAGGCAAGTGGTCTTTCACTATCGAGACATTGGAAGAGGGACAACGCCAATTGAACGTTTAGATTGTTTGTTAATGACACAATCACTTAGCTCTTGAAATGGTTTTTCATTAGTTGGGGGGCTGAGTGGGGCCAAAACCACCAAGAAAAGAGATAGACCAAATCTATGGATATCTGTGTTGTAGGTCTAATGAAGCTTTCCTTTACAGACGTAGAAATCCCCTAACCGAGTTCTATATCGGAACTCAGATAGTAGATAATACGCTTTCGTAGCGTGGAAAAGGAAGCTTAGTATGCTTTCATAGTTTGACCTGTACTTTTTCGTAGTATGATGATGGAGAATTAGTGCACCTTGGTAGCGTGGTCTAGTATGCTTTCGTAGCGTTGGGATGGAGATTTAGTACATTTTCGAAATGCGACGATGGAGACCACTCGTGAAGTGTACTATGGGGAGTAACTTAAGATAAGGGCATATAGCTACATATATATGATTTATTAGGTTAATGTACTTCGAAGTAGATGAGTACAGTTTATGTGAAAATCGGAAGCGTAATATGCAATAAACCCAAATAACTTAATAAAAATAGCTCAACGATACAATGATATATGTAGTGTTATTTGTCCATTCACCAGAGCTTTTGTTCTGAATCCCTCCTCATAATAAAACCGCAGATTAGACAGGTGGCAGAGATTTTAAAATTTAGAGACACTTGCTAGACGGTGTCATTATTATGGTAAGTATATACTATTATATTTTATTCGTTCCATTGTGAGACATTTGTTGTGAGCTCTGATATATTTATCTTTGCCTTTTTGAAGGATACCTAACAAAAAAATCAGGTTTTAGTGGGCTTGGATTTTAGAATTTTGCAAAAAATTCGGGTACGCTGAATTTTGGGTTTCTACATCTGATATTAGAGCTTATTAGTGAGTGAGCATATTTATATTTTCCAAATATTTTCCAAAAATTCAGGATATTATATATATATATATATATATATATATACCTGGATCCATAAGGGAACCTGCTAATAAAAGGAGAAACACATAGAAAAAGTTTAAGTATTAGTTTTGTACACTTAGGAAATGGTTGTTGAAAGTTGAGAAAAAGTAAACCCTTGAGTGGCTAAAAATGTGAAATAGCTCAACTCAATAAACAAAGAATATGTCATCTTATATATTTTCCAAACATAAAATAAGTAATTTTGTAAAGATATAATGAACCTCTCAAATGGATACATCCATATATAATTTACAAGTCGACAAAGTATTAATGCTTGATCAGCCAATTGCACCGTTAGATGTATGCTTATATCAAAGAAGTCGGCAGGAAAGTAGTGGACCAACACACATAACGCCTTAGAAATCATATCTTTAGCAACTTGGACATGATTTCGAAATTAAACCTTAGAAAAAATTATTTTGAAGTATAAGCATACTTGCAAAATCGCACGTTTTAAGTCATGACACTTTGGAGAGGTATGTTGAACCATGATTGGAAGAAAATATTGAATAATAATATGATAATCCTATGATTGCTATTGCTCAAACCAGGTGGCTGAATGTTAACTAAATTTCCTACCTTTGTTGAAAAGCATGATGGAAGCTTTGCATCTTTTAAGACCTTGCAACATTGTATTTTGTAATACTTATCAAATGCGAACTTGGAAGAATGTTTCTTATCAAGAAGCAAGTTGATAAGGTGCTCCGCTATGTTCTTTTCTATATGCATCACATTAATCGTATGTCTGTGTCGCACTTTATGACTACCTCAATACTCTAAGGTAAAAAGAACCAACTTCTTTTACCATGCTGGTCTTTCTTCATCATCATTCTCATTTACAAAGTGGTCATCATCATAATCATCAAATCCATTACATTTTATGTTAGTTTTTTTTACCCGGTCCATATTTGATATGAGCAAGCTTTTCCAAAAGCACTGATCCTACCAATAATGAGGGATGTTCCTTATGCTCTACATCTCTATACCATCCACGTTTCATTCTCTATATGGATGATCATTATTTAAAAAACATCTAGACTTTGTATGGACAATCTTATCACCAATACGCTCTGAGTCAGTCTTTCTAGCACAAATCAGACATGCTTTGTAACCATGTGTCACACAACTAGATAAATTTCCAAATGCCGGTAAGTCATGAATTTCCCATAAAAGCATTGCTCTCAAAGTAAATTTCTCTTTCTTATTCATGTTTATCCCTTATAAATTGCATACTAGATTGATAGATCGAATTGAACAAAAGGTCGAGCACATCGCAACTAGGTCGGTCATTATCCGTTTTTGGGTCGTTTATTCACTTTCAAGGTCAAACAACATCATGGCTCGCACATGTGAAGGATCAGACGTGCATCCAAGAATAGGCGTGGTCGAGCACTGCACGGTCGTTCATACATCATAGGGTAGAACACAATGGGAATCGCGCGCCATAGGATCGAACACAAGGGGCTCACGCACCATGAGGTCGGGCACAAGGGGCTCGCGCGTCATAGGGTCGCTCGCACATTATAGGGGTTGCTCGCACATTATGGGGGTCGCTCGTGCGCCTTTGATCAAGACAACTAGCAATAGCTGGCAACAACTGGCAGTGGCATTTTCGTAAATACACTGACGAAGGACCCAAAACCTGCGTACTATATTTCAGCCTCTCCTCACACTTATAAATAGACCATGAACTTCACATTAATGGGATCAATTTCCAAGACCCTGAAGGGCTGTCCAACTGTTTTCTCCACCATTCTAAGTGATTCCAACTTCGCTAATCATCTCCAAACAAAGATCTAACACTAAATCCGCCCTGGAATCATCTCAAATCACTCAAATCTCCGAGAAGTTCTAGATCTACATCACCAATCGCCACTTTTAGAAGATTTCACCAAATTCCTTGGCTAATTCGAGTAGATTGAAGAGAAATACTTGTGTGAGAGAGAATAAATGTAATGAGTGTAACTCCATGATTTGTAAACTCAAGTATCATAACGAAAAACGACTTTTATAGTGAATGTAGGCTACTTTTAAAGCCGAACCACTCTAAACTTTGTGTTATTTGCTTTTTCTTTTCTATTGTGTGACCGTGGCTCCGTTTTCTCATTTCTAACCTTTTGGTGAAGTGCTTTAAGCGCACCTTTGGTGTTGTGTGACCAATTTTGCGGTTTTAACATTTAGCGCCCACCGTGGGGCCACGTTCGCACTTCCATTCTCTAAGTGTTTCGTGGAGATAGCATCGGAAGCCCGTTCCTACTATAGATCCTTCGAATCTAAAGTCCGGGCCAATTGGCAAACTCTTTACAAAGTTCAAAACCTTGTCTGAAATTATGGGAAGACCAAGAAAACCGCGAGTAAAACCTTTGAAGAAACCGACAACGTTGCCAACAAAGCTACGCCGCTTACCAACCACTTTGAAGTTGGTGAATCCTCTAGGGCCGGAACTACTGTAACTAGAGAAGAGTTTGATAAAGATGTCACCGGTTTGTTAAGTCAAATGGAAGTTTCAACAGATGCTATGATGATGAAATTAGAAACCGTGTTCTCTCTTCAAGACGCCACATCAAAAGTCACTACCAACATCGCCCGTACCCAAGCTGCTAATTCTTTTGCCTCTGCTCCAAATCGAGATCAATCCATTCATGAGATCGATGATTCGAAAGGGGTAAATCAAGAAGATTTAAAACCACCTGCTCGGAACCATATTGAGAAGGAAACTTCTCATAAAGCAACAAGCTCCGCCAAATGGGAACTTCCCCAAAAGGGAGATATCGGGACCCGGATCCGTAGTCGTGATCGTTTGTGCAAGCAAACATCCGGTTAAGGTGACCACGTCCGCCTGGCAGATCAACACAATGAAAAGGAGCATCTCGAGGATATGGTCCGACAGAATAAGAAAGAAAGTGCTGATAGAAAAGATGACAAGAAAGAGTGGGGGTTCGCTCCATCCAAAACTCCACTCATGGAAAGGGTCAAATTCACTAAGTTCCTACGAAAATTCAATCCACCTACGATCCAAGCTTTTAATGGAACTGAAGATCCAAACTTGTTTTTGTATAAATACGACCAACACATGGACGGGACAAGGGCCAAAGATGAGATTAAATGTCTCTACTTCCCTGTGTACTTAAAGAGGGTAGCTTCACTCTGGTTTGCAAAGCTCCCACTGTGATCAATATATGACTTCTCTTCTTTGGCCAAGAAATTTAGAGAACAATTCAGGCTGCAATCTACAAAAGTCAAAGATGTTATGTCATTGAACGACATAGAGAAACGACCAGGAGAATCAACCAAAGCTTTCTTGGATCGATTCAACGTTGCAGCAGCGGAAGTAGCGGATCCGGAACCCCGATTGGTTCTAATGGCATTGAAAGGTGCTATAATCAAGAAATCAAAATTCGGGACATGGCTTAAGATGAAAAACCAAAAACCTTAGAGAGATTCTACGCAAAGGCCGAGAATATATCGATGTGGAAGATGACATGTCCTATGTCATGGACATAGCTGAGGGAAGTGAGGCTCCGTCAAAAAAGGAGAACAATGTTCGAGATAATCAAAAGAACTTCGAAAATCAGAAAAGGAACAATGATGCTAAGGATAATCAGAGTAATAAGAAGCTCCGATTTTTCAAGAACTCAGAATTGACTCTGCTTACGGATACTTTGGAAAATGTGTTTCTTGCTACTAAAGATACCGAAGACTATCTGCAGCCGAATCCGGTAAAGCTCAATGACTCTAATATATGTTCGGGAAGGTTCTGTCGCTTCCACAACCAGTTGGGTCATAATACGAACGAGTGTAGACACTTGAAAAACTTGGTTGAGGAGCTGATTCAGAAAAATAGACTACAACAGTATGTGAGAAATCCACAAAATGCTCCAGCTGTTCCAGGGAAAAACACTCCTAAGGACCAATCTGGATCAGGAGAGAGAACCCCAGCACTTGTTAATCCTCGACCAATCATTAATACAGTCTCAGGAGGTCCTCATCCGGTTGGGGGAAGCTGGGACGACACGGAGAAGTATGCTAATGAGTTGAAAAACCCTTCATAAGGGGAAGACTGCATGGTCCTAAGAAACACCTTTCTAGCAAAGATCCCGAAGACTTTAGGCGAGGATGTGGTATTCAAGGATAGGGATTATGATGGGTTGCTAATGCCAACGTTCGATCCCATGGTTGTCACCATCGGCATTGGTCCCGTTACAGTAAAAAGGGTGTTGGTCGATAGTGGAGCATCTGTCAATGTTCTTTACATCAGTGCAGTTTGCAAAATGAACATTCCTATGATGGATACGCGGGCCTTCCCGAATAAGTTACATGGATTCACCGGACAACCTACTCAACCAGTGGGCATGATAGATCTCCTTGTTGAGCTTGGCGGAGGAGAGAAGAAGGTTGCAATGATGCAGACTTTTGTTGTGGTGGACGAACTTTCAGCTTATAATGCATTCCTTTGAAGGCCAGCCCTAATTGCCTTTAAGATTGCATTAGCTCCATGGTGTCTGACCATGAAATTTCCGACTAGAAGGGGGATTGGAGTGGTTAAGGGAGATCAGAAAACGGCTGGAGAATGCTATATGGCCGAGTTGGTTGAAGCTAAAAGCTAAAATCAAGGAAATGGGAAAGAATGCGGGGGCTCCCCTCCGTATTCGCGACACCGCCTTATATAAATTAGGGTGGGGCCGCTGTATTGGTGAACATAGTGAGGTCCAAAAGGAGATGGATCCAAGGAAGACCAGTACAGGGGAGGAACGCATAGCTCCAGATGAAGCCACAATCTTGATCCCAGTTCATGACAATGATCCAGATAAAGTATTAAAAATAGGTTCTCAACTGGGTCTCAAGCTGCAAAAAGATTTTACTATGTTTTTGAGAGCAAATTTGGATGTTTTTGCTTGGAATCATTCTAATATGTGTGGAATTTCTATTGATGTAATAGTACATAAATTGAATATTGATCCAAATATGAATCCAGTAAAACAAAAAAGACGAATTTTAGGACCCGAAAGATCTAGAGCATTAAAAGAGGAAGTGGATAGGTTACTCGAGAATGACTATATACGAGAATCCATATATCCGAATTGGGTCTCTAATCCAGTACTTGTTAAAAAATCCAACGACAAATGGCGAGTGTGTATCGACTATTCTGATCTCAACAAAGCATGCCCAAAGGACATTTTTCCACTGCTCAGGATTGACCAACCTGTCGACGCAACCGCAGGGCACGAGCTTCTATCTTTCATGGATGCTTATTCAGGGTATAACCAAATAGTGATGCACAAGCCGGACCAGAAAAACACGAGCTTCATAACATATTTGGGCTTACACTGTTATAAGGTCATGCCGTTCGGATTGATAAATGTGGGAGCAACTTACTAGCGTCTTGTAAATGCAATGTTTAAAGCACAAATTGGTAAAACCATGGAGGTGATTGTTGACGACATGATGGTTAAGTCCAAGAAAGCAGAAGATCATTTGGAGAATCTCGCTAAAATGTTTCACATTCTCAGGAAGTACGGGATGAAATTAAACCCGCTTAAGTGCTCGTTCGGAGTCGCGTTTGGGAAATTTCTTGGATTTATGGTCAATGCCCAGGGCATCGAGGCCAATCCCACTCAGATCTCAGCTTTGCGAGATATGTGCGCTCCAAAATCAAAGAACTTCAAAGCCTAAACGACGAAGTAGTTGCTTTGAGTCGATTCATTTCAAAGGCGACAGACAGGTGTGTTCCATTGTTTGATGCATTAAAGAAGCGGAAGAAAGATTTCCAATGGACTTCCGAATGCCAAGCAGTTTTCGAGGAGATAATTAAAAACATGGAATCACCACCTATGTTATCAAAGCCCAAAGATGGAGAAAGTTTATTCCTATATCTAGCGGTTTTGTCTTACACCCTAAGCGCAACTCTAGCTCGAGAAGACGGTGAGGTTCAATTGCTTGTGTATTACATTAGTAAGCGACTTACCGGGTCAGAACTGAATTACCCTAAATTGAAGAAGCTTGCGTACAGTCTACTCATCGCCTAAAAGAAACCCCGACCATACTTCTAAGCCCATTCTATTAGGGTCCTCACGGATCAACCTCTAAAACAAGTTTTATTCTGCCTAGAAACTTCGGGAAGATTGTTAAAGTGGAATATTGAACTTAGTCAATACGATATCACTTACCATCATCGAAGAGAAATCAATGGGAAAGCTTTAGCCAATTTCATCGTAGAATTTACAGATAGAGGGGAGGAGAAGGAAGAACCTATTGAGGCAATTACCAGATGGAAGTTGTTTGTTGATGGAGCTAAGAATGATTATTCCGCGGCGACAGGGATAGTTCTGGAAAATCCTAAAGGTCGATCAATATGTTGTGCTCTAAGGTTGGAGGTCCCTGCAACCAACAATGAGACAGAGTATGAGGCACTAATCACTGGGTTAAAAATCGCGAAAGAGCTGAGCTTGAAAGCGTAACAAATCTTCAGTGACCCGCAGCTGGTGGTATCTCAAGTTCGAGGAGAGTTCCAAACCAAAGGAGGAAATATTCCAGCTTATCTGACAAAGGCTAAGGAACCTCTTAATGACTTGGAGTACTACATGATATCTTATATTCCTAGAGAAGATAACATGAAGGCAGATTCACTTGATAAACTTGCTAGTACAGGAGATGCTCATATGGTGGGACTAGTTCCTGTTGAAGTCCTTTCAAATCCAAGCATTGATGATAATGAAATAGATTGGATCATGGAGACCACCATAGAGCCAGACTCATGGATGACTTTGATCCGAAACTATCTCCTCATGGGAGAGCTCCCAGATGATTCAAAGAAACGGAAGAAATTGCTCCGGAAAGCATATTTATATTTCATCCAGGACGGTTGTCTATATAGGCAGGGTTTCTCTATGCCTTTGCTTCAATATGTGACTAAACAGAAATCTAAGGCCATTTGGCGAACTTCATGAAGGAGAGTGTGGAGGTCATACCGGGGGACAGACATTGGCCAAGAAAATTCTGCGGTACGGCTATTTCTGGCCTAATATAAATTTGGACTCCGTAACTTAGACCAAGAAGTGTGATTGATGTCAAAGGTTTGCAAAGATTCCTAGAGCACCGTCTACAGAATTGACTCAAATAGTCAGTCCATGACCATTTGTAGTCTGAGGCATTGACTTAATTAGAATACTTCCTACAGCAAAGTCCAATTTTAAATACTCCATTGTAGTTGTAGATTACTTCACTAAGTGGGTTGAAGCAGAGCCACTGGCCACCATCACATCGATAAAGGTGATCAATTTCGTCTTGAAGAACATCATATGCAGATTCCATGTGCCACAGAAGATAATCACAGACAATGGAACACAATTCAAAAACGATGAGTTCAAAAGATTTTGTATCAAGTACAAGATTCAAAAGAGTTTCTCAGCAGTTGCCCATCCGCATCACAACGGGCAAGTCAAAGTGGTGAACAAGATCAAAAAATCAAATATCAAGAAGCATCTTGAAAAAGCCAAGGGTAGTTCGGTAAACAAGCTTCCACTTGCACTATGGGCATATCGTACGACTCATAAAACTGCGGCAGGGCATACTCCGTTCTCGCTTACCTTTGGATCTGAAGCTATGATTCTGGTTGAGCTAAAAGTACCTACTCACCGCAAAATTCACTTCAACGAGGCAGAGAATGAGAAGGTGCAGCTCGAAGCACTTGACCTACTTGAGGAAAGGAGAATTGAAGCAGAACTTAGAGTCACTGCCCACCAGAGGAGGGTTTCTAGGCACTTCAATTCGAAAGTCAGACAGAGAACCTTGGGAGTGAGAGATCTGGTATTGAAAAAGATAATGACCAAGATAGGGTTTTTCGGACCTAATTGGGAAGGGCCCTTTGTTATAAGTTAGAAACTCTTGGATGGTACTTTCAAATTGAAGACAACAGACGGAGCAATAATCTTAAGGGCGTGGAACAACGTTCATTTACGACAATACTACACTAAATTTTTCATTCATATTCTTATAAAAGTTGTAAATACTTTCTATGCATTGTAGTTAAACTCTGTGTACATATAATGAAGAAGTACAGTTTCTTGCCTAAATCTTTTACGTGAAAATCTTTGTTTAATCATTCAAAGTTGCTAAAAATGATTTTTGATTGCAGGCCATCAAACGATCGCCTCTAACGATCTGAACAAAAGATGGTGATTTCCACAGCAAGTCCCGGTAGGGACAGCTTAAGCAGTATGTGCTACAAACACCATTCGTAGTAAATACGGAGATGTAAATCACTACCTTGTTAGGAAAAATGAAAGCCGCCAATATTCAAATAGTTAAATGATGCAACATCAAATTTAAAGATGGAAGAATTGCAAGTTTCACGAAAGGGGCAACTCCTAAAAAGGGAGTTTATCGACCCTAGCCCCATACTAGGATAGCTTGTTACGATAAGCAACTGGTAATGGTACTGGCGTCCTCCCCGTGGAACTACACAATAGCCAAGCCATTCGTAGTGAAGCTAATTAAAGACCTCTACGAGTCACCCGATCATTTTGTTAGGGTCTGCTGATCACAAACTTGGCAATCGATGGGTTATAAAGACCTTTTCGAAGGCAACTGATTAATCCGTTAGTGTCTGTTGATCACAGGCTCAACGATTAACAGGCCCAAAAGACCTCTTCGGGGGCATCCCAATCGATCGTCAGTACCAGGAATTACCTTGTCCGATTGTGACAAACATTGGGCTTCAAAAGACCTCTTCGAGGGCATCCGACAAACTCGACAAGTGTTTGAATTATTCAGGCACAACGAATAACAGACTCAAAAGACCTCTTCGAAGGCATCCGACAAATTCGAAAAGTTTCTAAATTATTTAGGCACACCGAATAACGGATTTCAAAGATCTCTCAGAAGGAAGCCAATGAAATCACCGACGCTAGAATACATCAGCCAAGTGAGTATCTCCTATGGATGAATTGACTAGTCAGAAGAAGATAAGCACTGGGCTCAAAAATATAAGACCTCTCAAGCAGGGGGACAAAAACGAAAAAAAAAATCCTCTTTCATTAAAAGCATTAGTTTGATCAACTAAGTTAAAAATCCTTAGGTCATGAGCAAACTAGGAAATCCTGAATGTGATGGCGAAAGCAATAGCCTTAGCCACTACGGCAGGGATTTTCGGGGTTTTAATCATAACCAAAAGATTCTAAATATGGTCGATCACACCAAGCCTATAAAATTCTGTGACAAACTTTGGTATGGGGACATCGCCACTACATTAAGATAAATCGATAATGCTCACAAAAACATACCATAAGCCTATCACAGCTTTACACCAAACGAGAAGGCTTTGTAGTTGCAAGGATTACTCTGACCAACAAAATTGAACCCCTTGAGATGGCTAAGGCAAGCTCAGAGACTTCAACACAGTAGTAAGCACAAAAAGTGGTATCTTACATAGAAGAAGTCTCGAGTGCCGCTCAATCAAAACCAAAAGAATTCAGTGAAGTTGGTCAAGTAGACCCTGCTAGTAATGATTTGTGGTATGAAAGCTGTACAGCTACAACTGGAAAAAACATTATTTACAAAATGTACCACAAGATCATTACAACACTGGGCATTGCAACAACAAAGGACTTATGATACAAAATGACTTGTATTTTAAATGGGTAAAGAAACATGTGTGGATTGCAAAACAAGAAAGTACGGTAAAGCTAAAGTAAAGAGCTTAAGTACAACAAGCCGAATACAGAACACAGTTTCATCGCATCAACAACACAAGTCAGACACAAAGTCAAGCACAAAAGTTTCAGGTATAAATGTGCGTAAAGCAATAAGAATAAAGTGATGAGCGAGGATCGGCACTCGCATATACAACCGGTCTGAAAGTAATGCATAAAAAGAGATCGCAGAAAGTAAAGCAAGCTAGTCTCGAGCACCATTTCTTATTCTTATCACCAGACCTCAGAAGTGGTTTGTTGGAAGGAAGAGGAGTATCGGTCATGCCACTAGGACTTTCTTGGGAGGACAAAGTAATAACTCCTTTCTTATGGACAGCGCACTTTCCCTTTTTGCGTTTCGGAGTTGACGAGGGCTTGGCTTTCTGCTTCTTCGGATCCTCGGTCTCCTTCTCTGGGGTCTCAACAATATAGTCATTGTCTTCGTTACTGGGAATATAGTCAGCATCGTCGCCCAAGTTGGCGTTTGCGGCAATCTAAGTATCCTGAGATCCCTGAGTTGTAAAAGCAAGTAGGGATGGATCACCCGGAGGAGGAGTGATTACTGGAATTGAAGGAGTCGACACTAAAGTTGAGTCGGTAACAATGGCCTCGGTTGTTGTTGTCTTGCCTACAGTAAGGGAAGATTATGGTGAGATTAAACCTAAAACAGATGAACAATAAGCCTAGAATGTAGTTGTCCCAGGTGAAGGGCAGAAGAAGTCTAAGTATAACATAGCTTGGACAATTTCAATTTCACCTGCGGCTTCAAGATTCGCTTGAACATTTCTGTGCTCCTCAACCTCAGATTTGTCTGCATCGTTATCATCCCCCTCATCATCTCCGCTGTGCTTCTCAGCATCACCTCCCTCGATATTGTTCCCTTCAGCGACCGTGTCTTTCTCTTTGGAAGCAGCAAGGGGATCAATAGGAGTTTGCGAGCTAGCGGCCTCAAATTAGCAGGAATGGTAGGGGCCTCAATATTGATCTCATCTTGAGCTTGCCCCTAGAAGGTCTGGCCTTGTCACTTAGCAATCCTCGCTGTTTCTTCAGCAAAATCTTCCCCTTAGCTAAGGCCTCGCAGGATTCTTCATCTAAGAGATCCTCAGTAAGATCATCCTCACAGTGATCGCCTCCATCAATCTTAAGTACATCTTCCTAGACAAGAGCTAAAGTTTCAGCAAAATCCTTTCCGAAGTAGTGTAAACTACCACGGCTCATGACGCTATAGAAATAAAATTTAAATAAGGTAGCGTCTGTCTTTGCCTTGACTTTTTTGTAAGAGGCCACAGTTTGGACTTATCCTCTTCAAGGAATTCAACATTGGTAGTTAGCACTTCAAGAGCCAGACTTTGAGAAGAAATCTTGTGCTGGAGAGTCACATTCTTTTGTTGATAAGTATCGGAAGCACTCCTTTCTATTGCTAGTTGATATTCTGCAAGTTGTTGAGCAGATTGAGCCTCTTGAACTTGTGTTACTAGCATGCTTTCCTTCTGTTTTGCAGCGATAAGCTCTTCTTTGAGCCCATTAATCTCAACTTCTAAACCTGCTAGCTTCGTATTCCTTTGAGCAGAAGATGCAATAGTTTTCTCTTGTGACTTGAAAACCCTGACCAGCTCTGCTTTGTCATTCTCTAATGTGGCAATTCGATCGATGCTGACTCCGTTAACTCTTTGGAGTTCATATGCAAAAGCATGCCATTGGCTCAATTGCTTCTCAGCATGGCCTCTAATCGTATATAACTGAACTTCAAGCTGACTCTTGGCCGTGTCAAACTGTGTAAACATACGACCCTTCACGGTATCGAATTCTTCGAGAATGTCCCACTTGTTAGAAGGGTATATGTCTAAATTGAGATACGTCCCTCTTAGGCACCAGCCCGGGAATCGATCAGTGAGGCTAAAGTTGGCTGGTCCAAGAATATAGCAAGGTCTGTTTATGATCATCTGAAGGTCAGCGAAAGTTGGGGTAACGGATGGAGAAGCCAAGGATGCCTATTCGCAAGTAGTCTAAATATCCGACATTGAGAAATCTAGCATTGCAAATTTGTCTGACTTGTGACGCTTTCGAGAATCACCATTGCCTTTGTCACCCATGTTCCTCCTCTTTTCAGCATTTCTTTTTTGCTTTTCTTCTTCTTTCCTCCTCTTTGCCTCTAGCATATCTGGAGGCTCATATTCGTCACCAAGCCAAGTACGTCGTTTCCTTTCCTCCTCATTCTCTTTATCTTGGAGATGCCTCCTCCTCCTTTGCTCGTCAGTCTCTAGGAGCTCAGGAATTTGCTGAGGTAGACGAGGAGGTTACGGATTTTGAGAACGATGAGATTGGTAAGATTGTTTTGGGTACTATGAGGACCGAGGTCTTAGAAGATGCTTTGGATTGTAATGCTTGGTGCTTTATTCAAAATTGTCCGCAAATGAACAACTCATTTCTAAACCTAGAAAAAGGGAAGAGTAGAATCTTAATACTTAGATCAGAAAAAACTAAAGCAAATTAAAAGGGGCATATGCAAAGCATTGTAAATGTATGGCACAAGTAAAAGAATCCGCTAATGTATATCTAATAACGAACCAATCTTAAGTGTCGGTTCTAAGCCGATCCCTAGATCTGCAAGCAGTTTTCCTGGTAGAGAGAGGGGAGCTCCGAGTGTACTAACTTCTGTATTTGTGGTCTAGGGTTTAAGTGTTTGGACAACAATATCACTTTGGATGAGATCTCTAGCTGAGCTAAGGCTACCAAGGTTCCTAAAAGTGTCTGAAATTCCTTCTCCTTGACTATCTTAAATAACAAGATTCTCATCACAATTCTCAGTACTTAAATTGTCCCTAGAAGTTACTCCATCTTCTCAAGGTTGTTCAGACTCCTTCATCAAGTCTAAAATGGTTTATGAAGCAGTTTCATCCTCCTCGACCTGCTTGGTTTCTTTCATAAGATCTGGGGCAGTGTTTCCTTTCTCAGTTTGGTCAGATGTGATCATAAGACTCTTACCCTTACGTTGTTTGAACGCATCTTCCTCGGTTGGGGTGAATTTAGACTTGGGAGGTGTTTTACTGCTTCCGGCAGGGTTAGGGCATTTATTTAAATTAGCTTTCTTAGCTGGAGATTTGCTAGCAGTATCACTCTTATTAGCCAGGTCTATCGCAAGAGATCGTGAAGGGTGAAGCATATGACATCGGCGAAGGAATTCTTCTGTAACCAAGAATTTTCTACTCCGTTCATTCTCACTAACAACTCTTAAAGAATCGAGAAGAGCTTGGTCGAGGGCAGTATCTTGATCAGAAGGAACTTCTGTAATGTAACTAAAGATTTAAGCATTGAAATTAGAAGGAGAAAGAAATAAAAAGACTGTAAGTAAGTGTATATACCTCCTTCCATCCATCGACCATAAAAGTTTTTAGGACACCGAACGAAGAAATATTGGTACGGAAATCCTCGAACACTCTCTACCAGATCAGTAATAATTTTGGAGCCCCGGCTTTCAACAAAAATAATTGAGGGACAATCCTTCTTCCTCCTTTTAAAGAATACAAAGAACATATTTCCTGAAAGGTGGTCGCACGCTGTTTGACCCTCATAAAAAGTACATAAAGCCCCATTAAAATAAAATAACCATTTGGGTGCAACTGATATGGGGCAATGGCCAAGCGCCGAAGGATTAATTCTAAGTATGGATTGAAGGGAGGAACCGCCCCGCTCAACAGCATGTAACGATTAACTGCGACATACCCAGCTGATGGACGGTCAACAAAGTCCTCCTTCCCCGGAAATTTGGCCTCATCCTTCTCTGAGATTCTAAATTGTTTACAAAATTGTTGATACGTGCTAAAAGAAAGAGTTGTTTCATGTCTTTCGAGAGGTACATCGACAAGAGGCCAGGGTTGAGGAAAATTTTGATAACATTCACTCTAGGGACAATAGCTGATGTAGTTTTGGTAACCTGAGCAGAAGTTCTAACTTCACGAGACATGGTCGCTTCCTCAGGGTTTTGGCGAGACTGCTCTTGTGACACCCCACGTCCGTTAATGTCACTCACTAAGGGAATGCATTAAGTTTCGTGAAGCGTTATAGGTAAACAGACACAGAATATTACAAGACAAATATAAATAAGATAGCAGCGGAAATTCAAATTTTTATTTCAAACATAAATCATAACATCGTGGTCCAAAATACCATAAGTCACAAAAACCATTACAGTAATATAACTTCTTTCTAGTACCAACAGAGTACATAAATATATAAAAAGCATAATTCCCCAAGAAAAAGAGCTAAGCCATAGTAGAGATAAGAACTTGAGCTATACCTCAAAAGCAGTTCCAACAAGATGATAACCGAGTCTTGACTAAGCCTGAGAATTCCCTCCCTGCGAACCTTAGGGTGGGGGAATGGAAGAAAGAAGAGGAAACAAAAAGGGTCAGACATAAAGTCTGGCGAGTCCAATTGCTTTTAGTAAGTAAATAAATAAAAGTACCATGACAAGCATATAAATTGGATAAGGGAGAGATATCTATAAAATAAAAGCAGGTATGACAAGGTAAACAAGATAGGGTGTATACGCTTCTAATGATTATTCTGTACTATTAATAGTATATCCAGAATGAGATGATCCCTTCCACTGTAAGGGGGTAGACTTAGGCATACGTCCAAAAGTACCCTAACTACTACCCTAATTGATCGGCTCCCTAATCCGCGTAGATACTCTGTGACGGCCCCACCGTAGGATGCATCACGTCCTAAAGTGGCAACCCTTCGCTGATATGCACAGCCCCATATCTACAGGTGTCACGGTCGTCTTATCCCCCTCTGCCCGGCTCATGCACACACATGGCCCGGTCGGTTTGCACCACCCACACTGTCCTCCACGTTTGGATCTCTTACAATCAGTTCGGTAAGCATGCCCCTTCTCCGACCTATTTCGGAGTACTCTGCCTGATACCTACTCCGGGTTACTGACTGAAACGGGTCCCATACAATGTGATACAAGTTCTCCCCCTTGTCTTGTATCCCCCACTAGGTTTTCCCTGGGTTATATTTACCATAAAAGGTGTCTTTAATTATATAACCCCAATCTTTTTACCGGTTGTGCTTACCTATAGGTGTCTTTAATACATAACCCCCAATTGGTTAAGTTTTGTGGGCCTATATCAAAATATTACCCACCCGACTCAGATAGACTTAACTTAACCCTCCCCTTTGTCCAACCAAGTTTACTTAACCCCTATTCAGGTTTATGATTCAACCAGGTTAAGTATTTCAATTCGTGACCATGTCCATTTATGGTTGTAATGGGCCAGACCTCCCACATTAGGCCTACAGCTTGTGGATGCTGGATATGCCGGTTGGGTCCGGGACTTCTTCCACAAGTTGGGAGTAAACTCGTACCTTAGCCCGATTCTTATTTGTACACTTAGACCTCTCACACTAGGTTCAACATTAGTGGTTGCTGGATATGCCGGTCGGGTCCGGGCAGACTTCCACCACTAATGCAACCTAACCTCGTGTAATAAGTGCCATTACAATTTATAATCGTAATCATAGATATTTCATTATTATCCAATTCTCACCTGTGTCGTTATAGGTTTATAGGTTCCATGCCCCTATTTACCCAATTTTGTAAAAATGAATTATATGTCCATATTCACATTCATTAACCAAGTTAAGCCAATTCTAATATTTTCCCCCCGTTCCCTAACTAACGCATTCGCATAATTTTGGCGGCATGCCTAGGCTAAAATGTAGCCTAGCCATAAACGATAAAAGGGAAAGGTGATGGGAAGATGACAATAATGATTATTTTAACATAACTGGCATAAACAAATGTATATATACTGACATGGTGATAAGTTGGACATATAAGGGTAGATCCATGAACTTGCGATAATTAAACTAGATCTAGCATAACAAGGGTATCATAAGAAGCATGAATAGATTCATATGTCCAGTAAATGACAGAAATTAACCACAACAAGATGATCTAGATCTAGACAAAGATTTAACTGTCCTAATAATGATAGTTCCAAGTTAACCACAAAGTTGACAAAGTTTCAGATCCACAAAGGTGACATGATAAACTAACCACAAGTGAATTAGATCTATAAAAACAGATCTAGCATAATAAAGTTTGAGATCCAAGAATAACATAGATTCATGATTCAAGACAGATCTAATCACAGTACTATAACGTTTTACTATTAATCATTTAAATCTAAAAGTAACCTAGAACTCACAGTGTTTGGATAAGAAGATAGAACTAGAAAAGAAGCTTGTTGGGTTGTAGATCTACGCTTGAATCTCTAATTGATTAGCTTTAGTTGATCGTTGTTGAAGAAAGGATCCGTCTCAGTTCAGGCACCGGCAGCATTTGGCCTACATTGATTTCCAATAAAGAAAACAAGAGAAATGGACCTATATATATAGCTATCAGCCCTCTAAAACCGATTGCCACCTCAGCCCTAGGGGGGTCGACCCCCCTTAAGGGGTTGACACCCCTACTATGGGGTCGACCCCCTACTATGAGGTCAACCCCCTACTAAGGGATCGACACCTCTGGGGCGAGAATTTTGCCGTTAGCTGGATTTTCGAAATTCGAACTAAAATTTGAATTCCTGGTCCCTCTCTATATATAATTTTTCTACGCGTATACAAACTTCAAACCTTCATAACTTCTTCGTACGGTGTCCGTTTTACGCCAACCAAATGTCTGTCTTGACCAGAATTTCGAGACGGACGCAGTGGCGCAATCCATTTCCCTTAATTCTGAATATTAAATTAATTATCATTTAATTAATCCCCATTTAGCATTGTTAAAATTAAGAGGTGTTACATTCCCTCTACTTAAAGGATTTCGTCCCTGAAATCTCTAAGTTGAGAAGAATCTATATCCTACCATCCATCACCCATCAATCACAGGAATCCATTATCCTTAAAGACTTCTAAAGCTTATATGAACATATGCAAAGGTGTGTGTATATGTCCCAATACTAAATGCGAATATTAGGCGGTCTATTGGTTCAGTTGACCTCCTCAATGCAATGTATGTTAGTGCCATGAATCCAATATGTATACAAATAATCCTATTATAACATGTAAGTTATATATGTGCACACTCATTCGTCCAAATGCAACATCCATTTGATAATACACCCATTTTCATCCATTAAAAGAAAAGAAAATGCACACACTTCCATATGCAGTATGAGAGTGATTGAGCCGATCTAGTGCCTAATGTGTGTGTATATGCATCCACAGGCAACCACTAGCAAACACTTGCATCCATCAAACATAACATGTTTCAAACACATGTTTACATCCATAGGATTCCTATCTAAAGGTCGAAAATACTATTGATAGGACGTACTCAAGTGATAGAAACAAGCATAGATAAAAATTTAGGAAAAAGGTTAAGAACATACCCTCGAAAAGGAAAGGGTACGAAGTATGAATCTTGTCTTCGGTCTCCCAAGTCGCATCCTCTGGGTTATCTCCCCATTGAACCTTCATCAACTTGATTTCTTTATTGCGGAGCTTCTTAATTTCTGATCCAAGAATACGGGTAGGGACTTGTCTGACTGTCGCCTCCCATTCGACTTCTACCTCCTTTAATATACTTGGCTCAACAACTTCCACGGTGTCATGCAAGCACTTCCGCAGATGAGAAACGTAGAAAACATCATGAACACCGGACAGATTTTCTGGGAGCTTTACTCTATAGGCCATTTGACCGATCCTTTCGGTTATGGGAATTAGTCCCACAAATCTGGGTGCCAACTTCCCTACAGATCCGAAGCGAACCACATTCCTCAGAGTTGATACTTTAATAAAAATTAAGTCTCCCACTTCAATTCGATGTTAGTCCTTCACTTGTCTGCATAAGATTTCTGCCTATCTTGAGCTGTCTTCATTCGTCGTCTAATAAGTTCAGTTTTCTCGGACGTTTCTCTAACCATATCGGGTCCAAGTAATAATCTTTCTGTAGATTCCCACCAACAAGTCGGTGATCTACAGGGTCGTCCGTACAGTGCTTCAAAGGGTGCCATGCCGATGCTGGCTTGATAGTTGTTGTTATAGGCAAACTCTACTAAAGGAAGGTACTCTTCCCAAGTCCCTCCGAAGTCTACGATACATAGCCTTAAAAAGATCCTGTAGAATTCTGTTCACCCTCTCCGTCTGCCGATCGGTCTAAGGATGATAAGCGGTGCTCAAACACAACTTTGTACCTAATGCTTCTTGCAAGGTCCTCCAAAATTCACTGGTAAAGATGGGGTCACGATCGCTTACAATGCTGAAAGGTACTCCATGAAGACGGACTATCTCACGAACTTAAATTGCTGCCAACCATGATGCCGTCCTCTTACTCTTAACTGGAATGAAATGAGCGCTCTTAGTAAATCTGTCCACTACTACCCAAATACTGGTGTATCCTTTCTTTGATCTAGGCAAACCATCTATAAAGTCTATGGGGACGCTCTCCCATTTCCACTGTGGAACCTCCAAAGGATGAAGTAAACCAACGGGCTTCTTTTGCTCAGCTTTAACTTACCGGCAAACTAAACATTGAGAAACAAATTCAGCCACATCTTTCTTCATCCCAGCCCAAAAGAAAACCCTCTTCATGTCTCTGTACATCTTATCACTGCTTGGATGAATAGTCATCTTGGAATGGTGGGCTTCTTCTAGGACTGCCCTTATCTAGCTTCCAGTTTGAGGAACACAAAGCCTTCCATCTCGTCGCAACCACCCCTTTTCATCTATGGAATATCTACTGAGGTGACTAGAAGTCTTCCCTTTCCTGAGCTTATACAGGATGTCTAAAATCTGTGGGTCACCTTGCTGCGAAGCTCCTATCTGATCCATAAGAGTTGGTCGTATTTCAAGTGACGCAAACAAATCAGGTAAAATCTCGATGGAGGGTCTAAAGTCAAAGGTTGACATGAACTCCAAGCTCTTACTCTCCACAAACTGAGGACTTAAGGCCATCCTCTGCCTACTTAGTGCGTCAGCCACCACATTACCCTTGCCAGGGGTATATGCGATTTCAAAATCATAAGAAGCTAAGAACTACATCCACCTTTGTTGCCTTAAATTAAGATCCTTTGGTGAGAACAAGTACTTTAGAGATTTATGATCGGTGTATAACTCGACCTTCTCTCCAAATAAATAATGACGCCACGTCTTTAGCGCAAATACTATGGTAGCTAGCTCTAAATCATGGGTGGGGTAGTTTTTCTCATGAACTCTCAACTGTCTACCCCCATAGCACACTACCTTTCCTTCTTGCATCAGAACCGCACCAAGCCCTGTGCCACATGCATCATGTAAACCGTAAAGACTTTGTTTCCATCGGGCAAAGTCAAGACTGGGGCTGTTGTTAGAGCCCTCTTCAAATGTTGGAAAGAAATATCACAATTTATATCCCATGAAAATGCCAAGTTCTTCTTTGTCAGCCTGGTGAGAGGGGCTGATATCTTTGCGAAGTCCTTAATGAACTTCCTATAATAACCTGCCAATCCCAGAAAGCTTCTCACCTCTGTTGCATTTTTCGGAATCTGCCAGTCTGTACTACAACTACCTTTGCGGGATCCACAACTATCCCTTCTTTGGAGACTACATGCCCTAAGAATCTCGCTTACTTTCTCCAAAAATGGCATTTGGAGAACTTTGCCTTAAGCTGATGCTCACGGAGAGTTTTCAAAACTTCCCTCAAATGTTGGGCATGCTCTTCTTCGCTTTTGGAGAAGATCAAAATATCATCAACAAAGACTACGACAAATTTATTCAGGAACTCTCGAAACACCCTACTCATCAGATCGACAAAATAGGCGGGTGCATTCATCAGCCCAAAGGCATAACTAGCCATTCAAAGAAGCCATCTGGAGTCCTAAAAGCAATCTTGTCTATACTGTCCTCAGCCACCCTCAACTGATGAAACCCCGGGGCCAAGTCTAACTGAGAAAATACTGAGGCACCAACAAGTTGGTCAAATAAGTCATTTATCCTCGGAAGTAGGTGCCTATTCTTCTTTGTGAGTTTGTTCAACTCTCTATAGTCCACACACAAATGAAGCGAACCATCCACCTTAGTTGCGAATACAACTGTAGCACCCCATTCAGATATGCTTCGTCTGATAAATCCTTTCTCAAGTAGCTCCCCTACCTGCTTACTCAACCCCCTCCTTTCCCTCGGAGCCATATGGTGCACTGGTAATGCAACTGGCTTTGCATTGTCCACCAGATATATATGGAAATCGATCTCGCGCCTCGGAGGTAAGCACCGGACCTCCTCAAAAACATCAGAATAATCTCGGACTATCGGAACATATTGCAAATCATCTATGGATGCATCAAGAGACTATAGGAAGCTAAGCATAATAGACCCTTGGTGATCGCAAGAAATCTCAAGGGTCCTCCCTTGGCAAGTCATAATTCTAATGACCCTTCTTTCACAATCTATAATGGCACCATACATGGTTAGCCAATCCATCCCTAGAATCAACCATAGCCCATGAACCCGAGCACAAATGCGTCACATTCGAATTCGACGCCTAACCCATATATTCTCAAACCCCGACAAATCATAGATGAATGAGCAAACCACCAATAGGGTTTGAGACAACTACGGGATCCACTACTATACTAGTAATTAAGTGCAGAGATTCAACCACATAACTAGATATAAATGAATGTGAAGCACCAGAATCAAAAAGTGTTCTAATAGGATGATTTGAAAGAGAAATTAAACCTTCCACAGAAATTTTTCTACCTATTTCAGGAGAACTGATCACGAGAGCATGCACTTGCCCTCTGACCTTGTCCTTGTTTCTTCGGGCACTCCCTAGCAAAGTGTCCGACCTCGCCACAATTGAAGCAAGATTTTTTCCTTCTTTTGACAAATGACCCTCATGTCCACGGTTGTGACACTTCCTCTTATCCTTACCCTTGTCATTCTTTCCTACTTTCTTCTTCTGTTGTTGTTGTCCTTTCTTGGGCCATATCTTCTTGTTTTGCGTTGTTTCCTCGGCTTTAACATCCTTCTTTTCTCCTTTCTCTTCCTCATACATCAAGGCCATATAAACAAGTCTTTAAAAGGTAGCCACCATTGGAATATGGGACATGGATAACCCATGAAGGGGTTCATTTAGCCCTTTAACAAATCGCAAAGCCTTCTTACGCGGAGTGTCTACCAGTTCCAGTCCAAATCTTGCCAGCTGGTTGAATTTATTCACAAACTCTTTGACTGTTAAGTTTCCTTGTTTGAGTGCTAAGAACCTCTCCATTTGCATGCTTTTCTCAGCTTGGGAAAGAAATTTCATTTTGAACCTCAGTCTAAAGTCATCCCAAGTTTCCACTGGACGGCCTGCTTGGGTTACCTCCCACCAAAACGAAGCTTCATCTTTCAGTAGCCAAGAAGCTAATTGAATCTTCCTTCGATCCTATCCTTCAAAGATTACAAATAAGTCCACGGTCTCCTTGAGCCAATTCCTTGCCTCTACGAATGTTTCGGTTCCATGGAATGGATTCCCTCACATAGCACGAAAATCTTTGCAGATCTTAGAAAAGTTGTCTGCACGCAGAGGAGGAGGAGGAACGACGAGTGCAGCTGGGGGAGGAATGCTTGCTTGGCCTTCGGCAGGCGTCGTGGCCTCCAAATACCTTCGGAACCATCCTGGTATCATAATGCCCTCCAGGATATTGGGTTCCCCAGACATGCTGAAAAAGAAAGGAAAGAGATCCAAACAAGGGATCGAAAGATATTACTTATGGCTTTTTGGGGAATGTTTTCCAAAAACAGACTTTTCTTTTTGAAAATGCTTTCTTTTAAAACCTTTTTGAAAATAGTTTTCAAAAAAACAACATCTAATCTGGTAACCTTCAGCTCTGATACCAAGGGTGACACCCCACATCCGTTAATGTCACTCACTAAGGGAATGCATTAAGATTCGTGAAGCGTTAAGGTAAACATACACAAAATATTACAAAACAGATATAAATAAGATAGCTGCGGAAATTCAATTTTTTATTTCAAACATAAGTCATAACATCGTGGTCCAAAATACCATAAGTCACAAAAACCATTACAATAATATAACTTCTATCTTGTACCATAAGAGTACATAAATATATTAAAAGCATAATTCCCTAAAAAAAAGAGCTAAGCCATAGTAGAGATAAGAACTTGAGCTATACTTCAAAACCAATTCCAACAAGATGATAATCGAGTCTTGACTAAGCCTGAGAATTCCCTCCCTGCGAACCTGGAGGGGGGAATGGAAGAAGGAAGAGGAAACAAAAAGGTTCAGACATAAAGTCTGGCGAGTCCAGTTACTTTTAGTAAGTAAATAAATAAAAGTAGCATGACATGCATATAAATTGGATAAGGGAGAGATAGCTATAAAAAAAGGCAGGTATGACAAGGTAAACAAGATAGGGTGTCTACGCTTCTAATGATTACTCTACACTATTACTAGTATATCCAGAATGAGATGATCCCTTCCACCGTAAGGTGGTAGACCTAGGCATACGTCCAAAATTACCCTAATTACTACCCTAATCGATCGGCTCCCTAATCCGCGTAGATACTCTGTGCCGGCCCCACCGTAGGATGCATCACGTCCTAAAGTGGCAACCCTTCGCTGATATGCACAACCCCATATCTACAGGTGTCACGGTTGTCTTATCCCCCTCTGCCCGGCTCATGCACGCACATGGCCCGGTCTATTTGCGCCGCCCACACCGTCCCCCACGTTTGGATCACTTACAATCAGTTCAGTAAGCGTGCACCTTCTCCGACCTAGTTCAGAGTACTCTGCCTGATACCTACTCCGGGTTACTGACTGAAATAGGTCCCACACAATGTGATACAAGCTCTCCCCCTTGTCTTGTATCCCCCACTAGGTTTTCCACAGGTTATATCTACCCTAAAAGGTGCCTTTAATTATATAACCCCAATCTTTTTACCGGTTATACTTACCTATAGGTGTCTTTAATACATAACCCCCAATTGGTTAAGTTTTGTGGGCCTATATCAAAATATTACCCACCCGACTCAGATAGACTTAACTTAACCCTCCCCTTTGTCTAACCAAGTTTACTTAACCCCTATTCAGGTTTATGATTCAACTAGGTTAAGTATTTCAATTCATGACCATGTCCATTTATGGTTGTAATGGGCCAGACTTCCCACATTAGGCCTACAGCTTGTGGATGCTGGATATGCCGGTTGGGTCCGGGCAAACTTCTTCCACAAGTTGGGCCTAATCTCGTGTCTTAGCCCAATTCGTATTTGTGCACTTAGACCTCTCACATTAGGTTCAACATTAGTGGTTGCTGGATATGCCGGTCGGGTCCGGGCAGACTTCCACCACTAATGCAGCCTAACCTCGTGTAATAAGTGCCATTACAATTTCTAATATTAATCCTAGATATTTCATTATTATCCAATTCTCACCTGTGTCGTTATAGGTTTATAGGTTCCATGCCCCTTTTTATCCAATTTTGTACAAAGTGAATTATATGTCCATACTCACATTCATTAACCAAGTTATGCCAATTCTAATATTTTCCCCCCGTTCCCTAACTTACGCATTCGCATAATTTTTGCGGCATGCCTAGGCTCAAAAGTAGCCTAGCTATAAACGATAAAAGGGAAAGGTGATGGGAAGATGACAATAATGATTATTTTAACATAGCTGGCATAAACAAATGTATATATACTAACATGGTGATAAGGTGGACATATAAGGGTAGATCCATGAACTTGTGATAATTAAACTAGATCTAGCATATCAAGGGTGTCATAAGAAGCATGAATAGATTTATATGTCCGGTAAATGAGAGAAATTAACCATAACAAGATGATCTAGATCTAGACAAAGATTTAACTGTCCTAATAATGATAGTTCCAAATTAACCACAAATTTGACAAAGGTTCAGATCCACAAAGGTGACATGAGAAACTAACCACAAGTGAATTAGATCTATAAAAATAGATCTAGCATAATAAAGTTTGAGATCCAAGAATAACATAGATTCATGATTCAAGACAGATCTAAATCACAGTACTATCACGTTTTACTTTTAACCATTTAAATCTAAAATTAACTTAGAACTCACAGTGTTTGGATAAGAAGATAGAACTAGAAAAGAAGCTTGTTGTGTTGTAGATCTACTCTTGAATCTATAATTGATTAGCTTTAGTTGATCTTTGTTGAAGAAAGGATCCGTCTCAGTTTAGGCACCGACAGCATTTGGCCTTCATTGATTTCCAAGGAAGAAAACAAGAGAAATGGACCTCTATATATAGCTGGCAGCCCTCTGAAACCGACTGCCACCTCGGCCCTGGGGGGGTCGACCCCCCCTTTATGGGGTCGACCCCCTCTTAAGGGGTCAACACCCCTACTATGTGGTCGACCCCCTACTCAAGGGTCGACACCCCTAGGGCGGGAATTTTTCCACCTGCGGGATTTTCGAAATTTGAACTGAAATTTGAATTCCTGGTCCCTATATATATATAAAATTCTTCTGCGCGTATACAAACTTCAAACCTTCATAACTTCTTCATACAGTGTCGTTTTCCACAAACCAAATGTCTATCTTGACCATAATTTCGAGACGGACGCAGTGGCGTAGTCTGTTTCCCTTAGTTCTAAATATTAAATTAATTATCATTTAATTTGTCCTCATTTAGTGTTGTTAAAATTACGGGGTGTTACAGATGTCTAGTTACCATTTCTACACAAATAGTTATATTTGAAAATTAATTACAGGTACGTGCCTCTTAACTCAAAGGGGGTATTGAGAATGTTAATATAAAATGAGGTGAATGAATTTGAAATCACCATGTACTGATTGCGCGATTCCAAGTATCATTGAAAGTTTATTCTGGAATGATATATTCGTGCAGAGAATGTTCAATCTAATTATAAATGATCAAATAAAAGCAACTCTGCGCAAGTATTCCATTCAATCTAAGCTACCATGTATTCCTAACTTTTTACACTAACCTGTTTTCGATGTGAGCAATTGACAGCAAAATAATAGCTCAAAAACATACGAGTGTTCTAGTTATTGCAGGTACAACACAAAAAAAAGGCCTTTTAATCAACAAAAGTGTTCTCCAAATGGTAAGGCCGTCTCAATCCAATAAGGGTCGCACATGCTCGGGCCCAAACCAGGTCAAGCTTGACCGAACCCCATGTGATCAAGCCTGCTCAAACCTAAGTTGGGTCGAGCGTGACCGACCCCATGTGGGTCAAGCATGTTTGAACCCATAGGGTCAAGCATGACCGACCCCATGACGGTCAAGCAGGCTTGAACCGAACAGGGTCAAGTGTGACCGACCCCATGAGGATCGAGCAGACTTGAACCCAACGGAGTCGAGCATGACTGACCTCATATAGGTCGAGCATGCTTGATCCCATAGGGTCAAGCGTTACCGACCCCATGAGGGTCGAGCAGGCTTGAACCCAACAGCGTCGAGCACGATTGACCTCATATTGGTCTAGCATGCTTGATCCCATAGGGTCAAGCGTGACCGACCCCATGAGGGTTGAGTAGGCTTGAACCCAACAGGATCAAGCATGACCGACCAGTTCAGGTCGAGCAAGTCCAGGAAACTGTATTGTGGACCGAAGGTTTTTCAAGCGCTTAGATCTATTTGACTATGCTCAAAATTGCCTGACTTCAAATTGAAGTTCACAAGCAACTAAAAGCAAAAACAGAGCATGGTACTACGACAAATGCAACACAATTCCTATCAAAAACTCCTACGTTATATTAGAATCAAAGCTTGGTTTCATTTTGGCACTTAAAGGTTAAATTCAAGTTCAAGGTTTTAATAACATAGTCAAGAGCAATTTAAGGCAAACTAATATCTGGTTCAAACCGATGCAAACAAGAAATATCAGAAAATTGCCAAAAAATGGTATATGCACTGTCTCGAATTCATGCCGTAAATTCAAAGTCAAAATTTGGATCAAATTCAAGTGAGACTGTTTTGTTTGAGTTCAAACACAGACGACAAGACAATTGAATCCAAACATACAAAGAAAATCAGCAAACTAAATTTTAAGCTTCAAGCATTTCATTGAACACTATGCGAGCATATGATACAAATCAGTATTCAAGGGGTTTTACATAGCTCGAATACCAACAATCACAACCCTAGAGAATTCCAATTCAATCCATCACAATTCCCAATTATTACAATCTCAAAAATCCGCAAAAACTTGGTTCGAATCCAAACAGTAGCCCTAAATCATTTCAGTTTAAAACCCTAAATATTTCTAAAACATGTCGATTGAAATAATGGGATTAACATGGAATTAGGAGAAGAAATCACCTGTAGCGAGTTCGGTATTTCAGAGTTAAAGGAAAAATCCCAGTTTGGCTTGAAATCCACAGGGCTTGCAGTAGAGAAAAAGGCCATTGATGGATCTGAGGCTCTGAATATTTAGCAATGAAAATCAAATAAGGAAGAGAGTGAAATCGAATCGTTTTGATTCCTCAAAAAAGTACAACCTCCATTAAGATGTTTCCTTCAGTAAAATGTCGAAGTGCTAAAATGAGGACCGGTGAAAATATAAAGCAAGGGAGATAAGCGGGTCGGCTCGATCTATTGGGCCCGCTCGGCCCATGGAAGCATGTACAAGCTCATTCATGCGTACTCGCTCGTGCATGCCCAAGTGCGGTCGACTCATGGAGTTGTAGGTGCGACCGACCCATAGGGACATGTACTGACCCAATCATACTGCGTACAATGTACAGTCGTCCATCCGAGAAGCCAAATTCAATCTATCAAAATGTGCTATAAATCATTTCGAAGCCTGAAATTTTTTACATATAAAAAATTACGGACTTCGAGGGGCAAATGTTTATCCCTTATAAATTGCTCACTAGATTGATAAATCGAATTGAACAAAGGGTCTAGCACATCGCAACTGGGCTGGTCATCATCCATTTTTGGGTCGTTTATTCACTGTCAAGGTCAAACAACATCATGGCTCGCACATGTGAAGGATCGAACGTACATCCAAGAACAGGCGTGGTCGAGCACTACACGGTCGTTCATACACCATAGGGTCGAACACAATGGGACTCGCGCACCATAAGATCGAACACAAGGGGCTCGCGTACCATGGGGTCGAGCACAAGGGGGTCGCGCGTCATAGGGTCGCTCGCACATTACAGGGGTTGCTTGTACATTATGGGGGTCGCTCGTACGCCTTTGATCAAGACAACTGGCAACAGCTGGCAACAGCTGGCAACAACTAGCAGTGACATTTTCATAAATACACTGACGAACGACCCAAAACCTGCATATTATATTTCAGCCTCTCCTCACATCTATAAATAGACTATGAACTCCACGTTAATGGGGATCGATTTCCAAGACCCTGAAGGGTTGTCCAACTGTTTTCTCCACCATTCTAAGTGATTCTAACTTCGCTAATCATCTTCAAACAAAGATCTAACACCAAATCCACCATTGAATCATCTCAAATCACTTAAATCTCCAAGAAGTTGTAGATGTACATCACCACTTTTAGAGGATTTCACCAAATTCCTTGGCTAATTTGAGTAGATTGAAGAGAAATACTTGTGAGAGAGAGAATGAATGTAATGAGTGAAACCCCATGCTTTGTAAACTCAAGTATCATAATGAAAAGCGACTCTATAGTGGATGTAGGCTACTTTTAAACCCGAACCACTCTAAACTTTCTTTCATTTATATTGTGTGATTATGGCTTTGTTTTCTCATTTCTAACCTTTTGGTGAAGTGCTTTAAGAGCACCTTTGGTGTTGTGGCCATTTTGTGGTTACCACAATTCATGTCAAATGTAGGAACTCCTATCCAAAGTTGCTTCAACTCATCTACAAGAGGTTTTAAATATACATCAATGTCATGACTTGGTGCTTAAGGTCCAGGAATCAACAAACACAACATTTGAAAGTCGGATTTCATATATAATGAAGGAGGCAAATTAAAAGGAAACGTGTACACGGGCTAACAACTATGACTATTAGATTGAACTCCAGTTAGATTAAATCCATCAGTTGTTATGCCCAGCCAAACATTTCTTCCATCTTAGCAAAATTCGACCATCTATTTTTCAGCGATCTGCATTCAGCTGAATTAATAGGATGACGCATAGAGTCCCGAGAAGGCTTTACTTCACTATGGAAAAACATTTTTTGAGCTATCCACGACACAGTGTACAACCTAGTAATCTAGGAATAATGGGAATATATTTCAAAACTTTTTTTGGTTGTTTTGTGACTTCGATTCTTTTTCCGTGTTCTTTAACTTTAAATTTTGAAGTATTACAATGCAAACATTCTAGTGCATCTTCGTACCCCTTCAAAAATAATATGCAATCGTTTTCACAAGCATGTATTCCTTTTACATACATTCCTAGATCTTTCAACATTTTTTTCATTGTAGGATACTTATCAGGTAATGTATTTTCCTTTTGACGCCATAGTTTCAACCGCTTTAACAACTCAGTCACACTGTTTCCTGACCAATTAAATTCTTTTTCAAGCCATGGAGCTCCATAAGAACACTTAATGTTGTAAGACCATCTTCATAAGAAGAATACAATTTTTCACTTGCTTTTCTTTTGTATTCATTGTACTTTTCATGGTTTCCACCATAAGGTGTTTGTTTACCGTGATATAAACCATACGCATCAGCAACAAGGTTTTCAAGACCACCTTCTATAGGGTTTTCCTCTTGAAATTGATGAGCGATTGAATCTTCATTGACAACATGGAGTGTAGGATTGATCATTGCTTCATTGCCGTTTCATTATCCATGAAAAAATCATTCATCGTATGTTGGATCCATACCATAAAAAATTAAGTGCTTCTCAACTATTTCAAAAGGCAATTTTTTAGAATTTTTACACTTTATACATGGACAACTGCATACTTCAAAATCAAGCGGTGAATGAAGCTTCACGAAATTAATAAAATATCGATCACCTTGAATATATTCGGTTGTATTTCTATGTCGAATTCTAATCCACTCTCTTAGAGTAGGGTCTGACATTACTCAAAACCCGTGGATCACCTAATTTATTATGAAAATAATGATTATTAATTTAGTGTCATTTCTTATAATGACCGGAACAAAAATACATATAATAAAACATATCTGTCCAAATTATTGAAAAATACTATAAGCAGAATCCTACAAACTAAAAAACATATAATAAAATATATCCTACATGGACCATGCTTAATTATAGGTCCATGCTTGAATATCGATCATTTATATTTTAGATCCTACCAATGGTGTTCTGTAACACCCCGTAAAAATCAGTCTATTAGACAAGATAATTAATAATTAATAATAAATTGAATTAAACATTAAAATATTATCAAGATGAAAAATGGAATTTTGTAAAATATGGAATTTGTCCACGAAAACATCATAGTTGTATTCGTGGCGAGATTCTGATCCGTTTTCATATATAATATGTCGAAAACGGAGTCCTTGTGAAGAATTCACCGTTAATTGTGTTGTGCATAAATAAAGTGTACACAATATTTGAAATTTGAAATAAATAAATAAATAAATATGTGGAATATAAACATCTAATTAATGGCTAATTGGAATATTCCATGGAAATTCAAATCTGTGTATATATGCACGCATAGAAGGGGACAAGAATATTTAAAAGAAGGAAAGGAATTAATATAAAAAGGAACGCTTTAATTAATAAAATCTTTTTAGCCATTACATAAATTCACTGGTCGTTCCTGATACGGAGTCAACCGTCGGTCGACCGCCTTCATGGGTGACAGTTGACTATGTTGTATATAACAATATGATTTTTGTTTGATGATAACAAACATATATATTATAATATAAATGTGTCTGCAACTTTACTATTCTATACTACATCACATACATAAAAATATATTTATATTTAAATAAAATACTATTGCACAAGAATTTAAATATTCAAACAGTGTTTTATTCAAATATAAATATTGTATTTTAACATTCGGAATAGTACAATCTTTTAACTCCACTATTGTACATCTTAGAGATATGATCATTTAATTTCATTTATTATATTGGTTCTACACTACAACACTCAGTCACTCAGTTTCATTTACAGACTCAGTTACACACTCTCTCTTATATACAGACACATACAATTTCATACACTCACTAACTCATACATTATGTTCAGTCTGCTTCAGTTCAGTCCAGTCTCCTACATACCTGTCATAGAATCACACATAGTAAGCTGGAAAAATTGATTTACATTCTAGTAGATATAAATTTATTTTAAATTTTATTTACTTCAGAATTTTGGTGTGTTTCTTGTCATATTTCTTAACTTGGTTTGATATGTATATACATCTATTTGTGTCTAGACTACTTGTGATATTCACAGTGGTTCACTATAAATACCACAAGTTGGACTTTATATCTAGTGCCCGCAAATCAGCCTCACCACAGTTATAGTGGTTTGCTGATCAAGACCAGCCTCAACTCACAATTTTTATATGCTGATCTTGACCAGCCACGACACAACGTATAGTGGTCTACTGATGTAAATAAAAAGTATAATTGCACATGTACAATATATTTATACACATACATGTGTATGTATATACACATATATTTAGAATGTGCAAGAGAAATATGGTCAAACATCAATGAGTGCACAGTTCAAGCCAAACAGGTCGAGAGAAATGACAAATGGAAAATATAAAAATGTAGTACCCAACAGTAAGTGTACACATGTCAGTATACATGTATGTACACAAGGAGCACAATGCATTAATGCACAATGAACTAAGTCACAGGAAGTATTCAGGTGAAGCTTGCCACACATGCATGCAGTATAGGACAAGTGTCCATGAACACACATGTGATGATCAACATGACAACAAGTGGAGGGACAAAGGTGCAGCATGTACATGGAACATCATGTATACACAAATGGAGAATTACACAAGGTAAATACATATGGTGGCAAGGTCTAAACCATGGTTCAAGTATACACAAATGCAAAAGTCAGCTTTTTGGAGCAAGTAGAGAAGCCCAAGTTTAAGTGCAGCAAGCACAAATACACACAAGGCTTAAATGAGTACACAAGGCAGTGTACACTAGTGTGTAAAAAAATGCATGCAACACATCAGTGAACAAAAGGCAACAAGACTTTCAAGTACAAGCCCAGTTTCAAGCCAAAAACAATGTTCACATGCAAAAAATCAGTCTAGGTGAAGCAAGGCAAAGAAAATGACACAAATACACATGCATGCAATAGGTGCAGCATGCACGAATGTGTGCACAAGTGACTCAGGGTCAAGAAAGAAATATTTCAAACCATCCAAGCTCAAATAAATAAAGTGTACAGGGAAGTCAATCTCAAGTCAACAAAAGATATGGCAAGTGGAAATTTAAACAAGCGTACCAAGTGCAAGGGTATGCACATCTACAAGGTGCAACTACATAGCATGAGCATGGTGCACAAGCCAATACTGTGAACAAAATGAATGGCTAAAATGCACAACATATGTACAAGCATGGCTTATCAAGTATAAAGCAGCACAAGGCAGTACACTAAGCACACAAGTGGGCACAAAGGTGACAAAGCACAAGGAAGTGAATACAACACAAGTATGGCAGGTTTAAACAAGGCAGAGTCAAGCTCAAGTGACATAGACTAGTGCAAGTATACCAGTCATGAACATGAGTCAACATCAGTTTCAAGTGCAAGTAACACAAAAAGGGGCAACCACATTCAACACAACAACATAAACATGAAACTGATCAAACAAGACCCAATTCTGATCTGCCAAGAGAAGTGACACAACAATAATGCAACAACTACAACTGGAGCTAACAAAACATGGTTGAGGGTATATATGCTCAAATATATAACAATAGCCTTAGCAAATACAAAGAAGATGCAACAGTTTACCAATGATCACATGCAAGCACTTTGTGATAAGCATGAGAGAATTTTATGCACAAGTAAAACTAGAAAACCCACAAGTATGATCAAGCACCAAGCATAATGCTGATGGCATGGGACAAGAGATTTCAAGTATGAAGTTACAGTGTGCATTGAAATGTCATACATGTAATACACACAACTGTGTGTGTGTGTGTGTGTGTGTGTGTATATACACATATGCACTCTGCATATACTGTCATGAGCATGTCAAGACACAAGAAAATATTATGTGATGATGCAATAATCGAAAGAAGGATTTTCTTTTTCCAATTCATACTGCTCCATAATTTGGAAAATGTTTAATTTGCGTGGATGGCATAAACATATTTGGAAATAGGAATGTAACAACCCTGAATTTTGGAACCAATTTAAAATTTAATTTTAGTTGATTTTTAATATTTTAAACGATTTATTTTGAGAATAAACGACTTATAATTTATTTAAAATGAAGTTTGAACGTAAGAATTCAAATTTTAATTAATAATGGCGTGGTAATTTGAAAATCTGGTTTTGAAATTTAAATGAATGTACCAAATTCAATATGAATCAGAATTTGATGAAATAAGAAACGTTAGCATCTATTTAATTATATCTTTATAATGAATGTAAAAAATTTAGATTTCATATTACAAATTGTAAGTTGTAAATTATGTCCAGATTAAAGTTTAAATAGTCGTTGTGGGATTTATTAATATTTTAATATTATATAAGCCCTTAAAAATAGCCATTTTGCAAACGACCTCCATTTTCGATAAAACCAATTTTTTGGATCCAGAGCGTCAAATTATTATTAGGTTTAAAATTTCAAATCAATTGAAATTATTATGTAAGTGTAGTAAATTAAAACGCGTGTTCAACTTCAGTTATAAATTCGATAAGGTAATTAAAAGGCCATTTTTCAAATGGCCTCCAAACTTAATGAAATTAGTTATGTTAGAACCGTATTTGCAAAACATAGCTAGATTTAAAATTTCATAATTTTTGGAGTCAGTATGTGGTCGTGGAAAATTAAAACATTTATTCAAATTCAATATTTAACGTTATATTTTATTTTTGATAAAAAATGGCTGAAATAGTCGAATTAGCTTACGAAACATATCCCATTGTGTCTCGAATGGGGGTATTTAGCTGGGGGCGACTGTCGTTGGGATTCATTTGGAGTTCGGACGCAAAACAGAAATAAAAGGATTAAAACATTATTAAAAATGGGTATAAATAAACAAGTCAAAAGGGGTCAAAACCGTAATCTCATTTCTAGCGTGGTCAACTCCTGTAACGACTGGAAATTTTCGACTCCTTGAGAGTCGAAAATTCCGGGAACATTAGTGAAAGAAAGTAGAGGGTGAGGAAGAAAAGATAGAACTAATAGAATAGAAGAAGAAGAAGAACTTACATCATCAGAGTAAACACGAATCTCACAGCGGAACGAATAAAATATAACATAACTTTGAAATACAAATCAGTACTCGTATATACATACCATTTCAAAGTACAACACTTAACAACACAGCGGAATAATAATAGCTATAATCCTGAAGTCTCCTGCTCCAAGCTCTCCAAGTGTATCTGTAAAATCCCGACTACTTGACTGCCCGTACAAATTTAGGCACCCAAGAGTTTAGGGAAAACAAACAAAATAAACTCCGGGTCAGTCATGGGACTGGTGTGAATAAAACTCCAACACTTGGTTAAATAAAGGATATCTTTCTGATATTATAATAATGTCTAAATACAAATAGATATCAATCTAGCAGAACGCTTGCATCTCACGTTCCACATACATAGTATACAAATAAAACCGTGAGCGCTTATTGGAGATTGGATTCCAACAGACAAGGTATGGGAGCACCTTCCGATCAGTGTACTCTAGAGGAGATACACTAGGGTTCAACAAGAACGTCTTGCAACCCGGCCACACATGACCGTTCACTCATTTAGCTTGAGTGTAACGAATATATTATCACCGATGGTTGGGATCAGCAACCATCCTTCCCGATAAGGGACAGCATTGAAATAGATTATAAAGAAGTACAATTGAATATTCTCTAGATGGTGATAATACACCCTGCTTGGGTATGGCCCAACTAGCCATGCTGCCTAGCCCAACTTCTGCTATTTCCCGGTGGTGAGGTTTGAGGTCACGTTTATCACTTTGACAGATTATTGCTTCAATTACTTTGAATGCCACATCGTCATACCTACCAAATCAATATCGATTTCTCAAGGCATCACGGGTATAAAAGCTAAGAGAAACGAATTTCTCCGCCCCCCAACGTAATACGTTTGAAGAGATCAACATATATGATTCGTTAAGAATACTTTGTCAGACACTCTTCCATATACGTTGTTCTGGGACTGAACAAACCGAAGGCACTATTCAGTGAATCCATCCTACCTAGGCTTTTCACAATAGCCCTTGCACTTCACTCCGTCTTCAATTATCTTCAGCGTACTTGATTCGCAACGCTTATGCTAATACGGAGTGGTTCTTCGGATAATAATCCAACCGGTCTCTCCATATTTATAACGTAAATATGGTCAAAACTTTGATAGTCTGTGATTCAACTATCAAATGAAAACATGTCGGTGTACAAACAACGACCTTATTTCCAAATGGAAATTCGATCGATCAATCATCATATACACATATATGTTCATATTTCCTTATTTCATATATTTAGAAAATATATGTTATTAATCATGGGAAAACATTTCCATAACTTATTTACGCATCACTATTATTTCGCAACTATCAGTCCCTAACTGTAACTAGTATGAGAACAATTCTCTAAGTATCAATTCGGAAGGTCGAAACCAACATCAGATCGTTACTTAGAAAACCGTTCAACTTACCCTCTCCAGTCAGTTTCTAAATTTGCTTAACTCTATTTCTTAAATTCTTATCATAAAAACATTTCATTTTCTATGTTTAGAAAACATATCTGACTATATTTGGAAAACGTTTCCAAAACTAAATTACGGATTTAAAATGAACGTTGTATAAAACATCGTTATGCTTAATCCATTAATCGCTTATTACTTCTATATTTCAAATCAACCTTTTCTATCGAACCACAACTATTCCTTTGTCAATTCTGAAGTCAATCAAGTTGGGGTATAATTACCTCTCAGACCTTAATTGAACAACGTCCTTTACTGTGAAATAGATGAAGCTCGTCACTCACTTTTTCCAATCATCTGTTTACGCAAATTCTTGGATTCCGGTTACGAATCCACTTATTATATGAAAACGTTTGATTTATAACTATAACGTTATAATTCCTACTTCTGCAATATCTAACCTAAATTATAACTTTATCTCCTAACTCGAATAATTTAACAGACACCTAATTTCTAAATCAATAACTAAATCTTGATTTAAACCTTGGAAAGTAAATAGTACTTTCCCGAATTCGCTATAATCGAATTCGACGTATAACTCTCTTTCGAGTAATCTCTATTCGATTAACTCTCCCTTTTTAATAACTTATATTCGATAAACTCTATTTCGATTAACTCCTATCGAATAACTAATATTCGAATAACTCTTCTTGGTTGGCTCTATTTCATTAACTCTTATCGAATAACAAATATTCGATTTGCTTAAATGTGTCAATTCTTATCGAATAACTAACATCTGATTTAACTTAAATGGATTTACTCTTATCGAATAACTTATTCGATTAACTCAACTTGATTTTCTTAACTCGATTATCTCAACTCGATTTCTTAACTCGATTACTTAACCCGATAAATCTTAACTCGATAACTTAACTTAACCCAAATCGATTAACTCAACTCTAATCGATTAACTTAATTTGATTTACTCCTTCGAATAACTCATTCGAATAACTTAATTGATTAACTCCTTCGAATAACTAATTCGAATAACTTACCTTCGAATAACTAATATTCGATTTACTCTAACTCGATTAACTTAATTCTAATCGATTTACTCCATTTTGATTCAACTTAATTCAAATCGATTAACTTAACTCAAATTGATTAACTCCTTTCGAATAACTAAATTCGATTTAACTCTTCTCGAATAACTAAATTCGATTAACTCAAATTGGATAACTAATATTCAATTAACTCTTACGACTAACTCCTTTGGATTAACTAACTTCGAATAACCAATATTCGATAACTACTCTTCGAATAAATAATATTCGGTAACTCTTCTCAAATGAATAACATTTGATTTCTCCATTCGAATAAACTATATTCGATTACTCTTCCCTCGAATACACTATATTCGATAACTCTACTTCGAGTAAGTGATATTCGGCAACTCTACTCGATTAACTCCACTTGGATAACTCTAACTGGTCAACTCTAACTGTTTATCTTTAACTGGTAAACTTTAACTGGTTAACTCAAATGGTTTAACCTAACTTGATTTACTTGTCTCGATTAACTGAACTAATCCACTTAGTTTAACTTAGTTAATTTACTTTGATTAACTCTAACCGATTTACTTAGTTTAACTCAGCTAATTCACTTTGATTAACTCAACTAATTTACTTCGATTAACCAATTAGTTTAACTTGACTAATTTACTTAGTTTGACGCAACTAATTCACTTTGATTTACAAATTAGTTTAACTTAACTAAGTCCCTTAGTTTGACGCAACTAATTCACTTTGATTTACCAATTAGTTTAACTTAACTAATTCACTTCGATTAACCGCTTAGTTTATCTTAACTAATTTACTTTGGTTAACTTAACCAATTACTTTGATTAACCCGACTAACTCGCTTTGGTTAACCTAACAAATTACTTTGTTTAACTCTATTCGAATAAGTAATTCGAATCACTCATTTCGAATAACTAAATTCGATTAACTCCTTTTATTAACGTTTATTCATTTCAAAAGATTTCCTTTTTACACCGTTTATCCATTGATAAAGATTTACTTTTTTACAACGTTTATCCATTTATAAAGATTTACTTTAGTAACGGTTCTTCACTTTATAAATGTCCTTTAAATAACGTTTCTACTTCTCTATATAAGTCCAGACTTATATATATTCCATTTATCAACGATAAATAATTTATTTAATTTATAAAACATTATTTATAAATTAATCTACTTCAATTTATCTGTTTAAAACAGATTTCCTATTTAATATCTCATTTAAATCCATATCGTGTTATACCGTGTGCGAAGCACGTGTTTAAATCTATCCTTGTATAATTCTATTTATTTTCCCAACAAGTGTTCCTTTATTTATTCCCTAAATAAATATTCCTTTATTCCATTTATTTATAATCTAAATAAATGTTCCTTTATTTATTTCCTAAAATAAATATTCCTTTATATTCTAATTCATTTATTTTCTAAATAAATGTTTCTATTTTATTTCATTTATTTTCTAAATAAATGTTTCCTTTTTCATTTATTTATTTTCAAATTAAATAAATGTTTTCCTTTTATAAAATCCTATCGATTTTATAAATAAGATTCATTTTCAATATAAACATTGAAAATCCCCTTATCAACATTTCGGTATGTTATGGTATTCAATCATATCAAATCACGATGTTCAATATCGTCCAAGCACATATAATCGCCCACAGATTTTATCTCACATCATATAACAATATATGGAAAACAATAAAATAACTGTTGAGGAATCCAGTCGGATTCCTCCAACTTGTTTCCCTGCATCACAGATGTTAGATAATATAGATAACATCACTTTCAGTTCCATATGATATATTCTGTTAAACAGAATCAATATAGAAATTTAACTAATTGACTAGCAGTTCAATCAAACAATCAACACACAGTCAAACAGACAATTTTAACAGTTCTAACAATACAACATGAAATTATAAACTATTCAGAGTTAGTGAGTTTTACTCACATTTGTCGATTATCGTTAAGGAACGATAATCGATTTTCGATTCAGATCGAACATATTATTTTTCCGTAAATCCAGACAAGCTCCACATCGCTCACAACCCATTCCAGAGTGTTGTCCTCGTTCCTATGATTCTGATGGACCCTGTATTGTTCGATTCCGTTTGCATATGATTTAGAAACGGAAATAACAAGTTAATGAGCTATTAGACTTAAATTAAAATTAATTGTTTAATTATTATCATGGGCCTTTACCATTTCTTCTTAAACTGGCCCATCCCAAATTCTTAAAGCCCAGCTCACAATCCTTCTCTTCCAATAGTTGTTTTCTTCATTTTTCCTTTTGCATTTCAACACTTCAACTAATACTGTTCTTCGTTTTCTCCAATATCATCCACTCGAACAGACAGTCCCCTTTCACTTCATCTCAATTACAACGCAACTGCACTTCATCTTCTACTCTACGGATAACCGGACTCGCGTGCCATTATAATGGCCATAGCCGATCCTTATCTTCCAGTCATCTCACCAAAATTCAAACGACCATCACACAAATCCTCTACTTCAGAAACCCATCAAACCCGGCCATTCATCAACTCGCACGCCTAGTTCAATTTCGACAGCAACCAAGGCCATTTTCGAATACTGGTACCACTCCATTCACCCATTCTTCTTTACAAAAACCAAAATGGAATATACCAGACTACTCAACTTCTCAACCTCGTCAACATCGTACCAGCATTTTCAAACTCGCTCTCTTCTTCTCGAGCGTGTGTTGCAGGTTCTACCCGCTGCTACAAGGACTTGTCGGTCTTAAATCAAAAACCGAGTGCCCCAAAAAATCACAGCAACCGTCTCTTTCCTCCCCTCAAGCCTTCACCGTAAGGACCAACACAAAACTGCTACCTGAGTCATCAATCCCTGCGCCACCATACTGTACACCGAAACCCCCAAAATGGGTTCCGCTACTGACGAACACCTCATGCCAGAAAACGAAACCGAGTTCAACATAATATATGTAGAGTGGAAGAGAACCGAATGAGGAGTTCAAAGATATTTGGTTTGAGAATTCTAGAAATTTAATTGTATTTCTTTTGATTTTTCCTGGAAAAAGAAGAAGCGGCGGATTCATCTGACATTAGGAAATGAAGTTAGGTTTTAAGCTTTCTTTTTCTTCGAAGATTTTATAGTGAATTTTTGTTTTGGTTTATAAGGACATCCCGTCTCCACGTTTTCTCTTTGAGAATCACCAAAGAAAACTTGCGGCTGAAAAGAGGAAGGACGTGGAGCTTAATTGATCGAGTGAAAAGGGTTTTGGTTTAGGAATAAGAGATGGTTTATGTTTTTATTACGGGTACATGGTTGGTGCAAATTTCGTTCATTTATGGAATGTCAACGACAGAAATAAAACTACCATTGTGATCAGTGATGTGTCAGAATTTCAAAAATATAAAAATACCGGTAGATTAACTCATACTTTGAAAACCCCAAAATATTGTTACAGGGTGCAAAACACTCCAAATAAAAAGTTGCTTATTTAATTAATTAAAAATTACAGTAAAATTCTAAAAATTAAATTATCACTATTTCCCAAAACAACCTTGTCTAAATTCAATCCTGATCTTTAGTTATATCGAATAAACCGATACGGTCGATAAACGATTCCATAGCGACTATTCTGAAATTTGATTTGGACATATCTCAAAATCTATCCGACGAAATCCCGATTTTTCTCTTCCACTAGAAAGATATACTCCACCAGCTCCACACGTTTCTTGTTTCACAGAAATCCGACTTCAAACGGTCCCTGTATATTCAGTTGAAGTTTGAATCGCCAAATTGCGAACTGCCGCGACGTTTCAGGTTCGTTTTAATTATAATTATAAATTATAAGTTCGAACGTTTTACTTTAAGTTATCGATATTGCCAAATCGATATATAAATAATTAAATAAATTAATTATTCGACAGCTAACAAAACGCGCCATTACAGACTTCCCCCCTTAAAATAATTTCGTCCTCGAAATTGCTAAGCTAGAAAATGCTACCAACTTTACTAACTAGATTCAAAAATCCTTTTTTTTTGTTTACCTCTAAATTTCAGTTTCGACTGGACCCATTTAATTTTAATTAATTTATTAATTCATTTCCGACCAACTAAAATTTTCAAAATTTCTGAAAATTTTCTAACACCTTAAATTTTCGAAAAATTTCGCCATAACCTCCTTTGTACGGCTCAATACGTCAAACCACAACTCGCCTCTCTAGGCCTCCTCCAATCCAAAAGGAAATCAAAATAGCCAAGCGGGTTGCTAATTCGGCTCATAAAATCCAAACTCATATATGATATAAACTTGTACCTTTTTGTCGTGCATATCAACTCTATCACTTCCATATGCTATCAACTCAGCATATACTAGTGTTATCTCAATCAAATTCCAATTAGTTCATATCCTCAAATCCAAATCGAATTTCATTCGAACTCTAATATCAAATTCCAAATTATTGACTTATCAATTTGGTTCCATTCTAGATTATCTCTAATCCAATTCAATTTTATTTAACTCGGTTCAAGTTAAATTTCAATTTATTTTTACCATCTCATTTTATTTAACTTCATTAGTTAAATTTTAATTCCAGAACTTAAGTTCTTGGGTTTCTTTCAAATCAATTTGAAATCATAATGCCAATTCAAAACCTTTGAATTTCTAAACAACTTGTTTTCTCAAAAACAATTCAAAAACAAAACCTTTGGTAGTAATCCGTCACTTAGAACTCGAAAATGAACACTGATGATGTCTAGATTCATCATCAGAATCTATTTTCCAGCTATCGAAGTGAGTTAAATACTATATCATTTTCAATTTGAAAAACATTTTCAAAATCGCCCAGGAACTTAAAATTTCCTTATTTTAATTCCAAATCTGATTTAAATTCAGATTTAATTCATCTTATTTCATATATTTCCTTATATGAATTCTGATTAGTTATTTATAACCATTTCACCCTTTTATAATCTTATTCGATTATAATAACAACCAACACAATCAATATACTATAATAATTTCAAGATATATATTTCTTCTATAAACAAATATATTTTGGGAAAAATTATTTCATTTACCCTCTTTCAAAACATACCATGACGGTTCATCGTATTCGAGTGTTTAGTAACCCTTATCGATACAGTGGATCAAACTGATCGACCAGAATTCATAAGCCACTCAACCAATGAGTCTCCACAATATAAAACCATTTTATTTTGAATAACAATTACGCGCTCATATATATACACTCAAACTCAATCTAGGATATTACTAATCCCATCTCTATCGAGTTATGCCACAGAGCCAAGGTAATCACTTAACTTAAGCTCTGATACCAACTGTAACGGCTGGAAATTTCCGACTCCTCGAGAGTCGGAAATTCCGAGACGTTAGTGAAAGAAAGTAGAGGGTGAGGAAGAAAAGATAGAACTAATAGAATAGAAGAAGAAGAAGAACTTACATCATCAGAGTAAACACGAATCTCACAGCGGAACGAATAAAATATAACATAACTTTGAAATACAAATCAGTACTCGTATATACATACCATTTCAAAGTACAACACTTAACAACACAGCGGAATAATAATAGCTATAATCCTGAAGTCTCCTGCTCCAAGCTCTCCAAGTGTATCTGTAAAATCCCGACTACTTGACTGCCCGTACAAATTTAGGCACCCAAGAGTTTAGGGAAAACAAACAAAATAAACTCTGGGTCAGTCATGGGACTGGTGTGAATAAAACTCCAACACTTGGTTAAATAAAGGATATCTTTCTGATATTATAATAATGTCTAAATACAAATAGATATCAATCTAGCAGAACGCTTGCATCTCACGTTCCACATACATAGTATACAAATAAAACCGTGAGCGCTTATTGGAGATTGGATTCCAACAGACAAGGTATGGGAGCACCTTCCGATCAGTGTACTCTAGAGGAGATACACTAGGGTTCAACAAGAACGTCTTGCAACCCGGCCACACATGACCGTTCACTCATTTAGCTTGAGTGTAACGAATATATTATCACCGATGGTTGGGATCAGCAACCATCCTTCCCGATAAGGGACAACATTGAAATAGATTATAAAGAAGTACAATTGAATATTCTCTAGATGGTGATAATACACCCTGCTTGGGTATGGCCCAACTAGCCATGCTGCATAGCCCAACTTCTGCTATTTCCCGGTGGTGAGGTTTGAGGTCACGTTTATCACTTTGACAGATTATTGCTTCAATTACTTTGAATGCCACATCGTCATACCTACCAAATCAATATCGATTTCTCAAGGCATCACGGGTATAAAAGATAAGAGAAACGAATTTCTCCGCCCCCCAACGTAATACGTTTGAAGAGATCAACATATATGATTCGTTAAGAATACTTTGTCAGACACTCTTCCATATACGTTGTTCTGGGACTGAACAAACCGAAGGCACTATTCAGTGAATCCATCCTACCTAGGCTTTTCACAATAGCCCTTGCACTTCACTCCGTCTTCAATTATCTTCAGCGTACTTGATTCGCAACGCTTATGCTAATACGGAGTGGTTCTTCGGATAATAATCCAACCGGTCTCTCCATATTTATAACGTAAATATGGTCAAAACTTTGATAGTCTGTGATTCAACTATCAAATGAAAACATGTCGGTGTACAAACAACGACCTTATTTCCAAATGGAAATTCGATCGATCAATCATCATACACATATATGTTCATATTTCCTTATTTCATATATTTAGAAAATATATGTTATTAATCATGGGAAAACATTTCCATAGCTTATTTACGCATCACTATTATTTCGCAACTATCAGTCCCTAACTGTAACTAGTATGAGAACAATTCTCTAAGTATCAATTCGGAAGGTCGAAACCAACATCAGATCGTTACTTAGAAAACCGTTCAACTTACCCTCTCCAGTCAGTTTCTAAATTTGCTTAACTCTATTTCTTAAATTCTTATCATGAAAACATTTCATTTTCTATGTTTAGAAAACATATCTGACTATATTTAGAAAACGTTTCCAAAACTAAATTACGGATTTAAAATGAACGTTGTATAAAACATCGTTATGCTTAATCCATTAATCGCTTATTACTTCTATATTTCAAATCAACCTTTTCTATCGAACCACAACTATTCCTTTGTCAATTCTGAAGTCAATCAAGTTGGGGTATAATTACCTCTCAGACCTTAATTGAACAACGTCCTTTACTGTGAAATAGATGAAGCTCGTCACTCACTTTTTCCAATCATCTGTTTACGCAAATTCTTGGATTCCGGTTACGAATCCACTTATTATATGAAAACGTTTGATTTATAACTATAACGTTATAATTCCTACTTCTGCAATATCTAACCTAAATTATAACTTTATCTCCTAACTCGAATAATTTAACAGACACCTAATTTCTAAATCAATAACTAAATCTTGATTTAAACCCTGGAAAGTAAATAGTACTTTCCTGAATTCGCTATAATCGAATTCGACGTATAACTCTCTTTCGAGTAATCTCTATTCGATTAACTCTCCCTTTTTAATAACTTATATTCGATAAACTCTATTTCGATTAACTCCTATCGAATAACTAATATTCGAATAACTCTTCTTGGTTGGCTCTATTTCATTAACTCTTATCGAATAACAAATATTCGATTTGCTTAAATGTGTCAATTCTTATCGAATAACTAACATCTGATTTAACTTAAATGGATTTACTCTTATCGAATAACTTATTCGATTAACTCAACTTGATTTTCTTAACTCGATTATCTCAACTCGATTTCTTAACTCGATTACTTAACCCGATAAATCTTAACTCGATAACTTAACTTAACCCAAATCGATTAACTCAACTCTAATCGATTAACTTAATTTGATTTACTCCTTCGAATAACTCATTCGAATAACTTAATTGATTAACTCCTTCGAATAACTAATTCGAATAACTTACCTTCGAATAACTAATATTCGATTTACTCTAACTCGATTAACTTAATTCTAATCGATTTACTCCATTTTGATTCAACTTAATTCAAATCGATTAACTTAACTCAAATTGATTAACTCCTTTCGAATAACTAAATTCGATTTAACTCTTCTCGAATAACTAAATTCGATTAACTCAAATTGGATAACTAATATTCAATTAACTCTTACGACTAACTCCTTTGGATTAACTAACTTCGAATAACCAATATTCGATAACTACTCTTCGAATAAATAATATTCGGTAACTCTTCTCAAATGAATAACATTTGATTTCTCCATTCGAATAAACTATATTCGATTACTCTTCCCTCGAATACACTATATTCGATAACTCTACTTCGAGTAAGTGATATTCGGCAACTCTACTCGATTAACTCCACTTGGATAACTCTAACTGGTCAACTCTAACTGTTTATCTTTAACTGGTAAACTTTAACTGGTTAACTCAAATGGTTTAACCTAACTGGTTAACTCAAATGGTTTAACCTAACTTGATTTACTTGTCTCGATTAACTGAACTAATCCACTTAGTTTAACTTAGTTAATTTACTTTGATTAACTCTAACCGATTTACTTAGTTTAACTCAGCTAATTCACTTTGATTAACTCAACTAATTTACTTCGATTAACCAATTAGTTTAACTTGACTAATTTACTTAGTTTGACGCAACTAATTCACTTTGATTTACAAATTAGTTTAACTTAACTAAGTCCCTTAGTTTGACGCAACTAATTCACTTTGATTTACCAATTAGTTTAACTTAACTAATTCAATTCGATTAACCGCTTAGTTTATCTTAACTAATTTACTTTGGTTAACTTAACCAATTACTTTGATTAACCCGACTAACTCCCTTTGGTTAACCTAACAAACTACTTTGTTTAACTCTATTTGAATAAGTAATTCGAATCACTCATTTCGAATAACTAAATTCGATTAACTCCTTTTATTAACGTTTATTCATTTCAAAAGATTTCCTTTTTACACCGTTTATCCATTGATAAAGATTTACTTTTTTACAACGTTTATCCATTTATAAAGATTTACTTTAGTAACGGTTCTTCACTTTATAAATGTCCTTTAAATAACGTTTCTACTTCTCTATATAAGTCCAGACTTATATATATTCCATTTATCAACGATAAATAATTTATTTAATTTATAAAACATTATTTATAAATTAATCTACTTCAATTTATCTGTTTAAAACAGATTTCCTATTTAATATCTCATTTAAATCCATATCGTGTTATACCGTGTGCGAAGCACGTGTTTAAATCTATCCTTGTATAATTCTATTTATTTTCCCAACAAGTGTTCCTTTATTTATTCCCTAAATAAATATTCCTTTATTCCATTTATTTATAATCTAAATAAATGTTCCTTTATTTATTTCCTAAAATAAATATTCCTTTATATTCTAATTCATTTATTTTCTAAATAAATGTTTCTATTTTATTTCATTTATTTTCTAAATAAATGTTTCCTTTTTCATTTATTTATTTTCAAATTAAATAAATGTTTTCCTTTTATAAAATCCTATCGATTTTATAAATAAGATTCATTTTCAATATAAACATTGAAAATCCCCTTATCAACATTTCGGTATGTTATGGTATTCAATCATATCAAATCACGATGTTCAATATCGTCCAAGCACATATAATCGCCCACAGATTTTATCTCACATCATATAACAATATATGGAAAACAATAAAATAACTGTTGAGGAATCCAGTCGGATTCCTCCAACTTGTTTCCCTGCATCACAGATGTTAGATAATATAGATAACATCACTTTCAGTTCCGTATGATATATTCTGTTAAACAGAATCAATATAGAAATTTAACTAATTGACTAGCAGTTCAATCAAACAATCAACACACAGTCAAATAGACAATTTTAACAGTTCTAACAATACAACATGAAATTATAAACTATTCAGAGTTAGTGAGTTTTACTCACATTTGTCGATTATCGTTAAGGAACGATAATCGATTTTCGATTCAGATCGAACATATTATTTTTCCGTAAATCCAGACAAGCTCCACATCGCTCACAACCCATTCCAGAGTGTTGTCCTCGTTCCTATGATTCTGATGGACCCTGTATTGTTCGATTCCGTTTGCATATGATTTAGAAACGGAAATAACAAGTTAATGAGCTATTAGACTTAAATTAAAATTAATTGTTTAATTATTATCATGGGCCTTTACCATTTCTTCTTAAACTGGCCCATCCCAAATTCTTAAAGCCCAGCTCACAATCCTTCTCTTCCAATAGTTGTTTTCTTCATTTTTCCTTTTGCATTTCAACACTTCAACTAATACTGTTCTTCGTTTTCTCCAATATCATCCACTCGAACAGACAGTCCCCTTTCACTTCATCTCAATTACAACGCAACTGCACTTCATCTTCTACTCTACGGATAACCGGACTCGCGTGCCATTATAATGGCCATAGCCGATCCTTATCTTCCAGTCATCTCACCAAAATTCAAACGACCATCACACAAATCCTCTACTTCAGAAACCCATCAAACCCGGCCATTCATCAACTCGCACGCCTAGTTCAATTTCGACAGCAACCAAGGCCATTTTCGAATACTGGTACCACTCCATTCACCCATTCTTCTTTACAAAAACCAAAATGGAATATACCAGACTACTCAACTTCTCAACCTCGTCAACATCGTACCAGCATTTTCAAACTCGCTCTCTTCTTCTCGAGCGTGTGTTGCAGGTTCTACCCGCTGCTACAAGGACTTGTCGGTCTTAAATCAAAAACCGAGTGCCCCAAAAAATCACAGCAACCGCCTCTTTCCTCCCCTCAAGCCTTCACCGTAAGGACCAACACAAAACTGCTACCTGAGTCATCAATCCCTGCGCCACCATACTGTACACCGAAACCCCCAAAATGGGTTCCGCTACTGACGAACACCTCATGCCAGAAAACGAAACCGAGTTCAACATAATATATGTAGAGTGGAAGAGAACCGAATGAGGAGTTCAAAGATATTTGGTTTGAGAATTCTAGAAATTTAATTGTATTTCTTTTGATTTTTCCTGGAAAAAGAAGAAGCGGCGGATTCATCTGACATTAGGAAATGAAGTTAGGTTTTAAGCTTTCTTTTTCTTCGAAGATTTTATAGTGAATTTTTGTTTTGGTTTATAAGGACATCCCGTCTCCACGTTTTCTCTTTGAGAATCACCAAAGAAAACTTGCGGCTGAAAAGAGGAAGGACGTGGAGCTTAATTGATCGAGTGAAAAGGGTTTTGGTTTAGGAATAAGAGATGGTTTATGTTTTTATTACGGGTACATGGTTGGTGCAAATTTCGTTCATTTATGGAATGTCAACGACAGAAATAAAACTACCATTGTGATCAGTGATGTGTCAGAATTTCAAAAATATAAAAATACCGGTAGATTAACTCATACTTTGAAAACCCCAAAATATTGTTACAGGGTGCAAAACACTCCAAATAAAAAGTTGCTTATTTAATTAATTAAAAATTACAGTAAAATTCTAAAAATTAATTTATCACTATTTCCCAAAACAACCTTGTCTAAATTCAATCCTGATCTTTAGTTATATCGAATAAACCGATACGGTCGATAAACGATTCCATAGCGACTATTCTGAAATTTGATTTGGACATATCTCAAAATCTATCTGACGAAATCCCGATTTTTCTCTTCCACTAGAAAGATATACTCCACCAGCTCCACACGTTTCTTGTTTCATTGAAATCCGACTTCAAACGGTCCCTGTATATTCAGTTGAAGTTTGAATCGCCAAATTGCGAACTGCCGCGACGTTTCAGGTTCGTTTTAATTATAATTATAAATTATAAGTTCGAACGTTTTACTTTAAGTTATCGATATTGCCAAATCGGTATATAAATAATTAAATAAATTAATTATTCGACAGCTAACAAAACGCGCCATTACAACTCCCAGGGGAGCCGCCAGTTATCAAATTAACGACCATAAACCTCCCAGATTTAATCGTTAATTTCTTACAAAATATAGCGAATTAACCTATGATTCCAAAAGCAAAGTTCAAGAGCTAGGTGAGATCTTTAAAGTGATATGGTTTTGATCGTGATTAGAGGCTTAGTGTGATGACCCGCACTTCCACTTACTTTAAACCGACCAAAAACCGAAACCCACGTCGATTCATGGTAAGCAAAAGTACGTTTCGTTAGGCTTTATCAGAGTAAACACAGTAGAATACAAAGCTCACAGCGGAACAAAGAAAATATAATAAGAATATATTGTTGCAGCCGAAACATTTTTAAATACAAAATCTGATTTTACATACCATTACTCCATGTAGACTTAACATAATATACTGATAATAGGGTACATCCGGCCTTTATATGAAACTCCATCTCTCTCATGAACTCCAAGTCTTCAAGCTTGAACCCGATCTCGATAACTGAAAAACAAACTAACAGACTGCCCGTGTGGAAATTGTGGGCACCCGCAGTTTGCAAGGGAAAACCAAACTACGAGTCAGTCATGGTACTTGTGTGAGAAAACTTTATTAACTAATCTCATACTTAGCCTTATTTTGAATAAGGTATCTCGGGACCACGCCGCATGTCGCGTAATAGGTTTCCTCCCAATGATACGTGCACAACCAACTACCAAAAAATAATAGACTTATTGAGCCCACAATGCATTATGAAATTCCTCAATCTCCCCATTTAGGTTTAATCCCCAAATTTAGATTTTCCAAATCCCATTATCTTTGCAGAAATTATTCCTTTGGACTTTATACCCGAATTCTTATCTCAAATCATTTGAAATACATATATAGCTTTCATATCAAATTAGATTTCACTTCAGGATTTCAAACCAAAACATATTTGAAACCTCAAGTGTCTATTATACAAGCATATTAAAATATATGCCACTTGATCGAGAGATCCTCCTGATGAACAGGCTCCAGGTACACCTTACCGTCACGATAATAATCCAGGTACGTCCTCTCTCCACCTCGAGAGCGAACCATACCATACATCCCCGACTTTTCATCACCGACGCCGTTACCCGATTATTGGTAACACATAGAAATCAATTTTATATCCCTAAGTGGTAAAAACGATTTACACCAATAATAACCACAAGTACTTTCAAACTATAGTACTTCACGTCAGCAATCCACACATATGATTAGTCACAATTAATCATATAACCTTTGAGCACGTACGTCTCAAAGAAGGGTGTTAAGCAAGAGAATAAATTCTCTGCCACCAAATAGATATATCATTAAGAGTAACTAGTCAGTTATGTGATGAACTGCTATGTCAAACACATAATACATTTCTAAATCATTTCGAAAACATCGGGTTTAGCCCTCGAAAACCTTTCTAATTTATAAAACATTTTTTTATAAAACAATCCTTATCCAAAATCGGGAATAATACTTCTTTTCATTTAAGAAAATCTCATTTCAAAAATCATTCATTAAATTTCAAATGAATCAACAACATCGCTAAACACCTTATAGTCAAATCGTGAAGTGTTTCACAAGGTGTTAGCATACAAGTATTATCTACCCAACCCCATGCTAAATATAAAAGCATATTTTGCTCATAAACTAGTCGAGCACAATCCAAACAATCAGTCAATCACCGTAATGAACTTGTATTATCAACCACATATAATCATATAAGTTCACTAACAATTATCAATATTAAACTAACTCTTAATCCGTTGATAACTTCCCACATACTTGAGTGACTGCCCATATTCTACTTAAAGATCGAATCTTTAGGGGTCTGATTTTCTTTACCACATCAAATCACTTGCAAATAATTCAAACATACCACCACAAATCAATTAGGGCATGTATATACCTAATATTCCATAAAGGTGTAATTTTGTGAACTAACATAAGGTGATTCACTTCCAATTTCCATAAAGATGTCATTTTTACTCCATGAATCTATTAACGAATCATTAGCAAACATATATCATCAATATAACCACATATAAACCATTAATTTCCTAAGAGACATATCATCAAACACCTTACAGACATCATATAAAACTAGCAAATAAACCCCTTTATAACTTGAAAATTGTAACCCGAAATTAAAATCTGCTTTCACTCATTTGAAAGCTCTCGTAAATAGGAATCAACCGTACTTTGTTTCGTGGAAATCTGATTTAAATTGCAAAAGTTATAAGCATTTAGAGTTTATAACTAAAAATACGCGAATTGCCATTATGCGACAAAAGCTATTTTGATCGCCATAAAAATTATTCTACGATACTTCAAAATACCTTAGAAAACCATTATGTACTTATATAAACCATTCAAAATCATTTTAAATTTATTTTCCCAAAATATTTGGGGTTTAAAATTCAAAATTTATTTTTACTTAATAAATTAAATTCCAATTTATCTTTAAATCCAAATAATTAAGTCTTGCATTGACCATCCCATTCGTCGGATCAGTTAGGGACAGCCAGGGAGAGCACGAAACTATATTTTCCAAATCCAAGCCTAGACACTATCCTCTTTGTCATCCTTAAATGTTCCGGTATTTATTTATTCATTTAATGAGACTTTATCATAAATTATTATCCTTCAACTTAAAAAAAATATTGCTTCTAATTACGAAGGAGATATTCCGATCACCAATGTAATACCATAATTGATGTGTCATGGTGTGTGCGAAACAACAACCATTATAAACATTCATAGCAACCATCATTAACATAATTAAATAATAACTGTGCACAAGTGTTATAACACTAACGATTAATTGTTTGTGTGTTCTAAACTACACAACCATCATCCATCATGTAACGACAAGGAATTTCGCTCGATCCGAATCAGTCGCTAAACCGATCAAGACCGTTCGAAACGCCTGATTGTTTTGAGAACACGACAAATTAGAACGTAGACGGAAGAACATTTCATTGTTTATTACAACAATTCATCAGAATACACGAATATACAGAGTATAAATGAATAAATGAATTACAAAAAATATCAGAGATTACAATACATTACATAGCAGCGGAAAATAATACTAAATACAACTGAAGAAGATACATGGATACAAAGCTTTCCGAATATCGTTCCAGCTGTAAACCAGGTTCCTGTGAATATAAATCTGCAAAACCAAAACTACTAGCTGCCCGTGTCAAAATAAGGGCACCCAGAGTTTAGGTTAAAACAATAAACTCCAGGTCAGTCATGGGACTGGTGTGAGAACTAAAACAGTTATTAATCTTTATTTTAAAGTTAGGTAAATCAAGGGACCACGCTGTATAACACGGAACGGGTTTCCTCCCAAGAACACCAGTGCATAAAACAAACAACGCAATGCTAAATAAAGAAAAATGAAGCTATTATAAGACCCAGGTCCTATCACACAATGCAACGCAAGCCGGGGGATATAGTTTTTACCTTATAATAGCCAAAGAATGCTTGATACGCTAAATTTCATGTTTTTAATATTACTATAAGTGTATAGTGTCAAAACAATTTCAAATCATAAGTATCAATCATAGGCGGCATGAGCGTCCCATGCCACTATGTCGTCATATATAGGTTTACAATTAAGCCCGCAAAGTCACGTATTTGGAAAATTGGATTTCCGTCATGAATCAAGGCAAAAGATAGTCCTTACCGACTTCGAGACTGCCTAGCCCGAGCCTCAGGACCCAGACACAGGTGGGCCCTTGGAGCGACAGGGCCGGTCCACCGATGTGGATTAAAATTCCTGAACACTACGTTTCCCCGCCCTTTGGGGCGTAAACGAGCCAACGAATGACTCCATCGGTCCCGGATCGACCGATATAACCGAGGCGCCTCGCAACAGCAACAACCACACAGGTGAAAAGTATATAAATGTCAGCCAGTTTAAGCACTGACACCACCTAGCTAGGAGAAAACGCATGTCCTCCCTGAGGTCCTCGTCCTGTTTTTGGTTCATACTGGGGTGTGAGGCTCGCGAATTAACGCTACACAAAGCTACGCCACAAAGGCCGTGCTTTGATCATCAACCACAAGACTTTGCTTTTCAACAAAAGCCTTGATCATTTGCATCTCAGCATGCCACACAGGCAAACCACTCTATGCAACCGATATCAATCACACAGAATGAAATCCAATGTCAGACACACAGTCCATTTACAAGTTCGTTCTGGGTCTGAACGAAACCGGAGGCACTTTCCTCGCAAATCCGTCGATCTCCAAGTACGTCTGGACGATCACCAACTGTTTCTCTCCTCTTGGGTGTACAGCCCAATCGAGATCATCAGCAATCACCCAAACGATGTGAAGATTTCCGGTCTTCGACCATCGTCTTCATCTTCGACACCATGTCGAATCAGTTATTCAAAATGGGATAAACCCGCTCTTTCTGAATAACTCACGTATATAATAACAAGTGTTACACAAACACAACATACGCCTCATTCCATTTCAGAATATTCTTTTGTTCAAATATTCTTATACTTTGGGAAAGGTTCCCATTAATGTTATCAAAGATAAATTCTTTAAATTTAATCTTTAATCTTCTTTGAATATCAATTCAAACTAGACGGGATTAGCGAACCACACCAAAGTAATCGCTTATTTTATTTCCCAATCCCCACCTATTCATCCCATGAAGTAAAACTGGTAATACTTCATATCTAACACCACGGTGTTATCGGTAAATTCAATTACCATTTCACGTTCAAATCTAATTAAAGATTTAACTATCGCCTGGAGCAAAACTGGTGATACTCCATTCTCGACCATTTCAATCTAGTTAAAGATTCATTAAAACCCCACTTAGTTTTAATCTTTACAGAAATCAATATCCTGTCTTTAACTGGGTTAAAGAACCAATGTCCTTTAAAACATGGTTCACGATAAACCCAAAATCACATTCCATTAATTATCGGGTTAAAGAACCAGTGTTATTTAAAACACCGTTCACGATAAACCCAAAAAATCAATCCCAATTCAATTCCAATTCAATTCCAATTAAATATTATTTAATTGGCACACTTCATTAAATCTAAATAAAAAAGATTTAATCTTTTTCTCAACTGGGTTTAAGAACAGTGTTAATGAAGACACCATTCACGACAAACCCAAATCATATTTGACATTAAATACAAGGCTCTGAATAGAAAATATATCGGCTTATATTCAATATCAAATTCTACGACCAACAAATATCGTATTGGAAATAACAATATATATATATATATATCTTTCAAATTTCCTCAACAATATCTGTATCATCACGAAATCCAATATCGAAATATTCCGAAGACAATTTCGATTCAAATCCCTTCCAATTCAATTATTGGAAATTCTGGTTATATTTCAAAACCATTTCAAATTCACTTTGTTTATTTCAAAAATAAATGAATTATAATTCTAGTTCAAAACTAGTTCATTTCGATAAAAATCTATTTTTATCTTTTCAAATATGGAGTTTTTCATCCCAATTCTTCACAAATCATTTCTTATGATTTTACACAAATTATTACTATTTTTAATAATTTTATCAAGGCCCGTACAGTCGATTTCCATCAACGGCCATCGAACTGCACTTACAACGACCTTTTCCAAATTTGATTTGGACATAATTCCAAATCCAACCGTTAGATTTCTAATTTCTCACATTCGTTAGAAAGCTCTTTTCGATACGAACCCAACGGTTCCGCTTTTAGGAGAATCCGACGGTCGGATCTCCCGTAATATCCGTTCGAAGTCAATGGTCGAAATTCGCGAACTGCCGCGGCGCGGCGCAATCTATTCAGGCCATTATATTATATATATAATATATATAATATATACTTCGTCGATTTCCTTTCGATTTTTAATTCAATTTCAATTCGCATTCAATTCAATTTGAATTTCAAATTAATTCAATTTCAATTGGAATTCATTTCTATTCAATTTCAATTCGAATTCAATTCTATTCAATTTCAATTCGAATTCATTTCTATTCAATTTCAATTCGAATTCATTTCAAAACGATTTCAATTCTAATTTAATTTAATTCGAGTTTCAATTCTATTCGAATTTCAAATCATTTCAGTTTATTTCGAATTTCAAATCAATTCAATTTAATTCGAATTTCAATTCACTTTAATATTCATTTCAATTTGAATATAATCGATATAAATATCGTTCACGTCAAAGTGACGTCAATCTAATCAACACGACTTCATATATTTCTATTTTCAAATATTCTATTTCAAATATTTCTTTTTCAAATATTTCTATTTCAAATATTTCTATTCAAATACTGGAATGAGGCCCAATCAATTACCATATAATGTTAATTATATGGATTTTCAACAACACATGTGTAAAATAACAACGATAAATAATCAACCATCATCCAGAGTGCACCACACAACTGCATAAGCATTAAATATAAATAATTAACGCTTACACAGTCTGTCGACCAATCGATCGACATACAGCTAAATAATTGGGATTAGTGTACGCCAAATATCATCCCAATACCCGTGTGAGGTTTCAAACAATCAAACACATATTTTATTTGTGCAGTTGGGCGATGTGTAAAATTTATCGTCCCAATCAATATCAATCAAATCAGTGAATATAAACAAATCGTCCGATCTGTTTATTTTTATTTATTTTATATACACGTTACAAATTCTATTTTCAACTATAAAATATTTTTAACTATATAAATATTTTATTTCTTTTCACATCACATCACACAATCAACTGCACATCAAAATCAAACAAACAAGCATACAAGCCGTCCATGGTCTGTGGACGACGGGTGTCGGGTGCTACTAAACACCGTCTGCATCCTAGTATATATTTCAACTAGAAAAATAAATAAAAGGTGAGAAGTTCTCACAGAGGGTTCCACTCCGCCGTGCTTTGCTTTTGAACTGCTGAACATCTGGATTGGTTTGAAATTCCAATGTAGTTCCTTTTTACACTGTTTATAATAAAAATTATATTTTTATCACTTCATTCTAATAGATAAAAATCCTCTTTTTATTTCTACTTTATATATCTATACAACGCTTCTTTGTATATTAAAACTATATTTCTATATTTTTACTACACATATAAAGATAGAATTTACATTTTTATATCATCTCTATAAAAATCACATTTTTATAATCATTCTATATGGATAAAAATCACATTTTTATCACAACACATATATAATAAAAATCAGATTTTTATTTCGCTACACATATAAAGATCAAATTTTTACTATCTATATAATAATAAAAAAAATCGTATTTTTATTATCTACATTATATAAAAATCATATTTTTATTCATCAAAGATCATATCTTTATATAATCAAAAAAATCAAATCTTTTCTCTTCGCTTTATAGTATAAAAATCAAAACTTTATCGAAAAAGAAATTATAATATATGAAAATCTCACCTTTGTATTTATTTAAAATATAAACTTTTTCATATTAAAAATCTCAACTTTTATGCAAGGAAAAATCCTAACTTTATGATTTTACTTATATAATGAAGATCAAACCTTTATGGGTTATTCCTCTAAATAAAAAATCATATTTTTATTTAATACCATAATATAAAATTGATTTCTAAACCTATTCTATTATAAAAACTGATTTCTGATTTTTCTATATGTACATTTTTATATATAACTAATTTCATTAAATAAAAATAAGTAAAACTCACCCTTTTTGCCAAAAATCACATCTTTGCCAGAGGGGAGGGGGCCATCCTGCGATGCACTGACGAAAGTGGGTGAGTTCGACCTCGAAGGGGCGAAGAGAGACGGTGCTACAGTCGCAGGGGGGGTGCGGTGGCAGCTTCAGGCGTTGAGCCGCGGCTAGGGGACTGGGTGGAGGCGTGATGGTTGGCGGGACCACTTCGGTGCTGGCGACGGCTTCAGAAAGAGGGTGGGTGGGGGCTCGCGGTTCTTCATTCGGGAGAGGAGGGAGGTTCGACGGTGGGGGGGGTGGTGCAACGCGGTGGCGCGATGGGGAGGTGGCTTGACAGTGGGGGTGTCGGTGGAGGATGGAGGCGACGGTGGACGAGGGCTAGGGCACGATCGATTTGAGCGGGGTTTTTTCTTTTTTTTATTTGTTTTAGATCTGAATGAAGAGAGAAAGAGGGGAGAGGTGAGAGAGTATATAATAATTTATATATTTAATTTAATTTTATCTTCAAAAAGCAACTTTTTATTTCGAAGTCGAAATCAAGCCCACCGACTGTCGTCCATAGCTAATTACCCCCATTCCGAACACAATGGGATATGTATCATAGACCGATTTGATCGTTTCGATCAGTTTCCGTCAAAATCAACATATAACTCTATATATTGAATTTGAACGCGCATTTCAATTTACTAGGGTCACATACTAACTCGAAAAATTCCAGAAAAATATTTTCTAGCTTCGTATTGACGATACGGTCCTAACAAAACTAGTTTCATCGAATTCTGAGACAGTTTGAAAAATGACCAATTTCCAGTCGATTAAAATCAACTAAAACGGGTCAAACGCGTTTTCCTTCGCCACGCTCACATATAGATTCGAAAAATTACGAATTTTGAAACCTAGCAATAAATTGACATCACGGATCCAACAAAAGTGGTTTCGTCGAAATCCGAGGTCGTTTGCAAAATGGCTATTTTTAAGGGCCAGAATTCCATAGCGACTCTTCTGAAATTTCATTTGGACATATCTTTTGATTCCCGCTATGAAAATTTGATTTTTCGGATTCGTTGGAAAGATATTCTCAAATAGATTCTATTGTTTTTGGTTTCGCTAAATTCCGGTTTATTTTGCACCCGGTACATTCATTTGAAGTTTGAAATCGAATTATCGAACTACCGCGCCATTTTCAATTCCTTTTATATATATAAATAAATATTTATATTCTAACGACGATCTATATAAAATATACGTTCGAATTCCATTCAAAATAAATTTCTCGTCATTTTTATTTAAAATAATTCATTTTAAATAATCAAAATTCACTAAAATTGCCAAAATTTTAAATTGGCTCGGATTTCCGGGTTATTACACATCATATCAAACATCATACATGCAATCATTAAATCAAGCAACAAAACCCTTTAAAAGTTCAGATTTTCTCACCCCCTGAAGTCCAAGCTTTTGCCTAAGGTCCCTAGCTCCTAGTCTTGCCCTCCTTTCTCCTTTTCTTCCTTTTCCTTTTTTTTTATTGCTGAATTTCAGCCATGGCCATGAGCTTAAGGGAGAGGGAGGAAGAAGAAGATGGAAGTGAGATTAAAGTGGGGGGGGGGAGGTCCTTTTATAACTTAGAAAGTCACATGGATTGGTGACATGTCACAAATCTAAGGAAAGAGAAATGAATGGCTTAGATTTATCCTTATCCATTTTCATACTTATCCAAAGGTGTGCTTTCTCATGTGTTTTCTCATCGACTTTCCGATCTCATTTTGGAGTATCAAACGATAATGGTTTTCAGAAATTCTTCAACCATATTGTCGGGTTTCTAACGTACTTCAATCCTATGTGTTCAAATCCAAAATCGGAGTTCGTTTGGATTTTCAAATAATTTATTTTAATTTTGTTTTCTTAATAACTTTCAATATTCGATACGGGATCTCCTCAGACTTCATACATAGCTAATATTCTATGTTCTAAATTTTTCTGGATAGGTCTCAGGTTCCAGTTTTGCCATTAGGACTATCAAATTCCAATTATCGTCAAAATTTAGATCAAATTTTGGCCTTTTATTTTTTCTTTTCCACATACTGATGCCGTTTTACGCGAAACTTGACTGAGTACTAAAATTCACTATTCCGGATCCAACGGATGTGGTCTCACGATCTAACGATATTCTGTTCTCAAGATAACCTCAAAATCGTCTGTTGTTAGTTCAAATTTTGAATCTTTTGTGAATTTAACAAATCTAATGGATGTCATTTTTGACGTAACTTGGTTGGTTACCTAATTTCATCATTCCGGATTTAATGAATCTGATTTCATCAAAATCCGAGTTCGTTAGCTACTACTTCCTTAAGAAACTGCTATTTCTTAAGAGAAATTGATATTAAATGGGTTCTGAAATTTCTGGGTCGTTACACTTAAATTGTTTGATTTTTTGGCACGAAGTCGACGTATTCGAAGTGGAATTGCACGTGATGGGGGATGTCGAGCGTGGCGGCACTCCTGGCGTGGATGGAGGACGTCGAGGCGAGCTGGGTGGCGAACCGGGATGGGGCTCCGATAAACGGAATCGTGGGCGGTGCCAGATTTTTGAAGTTGAACGAGGTTTTAGGGGAAAGTCGCGATAACTGGAAACCGACGAATGAGGGGGAGAAAAAGCAATGACCTTGGATCGAATTTTAACAATAGAGATTAATAGGTTAAATAATATATATATATATATATATATCTAAAATCTGAAATTATTTGTATAATGATAAGTGAAATCTTGAAAATTCAATAACTTTTGCATACGATGTCAGAATCGCACAAACTCAGATCCGTTAGTATCACGTCGTCGAACACTACATATGAAATAGACTAGAATATAAACAGAAGCAGTTGGAATTTTTGATAAAATTAAACACCTGTTTAGTTTTGTTGAAACAACCGTTTTAATAACGATTTCAAAAGCGATCGATGTGAGAACTCTCTCACTCAAATATTTTGGACAGTTATTTATTTTTGTAACTGGAAATATGTGGATTATCTATGTCGATTTTTATCTGTTACATGCGCTATCCTTTGAGTTCAACACATGAACTATTCACTAAGTTTATTTGTTATTAGAAGCGTTGTTTGAATATACAACACTCGTATTTCAAATAACGTGAATTGACACATTGTGGAGCCTTTAATGGCATTGGATGATTAATTATATTTTGGTTTGAATGTGATTTGGAAATAATTAACATGTTAAAAACGATGTTAAATTATTAGTGGCAGTTGAAATTGGACTAAATATCTATTTGCAAGCCAACCGACTTGTTTATGTTCACCTATTTAAATAACATCGAGTGAAATAAATTAATTAATAAATAAATAAATAAATATTGGTTGAAAACCCCACATGGGTATTGGGATAATATTTGATTTACACTAATCCCAAGTATTTAGATTGGATGTTAATCGATTGACTGACAGACCGTTATAAGCATTATTTAATTATTTAATGCTTAAACAGTTGTAAATGCACTCTGAATGCGAATTGGATGTTCGATAATTGTTTATAATTATTGTTGAATACATGTGATGGATGAAATCCATATAAATAAAATTATATGTTATTTGATTGAGTCTCGTTTCAATTCGAAAATAACGAATATTTTAATATAATATTCAGTGAAGAATCAAAATATGATTTTGATGTCCGATTTTGCATGGACATAGAAATTATAAAATTATAATGGATATCGAGAAGATTTGATTTCAAAATCTAATATTTTGAAAATATTTTAATATTATAATAATATGGGATGTTCAATTTTAATTTAAAATCGAAATGGAAGTTGAAATCATTTTTTAACGAATTTATAGATGTTTTATAAAATACGTTTTGAATGGAAATCGAATAAATCTATTACACATGATATAATGGCTTAAAATGAAGTTATTTGATTTTGAAGAAAAGTATTGAAATAAAATTTCAATTGGTAGTCGTGATTAATTTATAATATTTATAAATTATTTCGAAGATGGTTTCGATTTTATTTTAATTATAAATCGAATTTGGGCTTGAATAGAACACGTCGTGCAGCGATAGTTCGCGAACGTCAACCTGTAACTTCGAATTGACGTAACGGGAGATCCGATCGTCGGATTCTCCTGAAACTGGAATCCTTGGAATCGTAATGAAATGAGCTTTCTAATAAAATATGAAATTTTGAAATCCAATGGTTTGATTTTAAAATATGTCCAAATCAGTTTTGGAAAAGGTCGCTATGGATGCAGTTCGGTTAACAATATTGGAAACCGACAGTAAGGGACTTAATAAAATTATTAAAAATATGAATAAATTATGATAAATCATAATAAATGATTTGAAATTATTTTGGATGAAATATTATCATTTTGTAAAGATAAAAGATATTTTTACTTGAATAAGTTGTTTATCAACTTGAGTAAAGAACTGAAAGGAATAAGATGGGTTTTAATATAACCAGAATTTTCCAACGTATGAATTGGAATGGATTTGAATGGAACTTATCTTCGGATATTTCGATATTGGATTCCGTGATTATACGGATATCGTTGGGGAATTTGGAAGATATAAGCATCGTTATTCCCAATACGATATCTGTTGGTTTCAGAATTTGATGTTGAATACAAGCCGATATGATCTCTATTCAGAGCCTTGTATTTAACATCAAATTTGATTTTGGGTTTGCTGTGAATGGTATCTTTAAAAATATTGTTCTCAAACAAAGTTGAGAAAGGAATAAATCTTTTAATTAAGATTAATGAAGTTTTCAAATTAATAAATATAATTGGAATTAAATGGAAGTTGATTTTGGGGTCATTGTGAATAATGTTTTACATGATATTTGTTCTTTAACCCAATTAACAATGAAGTTATGATTTTGAATTTATAAATCTTTTAATTGAGATTTAATGAAATTTTCCAAAGTCAATATTTCCAAATTAATATATTAAATTGGAATTGAATGAAATTCAATTTAGTAATCGATATAAGCTTCTGTAAAGGAAGACCGTTACTATTTATGGAATTTAAAAGGCTTTACCATTATTCCACTTATAGTACTAGTCTGATACAAAAATTTATATCGATTATATACTGTTATGATTTCCGTGAAGGTTCCATATTAAATGGAAGTTGATTTTTGGTTTATCGTGAACGGTGTTTTAAATGACATTGGTTCTTTGACCCAATTAAAGACATGATTAACTTCCTAAAGTTGAATAATCAAAAAGTAATGATTTTTGAGATTAAACCTAAGTAGTGTTTTAATAAATCATTATTTAGATTGAAATGTGAATAAGGTAATTAAATTTACAAAATTCGAAAAGTGTTCGAGAATGAAGTACCACCAGTTTTACTCCACACGATAAATAAATCTTTAATTAGATTTGAACGTTAAATGGTAATTAAATTTACCGATAACTTGATGGGTGTTGGATTTAGAGTACTACCAGTTTTGCTCCATGGGATGAATAGGTTGGTATTGGGATAATAAAATGAATGATTACTTCGGTAAGGCTCGTTAATCCCGACTGGTTGATAAACCTTAATTTGGTTTAAGTTGAGAAAATATAATATAAAATATTTTGAAATGTTTTCAAAGAAAAGAATATTTGAATAAAAGAGTATTCTAATTGGAATGTGGCGTATGTTGTGTTTTAATATCGCTTGATTATAAGATACGCAAGTTATTCGGAAAGACAAGGTTTAACCCATTCTGAATAACTGATACAATGATTAAAATTCGAAGATATGAAGATGGTAGTTGAAGACCAGAGATCTTCACATCGTTATGATGATTACTGATGTCTTGATTGGATTGTACACCTAAGACAAGGTAATAAGTGGTGGTCATCCAGACGTACTTGGAAATCGATCAGATATGCGAGGGCCTCTCTCCTGTATTGGACATATGAGACGAGGAATAAGGGGCCTTCAGTTTCGTTCGGAAATAGAACGGACTAGCAAATGGATTTTATGTCTGAAAATGTATTTCACGCTATAGTCGTTGATCTCTGTTAAATATATATCTATTTGGTGGAGGAGAATTTATTCTCCTGCTTAACACCCTTCTTTGAGACGTATGAGCTTAGAGGTTATGTATTGGTAGAAATCAATGGTATGGTATGAATTAACAATGTGTCATGCTATGATGCAATGATCAAGGCTTTTGTTGAAAAGAAAAGTCTTGTAGATGATGATCAAAGCACAACTTTAATATAGCACAGCTTTGTGTAGCATTAATTCGCGAGCTTCACACATCGGCATGAACCAAAAGCGGGATGAGGACCACAAGGGAAATGGACATACGTTGGTTTCTAGCTACAAGTGATGTCATGGTATAGAGCCCCGACAGTTTACTTATGTGGATGTTGGATGGTGGATAGCGACGTACCTCGGATTTGATTTGGCTGCACAAGGCCCTTGATGGTCGACATACTGACCAACATGGTTGACGTACTGACCAGATGACAGGTCTGATAGGACCCAGTAATGTATTGTTTATGGTATTACTAATCAGCGACGACTGACCAGCCCTGCCACTACCTAGGGTCGCTTGCGGGTGGTCTTGAAGCATGTGCTAGAGTATCTCGAATCGGAAAGGAAGATCGCTTGCCTTCGTTCATAGATGGAATCCAATTTCCAATACACGACTTTCGATTTCAGTTATAGACCTATATGGTGACATAGTAGGATGGGGTACTATGTTGTCAATGAGTGATACATTTATATTTGAAGTTGATTTCTTCACTATCCACTTATAATAAAAGATAAATTTCGCGTATCAAGCATGTTTGGCTATTTTGAGGCAAAACTCTATCCTTTAGTTTGTGTTGCATTATGTGATGGGACCTGAGCCTTATAATGGCTTCATATTTTCTTTTTAGCATTGCGCTGTTTTTTATGGCATTCTTGGGAGAAGACCCGTTCCGTGTTATACGGCGTGGTCCCTTAATTTATCTAACATTAAATAAAGTTAATAACTGTTTTAGTTCTCACACCAGTCCTATGACAAACTCAGAGTTTATTGTTTTCCCACCTAAACTCTGGGTGCCCATATTTTCCACACGGGCATCTAGTAGTTTTGGGTTCCGTAGATATTTCTTTTCACATGATCCTAGATTACGGCTGGAGCTATACTATGGAATGCTTTGTATCTGTATATATTCCTTCAGTTGTGGTAGTTGATGTTTTTCCACTGCACATTATATTTATGTATTATATTTAAATCTCTGATATTTTTCCGTTGTATATTATTTATTTGTACTATGACGTAAATTGTTGTAATAACAATGAAAAGTTCTCCTGTTTGTGTTCTGATGCGTCATGTTCTAAAAGCAATCCGTCTTCTTGTTCGGTTTAGGCCGGCCGGGAAGTTCGGGTTGTCATAGTTGGTATCAAAGCTTTGGTTTACAAATCTCGAGAACAAGTAACATTAAAACCGAACGAAAGAATTCATCAGAGATAGGATTAGTAATATCCTATAGGAATAACTCGTTAGAGATAGGGTCAGTAATACCCTAGAATGAGTTTGAAGAGTGTTATTTATTAAAAAACAAACTTAGTTTTGAGAATTATATCTTATTATAAATATTTGAGTATTTTATTTGATTTTGAATTTGGACTATCAAGTATAGGAAGATTTCGCATATACGCGTCATGAACGTATATTCCAAGTCTTAAATATACTGGGTAGATATAGTATCACACTCTAGTCGCCTGGGGATGATACTGGTGATGCGGCTGTATCATCAGTATTTATGTTCGAGTTTCGAAAGTGGGATATCTATATATTTCCAATTGACTGGTATGAGAACCAAAAACTTAGTTAGAGTTTATTGTTTGTGATTTGGCATTTAAAAAAGATTTTAAATACATAAAAATTATATATTTGAAATTTTAATTAACTAATTGATTGCTGATTGCGATGTGTGATAATTAGTTTAACTAATAAAAATATTGGAATAATAAAACCAATATGAAAATGAATGGTAAATTAAACCAAACCAAATTTAATTCTGAACTGAATTGAAAATTTAGTTTGAACTGGACACACACACACACACACATATATATATATTGAACAGGTTGTTGCATGGAAGCTAAGAAGAGGAATAAAATTGTATGCCAGATAAAAAGGTACATATTTATCGTATTGGTTGGGTTTGATGATTTTATGAGCCAACTGGCAAGCCGCTTGACTTTTTAATTGATGAGGGCCAAGAGTGGCCAACTGTAGTTATACCAATCAACCCGTACAAAGGAGGTTATGACGAAATTTTTCGAAAATTTAAGGCGCTAGCCAAATTTTGAGAAAAGAGAAAGTTCTAAGAAACTGAAAAGTTGAAAAGCTTGAGTCATAACAAAGGTTAAGTTGGTTAAATAAACGACCTTCGAGTTCCGTTCCTTTTCTGGGACGAAAAGTTTTAAGTGGGGGAGATTGTAACAACCCTGAATTTTGGAACTAATTTAAAATTTATTTTTAATTGATTTTAATGATTATAAATATTTTAAATGATTTATTTTGAGAATAAACGACTTATAATTTATTTGAAACAAAGTTTGAACGTAAGAATTCAAAATTTAATTAAAACAAACTCGTAATGGCGTGATAATTTGAAAATTTGCTTTTGAACTTTAAATGAATGTATACAATTCAATATAAATCAGAATTATATGAAACAAGAAACACTAGAATCTATTTAATTATATCTTTCTAACGAATGTGAAAAGTTTAGATTTCATACTATGAATTGTAATTTATATCCAGATTTAAATTTAAAATAGTCGCTGTGGAATTTATTAATATTTTAATATTATATAAGCCCTTAAAAATAGCCATTTTGCAAATGACCTGTGTTTTTGACAAAACCAATTTTGTTGGATCCGGAAAGTCAAATTATCGTCAGGTTTAAAATTTCAAGTCAATTGGAATTAAAATGTAAGCATAGTAAATTTAAATGCGTGTTCAATTTCAGTTATAAATTCTATAAGCTAATTAAAAGTCCATTTTTCAAACGGCCTCCAAATTGGACGAAATTAGTTTTGTTAGAACCGTATTTGCAAAAAAAAGCTGGATCTAAAATTTCCTAATTTTTGGAGTCAGTATGTGGTCGTGGCAAATAAAACATATGTTCAAATTCAATATTTAACGTTATATTTTTTTTGATAAAAAATGAATGAAATAGTCAAATTCGGTTACAAAACATATCCTATTGTGTCCGTAATGAGTGTTAATCCCGAAAAATCTATACGCACATTGGGTAAAGGGTACAAGGCGAATATCACTAGGGTCGGCCGTGCATGATGCAACCGCATAAAGCAAGATCCAAATATCGAACCAAAGGCAGGTCAAGTCAACCAATGCGACCGAAGATAACGACATAACATATTATGAGAAGTGCGACCCGATAAAGATAAAGGTTGCATATCCTGAGAACCGCTAAAACACCGAAATAAAGCAAGTCGCCCATTCAACATAAGCAGGAGCGACCTCATAACATAGCCGTAAAGCCAAACAGCGCCACCCAAAGGCAGCAAGAAGACGAGCGCCCTTGGACCAAGAAGGACGGTCGTGCAAGGAACAAAGGAGAATCAACTCCAGATCCGCATTTCGCTCTTACAAAATCTCCCAAAGCGCTCACAGGACGCTCGCTTACATGGACCCACTCAACTATTCAAGATACTCGTTCTGACGAACCTTCCGCACATGATAACTGGATACAGCCACTAACAGCTGCTACAGCTAGCCAGTGGCATGGTCGTAATTAACAAAATGAACGATCCACAGCCTGGATAAACGGATTCCAGATCATTTACCAAGGGAAGTTCACCTATAAATACACCATGACTACCAACATAAAAGAGGGAGGACTTCTAAAAACCACGAAGTGCTGCCGAACTTCATCCTCAACCACAGATTCGGCCATGGCGTCAAGTACAATCTTACGATGAAGGAAAACGAAGACATCCTTCTTCTCAATCATTCATCCATCCTTCTTCTCCTCAAATTATACTATTCTCTTGTATAATTCCTTAGATTGAAATATATTAACGAGGGTATATTGAGTGGATATAGAGATGTATGAAAAGAGAGAGTTGATGTACTTTGTAATTCTCATTATAAGACAAGAAATCACCTTCATGGTGGACGTAGGCCTCTTTAATGGCTGAACCACTCTAAATCTCGTCTCTACTTTACTTTTCTCGCATTTTTCACTTTTTATTGCTGATTAAACATGGTTCCATTTATTTCTTACCGAATTGGTGAAGCATAGTTTAGTACCTTGGGTGTTTAGACCATTTTTGGTGTAAACAATGGGGTTATTTAGCTAAGGGCGACAGTCGTTGGGATTTATTTGGAGTTCGGACGTAAAATAGAAATAAAAGGATTAAAATATTATTAAAAATAGGTATAAATAAACAAGTCAAAAGGGGTCAAAACCTTAATCTCATTTCTAGTGTGGTCAACGCCCAGGAGAGCCGCAAGTTATAAAATTAACATCCATAAACCTCCCAGATTTAATTCTTAATTTCTTACAAAATATAGTGAATTAACCTATGATTCCAAAAGCAAAGTTCAAGAGCTACGTGAGATCTTTAAAATGATATGGTTTTGATTGTGATTAAGGGCTTAGATTGTGTGGATTTTTGGCACGAAGTTGGCGGTTTCGAAGTGGAACCGCGCGTGATTGGGGGTGTCAAGCGTAGCGGCGCTTCTGGCGTAGGTAGAGGATGTCGAGGCGAGCAGGGTGGCGAATCAGGATGGGGATCCGATGAATGGAGTCGAGGGCAGTGCCAGTTGTTTGAAGTTGAACGAGGGTTTATGGGAAAGTCGCGATAACTGGAAATCAACGAAGGAAGGGGAGAAAAAGCAATGGCCTTGGATCGAATTTTAACGGTGGAGATTAATAGTTTAAATAATATATATATATATATTTAAAATCTGAAATTATTTATATAATGATAAGTGAAATCTTAAAAATTCAATGACTTTTGCATACGGTGTCAGAATTGCGCAAACTCAGATCCGTTGGAATCACGTCGTCGAACAATACACCATGGAACAGACTAGAATAGAAACTGAAGTAGTTGGAATTTTTGATAAAATTAAACACCAATTTAATTTTATTAAAACAATCATTTTAATAACGATTTCAAAACTAATCGATGTGAGAACTCTCTCACTCAAATATTTTGGACAGTTATTTATTTTTATAACTGGAAATATGTAGATTATCTATGTGGATTTTTATCTGTTACATGCGATATCCTTTGAGTTTAACACAGGAACTATTCACTAAGTTTATTTGTTATTAGAAGCGTTGTTTGAATATGTGACACTCGTATTTCTAACAATGTGGATGGACACTTTGTGGAGCCTTTAATGGCATTGGATGATTAATTATGTTTTGGTTTGAATGTGATTTGGAAATAATTAATATGTTAAAAACGATGTTAAATTATTAGTGGTAGTTGAATTTGGACTAAATATCCTTTTACAAGTCGACTGGCTTGTTTATGTTCACCTGTTTAAATATATCGAGTGAAATAAATAAACAATTTATTATTTATTGGTTGAAAACCGCACACTGGTTTTGGGATAATATTTGATTTACACTAATCCCAAGTGTTTAGATTGGATGTTAATCGATTTATTGACAGACCGTTATAAGCGTTATTTAATTATTTAAAGCTTATACAGTTGTATATGCACTCTGAATGTGAATTGGATGTCCAATAATTGTTTATAATTATTGTTGAATACATGTGATGCATGAAATCCATATAAATAAAATTATATGGTAATTGATAGAGTCTCATTTCAATTCGGAAATAACGAATATTTTAATATAATATTTTGTAAAGAATCAAAATATAATTTTGATGTCGGATTTTGGATGGACACCGAAATTATAAAATTATAATGGATATCGAGATGATTTGATTTCAAAATCTGATATTTTGAAAATATTATTATTTTAATATTATAATAATATGGGATGTTCAATTTTAATTTAGAATTGAAATGGAAGTTGAAATCGTTTTTACTCGGATTTATGAACGTTTTATAAAATACGTTTTGAATGGAAATCGAATAAATCTATTATATATAATACAATGGCTTAAAATGAAGATATTTGATTTTGAAGAAAATGATTGAAATAAATTTTCAAATGGTAGTCGTGAATAATTTATAATATTTATAAATTATTTTGAAAAGTTTTCATTTTTATTTTAATTATAAATCGAATTCGGGCTTGAATAGAATGCGTCGCACAGCGATAGTTTGCGAACGTCAACCCGTAACTTCGAATTGACGGAACGGAAGATCCAACCGTCGGATTCTCTTGATTCCAAAATCGTTGGAACCGTAATGAAATGAGCTTTCTAAAAAATAATAATTTTAGAAATCCAACAGTTTGATTTCAGAATATGTTCAAATCAGTTTTGGAAAAGTAGCTATGGATGCAGTTCGGTGACCAGTATTGGAAACCGATTGTAAAGGCCTTAAGAAAATTATTAAACATATGAATAAATTATGTTAAATCATAGAAAATGATTTTGGGTGAAATATTCTGAGTTTGTAAAGATAAAAGATAAAAGATATTTTTATCCAAATAAGTTGTTTATCAACTTGAGTAAAGAACTGAAAGGAATAAGATGGGTTTTAATATAACCACAATTTTCCAACGTATGAATTGGAATGGATTTGAATGGAACTTATCTTCGGATATTTCGATATTGGATTCCGTGATTATACGGATATTGTTGGGGAATTTGGAAGATATAAGTATCGTTATTCCCAATACGATATCTGTTGGTTTCAGAATTTGATGTTGAATACAAGCCGATATGATCTCTATTCAGAGCCTTATATTTAACATCAAATTTGATTTTGGGTTTGCTGTGAATGGTATCTTTAAAATTACTGTTCTTAAACCAAGTTGAGAAAGGAATAAATCTTTTAATTAAGATTAATGAACTTTTCCAACTAATAAATATAATTGGAATTAAATGGAAGTTGATTTTGGGTTCATTGTGAATAATGTTTTACATGATATTTGTTCTTTAACCCAATTAACAGTGAAGTTATGATTTTGAATTTATAAATCTTTTAATTGAGATTTAATGAAATTTTCCAAAATTGGAATTGAATGGAATTCAATTTAGTAATTGAGATGAGCTTCTATAGAGGAAGACCATTACTATTTATGGAATTTAAAAGGCTTTGTCGTTATTCCAGTTATAGTACTAGTCCGATACAGAAATTTATATCGATTATATACTGTTAAGATTTCCATGAAGGTTCCATATTAAGTGGAAGTTGATTTTGGGTTTATCGTGAACGGTGTTTTAAATGACATTCGTTCTTTGAACCAGTTAAAGACAAGATCAATTTCCTAAAGTTGAATAGTCATAAAGTAATGATTTTTGAGATTAAAACTAAGTACAGTTTTAATGAATCTTTAATTAGATTGAAATGTGAATAAGGTAATTAAATTTACTAAATTCGGAAATTGTTTGAGAATGGAGTACCACCAGTTTTACTCCATGTGATAGTTAAATCTTTAATTAGATTTGAACGTTAAATGGTAATTAAATTTACCGATAACACGATCGGTGTTGGATATGGAGTACTACCAGTTTCTTCCATGGGATGAATAGGTTGGGATTGGGATAATAAAATGAATGATTACTTCGATAAGGCCCGTTAATCTCGACTAGTTGATAAACCTTAATTTGGTTCAAGTTGTGAAAAGATAAAATAAAATCTTTTGAAATGTTTTCAAAGAAAAGAATATTTTAATAAAAAATATTCTGGATTGGAATGAGGCGTATGTTGTGTTTTTATATCACCTGATTATAAGATACATAAGTTATTCGGAAAGACCGGGTTTAGCCCATTCTAAATAACTGTTACAATGATTAAAAGTCGAATATATGAAGACGGTGGTTGAAGACCAGAGATCTTCACATCATTTGGATGATTTCTGATGTCTTAATTGGGTTGTACACCCAAGACGAGGTAATAAGTGGTGGTCATCTAGACATGCTTGGAGATCGACTGGATATGTGAGGGCCTCTTTCCTGTATTGGACATATGGGACGAGGAATAAGGTGCCTTCGGTATTGTTTAGATCTAGAACGGATTTGCAAATGATTGTATGTCTGATATTGTATTTCGCGCTATATTCGTTGATCTCTGCTAAATATATATTTGTTAGGTAGCGAATAATTTATTCTCTTGCTTAACACCCTTCTCTGAGACGTACAAGCTTAGAGGTTATGTATTGGTAGAAATCAATGGCATGGTATGGATTGACAATGTGGCATGCTAAGATGTAATGTTCAAGGCTTTTGTTGAAAAGCAGAGTCTTATGGATGATGATCAAAGCACAGCTTTAATATAGCACAGCTTTGTGTAGCGTTAATTCGCGAGCTTCACACCCCGGTATGAACTAAAAATGGGATGAGGACAGCAGGGAAATGGACATATATTGGTTTCTAACTACGAGTGATGTCATTGTGTGGAGCCTATACATTTTACTTATGTGGATGTTGGATGATAGATAGCAAGGTACCTCAAATTTGATTTGGCCGCACAAGGCCCTTGATGGTCGACATACTGACCAAGATGGTCGACGTACTGACCAGGTGACAGGTGCGATAGGACCAGCTAACGTATTGTTTAAGGTATACTAATCAGCGACAGCTGACCGATCCTGCCACTAACCTACGGCCACTTGTGGGTGGTCCTGAAGCATGTGTTGGAGTATCTCGAATCGGAAAGGAAAATCGCTTACCTTGGTCCGTAAATGGAATCCAATTTCCAGTACGCGACTTTCGATCTCAGTTGTAAACCTAAATGGCGAAAGTATTGGTCAACAAAATCATCAAATGTTTCCAGAAATCGCTTAAGGATCCACGACAAGTAAATCATGCAAGAATCAATACTATCAAATCCAAATCATCACAGTAATATTAGAGAGATTTTAGGGTTTCTATACACTATATAATACACCATTTCATCATTAGCTTTATCATCGAAACCAAGCAACAAATTCGAGAGGATAAAAAAATAAAAATCAGAAGAACTCATAAGGGTTTTCAATCAGAAGTAAGCCCAAGCCAAATCAGATCGACAGAGAAAGCATTCGAGACATATCTGCCAAATTTCCAGAGAAAAAATTCGAAGTTGCGATTTGATTTGAAAAAAAGAACCCTAAATTCGAGTTCAGCCACCATTGTTTTGAAGGCAATTATATTTCAAGAGAAATAAGGGGAGGCCGGCTATTTAACTTACATAAGGGTATTATTGTTGTTTTTTAAGTGTTTTTATTTTAACAAACATTATATAATTTCTAGTTTACTTTAAACTAGGGTTTATGAGTTACATGTTTGTAATTCAAGGAAAATTCGATCTTGGGGATAAAGATTAGTGCAGGTTTTTGAGCATAGGATTAGAACAGTTGGAAGCGGGTGTCGCGAATTTACAAGGAATTTGTAATCGTAGAGATTGCTTTAATTCTAGTTGAAACCTTGGGGAATGCAGCAATAGGCAGGGATTTGCCAAAGCTGGGTAAAATCTGTGTAATTTACTTTCCGCATTTATTTACTCTACTATTATATATGCTGTAATATGTTTTATATTTCTAAAAACTTCAATAAACCCTATTCACCCCCTATAAGGTTAATCTAGATCCTACAAGTGGTACCAGAGAAGGTATTTTTAACTCTAGAGTATGGATCTCCTGAAATGTGATTATTCTAGTTGTCAGTCTAATGGGAGTCAGTCCAGTAATATTCCAACTATTTTCAATGGAACATATTTTTTAGTATGGAAATCAAAATTTGAATTCTATTTAAAATCTGTTAATTCTAAATATTGGAATATTATTGAAAATGTGGGTGATATGTTAGATAAGAGGAATAAAGTAATCAATGCTCGTGCTATACATATTATTTATTCTTATTTTAGTATTGATCAAATTAATCATATCTCACACTGCTTATCTGCGCAGGAAATTTGGAATACTCTCGATACGAGGTATGGAATAATTGACAACAATCGCCCAGAACCCTTAAACGTCAACTCAGATTTGTGCTTAACAGGTTTTATAAATGAAAATTCAGAATTGGAGTTAATTGAATAGAGTTATTCGAATAAGAGTTAATCGATTTAAGTTAATCGAGTTAGGTTAATCGAATAAAGTTAATCGAGTTAGAGTAAATGGAGTTAGTGTTAATCGAATAGAGTTATTCGAATAAGAGTTAATCGATTAGAGTTAATCGAGTTAGGTTAATCGAATAAGAGTTAATCGATTAGAGTTAATCGAGTTAGGTTAATTGAATATGAGTTAATCGATTTGAGTTAATCGAGTTAGGTTAATCGAATAAAGTTAATCGAGTTAGAGTTAGTGGAGTTAGTGTTAATCGATTAGAGTTAATCGAATAGAGTCAATTGAATATAGTAAATCGAATATTAGTTATTCGAAGTGAGTTAATTGAATACTAGTTATTTGAAGTGAGGTTACCGAATATTAGTTATTCGAAGTGAGTTAATCGAATATTAGTTATTCGAAGTGAGTTAATAAAATATTGGTTATTCGAAGTGAGTTAATCGAATATTGGTTATTCGAAGTGAGTTAATTGAAATGTTAGTTATTCGAAGTGAGTTAATCGAATGTAAGTCAATCGAAAGAGAATTTATTGAATATAGTTATTCGAAAGTTAGTTAATCGAATATAAATTTTTCGAGAAGAGTTAATCGAATAGAGATTACTCGAAAGACAGTTACGCGTCGAATTCAATTATATCGAATTCGGGAAAGTAATATTTACTTTTCGGTTTTTAAATCAAGAGTATATATTAATAAATTAGTGTTTGTTTAATTATTCGAATTAAGCATTAAAAGTTATATTTTAAGTTAGATATTTCAGAAGTACGGATCATAACACTATTGTTATAATCAAATGATTTCTGTAAAAGAAGTGGATTCGTAAATAGAATTCGAGAGTTACGTAAGGAAATTTGTTAAAGATTTAAAAGGTGAACTTTGTCTATTTCGAGGTTAGAAATGTTGTTCAGTTAAGGTCTGAGAGGTAGTTATACCCCAACTTGATTGACTCCATTTTTAACTAAGGAATGGTTAAGGTTTGATAGGGAAGGTTGGTTAAGTGAATTTAGTAAATGAAGGTAATGGTTTGAGTTGGCATAGCGATGTTTTATTTGAACATCTGTTTAAATCCAATGAAGGAGTTTTGGAAATGTTTTCCAAATAAAGAATCAGAAATTATTTCTAATATAGAAAATAAGAAATGAGAGGAATATGGAAATGTTTTCCAATGATTAATAATGTATATTTTATAAATTAGAAAATAAGAATTTATGTATATATATGGAAATAGGAAATGGGTACATGAATAAATTTATGATAAATTAATTTAAGAGATAAATGATGATTGGTAATTGATCGATAGAATTTCCATCTGTAAATAATATCATTGTTTGTACACATATTTTTCTTTGATAGTTAACTCACCGACTATCTAAGTTTTTGACCATTTTTCCGTCGTCAATATGGAGAGACCAGGATCATATTCATGACCTGAAAACCACTCTGTATGGGCGTTAGCGTTGGGAATCAAATATGATGAAGAAAATTGAAAACGGAGTTATGCAAGGGTTGTTCTGACGATCCTAGGTAGCAATTGCCTAAGATGGATTTACAGAATAATGCCTTTGGTTTGTCCAGTCGCAGGACGACCTGTATGGAAGAATGTCTGACAGAGTATATTTAATAGATCGCGTAAGTTGATCTCTTCAAACGTATTTACATTTGGTGGCGGAGGAATTCGTTTATCTTAGCTGTATACCCGTTGTATTTTTGGGGAAATCAATTTGTGATTTGGCGGGTATGACATTCAAAGTGAATAAATGTGTGATCTGTCAGAGATAAGCGTGGCCTCTAGCCTCAAAACCGGGAAATGATAAAAATCGGGAAGGCAGCATGGCTATGTGGGTTGCTTCCATTAGGGTGTATTATCACCTATCTAGAGATATTCATTTCATTCTTTAATCTATTCGATGCTGTCCCATTCGGGAAACGGTTGCTGATCCCAATCGTTGGTGATATACATTCGATACACTCAAGTAAAATGAGTGGTCGGTCATGTGTAGCCGGGTTGCAAGATGTTCTTGTTGAACCCAGTGTACTCCTCTCTAGAGGTACACTATCGGAAGGTGGTTCCATACCTTGTCATAGTTGGAAATCCATTATCCAATAAGTGCTCGAGGTTTTGATTGTATACTATGTATGTAGAACGTGAGATGAAATCGTTTCTGCTAGATGATTATTATATTGTGGTTGATACACTATTATAATATCAAAAGGATTTTGACATAAAGATTATTTTGGATTCTCATAAGGGAAAAACCCTTTCCATTATACAGCGTGGTCTTATGAGATATCTTTAATCGCTCAAACTATTTTTAAATTGTTTTACTCACACCAGTCCCATGACTGACCCAGAGTTTATTTTATTTTGTTTTCCCTAAACTCTTGGGTGCTCAATTTTGTACGGGCAGTCAAGTAGTCAGGATTTTACAGATATACTCGGAGAGCTTTGAACAGGAGGCTTCTAGATTATATAGCTATTGTTATTTCCGCTGTGTTGTAAGTGTTATACTCTGATAATGTTACTGTATACATATACTGATTTTATTTCAAAGTTATGTATCTATTATATATTGTTCGTTCCGTTGTGAGATTCGTGTTTACTCTGATGTTGTATGTTCTTCTTCTTCTTCTATTTTAAGATTCTATCTTATCTATTCTCACCCTCTATTTTCTTTCATTAACTTCCGGTATTCCGATGCTTGATAGTCGACATTGGTTTATATGTTGATTACTCAGGATCGCGAAAAAACCCGGGTCGTTATAGTTGCATTGTGTGATGGGACCTGAGTCTTATAATAGTTCATTTTTCTTCTTTAGCATTCCGCTGTTTGTTTATGCACTGGTATTCTTGGGGTTAAAACCCGTTCCGTGTTATACGGCGTGGTCCCTTGATTTACCTAACTTTAAAATCAAATTAATAACTGTTTTAGTTCTCACACCAGTCACATGACTGATCTGGAGTTTATTGTTTTAACCTAAACTCTGGGTGCCCATATTTTCCACATGGACAGCTAGTAGTTGGGTTTTGCAGATATTCTATTCACATGATCCTGGTTTATACCTGAAGGGATATTCGAAAAGCTTTGTATCCGTGTATTTATTTCAGTTGTGTTTTTTATTATTTTTTCGCTGCTATGTATTTAAATGTAATTTAAATCTTTGATATTTATCAAATGTATATTATTTATTCGTACTCTGTTATATTCTTGTATTCTGATGGAATTGTTGTAATAAGCAATGAAATGTTCTTCTGTTTGTGTTCTGATTCGTCGTGTTCTCAACTCAATCTGGGCTTTCCTTTACGGGGAAGTTCGGGTCGCTTCACAAATATTTACCGAAGCTGAGTAAAATCTATATCATTTACTTTTTGTATTTATTTACTCCGCTGTTATCTGTGTTGTGATGTTTTTATCAAAACTGCAATAAACCCTACTCACCTCCTCCAGGGTTAATCTAGATCCTACAGACTGCTTGGCTCGGCTAGGACGTGGTGAAGCTGGTTTGGGTTTGGTTTTGGAATGATTATTATAAAATAAACAATGAGGATTTAATCTAACTAATCCTACAGCTCTTATTTGCACACACACCTATAAATAACACTCCACTTCCTAAACCTAATCTTCTCCATCTCCATAGCCGCCATTCCGCCATTTAATTCTAGAAAGATTATATTAGGTTTTCTTCTACAAACCTTCTAATCTATATTCTTTTCTAATCTCTTTTCTTTTAGGATTTAGTATAGATTTGAATCTGTATTCTAGATTTATATATAAGAATTCTAAATTTTCAATTCTAATATATAGATTAATACAAAATTGGAGTTCGTATTCGTGTTCTTGCGAGGTTTTAGATCTAAAAGGCAAACATCATCAAATTTGTATCATTTCCTCTAGTTCAATCACTATGAGTGGAAATATCCAATGTTGCTATTATTTTATTTAATAGTATTGATTTGGATTTGTATGACTAAGAGGATTAGATGAATTCAATGAAACATTTAAAATAACAAACTACCCAAATTCCTCTCTTTTATGTCTATTGGCGAAAATGTACAATCTGTGTAAATTTGTGGTTTGTGGTTGTTAAAGCAATGAAGAAGATGACAGAGTTATGTTGTATAATTATTATTTTTGGTCAAATTCATATTTCATATGTTGTGATTCTCACGTACTATTTATTGTCAAACATTAAAGATTTGGATTTTTGTATAAATCAAAATATATTTTTATAAACAAATTATTTGTACTTATTTATTTATACAATGTTCAAATATTATTGTTTTACAAATAAACGTATTCAAAAGTGGATATGAATCATAAAATAATAATTATATATATATGTGTTTGGATACATTTCACAATTGTCATCTTTTGTTGTTGTAATAGCCAGTCAAGCCTAGGATACAAGTTTTAAATGTTTGTTTCCATTTAGATATATGTTTATATACATGTCTATACTTGATTTGGTGAAATGTAGGAAATTAACTTGTATGTATTTCTTTGGTTAGAGATTGACATCTCAACGATTTAGAAACGTTAAATTCAAACGATTAGTATACGTTTAACTTAGAATATTTGTTATTTCCATATATAATAAATGTGTGGTAAACACTATTAATTTAAGAAAGTAGTAATTTGAATTTCAAATGTCCCATTAGGAATTTGTTTGTATGTTGTGAGTTAATGATTTTATAAATAATAATTAATGACATAAAGACACGAGGTTAACCATTACTTGTAGTAGAAGCCTGCCCGGAACTGACTGGCATATCCAGCATCTACAAGTATGTCTGGTTAATGTGAGAGGTCTAGGTGTCATGGGAAACTAAAATTATTACATTAAGGCATGGGGTTAAGCTCGCTTGTAGTAGAAGCATGTTTGGAAATACCCGACAAATCCAGCATCTACAAGCAGACGGTGTAATGTGAGAGGCCTGTTGTTTGTGTGTTTATGTATATTATATGTGTGCATGACTAGCATGTCTGCCTTGAGAAGGTCTTAAGTAACCAACCTACCTAACTTAGGTCTTAAGTGCTTGGCACTAGGCATGTTCCTAAGGTTTACTCCTTGGTTTGGGCCAAAGTCATGGGACCCTCCCTTATTAGGTTCTAAGTGGTCTTTTGGTCCTCCTCTAAAATGGACTAAATATAACAGTAACGTTGAGCGAAGTAGCTCTTCGGAAGTTGTCCACTTACTCTAGGAGATGTGTGAGGGATAATCTAAGGAAAGGATAGGTACTAACGCTGCATGCGATTATTAAGCGCTATCTACGGGAAGTCTTAAGTGGCATAGGAGTTCACTCGTAATGTCAGTTAAGTAGTAACATGGGAGTCCGCCGGAGGGGTCTTAAATGGAAAACTGGGTCTACCCTAAACCGCTATTAAGTGGCGAGATACTACTTCTCATATTACAAATGAGTGAGAGAGAGAGAGAGTGTGTGTGTATCATTGACATGACATGACGAGGTCTTAAGTAGTTAAGGTTCGTCATAGGGTCTTAAGTGATTATAGGAATCCACCATAATTTTATTATAGTATTATGGCCTTAAGTGACCGAGAATGTCCAGCTCGTTGGTTTTTAAGTGATCGGGGATGCACCCTAAAGTGTTAATGAAGGTCTTAAGTGACTGTATGAATGTCCACCTCATTAATTAGATTGGTTTCCTTATGTGTATTATTGTTCACGCAGACATATCGTGAAAAATCTATCCTTCCAAATATAAGAATAGTTAACCTTCAAACATATGTGGTTTTCATTCACCAAGACTTTATATTCTGACCTCCCTCCTTTTAACAAACTTACAGGACAATAGGTTGGACTTCATGCTGAGAGAAGAAGTGGTGGGAGCCAGATGATGGAGGAACTTATCTATTTATGTGCTATTTATTAGTGGCAGTATTATTGTTGTTATCTATTTGGGATATTAATTGATGTACCCGATGTAACTGTATGAATAATGGTTGTGAGTTACATTAATTATTGGTTTTTAATTTAAATGGTACATCTATTTTCTCGTTATTATACTTTATCGCTTCCACTATGTGAGATTCCATCTCGTAATATTGCTCTGTTAATCTATGCAAATATAATTCCTTATAGGAACCAATGACCCATTTAGAGTGGCTCTAAGTTCTATGGGCCTTTTCTATATTGAAATCTAGGCCCACTCCGGGCGGGTTGTTACATTTGGTATCAGAGCTTAGGTTACCTGATTAAGGGAAATATACATATGAGAGATGTATTCATTATTTGAAAAAGGTTTTCAAACTATAAATTTATATATATGTTTTTACTATACCCTAAGAGACATACACATTTGTACTAGGAAAATCATTATCTTTTGGCTTGAATACCCTTAGGAATGTCCACTGAAGGGTTTATCCCTTTTTAGATAGTAGAATGGCTGATAATCCGAATGAATTGTGAAACCCGGCAAGGCCCAGATACTTGGCCGAATGGTTCCAGCAGTATCTCAAAACCATGGAACAAGTCCTTGTTGTGAATCCTTCCCCAGTGGCGCCAACGGTAGCCCAGCTTGCTGTTGAGACATTCAATTTTCTCCACCTAGGAAAAAGCTTTGTTCACTTAGGAGGAAAACCGTTCTTGGGCACTGAAAGCTTTCTCGAGGCCCAAACTTGGGTAACAGACCGAGCGCGTCTTTGAAGCCACATGATGAGATGATCGAACCAAATGGAGGGTAGTGGCCAGGCACTTAAAAGGACAAGCTTTGTAATAGTGGAATTTAGTGTCAGGGGAAAATGCATGCCTGATATTCACCTTGTAAGAGCTTAAGACCTGTTTTGAGATGAAGTTTTTGCCAAATGCTGAGATGACTATACAACTGGAAAAGTTTATCCATCTAAAGCAAGAAAATATGAGTTTTCATGGAATTGTCTAAGTTTGGTGGGGGTTGGTAGATACCATGATAAATAAGTCCTTAAGGTTCGTTAAGGGGTTAATTTCCCCACTAAAGGAAACACTATTGCCCTAAGTCACTTTTGGAGCAACATTTGAAATGCTGGTGAAAACGACAATTCTGTGTACAGCCGAAGGGGGGAAAGGAAAATAAAAATGTGACAAAGGTGAAGGTGGTTGTAGCTCTACTAAGGATAAGAAGAAAGAATACTGGAAGAACAGGAAGAAGGTTGGAAAGTTTAAGAAGGAAGCTAAACTTTGTGCTAGATGCAAATGCAAAGGTCATGAGGCCAAGTATTTTAGATTTAGCTTGGCGAAGAATGAGTTTAAGGGGAGATATTTCAACTGCAACGAGGAAGGCTATATGTCTAAGGACTTCCCGAAGCCAAAGGTTGGACATAGCATACTAAACTATGCATTGGAAGCAGCACCACCTCAGAGTATCCCCCCTAGAGGTTATAGGCAACCTACATTGGAAGGTATACTTTCTATTTTCGGGAATTCTGTGTGTACTCTATTTGACTCTGGAGCAACCCATGCCTTTATTGCTAGGAGAATAATTGAATCCCTAAACCTTCATATATTCGTTGCTAGTAGTCCTATAAAGGTGGCAAAACCTATTAGAGGAGCTAAGCATCTCGTTCATATTTGTAAAGCTCTAGTGTTGGAAATCGACGGTGTCGATTTCTTTTGTGATGCATATGTATTAGAATTTGTAAGGTATTGTCTTATTTTGGATATGGATTGGCTATCATTTTATGGGTACGTCCATGATTGCGACAAGAGGATAATTCACCTAAGAAGCAGTGGAGGTCGTCATCTGAGAGTTCCGTGTAGGACTGGTAATAGGGGTACGACCCTATTATGTTCATTGTCTGCTAGTTCAGTAGGACCAACTTCAGTCCTTATGGTATCTGAGTTCCCGGATGTTTTTAAGGAAGTCACAGGACTTCCACCGCATAAAAAAATCTCTTGCAGGATTGACCTAGAGAAATATGCAAGACCTGTAGCTTTGCCTTTGAGGCACATATCTCCTAAGGAAAGGAGAGAGTTGGATAAGCAAACAACAGAATTGTTGCAGAAAGGCTTTATCTGTCGTAGTGCATCAAAGTGGGGAGCACCAGCAGTATTCACTACTAAGGCTGATGGATCCTTAAGACTGTGTGTGGATTATAGGGAACTAAATAAGCACACCAAGAATAATAGATATCCTTTACCAATGATTGATGATTTGTTTGACCACTTGGGAGGCGCCCAAGTATTTTCTCAATTGGACCTCGTGACTGGATTCCATCGGTTGAGGATTGCTGAAGATAGTAAGGATAAGACTGCATTTAGGACACCCGATGGACTATTCCGATGGGAGGTTATGCCCTTTGGTTTGACGAATGCACATGCTTTCTTTGTTGACCTTATGAGTAGAGTTTTTAGGGCCATTCTAAATAAGATTGTAGTTGTATTTGTGGATGATATCTTTATATTTTCAAGGACCATAAAGAGCATGAAGAACATTTAAGAAAGGTCCAAGGAATTCTAAGAGAGAACTAATTGAAGGCTAAGTGCTCGAAATGCCATTTTTGGAGATAAGAAGTTAGATTTCTTGGTCATATTGTTTCAGGGAAAGGATTAGCAGTTGAGCCCGCCAAGGTCGAAGACGTCAAAGAATGCGGGGCACCCCGAAATGATACATATATTATAAGCTTTCTTAGGTTAGTAGGTTATTATTGGATTTTTTTAAAGATTTTTTGAAGATAGCTACCCCTCTAACCCAATTAACAAAGAAGAATTTAGGATTCTAGCAAGTGAGAAATGTGATATTGCTTTTAGAAAGTTGAAGGAATCATTCATTAGTGCGCCTGTTCTTATCATTCCCGATGGATCAAAGATGTTCACAGTTTTAACTGAATCATGTGGGACCGGCTAGGTATGGTACTCATGCAAGAAGGTAGGGTAGTTACCTATGCTAGTAGACAGTTAAAGGACCCCGAGAAGAGATATCCAGTTCATCATTAGAGTTGGATGCGGTGGTGTTCTCCTTGAAGATGTGGAGGCATTATCTTCTAGGAGAGATGTTTGAGCTTTTCACGGATCATAAGTGTTTGAAACATTTGTTCTCACATCGCGATCTGAATTTGTGACAATAGCGTTGGACGGATTATATTGCGTCTTTTGACTTCGCACTTCGCTATCGAGTATACCCTTGGGAAGGGTAATGTTGTAGCCGACACCTTAAGTAGAAAGAATGCTGGATTAAATGCTATTTTTGAATAAAAACAATTAGAGTTTCTCCCTATTTTTAATTTTCATCCGTCGATTGAAGCATCTAGTAGGTTTATTGGTATTCTTATGGGTAGACCCACTTTGACGGAAATAATTAGAAGCGTACAAGATCTCGGTAATGAATCGAGAAGCTTAAGGGAAAAAGTTAGTAGGAGGGAATCGTTTCCTCATTTGGGTAGATACTCTATTAGTGGTGATGGGATTTTGCTTAGGAACGGACGAATTTGTGTCCCTAAGAATAAACAGTTAAGAAAGGAAATTTTATAGGATTGTTATAGATCAAGAATGACTATACATCCCGGTGGGGTAAGATGTATCGTGACATGAAGAGGAGTTCCCACTGGAAGGAATGAAGAGAGATATAGCAGAATTCATGGGTATGTTCTTGACGTGACAAAAGGTTAAAGAGGAACAAGGAAGACCTGTAGGACTATTGTTTCCTTTAGAGGTTCCCATGTGGAAACGGGAGCATATTTCTATGGATTTCATTGATGGGCTTCTGAGGAGTCAGAAGGGAAACAAGCCATTTGGGTCATCGTGGATCACCTTACGAAGAGTGTTCACTTTATTCCAATCAATAAGAATAGGATCACAACTTCGTTAGCCTAGTTGTACGTTAAGGAGATTGTCAGATTACACGGTGTTCCATTAAGTATAGTCTGTGATCGAGATCCTTTGTTTATAAGTGAGTTCTATAGAAGCTTGCAAACATCTCTAGGAACGACATTGAGTTTGATTACAGCATTTCACCCGCAGATGGATGGACGGATAGAGAGAGTAAACTGAATTTTGTAGGATTTACTTAGAGCCTACATCATCGATTTTGGTGGAGATTGGGAGAAGAATTTGTCGTTAATGAGTTTTCATATGATAACATTTATAAAGCGATGATTGGTATGGCCCCTTTTGAAGCATTGTATAGGCGTCCATGCGAATCGCCTACTTGTTGGTAGGAAACTACCGACAAGATTCTACTAGGACCAGACCTTATCCGTGGTTCAATGGAGAAAATCACATTGATTAGGCAGAGGATGAAGTCAGCCCAAGACCATCAGAAATCGTATGCGGATAGAAGGAGAAGGGAACTAGAGTTCTGAGTTGGTGACTTGGTATTCATGAAAGTTTTCTCTCTCCGAAAGACTGTTCGGTTTGGTAAGACTGGGAAGTTGGCTCCCAGATTTATTAGGCCTTTTAAGACCGTCGAAAGGATTGGGAAGATGGCTTATCATGTGGATCTACTCGAACGCCTACCGGGAGTCCATAACGTTTTCCATGTTTCTCTTCTGTGAAGATGCCTTCATAATTCTGTTGTTAGACTCGAACTTGACAAGATTGGGGACATAGGAAAGCTCGAGATGGAGTCAAAGGTGCCCTATGCCATCAGTTAGGATAGTGGAGCATGGAATCAAGAGACTGCACAATAAGAAAATTCGCCTCGTCCGAGTACAATGGAAGATAATCCAGTGGAAAGCACTTGGGGACCGAAGAAAGGATGAGACAAACTCATCCAAAGCTTTTGTCGGGTAATTATTTCCTCTAAATATCTCGTTATGGTTGCATTATGGTTGCTAGATTGGATGATAGGAAATGGTTGCAACACAATTGCACAACACACTCCTGTGGAACTATATGCATATTAGGATGTTTGCATACATACTACATCTTTTGTTACACATACACGCTAGGATTGAGCTCATTTAGCAAGTCTGTAATACACAATCGCTATGGGTTAGGGTTGCTTCATGGTTGTTTTAATAACATAGGTGTATAACATGGCTGTTTAGAGCGAGTTGTTTTTTGCCCCCTTCAGGTAGATTTCAGGACGAAATCCATTTTAATGGGAGAGAATATCATAGTTGTATTCGTGGTTAAATTAACAAATAAAACATTAAAATATTATCAAGCTAATATTAATAAATAATAATAATAATAATAATAAGTTATTACAAATTAAACATTAAAATATTATCAAGCTAATATTAAACGTAGAAATGAATTAATTAGACAAGATAATTAATAAATAATAATAAGTTAAATTAAACATTAAAATATTATCAAGCTGAAAAATATAATTTTCTAAAATTTGGAATTTAGCCACGAAAATATCATAGTTGTATTCGTGGTGAGAGTCTGATCCGTTTTCATATAAAATATATCGAAAATGGAGTCCATATGAAGAATTCAACTTTAATTGTATTGTGTGTGAATAAAATATACACAACATTTGAAATTTGAATTAAATAAAACATATGGATTAAAAACATCTAATTAATGGCTAATTGGAATATTCCATGGAATTCAAATCTGTGTATGTATATATACGCGTAGAAGGGGACAAGAATATTAAAAAGAAGGAAAGGAATCAATATAAAAAGGAACTCTTTAATTAATAAAATCTTTTTAGCCATTATATAAGTTCATTGGTCATTTCTGAGACCAAGGAGTCGACCGCCCTTCATGGGTGGTGGTCGACCGCTTGGCTCGGCCAGGGTGTGGTGATTCTGGTTTGGGTTAGGTTTTGGAGTGATTACTATAAAATAAATAGCCGGGATTTAATCTAAGTAATCCCACGGCTCTTATTTGCACACACACCTATAAATAACTGTTTGCGAACAAATTATACAATTGTAAACAACTGTAAAATCCGTTCGGTTTTCCTAAACAACAAGGATTGTTGTAGAGGGTGTCGAACTCTGGGACCAAAAATATTTTAATTAATAAATCCAATCAAGTTATTCTAGAATTTTGATTGATTGAAAACACAGAAAATAACAGCAATTAAAAAAAGGGATTTATCTAATAAGAGAAAGCAATTAGAGGATAATGACATAGATTAGATTAATATTCATCAATAGCCAATCGAATAAATACAGATCTAATTCATGTTTCTGTCACAAACATGAATCAACTATAATTAGGTTTCTAGAAACAAATATGTAAATAACAACAAGTATAGCCTATGCAGGAGCTCAGCTCTTAAACAACCATAGACTATCAGGACAGATTCACTATTTTATTTCTAAAACCCTAAATATTAAATCTAAATCTGATAAGTGTTAGATCGAACTCGAATATACCCTGTGAAGGAGCACAGCTCTTAAATGACACAGGGTATGAAGGTTCAAATCTAACCCTTAGTTCAAATCTAGATCTACATACATGAAGTTCTAATCTTTTGGCTATGTGATTCATATTGAATCATATCTATTAGTGTCATCACCCCCTAATCAAAGAGGATTAGCTAGACATAGCTAAAAGAAAAGAAAATAAAAAGAAAATAACAGACATGAACATAAATAAAATGCAAATAAAAACTAAATAGAAGAGAGAAAGAAGAGTTTTATTCCAAGCAAAGGATTACAGAATAAAACTAAGTGTATTTTTACATGAATAAGATACAAGGTATTTATAGTTGTATTGGCCAAGGCTACTTGGCAAATTCCACAATGTGGGACAAAAACCCCTTTTTCAAAATAACACATTAATCAAGTAGCTCAGTGTGAACGCGTGCAGCGCATGAATGAGAAGCCTTGCAAATTACATGATATGGGACAAATATCTTAGCCCAATTAGCAACTAGACCAATGTGAATGCATGCAGATGTCATGGAAAATAGGTTGCGAGCTTCAACTCCAATTGACTTGAGAATGAATAACAACTCCAAGTGATCGTTATGGAAAAGCATTGAATCTTGTCTTTGAAATATGCAGCAGAAGGCGATTGAATAGCAACTTTTCTTCAGGTCTTCAAGCTTTAATCCAGCTCTAAAATTCAACATTCTTCTCGCACAAATTCTTCAAGCTTTTCAACAATTAAGTGCGTTAATCCATTCATCAAAAATAATCTGTAAACACAACTATAAATGCACAATATCAATTATTTAAAAGATAAAATAAGATAAATTTGCAGATAAAATATACACATTTACGTGTATATCAATAACACTCCATTCCCCAATCCTAAACCTAATCTTCACCATCTCCATAGCCTCCATTCTACCATTGAACTCCAGAAAGATTATATTAGGTTTTCTTCTACAAACCTTCTAATCTATATTCTTTTCTAATCTCTTTTCTTTTAGGATTTAGTATAGATTTGAATTTAGAATTCTAGATTTCTATATAAGAATTCTAATAGTTTTTTTTGAACGTTAAGCGCAATTTTTTTTATTTCTCAACATGAAAATTACAATATGTTCAATCTATCTATATAAACACAACTAACAAAAACTATAACCCTCTCCTAAAATCATTACCACATATAGCAAACACAATACATCAATTTATATATGCACGAAATAACTAGCTTGAAGTCCGCAAACTTGCTTCAGTAGATACAGAAAGCTTCAGCATACTTAATTCTGGAAGAAGCAGCAGCATTGCCCTCATGAAAAACCCAATATTTCTACAAATGAATTACATACAACACCAATGGCAAGTATTGATACATCAAAAGAAGATTTCCAATCCCAGCATAAGAGAAAATTATTAAAGTAGCTCCGTATGAAAAGAGGCAATCTTACTAAAGCACTAACCAATGGCAATTTATCTTATCTTTTACACTTTAATTTCCAATTTATACACATCAACTTTCAAAGATATCGTAATACTGATCACTTAAAGGAGGGATCATACATAGGATTGCTCCTTGTATGCCTCTTATTGGATTTCAGTTCACTACTTAAAGGCATTACATCCTCTTGTTTGTAATGTAACCACCCGGAATTTCAGAACCAATTTAAAATTTTAATTTAATCTATTTTATTAAATTTCGAGTATAAATTGCTAATTTTTGCTCGATAAAATTTGAGAATAATTTTAGAATTTGTTTTTATATTTTATTTAACTTAAAACAAGCTCAATAAAATTATTAATTCGATTTATAAGTACGAATTTAAAAATCGATATTTTTAAAACTATATCGATCACTTGAAAAAGAACCATTTTTAAGACAGTCTCAGAATCTAACGAAACCACTTTTATTGGATCCGGAATGTCGGAATATGGTAGGATCTAAAATTTCAAGTCCAACGGAGTTGGTATGTGAGAGAACAGTGTATAAACGTAAGCTGAAAATTCAGTTAGTTTTCAGTTCAAGCTGAAAATAAGGCCATTTTCCAAATGACATCCAAATTCGATGCGGATAGGTTCGTTGAAACCGTAATTCCATAATGTAGCAAGATTCCAAATTTTGTAATTTTTGAAGTTAACGTGTGGTCGTGAGACTAAAACGAAGTTTTCACGTTGGAATTAGGGCCGGCCCTGGCCTAGTGCGAGCCGTGCGACCGCACATGGCCCGTTAGGTCAGGGGGCCCAAAAAAACTGTATTACCTTTACTAGAGCTGCTTTTTCTTGTCAGGATGCGTGTACTTGATAGTAATTTATCTATGCAAAATGTAACACCCCACGTCCATTAATGTCACTCGCAAAGGGAATACATTAACTTCCATGGAGCATTTTAAGTGAATGTAGAACAGAAAATCACAACAAGACAGATATAAAGCAGTACTTGAAAATTTAAAACTTTATTTATCGCAGCAGAAGGTAAATATGTTTGGTTACATCATCAAAAACCATAAACCAAAGTCAAGTACAAAATACCCATCTTGATAAAACAAAGTACATAATCCCATTACTACACATAGCCATAAAGAAAATGATAGGCTGAGCTTTACTTCAGCAATCCAAATCCAAGTGCTCCCAAAGAGATCCCAATCAAGCTCCACTAGTTTAGTCCCACCCTTAGAACCTGGGGGGGAGGAAGAAAAGAGGTGGAAACAAAGGGGGTCAGACATAAAGTCTGGTGAGTGCGATAACTCTAACAACATGATTATTAAAGCAATATGATAAGATATAAGCTGGAGAATAAGGTAATGACTGTGTGAACCACATGGGTATGGCAAGGCAATCAAGAGAAACAGAGATAACATTAATGGCGCTTCCTAGTCAATATAGGATAATTACTATACTCTACCGTACTGTACCATACTGTACTGTACTAACACTAACTGCACCCCTACTAGTCACTCTAGAAATTTGATCCCCCTTGGTTAAATAGAACGAAGATAGTTTCGTGTATTACTAGATGCACCCACTATCCTCCATGTTTGACTGTATATCTCTAGTTGCTATCATAGGTACCCAACGTGTACCTATCCCCACTAGATGTACCCCTTCAATGGTAATTCCATGTACTCCTAGCTGATGTCATAGGTGCCGTCTGCTCCTATCTCCACTAGGTGTACCCCCTTAATAATTATTAATAATAGTGGTAGCTTTGTGTACCCCTAGCTGACTACATAGGTGTCGTCTGCTCCTATCTCCACTAGGTGTACCCACTACCCTGCCCCATTTGATCGGCTCCCTAACTCATAGATACCCGTGCTGGCCCCACAGTGGGGTGTATCACTCCCCAAAGTGGCAACCCGATACCACCAATGATGCACGGCTTATACCTACACGATGCAACAACATCTTACCTACCAGCCCGGGTCCACACACGCATATGAACCCGTTGGACTTGCTTTTCCACCGCTAACCCGGTTTGGCCTCTTACAGTCAAGCCCAGTATGCGTGTCCCGTCCTCGACTTGGGTCGAGCCCACAAAGATACGAATGGGTTACTGGTTGAAACGAGCCCCCATTATTGACACAAGCTATCCACCTAAGCTTGGTCCCCTCTAGTATATCGCACTTAACCCACTTCATGTCCACTTACATATTTTAAATTTGGTTAAGGGTTTCCATTAGTAATTCCACATGCCACCCAAGGCACCCACTTAACCCCTATGTCCCACTTACATGTTTTACCTTGGTTAAGTGTTACTAATCATATTTCCTCATGCCACCCAAGGCACCCACTAGATTCCACATGCCACCCAAGGCACCCACTTAACCCCCACATGTCCCACTACATGTTTATCTGGTTAAGTGTTTCTTAATTCATTAAGACCGTAACCTCATAAAGACCTCTCACATTAGACTGGCATTTGTGGCAGCTGGATTTGCCGGGCGGGTCCGGGCAGTCTTACACCACAAAAGAGCCTAACCTCATGTCTTTACAATTGTTACGTATTTAGTTTATGCCTAAGACCTCTCACATTAGACTGACATTTGTGGCAGCTGGATTTGCCGGGCGGGTCCGGGCAGTCTTACACCACAAAAGAGTCTAACCTCGTGTCTTAGACGATTAATTACTCCTAATTAATCATTCTCCAATTTGAATTACTTTCCGTATTCAAATTATCAATCAATTCCAAATTTAACGATGTCCATAATTGACTCAATTATGTCCATCCATTTATGGTTTGTAAAATCATACCCATTTTCACCACAATTATATTTTATGCCTTTTTAAGGCATTTATGCTCATCTATTTATGGTATATAAATTATACCAATTTCATTACTAATTAATTTTATTCTTTAAAATTAATTACATGCCTTTTTAGGCCATTACATGCCACATTCACAATATGTGTGTATCCACTATTATCCCCATCGTACCCCCGTCATTCGTTCGCTTAACATGATGTATACTTATTAGACTAGTAAATAGTCTAATACTTAAAAAAAGGAATAAACGTCACAAAGTCACATACACACAATAATAGATCTAATTTGCATCTAACTTGCAATTAAGAATTACAACATACTTGCATAGTCTTTGTGTTCTCAAGGATCCAAACATCATAGATCTAAAAGGTGTGAGCTTGCATGTATGAACATAGTTTTACACCCAACTAGCCTAGGTAATTATCACAAACTTACATAAACTGTGTATGTCGTCAACCTAAACAAAAAGGTGTCATCTTGCATAACTATGGATCCAATAAAGGTGTTAACTTGAGTAAACTATGGATCCACATAAAGGTGTAAACTTGCATAACTAGGCATGTCATAAATTCAACATAAAAATGTCAACTTGAATATGGATCTAAACTTTAAAGGTGTGAACTTGTATGAATCCAATTATCACTTAAACTTGCATATGAACATAATACCTATACGAACTAGCATATGTTCCACATCCATATTCGCATAAAAACTAATGTTATAAACCTAGGTGATTGGATTATAAAAAAAAGGATTCATTGAAACAAATTAACATCATGAATTACTAGCATATATTTTAGATCCAAACTTACATGACATCATATAATTCGCATACCACTTACGTGATCTTGTTAACTTGCATAATATCCTATGTACAACTTGCATAATTAACTTGCATAATATCATATATGAAACTTGCATGATCATATTAATTTGCATAACATCATATATGAAACTTGCATGATCATATTAACTTGCATAATATCATACATGAAATTTGCATAACAAAACTTGCATAACATCATATATAAAACATGCATAACATCATATGTGAAACTTGCATAACATCATATATAAAACATGCATAACAACATAGGTGAAACTTGCATAACATCATATATAAAATTTGCATAACATCATATAATATGAATCAAGCTAACATACATGATTAAACATATGAATTTGATTCACAACCACAACTTATAATCCAACGTATATCACATCATAATTAATTTATCAATTATTTTGTTAAGGTGATCGAACTCACTACTCAAAAGCGGTCTTGAGTTCTGAATTCTGATTTCTTAAACTGATTTAGCTTTCCCTTGTAGTAGATTTGTTGTTTAGATTTGATTAGAAGTGAATTAGATTTTTGATTAGCTTCTTTCCTCTTTAGTTGGCGGCGGCTACACTGAGTTCCATGGTGACGGCATGACGGCGGCTATTCTATTTTCATGTGATTTTAGAGTGAGAGACTACCTAGGTATATGTAGAGTTTAGGATTTATTTAGACCGTCCGATCAACTCACAATGAACCTGAACCGTCAAATTAGCCAACTCAGCCCTAAAGACACATCAGAACTCGAACCAGGGTCAGACCCATCAGGTCAGGCCGACCAGGCAAGTCGACCTGCAGGTCGACACCCAAGTCGACTGCGTAGTCAACCTTGGGGGGGCCAGGTCGACTGCCCAGTTGACACTACTGTCGACCTGGTCACTAGGCAGGAGTTTTCCCGCCCAGCCCAGTTTGAACTCGAAATTCAAATTTTAAACATGATCTAAGCTATTTTTGAATTTTGAATTTTCTGAAACTTCCGATGGCCATTTCTCCTTCATACGAAGTCCAAATCACGCAAACTCGGACTCTATTTCAACCAGAATTCCGAGACGAACACAATGGCGCAACCCGTTTCCCACAATTCTCACGTCTGAGATTAGTTATTCTTTAAATTTGTGAATATTAGTATTAACAGAATTACGGGGTGTTACATTCTCCCCTCCTTAAAGGATTTCGTCCCTGAAATCTCCAAGTTTAAGGAGAATGCATATCCTAACATCCAAACAACCATCTACTCAACCATCAAACACAGGTATCCATTGTCCTTAAAGACCTCTAATGCTTTCATGTTTATATGCACAGTGTGTGTATATGTCCGTATCTAATGCAAAATTAGGCGGTCTACTGATTCAGTTGACCTCCTTAATGCAAACCATGATAGTGTCATGCATCCATTATGTATGCAAAAGAATCCTATCGACACATATTATTTCCACATGTGTGCACAACCATTCACCAAAATGCATCATCCATATGATAGCACAACCATTACACATCCATCAATTTAACTATGTACACGCAATTATATGCAATATGCAATATGAAGTGACTGAGCCGATCTAGTGTCTAAGGTGTGCGTATATGTATCCACGAGCAACCACTAGCAAACACTTGCATCCATACACATCCATCATACATAACATGTCTCAAACACATGTTTCAACCATAGGATTACCCTATCTAAAGGTCAAAGATACTAGCGAGAGGACATACTAAAGATAAGATAAGTACAAGATAAGCGATAAAGGAGAAATTAAAGGAATCATACCCTCAAAAAGAAAAGGGTACAATGAACGCATCTTCTCTTCCGTCTCCCAAGTAGCGTTGCTCTCAGCATCTCCCCATTGCACTTTGACTAGTTTGACCTCTCTATTTCTCAACTTCTTAATCTCCGACCCAAGAATGCACGTAAGAGCTCGTCGAATCGTCGCATCACGCTCGATCTCCACCTCTCTAAGCAAGCTTGGCTCTACCACTTCCACGGTCTCGTGCAAGCACTTCCTCAAATGTGATACATGGAATACGTCGTGTACACCACTAAGTCTCTCGGGCAACTCCACTCTGTATGCCATCTGTCCAATCCTTTCCTTGATATTGGTAATCCGCCAACAAAGTCCATCGAGACGCTTTCCCACTTCCATTGTGGGACCTCCAATGGGTGAAGCAATCCACCGGGCTTCTTTTGCTCTGCTTTTCCTTGTTGGCACACCAAGAATCTAGCGACATACTCGGCCATGTCTTTCTTCATACCGACCCAAAAGTAAACTCGTCTCATGTCCATGTACATCTTGTCCCTGCCGGGATGAATGGTCATCTTTGAACGGTGTGCATCATCAAGAATGGTCTTCCTCAGATTCTCGTTCCGTGGTACACAAAGCCTACCGTCCCTACGCAACCAACCCTTATCATCTAGGGTATACCTACGGTGATGGCTCGATGACTCCCCTCTTATGAGCTTCTCTACTAACTCCATCAACTGTGGGTCATCTTGCTGTGCCTCACCAATCCGTCCTAAAAGCGTAGGTCTGACCTCAAGGGCGCTAGCAAACTGGGTACAAAATCAATGGATGGTCTAAAGTCAAAGGTAGAGATAAACTCTAAGCTACGTCGCTCGACAAACAAAGGACGCAATGTCAACTTTTTCCTACTCAAGGCATCCGCCCAACGTTACCCTTGTCAGGGGTATATGCTATCTCGAAATCGTAGGACACCAAGAACTCCATCCACCATAACATACCACCCTTCTTAGAGACTACGTGCCCTAAAATCCTCACCTCTTTCCTCCAAAAATGGTATTTTGGAGAACTTAGCTTTAAGCTGGTGCGCTTGTAGGGTCCCTAAGCTTTCCCCCAAGATGTAGGGCATGCTCTTCTCTGCTTCTAGAGAAAACTAGGATATTATCCCATGCAAAATCATCACAACTATCCATCTCTCACACAGACCATCCTAGTCGAACTCGACATCCCCCAAGTGCAAGCCCCAAAGGCCTAAACCAATATCAGACAAACACCCAAGGGATACCTCCTTCGAATTCAGACGACCTACGTGAGATGATACTAGTAAGACGGCCAAACAATTGAGCACTTGGCCGACTCTGGTTGTCCTTGCCAGTCTTGCTCCAAAACCACCGCTGATCACATAACTGGCTTTGCTTAATCTATTAAGCACATACGAAAACTTATTTCGTGCTTCTGGGTAAACCCCGCACTTTATCAATGACGTCTCCATACTCACGGACCACACAAACAGACTCCCAATCATCGTTGGATGCGTCAGAAGATTCTAGGTAGCTAAGCATCACTGAACCCCTAGGGTCACAAGAAATATGAGGGTCTTTCCATAACAAATCAATAGCCTAACTACCCTCCTTTCACAATCTAGGATGGCACCCCGCCTGGCTAGCCAATCCACCCCTAGAATCAAACTATAGCCCGTGAAACCAAGGACGAAGGCATTGCATTCAAATCCAACGCCCAAGATAGACACTCTCAAATCCCGACAAACCATTGAAGGACGAGCCGAACCACAAACAGGATTTGAGACTAAGATGGGATCCTTAACTAGACTAGTATTTAGGTGCAGTGTTTCAACTAACGAAGAAGATTCTAACAAGTATGAAGCGCCAAAATCAAACAAAGTTCAAACAGGATGATAAAGAAAACCAAATTTCAACCTAGACGGTACTACCCCCATCAGGTATACCAGCCGTGAGGGAGTACAACTACCCTCCAGAAGATCCTGTACTTTGTCCTTGCCCCTTTGGACAATCCTAAGGTGTCCTATTTCTCCAAAACAACTAGCCTTCTTCTTCACATTCTCCATTTGTGACATCCCACCAAGATGAGGTTCCGTCCTTTGTTAACCAAACAACTATTTGAACCTTCCTCCTATCGTCTATCTTAAAGGTACCAACAAGCCCTCCACCTCCCTGGACTAACTTCTAGCCCGACAAACGTCTAAGTCCCTTGAAGTGGTTTTCCGTTCTTCATACGGAAGTCCTTATTTATCTTAAAAAAACATTTATACGCGGAGGGGGAAAACAAACTCAAAAAGAGAAAGAGGAAGAGATTCAAAACGGAGAATCGAAGGAAGGATATATGGCTCTTGGGGACTATGTTCTTAAAATAAACCTTTCTTTCAAAAATACTCTTCTACAAACATATTTTTGAAAGTATTCTTTATAAAAATGCTTTTGAAAGTTAGTTTTTCAAAATATCTTATATGTTCTGGTAACCTTCAGCTCTAATACCACGTGTAACACCCCACGTCCATTAATGTCACTCGCAAAGGGAATGCATTAACTTCCATGGAGCATTTTAAGTGAATGTAGAACAGAAAATCACAACAAGACAGATATAAAGCAGTACTTGAAAATTTAAAACTTTATTTATTGCAGCAGAAGGTAAATATGTTTGGTTACATCATCAAAAACCATAAACCAAAGTCAAGTACATAATACCCATCTTGATAAAACAAAGTACATAATCCCATTACTACACATAGCCATAAAGAAAATGATAGGCTGAGCTTTACTTCAGCAATCCAAATCCAAGTGCTCCCAAAGAGATCCCAATCAAGTTCCACTAGTTTAGTCCCACCCTTAGAACCTGGGGGGGGGGGGAAGGAAGAAAAGAGGTGGAAACAAAGGGGGTCAGACATAAAGTCTGGCAAGTGCGATAACTCTAACAACATGATTATTAAAGCAATATGATAAGATATAAGCTGGAGAATAAGGTAATGACTGTGTGAACCACATGGGTATGGCAAGGCAATCAAGAGAAACAGAGATAACGTTAATGGCGCTTCCTAGTCAATATAGGATAATTACTATACTCTACCGTACTGTACCATACTGTACTGTACTAACACTAACTGCACCCCTACTAGTCACTCTAGAAATTTGATCCCCCTTGGTTAAATAGAACGATGATAGTTTCGTGTATTACTAGATGCACCCACTATCCTCCATGTTTGACTGTATATCTCTAGTTGCTATCATAGGTACCCAACGTGTAACTATCCCCACTAGATGTACCCCTTCAATGGAAATTCCATGTACTCCTAGCTGATGTCATAGGTGCCGTCTGCTCCTATCTCCACTAGGTGTGCCCCCTTAATAATTATTAATAATAGTGGTAGCTTCGTGTACCCCTAGCTGACTACATAGGTGTCGTCTGCTCCTATCTCCACTAGGTGTACCCACTACCCTGCCCTATTCGATTGGCTCCCTAACTCGTAGATACCCGTGTTGGCCCCACAGTGGGGTGTATCACTCCCCAAAGTGGCAACCCGATACCACCAATGATGCACAGCTTATACCTACACGATGCAACAACGTCTTACCTACCAGCCCGGGTCCACACATGCATATGAACCCGTTGGACTTGCATTGCCACCGCTAACCCGGTTTGGCCTCTTACAGTCAAGCCCAGTATGCGTGTCCCGTCCTCGACTTGGGTCGAGCCCACAAAGATATGAATGGGTTACTGGTTGAAACGGGCCCCCATTACTTGACACAAGCTATCCACCTAAGCTTGGTCCCCTCTAGTATATCGCACTTAACCCACTTCATGTCCACTTACATATTTTAAATTTGGTTAAGGGTTTCCATTAGTAATTCCACATGCCACCCAAGGCACCCACTTAACCCCTATGTCCCACTTACATGTTTTACCTTGGTTAAGTGTTACTAATCGTATTTCCTCATGCCACCCAAGGCACCCACTAGATTCCACATGCCACCCAAGGCACCCACTTAACCCACTCATGTCCCACTACATGTTTATCTGGTTAAGTGTTTCTTAATTCATTAAGACCGTAACCTCATAAAGACCTCTCACATTAGGCTGGCATTTGTGGCAGTTGGATTTGTCGGGCGGGTCCGGGCAGTCTTACACCACAAAAGAGCCTAACCTTGTGTCTTTACAATTGTTACGTATTTAGTTTATGCCTAAGACCTCTCACATTAGACTGACATTTGTGGCAGCTGGATTTGCCGGGCGGGCCCGGGCAGTCTTACACCACAAAAGAGTCTAACCTCGTGTCTTAGACGATTAATTACTCCTAATTAATCATTCCCTAATTTGAATTACTTTCCCTATTCAAATTATCAATCAATTCCAAATTTAACGATGTCCATAATTGACTCAATTATGTCCATCCATTTGTGGTATGTAAAATCATACCCATTTTCACCACAATTATATTTTATGCCTTTTTAAGGCATTTATGCTCATCTATTTATGGTATATAAATTATACCAATTTCATTACTAATTAATTTTATTCTTTAAAATTAATTACATGCCTTTTTAGGCCATTACATGCCAAATTCACAATATGTGTGTATCCACTATTATCCCCATCGTACCCTCGTCATTCGTTCGCTTAACATGATGTATACTTATTAGACTAGCAAATAGTCTAATACTTAAAAAAAGGAATAAACGTCACAAAGTCACATACACACAATAATAGATCTAATTTGCATCTAACTTACAATTAAGAATTACAACATACTTGCATAGTCTTTGTGTTATCAAGGATCCAAACATCATAGATCTAAAAGGTGTGAGCTTGCATGTATGAACATAGTTTTACACCCAACTAGCCTAGGTAATTATCACAAACTTACATAAACTGTGTATGTCGTCAACCTAAACAAAAAGGTGTCATCTTGCATAACTATGGATCCAATAAAGGTGTTAACTTGAGTAAACTATGGATCCACATAAAGGTGTAAAATTGCATAACTAGGCATGTCATAAATTCAACATAAAAATGTCAACTTGAATATGGATCTAAACTTTAAAGGTGTGAACTTGTATGAATCCAATTATCACTTAAACTTGCATATGAATATAATACCTATACGAACTAGCATATGTTCCACATCCATATTCGCATAAAAACTAATGTTATAAACCTAGGTGATTGGATTATAAAAAAAATGATTCATTGACACAAATTAACATCATGAATTACTAGCATATATTTTAGATCCAAACTTACATGACATCATATAATTCGCATACCACTTACGTGATCTTGTTAACTTGCATAACATCCTATGTACCACTGGCATAATTAACTTGCATAATATCATATATGAAACTTGCATGATCATATTAATTTGCATAACATCATATATGAAACTTGCATGATCATATTAACTTGCATAATATCATACATGAAATTTGCATAACAAAACTTGCATAACATCATATATAAAACATGCATAACATCATATGTGAAACTTGTAACAACCCGAATTTTAAATAACGTGTTAAGACAAGAATCAAGGCAGAATTAAATTTTAAATTTAGAATCAAGCGAAACGAGTTGCGCCGTTGCGGTTTTCTTGAAATTCTTCTTGAAAACGAGTTCGAAATTTCGTAAATCGGGGTCCGTATGACCAAGTTATGGCCCATAGAAGATTTCAGAAAATTCAAAATTCAGCCCGAAATTCAAATTCAGCCAGAAGCAGATTGGGCGGGAAAATTTCCCGCCCTGCCCCAGGTCGATTGGGGGGTCGACTGGGGAGTCGACCTGCCCCCCCCCCCCAAGGTCGACGGGGAGTCGACCTGGATGTCGACCTGGGGGTCGACCTCCCTGGTCGGACCATGTTGGTTTGGTGCACCAGTTTGCTCCTTTGGTCTGTTTACTTGGCCTGTGACGGGATTTGATGGTTCAGATCTAAACTAGGGTTAATCCTATGGCCTAAACTAGTCCTAACTTCTATAAAAAGACCCTAAGACCTAGCCTAAACCACCACAAATCATTCTAACAACGAAGTGCTGCCAAAATGCCTCTTGATCATGGCCTCCATCTCCAACTCCAAAGGCTTGAGCTTTCAAACTAGATCCATGACAAAGGAGCAAGCTTTCTACATCAAATCAAGGAAGTAGAGCACCATCTCAACACCATTCTATGACGATGCTTGCTCATAAATCTCTAGCCACGCTTAGTAAGTTCTAGCTACTTTTAGATCTAAACGGTAGTTCTAATGTTGACATGGGATAAAATGAGATGAAACCTAAGTATGCTAGTCTATGTGAATCTAGTCTTGTCTCTCTCTTGAACCTATGACTTTGGGCTATTTCTTAGTGATTAAATCATGCCACTCATGTTGTGTTTGACTTAGTTTATCATGCAAGATTGAATTTTTACTTATGGAATGTTGGCATGAACCCTTAGAACCATTTGGCTTGTGGAACATTCATATGAACTTGACTTGGGGCTTATGCATGTAAAAGAACCTAAACCTCTCATGACCATTTACATGCCTATGATGATGAACCTATTTTTATGCTATTATGCATGTTTAGGGCCAATCCCTTTATGCTATTATGCATGTTTGAGGCCAATCCCTTTATGCTATTATGCATGTTTAGGGCCAATCCCTTTTTGCTATTATGCATGTTTGAGGCCAAACCCTTTTTGCTATCATACATGATTTGAGGCCAATATGTTGTCATATTATTCTTACTATGTTGACTCGCTTTCACTTGCGTTGGGAATACGCCTTGGGTAGTTTAGGCAAACATGAGATGGGCTATGAAATTTAACATGAATTAAATAATGGGACAATGGGAACAAGTGTAAAACGTGGACTTTGTCATAGTCTAGATTTGACATGAACATGATAAGTAGGAAAACATGAAAGTGGCCAACTCGAGGTTGGGTTGAGTTTGTAGCATAAATCTGCCCGGAACCGCCCGGCAAATCCAGTAGCTACAGACAATAGGACCCAATGTGAGAAGTTGGTCATATCGCGCTCAAAACCCGAGGTTAGTCTAGGTTGTGGTGTAAAGCTGCCCGGACCCGCCCGGCGTAACCAGTAACCACAACAAAGTCTAATGTGAGAGGTTGGGGTGCATTAATTTACTTACTGCCACATGATAAGGTTAAGTTAGTTTGACTAATGGCACTTAACCGGTATGACATGAATGGGTAGGTTAAGTAAAACCGGACTTGATTATTTAAGACACTTAACCATATAACATGATTAGCGGATGGGTTAGTTTAACCTAAATGGGTTGATAACACTCGACTGGGATAATGCGATGCGTGGTAGAGTTAAGTAAACCCACAATAATGATACTTAACCATTATAAATACGACTAGTGGATGGGGTTAAGTTAACCTACACTTAACCAATTCGATTCGGTAATTTGATGGGGTTAAGTTTACTTACACTTAACCAATCCGACGTGATAATTTGATAGGGTTAAGTTAACCTATACTTAACCAATCTGACATGGTAAATTTGATATGGTTAAGTTAATCCATACTTAACCAATCTGACACGATAATCTAGGGTTAAGTCATGAATGTCTTGATATACTTAACCAACTTGATACATGGTTTGTAGGGCTAAGCCTTGAACTTGAATACTTAGCCAATTTTGACATGATTCGTGGGCGGGGTAAGTCATGAACTCGAATGACAACACTTAACCCATTAGACAAAACCCTAGTTCAGGGGACTTAGTGGAAAATCGTAGTTAATAAGGATAACGGGAAGGGAAACTAAGTGATAAACCTTAGTTAAGGATAACTAACTAATAATTCTTAGTCAAGATAATTGGACCAGTTCACAGATAGATGAGTAACCTGATACGGTAGGTCATCGCTTAAAACAGACACACGAGGAGGAGCGAATTTTATTTGACTTAGATAAAGGCTCCAGCGAACTGGGTGACGAAGCGGTAGCTTCAGGGGACGTGAGGGTACTCTTGGTATCCCTCTGTGAGGTTGCAGATGATCCTCCTGGGCTCACAGAGGTTAAGGTATGCGGTAGAAGAACCAAGGGTATTCCTTGGTTGCTGTGCGAGCAACCTAAAGACTGGGGTGGATTAGCGTGGAGTCGGCGATATCTAGTTTAGCCCTGTGATAGCACGTCGTCGACTACCTACCATCTTTAGTCAATCGTGTACGTATGCGGAAAGGCAGAGAACTCCCAATAGACCATATACTTGCTATCTAGTTATGGGTGAGGAGGGCCAATAGGAAAGTGGGGCATAGGTGGTCGAAGTATAGTTCTCGTGCATGATTTTCTTGGATTGCCTTTCAGTAGTTGAGGGAGGGATCACATGGGACCATAACCACTGGTAGAAAAACAGACCTTGATATTTGCATCGGCAGATAACCTAAATCTCCCGACTGAGTCCTGTATTTCTTGATTAGCCCTGGCACGGGACTCGGATGGCACATTGAGATACATGTGCATCTAGACATGGAAAAACGATTCACGATACATACATGGGAAAAAGGGGCGTGGTTGACGGGTAGCGTAATCCCTAGTGGTCCTAGGTGGCTAAAACCCAAACCGAGTTACGAAAACGTTTAGTAGGTAGCGTAATCCCTAGTGGTCCTAGGTGGCATAAATCCTAGCCGAACATTCGAGAATTCATGGTAAGAAAACACAGCTAGATCAAGGGTGACAGTCCAGACGATTTCAAGGATAATGGAACTACGTTGAAGTAGTATAGAACTACGTAAGGAAGCCCGTAGGATTTACGGCAAAGGACTAAACATATACATGGAAAGAAACATACGAGCTGGGAAAACCTACCTTAGGTTGGCATGGACCATTTCATGACATTGGGTGAGGTACATTTGGTAGCTAACACATGGCACGGGTTGGGATACTAGTACGGAAGGTGCAGTGCAAACATACTTGATAGAACCTTGGGTGTATTACTTGATAGAACCTTGAGTGTTATACTCGATAGAACCTTGGGATGTTATACTCGATAGAACCTTGGATGTTATACTCGATAGAACCTTGGGAAGTTATACTTGATGCATAGTGACCGTAGTTTATCTCTATACAGTAGTTCATCATGTTACCTTAGTTTAGCTTGTCTATCTTGTCATCATCCTTATGTTTACTTTCAGTTTATGCATGTCATGTTACCTTTACCTGTTTTTATGCTGGAAGTAGATAGGACTTACCAGTCTTTATGACTGACCCCATTTTCTTTCGCTTCTTTGTCTTCCGTCCCCCCCCCCCCCCCCAGGTTTTCAGGGAGGAAATACTGTTATTTAGCTTGGACTTCTTCTGCTTCAAGGTCATCATGTATGGCTGGGATTTTTCTTGGCTATGGCTGCTTTACCGTTTTACTTGGGGAATATTTTTTGACCGTGGTTTTATGCTTCTTTAACTATTGCAAGACAGGTTTCCAATGTAATGGCTTTTAAAGGCATTTTGATGTAAAAAGGCTTTAGACCTTGTAATTTTATGAGGTAATGAAATTTGGTTTTTCTTCCGCTGTTTTATATGTTCTGTCTTGTAATATTTCTGTGCATGTTTACCTAGATAATACTCCACCAAAGCTAGTGCATTCCCTTTGTGAGTGACCCTGGCGGAGGTGGGGTGTTACATTTGGTATCAGAGCAGAAGGTTACCAGACTGGGCAAAAAGTTTTAAAACCTTCTGAAAACCATTTGAAAACTATTTACAAAGAAGCATTTTTCAAGGAAAGTTTTATTTTTAAAAAGGCTATTCCCCAAAGCCCATTAGCATTATCCTTTGTTTCCTTGATTGAATCTCTTTTCCTTTCTTTCCTCCACCTGTAGTCACAGTGGTTTGAACTGCGACTAATCTTTTTTCTAACTACGTCAGTGTTTTCGGTACGATGGAGGCAGTTCTCGAGAGACCTGTTACCGCGTTATAAGAAAGGATAGTAAGAACAAGGATAAAGGATACAAGCTTAAGGACAAGCAACTGGTTGGTATGGCTCAATCCACAAAGGAGGAAAAGGGTGAATGATAAAACCCATGACAAGAGAGAATATCTCTAGTAGGATAAAAAGAGAAAGATAGTCAAGTATTATGAGACGAGGACAAGCTCTTCGAGAGGGAAATCGTATGCTCTCCCTGTTAGCGTACCTAAGAAGGATGGTAACGTTTCTGTGAAAGGTTTAGCTTTTCTTCTCTATCATCCCGTCAGGACTTTGTTTTGATCACCGCATCGTTTAAGTCTGCTTCGATAGTTGAGTCTCTGCACCTTCGTACTAGCATAGGGGAGGATCCCATTTTTTTTCCTCAAATCTTGTTGAGGAATCGGTCCATTTATTCATGACTTGTTTGGATTTGAGGACATCTATGACTTTTGGGAATAATGCTTATGTTTTTGAGCTATGGGTTGATTCTAGGAATGGAGTGGCTATCCAGTAAGGGTGCCATTCTCGGTTCGGAAAGGAGGGTAGTTAGACTCTTGACTTGCCTCGGTAATACCCTCAGAGTCTCGTGTAACCTTTAGGGTTCTGTCATGATTGGTTACCTAGAATCTCTTGATGCATTTATTGGTAACCCGTTCGAGTAGAGTTCGCCACTAAGGCGGATGGTTCATTTTGCTTGTGCATGAGTTATGGAAATCACTCTAGTGAGTACACTTGGTAACATGGTTGGCATCTGTTTGTTTCCAAGAGATAAATTCTTCTGCGTGGAATGCCGTAGAGCGAGTAAACGAGATCCAGAGTTCACTAGTGAATTTTGGAGAGCTTACATGAAACCAAGAGTGCACGAATATGGTTGAGCCAAGTATACTAGAGGGAGAATAAGTAAAAGTGGAACGAGAGGCGACAATGAAGTGAGTTCCAGCTCATATTTGGAAATAGGAGTTAAGAGGCCACGAAATCATGAAGTTAAAGATGGTCAAAGCACAATGGAATTTAGCTCAAGGAAATGCGACTTAGAAGATTGAAGACAGGATACGCGCATCATATCTCTTTTTAAGAGCATATTCTTGATCCATGTTTTCCTGTAGAGCCTACCCGCATGCTATCTTTTATGCATATCCTCTTGATCCTATTCTCGATCTTATTTCTGTTGCAAACTCCATAGGGGGTATGGCTCATCGGTTAATAATACATGTCAAGGTTTGAAGGTGTCCGTTAGATTGACTAAACCTTTTGGGCTTTATAGGACATGGGTTGGGTTTAGAAAGGGATTTCTTGTAATCCAAAAGGAGTGTATCTTGCTTATCTTCTCGGTCCCATCTTAAGGACCTTAGGTAGAACCCTGTGGATGTAAACATGTATTTGAAAACATGTTATGATTGATATGGTTGCAAGTGGTTGCTCGTGGATGCGCGAATACACACTAGGTACTAGATCGGCTCAGACACATTTTCATGTTGCATATGCATGAGTGTTTATACTTGTTTATTGATGAAATTGAATGTGTTATCATGTGAATATTACATATGGATGAATGTTTGTGCACACATATAGTGTTTATGTGACAAGGACTATTTGCATACATGTGGATTCATGGCACTAAACATATTTTGCATTTAGAAGATCAATCAGGCCTGATCATTTGCATTAGATAAGAAACATATACACACACTTTCTACAAATGTTCATACAGCATTAGAAATCTTTTAAGGACAATGGTTGCCTGTGGATGATGCTTTGAGTAGATGGATGATTGGATGGTAGGATACATCCTCCCTAACTTAGAGATTTCGGGGACGAAATCCTTAAAGGAGGGGAGAATGTAACAACCCGAATTTTAAATAACATGTTAAGACAAGAATCAAGGCAGAATTAGATTTTAAATTTAGAATCAAGCGAAACGAGTTGCGCCGTTGCGTTCGTCTCGAAATTCTACTTGAAAACGAGTCCGAAATTTCGTAAATCGGAGTCCGTATGACCAAGTTATGGCCCATAGAAGATTTCAGAAAATTCAAAATTCAGCCCGAAATTTAAATTCAGCCAGAAGCAAATTGGGCGGGAAAATTTCCCGCCCTGCCCCAGGTCGATTTGGGGGTCGACTGGGGAGTCAACCTGCCCCCCCCCAGGTCGACTGGGGAGTCGACCTGGGTGTCGACCTGGGGGTCGACCTCCCTGGTCGGACCCTGTTGGTTTGGTGCACCAGTTTGCTCCTTTGGTCTGTTTACTTGGCCTGTGACGGGATTTGATGGTTCAGATCTAAACTAGGGTTAATCCTATGGCCTAAACTAGTCCTAACTTCTATAAAAAGACCCTAAGACCTAGCCTAAACCACCACAAATCATTCTAACAACGAAGTGCTGCCAAAATGCCTCTTGATCATGGCCTCCATCTCCAACTCCAAAGGCTTGAGCTTTCAAACTAGATCCATGACAAAGGAGCAAGCTTTCTACATCAAATCAAGGAAGTAGAGCACCATCTCAACACCATTCTATGACGATGCTTGCTCATAAATCTATAGCCACGCTTAGTAAGTTCTAGCTACTTTTAGATCTAAACGGTAGTTCTAATGTTGACATGGGATAAAATGAGATGAAACCTAAGTATGCTAGTCTATGTGAATCTAGTCTTGTCTCTCTCTTGAACCTATGACTTTGGGCTATTTCTTAGTGATTAAATCATGCCACTCATGTTGTGTTTGACTTAGTTTATCATGCAAGATTGAATTTTTACTTATGGAATGTTGGCATGAACCCTTAGAACCATTTGGCTTGTGGAACATTCATATGAACTTGACTTGGGGCTTATGCATGTAAAAGAACCTAAACCTCTCATGACCATTTACATGCCTATGATGATGAACCTATTTTTATGCTATTATGCATTTTTAGGGCCAATCCCTTTATGCTATTATGCATGTTTGAGGCCAATCCCTTTATGTTATTATGCATGTTTAGGGCCAATCCCTTTTTGCTATTATGCATGTTTGAGGCCAAACCCTTTTTGCTATCATACATGATTTGAGCCCAATATGTTGTCATATTATTCCTACTATGTTGACTCGCTTTCACTTGCGTTGGGAATACACCTTGGGTAGTTTAGGCAAACGTGAGATGGGCTATGAAATTTAACATGAATTAAGTAATGGGACAATGGGCACAAGTGTAAAACGTGGACTTTGTCATAGCCTAGATTTGACATGAACATGATAAGTAGGAAAACATGAAAGTGGCCAACTCGAGGTTGGGTTGAGTTTGTAGCATAAATCTGCCCGGAACCACCCGGCAAATCCAGTAGCTATAGACAATAGGACCCAATATGAGAAGTTGGTCATATCGCGCTCAAAACCCGAGGTTAGACTAGGTTGTGGTGTAAAGCTGCCCGGACCCGCCCGGCGTAACCAGTAACCACAACAAAGTCTAATGTGAGAGGTTGGGGTGCATTAATTTACTTAATGCCACATGATAAGGTTAAGTTAGTTTGACTAATGGCACTTAACCGGTATGACATGAATGGGTAGGTTAAGTAAAACCGGACTTGATTATTTAAGACACTTAACCATATAACATGATTAGCGGATGGGTTAGTTTAACCTAAATGGGTTGATAACACCCGACTGGGATAACGCGATGCGTGGTAGAGTTAAGTAAACCCACAAGAATGATACTTAACCATTATAAATACGACTAGTGGATGGGGTTAAGTTAACCTACACTTAACCAATCCGATTTGGTAATTTGATGGGGTTAAGTTAACTTACACTTAACCAATCCGACGTGATAATTTGATAGGGTTAAGTTAACCTATACTTAACCAATCTGACACGGTAAATTTGATATGGTTAAGTTAATCCATACTTAACCAATCTGACACGATAATCTAGGGTTAAGTCATGAATGTCTTGATATACTTAACCAACTTGATACATGGTTTGTAGGGCTAAGCCTTGAACTTGAATACTTAGCCAATTTTGACATGATTCGTGGGCGGGGTAAGTCATGAACTCGAATGACAACACTTAACCCATTAGACAAAACCCTAGTTCAGGGGACTTAGTGGAAAATCGTAGTTAATAAGGATAACGGGAAGGGAAACTAAGTGATAAACCTTAGTTATAGATAACTAAGTAATAATTCTTAGTCAAGACAATTGGACCTGTTCACAGATAGATGAGTAACCTGATACGGTAGTTCATCGCTTAAAACGGACACACGAGGAGGAGCGAATGTTTATCTGACTTAGATAAAGGCTCTAGCGAACTGGGTGACGAAGCGGTAGCTTCAGGGGACGTGAGGGTACTCTTGGTATCCCTCTGTGAGGTTGCTGATGATCCTTCTGGGCTCACAGAGGTTAAGGTCTGCGGTAGAAGAACCAAGGGTATGCCTCGGTTGCTGTGCGAGCAACCTAAAGACTGGGGTGGATTAGCGTGGAGTCGGCGATATCTAGTTTAGCCCTGTGATAGCACATCGTCGACTACCTACCATCTTTAGTCAATCGTGTACGTATGCGGAAAGGCAGAGAACTCCCAACAGACCATATATTTGCTATCTAGTTATGGGTGAGGAGGGCCTATAGGAAAGTGGGGCATAGGTGGCCGGAGTATAGTTCTCGTGCATGATTTTCTTGGATTGCCTTTCAGTAGTTGAGGGAGGGGTCACGTGGGACCATAACCACTGGTAGAAAAACAGACCTTGATATCTGCATCGGCAGATAACCTAAATCTCCCGACCGATTCCTGTATTTCTTGATTAGCCCTGGAACGGGACTCGGATGGCACATTGAGATACATGTGCATCTAGACATGGAAAAACGATTCACGATACATACGTGGGAAAAAGGGGCATGGTTGACTGGTAGCGTAATCCCTAGTGGTCCTAGGTGGCTAAAACCCAAACCGAGTTACGAAAACGTTTAGTAGGTAGCGTAATCCCTAGTGGTCCTAGGTGGCATAAATCCTAGCCGAACATTCGAGAATTCATGGTAAAAAAAACACAGCTAGATCAAGGGTGACAGTCCAGACGATTTCAAGGATAATGGAACTACGTTGAAGTAGTATAGAACTACGTAAGGAAGCCCGTAGGATTTACGACAAAGGACTAAACATATACATGGAAAGAAACATACGAGCTGGGAAAACCTACCTTAGGTTGGCATGGACCATTTCATGACATTGGGTGAGGGACATTTGGTAGCTAACACATGGCACGGGTTGGGATACTAGTACGGAAGGTGCAGGGCAAACATACTTGATAGAACCTTGGGTGTATTACTTGATAGAACCTTGGGTGTATTACTTAATAGAACCTTGGGTGTTATACTCGATAGAACCTTGGGATGTTATACTCGATAGAACCTTGGATGTTATACTCGATAGAAGCTTGGGAAGTTATACTTGATGCATAGTGACCATAGTTTATCTCTATACAGTAGTTCATCCTGTTACCTTAGTTTAGCTTGTCTATCTTGTCATCATCCTTATGTTTACTTTCAGTTTATGCATGTCATGTTACCTTTACCTGTTTTTATGCTGGAAGTAGATAGGACTTACCAGTCTTTATGACTAACCCCGTTTTCTTTCGCCTCTTTGTCATCCGTTCCCCCCCCCCCCCAGGTTTTCAGGGAGGAAATACTGTTATTTAGCTTGGACTTCTTCTGCTTCAAGGTCATCTTGTATGGCTGGGATTTTTTTTGGCAATGGCTGCTTTACCGTTTTACTTGGGGAATATTTTATGACCGTGGTTTTATGCTTCTTTAACTATTGCAAGACAGGTTTCCAATGTAATGGCTTTTAAAGGCATTTTGATGTAAAAAGGCTTTAGACCTTGTAATTTTATGAGGTAATGAAATTTGGTTTTTCTTCTGCTGTTTTATATGTTCTGTCTTGTAATATTTCTGTGCATGTTTACCTAGATAATACTCCACCAAAGCTAGTGCATTCCCTTTGTGAGTGACCCTGGCGGAGGTGGGGTGTTACAAAACTTGCATAACATCATATATAAAACATGCATAACAACATAGGTGAAACTTGCATAACATCATATATAAAATTTGCATAACATCATATAATATGAATCAACCTAACATACATGATTAAACATATGAATTTGATTCACAACCACAACTTATAATCCAACGTATATCACATCATAATTAATTTAGCAATTATTTTGTTAAGGTGATCGAACTCACTACTCAAAAGCGGTCTTGAGTTCTGAATTCTGATTTCTGAAACTGATTTAGCTTTCCCTTGTAGTAGATTCGTTGTTTAGAATTGATTAGAAGTGAATTAGATTTTTGATTAGCTTCCTTCCTCTTTAGTTGGCGGCGGCTACACTGAGTTCCATGGTGACGACATGACGGCGACTATTCTATTTTTCATGTGATTTTAGAGTGAGAGACTACCTAGGTATATATAGAGTTTAGGATTTATTTAGACCGTCCGATCAACTCACAATGAACCTGAACCGTTAAATTAGCCAACTCAACCCTAAAGACACATCAGAAGTCGAACCAGGGTCAGACCCATCAGGTCAGGCCGACCAGGCAAGTCGACCTGTAGGTCGACACCCAAGTCGACTGCGTAGTCGACCTGGGGGGGCCAGGTCGACTGCCCAGTCGACACTACTGTCGACCTGGTCATTGGGCGGGAGTTTTCCCGCCCAACCCAGTTTGAACTCAAATTTCAAATTTTAAACATGATCTGAGCTGTTTTTGAATTTTGAATTTTCTGAAACTTCTGATGGCCATATCTCCTTCATACGAAGTCCAAATCACGCAAACTCGGACTCTATTTCAACCAGAATTCCGAGACGAACACAATGGCGCAATCCGTTTCCCACAATTCTCACGTCTGAGATTAGTTATTCTTGAAATTTGTGAATATTAATATTAACAGAATTACGGGGTGTTACACAAAAGTAGATATGATTGTATGCTTTGTTGATATCAATCAATATATTAAAATGGAGATGTGGCTTGTATGGACCTCTAGTTGACAGATTGAAAATGTGGGTAAAAACTTTATGAATTTGCTGAAACACACAATTTTCTCAATGGATATGCACTGTAGAAAAAGCACATTTTAACTTAAGTTCAATTTCATAAAAAAAAATTAAGGGTCCAAAATTTTGGTCCCGCACTAGGCCCATAAATACTCAGGACCGGCCCTGGTTGGAATTAATGCATGTTCACTTTATGTCATTCGATGAATAGTGTTAGGTAAATGAGAATTAAACACCAAGGCACCTCCCTCCTCCACATGGCTTGATCTCCTCAAATGTTGCTTCCATGGTATGATGAGTTGTTAATTAAGTGTAGTTAGTGCTAAGGTTTCATTCATTTTGCAAAATCAAGGTTAAATCTTAAAAGCTTATTAATGGAAGCTACCTCTTCCATTCTTCCTCCTTTCACCACCACCTCCACCGAGCCTTAGGGGATGCTGCCACCTCCCTCCGCTGCTCCAGTGTTGTGGCGCACCACCAGGCCAGGTGGCACTGGTCTCCCCCTCCCCTTTTTGAAAAAAAGCCCCCTTAAACTCTTCCATTTTGCAAAAGGCCCCTCCTTTAAGGTTTTAACCACTTCTACCACCACCAACCACCATGTGTGGCCACCACATCACCACCTCGGACCCCGCAACCCTCCACTAGCCCGTTGACACATCATCCCATGCTGGACAGCGAGCCCGTAGGCCTTACAAGCTCAAACACCCATAAAAGATTCGCTTTAGCTTGTATCCTTTGTGTTAATGAGTGTTTGAGTGTGTGTGGGAGATTTGGTGTTGATACGAGTTCAAAATGCGAGATCTTTGGCTCGTAGCAAGCGCATGGAGTTCCTACGGTGAAGTGTCGAGGTGTTGGAATGCTCGGGGCAAGGGCAGATGCAATTGTATTTGAGTGGGGTCCCAGGACCCCACTCAACTTTTGTGCAAATATAAAATTACAGAAAAGCTTAACTTTCGAATTTCACATGCCAGCTCAACATACAATGATACCAATCAAAGATACCACCCAATTTTACAATTGCACCCAATTTCTCAATTATAAATTAAAAATATCGAAGCTCGCTCTCAATTTCATATCAGCTCCGCGCCTCCAACGTCACCGCTTGCTCTGCCTCTGTGTCATCTACCGTCCGGCGCTCACCTCCTCAGCTCCTGTAGTCATTGCATATTTTGGTGGACAAGTAATCGGTAGGCCCTAGTTCTTATGTTATTCCTGTTACCCTATACAATAAAGAATTTCAAACATAATAAAACCATAATCGGAATTTTGAAAAATGAATGGATATGTTCTGTTAATGACCTTTTTAATGTGCTTTTAATTTGTTATAACCTGAGCAAGTTTAATTTGAACGACAAAGAATAATTTGTGTACGTTTATGCATGTATGTAACCATATATCTATGTGCTGGAATAAGATTTTGTGCTTCCCCCTATTTTGTAGCATATTTTTAGCCCCTCTTTCATATCTTGAGTCAAACTTATGTCTGTCAATTAGACAAGATCCAAGACTGTTTGTTCCACCAGAGCTGGATGCAATGGATTTTTGTTTGGTGGATTTTGGTTAGATAAGACACAAATGAGAACAAATAAGAGAAAGAACAAATGAGGACATGTAAAAACCAGAAATGAACCCAACCTGATGTTAGAGGGTTATAGTCATGTCCCAGTAACCAAATTTTTAAGTGATTGTCTTATTTCGGCTATAGAAAAAGAAGCACCCGCTAACGTTACTAATGAAGTTGTAATAGATCGTTTTCAAAAGATGAAAACTCGTGGGGAACAATTTTAAAATGTAAAACATTTCTATTTTGTATTGAAATGGTATTTTTTGGATTATTATCATACTAAATTTTACTTTTATGTTTACATAAGGACCCCACTAATTTTTTTTCCTGAATCCGCCACTGGCTCGGGGTGAGATTTATCATTTAGTTTATATAGTTTGTGTAGTTAAAATCAAAATAAGTTTTTAAATGTTTGATTTTAGTATATATGCGAACTTGTAAAAGTCATAACTTTTTCATACGAACTCGAAATAGGCGATTCAAAATTCATTGGAACCGTACCGACAAGAGCTTTGCAATAAAACTAATTTAATCAAATTTGGAGCTATTTGGAAATTTGGGTTAAATTGAACTCGCATTTAATTTAACTTAAAAGGATTGTTATTATAACGATCAAAAATCTCGGTGAGAACTCTCTCACTTAACTATTTTGTACAGTCATTTTTATCTGTTGCATGTGATATCCCTTGAGTTCGACACATGAACTATTCACAAATCATTTGCATTAGAAGCGTTGTATGAATATGTGACACTCGCATTTCATACTCTGTGGATGGACACTTGTGGGGCCGTAAATGGCATTAGATAGTTGAGTATTTATTTATGACTACGGTGTGTGCATAGTATGCGAGTAATGATTCATTAAATAATTGTTGTTGGTTGAAAACCCCACATGGGTCTGAGGATGATAATTAATTCACATCTCCCTTGGATTTAATTGTATGTCAACCGATTGATTGACAGACTGTTATAAACGTTATTTAATTATTTAATGCTTATACAATTGTAAATTGCACTCTGGATGTGAATTGAATGTTTAATAGTTGTTTATCACTATTTTTGAATACATGCGATGTATGGAATCCATATAAATAAAATTATATGGTTGAGCCTGATTCCAATTCAGAAATAACAAATATTTTAAAATAATATTCGGTAAAGAATCAAAATAGGATTTTGATGTCCGATTTTGGATGGATAAGAAAATATTGAAATATTCATAATTGAAATGAATATGAAGCCGAATTAACTAGATATACGCCATTTTAACTCGAACGGAAATTTCTATCGATTTTATTCACTTTATAATGAATATCGAAAAGATTTGATTTCAGAATTTGAAATTTTGAAAATATTAGCATTTTAATGTTATAATGATATGGAATATTCAATTTTGATTCAAAATTTAAATGGAAGTTGGAATCATTTTTTAAACGAATTTATAAACCTTTTATAAAATATGTTTTGAATGGAAATCGGCGAAATATTATATATAATTATATATATATATATATTTAAATGGCCTGAATAGAACGTATCGCGCAGCGACCGTTCGCGAATTTCGACCATTGACTTTGAATGGACGTAACGGGAGATCCGACCGTCGGATTCTCCTAAAACCGGAACCTTTGGGTTCATATCGAAAAGAGATTTTGAATGATAATAAGAGATTTGAATTCTAACGGTTAGATTTAAAATATGTCCAAAATAGTTTTGGAAAAGGTCGTTGTAAATGCAGTTCGATGACCGTATATGGAAATCGATTGAAATGGTCATATTAAAATTATTAAAAATATGGATAAATTGTGTTAAATCATATTAAATGATTTAAAAATATTTCGGATTAAATATTCCAAGTTTATAAAGATAAAAGATATTTTTATCAGAATAAGTTGTTTATCAACTTAAGTAAAGAAACGAAAGAAATTGAAATGGTTTTAATATAACCAGAATTTTCCAATGTATGAATGTGAAAGGATTTGAACGAAAATAATCTTCGGAATATTTCGATATTGGGTTCCATTATTATATGGATATTGTTGAGGATTTTGGAAGATATAGATATCGTTATTCCGAAAATGATATCTGTTTGTTTCAGAATTCGATATTGAATATAAGCCGATAAGATTTCTATTCAGAGCCTTGTATTTAATATCAAATTAGATTTTAGGTTTGTCATGAATGGTGTCTTCAATAACACTATTCTTCAAACTAATTGAGAATAGAATAAATCTTTTAATTAAGATTTAGAGAAGTTTACCAATTAATTAATTTAATTGGAATTGAAATGAAAGTTGATTTTGGATTTATTGTGAACGATGTTTTAAATAACATTTGTTCTTTAACCCAATTAATAGGGAAGTTATGATTTGGAATTTATTATATTTTAATTAAGATTAATGGAACTTTCCAAAGTAAAATTTTCCAATTTAATATATTAAACTGGAATTGAATGGAATTCGATTTAATAATCGAGATGAACTTCTGTAAAGGAAGACTGTTACTATTTGTGGAATTTAGAAGGCCTTGCCGCTATTCCAATTATAGTATTAGTTTGGTATGAAATTTTTTATCGCTTATATACTGTAATGATTTCCGTGAAGATTCCATTTTGATGGAAGATGATTTTGGGTTTATCGTGAACTTTGTTTTAAATGACATTGGTTCTTTAACCGAGTTAAAGACAGGATTAATTTCCTAAACGATTGAATAATCATTAAGTAATGATTTTTGAGATTAAAACCAAGTTGGAGTTTTAATGAATCTTTAATTGGATTGGAATGTGAATGAGGTAATTTGTAACAACCTGGAAAATCAGAACCAATTTAAAATTTTATTTTGGCGAATTTAATGAATTTTGAATATTTAAAATGATTTATTTTAAATAATAACGATGATAAATTTAATTTCGATAAAGTTAAAACGAATAAATTTATTTTAATTATAATTCGAGCCTGAAAGGGCGCGGCAGTTTGAAAATTCGATTTCGAATTTCAAATGAATATACAGAATTCGATATAAGTCGGAATTGAACGAAACAAGAAATATTTGAATCTGTTTGATGATATCTTTCTAACGAAGTTAGGAAACTGAGATTTCACTTTAGAAGTTGAGAGTTACGTCCAGTTTAAAATTCAGAAAAGTCGCCGTGGAATTTATATATATTTTAATATATGTAAAGGCCCTTAAAATGGAAATTTTGCAAACGACCTTCGTTTTCGACGAAACCACTTTTGTTGAATCTGGGATGTCAAATTATTGCTAGGGTTCAAAATTCATAATTTTTGAAATCAATATGTGAGCGTGGCAAAAGAAAATGTGTTTTAACAGTTTTAGTTGAATTTAATCGACTAGAAAATGGACATTTTTCAAACGGTCTTCAAATTTGACGAAATTAGTTTTGTTAGGACCGTATCGTCAATACGAAGCTAGAAATAATTTTTCTAGAATTTTTAGAGTCAATTTGTGGCCCCGGTAAAGTAAAATGTATGTTAAAATCAATATTGACCGTTCTATTTATTTATATTTTAATTTTGATGGAAACTGATCGAAACGGTCGAATTGGCTTACGGGACATATCCCATTACGTTCGGAATGGGGATAATTAGTTATGGACGACAATCGGTGGGTCTCGTTTGGAGGTCGAAATAAAAAGTTGCTTTTAGGGCATTTAAATTAATAAAATAATTAAATAGATAAATGGGCCAAGCCCTTTCCCTCTTCTCAGGTCAACGCCCCCCTAATCCGCCAAACCCAATTCATTCAAAGAAAAAAAGACAACGACGGATCGAGAAAGCCCTCGTCGCCCTCCTCCCTGGCACCGCCAGCGCCGCCATCGCCTCAGGCGAGCTCCACCCAAAACGCGCTGCTCCTTCCCAAGCCTCCCTCCTCTCCTCAACGCTTCGTGCGAGCCCCACCTCCACGTACAAATCGAGAATTGCACGCACCCCCCTTCCAGGCGATACCACCGCGCAGCACCACCACCTCAAGGAGCCGCGACCACCAACACCCGCTCGACCTCCAGTCGATGCACAGACGAACCCCCCTACGAATTAGAAGAAAGGTAAAAAAATTATTTTTTATTTTCAGTTTCTTACAATTATTTATTTTATAAAATACTGAAATATGTGTAACGACCCGGAAAATCAGAACCAATTTAAAATTTTTATTTTGGCAATTTTAATGAATTTTGAATATTTAAAATGGTTTATTTTACATAATAAGGATGGAAAATTTATTTTCGACGAAGTTAAAACGAATAAATTTATTTTAATTATATAACGAGCCTGAAATGGCACGGTAGTTCGAAAATTCAATTTATAATTTCAAATGAATATATAGAATTCGTTTTAAGTCGGAATTGGACGAAACAAGAAATATTTGAATCTGTTTAATCATATCTTTCTAACGGATGTAAGAAACTTAGATTTCACTTTAGAAGTTGAAAGATATGTGCACTTTAAAATTCAGAAAAGTCGCTGTGGAATTTATATATATTTTAATATACATAAGGCCCTTAAAAATGGAAATTTTGCAAACGACCTTCGTTTTCGACGAAAAAACTTTTGTTGGATCCGGGACATCAAATTATTGCTAGATTCCAATTTGCATAATTTTCTGAATCAATATGTGAGCGTGGAGAAGTTAAACATGTTTTAACAGTTTCAGTCAATTTCGATCGACCAGAAAATGGCCATTTTTCAAACGGTCTTCAAATTTGACGAAATTAGTTTTGTTAGGACCGTATCGTCAATACGAAGCTAGAAATAATTTTTCTGGAATTTTTAGAATCAGTATGTAGCCTCGGTAAATTGAAATGTACGTTTAAAATTGAATATATAGATTTATATTTTAATTTCAGCGAAAACTGAGCGAAACAGCCGAATTGGCGTACGAAACATATCCCAATGTGTTCGGAATGAGGGTAATGTGTTAAGGGCGACAGTCGTTGGACTCGGTTCAGAGTTCGAATGAATAGTTAACCTTTTAAAATAAAATAAAATAATAATAAATAAATATATATTATCTCCCTCTTTCCACTTAGCCCCTACCTCTTTTCTTTCTCCCTCGACAGATAAAATTGGAAAAAAAACCCACGACGCATCGCACCCCTCCCCCAGGCGATTTCCGCGCCACCGACGCCCCACCAGATCCGCCACCTCCTCACGTCGCCGCCCCCTCCGCTACTCCCCCTCCGCCCTCGTTCCTCTGTCTCTCCCCCTCCCTTCCCCAATTAGCCGACGCGAGCTAGAAACCCCAAACCCTCAACCCGATGCCAACGCCCCTGCCGCCTTCTCCGACTCCAGCGCCTCCGCCTGCACCCAGGCGCCATCACCAGCACCCAATCTCGACCCCTCCTCCGTTCAAGCAAAAAAGTGAGCTTTCTATTTTATTTATTCTTTTTTTCCATGTTTTCTTATATATATATACGTGATTGGAAAGGAGATTTTGAAGTAGGAATCACATAAGATTAGAAAAGGAATTTTTTTTATATGAAAAACATTATAAAAATATGATTTTTACCATATAGAGTTGAAAATAAAATTGCGATTTTTATATATAGAGATTTGAAGTATAAGAATATGATTTTGGTTAGTATAAAAATATGACCTTTGTTAGTAGAAAAATAAAAAGATTAGAGCTTTATAAATAAAAAGATTTTTAAAGTAGAAAATTTTGAATTTTTATATAAGAAAAGCTCGAATTTTTGTATTAGAAAAGTTTGAGTCTTTAACTATGAAAAGATAATATTTTTAATTAGGAAAAGATAATATATGTGAAAATAGAAAGGTTAGATTGTTATATATGAAATAGCGAAGTAAATATCTGATTTTGATATATTTGAATAGCGATAAAAATATGATTTTTACATATATAAAGATGTGATTTTTATTTATGAAGTTAACGATATAAAAATATAATTTTTATATAGAAGGAAGCGTTGTAAAAATATAATTTTTATATATGTATCGAAATAAAAATACGATTTTTATTTATAAAGTGGTGATATAAAAATATGATTTTTACATATAAAGATTTGATTTTTATTTATATGTATAACAGAAGAAAGAAGTGATTTTTATTATATATTTAGCATTGAAATAAAAATGTGATTTTTATAACGTTGAAATAAATATGTGATTTTTAATATGAACAGCGTATAGAAGACTACGTTGGCATTGCAAACAAATCTGAATTCAAACCATTCAGAGATAAAAAAAATGGCGGAGTGGATCCCAAAGGTGAGAACTTCTCACTGAAAGTATTTTTATTCAGTTATTTGTTTATAACTGCATATATGAACTGTTTCCCCGTCGTCCACAGACCATGGACGACTTGTGTGTTTGTTTGATTATATTGTGTGTGATTGTTTGGTTTGATTGGATTATTCGTTTGAATTTGGTTGTTGGGAATGAAATGGAATTGATTAAAATTGGTATGTGTATGGCGTGGGCCATTATTAGACTGGGGATAAGACGAAGCCTTATCCCGTTTCTAGTATTGTGCCGTTATGCCGCTGAAATTTTCTAAAATATGTTAGAAGAATGAAAAAATCATTTTTATTAGATAAATGAATAAAATAAAATATTCATTTACAAATCAGACGATTTGTTTATGTACACCCATTTGACTGATATTGATTGGGACGATAAATTTTACACATCGCCCAGCTGCACAAATAAAAATCCGTGTTTGTTGATTGAAACCCCACACGGGTGTTGGGAGGATATTTTACGTACACTAATCCTAATTGTTTAGTTGTATGTCGATCGATTGGTTGACAGGCTGTTGTAAGCGTTAATTATTTATAATTAATGCTTATGCAGTTGTGTGGTGCACTCTGGATGATGGTTGATTATTTATTGTTGCTATTATATACGTGTGTTGTATGGAATCCATATAAATAAAATTATATGGTATTTGATTGGGCCCCATTCAAATTTGGAAGATAAAGAATATTTTAAAATAATGTTCAGAAAAGGATTAAATAATATTCATGTGTTGAAAATAAAATATTCATGTGTTGAAAATAAAATATTCATGTGTTGAAAATAAAATATTCATGTGTTGAAGATAAAAGTATTAATGTGTTGAATAAAATAAATATTCATATGTTGAATAGAAAATTCATGTGTTGAACAAAATATTTAAACAATAAAAATATCATTTTTATTGAAGACATAAACCATATAAAATATTCATGTGTTGAATAAAAGTCGTGTTGATTAGATTAACGCCATTTTTGACGTGGAAGATATTTATATCGATTTTATTCATTTTTATAATGAATATTTAAAAGGAAGTCATTTCAAAATATAATGTTTTGAAAATATTATCATTTATATATTAATGATATGGAATATTCGATTTTGATTTGAAATTGAATATGAAGTTGAAATCGTTTTTAAAACGAAGTTAAAACGATTTATAAAATACGTTTTGAATTGAAATCGACGAAATATATATAATATATATTATATATATTAATGTCCTGAATAGAACGCGCCGCACCGCGACCGTTCGCGAATTTCGACCATTGGCTTCGAATAGACGTTACGGGAGATCCAACTGTCGGATTCTCCTAAAACCGAAACCGTTGGGTTCGTATCGAAAAGGGCTTTCCAACGAATATGAGAAGTTTGAAATCTAACGGTTGGATTTGGAATTATGTCCAAATAAAATTTGGAAAAGTTCGCTGTAAGTGCAGTTCGATGGCCGTTTATTGAAATCGACTGTACGGGCCTTGATAAAATTATTAAAAATATCAATAATTTGTGTAAAATCATAATATATGAATTAGAAAGAACTGGGATGAAAAATTTCCACATTTGTAAGGATAAAAATATATTTTTATCGAAATGAACTAGTTTATAACTAGAAATCAGTTAAGATGAATGGTTTCCTGGGTATTGATCTGATGTTGGTTTCGGCCTTCGGGGTTAATATTTGGGGAATTGTTCTCTGACAAATTTATGGTTAGAGACTGATAAAATGGAATGTGATTTTGGGTTTATCGTGAACCGTGCTTTAAATGACATTGGTTCTTTAACCCAGTCAAAGACAGGATAAAATTTTTCCCAAGTTATATAATCATTAACATTGATTTTTGGGAAGATTAATACTAAGTGGAGTTTTAATGATTCTTTAATCAGATTGAAATGATCGAGAATGGAGTATCACCAGTTTTTCTCCAAGCGATAGTTAAATCTTTAATTAGATTTGAACGTGTAATGGTAATTAAATTTACCGATAACACCGTGGTGTTAGATATGAAGTATTACCGGTTTTGGATCATGGGATATATAGGTTGGGATTGGGAAATTTAAAAAATAATTACTTCGGTAAGGATCGATAATCCCGACTAGTTTGGAAAACCATAATATGGTTTGAAATGATATTCAAAGGAATATTAAAGAATAAATTTTAAAGAATTTATCTTTGATAAAATTAATGGGAACCTTTCCCTAATAATGTGAATATTTAAATAAAAGAATATTCTGAATTGGAATGAGGCGTATGTTGTGTTTGTGTAACACTTGTTTATTATATATGCGAGTTATTCAGAAAGGCCGGGTATATACCCATTCTGAATAACTGATACGACGATAAGTCGAAGATGAAGACGGTGGTTGAAGACCGGAGGTCTTCACATCGTTTGGATGATTCCTGATGATCTTGATTGGGCCGTACACCCAAGAGGAGGGAATAAGTTGGTGATCGTCCGGACGTACTTGGAGATCGATGGATATGCGAGGTACAAGGTGCCTCCGGTTTCGTTCAGACCCAGAACGGACTTGTAAATGGACTGTGTGTCTGACATTGGATATCATTCTATGTGATTGGTGGATATCGGTTGCATGGAATGGTTTGCCTGTGTGGCATGCTAAGATGCAAATGATCAAGGCTTCTGTTGAAAAGCAAAGTCTTGTGGTTGATGATCAAAGCACGGCCTTTGTGGTATCGCTTTGTGTAGCGTTAATTCGCGAGCCTCACACCCCGGTGTGAACCAAAAACTGGAGAGGACCTCAGGGAGGACATGCGTTTTCTTCTAGCTAGAAGTGGCGTCAGTGGTTTACAAGCTCTGACGAGTTTGACTTATGTGGTTGTTGGAATGCGAGGCGCCTCGGTAATATCGGTCGATCCGGGACCGATGGAGTCATTGGACTCATTTACGCCCCATAGGGCAGGGAAATGCAGTGTTCAGGCATTTTAATCCACATCGAGTGGACCGGCCCTAACGATCCAAGGGACGATGCGTTCTGTTCCTGAGACTCGGGCTAGACAGTCTCGAATCGGTGAGGACTATCTTTTGCCTCGGTTCACAGATGGAAATCCAACTTCCAATACGAGCTTTGCGATTTTAGTTGTACACCTATATATGGCGACATAGTGGTATGGGGCATTCATGCCGCCTATATTTGATACTTATGATTGAAATTGATTTCTTCACTTATAGTAATAATAAAAGATGAAATTTAGCGTATCAAGCATTCTTTGGCTATTATAAGGTAAAACCCTATCCTCCGGCTTGCGTTGCATTGTGTGATGGGACCTGGGTCTTATAATAGCTTCATTGTTCTTTATTTAGCATTGTGTTGTTTGTTTAATGCATTGGTATTCTTGGGAGGAAACTCGTTCCGTGTTATACGACGTGGTCCCTTGATTTACCTAACTTTAAAGTAAAGATTAATAACTGTATTAGTTCTCACACCTGTCACATGACTGACCTGGAGTTTATTGTTTTAACCTAAACTATGGGTGCCCTTATTTTCCGCACGGGCAGCTAGTAGTTTTGGTTTTGCAGATTTATATTCACAGGATCCTGGTTTATAGCTGAAGTGATATTCGGAAAGCTCTGTATCCGTGTATTTCTTTCAGTTATGTTTTGTATTATTTTTTCGCTGCAGTAATGTATTTAAATCTCTGATGTTTATCAAATGTAAATTATTTTTTCATACTATGTATATTCTTGTATTCTGATGGAATTGTTGTAATAAGTAATGAAATGTTCTTCTGTTTGTGTTCTGATTTGTCTTGTCCTCAAAGGAATCCGTGCTTTCCTCCACGGGGATGTTCGGGTCGTGTCAGTTTGGTATCAGAGCTTTGGTTTACAGAGCTCGAGAACAAGGCATATTAGAACCGAATGAAAGAATTCATCAGAGATTGGATTAGTAATATCCAATAAGAATGGCCCGTTAGAGATGGGATCAGCAGTTTCCTAGAATGAGCCGGAAGAGTGTTATTTATGAAATAAAAGTGAAAACAAATTTTGTGCTGAAAATAAAATCCAATTATACGTATTTGAATATTTTATTTGTATTGAATTTGGACAATCCAATATATAAAGATTTTGCATATACGCCTTGCAAACGTGTATTCGAAGTTTTTATATACTGGATAGATATAGAATCACACTCTAGTCGCCCGGAGATGATTCTGATGATCGGTGCGCCATCATCAGAGTTTATGTTCGAGTTTCGAAAGTGGGATATCTATATATTTCCATTAGGCTGGTGTGAGAACCAAAACTAGAAATGGTTTATTGTTGTGATTTGGCATCGAAAACATGATTTTGACTATATATGTAAAAGATACATGCTTGAAAATCTAATCATCTAATTGATTGCTGGTTGTGTTGGTTGATTATTAGTTTCACTAATTATATTAATGAAACCAATATGAACAGAAATGGTTAACATTAGCCAAATTTTATCAAATATTTAACTATATTGAAAATTTGGTTGAAATTGCATGCACATACATGTATATACATTGAACAGGTCATAGCAAGGAGGCTAGAGAAGAGGAATAAAATTGTATGCCCGACAAATAGGTACATGTTTATAAATTTATTGGGTGATGATGATTTTATGAGCCGATTGGCTAGCCGCTTGGCTAGCCGCTTGGCTTTTTCTTTTTCTTTTTGAGATGAGAGGGCCTGTGTGGCAGTTTGGGGATTTTCCCGATGCTCCCGGTACAAAGGAGGTTATGGCGAAATTTTTCGAAAATTTAGGGTGTAAGCCAAATTTTTGAAAATTTTGAAAAGTTCTTAGAAACTGAAAAGTTGAAGAACTTAAGACATAATGAAAATAATGAAAGTTGAGTTGGTTAGTTAAACAACTTTCAGCTTCGTTCGTTTTCGAGGACAAAAAGATTTTAAGTTGGGGAGATTGTAACGACCCAGAAAATCAGAACCAATTTAAAATTTTTATTTTGGCAATTTTAATTAATTTTGAATATTTAAAATGGTTTACTTTAAATAATAACGATGGAAAATTTATTTTCGATGAAGTTAAAATGAATAAATTTATTTTCGACGAAGTTAAAATGAATAAATTTATTTTAATTATATAACGAGCCTGAAATGGCGCGGTAGTTCGAAAATTCGATTTCTAATTTCAAATGAATATATAGAATTCATTTTAAGTCAGAATTGGACGAAACAAGAAATATTTGAATCTGTTTAATCATATCTTTCTAACGGATGTAAGAAACTGAGATTTCACTTCAGAAGTTGAAAGATATGTCCAGTTTAAAATTCAGAAAAGTCCCTTGGAATTTATGTATATATTAATATTAGGTTGGAACCCGTGCTTCGCACATGGATAGTATTGGGAGAAGTTGAAGTTGAAATCTTCATAAGAATCGTACATGTTGTGGCTTGTGCTAAGCACATGTGTAACATGGGATAATCATTTTAATACTGTAATATATCGATGAGTTTTACTCACATTGGTGTGTCATTGAGTTATGGTTACATTGGTGTCTATACTGTAATATATTATCAACCTCGTTCATGTTACCTGAATGTTATTCCATTTAATTTTGTTTCGTAATGGTTAGTTTTGTTTCATAATTGTTAATTTTTTAAAATGATTAATTGATGCTAGTGAAATTGGATTTTATCGCCGTTAGCAATCGGTGTATTTCATTATCACAAAAGGAACATCCTATAAGACTTGTTGACTTATAATTTACTTATCCATGAATTCATTCCCTCCTCTTTTACTTTGACGTTTATGCTGAAATAGGGTTATCATTTATACCCATATTTGAAAATATGTATCTATCCAACTCCATGAATATTAAAAATGAATTTTTATAGCTTTGTTCATTATCAGCACGCAGAACACGTGCTTTTTAGTAATATCATCCATACAAATATATATCAATTAGGGACAAAAAAGCCAAATCTATCTAGTTATAATTATATGTACATTTCACGTCAAACATAACCGTAGTTTGCTTCTTTAACATTTTTTTGTCCTTTTCAAAAATACAGCTTGCTAATATGTAAATATCAACGTTCACTTCTTTAGAACTTTATGATTTCTTTAATACATGATCGCACTTAGAATACACAAGTAGAATCAATACCAAGTGAAGCTTAAACTTCAATTCTAATTACATTCTCAATAGTTGTTTCCTTAGGACTATATAAATACTGAATAATCACATGTTGATCAAGATAGTATATACATTCGAAACCCATTATTATCATTATCTGGAGCAATCCTGCATCCCAATTAGAGCTGTTATGATAATGGTAAATTTACTATCAGTCGATCAGTGACTATTTTTAATTGAGATCGGTATACCAGTTAAAACAGTATGGTGACGGTAAATTTAACATTTTTAACGTTAAATTATAGGTAGAATTTCTTCAATATCAGCGGTAACGGTAATTTTACCACTTAATTTAAAATATATGTATAATCATCTAATATGCTTTTACTATATGCATTTAGTACCAAATAAATAATTAAATTTAGTTCAATAATTAGATGAAATAATTCCAATTGCACTTATTTTCCTTTTCATTTATGTTTTTTTTATAAACTAACACTACATATATATTATAATAAAGATGCACTGTATAGAAAAAACATGTCAATATATAAACTTTGATTGGCATACAGTAATTTACCATTACCAGTGAAATGGTTACCAAATTATCGAGTATATCAGTCTTCGGTATTATCAGTCGATCGGTAACGGTAAGTAATTTTGGCTTACCAGTAAAAAGGGTACGGCAACGGTATTTGTCAAATGGTAACGGTAACCATTACCATAACCCTAATCTGAAGGATGCGAGACCAGTGGCGGATCTAGCCTTTAGTTTCAGGTAGGGCCAAAATAAAATGTTTTATCCCACATCACCTAACCAACTTTAAGTGTTCTGGTATATACATGAGTAAGCTTAATATCTTCTCAAAATATGGTATAACTTGGTCCAGTAGCTGCATGCAAAACCCAGGTATGGCCAAACTATCAGCTCTAGGTAGAGCAAAAAACTTACGCCTGGCTATTTTCTGCTTGGTTTTCATTTTTTGACATAGGGCAGTGGCCCTACCTTGCCTATAGGTAGATCCGCCCCTGTGCGAGACGTCCTAAAATAATAAAATTTTGAAAACCTTGTTATAAAATAGGTTTTATGCATACGTTAATCACACTATCATACTACATCTATGTTCTAAAGTATTACATGTTACATTTTGCACAAAAAATGCAAATAGCCTTTGCATCACATGAAAGTTAATGTTTCTATATCGTGGACCACTGTCTCGTTTTTTATTTTTTAGATGCTCATATGCATCCTATCGTTTCTGTCTCTCATCCCAAATGATGAAAGAGGCCCTGGCTACCTCTTTGAAGATCAATACCAAACTCTTTCATTTAATCGTGAAACTACCATGATCACTACCAGACTTACTTAGAAACAAAGATTGATATCAAAGTAAACAACAAAGCATGATTTACAACAAAGAAAAAATGAATAGAGCAATGACTGAAATTGCCACAATAGAACCTGATTCCCACATATCTCTCAATTTTTCAGCAGGTAAGCAGATAAGCATCATTTGATAGTGAAACCGGGGGAACGAACAACCAAACCAGAATATCATAGTCCAAGATAACTCTTAGACAGGCTACTTTGCTAGCATTCCTCAATCGAGCATCTTTATAGGTCATTCATAAAACTGGATACCCAAATCAACTCATGTGCAGTAAAATTCCAGGTATGGCAGCAGGATCAAGCTCCAAACAGATCTTTACTACCCCCTCCCTCATCAGTAAGCTTGAATGAGGGTATTATATGGGAGAATTTCAAGCGCTCAGTAAGCGGAATCTCTATTGCTTTTTCTAAGTTATAGACCCTTATGAAAACACAGTTGTATCCCTTCACTTTCTCAGTACCCATACTTTAAACATGTAGCTATCTAAATCCACAACTTCGACCAAATCAAAATCCCATTTTTCCAAATCAGAAAGTACCCACTTGGGACTCCAGTTCTTATAAAGAGCCCAATTTTCACCAATACATAGATATACGCTGTAAGGTGATTTTTCATCGGATGAACATGTGTGCACAATATGAGAAAATGCATCTGGTGATTCTAATATTATAGCTTCTGGGTTAATGACATATGTCCCACAGCCAATGGGCAACTGTTCGCTTAACCATTATTTCCGATCCTCTTTTTCATCACAACCCTCGAGGCCAAGTTATGTGTAATTTAAATTCTTTTTTCTCGATCTTCGTTATCCCACCATAATAGTTCGACTTTCTGTTTACCTCGTTATAAAGTGCCCAAATTTGACCTTCCCTAAATTTATCAGTCGTCCTATCATTTTCAAAACCATGCAACTCTGACTTAGGGTACAGGTACCAATTTGGATCATCCAGTGGCTCTTTTGCACCATTTTGCTCTTTGTTACCCAAGGAGTTGTGTAGTATTGTTTTCTCTAGAATATTATTTGAAATTTGCAGGTTTGACTTCTGAGTACCAATGTTAACAGAAGGAAAATTTTCAGCAAAATTCAAAGCTAAAGAGGTACTACCAAGCTCTAAGCAGTCAGGTAGAACACCTTCTCTTTCATGACCTTTCATTTGGTATGAAGGAATCCTATGTGAAAACTGAAGCATGTTGGTCAGTTCTATATCGAACGTTGACCCATTATCTATAACTTGCATGAACAAACTAACAAAACCTTGTATCTTAACTAAACATGCAACAGCAATGTAAGGACCAGTCGAGAAATCTGAGAGTACTTCAACTACTTCATACTCATACTTCCTATAGCTACTGGAATTATCCGATCTCCATCCAATGTCCTAGTTCTCGAAAAATGTCCAAATCTCAGCTTTTCTAGGATATATTATATATGTATTCTTCTTAAGAATACTCCTGTTCCAGGTCATCATGTGTGAGAACATTAGAAGCTCCTAGCTATGCGCTCAGTATTTCCCACTTTGAGGTTCCCTACTCTAGTGGGTTGATCATTGCGGAACCAAAGAGCCTCTGCTTTATTTATGGTCTAGTATTCCAACCAGATGAATCACACCATGAATTTGGAGCATAGACTTCTCTAATCAATGCATAGAATCGAGGCATTGCTCTACATTATCATATATTGCCCAAATTTGATTCGCAACAAACTTACTCTCTTCCCTATCCTCTCCAAAATCACAAAATTCAGGATCAGGATAAGAGCTAAGTCTTCTTTAAATGAATCCAACAATGTTAATCAATACCTGTAATATGTATGTAATATATCATTTAAATGAGAAATAGTTGAATCTAAACTAATTAAAAATAAATATACCTAAGATCATCATAATTGATGAATTATTCAGCAAATAGCAATCAAGTACAACAACATGGAGTAACTAACATATTGGATTGAATATATGGTATACTTAACAAACCAACATGTAGAGTAATGCAGTAAACCACATTGTGTTTCAATATTAATGTTAACTGCTTAAGAACAAGTGAGTTGATCTCTCAGCTGCATTAAGTAAGCTTTCATACCATGTCAAAATAATTATATTTTAAATAATATGTTAGTACCTTGAAAATTAAAAATATCTTGCATCCTGAGGCATCCAAACTTGCTAGAGCCAAATCTCTTATCTTGAGACTTATAAAAGTTGTGTTGGTACCAAAATCATCAAAAATTTCTAGACCCTATTCAAATAATTTAGAATCAAACAGTAGTTTTGGCAAAACTATTTGTTATTTTTTCTTAGCATTACCATTTTAGTAGCTTTAATTAACCAAATTCAAAATTTTATTAAAAACTTGCACATTCAGATAGCTAGAAGACATTTATCTAGGAATTGAAACAAAGCACTTATATCGAGTTCAGGGTAACTTAAAAATGATCTTTTTTTTTACTTCACTCGGTGATTTTTTGGTTTTTTAGTGGACAACTTAGTCTAGGATAAATGTCTAAGGAAACTTAGCCGGACTGCTTATTGAAGGAAACAGATGTAAAAAGGGAAACATTGTACGTACTAAAATATTTGTTCTTTGTGCCTATTGCTCCACAAAAAAATAAAAAATAAAAATAAAGGGCATCTATCCAAATTATTTGGGAAAACAACTAATCAACATGGGGAAATCTTGGCCGAGAACACAGATTTTGGAACTGGTAACTTAGAGGCCAAAACAGATAACTATCGTATAAGATGTTATAACATGGAACTCTTAGTAATGGAACCAGTCAACAAATTCAAAAATCCATATTCTCTAGGATTATTAGTATAAACTATAGTACGAAATGTATAAACTGCTGTATTAAAATTGTAAAATGTAACTCTTAGTCACTGAACCAATTAACCAATCTAGAAAACTAAGTTATCTTGGAGTTGTAGCATAAGCTATTGTACACAACATATAAACTGGTGTATAAATTGTAGGATGTACTATGAATATAGAACCAATCAAAATATCTAAAAAAAACTAATTTGTGTTGGAGTTTTAGTTATATAAAATGTTGGACTCCTTCATATTAAATTTAATGCAACTCAAGCATGGACCTCTTATAACATAACCTGGTATACTTGTTTATATTTCCAAAGAATAACAGGGTATTTTCAAAACATATTTTCCAAAAATCTGTTACCATTCCATCCTCAATGGTTGTAAATAAATTTAAAGTAAATAAAAATTAAATGATCTTATGATTTTCAGCATTACAGTGGAAGATTAATGATTCCTAAAGAATATTTTTCAATGTGAACAGCCCAGTTCGAATCATGAATGAATAGTAGAGCATCAAAGAAAGAAAATAGTAACACTGTAGTGAAGATATATTGTAAAGAACTCATTCGTAAGAGTCGATAATGGTAATACGATTTAATCAAATGGCCTATATTAAAAGAAATGCTGAATTAAAATAACGATACAACTATATAGTAAAATGGAAGTGTATTGGTGTCATTTTATCTTAAAGTTATAGCAAAATTGAATATGTGAACTATAAGAACGTAAAAGCATATAATATTAAAATGGCTATAAAAATGACTCATAATTTAGGACATCACAGAATATTCCAATTGAAATAGGTCCTTCTCTAGTATTGAAATAGTTGGGAAATAAATACCTTTCATCTAGTTTTTTTGCAATTAGTTGCATCTGAAGAAATCAACATCTTAGACATCAAATAGTCATAACCCAACAATTACAGTAGAAACTACAAAAATAATTACATGCAAACTTTTGTAATTTTAATTATACTGGCTATAACAAATATCATTGTCATTTCATCTGTGGTATTTGAAATAAATCAAACCTACCAACTATGATTACCAACATCAACAGACAGTCCACACAAAGTTAAAGAAATTTATGAATAAGTCCATAATACCATTGTCAAAATCAGGAAGAAATATAATAATTAAATAAAATAAATGAAGGAAAAAAATAGAGAAAATCAACACAGTGAAAGAAGAAGAAATAATTTCGCATTACGAATTAAGAAGGCATGAATCCTCCAATGGAGAAGGGGAGCCTCTGTCAATGTGGCATCACCATCGCCGTTGTAACAGGTTTTATGTCTTCTTCTAGTAGATTGCAATTGGTTGTTTCGTAAGTCATCATAGGTAATTATTTTAGTCAATGGTGGGTCGGTGCTTGTTGGAAATGTTTTACAAACATTATGTGAATTATTAAAAATGATTGAATAAGTGTATGAATGGCTCCTATGTTTGAGTAGTCCCACATCATGGGATTATAGGGAAGAGGCAAGGATTTATACTTGTTTCTAAGAAGTCATGTTGGGGCCTTGGGCTCCCAATACATGTATTGTTGTGAGGAGGGAGACCATGCATCATGACCACCACAAACGCGCGCGCAACCGACCGACTCGACCCGACCCGGCCCGGTTCGGTTCGGGCTCGGGCTCGGGCTTTGTGGTGTAGGCACTTATATTTTTGGACCATAAAACTTAGTTGTTTTCGAACCGTTTTTTTATGGAAAAATTATTTTGCGCACCGATATTTATTCTGCAACGGAAAAGTTTTGCAACGGTAAAATAATTAATCCCCCCCGAAATTTTAGCAGATCCGATATTTTCTCCCAAAACCTAATTCTCGTTCTATATATACTATTTTATCTGAGACGAGAAAAATACCGAATCTTATATTCTCTTCTTCTCAGCCGCCATTAAAACTTCTAAGAAATTTCGAGCAGTATTTTTCCCGAAAGTGCAAATCTGCACTGATTTGTGTGTGCAAGCAAATCAGTTACTACTTTAGAGGCTGTTTTATCCTAGAGGCGGCGGCGAAGGAACGAATTGGTTTGCACCTCTGACCAAATCACCGAATCGTCTTCAAGAAAGCGACCTAGTCCGCGACTCAGCCATTATTTTCCAACAATTTGAAGACGAACTGAAACAATGGCCTCGAACTCAACCATGGACGATTCTGCTCCTCCCTCTGCTTTTCACGGCCCTCTGGTGACTGCTGCTCCTTTCAAGTTCGAAGGTTTGCATTTCAAGCGCTGGCGTCAGAAGAAGGAGTTCTTCCTCACGATCAGGAAGGTGGTGGCTGCTCTGACTGCTGAAAAACCGCAGCTACCAGACAAGCCTGACGAGACTGATGCAGCAAAGATGGCATCATGGACTGAACAGTCAAAGCAACTGCAGACCTGGACTGAACAGGATTACTTATGCAAGAATTTTATACTGAATGGACTGAGCGATGATCTGTATGATTATTATAACTCAGATGAAAAGATGGCAAAGGAGATCTGGGAAGCACTAAAGAAGAAATATGACACAGAGGAGGCAGGGGCAAAGAAATACGATGTAAGTCGCTACCTAAAGTATCAGATGACTGATGACAGATCGGTAGAGATGCAGTCTCATGAGCTTCAGAAAATAGCTCATGAGATCATCTCCGAAGGTATGGTCTTGGACGAACAATTTCAAATTGCTGTTATCATTGACAAATTACCCCCTAGCCGGAAAGATTTTAAGAACACTTTGCGACATAAGACTAAGGAATTTTCCTTAGAGAGCTTGATTACACGCCTCCGTATTGAGGAGGAAGCACGCAAGCAAGACCAGAAAGAAGAGGTGCTGATTGTCAATAACAACAGCACTAAGAAGACCACTCCCGCTGTTCTGAAACCAAATCAGAAATCATTTAAGAATCAGAACAGGCGCAACAAACAGAATGGGAATCCGCAAGGAAACCCAAAAGGACAGCAGAAACCAGCGCAAAAGAATGACTCTGGACAGTTGTTTCTATGTTACAACTGTGGAAAACCAGGTCATATGGCATGAAAGTGTCGGAACAGGCCAAGCTCTGCACCGCAGGCTAACCTGACTGAGGAGCCTCTTACGGCTATGGTTACTGAGATTCATCTTGTTGGTGGATCAGAGGGCTGGTGGGTAGATACTGGTGCTTCACGCCATGTCTGCTATGATCGTGCCTTGTTCTCTACATACACGGCTGCTGAAAATCAGAAAGTGCTGTTGGGAGACTCTCACACCACTACAGTTGCGGGGATTGGAAACGTGGAACTCAAGTTCACCTATGGAAAAAATGAAATTCTGAAAGATGTTATGCACACTCCAGAGATAAGAAAGAATCTGGTCTCTGGCTTCCTCCTTAATAAGGCTGGTTTCACTCAAGTTATTGGGGCTGATTTGTACACTCTTACTTATAAGGGAACTTTTGTGGGAAAGGGTTATGCTTGTGAGGGTATGTTTAAACTGAATGTTGAATCTAATAAAGTGACTACTTCTGCTTACATGTTGTGTGATTTTAATATCTGGCATTCTAGATTATGTCATGTTAATTATCGAATTATTCGTAATATGAGCACCCTAGATATGATACCTAAAATGACAGAATCTGAATCTGATAAATGTGAATTTTGTACACAAGCTAAAATCACAAAGAAACCTCACAAATCTGTTGATAGAGTTTCTGAACCATTAGACTTGATTCATTCTGACATATGTGAACTTGATGGCACTTTAACTAGACAGGGACATCGTTATTTTATCACTTTTATTGATGACTGCTCTGATTTCACATATGTATATCTTATGAAAAATAAAAGTGATGCTTTTGACATGTTTAAAACATTCAAAACTGAGATTGAGAATCAAGCAAATAGAAAAATTAAGAGACTTCGTAGTGATAGAGGAACAGAATATGAATCTAATTCTATTCTGGATTTCTATAAACAACATGGTATAGTACATGAGAGAACTGCACCCTACTCACCTGAAATGAACGGTAAAGCAGAAAGGAAAAATAGGACCTTTACCGAGCTAGTAGTTGCCATATTATTAAACTCTGGTGCAGCAAAACATTGGTGGGGGGATATTTTATTGACTGTATGCTACGTTCTGAATAGAATCCCTAAATCTAAGAATAAAATTTCACCTTATGAAATTTTAAAGAATCATAAACCCAATGTCTCATACTTTAGAACTTGGGGTTGTTTAGCATATGTTCGCATCCCAGACCCTAAGAGAATAAAATTGGCAAGTAGAGCATATGAATGTGCATTTATAGGCTATGCTATTAACAGCAAAGCATATAGATTTTATGACCTTAATGCACATAATATAATTGAATCAAATGATGCCGACTTTTATGAAACTAAATTTCCTTTCAAATTAAGGAATAGTGGGGGCACTTCAAATATGCCTATTAGAACAGAACTTAATGAAAATTCTGAAGCTGAACCTAGAAGAAGTAAAAGAGCAAGAACCATAAAAGACTTTGGTTCAGATTTTTGTGCTTTTACTATTGAGGAGGATCCTATAAACCTCCAAGAAGCCTTATCTTCTTTAGATGCCGATTTCTGGCAAGAGGCTATAAACGATGAGATGGATTCTTTAGAATCCAATAAGACTTGGCACTTGGTAGATTTACCCCCCGGTTGTAAGTCTATAGGCTGTAAATGGGTACTTAAAAAGAAATTAAAACCTGATGGCACTATAGATAAATATAAAGCACGACTAGTAGCTAAAGGTTTTAAACAAAAGGAAAATATAGACTTCTTTGACACTTTTTCACCTGTAACTAGAATAACATCCATTCGGGTATTAATCTCACTTGCTTCCATTCATAATTTACTTATACACCAAATGGATGTTAAAACTGCTTTTTTGAACGGTGAATTAGACGAAGAAATTTATATGGACCAGCCTGAAGGATTTGTAGTACATGGTCAAGAACATAAAGTATGTAAATTGGATAAATCATTATATGGTTTAAAACAAGCACCTAAACAATGGCATGAAAAATTTGATAACTTAATCATTTCAAATGGATTTAAAGTTAATGAAAGTGACAAATGCATTTATTACAAATCTGAGAATGACATTTGCACTATTATATGCCTTTATGTAGATGACCTACTCATTTTTGGGTCAAATATTCATGCCATAAACTCAGTCAAATCCTTATTAAGTGTCAATTTTGATATGAAAGATCTAGGTGAAGCGAGTGTAATCCTTGATATTAAGATTACTAGGTCAGAAAAGGGAATTTCTTTGGACCAATCTCATTACATTGAGAAGATACTAAAGAAATATAATTACTTTGACTGTAAACCTGCAAGTACGCCATATGATCACAGTGTAAAGTTATTTAAGAACACTGGTGAAGGTGTAAGACAGTCTGATTATGCGAGCATCATTGGCAGCCTTCGGTATGCCACTGATTGTACTAGACCCGACATTGCCTATGTCGTGGGATTATTGTGCAGGTTTACCAGTAGACCTAGTATAGAGCACTGGCAAGCTATTGAAAGGGTAATGAGATACCTTAAACGAACCATGAACCTTGGATTACATTATGAAAGGTTTCCAGCTGTACTTGAAGGATATTCTGATGCAGACTGGAATACCTTATCTGATGATTCTAAAGCGACCAGTGGCTACATATTTAGCATCGCTGGAGGAGCTGTTTCTTGGAAATCCAAGAAAAAGACTATTTTGGCTCAGTCTACTATGGAGTCTGAGATGATAGCACTAGCTACAGCTAGTGAAGAGGCAGAATATTTGAGAAATCTGCTAGCTGAGATTCCCTTATGGGAAAAACCGATACCAGCAGTGTTGATACACTGCGATAGTACCGCGGCTATTGCAAAAGTTCAGAACCGTTACTATAACGGTAAGAGACGACAAATACGTCGTAAGCACAGCACTGTTAGAGAACTACTTTCCACAGGTACCGTTAGAGTGGATTACGTACGTAGTGAGGAAAATTTGGCAGATCCTTTGACGAAAGGACTGTCCAGAGAGAAAGTCCATAACTCTTCCAAAAGAATGGGACTATTGCCCTTAGATTGTTGAGTCACGCACAATGGTAACCCGACCTAAATGACTGGAGATCCCAAGAACTAGGTTCAATGGGTAATAACAAGTTGTGTAGTGATATGAGTTGAACATGCTATTTAATAAACCAAGAAGCATGTATTCCTGAAGTGATTAGAGGATGAGTTAATAGAAACTCTTAATGAGATCTATACTCTATATGGAGTGGAGTACCTACCTTCAGGAGTGCTCTTGATAGACTCACCTTTGTGAATGTGGAAATGTGGCCGTTTCCTATGGAGTTTGGGCAAAACTTCTAGAGCATTCACTAAACTGGGATAGACGTGCAGGGCCATAAATGCACGGGCTTATCTGATTGCACTATAAAAAAGGTTGTGTGTGGTTTGATGTCAGGAATAGAGTTCAAGACTACGTGTCACTCTAGTAAAAACTGAATCTTACTCACTATGCAAAGGTTCAAGTCCTTGGACACCTTTGTTTATGCACAATCTTATGTTTTTTAAGAAACTGCTCGAAAATATTTTTAAAAATTCAAGTGGGGGATTGTTGGAAATGTTTTACAAACATTATGTGAATTATTAAAAATGATTGAATAAGTGTATGAATGGCTCCTATGTTTGAGTAGTCCCACATCATGGGATTATAGGGAAGAGGCAAGGATTTATACTTGTTTCTAAGAAGTCATGTTAGGGCCTTGGGCTCCCAATACATGCATTGTTGTGAGGAGGGAGACCATGCATCATGACCACCACACACGCGCGCGCGACCGACCGACTCGACTCGACCCGACCCGGCCCGGTTCGGTTCGGTTCGGGCTCGGGCTCGGGCTTGGGCTTTGTGGTGTAGGCACTTATATTTTTGGACCATAAAACTTAGTTGTTTTCGAACCGTTTTTTTATGGAAAAATTATTTTGCGCACCGATATTTATTCTGCAATGGAAAAGTTTTGCAACGGTAAAATAATTAATCCCCCCCGAAATTTTAGCAGATCCGATATTTTCTCCCAAAACCTAATTCTCGTTCTATATATACTATTTTATCTGAGACGAGAAAAATACCGAATCTTATATTCTCTTCTTCTCAGCCGCCATTAAAACTTCTAAGAAATTTCGAGCAGTATTTTTCCCGAAAGTGCAAATCTGCACTGATTTGTGTGTGCAAGCAAATCAGTTACTACTTTAGAGGCTGTTTTATCCTAGAGGCGGCGGCGAAGGAACGAATTGGTTTGCACCTCTGACCAAATCGCCGAATCGTCTTCAAGAAAGCGACCTAGTCCGCGACTCAGCCATTGTTTTCCAACAGTGCTCATATAAACTTGGATTAGAAATGACAAAGAGAAAAGACGAACGGTTATGATGTGATAAGTGAACAGACGAAAACTGCACCTGTCTCCTCATTTGAGCCTTGAAAAAATGAAAAGAAACGGACCTATAGCATGGCAGTATCAAAAAATTATTTTGTGGATTCTCCTTTCCTATTTAAGTAATAGATAGGAAAGTAAATTGGAGTCAGAACTTGAAAAATGCAATGTATAAATGAAAATTAGAGGTATATAGAATTCTTGGAAGTAGATATGTTAGAACAATTGGGCTAGTATATTCTGTGAACCACAATACAATATTGGGTCAGAAATAGCAAGTTTGTAAGTGGATGATATCAAGTAAAATTGTAAAAGACTTGACCAACTAAAATTAAGAAGATTATATACAGAAAGATAAATTTTAGGTTCAGTTGAAAGTTTATTTGGGCATAACATAAAACTTATAACCTACCCGAATTAATTTTTCTAACTCCTACATTATATAATGTACACATACTGACATGTTGAATTTTCTAAGTTAGATATAGTATGAAACTTTGACGGTAGAAAACTAATGTCCCAATATTTGCTTTGATTCTCAATCAAAAATTGATGTTCCATTTGCATTAAAAAAATAATGTACATATTACACTGAAACGCTTCCACCATTGACGTAATGTTAAGATTTGAAAAAAAGATCAAGGTAAATTAATACGTTGATCCCTTTTTATGAATTTTACGTATCCGAACATTAATGACTACCCAATCATGTTTAACTATCATGTGAGTACTAATTAAATAGAACATAAATATTCAGTGATTCATTATATTTCCATATCGTGAATTATGGCCCAAATTGTAAATTCATAATTCTTCTTCAAAAAAAAAAGTTTTATATGAAGAAAGAGTGGGATATTCTTTATTTTTGAGTTTCATTAAAATTCGTTATCAACTTGTACACATAATTTGCACATAGACCCATTTTTTTGATAAAAATTAAATTACTTGAATTATTTCTAAAATTGAGTATATGATACAGTGAATACCTGTTTTTATTACATGTTTGTAAACAAATTTAGTCTTTGTTGCTCCATATATGCAATACTATTGATTTTCATAAACGAAAATCTAGTTTGTAATTGATGAATAACTGATCGACGAAAAATTAGATGTAATAAACTCAAGTAAATTTTGCCTTATACGATTTTAACATGAACACATAAAGATATTGCCTATAACATTAGTTATAAAAGTTTAATTTGTTGATCCTCCCCAAAAACAAAAAACAATATAAGATTAACAATATAAAAATGGATCTTCTTGTTAGTTTTATTCACCTATTCATGGTTTTAATTAACAAATGTTTGTCTTTACCAAAGGAAGATTACAGGCATGCTATCATGTAAGCTAAACATCAGGTTGTTATGCTAATTTATTATTCTAGTTATAATGGAGTTGATATATCAGTTCCTGTTTTTTTATTCAGTAGGTGTAAGAGTACATAATGTAAGGAATGCAGGAAAAACAAATGTCTTATTGATTATCATAAATGTAGTTTGCAAGCATAACGGTATCATACAACGATTATAAAATGCAAATCGATGAGGGAAAAAAATTAAAATCTTCTTTTAATATATCTTATTAAAAGCTCAAGCAAAAAATTTAGCAATAAGTCCTTTCATTAATCTGTTCATGTAGATAATGAGTTTAGTTATTTTCAGAGGTTTTCTTTTTGTATGTTTATATATTGGGCCTGCAAAATTTCAAGATTGCAGCTTCGAAATCTGTGAAAATTTTTAATTCAAAATTAGTAAATGAAAGCAATGAAAAAGATGAAGAGGTAGAACAATGAAACAGTAATGAGAATAAATTTAGTGCTAGTTTTGTGAAGGTTGAAATTTAGTGTAGTTAGCTTGAAAACCAGATAACAATGTTATTGAATTTCGCATTAAAACAATAATAGCATTTAAAGTTAACCTCTTTGTGGTCTCTTTCTCTCTTTATTCATTGACTGCTATTTTGATTCCAAGGCGTCTATTTTGAAACTGGCAGCGAATAGCCACCCCAGGTGATCATGGACCTGAATAGCCACTCCTAAGAAGCAAGAGGCCTCGATCTGGAAATGGCTGCAAAGGTCGCATCTAATAATACATAATTTCATTAAATTAAACATAATATGACATAGTTCATTAATCAATCAACCTTAAAGTTGATATATTGGACTAAATCTTTAATGCAAATGGACTTCCTGGGGAATTAGTGAGATATTTGAAATATTAATGTTTGGAAGACAACAATAACATCTCTAGTATGTATCATATCTTATTAAGCAAATTAAATAATGAAGCAAATTTTTATTTAAGAGATTCAATAGCAAAGCATATTAAATAACAGACAGTAAATTGATGGAAATAATAAGTACACAGCTGAGCCTAATAAGATTTAAAGGTGAAAAGGTTGCCTTTATACTAATGAGCATATAAGAGACAGTACATTGATGGAAATACAAATTATAAAGCTGAGCCAATTAAGGTTTAAAGGTGAAAAAGTAGGCCTTTGTATTAAATTGACATTCCTCAAGCACAATTTAACTTGACTTTACAGACTTTTTAATGTGCGCTTTTCCACATGTCGCTTGTTTTCGGTACTCTTACTGTATTTACTGCAAGTGGCCAGGTCAGGGACATAGCAAAAACTAAGGACCGCCAGCTTCATCGTTGACGAAGACGAAAAAAAATGCTTTTACCAACGCTTAATACAAAAGAGATAGTCTGAACTAAGTATCAGGAAGTAAAACGCACAGATCCAGTTTAACATAAATTAAACCAATCAAGAAGTCATAACTTTTAGTTTCGAGGAATTTGTACTTATATATCCTGTTAATCTGCACCCTGTTAATATGCACGGACTCCCAATTTCACTAAATTCCACTAGTACATATTTGCTAACTTTGCAGACGGGCAAATCAATACGGGACATACACGTTGACACTTGACATGTAGTCATACTATGCATGGTGTTTATAGTACATAACTATATATTTATATATGTATCAACCGTCACAGATTTATACAAACTGGGTGCCCACCTTATCTGACCAGTAAACAAAGTGTACACAGATATATTTCTTACTGAAAATACATGATGGATTACAGGAAGAAAATCAGACTTTGTTTAATACCACATACATGGCCATGTATAAATGTACTTACTATATAGCATTGGCTATTTCATGGAAATGATCTACACGGACAACAATGTATAAATAAAATGAAAGAGAAATGAAAATTTTACCATGAAAATTAGCTATGCCCAAGATTGAAATTAACATGTAAATATACATGCTCACAATAATGGATCTAGCTGCTTCACCAAAACATCATATTCTCTATCCCTTCACATATTAGGTGCATCAGTAATGTAATATCATCTTCAAAAGTGAACACTACTTTGATTATCTTTATTCATTCTCTTTCCACTTGCAGTTGGTAGATTATGGTTATAAGCATCATTGACAACAGCATTAGTAGCCTGTTTTTGGATGTAAAAAAATAGTGAGCATTAATAATGAAAGTAGATGGTATATTCACAGAATAAGAAGTACCATATGCAGTTTTACTGTTCGTGTGCCTTTGTAGTCACTCCTAAGTGGAGCAATGTTCTCATCTTGGGTTGCATCAGTAGTAAGGTTATAACTTTGCCCGGTTCCAATAGTGGTCTGAAAAATGATAGAAAATTCAAGGAAAAATGGTAATAAAAGATAGGAATTATATACAAATAATTGTCAGAAGAGGTAGCTATTTGTTATGGTGGAGGTAATTTAAACTGCAATGTACTATATACCACGATCTCAATATATACTCTTAGTGATTTGCTAATGCATCCATTGTTAAAGGTCGTGTAGAATTTCAAGCTAAAAGAAATATTCGCCTTGGACCCAAAACAACAATTGAAGATTTTGAATTATTATAAAAAATGCTTAGTTATTACATAAGTTCACTATAGGTAAAAAGATTTATTGTGTCACGAGACATTATTTTAGAAGGCCAATGTATAAAATCAGAAATAAACTATTGATCAAGATGCAATTAATATTTTGACAGCTATAATTTCCCAAATGGTAAGATTTGATTGGAGAATTTCATAGCTAAATTTGGAAATCAAAACCTATAACCAACATTAAGCTAGAGAAGAAATTTCATAGCATACCCGAACATTTTGGTAATCACAAATGGCATCAAATAGATGTTGTATTTCATCCTTATGAAGTTCTAACGGCATAGTGAATTGATTTTAGTATCATAACATGTGATTCTTGTAACAACAACGTGAATACAACTCAACCATCCTTCATTTGAGGAATTATTCTCATTCGTTCATCATAAAAAAAAAATCAAAGAAAACAAATATTGACATATCATAGTTATGCACATTTTTCTACCAGTCTAAGAATAGAATAACATAAAAATAAAAGAAAACAATATGCATATATCATAGTTTTGCACTTTTTTCGACCAGCCAGTCTATGAATATAATAAGATAATGGTCGTAATGGATATACCACACCAGTTGCATAGGTATCGAACTCTCTTGTTAGCCCATATAAAAATAGTCAAGTAGCAGTAAAGACTGATCACCAAGTAATTACATCTAATGAATGTTGCAATAATTTCTACTCCATATAAAAATTATGTATAATGTAGGCTCCATTTGTAGTAAGACTATTGAATGATGATGCATCTTTATCCTGTAAGTTATAAATAATTTAATGATCACGGGAAATTGTTGAAACAAAGAAGATAACTTAAAGAGTAGTAAAATTTTCTACAAAAAGAATTTTGCTTCCAATGAATAATGGCCAGGAAAAGGGGAGGAGATTTTGATGCCCTAACATGAAGCAATGTTGCACCAGAGAAGCCAAAAGCAGTATTTTAATTATGATAATATAGTTTTAGTGAGATAAAACAAAAAAATGAACATTATGAAACAAACAGTGTGAAATTTTTGGCTCGAAAATATTAAGAGAAATGAAGCAGGGAAGTGGACAATTTACTTCTTGCAAGCACCAGTCATTAGCTTATTATTTATTTCATATACTTTAGATAAATCCGGTCCCATTGATGATTAAAGAAGCCCAAATATCACATGCTTGATGTCTGCAGTACCTAAATTTTAATGTTGAAACTTTTTTAGTCCTATTATTGTAACACCCCGAATTTTAGTTAATACTAAAATTCACTAATTTCAGGATAAATAATCTCATACGTGGGAATTGGGGGTAACGGGCTGCGTTATTGCGTTCGTCTCGGAAAAATACGCGAAATAGAGTCCGAGTTTTCGAAAATCGGAGTCCGTATGGCCCGGTTATGGCCCAAAGAAGTTTGCAGAAAATTTAAAACTAAAACAGATTTGAAAATTCAAATATTCAGATTTGGAATGGGCCAGGCGGGGTCAGGCGGGAAGCTTCCCGCCCAACCCATGTCGACAGGGCTGTCGACAGGCCTGTCGACAGGCCTGTCGACAGGGGTGTCGACATGCCTGTCGACTTGCCTGTCGACAGGGTGGCACCGTTCAGGGAACCTGGGTGCACCAGGTTGCACCAGGTTGGGTTTCAGGCTGGCTAGGAGGGCTGGTTCTAGAGATTTCCTAAATCTAAGGGTCCTAATCTAATCTAGGGTTAATCTAAGGGTCTAAAATGCAACCTAATCCTATAAATAAGACCCTAACCCTATCCTAATTCATTCATAATTAGGTTTTGTAACTAAACTATGGCAAAATGAAATTTGAGCATGGCCTCCACAAGTTCATGAAGAAGTTGCAAGCAAATCACTCTCTAATCATCCTCTAATCCATTCTAATTATCTTAATCTTCTTCATTAGCTTGCTAATTGTGTTTTGGTGAGTTTCTATGGCTTTAATAATCAATTGTTAATTTGATTATGGTAGGATGTGATAAGACATGGCTATGTTTGTGGATAAATGTATTTATGCAAGTTTGTATGATATGTGATTTGCAAGTTTTATGTTAAATGCAAGTTTAAGGCCATGTTTTATGATGCAAAACACTATGTTAAACATTTATGCATATGTGACATGTTATGCAAACTATATGTGAGAATATATGCAAGTTATATGTAACATGATATGCAAGTTATGTATGTGATTCTATGCATGCTAAGTATATGATATTATGCAAGTTTAGTATGTGATTCTATGCATGCTAAGTATATGATATTATGCAAGTTTAGTATGTGATTCTATGCATGCTAAGTATGTGATAATATGCATGATTAATAAGTTGTTTTATGCATATTTAACAAGTGGGTTTATGCATGTTTAACAAGTTCATATGCAAGTTACATGTATGTTAATATGCAAGATATGCTATGCAAGTTACATGTATGTTAATATGCAAGATATGCTATGCAAGTTACATGTTTGTTAATATGCAAGTTACATGTATGTTAATATGCAAGATATGCTATGCAAGTTACATGTTTGTTGATATGCAAGTATGAGAATGCTTATATGCAAGTTCAACATGTTATGCAAGTTATGTGTGCTTATGCAAGTTATGTGAATGCTTATATGCAAGTTTGGGTTAAATGTAGTTGGGTTAATATATGCTTATATATGCAAGTTGACATCCTCTTAACCCATGACAAAGTTGTATGCTAAACCCATAATATTTGTGATGATCTTCCCCTTATTATGTCATGAAATGAGAACGATTTACGTGGGGAACGATGGGGTTGGTAAATATGTTAATAAAAGTATGATTGGGTATGATTAAGCATACCATAAAAATAAATTAACATAAGTGGGAATTTACCTATTGAGTTAGGTCTACCCCATGGGAATTTACCTATTGAGTTAGGTCTACCCATGCTATGAAAAATGTGTAATTAATTAGGGATAATTAATTGTGGGGGTGATTAATTAGGCGTAATTAATCAACTAAGACACGAGGTTGGACCCTTTTGTAGCGGAAGTCTGCCCGGAACCGACCGGCCATCCAGCGGCTACAAATGATTGGCCCAATGTGAGAGGTCTTAGTCACAAACTAAATACGTGATTAACGTAAAGACACGAGGTTAGACTCGGTTATGACGTAAGGCTGCCCGGACCCAACCGGCTTAACCAGCGGTCATAAAAGATAGTCTAATGTGAGAGGTCTTTAGGAGGATCACGGTCTTAATTAATTAAGAAACACTTAACCAAATTAGCATGTAGTGGGACATGAGGGTTAAGTGGGTGCCTTGGGTGGCATGTAGTAACTAGTGGGGGTGCCTCGGGTGGCATGAGGAAACTAGTGGGTTGCCTTGGGTGGCAATAGAAAATACGATTAGAATACTTAACCAAAGTGGAACATGTAATTAAACATGATTAAAGGGTTAAGTAAGTGCTTTGGGTGGCATGTGGAAATCTAGTGGGTGCTCTTAGTGGCAATTGAAATATGATTGATGACTTAACCAAAAATTAACATGTAAGTGGGCATGATTATAAAGAGGGGTTAAGTGGGATGCACTAGATAAAATTGCAAGCTTAGGTGGTAGCTTGTGGGGGCCCATTTCAACCAATATCCCAAACGTATCTTTGTGGGCTCGACTCAAGTCGAGTGACGGGACACGCATATTGGGCTTGACTATAAGAGGCCAAAACGGGTTAGCGGTGGCAACGCGGGACCAACGGGTTTCATATGCGTGTGTGGGCCCGGGCTGGTTGGTAAGTCGTTGTTGCATCGTGTAGATATAAAGCCGTGCACCGTGATATTATCTGGTAGCCACCTTAGGGGAATGATACACCCCAATCGTGGGACCAGCACGGGTATCTACGGTAGGGAGCCGATCGATGGGTAGTAGTAAGTACACCTAGTAAAGATAGGGGCAGACGGCACCTGTGTAGGGGTACACGAAACTACTGGGTAAGATTACTAGGTACACCTAGTGAATGTAGGGGCAGACGGCACCTACGTGGTCAGTTATACACCTAGTGGAGGTAGGGGCAGACGGCACCTACGTGGTCAGTTAGAAGTACCAGAAACTACTAGTTATATTTTCTAAGACTTTAGATGGGATCAACCTTTAAGTAGGAATTACTCTTGGTGGGTAGAACTGGTGTGGTGCAGTGTAGGAATTACCCTTGGGTGAATAAGTCTGGGGTGGTGTAAGAATTATCCTTGGGTGGATAAATGCGTCTTTTGGGTTATCGTAGTACAACCGGTGTTTAGTTGACTACTTAGTGTAGTCATTATCCCCAGAGGTACCGTACCTTATTTATGTCATACCCTAATTACTTTAATAGTTGTATTGTTAGGGTTATAGGACTCACTCAGACTTATGTCTGACCCCGTTGTTTTTATCTTTTTCCCAACCCTCAGGTTATCAGAGTGGGCCTAGCACTAGTGGGCTTGGATCAGACCGCTATATCTATCTTTTGGACTTGGATCGTAGAAGTAAAGCTCGGTTTATCTTTCCTATTATGGCTATTGTCTATGTAGTGGGATTATGTACTTCTATTTTATCAGGATGGATATTATGTACTTGACTCTTGTTATGGTTTTGTGATGTAACCAAACATGTTTTACTTTCCGCTGAAATGAAATGATGATTTAAATTTTCAAGTATTACTTATATCTGTCTTGTTGTAATTTTTCTGTTCTATATTCACTTAAAATACTCCACCAATGTTATGGCATTCCCTTAGTGAGTGACCGTAGCGGGTGTGGGGTGTTACACGTGGTATCAGAGCTTAAGGTTACCGGAACAGATAAAATTTTTAGAAAAACTATTTTCTAAGAATATTTTTGGAAAGGAGTATTTTCAAAAACATGTCTTTTAAGAGAGAAGTTTTTGAAAGAAAAGCATAATCCCCAATAGCCATATTTATATCTTTCGAATTCTCCATTTTGAATCTCTTCCTTTCTCTCGTTTTGAGTTTCCCCTCCGCGTATAGATGATCTTTCTAAGATAGATAAGGATGGAAAACCACTTCAAGGGACTTAGACGTTAGTCGGATTAGAAGTTGGTTCAAGAAGGAGGAGGACTGGTAGGTATCTATTGGATAGACGATGGGAGGAAGGCTCAAATATTTGTTTGGTTAATGAAAGATGAAACCTCATTGGTGGGAGGTTGTGAGTGGAGAATAGGGAAGAAGAAGGCTGGTAGTTATCCTTTTTGAAGGGATAGGACACCTTATTAGGATTGTCCAAAGAAGCAAAGGCAAGGTATGGAGGGTAGTGGTATTCCCTCACGGCTAGGGTACCAGATGGGGATAGGACCGTCTAGGTTGGAATTTGGATTTCTTTATTACCCGATTCAAACTTTATTTGATCCTGATATATCGAGTTCGTTTATCTCACCATTGATAGTTGAGTCACTGCACTTAGACACCAGTTTGGTAGATGATCCCTTAGTTGTTTCAAACCCAATTGGGGCTCCATGATATGTTTGGGTTTGAAAGTCTCTATACTTAGCATTGAGTTTAGAGGTGATGCTTGTTGGGCTTCACGGGCTATGGGTTAGTTTTAGGGCATGGACTGGTTATCCAGTAGGGGTGCCGTTCTTGATTTTGAGGAGAGAGTTGTTAGGCTTATGACCCGTTAGGGTAACACTCTCGAGAACTCTTGTAATCCCATAGAATCTGTTATGCTAAGTTATCTAGAATCGCTTGACACGTCGGTCTAGAGTTTGCGATCTGTTAGAGCGGTCCGGGAGCACCCGGATGTGTGTGAGGAGGTGAAGGGCTTACCTCCGAAGCAGGAAATTGACTTCCGAATATATCTGGTGGATAATGCTAAACCAGTATCTTGGCCAGTGTGCCACATGGCTCCTAGTGAGAGGAGGGAACTCCATAAGTAAGTAGGCGATTTGCTGAGAAGGGGTTCATAAGACGAAGTATTTTCGCAGTTGGACTTAGCCACGGGATTTCATCAGTTGAGAGTGGCTGAGGATAGTACAGAGAGGACTGCCTTTAGGACTCCGGATGTTTTTTTATGAGTGGCTGGTGATGCCATTGGGTTTGACGAACGCCCCCGTGTACTTGGATGATTTGATAAGAAGGGTGTTCAAGGAGTACCTAAATAAGTCGTGATGGTCTTTGTGGATGACATCTTGGTCTTTTCCAGGAGCAAAGCCAGTTAGGGAAAAACGGTGGTTTTGGAGCGAGACTGGCGAGAACATCCAGAATTGGTCAAGGGCTTAATTATTTAGCCATTTTTACTAGTATCGTCTCACGTAGGTCGTCTGAATTCGAAGGAGGTATCCCTTGGGTGTTTGTCTGATATTGGTTTAGGCCTTTGGGGCTTGCATTTGGGGGATGCCGAATTCGACTAGGGTGGTCTGCGTGGGAGACAGTTGTGATGATTTTGGATGATATTCTGGTGGAGAAGAGCATGCCCTACATCTTAGGGAAGTGTGGGAGACTCTTCGAGCGCATAGTCTTAGGACAGCAAAAGTGGATGGGATTTTTAGCATCCTATGGGTTTGAGATAGCGTATACCCCTGGCAAGGGTAACATGGTAGCGGACACCTTAAGTAGAAAAAGGTTGTCCTTGAGTTCATTGTTCGTTGAACGACGGAGCTTAGAGTTTATTTCTAAGTTTGACTTTAGACCTTCTGTTAACTTTGTACCCGGTTTGCTAGCCTCCTTGGAGGTTAGACCTACTCTTTTGGGGCGGATTGGAAGAGCACAGAGGGACGATCCACAGTTGGTTGAGTTGGTAGAGAAGCTCATAAGGGGGGGAAGTCGTCCAGCCATTTGAGTAGGAACACCCTAGACAATAGGGGGTGTTTGCGTAGAGACGGTAGACTTTGTGTACCGCAAGACGAGGGTTTGAGGAAGGCTATTCGTGATGACGCACACCGTTCTAGGATGACCATTCATCCCGGTGGGGATAAGATGTACCAAGACATGAAGAGGGTTTTCTTCTGGGCCGGTATGAAGAAAGATGTGGCCGAGTATGTCGCTCGATGTTTGGTGTGCCAGCAAGTGAAGGCGGAGCAAAGGAAACCAGGTGGGTTGCTTCACCCATTGAAGGTTCCGAAATGGAAGTGGGATAGCGTCTCGATGGATTTTATTGACGGGTTACCCAGGCCGAGGAAGGGTAATACAGGAATTTGGGTGGCGGTAGATAGACTTACTGAGAGCACCCATTTCATACCTGTGAAGAGCAAGAGGACTGCTCCATGGCAAGCTTCAGTATATCTTCGAGAGATAGTTCGATTACATGGGGTACCCTCTAGCATAGTAAGTGATCGAGATCCTATCTTCACTAGCGAGTGCTGGAAGAGTTTGCAAGAGGCGGTAGGGACTCAGTTGTGTTTGAATACCGCATATCATCCTCAGACGGACGGCCAGACCGAGAGGGTGAATCATGTCCTAGAAGACCTTTTGAGGCTTTGTATCTTAGATTTTGGAGGTACATGGGAAGAGCATCTTCCATTGGTGGAGTTCGCGTATAGTAATAGCTTTCAGTCCAGTATTGGTAGGGCACCTTTCGAAGCTCTTTATGAAAGGCCTTGTCGATCACCTACACGTTGGTAGGAATCTACGGATAAGATCTTGCTTGGGCCGATAAGGTTAGAAAGACTTCGAGAACAGATTGATTTGATTCAAAGAAGGATGAAAGCGACGCAAGATAAACAGAAATCTTATGCGGACAAGAGGAGAACAGAGCTTGAGTTTGATATTAGGACATGCTCTGTATCAAGATATCTCCGTTATGGAATGTGGTTCACTTTGGATCTGTTGGGAAGTGAGTACCAAGGTTTGTTGGACCGTTTCCTATTAAGGAAAGGATTGGACAGATGTCATATAGAGTGGAGTTGCCCGACAGGCTTAGTGGTGTACATGATATATTCCATGTGTTACATTTGAGGAAGTTCCTACATGAGACCGCAGAGGCGGTAGAGCCGAGCCTGCTTAGAGAAGTGGAAGTAGAGCGTGATACGACGATTCGACGAGCTCCTACTTGCATCCTTGGGTCAGAGATTTGGAAGTTGAGAAACAGAGAGGTTCAACTAGTCAAAGTACGAAGGGGAGATGAAGAGAGCGACGCTACCTGGGAGACGGAAGCGAAGATGCGTTTGTGATACCCTTTTCTTTCGGAGGGTATGTCCTTTTGCTTCTCCTTCATCGCATATCTTGTGCTTATCTTATTCTTAGTATGTCCTCTCGATAGTACCTTTGACCTTTAGATAGGGTAAACCTATGGTTGAAACATGTGTTTGAGACATGTTATGGTTGATGGATGCAAGTGGATGCAAGTGTTTGCTAGTGGTTGCTCGTGGATGCATATACACACACTCTAGGCACTAGATCGGCTCAGTCACTTCATATTGCATATTGCATAAAATTGTGTGTAGGAAGATATATTTATGGATGTATAATGGTTGTGTTATCACATGGATGATGCATTTTGTTGAATGATTGTGCACTCATATAGATATTGTATGTGTCGATAGGGTTTTCTCGCATACATAATGGATGCATGGCACTATCATGGTTTGCATATATTCATACATTAGATAGGGAACATATACACACACTCTTTGCATATGCTCATACATCATTAGAAACTGTCTAAGGACAATGGATGCCCGTGGTTGATTATTTGAGTAGATGGTTGTTTGGATGGTAGGATATGCATTCTCCTTAGCTTAGAGATTTCGGGGACGAAATCCTTTAAGGAGGGGAGAATGTAACACCCCGAATTTTAGTTAATACTAAAATTCACTAATTTCAGGATAAATAATCTCATACGTGGGAATTGGGGGTAACGGGCTGCGTTATTGCGTTCGTCTCGGAAAAATACGCGAAATAGAGTCCGAGTTTTCGAAAATCGGAGTCCGTATGGCCCGGTTATGGCCCAAAGAAGTTTGCAGAAAATTTAAAACTAAAACAGATTTGAAAATTCAAATATTCAGATTTGGAATGGGCCAGGCGGGGTCAGGCGGGAAGCTTCCCGCCCAACCCATGTCGACAGGGCTGTCGACAGGCCTGTCGACAGGGGTGTCGACATGCCTGTCGACTTGCCTGTCGACAGGGTGGCACCGTTCAGGGAACCTGGGTGCACCAGGTTGCACCAGGTTGGGTTTCAGGCTGGCTAGGAGGGCTGGTTCTAGAGATTTCCTAAATCTAAGGGTCCTAATCTAATCTAGGGTTAATCTAAGGGTCTAAAATGCAACCTAATCCTATAAATAAGACCCTAACCCTATCCTAATTCATTCATAATTAGGTTTTGTAACTAAACTATGGCAAAATGAAATTTGAGCATGGCCTCCACAAGTTCATGAAGAAGTTGCAAGCAAATCACTCTCTAATCATCCTCTAATCCATTCTAATTATCTTAATCTTCTTCATTAGCTTGCTAATTGTGTTTTGGTGAGTTTCTATGGCTTTAATAATCAATTGTTAATTTGATTATGGTAGGATGTGATAAGACATGGCTATGTTTGTGGATAAATGTATTTATGCAAGTTTGTATGATATGTGATTTGCAAGTTTTATGTTAAATGCAAGTTTAAGGCCATGTTTTATGATGCAAAACACTATGTTAAACATTTATGCATATGTGACATGTTATGCAAACTATATGTGAGAATATATGCAAGTTATATGTAACATGATATGCAAGTTATGTATGTGATTCTATGCATGCTAAGTATATGATATTATGCAAGTTTAGTATGTGATTCTATGCATGCTAAGTATATGATATTATGCAAGTTTAGTATGTGATTCTATGCATGCTAAGTATGTGATAATATGCATGATTAATAAGTTGTTTTATGCATATTTAACAAGTGGGTTTATGCATGTTTAACAAGTTCATATGCAAGTTACATGTATGTTAATATGCAAGATATGCTATGCAAGTTACATGTATGTTAATATGCAAGATATGCTATGCAAGTTACATGTTTGTTAATATGCAAGTTACATGTATGTTAATATGCAAGATATGCTATGCAAGTTACATGTTTGTTGATATGCAAGTATGAGAATGCTTATATGCAAGTTCAACATGTTATGCAAGTTATGTGTGCTTATGCAAGTTATGTGAATGCTTATATGCAAGTTTGGGTTAAATGTAGTTGGGTTAATATATGCTCATATATGCAAGTTGACATCCTCTTAACCCATGACAAAGTTGTATGCTAAACCCATAATATTTGTGATGATCTTCCCCTTATTATGTCATGAAATGAGAACGATTTACGTGGGGAACGATGGGGTTGGTAAATATGTTAATAAAAGTATGATTGGGTATGATTAAGCATACCATAAAAATAAATTAACATAAGTGGGAATTTACCTATTGAGTTAGGTCTACCCCATGGGAATTTACCTATTGAGTTAGGTCTACCCATGCTATGAAAAATGTGTAATTAATTAGGGATAATTAATTGTGGGGGTGATTAATTAGGCGTAATTAATCAACTAAGACACGAGGTTGGACCCTTTTGTAGCGGAAGTCTGCCCGGAACCGACCGGCCATCCAGCGGCTACAAATGATTGGCCCAATGTGAGAGGTCTTAGTCACAAACTAAATACGTGATTAACGTAAAGACACGAGGTTAGACTCGGTTATGACGTAAGGCTGCCCGGACCCAACCGGCTTAACCAGCGGTCATAAAAGATAGTCTAATGTGAGAGGTCTTTAGGAGGATCACGGTCTTAATTAATTAAGAAACACTTAACCAAATTAGCATGTAGTGGGACATGAGGGTTAAGTGGGTGCCTTGGGTGGCATGTAGTAACTAGTGGGGGTGCCTCGGGTGGCATGAGGAAACTAGTGGGTTGCCTTGGGTGGCAATAGAAAATACGATTAGAATACTTAACCAAAGTGGAACATGTAATTAAACATGATTAAAGGGTTAAGTAAGTGCTTTGGGTGGCATGTGGAAATCTAGTGGGTGCTCTTAGTGGCAATTGAAATATGATTGATGACTTAACCAAAAATTAACATGTAAGTGGGCATGATTATAAAGAGGGGTTAAGTGGGATGCACTAGATAAAATTGCAAGCTTAGGTGGTAGCTTGTGGGGGCCCATTTCAACCAATATCCCAAACGTATCTTTGTGGGCTCGACTCAAGTCGAGTGACGGGACACGCATATTGGGCTTGACTATAAGAGGCCAAAACGGGTTAGCGGTGGCAACGCGGGACCAACGGGTTTCATATGCGTGTGTGGGCCCGGGCTGGTTGGTAAGTCGTTGTTGCATCGTGTAGATATAAAGCCGTGCACCGTGATATTATCTGGTAGCCACCTTAGGGGAATGATACACCCCAATCGTGGGACCAGCACGGGTATCTACGGTAGGGAGCCGATCGATGGGTAGTAGTAAGTACACCTAGTAAAGATAGGGGCAGACGGCACCTGTGTAGGGGTACACGAAACTACTGGGTAAGATTACTAGGTACACCTAGTGAATGTAGGGGCAGACGGCACCTACGTGGTCAGTTATACACCTAGTGGAGGTAGGGGCAGACGGCACCTACGTGGTCAGTTAGAAGTACCAGAAACTACTAGTTATATTTTCTAAGACTTTAGATGGGATCAACCTTTAAGTAGGAATTACTCTTGGTGGGTAGAACTGGTGTGGTGCAGTGTAGGAATTACCCTTGGGTGAATAAGTCTGGGGTGGTGTAAGAATTATCCTTGGGTGGATAAATGCGTCTTTTGGGTTATCGTAGTACAACCGGTGTTTAGTTGACTACTTAGTGTAGTCATTATCCCCAGAGGTACCGTACCTTATTTATGTCATACCCTAATTACTTTAATAGTTGTATTGTTAGGGTTATAGGACTCACTCAGACTTATGTCTGACCCCGTTGTTTTTATCTTTTTCCCAACCCTCAGGTTATCAGAGTGGGCCTAGCACTAGTGGGCTTGGATCAGACCGCTATATCTATCTTTTGGACTTGGATCGTAGAAGTAAAGCTCGGTTTATCTTTCCTATTATGGCTATTGTCTATGTAGTGGGATTATGTACTTCTATTTTATCAGGATGGATATTATGTACTTGACTCTTGTTATGGTTTTGTGATGTAACCAAACATGTTTTACTTTCCGCTGAAATGAAATGATGATTTAAATTTTCAAGTATTACTTATATCTGTCTTGTTGTAATTTTTCTGTTCTATATTCACTTAAAATACTCCACCAATGTTATGGCATTCCCTTAGTGAGTGACCATAGCGGGTGTGGGGTGTTACAATTATAAAAACAGAAATATCAAGCCAATTTTAGAAAAAGATTAAATATAAAAGTATATTACACGTTTACAACTACTTCCAGGTCAACCAGTGTTTTTCTTGAAAATCAATAATGTTTTTTACCTTCAATGTAGAATAATTTAAAGAGACCGCGCATATCTTAGTTCCTAGTATTAATATATAGCAAAATGAGTTTAAGTGTTCAAGCAAATTCAGACGTTGTATGAACATTTTATTACCTAAGCATTCTCTGTCAGCATATAACATGAATTAGGATTGATCAACCTGGGCCTTTATCACACAACGGGTTAGCTATGGACCGAAAATTCAACCTGCAGATGTAATCGTCCCTGCAGTAAGAAATGCTTGGAAATCAAATATGTTGGCACATACAACAACAAATTTAAATTGGAACGAACGGTCGTAAACAGATAGGGAAAGAAATAAAGAGGAATAGAGGGTTAATAGTTTGTACCACAAATCATATCACCGATAAACTTCCGGCAAGGGTTAAAATAGAGGGTTAATAGTCCATGACGGTCACCCGAACAAACAAATTCAAGAACACCACCGTAGATTTACAGATCTACTCGGCCAGGTCATCAGAGGGGAAAATCGTCATGGATCAATTGTTGAAAATGAAATTGGTTGGAAGATGTAATTTAAACGTAAGTACGATTTGGGGATGCGAAGGAATTAGGTTTGCGGTGGGGAAAAGTGAAAAGCTTTGATTTTGTGGAGCAGTTATGTTTTAATGTTAGCGAGTATTACTGAGGAAAAGTTAAGATTCTCAATAATCCCAAGGGGTTGCGACAGTGCTCCACGTAGGATACGGAAAGAAAAGAAGGGTTCCACATCAGCTTTCATCTATTCTACTTTCTATTATAGGTAATAGATATATAAGGCCCTTAAAAATGGAAATTTTGCAAACAATCTTTGTTTTCGACGAAACCACTTTTGTTGGATTCGGGACGTCAAATTATTGCTAGATTCCAATTTGCATAATTTTCTGAATCAATATGTGAGCGTGGAGAAGTTAAACGTGTTTTAATAGTTTCAGTCAATTTCGATCGACCAGAAAATGGCTATTTTTCAAACGGTCTTCAAATTTGACGAAATTAGTTTTGTTAGGACCGTATCGTCAATACGAAGCAAGAAATAATTTTTCTGGAATTTTTAGAATTAGTATGTGGCCCCGGTAAATTGAAATGTACGTTTAAAATTGAATATATATATTTATATTTTAATTTCAGCGAAAACTGAGCGAAACAGCCGAACTGACGTACGAAACATATCCCAATGTGTTCGAAATGAGGGTAATGTGTTAGGGGCGACAGTCGTTGGACTCGGTTCCGAGTTCGAATGAATAGTTTACTTTTTAAAAGAAAAGAAAATAAAATAATAATAAATAAATATAAATTATCTCCCTCTTTCCACTTAGTCCCCCACCTCTTTTCTTTCTCCCCCGAAAGATCAAATTGGAAAAAAAAAATCCACGACGCATCGCGCCCCTCCCCCAGGCGATTTCCGCGCCACCGACGCCCCAACAGATCCGCCACCTCCTCACGTCGCCGCCCCCGACGCGAGCTAGAAACCCCAAACCCTCAACCCGACGCCAACGCCCCTGCCGCCTTCTCCGACTCCAGCGCCTCCGCCTGCACCTAGGCGCCATCACCAGCACCCAATCTCGACCCCCTCCTCCGTTCAAGCAAAAAAGTGAGCTTTCTATTTTATTTATTCTTTTTTCCGTGTTTTCTTATATATATATATATATATATATATACGTGATTGGAAAGGAGATTTTGAAGTAGGAATCACAAAAGATTAGAAAAGGAATTTTTTTATATGAAAAACATTATAAAAATATGATTTTTACCATCTAGAGTTGAAAATAAAAATGCGATTTTTACATATAGAGATTTGAAGTATAAGAATATAATTTTGGTTAGTATAAAAATATGACCTTTGTTAGTAGAAAAATAAAAAGATTCGAGCTTTATATATAAAAAGATTTTTAAACTAGAAAAGTTTGAATTTTTATATTAGAAAAGCTCAAAGTTTGAATCTTTAACTATGAAAAGATAGTATTTTTAACTCGGAAAAGATAATATTTGTGAAAATAGAAAGGTTAGATTGTTATATATGAAATAGTGAAGTAAAAATCTGATTTTGATATATTTGAATAGCGATAAAAATTTGATTTTTACATATATAAAGATGTGATTTTTATTTATGAAGCTAACGATATAAAAATATAATTTTTATATAGAAAGAAGCGTTGTAAAAATATAATTTTTATATATGTATCGAAATAAAAATACCATTTTTATTTATAAAGTGGTGATATAAAAATATGATTTTTACATATAAAGATTTGATTTTTATTTATATGTATAACAGAAAAATAGAAGTGATTTTTATTATATATTTAGCGTTGAAATAAAAATGTGATTTTTATAACGTTGAAATAAAAATGTGATTTTTAATATGAACAACGTGGAGAAGACTACGTTGGCATTGCAAACAAATCTGAATTCAAACCGTTTAGAGATAAAAAAAATGGCGGAGTGGATCCCAAAGGTGAGAACTTCTCACTAAAAGTATTTTTATTCAGTTGTTTGTTTATAACTGCATATATGAACTATTTCCCGTCGTCCACAGACCATGGACGACTTGTGTGTTTGTTTGATTATATTGTGTGTGATTGTTTGGTTTGATTGGATTATTCGTTTGAATTTGGTTGTTGGGAATGAAATGGAATTGATTAAAATTGGTATGTGTATGGCGTGGGCCATTACTAGATTGGGGATAAGGTTAGGCTTTATCCCGTTTCTAGTATCGTGCCGTTAGGCCGCCGAAATTTTCTAAAATATGTTAGAAGAATAATAAAATCATTTTTATTAGATAAATGAATAAAATAAAATATTCATTTACAAATCAGACGATTTTTTTATGTACACTCATTTGACTGATATTGATTAGGACGATAAATTTTACACATCGCCCAACTGCACAAATAAAAATATGTGTTTGTTGATTGAAACCCCACACGGGTGTTGGGAGGATATTTGACGTACACTAATCCCAATTGTTTAGTTGTATGTCGATCGATTGGTTGACATGATGTTGTAAGCGTTAGTTATTTATAATTATTGCTTATGCAGTTGTGTGGTGCACTCTGGATGATGGTTGATTATTTATTGTTGCTATTATATACATGTGTTGTATGGATTCGATATAAATAAAATTATATGGTATTTGATTGGGCCCCATTCCAATTTGGAAGATAAAGAATATTTTAAAATAATGTTCAGAAAAGGATTAAATAATATTCATGTGTTAGAAATAAAATATTCATGTGTTGGAAATAAAATATTCATGTGTTGGAAATAAAATATTCATGAGTTGAAAATAAAATATTCATGTGTTGAAAATAAAATATTCATGTGTTGAAAATAAAATATTCATGTGTTGAAAATAAAATATCCATGTGTTGAAGATAAAAGTATTCATGTGTTGAATAAAATAAATATTCATATGTTGAATAGAAAATTCTGTGTTGAATAAAATATTTAAACAATAAAAATATCATTTTTATTGAAGATACAAACCATATAAAATATTTTTGTGTTGAATAAAAGCCGTGTTGATTAGATTAACGCCATTTTTGACATGGAAGATATTTATATCGATTTTATTCATTTTTATAATGAATATTAAAAAGGAAGTGATTTCAAAATATAACATTTTGAAAATATTATCATTTATATATTAATGATAAGGAATATTCAATTTTGATTTGAAATTGAATATGAAGTTGAAATCGATTTTAAAACGAAGTTAAAACGATTTATAAAATACGTTTTGAATTGAAATCGATGTAATATATATAATATATATTATATATATTAATGGCCCGAATAGAACGCGTCGCGCCGCAACCATTCGCGAATTTCGACCATTGGCTTCGAATAGACGTTACAAGAGATCCGACCGTCGGATTCTCCTAAAACAGGAACCGTTGGGTTCGTATCGAAAAGAGCTTTCCAACGAATATGAGAAGTTTGAAATCTAATGGTTGGATTTGGAATTATGTCCAAATCAAATTTGGAAAAGGTCGTTGTAATTGCAGTTCGATGGCCGTTTATGGAAGTCGACTGTACGGGCCTTGATAAAATTATTAAAAATATCAATAATTTGTGTAAAATCATAATATATGAATTGAAAAGAACCGGGATGAAAAATTCCACATTTGTAAGGATAAAAACATATTTTTATCGAAATGAACTTGTTTATAACTGGAAATCAGTTAAGATGAATGGTTTCCTGGGTATTGATCTGATGTTGGTTTCGGTCTTCGGGGTTAATATTTGGGGAACTGTTCTCTTACAAATTTACGGTTAGAGATTGATAGAATTCAATGTGATTTTGGGTTTATCGTGAACCGTGTTTTAAATGACATTGGTTCTTTAACCTAGTTAAAGACATGATATGATTTTTCCCAAGTTATATAATCATTAATATTGATTTTTGGGAAGATTAAAACTAAGTGGAGTTTTAATGAATCTTTAATCAGATTGAAATGATCGAGAATGGAGTATCACCAGTTTTGCTCCAAGCGATAGTTAAATCTTTAATTAGATTTGAACGTGTAATGGTAATTAAATTTACCGATACCACCGTGGTGTTAGATATGAAGTATTACCAGTTTTGCTTCATGGGATGTATAGGTTGGGATTGGGAAATTTAACAAATAATTACTTCGGTAAGGATCGCTAATCCCGACTAGTTTCGAAAACCATAATATGGTTTGAAATGATATTCAAAGGAAGATTAAAGAATAAATTTTAAAGAATTTATCTTTGATAAAATTAATGGAAACATTTCCCTAACAATGTGAATATTTAAATAAAAGAATATTCTGAATTAGAATGAGGCGTATGTTGTGTTTGTGTAACACTTGTTATTATATATGCGAGTTATTCAGAAAGGCCAGGTATATACCCGTTCTGAATAACTGATACGATGATAAGTCAAAGATGAAGACGGTGGTTGAAGACCGGAGGTCTTCACATCGTTTGGATGATTCCTGATGATCTTGATTGGGCCATACACCCAAGAGGAGGGAATAAGTTGGTGATCGTCTAGACGTACTTGGAGATCGATGGATATGCGAAGTACAAGGTGCCTCCGGTTTCGTTCAGACCCAGAACGGACTTGTAAATGGACTGTGTGTCTGACATTGGATATCATTCTATGTGATTAATGGATATCGGTTGCAAGGAATGGTTTGCTTGTGTGGCATGCTAAGATGCAAATGATCAAGGCTTCTGTTGAAAAGCAAAGTCTTGTGGTTGATGATCAAAGCACGGCCTTTGTGGCATCGCTTTGTGTAGCGTTAATTCGCGAGCCTCACACCCCGGTGTGAACCAAAACCTGGAGAGGACCTCAGGGAGGACATGCATTTTCTTCCAGCTAGAAGTGGCATCAGTGGTTTACAAGCCCTAACGAGTTTGACTTATGTGGTTGTTGGAATGCGAGGTGCCTCAGCTATATCGGTCGATCTGGGACCGATGGAGTCATTGGACTCATTTATGCCCCATAGGGCGGGGAAACGCAGTGTTCAGGCATTTTAATCCACATCGAGTGGACCGGCCCTGACGATCCAAGGGACAATGCGTTCTGTTCCTGAGACTCGGGCTAGACAGTCTCGAATTGGTGAGGACTATCTTTTGCCTCGGTTCACAGATAGAAATCCAACTTCCAATACGAGCTTTGCGATTTTAATTGTACACCTACATATGGCGACATAGTGGTATGGGGCATTCATGCCGCCTATGATTGATACTTATGATTGAAATTGATTTCTTCACTTATAGTAATAATAAAAGATGAAATTTAGCATATCAAGCATTCTTTGGCTATTATAAGGTAAAACCCTATCCTCCGGCTTGCGTTGCATTGTGTGATGGGACCTGGGTCTTATAATAGCTTCATTGTTCTTTATTTAGCATTGCGTTGTTTGTTTAATGCTATAATAGCTTCATTGTTCTTTATTTAGCATTGCGTTGTTTGTTTAATGCACAAGTATTCTTGGGAGGAAACCCGTTCCGTGTTATACGGCGTGGTCCCTTGATTTACCTAACTTTAAAGTAAAGATTAATAACTGTTTTAGTTCTCACACCAGTCACATGACTGACCTGGAGTTTATTGTTTTAACCTAAACTCTGAGTGCCCTGATTTTCCGCACGGGCAGCTAGTAGTTTTGGTTTTGCAGATTTATATTCACAGGATCCTGGTTTATAGCTGAAGTGATATTCGGAAAGCTCTGGATCCATGTATTTCTTTCGGTTATGTTTTGTATTATTTTTCCGCTGCAGTAATGTATTTAAATCTCTGATGTTTATCAAATATAAATTATTTATTCATACTCTGTATATTCTTGTATTCTGATGGAATTGTTGTAATAAGCAATGAAATGTTCTTCTGTTTGTGTTCTAATTTGTCTTGTTCTCAAAGCAATCCGTGCTTTCGTTCACGGGGAAGTTCGGGTCGTGTCAATATGAAATGAGGATTTTCATATATAAAAGTTGGGTTTATATAAATGAAAAAGTTAGATTTGTATAAGTGAAAAGTTTAGGTTTTTAAAATATAAAGACTAGATTTTTTGGAAAATATAAAAATATGATTTTTATTATATGTGAAGATTAAAAATATGATTTTTATTATATGTAAAGATTAAAAATATGATTTTTATATTTTTAGAATAATAAAAATATGATTTTTATATTTTTAGAATAATAAAAATATGATTTTTATTTAAGTAGAGTAATAAAAATATGATCTTTTACATAAGAAGTGAAATAAAATTGTGAATTTTGTATTATGAAGTGGCGGATTAAAGAAGTGGTTTTTATATGTGAAAAGATTATATTTTTGTATAAGGAAAAGATATGATTTTCATAATATAAAAATGTGATTTTCATAATATAAAAATGTGATTTTTATATGAAGAAATTTGAAGTAAAAATATAACTTTTATATAAGTAGCGAATTAAAAACACAATTTTTATTTGTTTGAATGAAGCGATAAAAATATGAGTTCTAGCGATATAAAAATGCAATTTTTGAATACATGATCATCATATTAAAAAGGTGATTTTAATATGAACAGCGTGAAAATGAAGTTGGAATTTCAAGCAAGTCATCACTATTCTGAAATTCAGAAATAAAGAATGACGGAGTGGACCTCAAAGGTGAGAACTTCTCACTTTATTTTATTTTCTAGTTAAAATATATACTAGGATGCAGACGGTGCTTAGCAGCACCCGACACCCGTCGTCCACAAACCATGGACGACTTGTTTGATTGTTTGGTTTGGTTGATTGGATAATTTGGTTGAATTTGGTTAGAGAATTGAAATGGAATTGATTAGATTGGTATGTGTATGGCGCAGGCCATTATTAGACCGGGGATAAGGCTAGGCCTTATCCTGTTTCTAGTATCGCGCCGTTATGCTGCCAAAATTTTCTAAAATAAGTTAGAAAAATAAAAATATCATTTTTATTGTATAAATGAACTGAAGAGGATATTCATATGTTGAATAAAATATTTTATCGTTAAAAATGTAAATTTTAACGTTGATATGAATAAAATAAATATTCATTTACAAATCAGACGATTTGTTTATGTACACTCATATGATTAATATTGATTGGGACGATAAATTTTACACATCGTCCAGCTGCACACATAATATTCAGTATTTGTTGGTTGAAACCCCACACGGGTGTTGGGATGATATTTGACATACACTAATCCCAATTGTTTAGCTGTATGTCAATCGATGGGTTGACAAACTGTTGTAGGCGTTAATTATTTATATTTAACGCTTATACCGTTGTGAAATGCACTTTGGGTGATGAATGATTGTTTATCTTTGTTATGATATACATGTGTTGTATGGGATCCATATAAGTAACATTATATGGTATTTGATTGGGTCTCATTCTAATTTAGAAAAGAAAGAATATTTTAAAATAATATTCAACAAAGGATTAAAAATATTCATATGTTGAATAAAATAAATATCCATGTGTTGAATAAAGTAAATATTCATGTGTTGAATAAAATATTTAAACTATATAAATATTCATGTGTTGAATAAAGTAAATATTCATGTGTTGAATAAAATATTTAAACCATATAAATATTCATGTGTTGAATATAATATTTAAATAAAGTAAATATTCATGTGTTGAATAAAATATTTAAACCATTAAAAATATTCATATGTTGAATAAAATAAATATTCATGTGTTGAATAAAATAAATATTCGTGTGTTGAATAAAATATTTAAACCATTAAAAATATTCGTGTGTTGAATAAAATAAATATTCTTGTGTTGAATAAAATATTTAAACCATTAAAAATATTCATGTGTTGAATAAAATAGATATTCATGTGTTAAATAAAATAAATATTCATGTGTTGAATAAAAGCCGTGTTGATCAGATATGCGCCATTTTGACGTGAACGATATTTATATCGATTTTATTCATTTTTATAATGAATATAAAAAAGAAATTTATTTCAAAATATAATGTTTTGAAAATATTATCATTTATATATTAATGATATAGAATATTCGATTTTGATTTGAAATTGAATACGAAGTTGAAGCCGTTAGAAAACGAATTTAAAACGATTTATAAAATACGTTTTGAAAGGAAATCGACGAAGTATATAATATATATATTATATGTATATATTAATGGCTTGAATAGAACGCGCCGCGCCGCGGCAATTCGTGAATTTCGACCATTGACTTCGAATTGACGTTACGGGATATCCGACCGTCAGATTCTCCTGATACCGGACCGTTGGGTTCGTATCGAAAAGAGCTTTCCAACGAATATGAGAAATTTGAAATCTAACGGTTGGATTTGGAATTATGTCCAATTCAAATTTGAAAAAGGTCGTTGTAAGTGCAGTTCGAGGACCGTACATGAAAATCGACTGTACGGGCCTAAATAAAATTATTAAAAATATTAATAATTTGTGTAAAATCATAATGAATGATTAGAAAGAACTAGGATGAAAAATTCCATATTTGAAAACATAAAAATATATTTTTATCGAAATGAACTAGTTATGAACTAGAATTAAAATCCAATATTTTTAAATAAATAAATTGGATTGAGGAAATGGTTTTAAAATAACCAGAATTTCCAATATATGAATTGGAATGGATTTGAATCAAAATTGTCTTCGGAATATTTCGATATTGGATTTCGTGATTATACGGACATTGTGGAGGAATTTGGAAGATATATATTTATCGTTATTCCAATACGATATTTGTTGATTTCAGAATTTGATATTGAATATAAGCCGATATATTTTCTATTCAGAGCCTTGTATTTAATATCAAATGGGATTTTGGGTTTGTCGTGAACGGTGTCTTCACTAACACTGTTCTTAAACCCCGTGTGAAAATTAGAAACTAATTGAAGGTTAGCTAAGTTGAATGGTTTCCTGGGTATTGATCTGATGTTGGTTTCGGTCTTCGGGGTTAATGCTTAGGGGAATGTCCTCTTGCTAATTTACGGTTAGAGACTGATGAATGGAATGTGATTTTGGGTTTATCGTGAACCGTGTTTTAAAAGACACTGGTTCTTTAACCCAGTTAAAGACAGGATATGATTTCCCAAGTTAAATAATCATTAATATTGATTTTTGGGAAGATTAAAACTAAGTGGAGTTTTAATGAATCTTTAATTAGATTGAAATGATCGAGAATGAAGTATCACCAGTTTTGCTCCAAAGCGATAGTAAATCTTTAATTAGATTTGAACGGGAAATGGTAATTATTTTTACCGATAACACCATGGTGTTAGATATGGAGTATCACCAGTTTCGCTCCATGGGATGAATAGGTTGGGATTGGGAAATAAAATAAATGATTACTTCGGTGTGGTTCGCTAATCCCGACTAGTTTGGGAAACCTTAATATGGTTTGATATCCAAAGGAAGATTAAAAGAATAAATTTAAAAGAACTTATCTTTGATAAAATTAATGGGAACCTTTCCCTAATGATGTGAATATTTGAATATAAGAATATTCGGAATTGGAATGAGGCGTATGTTGTGTTGTGTAACACTTGTTTATTATATATGCAGGTTATTTGGAAAGGCCGGGTTTATACCCATTCTGAATAACCGATTCGACGATAAGTCAACGATGAAGACGGTGGTTGAAGACCGGAGGTCTTCACACCATTTGGATGATTACTGATGATCTTGATTGGGCTGTACACCCAAGAGGTGGGAATCAGTTGGTGATCGTCCAGACGTACTTGGAGATCGATGGATATGCGAGGAATAAGGTTCCTCCGGTTTCGTTCAGACCCCGAACGAACTTGTAAATGGGCTGTGTGTCTGACACTGAATTTTATTCTATGTTGATTGATCTTTATCTAATATACATCTGTTTAGTGGCGGAGAATTTATTCTCTTGCTTCACACCCTTCTCTGAGACGTACGAGCTTAGAGCTTGTATATCGATAGAAATCTTCATGGAGTGAACTACCTAAGTGGCATGCCTAAGTGGAAAATGATCAAGGCTTCTGTTGAAAAGCAAAATCTTGTGGTTGATGATCAAAGCACAGCCTATGTGGCATAGCTTTGTTTATAGCGTTAATTCGTGAGCCTCACACCTCGGTATGAATTAAAAACGGGATCGTGACTGCAGGGAGAACACGACGTTTCTTTCCAGCTATGGGTTGTGTCAACGACCTACCAGCCCTGACATTTTTATTTCCGCCTGTGTGGTTGTTGGAATGTGAGGTGCCTCGGATATATCGGTGACTATATGGAGCCGATTGTTTACGCCCTATAGGGTGGGGGAACATGTGTTCCGGTATAACTAATCCGCTATGTGTGGACCGGCCCTGAAGATCCAAGGATTCGCCAGCGTCCGAATCCTGAGGCATTTGCTAGAGTGTCTCGAACAGTGAGGAACCATCCCTGGCCTCGACTCATGACGGAAATCCAATTTCCAATACGTGACATTTCGGTTTTGATTGTAGAGCCTAGTATTGGAGACATGATATATGGTACCCATGCCGCCTATAATTGATACATTTATATTTGAAGTTGACTTCTTCACTTATAGTAATAATAAAATATGAAATTTCACGTATCAAGCATTATTTGGCTATTATAAGGGAAAACCCTATCCTCCGGCTTGCGTTGCATTGTTTGATGGACCTGGGCCTTATAATAGCTTCATTTTCTTTATTTAGCATTGCGCTGTTGTTATATGCACTGGTATTCTTGGGGTTAAAACCCGTTCCGTGTTATACGGCGTGGTCCCTTGATTTACCTAACTTTAAAATCAAATATAATAACTGTTTTAGTTCTCATACCAGTCACACGACTGACCTGGAGTTTATTGTTTTAACCTAAACTCTGGGTGCCCTTATTTTCCACATGAGTAGCTAGTAGTTGGGTTTTGCAGATTTATATTCACAAGATCCTGTTTTACAGCTGGAATGATACTCGGAAAGCTCTGTATCCGTGTATTTCTTTCAGTTGTGTTTTGTATTATTTTTTCCGCTGCTATGGATATTAAGTCTCTGATATTTATCAAATGTGTAATATTTATTCATACTCTGTATATTCTTATATTCTGATGGAATTGTTGTAATAAGCAATGAAATGTTCTTCTGTTTGTGTTCTGATTCGTCTTGTCCTCAAAGCAATCCGGGCTTTCCTTCACGGGGAAGTTACGGGTGGCTACAGTTGGTATCAGAGCTTTGGTTTACAGAGCTCGAGAACAAGGCACATTAGAACCAAACGAAAGAATTCATCAGAGATTGGGTTAGTAATTAATATCCAACGAGAATAACACGTTAGAGATAGGATCAGTAGTTTCCTAGAACAAGTGTGAAGATTTAAAATTTTAAAATAAAATTTAGTTTTAAAATTTTAAACCATTTTATACGTATTCAAATATTTATTTTAAATTGATTTGGACAATCCAGTATATAAATCTTTGCATATACGCCTTGCAAACGTGTATACAAAACCTTGGATATACTGGATAGATATAGAATCACATTCTAGACACCCGGAGATGATTCTGATGATGGCATGTCATCATCAGCACTTGTGTTCGTGTTTCGAAAGTGGGATGTCTATATATTTCCATTAGACTGGTGTGAGAACCAAAATTTAGATAGGATATATTGTTGTGACTTGGCATCAAAAACATGATTTTTGACTATGAATTAAAGTTATATGTTTGAAACGATAATCAACTAATTGATTGATGCTTGTGTTGTATGATTACTGGTTTGATTTATTAAAATTTTGAACCATTAAGTCAAACTGAACATAATATTGAACTGAATTGAAATTTGTTAGAATTGCATACAGGTATATACATTGAACATGTAATAACCCGGAAAATACGAGCCAATTTAAAAATTTTAAATTGGTGATTTCAAAGAAATTTGAACAATTGAAATAGAATATTTCAATAAAATAGTGAAGTAGAAATAGTGAGTCAGTTTGAAAATTTGAATTCAAACTTAGACTGACTGTGTAGGGTGGAAAATATAACGGATTTTAGCGAAACTAAAAATATATAAATCTGTTTATCAAAACCTTTCTAATGAATCTGAAAAATCGAAGTTTCATAACGGGAATCAAAAGTTATGGCCGAATGAATTTTCAGCAAGGTCGCTATATAGAATATATAGCCCTGGAAAATTGATATTTTGCAAACGACCTCGGAATTCGACGAAACCACTTTTGTTGGGTTCGGGATGTCAAACTATTGCTAGGTTTCAAATTTCATAATTTTTGAAGCTAGTATGTGAGCGTGGCAAAAGAAAATGTGTTTGGTCAATTTCTGTTAAATTGGATCGACCAGAAAATGGCCATTTTTCAAACGATCTCAGAATTCGACGAAACTAGTTTTGTTGGGACCGTAGCTTCAAAACATAGCTAGATTTATTTTTGTGGAATTTTTCGAATCAATTTGTGGCCCTGGCAAATTGAAATGTACGTTCAAAGTTAAAAATTAAATGTTTTATACTTTAATTTGAAAAATAACTGACTGTAACAGTCGAATTGGCCAACGAAACATATCTCATTGTGTCCGGGATGGGGGTATTTAGCTAGGGGCGACATTCGTTGGGCTTGAAAAGGAGTTCGTTGGAGAAAACACTATGTAAAAATATAATATATATATATATCGGCCAATCAGAATTTTTCTTTCAAAAAAAAAAAAAAACCCGTAACCCTCGATTTCAACGGCGAAACCCGTTCGCCGCTTCCCTCCTCGATTGTCGCCGCCTCCGCCACTTCTAGGCGCCGCCGCCGCCGTTCGCTTCGTCTCTGCCTCCTCTTCAAATCCGACCCACCCACGACCTCCCTCGATGCCTCCTCCGCCAGAATCGAGCCCAGGAAGTCCGACGCTTCCCATCGCCGCCGCCGCTCCGATCTGCCACCGAGCGCCACCAAACCACCACCGATAGGACCCCCCCTCGAAGCTCTTCCACGTCCAACTCCCTGATCATCGTCTAGGTCAGCGGATTTAGCGAAAACCTCAAACCTAGTTTCGAACCATCGTGAAAGGTGAGTCCTTTTTGATGTTTGCACTTTGAAAAATCATATCTTTTTGGTGTGTTGACGAAATTCGATGAAACAGGAAACATCGGGACCGCAAGGAAGCTCTCTACCACACAGAAGAAGCCGCGGATTTTTCTGAGTCATCTACGATTTTTTGCACTCCGAAAACCAATGTGAGAAATCTAAATTAAATAAATTTGAATGGAAAATGTCGTGTATAAATTATATTAGCAAAATATAAATTACACACGTGTTGTATACCTCATGTACATGCGTAGTGTAAGCTATATAAGCGAAGTACGAATTATACATGCATAGAATAATTGATATATGTGTTGAAATGCAAGTGAAATATAGCAATTATAATTAAATATATATATATACACTCCCCTCGTCCACAAACCATGGATGATATTTATTGTTGTGGATTGGTGTGAAATATTGGATGAAAAGTACGAATGGTTGAATAATTGTTTGTGGTTGATATTGTTTGGTTGTGGTTGAAAAATACACATTGGTGATTGAAATGAATTGGAAATATTTGTGGAAATAAAAATAAACATGCCGCCTGCGTGCGAATTAGATGCATGAATCCCCATTATCAAAAACCGCGAGGTTTTAAGGTAGAGCGAGGAGCCGTACTAGCAACGGTGCCGGTTTTAACTACCCTGCCGTTATGCTGCCGAAATTTTGAATAATCTTTATGTGTTAGAATTATTTTCATATGTTGAAATGATCTTCATGCGTTGAAATTAAAGTCATGTGTTGAAAAATATCCATGTGTGGAAATGTTCTTGTGTTGAAAAGTGATGTGTGAAAATTAAATTCATTTGTGAATGAATGAAGTGTATAAACAATAAAAATCACATTTTTTATAATATATATGAAGTAAGTAAAATATTCGCCTTATATATAAATAGTTTCAACAATAAAAATTCCATCTTTCTAATATGAACAACATAAATAAAATATCCACGTGTGGAAATGCTCAGGTGTTGAAAAGTGTGTGTAGTGGAAAAGTTCATGTGTTGAATAAAAAGATCGAACAATAAAAATTACATTTTTATTGAAACTATGAAGTGTTGAAAACATCCATTTGTCGAATAAATATTTTAAATGATAAAAATATCATTTTTATAATATATGTGATATGCTAAAGATATGCGGACGTTGAAATAAATATTTGTGAATGAAATATTATTTTTAACATGCATAGGAACTAAATAAAATAGTCATGTGTTGAAATATATTTTAGTTCGCCAAAATTATCATCTTTGAAATGTGAAGTGTTAAAAATAGCCACTTGTTCAAATAAAATATGCATGAGTTGAAATATACATTAATTAGTTAATGATATGATTTTAGCCTATGCATGCAACATTAGAATGAATGGTGTTTTTAAACCAAAGTAAATCAAATATGAAGTTGAATGGAAAATGATAAGTGGTGAAAATTGTATATATGTATATGCATATTTATTGAACAGGTTATAGCAAAGGGGCTAGAGAAGAGGAATGAAATTTTGTGCCCGACAAATAGGTACACATTTACTGTTTTGTTTGGGTGATGATTTTATGAGCCTATTGGCTAGCCGCTTGGCTTTTTCTTTTTCTTTTTGACATGAGACGCCCGTGTGGCTATTTGGGAATATTCCCAGCCCCTCCCGTACAAAGGAGGTTATGGCAAAATTTTCCAAAATTTAAAGGCGTTAGTGAAATAATTGAAGTAAAAACGATATAGGAATTTTTGAATGAACTATATTTATATAAATATATAAATATAAATAAAATTAAAACAAAACGTGGCCGTGCAGTTCGTGTTTTGAAACCGTGATTTCAAACGACTAGTGCGGGAAATCCGACCATTGGATTTTCCCGAAACCGCAACCGTTGGGTTCGCCCTGGAAATATCTTTCCAACGGCTCCAACTTTGTGAAGATCCGACGGTTGGATTGTCTGGAATGTTTAATTCAAATCTGAAGAAAAATAGCGCCAGAAACGATTATATTTATATATATATATATAAATATAATTAAATTAAATCGAATAACGACGCTGCAGTTCGTAAATTGAAATCGTAACTTCAAATGACTAGTGTGGAAGATCCGACCGTCGGATTTTCCCAAAACTAGGGCATATCGAGCTAGTAGTTGGGTTTTGCAGATTTATATTCACAGGATGCTGGTTTACAGCTGGAATGATACTCGGAAAGCTCTGTATCCATGTATTTCTTTCGGTTGTGTTTTGTATTATTTTTTCCGCTGCTATGTATATTAAGTCTCTGATATTTATCAAATGTGTAATATTTATTCATACTCTGTATATTCTTATATTCTGATGGAATTGTTGTAATAAGCAATGAAATGTCCTTCTGTTTGTGTTTTGATTCGTCTTGTCCTCAAAGCAATCCGGGCTTTCCTTCATGGGGAAGTTACGGGTGGCTACAAAATTAAATTTACCGCAGTCAAGAAATTATCGAGAATGGAGTACCACTTGTTTTACTCCATGTGATAGTTAAATATTTAATTAGATTTGAAACGTGACTTGGTAATTAATTTTACCGATAACACGGTGGGTGTTAGATATGGAGTTCTACCAGTTTTGCTCCATGGGATGAATAGACTGGGATTGGAAAAATAAAATAAATGATTACTTCGGTAAGGCTCGATAATCCCGACTAGATTGATAAACCTTAATTTGGTTTATGTTTGTTAAAACATAATACAAAATCTTTTGCAATGGTTTTCAAAGAAAGATTTAAACAAGAGGTTTAAATGAACTAAATCTTTGATAAGATTAATGGGAATGATTCCCAATGTAGTGAATATTTGAATAAAAGAATATTTTGGATTAGAATGAGGTATATGATGTGTTTTTATAGCACTTGATTATAAGATACGCGAGTCATTCGGAAAGACCGGGTTTAACCCATTCTGAATAACTAATACGACGACTAAAAGTCGAAGATTTGAAGACGGTGGTTGAAGAACGGAGATCTTCACATTGTTTGGATGATTACTTATGTCTTGATTGGGATGTACACCCAAGACAAGAAAATAAGTGGTGATCGTCCAGACGTACTTGGAGATCGACCGGATATGTGAGGGTATCTCTCCTATATTGGATATATGGGACGAGGAATAGGTTGCCTCCAGTTTCGTTCAGACCCAGACGGACTTGCAAATGGATTGGATTTCTGACATTGTATTTCGTGCTATATTCGTTGATCTCTGCTAAATATATATCTATTTGGTGGAGGAGAATTTATTCTCTTTCTTAACACCCTTCTATGAGACGTACGAGCTTAGAGGTTATATATTAGTGGAAATCAATGGTACAGTATGCATTGACAATGTGGCATGTTAAGTTGCATGGATCAAGGCTTATGTTGAAAAGCAGAGTCTTGTGGTTGATGATCAAAGAACAGCTTTAAGTAGCGCATCTTTGTGTCGCTTTAATTTGCGAGCTTCGCACCTCGTATGAATCAAAAACGGAATAAGGACCGTAGGGAAATGGACATACGTTGGTTTCTAGCTACAAGTGATGTCATGGTATGGAGCCCAGACATTTTACTTATGTGGATGTTGGATTATGATGGAAAGTGAGGTACCTCAGATTTGATTTGGGTCCCAAATGGATCTTGATTGGTCGACGTACTGACAATTTTGGAGGTTCGATAGAACTGACTAACATATTTTTTATGGCATTACTAATTAGTGACGGCTGTCCGGCCTTGCCACTAACCTAGGGTTGCCCAGAGGTGTGATCCTGAGGCATGTTCTAGAGTGTCACGAATCAGAAAGGAAGATCGCTTGCCTTGGTTCATAGATGGAAATCCAATTTCCAATACGCGATTTTACGGTTTTAGTTGTAAACCTATATAGCGACATAATATACGGTACCTATGTCGCCTACGATTGACACATTTGTAATTGAAGTTGATTTCTTCACTTATAATAATAATAAAAGATAAATTTTGCGTATCAAGCATGTTTGGCTATTATAAGGTAAAACTCTATCCTCTAGTTTGTGTTGTATTGTGTGATGGGACCTGAGTCTTATAATGGCTTCATTTCTCCTTTTAGCATTACGTTGTTTGTTTTAAGGTATTCTTGGGAGAAAAACCGTTCCGTGTCATACGGCGTGGTCCCTCGATTTACCCAACATTAAAATAAAGTTAATAACTTTTTTAGTTCTCACACCAGTCCCATAACTGACTCGGTGTTTATTGTTTTCACCTAAATTCTGGATGCCCATATTTTCCACACGGGCAGCTTGTAGTTTTGGTTTTCGCAGATATTTATTTTCACAGGATCCTGGATTACGACTGGAGCTATATTCGGAATACTTTGTATCCGTGTATTTCTTTCATTTGTGGTAGTTGATGTTTTCTGCTGCACATTATATTTATGTATATATATTTCTGCTGCTTTGTAATTTAAAATCTCTGATATTTTCCACTGTATATTATTTATTTGTACTCTGATATCTTGTACTCTAATGTAAATTATTGTAATAGCGATGAAATGTTCTCATGTTTGTGTTCTGATGCGTCTTGTTCTCAAAGCAGTCTGCCTTCTTGATCGGTTTAGGCCGACCGGGAAGTTCGGGTCGATACAGGTGGTATCGGAGCTCACTACAAGAAAAACACCTTTCAACCGTAATCAAAGACAGAGTTTTGGGTGTAAAAGCTGTAAATTTTTGGTCCCCTTAAACTCACTAATCAATGAAACGCTTCCGATGATTTCAAACCTTGGTGAAACGCTAATACCACACATGTGATAAAATATTTACCCTAATCGATCCCGCCTCCAGCTTCATTTCCCTCTGCTAAAAAAATAAACTTTCCTCTTCATCCAGTTTCATTTTCCTCTTTCGAATTCATTTCCCGCATTCGATTTCATCTTGTGTTAAAACCCAATTTTATCATTTCATCATTCCTTATTTCCCTGATTCCAATTTCGTGGTGCCCTAGTTCCTCTTTTTCAGGTACTTCGATCGATTTAGTTATAATTTGTCTTATGTACATTTAGTTCAATCGATTTAGTTTTCAATTGATTTAATTATTTTTCTTTCGATTCGATTGATTTAATTACTTAGTTCTTGTACATTTAGTTCGACCGATTTACACTTATTAGTGAAATGGTGCTGTATTGCTACGCTAATACCATCGTTACTAAACATTTGCTTTGAGCTAGCTTGATTATGATTTATGGATACATTTACGGTTTACATAATTTTTTCATTGGTTTATTAATTAGAAAGTGAATCAAGTGGGATGATGTTGCCTGTAGATATAATTTTTTGGGTATTATCGTTACAAGTGCAGTTTGGATTAAGTTAGGACGAATACAATATCGTATCATCCCTTTATAATATATTTTCTTTAGTAGTAGCAGCAGCATTTTCTAAATACCATATTTGATTTGTGTCCTGTGTTTCCTCTAAGTTGTAAATGTTTTTCAATTTTTTCATGGCTATATGCCAAAACATAAAAAGTTTGAACAGTAATTGCAGTCACAAAACCAAAAGATTAAATAAAGAAACTGTAATTGCAGTTTGAACAGTCTACAAACCAGGCTGCACACTGCTGCATGTATAGGCTTGACACTGCTGCATGTACACATGGTTTCTATGTTGTGGTATGCTCAAAAGGTGAATCAATGAATCATGGCTATATGCCAAAACATAAAAAATTGGACCCTGTTCATAAAAGATGACTAAATATGTGTGTATATATATATACACACATACACACATGTATCCCATTATCTAGAACTTATCAGAAATGAGCTGGCTCTTTCATCCCTATCTAAAACTTATCAGTAGAGTTACTTCTTTCATCCATCCATATATATATATATATATATATATATATCTTCATGTGCTTGTCTTCACTACACTCGTAGTAACTTAAAGACACAGTCCTACTGTCTTTAAGTTACTTCTTTCCTCTTACCCAAGCCTTATTACCATGTCAGTCCTGAAGCAGTGATGTCATGCTCGCATCTACTGGGAGCAAGCGATGTCGCCTTGGTTAATTGAAGTCATGCTGCCTTGGTTAATGTTACTATTGTCATGAGGTTATGTTCAAATCCATGTGGATGGGTTTTCAATATTTTAAAGATACTGAAAACCTCGTCCACATGGTTCTAAAAATAAACTTTGTGGCAGCACTACTTAACATATTAAGTTGTCCAATATATTGTTTGTTTTGATATTGATCAAGTTGTCCAATATATCGCTGTATTCTAAATGTATATCAATTTGTCCAATATATCGCGGTGTTATACATGTATATCTTGTTGTCCAATATATCGTTGTGTTCTACATGTATGTCAATTTGTCCAATATATTGTTCGTTATGATATTGAATGCTTCTACGGACAATTTTTAGGTCGAGAAAAAAATCCAGACGTCTGCTTAAAATATTCAAACGTTTGAATGCTTCTTCATGATTTTCATGTTGTATGCTTGGTAACTATAATGGAAGATCTGAACTGCATGAGTGGCACCATATAACAATGCCCATTGTGATAGTGACCTGCAGAGTGGCACTACTTAACCTGATGGTTGTCTGAAATTGCTAGTTCTCTTTGTACCTTTTATTCTTACATGAATAACCATTTTGTTGTTAAAAGATGATCACATTGTACGGTTGATGGAAACACACTTATTATTATCGTGATGAACTTTTCTATGAAGTGTAAATATGGAACTTCAAAGAGATTAATAATCGTCTGAGCTAACATAGAATTATTGTTGTGTATGGCTTGTCTCTGCAAGCAATTCATTCTCAATGGGTGATAAGGGGATAAACTATCATTGTACACACATGCATGTGTTGAAAGCAGTCTCAAGCATTTTTACTATCATTGTAGCAGGCGCTATATATTTATTAAAGCTGTGGAAAATGGCTAGAAAAAAGCAGACGACAAGGAAAATGAAGCTTACTCGCAATAAAAAAAACTGAAGAATCCAAACAAGCACCCGGCGAATCTAATGCAACGGAAGAGCATATCGAGCTACCTTCAGACGACATGGATGTCGAAAATGAAAACGTGTCATTCACATGCACTAATAGGGATGAAAATCCTAGAAATGCAATGGAGATAGGTAGAACTGCAGAGGACGTAAACGCAAATCAGGTTTCAAAAAAGAAGACTAGAGGCCCATCTAAAGTGAAAAGGCTTCCTTCAGAGGTTGCACGTCAAATTGGTGTCAAGTTTAATTCATTGGGTGTACCGATAGGAAAAGGGTCAGTGAAATTATCGTCTTATTTAGGGCCACTTGTCCGTGAGCACGTTCCATATACACTTGACGACTGGAGGAAACTCAGTAATGACTTGAAAGTGGTTCTGTGGGAATCCATTCGGGTAATTGTACCTGTTTTTATTTAATATGATAGCAATTTATTTTCTATTTGCAATACTTTATCTTTTGTACATATAAACAACTTCATAGTGTTAATTTTGTGCTAGCCTATTATAATTCTATTAATGTTCTATTAAATATTATAGGTTAGATTTAGACTTGATGCGAAATGGCAAAAGACTCCCATTTTTCAGCAAATGGGATGTATCTGGAGGTGTTCAAAAAGCAAATTTGTTAAAATAATATTACAAGAAAAAACCAAGGAGGAACAACTTCAACTAAAACAAGAAAACGTTAGAAGTATGAGGGAATGGAAGCAGTTTATTTAGTCGAAAACGAGCAAAGAATTTCAGGTAACTGTAATGTAATTTTTATCTTTTCATATACTCAACATAAGCGTACATAACATGCAATTTAACTAACCAATGTGATAAAACCATTAATCTAGGCACAAAGCAAAAGATTTAAATGCATGAAGGAAAAGCAAATTCAACATACATGTAGCCGTCGAGGAATTGCCCGAGTAACTGAAGATTTGGTGAGAAAAATATTTGATATATTAGCTGGTTAACATATCTCGTTTGTAGTAAGTGTAATTTGTTAGTTTTGTTATATGTTATGTTTCTTTAATGCAGAAAGAGGAAAGTTTCGAGCCTCTTCCATTTCTAGAGTTGAGGTTTGGATTAAATCTCATACTCGAAAAAACGGTGAACCAATGAACACATAGGTTGCAGATGTTATTATAAGTGTAATTTGTAAAAAATGATATAATTTAGTACTCTTCTATGAAATATAATTTGGATTCACTTTTGTAGGAGAAATTGAAAATTGTAGAAAAGGACCCATAGTCAGCTCCTCATGTAAGATCAAAGAAGACGCTCTCGCAGTAGTGTTAGGAGAAGAAAGGTCAGGTCGACTTCGAGGAATGGGAAGAGGTATGACCATGACCAAGGCAGTTTTGTCACAAGTCGAAGATAAGGAAATTACTCATTGTCATCAGAGAATTTCAGAGAAAGAGCAGCTGGTTCACCTATTTGCGAAACGTCGGGTGTGATTTAGTTTATGTTTAATATTTGTAAAGATTGCTTACTTTTTGGTACTTCTAGATAATATTGTCTCTATAACTAGGTATGTAATACCCCATGTCCATTAATGTCACTCACTAAGGGAATGCATTAACTTTCATGGAGTATTATAAGAGTATAGAACAGAGTATCACAAGACAAATATATAAAATGGTACTAAAAAATTTAAACTTTATTCATTGCAGCGGAAAAGCAAAACATGTCTGGTTACAACATCAAAACCATATACTAAAGCCAAGTACACAAATATCCATCTTGAACAAAATTATTATCAGAGTACATAAAAGTAAAACCATAATCCTGCTCCAAATAGCCATAATGAAAAAGAGATAAAGCTGAGCATTACTCTCAACACTTCCAAGTACTTCAAGAAGAAAGAAATCCAAGTCAAGCTCCACTAATTCCACCCTGAGAACCTGGGGGGAAAGGAAGAAAAAAGGCAAAACAAAAAGGGTCAGACATAAGTCTGGCGACTCTATTGACTTTAACAATATAATCAGTAAAGTAACATGATAAGAACATAAACTGGATATAAGATATGAATGTAACATAAGCAGATATGAAAAGGTAAACAAGATGAACAAGATATAACGTTGATTTCGCTTCTAATCACTATAAGATAATTACTACACCGCACCAATACTAGTTCCATACTGAAAGGTGATCCCTCCCGACTAATCATAATAATGGTAGCTCCGTGTACCCCTAGCTGCTCTCGTAGGTGCCTAGTTGCTCCTACCCCCACTAGTTGTACCCACTACCCTAATCATAATAATAATGATAATAATAATAATAATAAAGGTAGTTTTGTGTACTCCTAGCTACTGTCATAGGTGTCGCCTGCTCCTATCTCCACTAGTTGTACCCACTACCCTCCCCATTCGATCGGCTCCCTAACTCGTAGATACCCGTGCTGGTCCCACAATAGGGTGTATCACTCCCTAAGGTGGCAACCCCGATACTACTGAAATGCATGTCTTATATCTACACGATGCAACATCGTCTTACCTACCAGCCCGGACCCACGCACGCACATGACTCTGTTGGACTTGCACTGCCATCGCTAACTATTTTGACCTCTTACAATCAACCCCAGTAAGTGTGTCCCGTCCTCGACTTAGTTCGAGATCATATGGATACTAAAAATGGGTTACTGGTTGAAAAGGGTCCCCACACTTGACACAAGCTCCCCTCCTAGGCCTGGTCCCCACTAGGATTTCCCACTTAACCCCTTTACTATTCCATGTCTTATCACATGTCTTATCTTGGTTAAGTGCTTTTAATTATGTTTCACACGCTACCCATGTCACCCACTTAACCCCTTTACAATTCCCATGTCTTATCACATGTCTCATCATGGTTAAGTGCTCTTAATTCATTATAACCGTAATCTTGTAAGACCTCCCACAATAGATTGTCGTTTTGCGGTTGTTGGATATGTCGGGCGGTTCCGGGCTGTCTTATACCGCAATCCGAATCTAAACTCATGTCTTTACAATATTATGTATCTAATTTCTGCCGTTGACCTCTCACATTAGATTACCAAATTGTGGTTGCTGGATGTGCCGGGCGGTTCCGGGCAGTCTTATACCGCAATTCGAATCTAACCTCGTGTCTTAGGCGTTCATTATCACTTTCTTGATTCAAGTCCCAATTTTAAATCTTGGATTAAAATATATTCCAATTACCCATAATTTCCAATCTAAATTATGTTTATAATTTCTAATCCAAATTAGGCCTATAATCTTATGTATACATGTTATGCCAAATTACGCCCAAATCAATTTGCGTTCATTGTTATTAACAATTTATGCCAAACCTCATGTATACAAATTATATCCAATTGTGCCCAATCCAACTTATGCCAAATCTCATGTATACAATTTATACACAATTATGCCCAAATTGATTTATGCCAATAATCTCATTTTATTACATATTATTCAATATTTTCCCAACTTTCTCCACAACATTCCCACGTCATTCGTACGTATAATTCAACGTAATATGTTAGGCTTGAAGTTAGCCTAATCTCATAAAATAAAAAGGAAGAGAGGTAGGGTAGAGAATCAAAGCATCAAGACTGGTATAAACATAGGCATATGAAATATGAACTGGCATATAACAATAGAATATATCCAACAAGCATATGATAACAGAAATTTGGGTATGAATCTGAAAGATAAGAATTTACAAAACTTGATATGATTCATCTTACAGGCATGTTCATAAAATTCAATTTACAATCCTATCACTATCACTTTTAATTTAATTATATATGAAAGTAACATAGACTCATAGTGACAGGATGTAGAATAGAGAATAGATCTGATTTCTGGATTCTGAATTTGATTAGCTAAATCGTTGTTGTAGAATTTGATCCTTATCTTCCAATTTGAATACTCCTATTCTGATTTGCTTTGGAGAAGAGAAGAGAGGCTAGTTTTAATTTAGATTAGAGCAGCATGGAGGCTCCATGGATTAGTGTAATGAAATTAAGGTTAGGTTTAGGTGTGTTTTTATAGATTTATTAGGTGAATTAGGACCTTTAGATTAGATTAGAGGTCATCTGAACCATCTGACCAGAAAGACACATCATCCAGCCAATCCTCGAAGGACACGTCATCAGAGAACTCTCCAGAATTCTATGCAGATTTGGCCTCGGCATGGGCGCACTTCCCAGGTGCGACAGTGCATTTTTGTTCTAGCGCACTTCACAAGTGCGCCAGTTATCCCATCATGTTTTCTGATTTTTCTGCTCAACTTCTATCGTCCATAACTTCTTCATACGGTATCCGTTTTACGCAAACTCGGACTCTATCTCAAGCAGAATTCCAAGACGAACGCAATGGCGTAACCCATTTCACCTAATTCTTCTTTTAAAAATTAATTATTCTTTAATTATCTCTTATGTCATGTTTTAAAATTATGGGGTGTTACAAAGTATCTATATTCCGGGTCTTTAATGCTTTTCCAATATTATTGATTTACCAGCGTAAAGAAAGTTGTGGAGAAGGCAACATATCTCAGATGGTAAAAATATACCTTATTAAGTTTGCAACATTTAAAAAAAAACAAATATACGTATAAATATATATATATATATTATAATTGTAGAGTACACATAATCAGATAGGTGATAGTTGTACTTTACTAAATTGGCATGGGAATACAGATGAGGTTATCGCCGAAGGAAAATTTGTATCGAGTGATCCTAAAGAATTTCTCAATCTAGTACCTTTAGGTCCAAATGCCTTGAAAGTTTTGATAGTTCGTCCTAGAAATTTTGATGTTTTTTGTGGAGGCCTTCACCTGGCTTAGTGTACGTAGGAGATGCCAAAGACATGACGGTGGCATGGCCAGTGGATAGAGTTGCTATCGACATAAGCGAGAAGTCCGGAAAAGAAAATGAGGTACGATATGCACTTTCCATAGGTCAATCGACTGTATATGTTAAGCTTCAATTTTATGTTCCGTTATGTACTTTCAATAGGTCAGTCAAATTATATTTACTTGATCCACCATACGTGTATTATTAAGTGTAGCCATATGTAGCATACGTGTATTATTAATTTATTAAGGGTTGCATTGCTATTGTATTTAGTTAGATGATTTGAAATTACATTTCCGTCAATACGAAGAAATCCGCAAGTCTGCGCAGTTTTAGTTATTTAGGGTAGCTAACCATGTATTGTTGTTTTCAATAGTAGGGGAAGTTGATATTTGTAGGCCTGCGTATAGGAATCGGGAAATATTGGAAAGAAACTCTAGGCTAGGCTACTTTTATATAAAAAAATATAGGATAGCTGAATATATATGTTTAGGGTAGGTTTTGTGTTTAAGGTAGGTTTTGATATTTATTTTGATAGAGTTAAGATTAATAATTTATTTTGAACAATTAAACCAGATAGAGTTTGTTTTGTTTCCTCCACACATGATCTACTATATATACTTGCAAATGGTTGTTTGTGCCCAACTATATTTGACTTTACCAATAACGTCATTACACTTGCTTGATTTGATTGGGCAGTCATCAATTAATATATGCCATTTTGATAGAGCATAACCAATAGCATAGAAAGCAAATGTAAGTTGTACGATTAGGGTGTAAGCAAAGAATTGGTTGCCGAAGGACGAGTACATTCGAGTGATTCAAATGTAATTATCAATGATATTCCTTTTGGACCAGAAGCCTCCATAGTTTGGGTGGATAAAGCGATAAAAGAAGATGCCTTTTTGTGGAGGCCCATAACAGGCATGATATGTATTGGAGAAGCCGTTGGTAGAAAAATAGCTTGGCTGGAGGAAAAATTAGTATTTGAAAATAGTTCAACATCTACCCCCAAGAGCAATGTTCATAAATCTTTTACGGGTTTTGAAAACATTTCAACATCTACCCCCGCGAGCAATGTTCGCAAATCTGTTATGGGTTTTGAAAACAGTCCAGCATCTACCCCCGTGAGAAATTTTCTTAAATCTGTTACGGTAATACATTAATATTACTAGTATCCTTTTTTAAAAAATTTTGATTATGTATCAACAAATATTGGTTATATGATAGAGTGAAAATTTCCCGATGAATGCCAAATGCAAGCTGCTTGATGTGGAGAACGCTGGAAAAATAGTAGCCGAAGGCACTGTGTCTTCAGTTGATCCTACTACTTTGGTTCATTCTACCTCGCTGGGACCAAATGTTATAAGAGTTTGGGTGGATAATGTAAAAGAACCGAATGCACCTCTATGGAGGCCTAACTCATTCATGGAATGCTTATCAGATGCTTTTGGTTCGATGGTAGCATGGCCTGTTGCGAATGTTAGACTGGATTCAACTTTTCCGTAAGTTTCACAACCTCTTGTGTGCATACGAACCCGTCACTAACATTTAATATTCCAGTTTTTACATCTTTTTGTGTATTTCATATACTTGCTCTTTTTGTGTGTTCAATAACTATTTGAAGTAATATAACCTTCAATACTTACTATTTGGATTTTGGACGCATAAAAGCTGGAATTTGAGGTAATGACAATTATGAGTTTTGTAAAATAAAATATGTATGTATGTGGAATGCACATGATGTAATTAAACACTATGCAACTATCTTACGTATGTATTTACGTGATATGGACATGATGCACATTATAAAAGCACCGGAAGATAATATTACATATCTGATAGGTTACACGACTAGTAGGGTACATAAGATAATATTACAGCTAATACAATCAATAAGTAGGAACACTGATAATAAGTAAACACTAATACGCTACATACGGTTAAACCGAATATCTTCGCAGCCTCTCGTGAGCCTACATATCTCCATTTCCAACTCATTGGCATATGTGATGCCACGTGGACACAACGGACCGTCCATCCATTCGTAATAATTGCAACCATTCGGCGAAGTGCGACAGATCATTAATCTACGGCCGATGTTTTCGCCCTCCGCCACAACTACAATTGTACTTCGTACCCGTAGTGACACATGATTGGATAAGAATCAACCTCTTGTTTGTACGGAGGTTGTACAACCATTGGTTGGTGTGTCTCTGGTTGAATTGGCGAAGGAGCAACCAAAGCACGATTGAATGAGGGGACGTAATTCGGATCTTCAGCACCCTACATACGTAGTTGGTCCAGATTTGGTAAGTCATGCCTCAGATCTTCGTAGTGTTTCTCTTGGTACTCTATGTTCTAGTCGTCATCAGTATGAGGACTGCCAGCAGGTGCTCTTGGAGGGCTCCAGTCGGAATCAGCGGACGAGGGCCAAGAAGGCATTTCTTTGTTTTTGAAAAATATTGAGGAACCTCTATGCAGATAAAGAATGGAAATACGTGTTTTTGAAAAAGGTAAAGCATGAAAACCCAAAAAAAGTGAGCAGTTTCAAGCAGTGCTACAGTGATCATACATGAGTACTCATATCACTTTAAGTCACTTTATATCACTTCAACCAGTCAAAAATAAATATATAAATTCCTTAAAACTAGTTAAATTTGTTTTATAACCCACAAAACATTACAACCAACATAGAAAATTAAAATTAGGATACAACAAGTTAGAAATAGCATATAACGAGCAACATTTCACCAAACATAGAAAATTTAAATTAGGATACAACAAGCTAGAAATATACATACACCATAAACCTTCAGTATAAACCTACTCATCCCGAGATCGGGTTAGCCAACTATAGCAAAGCTCGTAAGTTTTGTAACCCACGAAATCCGTCCCGTGTTCAAACAGGTAACGAAAATATGAACTAAATTGGGATATTTGAGCGTTCCAACTATTTGGAGTGCGAAAATATGAATCTCCACACCCAAACAGTTGGAGTTTCCCTTACGTCGGTGTCTGGTTGGTTGATTTGTTTATTAGAGTGTTCATCTTAGGTATATTTTGTCAGTTAAGTGTTTTTCAATGTTGTGGTGGTGTTCGTCTTGAATTTATTGGAGATTAGTACGAGTTAATCGATATGTATAAGACAATGAATCTTAATCCATAGTGTATTTGAAATTATACAAGCCTGAAATTTTCATAGGAAACTCATACGAGTATAAACAAATGTCAAAGTATAATTCAAATGAATAACAATGTTTTAGGCACTTTTGTGATGTTTTGGCACATACGTATAACTTGACACGCATTGCTAAGAAATCCATATAGAAATCCACATGGACGTTCTTTGCATGAGTTTTCAAGGAAGATCAGAAAAACGACTATGCAAACATTTCAGTAAATTTGGTATTGCAATACCTATATACACATAAATGAATGACAATATGTGTACCAGAACACAAATATGTTATCAAAGATAGATTTAAATGTTCCATCGGACCAAACTATACATGAAAACTGTTGCTTGCTGAATTATATGTTATCAAATATGTTATCATATTATTTTGTTGTAATTTGTTGATTGCGGATATAGTAAAAATAGATGTTGAGTTCATATTATTTTGTTGGTATTATAAGTTAAATATGTTAATTTTTATTTGATCACTAACCGTTAAATTTCATCCTTGTAGGTAGGTGAAGAATAATGTTGATGCAAGGAATGCAAGGATGTTTTCTTTAAGTTTATTTTGGTATCTGTGTAGTAAGTTTATTTTGTAGTAGGAAAGAAATTTATTTTGGTGGTGGCTTTGTAGTAGGAATGCACAGGATGTCTTTTTTTACGAACTTTGTAAACCTTGTTTATGGATTGTGTTCAATTTCACTAATGGAAGCGACTACTAGTCGTGTTTTTATATAATTATTTTTCATTTGATTTTTTGGTGAAGCAGCTGTACTATGATAATAATATAGTTTAGGGTAATGATATGTGTGCAAATGTAACATCATGATATGGATGCTGTAAATTTAGCACCAACAGACGATAGCATAAACAAATTGTTGTGCAAATATTAGTGATGGCGTTTCATAAACGCTGATAAAATCTTGTTACTTTTTTACAGCGCGTGACAAACGCTGTTCACAAATTAATAACAGCATTTAATATATGTTGTGCATATTTCTACAGCATAAATGATATGTTGTGTAAATATTACTAATAGCGTTTCATGATTGCTAGTAAAACGGGAGGGAACTTTTTTATAGCTTGTATAAAACGCTGATAAATATTAGTAACAATGTTTAAAATTAGCTATTGAAAGTCTAAGTGTGAAGTTGTACATTTTTCGATAGCATGTTTCAAACGCTGTCTTTTTTTAAAACAGCAACTAAAATACGTTGTGTATGTTGTATTAACAGCTAGTTCAAAACGCTGTAAAATATGAAATGTAACAACATTTATTCTACCGCTATTGAAAAAAGGGGGCCTACGATAACATGTCGTTATAAAGCGTTCATTAAAACGCTGTAATATCGTACAGTAGCATTTTTGAGATGTTGTTAAAAGTGTTTTTTGGTGTAGTGGCTTTGGTTTACAAAGCTCGAGAACATGACACGTCAGAACCGAACGAAAGAATTCATCAAAGATAGGATTAGCAATATCCTATAAGAATGACTCATTAGAGACAGGGTTAGTAATGCCCTAGAATGAGTTTGAAGAGTATTATTTATAAAAACGAATTTAGTTTTGAAAATTATATCTTATTATAAAGATTTAAATATTTTATTTGATTTTGGACTATCGAGTATAAGAAGATTTTGAATATACACGTAATTAACGTGTATTCGAAGTCTAAAATATACAAGGTAGATATAGAATCACACTCTAGTTTCCCGGGGATGATTTTGATGATTGTTGCAACATCATCAGTATCTATGTTCGAGTTTCGAAAGTGAGATATCTATATATTTCCAATTGAATAGTGTGAGAACCAAAACTTAGTTAGAATTTATTGTTTGTGATTTGGCCTTGAAATTGGATTTTTGAGTATATAAAAGTTATATCTTTGAAAAGCTAATCAACTAATTGATTGCTGGTTGTGATGGATGATTATTAGTTTAACTAATTAAAATATTGGAATAATAAAACCAATATGAAAATGAAAAGATAAAATTTAGCCAAATCGAATTTAATATTGAAATGAATTTAAATTTAGTTTGAATTGGATGTCTATGTACATGTATATGTTGAACAGGTTATTGATTTGATGCTGAGTAGAGAAATAAATTGTGTGCCCGACAAACAGGTCCACCTTAATGAGTTGGTTGCACAAGTTTATTATAATTATAACTACTGTAAATGATTTGGATGCACTGTGATGGTTGTTCTGTGTGAAATTAAAACATGCACCATCTGATAGTAACATATAAATTATGGACTACACCGCATAACATACATCATGGAAGACAACATAGCATATCATATTCCATATAAGCATTTGGTGCTTATATGACGAGGTTTGAATTACCATATGAAAGAGATGCTTGTATGGCGATGACTAAATTACAGGTTGAACTGAAGACTGATTATGGACTTAATATCATATAAAGGAAAATTGCAGGATTTAATAACAAACCCTACACAGGTCTTGAGATGACAAAAATATACACGTTTATCTAGTTTTAGATACGACACATGGATTATGATTAATTCCCATCACTGGGTCAAGGGATGATTTCTTACACATCTCCCTTGAGCATAGATAATTCACATTTGATTTGTATGCGATATATTGATTTATTGGGTACCTAATACGGCCTAATAAATTTGTTCAGATCAACCCGTACAAAGGAGGTTATAGCGAAATTTTTCAGAAATTTAGGGTATTAGCCAAATCAGGGAAATTTAGAAGTTCTTAGAAACTGAAAAGTTAAAGAACTCAAGCCAGAATGAAAGTTGAGTTGGTTAGTTAAACAACTTTCGGCTCCGTTCCTTTTTCGAGGACGAAAAAGTTTTAAGGGGGAGATTGTAACAACCCGGAGTTTCAGAACCAATTTAAAATTTTAATTTAATATATTTTATTGAATTTCGAATATAAATTGCTAATTTTTGCTCGATAAAATTTGAGAATAATTTTAAATTTTGTTTTTATATTTTATTTAACTTAAAACAAGCCTAGTAAAATTATTAATTCGATTTATAAGTACGAATTTAAAAATCGATATTTTTAAAGCTATATCAATCACTTGAAAAAGGACCATTTTTTAAGACAGTCTCAGAATGTGATGAAACCACTTTAATTGGATCCGGCATGTCGGAATATGGTAGAATCCAAAATTTCAAGTCCAATGGAGTTCGTATGTGAGAGAACGGTATATAAACGTAAGCTGAAAATTTTGTCTGTTTTCAGTTCAAGCTGAAAATAAGGCCATTTTTCAAACGGTCTCCAAATTCGACGCGGATAGGTTCGTTAGAACCGTAATTCCATAATATAGAAAGATTCCAAATTTTGTAATATTTGAAGCAAACGTGTGGCCATGAGACTAGAACGAGGTTTGCACTTTGGAATTAATGCATGTTCACTTTATGTCATTCGATGAATAGTGTTGGGTGAATGGGAATTAGACACCAAGACAACTCCCTCCTCTAGATGGCTTGATCTCCTCAAATGGTCCTTCCATGGTATGATGAGTTGTTAATTAAGTGTAGTTAGTGCTAAGGTTTCATTCATTTTGCAAAATCAAGTTTAAAGCTTAAAAGCTTATTAATGGAAGCTACCTCTTCCATTCTTCCCCCTTTCACCACCACCTCCACTGAGCTTTAGGGGCTGCTGCCCCCTCCCTCCGCTATTCCAGAATGGCGGCGCACCACCAGGACAGGCGGCATTGCTCTTCCCCTCCCTTTTTTGCCAAAAGCCCCCTTAAACTCTTCCATTTTGCAAAAGGCCCCTCCTTTAAGCTTCTAACCATTTCTACCACAACCAACCACCTCGTGTGGCCCACGTCTCACAACTCCGGACCCCGAAACCCTCCACCAGCCATGTTCCACGTCATCCCATGCTGGACAGCGAGCCCTTGGGCCCTACAAGCTCAAACACCCATAAAGTCCCTCCTTTAGTTTGTATGCTTTGTGTTAGTGAGTGCCTGAGTGTGTGCAGGAGATTTGTTGTTGATTCGAGTTCAAAATGCGAGATCTTTGGCTTGTAGCAAGCGCATGGAGTTCCTACGGTGAAGTGTCGAGGTATTGGAATGCTCGGGGTGATATTTATCATTTAGTTTATATAGTTTGTGTAGTTACAATCAAAATAAGTTGTTAAATGTTTGATTTTAATGTATATGCGAACTTGTAAAAGTCATAACTTTTTCATACGAACTCAAAATTAGGCAATTCAAAATGCATTGGAACCGTATCGACGTGAGCTTCGCAATAATATTAATTTGGTTAAATTTGGAGCTAGCTGGAAATTTGGGTTAAATTGAACCCGCGTTTAATTTAACTCAAAAGCGATTGATATTATAACGATCAAAAATCTCGATGAGAACTCTCTCACTCAAATATTTTGTACAGTCATTTTTATCTGTTGCATGTGATATCCCTTGAGTTCGACACATGAACTATTCACAAATCATTTGCATTAGAAGCATTATATGAATATATGACACTCGCATTTCATACTCCGTAGATGGACAATTGTGGTGCCGTAAATGGCATTGGATAGTTGAGTATTTATTTATTAATTTATTTATGACTACGGTGTGTGCATAGTATGCGAGTAATGATTCATTAAATAATTGTTGTTGGTTGGAAACCCCACACGGGTCTGAGGTTGATAATTAATTCACATCTCCCTTTGATTTAATTGTATGTCAACCGATTGATTGACGTACTATTATAAGTGTTATTCAATTATTTAATGCTTATACAGTTGTAAATTGCACTCTGGATGTGAATTGAATGTTTAATAGTTGTTTATCACTATTTTTGAATACATATGATGTATGGAATCCATATAAATAAAATTATATGGTAATTGATTGAGCCTGATTCCAATTCAGAAATAACGAATATTTTAAAATAATATTCGGTGAAGAATCAAAATATGATTTTAATGTTCGATTTTGGATGGACACGAAAATAATGAAATATTCATAACTGGAATGAATATGAAGCCGAGTTAAGTAGATATACGCCATTTTAACTCGAACGGAGGTTTCTGTCGATTTTATTCATTTTATAATGAATATCGAAAAGATTTGATTTTAAATTCTGATATTTTAAAAATATTATCATTTTGATATTATAATGATATGGAATATTCAATTTTGATTTAAAATTGAAATGGAAGTTAGAATCGTTTTTAAACGAATTTATAAACGTTTTATAAAATACGTTTTGAATGAAAATCGACGAAATATTATATATATATATATATATGAATGGCCTGAATAGAATGCATCGCGCAACGATCATTCGCGAATTTCGACCATTGATTTTGAATGGACGTAACGGGAGATCCGACCGTCGGATTCTCCTAAAACCGGAACTGTTGGGTTCAAATGGAAAAGAGCTTTTGAATGATAATAAGATATTTGAAATCTAAAGGTTAAATTTAAAAAAATGTCCAAATCAGTTTTGGAAAAGGTTGCTGTAAATGCAGTTCGATGACCGTATATGGAAATCGACCGAAATGGCCATATTAAAATTATTAAAAATATGGATAAATTATATTAAATCATATTAAATGATTTAAAAAGATTTTGGATTAAATATTCCAAGTTTATGAAGATAAAATATATTTTTATCAGAATAACTTGTTTATCAACTTAAGTAAAGAACCGAAAGAAATTGAAATGGTTTTAATATAACCAAAATTTTCCAACGTATGAATTGGAAAGGATTTGAAGGAAATAATCTTCGGAATATTTCGATATTGGATTCCGTGATTATACGGATATTGTTGAGGAATTTGGAAGATATAGATATCGTTACTCCCAAAACAATATCTGTTGGTTTCAGAATTTGATATTGAATATAAGCCGATATGATTTCTATTCAGAGCCTTGTATTTAATATCAAAATAGATTTTCGGTTTGTCGTGAATGGTGTCTTCAATAACACTGTTCTTAAACCCAGATAAGAATAGAATAAATCTTTGAATTAAGATTTAGCGAAGTTTACCAATTAATTAATTTAATTGTAATTGAAATGAAAGTTGATTTTGGGTTTATCGTGAACAACGTTTTAAATAACATTTGTTCTTTAACCCAATTAGTAGGGAAGTTATGATTTGGAATTTATAATCTTTTAATTAATATTAATGGAACTTTCCAAAGTAAAGTTTTCCAATTTAATATATTAAATTGGAATTGAATGGAATTCGATTTAATAATCAAGATGAACTTCTGTAAAGGAAGGTCGTTACTATTTATGGAATTTAAAAGGCTTTGCCGCTATTCCACTAATAGTATTAGTTTGATACGGAAATTTATATTTATTATATACTATTATGATTTCCGTGAAGATTCCATTTTGATGGAAGATAATTTTGGTTTTATCGTGAACTTTGTTTTAAATGACATTGGTTCTTTAACCCAATTAAAGACATGATTAATTTCCTGAAAGATTGAATAATCATTAAGTAATGTTTTTTGAGATTAAAACCAAGTTGGAGTTTTAATGTATCTTTAATTATATTGAAATGTAAATGAGGTAATTAAATTTACGGCATTCAAGAAATGATCGAGAATGGAGTACCACCAGTTTTACTCCATGCGATAGTTAAATCTTTAATTAGATTTGTAACGTGAAATGGTAATTAATTTTCGATAACAAAGTGGGTGTTAGATATGGAGTACTAATAGTTTTTCTCCATGGGACGAATAGATTGAGATTGAAAAAATAAAATAAATGATTACTTCGGTAAGGCTCGATAATCCCGACTAGATTGATAAACCTTAATTTGGTTTAAGATTGTTAAAAGATAATCAAAATCTTTTGCAATGGTTTTCAAGGAAAGATTTAAACAAGAGGTTTAAATGAATTAAATCATTGATAAGATTTATGGGAATGATTCCCAATGTAATAAATATTTGAATAAAAGAATATTTTGGATTGGAATGAGGCGTATGATGTGTTTTTATAGCACTTGATTATAAGATACGTGAGTTATTCAGAAAGACCGGGTTTAACCCATTCTGAATAAATGATACGGCGACTAAAAGTTGAAGATTTGAAGACGGTGGTTGAAGACCGGAGATCTTCACATCGTTTGGATGATTACTGATGTCTTGATTGGGATGTACACCCAAGACGAGGTAATAAGTGGTGATCGTCCAGACGTACTTGGAGATCGACCGGATATGCAAGGGCCTCTCTCCTATATTAGATATATGGGACGAGGAATAAGGTGCCTTCAGTTTTGTTCAAACCCAGAACGGACTTGCAAATGGATTGTTTGTCTGACATTGTATTTCGTGTTATATTCGTTGATCTCTACTAAATATATATCTATTTAATGGCGGAGAATTTATTCTCTTGCTTAACACCCTTCTCTGAGACATACGAGCTTAGAGGTTATATATTGGTGGAAATCAATGGTACGGTATGGATTAACAATGTGGCATGCTGAGTTGCATGGATTAAGGCTTATGTTGAAAAGCAGAGTCTTGTGGTTGATGATCAAAGCACAACTTTAAGTAGCATAGCTTAGTGTAGCGTTAATATGCGAGCTTCATACCTCGGTATGAACCAAAAACGGGATGAGGACCGCTGGGAAATGTACATACGTTGGTTTCTAGCTACGAGTGATGTCATGGTATGGAGCCCAGATATTTTACTTATGTGGATGTTGGATTATGATGGAAAGCAACCTCGGATTTGATTTGGGTCTCCAATGGCTCTTGATTGGTCGACGTACTGACCATTTTGGAGGTTCGATAGAACTGGTTAACGTATTGTTTATGGCATTACTAATCAGCGACGGCTGTCCGGACCTACCTCTAACCTAAGGTTTCCCAGAGGTGTTATCCTAAGGCATGTGCTAGAGTGTCTCGAATCAGAAAGGAAGATTGCTTTCCTTGGTTCATAGATGGAAATCCAATTTCCAATACGCGATTTTACAGTTTTAGTTGTAAACCTATATGGCAACATAATATATGGTACCTATGCCACATACGATTGACACATTTGTATTTGAAGTTGATTTCTTCACTTATAATAATAATAAAAGATAAATTTTGCGTATCAAGCATGTTTGGCTATTATAAGGTAAAACTATATCCTCTAGTTTGTGTTGCATTGTGTGATGGGACTTGAGTCTTATAATGGCTTCATTTTTCCTTTTAGCATTGCATTGTTTGTTTTATGGTATTCTTGGGACAAAACCCGTTCCATGTCATACGTCGTGATCCCTAAATTTACCCAACATTAAAATAAAGTTAATAACTGTTTTAGTTCTCACACTAGTCCCATGACTGACTCGGAGTTTATTGTTTTCACCTAAACTCTGGGTGCCCATATTTTCCACACGGGCAGCTTGTAGTTTTGGTTTTCACAGATATTTCTTCTCACGGGATCCTGAATTACGGCTGGAGCTATATTCAGAATGCTTTGTATCCGTGTATTTCTTTCAGTTGTGGTAGTTGATGTTTTCCGCTGCACATTATATTTATGTATATATATTTCCGTTGTTTGGTAATTTAAAATCTCTGATATTTTCCGTTGTATATTATTTATTTGTACTCTGATATCTTGTACTCTGATTTAAATTGTTGTAATAGCAATGAAATGTTATCATGTTTGTGTTCTGATGCGTCTTGTTCTCAAAGCAGTCCGCCTTCTTGTTCGGTTTAGGTCGACTAGGAAGTTCGGGTCGCTACAGGTAATTTATCCCCTTATCCAAATCATCCTAAAATTTTCCCTTCAACTTATTGCTTCTTGATTTGGTCGAGGGAAGTGAGATAGTGGGAACAACAGAGGATAAAGAGGCCTTAGCAGTCTTAATTTTAGGGAAAGTTAAACCTGAACCAGTAACTGGAGATGAAGCAGACATAGACGATACAACAATACTGGGAGGAAGCCTAACATGAGATGGGGGATCTAGATTGGCATATGGAGAAACAGTGCATGTTGAGCCTGACTTAGTTGCAAAAGAATTAACTATTGCTGTAATGGGATTACAATCTGCAGAGTTCTTTCCCTTTGATCCCTCCTTAGCAGCATCATCACCATTAAATGGAATATTTAAGCCATAATCCATACTATCATTCAAGCAACTATCATTATTTGCTCGAGAATCATTGCCATTAGAAACAGAAACATCACCATTATCAACTTGCCGACCACCTGTAGTCGTATCAGCAGTAGCCTTATCATGCACTGCATTGTCCTTATCATAACTGTTGTATTAACTTGACGACTACCAGTAGTCATATCAATAGTAGCCTTATCATGCACTGCATTGTCCTTTTCAATAACCGCTGAGTCCTTATCGTTGTCTGCTATATCTCTATCTACAATAACTTTCTTTTTCCAGATTATCATCTTTTTGGGAACAACTTTAGTCCAACCCTTCTCAATGTTATCCTCTTTATCTTTTCCCCTATTCTTCCTATTGTTCATGATTATCCTCACAGAAATCCTCATATCTCATTTCATTAAACACATTTCTCTTAAAACCATGATCACAATTAACTGTCCTATGACCAAAACACCTGCAATAGGTAATGATTTTAGGTCTTCGGTCATAAGAGAGCTTGACTGGAGGACAATCACCAAATCCATCCAATTCTATCAACTCAGGCAAATCAACATCTGGTGTAATTTCCACTAATGCTTTTGCATACCTAAACCGTTGAATTTTCTCTGTACTATTGTCAAAACACAACCTACCTACATGGAATGCAAGCCAATTGATTCCTACTAGTGTCCACAAAATTATTGGAATTTCATAAAAGTGTATCCAGATTGGAACTCTTTTTATTTGCGTCCGTGAATTACCGATTGTTGGATCCCATTTAGAAATAATGAACATTCCGCCTCTGATAAAGATCAGTTCAGATTGAAGAATTTTGGCTCTATCTTGATCATTACTAAATTGAAAATAGAAATTGAACCCATCTGATTTAGTGTTGAATTCACCAAATAATTTCTGGCGACATTTCAAGAAATTGACAACAGAGGGAAAAGGAAGAGTACCATCCATGAAGAAACCTACCAGGTGATTACTCCAATACTTCGTACCTTCCTCCTTAATAAGATCAGGTAACTTCTTCGGTTTTCCATCCCTAATAATATCGAACTGGATCGGCTTGTAAATTCTGGCATTTCTTGGAAGCGAATTAAAAAGAGAGGCATAATCTGATTTCACAGAGAATTGGTCATGATCAGAGGTAGGAGGAGGATTGGGGAGTGGAGAGGGTTTAGAGAATGGAAGAGGAGGGAATGAAGAGATATCGAAGAGTAGAGAAGAAGTAGTAGAAATCGCCATCAACTGCCAATAGGTGCCATTATGAGAACTAATTTCCCTAATTGAATTCTAATTGTTTAATTCTTATATATAAATTAATACAAAATTGGAATTCGTGTTCATGCGAGGTTTCAGATCTAAAAGGCCAACATCATAAGATTTGTATCATTTCCTCTAGTTAAATCACTATGAGTGGAAATCTCCTATGTTGCTATTCTTTTATTTAGTAGTATTGATTTGGATCTGTATGCTTAAGTGGATTTGGGAATCGACGAAAACATAAAAATCGCAAACCACCCAAATTCCTCTCTTTTATGTCTATTGGCATAAATGTACAGTCTGTGTAAATTTGTGATTTCTGGTGTTTAAAGAAATGAAGAAGATGACAGAGTTATGTTGTATAGTTATTATTTTTGGTCAAATTCATAATTCATATGTTGTGGTTCTCATGTACTGTTTATTGTTAAACATTAAAGATTTGGATTTTTGTATGAATCAAAATAGGTTGAAATATCTATTTTTATAAATAGATTAGTTGAACGTATTTATTTATACAATCCTCCAATATTAATGTTTTACATATAATTTGAACCATAAAATAATAATTATTTATATATGTTTGGATACATTTCACAATTGTTATCTTTTGTTGTTGTAACAATTAGTCAAGCCTATGATACAAGTTTTATACGTTATTAATGTTTGTTTCCCATTTAGATATATGTTTTTATACATGTCTATACTTGATTTGGTGAAATGTGGGAAATTAACTTGTATTCCTTTCTTTGGTTAGAGATTGACATTTCAACGGTTTAGAAACGCAAAATTCGACCGATTAGTACACGTTTAACTTAGGATATTTATTATTTCCATATATATATATGTATATATGTGTATATTAAATAACGTAATTAACGTAGAATAAATGTGTAGTGAATGCGTAGTAAATACGAATAATTTAGGAAAGTAGTAATTTGAATTTCAAATGTCCCCTTAGTAATTTGTTTTGTATGTATGTGAGTTAATGGCTTTTTAATAATAATTAATGACACAAAGACACGAGGTTAATAGTTACTTGTAATAGAAGTCTGCCCGGAACCGACCGGCATATCCAGCATCTACATGTAAGCCAGGTTAATGTGAGAGGTCTAGGTGTCATGGGCCATTAAAATTATTACACTAAGACACGAGGTTAAGCCCACTTGTAGTAGAAGCTGGCTCGGAACTGCCCTGCAAATCCAACCACAAGCTGACAGTTTAATGTGAGAGGCTTAGTGTGTGTGTATATATAATATTTATGTATGAGTAAGCATGCCTGCCTTGAGAATGTCTTAAGTGGCTGACCTACCTAATTTGGGTCTTGAGTGGTTAGGAATAGGCATGTTCCTAAGGTTCACTCCTTTGATTTTGGTCAAAGTCATGGGACCCACTCTTATTAGGTTCTTAGTGGTCTTTAGGTCCTCCTCTAAAATGCACTAAATATAACGGTAACATTGAGTGGGTTAGTTCTCCGAAAGTTGTCAACTTCCTATACGAGCCGTGTGAGGGCTAACTTAGGGATAAGATAGGCACCTTACGCTGCATGTAATTATTAACAGCCCATCTACGGGAAGTCTTAAGTGGCATAGGAGTTCACTCGTAATATCAGTTAAGTAGTAACATAGGAGTCCGCTAGAGGGATCTCAAATGGTAAACCGGGTCCACCCTAATCCAATATTAAGTTGCGGGATACCACTTCTCATATTACAAATGAGAGTATATATATAGCGTTGACATGATAAGACGGGGTCTTAAGTGGCTAGGGTTCTCCATATGGTCTTAAGTGGTTATAGGAATCCACCCTAAATTTAATATAGTAGTATAGCCTTAAGAGACCGAGAATTTCCACCTTGTCGGGTCCTAAGTGATCAGGGATCCGCTTTAAAGTGTTAATGAAGGTCTTAAGCGACTATATGAATGTCCACCTCATTAAATAGATTAATTTCCTTGTGTGTATGCTTATTCACGTAGACATATCTTGAAAAATCTATCCTGCTAAATATAAGAATAGTTACCCTTCAAACATATGTGGTTTTCATTCACCAGGACTTTATGTTCTGACCTCCCTCCTCTTAACATACTTACAGGGAAGTAGGATGGAGTTCTGGGGTGCTTTCGAATATTAATAGAGCTTCGAGTCCGAAAACAAAGCAGTTGACACAAGTTCTTTAATTCTTTCAAAACCAATGAAAATAGCCCTAAGCAACAACTTCAAAGTGAAAGGGAGTTGATTGAAATTTTTAAAAGGAGGGTTCCCCTTGTGAAGGAAAATGAGGCTTCAAATTGAATAAAACCGGTCTAAAAGCATTGCTTCACATCTACCTGGCTTTGAAACACTACATGCTAAGTTGCCTTGGCATCATTTTCCCATTCACGGGTCGAAGCAACGATGCAACTTCATTCAAAACTATAGAGTCAAAGCGAAACGCTCCTCCGAGTGGCAAAACCACGAATTATATGAAAACTACAAATTTTATGTTTCTAGAAATACTTTCCATAACCCATAAAATTTGGCAAACTTCAATTGATTTAAAAAAATTATTTTCAATTTTGTGTCATAGATCTAAAAATTTGGATAATAAGATACTATTTGTAACAGCCGACGAAATTTTCGACCCCGAAAATCAACATAAACACCACGTTGACTATTCAAGTATCGAAAATACCGGGTCATTAATAGAAAGAAGTTAGAGGGTGAGAAGTAGAAAGAAAGAACTAATAGAATAGAAGAATAAGAAGAACATCAAAATCAGAGTAAACACGAATCTCACAGCGGAACGAATAAAATATAAAACATAACTTTGAAATATAAAACTATATTGTATATACATACCATATCAGAGTAAAACTCATATACATCACAGCGGAAATAATCACTAAATAACTAACGGTGAAGCCTCCTGCTTCGAGCTCCTCCAAGTGAATTTGTAAAATCCTGAAACACTTGACTGCCCGTACAAATTTGGGCACCCAAGAGTTTAGGGAAAACACAAACAAATAAACTCTGGGTCAGTCATGGGACTGGTGTGAGTAACTCCAACCATATTGTTTAACTTTGAAAATCCTTTTGGAAGAAAAGGATAATAGTAAGACCAGCCCACACATAAACATGGATAGTTTTTACCTTACTATAACCCAAAACATTTTGATATCAAAATCCGGTGATATTATAATAATGTTTACTCAATATAAATAACCAAGTAGCAGAACGCTTGCATCTCACACTCCACATATATATAATAAAAAATCACAGGGCGCTTATTGGAGATTGAATTCCAGCAGACAAGCTCGGGGATCACCTCCTGACCCGTGTACTATAGAGGGTACATTGGGGTTCAACAAGAACGTCTTGCAACCTAGCCATACATGACCGCCCACTCATTTAGCTTGAGTGTAGCGAATATATTGTCACCCACAGTTGTTGGCCATCCAACCGTAATCCAAAGATACAAAATCGAAAAGAAGAACAAATATGAATTTTCTCTAGATCGGTGGCAATAACCTTGCTTGGGTATGACCCAACTAGCCATGCTGCCTGCCCGATTTTTGTCATTTCCTAGTTGTGAGGCTAGAGGCTACGTTTATCCTTTCAGAACTTCTGGCCACCATTCACTTTGAATGCCACATCGTCAAACCCGTCAAATCACTAGTTGATCTCCCAAAAATATTACGGGTATAAAAGCTAAGAGAAACGAATTCCTCTGCCACCAGACGTAATACTCGAAAAGATCGTCTTGTGTGATCTGTCAGACATTCGTCCATACAAGTTGTCTTGGGACTGGACAAACAAAAAGCACTATTCTGAACAGAAAGACCCTTCCCTTTCACTCCGTCTTCAATTTTCTTCAGCATAATCTAATTCATAACTCCTATGCCTATACGGAGTGGTTTTTCGGATAATAAATCCAACCTGTCTCTCCGTATTGACAACGATGGTCAAAACACTTCGATAGTCGGTTATTTAACTATCGAAGTAAAAATAAACATCCATTTAAACGTACAACTAAACATCACACAATCACTGGCCCTTGTTATTTGACATTAATTTTCCAGTTTCCCATATCTTCCCAGATATTTCCCAAAACTCTTTTAGCCCTTCACGCTCCTTGGAAAACATTTCCCAGTTATCCAATAATGGTTATTCATTTCATTTTAAATATCGATTTCTAATCAAATTACTTGTGTATGAAATTAAAAAAGTTATGGTGTTCTAGCCTAATTAAGACTAAACTTACTCGAATCATTTCCCATATATTTATACGGTATTTAAATAACATTATTTCATGGCCAGTGTATTCCCACATCCCCAACAAACAACAGTCAATAACAGATTATCTGTCACATTATATAATGCAATATATGAAAACAACAATAATTATTGAGGAATCCAGATTCCTCCAACCTGTTTCCCTGCATCCACAGACATTAGTCAACATAAATAACACTGATTTCATAACAATATGAAATATAATAATAATTAAGATCAATATTTTCCTAACAGTTTATATAAATAACTGAGTCTATAACTTCAACTAATTTATACGCAATTCATCCAAACAACCATCACACAGCATTCAACCATTATTTATAAATATTAAAGTATAATTAAAATATTTTAAACTTAATAGAGTTAGTGAGTTTACTACCTTGATCGGTAATTGTTGAATAACGATTACCGTCAGTTGATCAAACCAGCGTTTTAATTTGTCTAAATTCAAACGAACTCTCCAAACGGTTTCAAACCAGCTTCATTGCGTAGCCTGCGTCCATAAGGATCCATCGTGACAGACGGTTCTCAATTCTGTTATCATGTGTCACTATAAATGATGTTGTAATTTAATTATATTAACCGTAATTAAATTCGACAACTAAAATTTTACTGATGATTTATGCTTAACCAATCGGATTAAACTAACGTGTTTTATTTGTCAATATGATTATAATTTCGGAGACTGCGAATAAAACAGATTATGTGTTGGTACGTTATTTGTCTACTAAGTTAACAAATTAAATTAAATACCTATATAAATTAACTAATATGTAATTTTACCAAACCTGCATGCTACATGCGCTGAAATGCCATATGCAACTCCACTTCATGTTGCCATGAGTTCCGCCCTTCCTAGTGCACATGCAATCCCCCCTCTTTCCTACATATTCAAACAGCGCAAGCTCTACTCCATCCTCCATGTCCTCGCACAAACCTATCTTCATTCCTTTCATCGGAACAACATCCCTTCTCATGGTTACTTTACTGCATTTTATTCACAGCAAAAGCAGTAACATTGTTCACTATTTCACGTGACTCCTGCCGGTATTTACATTTGCCACATGTTTTCCATTTACTTCACGTACTGCACTATTAACACGCAATCTGTCTTCCCCATAAGCTTCATCTACTCCATTTCCTTATGCATATCTCGTTCCTACTTACGTCTTCATCATTCTCCTAATATTTCGAATGCAAGGTACCCCTTGTCAAACAAAGATACTCCTGTTAAACCGAACGTTGTCGCACTTCTGGTCGCCACTGCCCCTTACTTCTCCAATAAACAATAGAACCGTTCATCCCAATGAAATACACAACATATAAACCAATTCCAGTCCTTACGCAAGCCACATCATTTCTTACCAACCCACTTCATCATGTCTTGCTTTAGATGAAAACCTGTACCTACTACATTGCTTGCGGCAATTTCTCCATGTTTACACAGAAATGACCCTTTTGAAAATACACACGCCATTCACCCTTCTTAAATCACAGCGTGCCTTACATCCGTTTGTACCTCACCCTTAGTAACTTCACTAACCAAATATTTATATTTTAAAAATCTAGTTAACCCTTCTTCCATTCACAGTGTAAATCACGGTCTCCTCCTACAGCAAAAACAACCACGCACATCACCATTTAACGCTACCTTCCACCTCCTCACATCATTCTTTCCATCGGGGTTCTCGGGTTCTTCACGCACACAGGGTCATCCGCCCTCTCATGGAAACAATACGCAACCTGCTTATTTTAGATTTTTTTTAAAGTGGAAGTTTTAATTCGTTTCGAATTTCCAGATCGTCATTTACTATTTTGAAGCTTCTCATGTTTTCGAAAAAAACGGAAGTAGTCAGTGTAAATAGGAGGAGGAGAGGGTAAGCTAGAAGTCAGGTCTTCACACGTAGGGTATGGCTGAAAGTATTGTCTACGTTTCATTAAATTCAGTTAAGGGCTTGAAAGTGACAGGGCATGGGAGAATTTAATGTAAGGGTATGGGAGATCTTAAATGTAAACGTATGGGTGAAAAGGTAAGGCGGCAGTAGCATAAGCTGTGTTGGTAGGCTTTAATTCAACCATGCTCCTATAGTCCTATGTGTGTTATTTGTTCCCACGTTCAGCCGAACATTTGCGATTTGTTACCAAAAATGAGCTGACTAATTTCATGTGGTCCGCCCTTTTTAAATTAGTGGGATAAGATGCTTTATACTTTTAATGAAGTGTACGCAATACTGAAACTACGACATTTTACTCATCCTATTCGTTTTTATAAGGAAGTTTAGTATAAATGGTTGGCTATATTCCTGTCAGCTTACAAATTATGTTCTTTTGTAAGTAAATTGTATATATATTACAAAGGGTAAGTAACTCATAATCTATGGACGCTTGGCTCAATATATGTACACACATGTCTATTTTAGTGTTATACATTGAACGACATTAATTCATTTCCATGTGGTTACACATAACTCCATTTACGAACAAGCCATTATGGACAAGAATAAAAATACTATCGTGTCTAGTGATGTGCCACGATCCCAGAAACGTAATAATATAGACTAGTTAACTTATTCTGTGGAACCCCAAAATGCTGATATATGGTGTAAAATACTCCATATAAAAAGTTGTTTATTTTCCCAGAATAAAAATTACAGTAAAATTCTAAAAATTAAATTATGACTATGTCTCAAAGATCTTGTCCAAATTCGAAACCAGTATTTAATTATATTAAATAACCAAACCATTATATTAGAATAATTAAATTAATTAATTATTAAACCGCTAAAATTCCGGGATGTTACTTTGTTAACCCCTTAAATTCAAAACTATTATTTAATTATTTCCTAATTAAATCATTAAGCTTTCCGAGCTTACATAATTTATGTTAAATCATAAATCAATGGGAAAATCCCTAAAAATCATAATAAATCTATTTCTATATATTTTTCATCATATCAAATTTTCAAAATAAAATTATAATTATTTAACGGCTTTAAATAATTAAAATCGAGATAAATGAATTTCTAAACTTAGAAGATTCAGAAAATATTCATACTTTGTTTTCAACGCAAATCCTACATAAAAAGGCAACATATCATCAACATGCATATACAAATTATAGTTTATCATATGAACATGGAATATCAACACTTGCAAACACATGAGAATTCAGATCTAGCATGGATCCGAGCCAAATAAGAAAATCAAAAGAGTGAATACTATTATTCACCTTGAACGATAAAGAAGAAACTTAAGATTTAAATGCCTTTGATTCACTAAATTTGATTTCCTCGTGCTTAACATCTCTCTCTTCCTCTTCTCCTAGAATGGTCGACGTCTACAGAGGCTTAGTTTTGTGAAATGAAAATATGAAGTGAGAAGATAGAAAGGATAAATGTTATGTATATAGGAAAGGTCATTTTCCTATTCTGCCCTTCTCAGTTTCTACTTATATTTACTCATAACTAGTTGATCTAATTAGTTATTAACTATATCATTCCCTAATCAACCTCATGCTTACATTATATTATTTATCCAATTAAATGTTCAAATAATGTTTAGTAAAATTAGGCATGCTACATTAATAGTCATAATAAGTAGTTGATTTTCCATTATGTGGATAAAGTCATGCGACTTTAACGATATTCCGATACTCCTTGAAGCGCTAGAAACTAGCAACATTTGACGATAAGTGTTTAAGTTTATTCCTCGATTGAATTCTTATGGTTATGAACTCTTTCGTAATTACACGTCTTTATCTTCAATCCAACACTCTTTGTTCATTTGATTCAACACTCATGTTTTTTTGTTTTTTTGTTTAGGTAAAGAATAAATATAAAAGAAGTAATCTAGTTGTGGAAAATACGTGTAGCTTTAATGTGTCGGAGCATTAAAGAAGTACTTATTAAACATTTTTAAAATTAAATTAATCAGTTTCTCTATAGAGGATTATGAGACTTGTACAACAACAAATTTTTTTAAAAAAAAAAATTAAACTGTATGTGATAACACTAGATTGCACAAGAACTAAGTGAGTTTGTGAAAATAACATGGAACCAAACTAAAATCTTAACATGTTACCATGCCCGTTTGGAAGTTTGTCTTACAGTTTTCCTGTAAGAATCAAGGCATATTGTTCCTTTACAATTCCTTTTATTTTTCTCTCGGTCAGCTCATGCAAAAAAGATAACTGTCACATCAAGGGTTTCAAAGGGCGAACATGGTAGCTATAAGACAAGTTCAGATTGTCCTTGTTTTGAAACATAGAATTTATTATTGCCAATTCGAAATGAAACATTGGTCATGGATTGCAAAATGGAATTAAAGTAATTCTCATTACTATGTGGTCCAAAATATTGGATCACTTGTTCATCAATATTTAAACACTCTCATGGACCGATGCAATTGAGCCGAATCTTTTAGTTTGTTTTATATGTCTAATGTACTAAGTTCGGTACAAATTAATTATGCCAAAGGTTAATATTACCTTTTTTAATCATGTTTTTTTGAAGCAAAAAGGTAGTGAATCAGTCTGATTCACGCCTTAATATATTTCCAGCCAAAGGTTTAGTACATCATTCGTATATATACATATCATATATAACCACAAAACGCAGGCAACATACATAATACATACATCATGACCTGCCAAAAGAAGTAGAGCACTACATATTACATATTACAAACCCAAAATAAAGTAAGTAACATAATAATAGCAGCAGCCAAACTGATGAGAACAAGCATGCAATAGAAAATCAGGCCGATGGATCATCCCTTCCTCTAGCTCTATCTTGAACTCTTGCAGCAATGGTATCAACATATTTCCATCTTTTTGTGCCTGCACATTCGAAAACAAAATTAAGAATGATGTATATTATTTTGTTAGGATTTCTCATTTTGAATTTGAATTTCCTGTAGTTTCGTTCATGCCAAAGAATTCACATGCATGCAAAGTTTAGCAAAACAAACAGATGGCGTTTTGGTGTAGCATCTAAAGTAGGAAAAATGTGATGCCAGAAAGTAAATTGATCCTTAATGTAGTCTCCCTAATTTAGGTCAATATCAAGGTAAACTAAGCATTTAGTCCAAACATAAAAAGCAAAGTCACACTCGTTGAAAAGATGCAAATAATTCTCTTCGTCCTCCCCACAAAAAACACAATCCCGCCAACATTCACTCCTTTACGACGTAATCTGTTCACTGTGTTCAGTATATCATGCATAACTATCCACATATGAATCTTGACCTTTGTAGGAATTTTAAAACACCACATATTATCAAAACCCAACCACCTTCTACTAGCAAAATTCATTATCTTGTATATACCTCTAACGCAAACGACTTCTTCTCCCCTTCCAACATCCACACAAACTCATCGTTCTCATTATTCAGACTAACATTTTCCAACATTCTAAACAAGAGACACAGTTGAAATAAAGCATTACCAGTCACAATTCTGCAAAAGGATAGTCTCCACTTGAAATTAGCTGCATCTGTGTTGTACATCTCCCTAACAGTGTAACGTTTGTTGCAAGCTATGATCGCTTCTTTTCTGTGGCTTAGAAAAGCAAAATTTATGTAATATATTCTGCAAGCGCACAGATCGTGTAGTATGCAGGTCGAACACAGGGAGGTAAATTAAATCAAATTATTTATAGAATTTCGTGGGCGAGTTAGACGACTTTTGAGATTTGGTTGAAAATAGAACAATTGAAATTGCAACAATTAGGACTATTGTTGAAACTAATCAAACGATTAATCACTTATGAAAGTAAATTGCAAAACAAGAATAAGAATGCAGAAAATAAAAGTGCAAAATAGAAATAACATGTGACGGCCCGCCCCGCACCAACCGACATCTACTCCAAGGGTGCGCTGTACACATGTCCAGTTAGCACGGAACGGGTCGTCAGAAGGAAAAAGGAAGAAGGAAATAAACATACAAAAAACCTGTAGAATGTCTCACAGCGCATAGAACAAAATATAATAATAACATACTTGACATAAAACAGGAGAGACAGTGCATAAGCTGAAAACCAGAATTAAACATCATAGCAGCGGAAATTCTAAATACAGCTCATTACAACTTTCAAACTGTCTCATAACAAAAGCAAGATAAAGGAGGTACACTACTAATGCCCAAGTAGCGACCACCAACGACACAGGGAGAATGTGTATATATATATCATACGTGGAAGCCTCCTGCCCGCCTCCGAATCAGCTACTCGCGCATCACCAGCTAACCTGTCTCTAGTCTGCTCGTGTGAGCACCCAGAGTAATAAGAGGAGACATAAAACTCTGGGTCAGACATAAAGCCTGGTATGAGCGATAAGCATCTAAAGTGAACAATAACAGGTAGACTAAAACATACCTGAACCTGGACCTGCAACCAAAGAGTTAGCACTACATACTGTACAACACTCTAAGGTACCATATCAAATAGTGTAAAGATACGGAGGTGGGGGAGGTGTGCATGTCATAGGGATGGCAAACAATCAAACATAGCATCCATCCTCACATCTCTCACTCAGTGCGTAAAGCATACGATATTCACCACTTCGATCACCCAACATACCTTGCTACGATCACTCTGCTCCATGAAGTCATAAATGGCTTCACTGCACTGATAACGTAGCCACTAATCCATTGCTATGTCCACTTTGCCCCATGGAGTCACAAGAACCCCACTGCACTGGCTCATAGCCTTACTAATCCTTACTATGTCCACTCTGCCCCATGGAGTCGCAATGACCCCACTGCACTGGCTCATAGTCTTACTACGCATCACCTTGTCCCTCGGGTCATAATGACCCTACTGCACTGATAACGTAGTCTTGCTACCATCACTTTGCCCCTCAGGTCATGATGACCCTACTGCACTGATAAGTAGCCCATCATCCATTTTCAGTGGTGAACCGAAGTTATGAACGTCGACAACTCCTTAGCACACGTCCCGCAGCAAAGTCCAACCATGAAGTGAACTCATCGGTTTCCAACTGGATCCTGAGCTCTAACTTCCCATATTGGACTACCTTTGCATCTCGGGTTATTGGTCATCATCTTCATCCGGATCGGTCTTCATCATTCGGGTCGGGTCGCGCCTCCTGCGTCGGATCGGGTCGTGGTCCTCCAGGTGATCGGGTCGCACTCCTCCATTGTCTCGTGAATCCAGTCTCCATCGAATCGGGTCTCCTCTTCTGGTCGGATCGTGAACTCCAAGCGGATCGTGTTCCAACGGGTCGGATCGTGCTACATGGATCGGGTCGTGACTTCCCATCAGTTCGTGTGGCGGGTCGGTTCGTGGAAGGACGAGGCAGATCGCATGGCAACTCCTCATGTCGGATCGTGATCATCTGGTTCGGATCGGGGTGCGAAGCGCGAGTGCGGATCGTGGACGTGGCATGCGATCCGATCCGGATCCCTGCATAATTCCTGCAGCTCTTCCAGCGAGTTGTTTACGCCTCTCGACGGCGTTTTCGACCATTCCAACTATTCTAATCAGTCAAAAAGCATTTCATACAGTCATAGCAACATGCATAATCAACCACAAACATCAAAACATCAACATGATAGGTTAAAATGGATCAAACATACCTAAAATCCCATATTTCCCCTTAAGCATATTTAGGTGAAACTAATGATAGGATTATCAAAACTTAACCAAATTAACCCAAATTCATATCAGAGGCCTAAAGCATCATTCCGAATTTTATAAACATTTTTCCAGAATTTTATCATGTTTAAATTCGCTAATTAACACTAATCACCCCTAATTAGCCATAATTAGTGCAAAACTATGCAAATCACTCACCTTAGCCACAAAATAAACTAAGATCTGAAGCAAATCTCTGATTTGATGCGAATCCCAATGCTAAACAGCATCTCCAAGGTTGATTTGGTGTAGATCTTCCTTGATTAGATGTTGCTAAGCTTAATCCTTGACCAAAAGATGATTTGGAGGTGATTTAGAGGTTGGAGGCCATTTTTAGGGTTCCTTGGTGATAAGTGGAGGCTAGAAAACTGAAATGGAATGATCCTCTATCTCATTTCAGCCTCCCCATAACCCTAATCCCGAAATAGGTTATGGGCCTACTCACTAATCACCCGGTTTGGCCCGGTTAAGCAGTTTTTCACCCTCCAAACCTTATTTCAGCCATATCTCCCAAACGATAAGTCCGTTTGGCTATTATGACCACTCTACGGAAAGGTAAACCATCAAACGAATCAAATGGAAGTGGTTTCAGGTCAAAATTTCTTTCCTATCAAAAGTTATGGCGAAAACAGTACCAACTAGGGGCAAAATGGTCATTTAAAAATCGACAAAAATCATGAACATGGGAAATGACTCTAATGGATGTTTCCCAAAGTTACATGACCATACGACTTCACATGGGAAAGAAATAAATATTCTACGATCCTATGAAGTGTAGAATACGGGTCGTTACACTCTCCCCCCCTTAAGAAATTTCACCCCCGAAATTCCCTAATCCAAACACACACAAAGGTCCCGCATGCCTATCAATCATAAAACAACCATCAAACATGCAAAGCAAGTAAAATAAGTCTATCCTAGCATGCGGAATAACTAAATCGCAAGGTAAATCTTACCAGGCAGAGAGTTCTGGATATGCCTTCCTAATGCTCTCCTCTGTCTCCCAAGTACAATCATTCTCGTCCTCGCCCCACTGAACCTTGACTAGCTTCACCGACTTCCTTCGAAGTTGCTTCGTATCGTGCCCCACAATACGAATCGGCTTGCGGTTCCCAACCGCCTCGGGTTCTACTTCGAAGTCCTCTAACTGATCAGGTGAAATAGTCATATCTGAGTCGTGAACAAACTTCCTTAGTTGGGAAACATGAAATACATTGTGAACTCCCGCCATTTTCTCTGGTAAGCCAACTCTATATGCCAAATTCCCGACTAGTTCAAGAACAGGGAATGGGCCAACAAATCTTGGTGCCAACTTGCCTCTCCTGCCAAATCGTATCACGCTCTTCAACGGAGAGATTTTGACAAACACCAAGTCACCAACGGAGAATTTCAAGTCTCTTCTCCTCTTATCAGCATAGCTCTTCTGCCTATCTTGGGCAGCTTTCATTCGTTGCTAAATGATCTTGATCTTATCGGAAGTTTCTCTCACCACATCTGGTCCAAGCACAAACTTCTCGCCAGTCTCTATCCAACATGATGGTGAGTTGCACGGTCTTCCGTACAAAGCTTCATATGGAGCCATACCGAGACTGGATTGGTAGCTATTATTATATGCAAACTCTACTAGATGCAAATGGTCATCCCATGATCCACCGAAATCCAATATACACGCTCTCAAGAGATCTTCCAATATACGATTCACCCTCTCCGTCTGACCGTCGGTCTGAGGATGATATGCGGTACTGAGATGTAATCCTGACCCTAGAGCCTCTTGTAAGCTCTTCCAAAACCCACTAGTGAACAACGGGTCTCGGTCACTCACAATGCTTTTGGGTACTCCATGAAATCTCACTACCCACTTCATATACAATTCTGCCAACTTGGCTGCCGTTCTAGTCGATTTGACTGGTATAAATCTTGCACTCTTAGTCAATCGATCTACAATTACCCAAATGCTATCATATTCTGATCTAGTCCTTGATAGGCCATCGATGAAATCCATCGAGACTTGCTCCCATTTCCATTCGGGAATCTCTAATGGTTGCAACAAACCACTAGGCTTCTTTTGCTCGGCTTTAACTAGCTGGCAATTCATGCATTTGGATATAAACTTCCCAACGTCTCTTTTCATCCCTTCCCAGTAGTAAGTATGACTCATATCTCGATACATCTTATTACCACCGGGATGTATAGTCAGTTTTGAGTGATGACATTCTCTAAGCACTTCATCTCTCAAACCATTCACGTTGGGCACAACTAGTCTTCCATTCTTCCGAAGCCATCCATCTCGATTAAGCCCATACACATTCATCTCCTCACCGTCGATGTTCATCTCTAACTTGGAGATGATTTCCAATAGGTTAGGATCGTTCCTCTGGCTGGAACCAATCCGCTCTATCAAAGTGGGTCTGATCGTCAAACTAGCTAGCATAACTGGATCCAATTCGCACTTTGGTCTGAAATCAAACCCCGCGATATACTCCAGTTGCTTCCACTCAAGAAACATGGCCCCTAAGCTGGCATGTCTCCTACTCAAGGCATCGGCTACTGCATTACCCTTCCCAGGTGTGTATGCGATATCAAAATCATACGAAGCCAAGAACTCTAACCATCTCTGCTGACAGAGATTCAGATCTTTCTGAGAGAAGAGATACTTTAACGATTTATGATCGGTAAACAACTCAAACCTTTCTCCCAAGAGATAGTGTCTCCACATCTTCAGCGCAAATACAATCGCTGCCAATTCCAAATCATGGGTAGGATACTTCTTCTCATGCGGCTTTAGCTGTCGACTAGCATAAGCTACAACCCTACCTCCTTGCATCAATATTGCACTAGCATCCGTGTATACCGTCATCTCTTCATTCCCTTTAGGAATGACTAACACTGGCACACGCGTCAACTTCTCCTTTAGACTCCTGAAGGCATCCTCACACACTCCGTCCCAGACGAAGGACTGATTCTTCTTAGTCAACTGAGTCAACGGTGTTGCTATTTTGGAGAAGTCCTGGATAAACTTACGATAATATCCAACTAATCCCAAGAAGCTTCTCACATCTATTGCATTCTTGGGCGTAGGCCAATCCTGTACCGTAGCCACCTTCGCAGGGTCCACGGCAATACCACTCTCTGAAACAACATGACCCAAGAATCTTACTTCCCTTCTCCAAAAATGACACTTAGAGAATTTCGCTTTCAACTGGTGTTTCCTCAACATCTCCATCACTATCCTCAAGTGTCCCTTGTGTTCCTCCTCTGTCCTTGAATAAACAAGGATATCATCCACGAACACAAGAACAAACTTATCCAACTGATCTCTGAATACTCGATTCATAAGATCCACAAAGTAAGCTGGTGCATTGGTCAACCCAAATGGCATGACCAACCACTCATAAAATCCAGACGGCGTCCTAAATGCCGTTTTTGGAACACTCTCATCCGCTACTCGAAGCTGATGAAATCCTGTCGCGAGGTCCAACTGGGAGAACACTCTTGCTCCTTCCAATTGATCAAACAAATCATCAATCCGCGGTAGAGGATACTTATTCTTCCTCGTTACCTTATTCAACTCGCGATAGTCCACACACAAACGAAGGGAACCATCTGCCTTAGTGGCAAACACAACTGGTGCTCCCCACTCGGAGACACTCCTTCTAATAAATCCCTTCTTCAAAAGATTGCTGACTTGCACCCCGAGCTCTCGCTGCTCCCTTGGTGCCATACGATGAAGTGGCATCACTATAGGTCTGGCATCTTTCACTAAATCAATACGGAACTCAATCTCTCGGTGTGGTGGAAGCCCGGTCACCTCCTCGAAGACGTCCGGATACTGGCCAACCACGGGCACATCTGACAACTCGTCCTGCGGGATGTCGAGGGAATTTACAAAACTAGCCATGACCCCATCACTAGGTAGACTACCAAACACTACCCTCCGCCCATCATCCGCCCTCACTGTCACCAAAAAGCCCTCACAGTCTACCACCACCCCGTATCTTTGGAGCCAATCGACTCCCAATATAATGCCATACCCAGTAAAGCCCAAAACAAAGCAATCACATACAAACATACATCCATGACTCGATAAGACCAAATTCCTGCAAATCATACTAAGGCTAGTCGAACCACCAATCGGGTTCGTCACAACCAATGGTCTATCGACTATCTCGGGTTCCAGTCCCAACCTATCTACCAGGTCACTAGATATGAAGGAACGGGAAGCCCCAGTATCAAACAAAACTCGAACTGGTACATCGTAAATAGAAAGCATACCTTGAATAACAACATTCTTTCCTTTCTCCGCCGCAGTTGGGGCATTCGACGAAGAAGGAACATCATCAATAGCATATGCTTTCACAATCTGCTTCTCCTTAAGAGGTTGCGGACACTTATCCTTCTGATGTCCCACTTGACCACAGTTGTAGCACTTCCTTTCCGCTGGCTTGGCCCGACATTCTTTAGCATAATGGCCCTTCTTTCCACAGCTGAAGCACTCAACATCCTTCTTGCTCTTTTTCTGGCCACCTTTAGATTGGTCCTGCTTCCTCTTATTCTGAGAATTATTCTTGCCTCCACCGCCTGCTTGCAGCTTCGGCCCTTCTGCAGATGCAGCCTCAGTCTTTGACTTAGGGTAAAGACTCTCTGATCTCAAAGCTTTTCCCACGATCGATTCAAAAGTCTCATCGATGTGATTGATAAGCCTTTCCCCCAAGTACCCATCCAAACCAGTAATGAACTTCTCATTCTTCTTCTCAGGAGTGTCAATGAGAGACAGTCCATACTTCGACAAAGTGTCGAACTCAGCAATATAGTCAGAAACTTCCCTCCCATTCTGCTTGAGTTCCAAGAACCTCTTGAACAACACTGACTTCTGGGCAGCTGGAATGAACTTCTCGCTAAAGCGAGCCTTTAACTGAACCCAAGTAACCTGATCTTCTGGAGTAGCTGTTCTAATGGCATTCCACCAATTCATCGCTCGCCCTTGCAGCTGACGAGACGCTAGCCTTCTCTTCATCGCATCCTCAAGACCCAAGTCATCGAAGATACGGTCACAGCTATCCATCCAATCTTGAACATCTGTGGCCGACTCCGTTCCGTGGAACGGCTTTCCACCAAGATTAGTGTAATCCTTGCACAACTTGGCGAAATCGACCCTAGGCGCCTGCACTACTGGGCCAACACCAACTCCGGGATTGGGAACTGCCCCTTGCACTTCTCTAAACATGTCTCTCATGAGGTTAGTAAACATTGCCCTCATGTCAGCGGCATTCCCTTGGTTGGTCCCTCTACCAGCACCCCTCGTGTCTCGGCTCATCGTCAATCTGAAAAAGGGAAACGATTAACGACCCCATAATGGTGCTAGTGCAGTGCGACTTCAATCTCATACTACTAATAGTATATATATACATAGCTTTTGAAAACCAAAGTAATCACAAATACGCGCTCTCATATACGTACTAACTCTCCCTAGTGTCTTCCCTTAGGTTAACTATGCAACCTAGAGCTCTGATACCAAGTGTGACGGCCCGCCCCGCACCAACCGACATCTACTCCAAGGGTGCGCTGTACACATGTCCAGTTAGCACGGAACGGGTCGTCAGAAGGAAAAAGGAAGAAGGAAATAAACATACAAAAAACCTGTAGAATGTCTCACAGCGCATAGAACAAAATATAATAATAACATACTTGACATAAAACAGGAGAGACAGTGCATAAGCTGAAAACCAGAACTAAACATCATAGCAGCGGAAATTCTAAATACAGCTCATTACAACTTTCAAACTGTCTCATAACAAAAGCAAGATAAAGGAGGTACACTACTAATGCCCAAGTAGCGACCACCAACGACACAGGGAGAATGTGTATATATATATCATACGTGGAAGCCTCCTGCCCGCCTCCGAATCAGCTACTCGCGCATCACCAGCTAACATGTCTCTAGTCTGCTCGTGTGAGCACCCAGAGTAATAAGAGGAGACATAAAACTCTGGGTCAGACATAAAGCCTGGTATGAGCGATAAGCATCTAAAGTGAACAATAACAGGTAGACTAAAACATACCTGAACCTGGACCTACAACCAAAGAGTTAGCACTACATACTGTACAACACTCTAAGGTACCATATCAAACAGTGTAAAGATACGGAGGTGGGGGAGGTGTGCATGTCATAAGGATGGAAAACAATCAAACATAGCATCCATCCTCACATCTCTCACTCAGTGCGTAAAGCATACGATATTCACCACTTCGATCACCGAACATACCTTGCTACGATCACTCTGCCCCATGAAGTCATAAATGGCTTCACTGCACTGATAACGTAGCCACTAATCCTTTGGTATGTCCACTTTGCCCCATGGAGTCACAAGAACCCCACTGCACTGGCTCATAGCCTTACTAATCCTTACTATGTCCACTCTGCCCCATGGAGTCGCAATGACCCCACTGCACTGGCTCATAGTCTTACTACGCATCACCTTGCCCCTCGGGTCATAATGACCCTACTGCACTGATAACGTAGTCTTGCTACCATCACTTTGCCCCTCAGGTCATGATGACCCTACTGCACTGATAAGTAGCCCATCATCCATTTTCAGTGGTGAACCGAAGTTATGAACGTCGACAACTCCTTAGCACACGTCCCGCAGCAAAGTCCAACCATGAAGTGAACTCATCGGTTTCCAACTGGATCCTGAGCTCTAACTTCCCATATTGGACTACCTTTGCATCTCGGGTTATTGGTCATCATCTTCATCCGGATCGGTCTTCATCATTCGGGTCGGGTCGCGCCTCCTGCGTCGGATCGGGTCGTGGTCCTCCAGGTGATCGGGTCGCACTCCTCCATTGTCTCGTGAATCCAGTCTCCATCGAATCGGGTCTCCTCTTCTGGTCGGATCGTGAACTCCAAGCGGATCGTGTTCCAACGGGTCGGATCGTGCTACATGGATCGGGTCGTGACTTCCCATCAGTTCGTGAGGCGGGTCGGTTCGTGGAAGGACGAGGCAGATCGCATGGCAACTCCTCATGTCGGATCGTGATCATCTGGTTCGGATCGGGGTGCGAAGCGCGAGTGCGGATCGTGGACGTGGCATGCGATCCGATCCGGATCCCTGCATAATTCCTGCAGCTGTTCCAGCGAGTTGTTTACGCCTCTCGACGGCGTTTTCGACCATTCCAACTATTCTAATCAGTCACAAAGCATTTCATACAGTCATAGCAACATGCATAATCAACCACAAACATCAAAACATCAACATGATAGGTTAAAATGGATCAAACATACCTAAAATCCCATATTTCCCCTTAAGCATATTTAGGTGAAACTAATGATAGGATTATCAAAACTTAACCAAATTAACCCAAATTCATATCAGAGGCCTAAAGCATCATTCCGAATTTTATAAACATTTTTCCAGAATTTTATCATGTTTAAATTCGCTAATTAACACTAATCACCCCTAATTAGCCATAATTAGTGCAAAACTATGCAAATCACTCACCTTAGCCACAAAATAAACTAAGATCTGAAACAAATCTCCGATTTGATGCGAATCCCAATGCTAAACAGCAGCTCCAATGTTGATTTGGTGTAGATCTTCCTTGATTAGATGTTGCTAGGCTTAATCCTTGACCAAAAGATGATTTGGAGGTGATTTAGAGGTTGGAGGCCATTTTTAGGGTTCCTTGGTGATAAGTGGAGGCTAGAAAACTGAAATGGAATGATCCTCTATCTCATTTCAGCCTCCCCATAACCCTTATCCCGAAATGGGTTATGGGCCTACTCACTAATCACCCGGTTTGGCCCGGTTAAGCAGTTTTTCACCCTCCAAACCTTATTTCAGCCATATCTCCCAAACGGTAAGTCCGTTTGGCTATTATGACCACTCTACGGAAAGGTAAACCATCAAACGAATCAAATGGAAGTGGTTTCAGGTCAAAATTCCTTTCCTATCAAAAGTTATGGCGAAAACAGTACCAACTAGGGGCAAAATGGTCATTTAAAAATCGACAAAAATCATGAACATGGGAAATGACTCTAATGGATGTTTCCCAAAGTTACATGACCATACGACTTCACATGGGAAATAAATAAATATTCTATGATCCTATGATGTGTAGAATACGGGTCGTTACATAACAATAGAAATAAAATTAGGATTATCGTTGAAACTAATCAAAAGATTAACCACTAATGAAAATAAATGTAAAGTACAACTTGTACTCTACCAAATCTAATTGTGTAGATGGCACTAGTTGCTAAGAAATAGAAAAATGCAGAAAATAGAAAGAAGAAGAAGAACTTTGTTAATGGAGAAGAAGATAGAAAATGGGATGGTGACTACAATAAGATTACATGGGTATTTATAGGACATAGCCAACCTAAACCCTAATTATAAACGGGCCTTAGTTATTTCAAGTAAGTTCCAGGCCTTTCCTCCTTTCCTCTTGCAAGCCTCCATTGATTTGTAATGTGCATGGCCTTTCTACTAATTATTTTCTTATCCAACAGCAACTAGATGTGAGATCTTCATCTGCAAATCTTCAAATGTAAATATAAAACAGTTTGATCTCAATTTCTCTACTTTTCTGACTGTATGCGGCTTGGTTGGAATATCTGTAAAAGTGACAAAACAATACCCAAGTAACATTTACTTATATTCAAAAGATAAGATAAAAGAGTATAAAATAAACACATTTATATGTTAATCAAATACCCCCACACTTATCTTTTACTCATCCTCGAGTAAAACCAGAAATGAAAAACTAAACTAGATAGGTCACACTTTCGTAGGAAACACGATTGCATTTAGCGTATGCAACAAGTCGTTAAACCTCTAGGTGTCCCTAGTAGGACGAGTGGTGTCTTGTGAGAGTTTTCAGCGGATACTACCCACAAAATCCAAATGCAGTATGATATGGTTTTGATGTAACTACATGAATGCAATGGACATATGCAAATAAAAACGAAAAATGAAAACACGACTTATTTTAGGAAAGTGTTACAACAAATTAAGTTAACAATTTCTAATTAGTTGATTGTACCTTAGATACCTCAACTTGTCACAAATTTTCAATATAATTCAAGTTATCAAATGTTAAATTCTAGTTTGACCAGTTCGTTTGGTTGATAACATAGTGCAGCCATGAAATAAATTCTTAGTTTGATTGTCACAGTTTGTAAAGTGATATTCTAATTTCCTTGTGTATGGCTAGTCAAATCAATAAGGTCAAGAAATGTTTGGGCATCATCGCTTATTCTCTATCTATAAAAGTTAAAATTTATGATTAATCACATACACCTAACTTAAAAGACCAAGGTATACCACCCATACACTGTCTTGCGGACTGACAGAGAGTTAGGACAGAGCTTGGCGGATTGTGCAGACCGACGCTGACTTTGTCAACAACATGTCGGTAATCCTTAGGTGTCCAACTCATAAAATGAGACCAAGATATTCCAACACTAACTTTGTCAACAACATGTCAGATAGAGCTTGGCGGGTTTGCACACCAACGCTAGATATACAAGCAATGTTGGATACCCTTGGATTGCTATTATTATTATTGAAAATATAAGAACAAGAGAGATTACACGAATTAGCTTAACACAACTTAGTTTTAGAGATTCGTAAAGCCAATATAAGTCTTTTAAGTCCTCCACTTATTAAAAAAAGACTACAATTTAGAATATACTTCATAGCCATCACCTAAGAATTTCCCTATGTACTGGTTACACTATTATCCCTCAAAATTCAACTTTTCATTATATTTCTTATTCGATCTTAGTCGAGAGAAAAAAATACTATCAACTGACTAATAATTGTTAACTTATTTTATTGTATCAATCTAAAATGGGTCGTATTTTCAAAAAAAAAAATTGACATGTTACTACAATCTAAAATGCATGATAGTCCTATATGAAAAGAAAGAAAAGAAAATTAAATAAAAAAGGGTGTAATGCAGACTCCCCCCACACTAGAACTAAACAGTGTCCACACTGTAAAACACGTTTCCTAAATTTGAAAGATCATACCCAAAGGTGAAGGAGATGCAAAATTATTTGTAGAATGAAATGCAATTTAACTATATGTAAGAATGGATCATATGTACAATGATATATGTGTTTGCGATGCAAAGAATGCCATCAACTTTTTCCCCCACACTTGGTTCTGGTCCGATGAATATCATTCCCAATATGTCTAGGCATGTTTTCTAATAAGCAAAGGGTATTGAAAACCATCTCATCTTTATACCTAGATTTATAGTCCAGTAGATAAATGTCCAGGGTAATCCTAACATGAAGTTTTTCAACCAAGCCAACATTCCAAAAATAATTCATGTGTTCAACAAATTTATCAGTGTAATTGTTCAAAAATTTGTGATCGTTTATATAAACTCAGTTGCAATCGCGAAATTTAAATTCTGAGTGTTGTTCAAGACTGTGTTATCACATTTCTCAACTTTATCAGTTGACAACGTATTTTCGACACTGACAAATTCTAGTTCGTTTGAAATTTTCGCAAAGCTAAAATTTTCGAACTCGTGATTTGAATCTACTTCTTCCTCATTTGGCAACTCATCCTCGTACAACCCAAAAAATTCATGTTCATTAAAATCCTTCTCAAATTTTGAGTTTTTGAAAATTTCAACATCTTTATTTTGTTCAATTTCAAAAATTTCTAGTTTCTCGCAGCCTGAAAGAGAAAGATCAAAATCTGAACTTAAATTTTTTCCCTGAAAAGAGTTGAAGTCTAAATCATTTACTGAATTGTGAACAACTTCATTTAGATCGTTATTCTTAATTTCCAAAATTGTAATTTGAAAATTTTCACTATCAGTAAAGAATGGATTATTTTCTGATTCATCGCTTATTTGAATTTGATTTTGTTGCTCTCGTTGTTCTTTCAAAGATGTCATTAAACAAAGAAGTTAATCCATCTTTTTATTTAGCTTTTCTTCCCTCTCTCTAAGAATGTTAAGATGATATTCTTCAGAATCGTTGATTTGAGAGCTCTCGCTTTGGATTTTTTGATTCTCAAAATTATAGTCCATATCAATTTCACGATCAATATCATTTCCAATGTGGTGGTTGTTTGAATCTTCAGAAAAATGACAATGATATTGGAAATCATTTTGATTTTGAAAATTAGGTTCGTAACCAAAACTGTTGAAATTTGAGAGAAAATTGCAATTTTGGTTATTTTCAAAATGTTGATATGGGCTATAATTTTGAAAATTTTGGTTTACAACCCCATATTGATGTGGGTCAATGCCATATTGAGATTCAAAGCTACTTTGATGTGGATGTGGCTCATAATCGAAATTATTGAAATTTGAATTGAAGTCGTAATTTCGATCATTTCTATGATTTTGAAAATGTTGGTCAGTTGGAAAATTTTGATAATTGTTGGCATTGGGCTCACGAAATTTTGGAAAATTTTGCCTCATGCGGTATAATTCATACTCATATTGTTCAAGAGGATGTCTACTCCGATTATTATCCCACATTTCTCTCAAGGATTTTTTTTGAACTAGACATTTAAATAAAATCAAAATAAGACAGAAATTATTCTCACTTCAAAATAATATAAAATACTGAGTTGTGCTCTATTAATTAACTGACTCAATTAAAATGGGGAAGACGGTCTTATGGCCATTCACGTATAATATAAATACTAAGGGATACGACCAATGTTTTACGGGTGGTATGCAACCTCTTTTGCTAGAAGTTCAAAAAAATTGAACTAATATATATCTGTGATCATACCCTTGAGAAAATCAATTTATAAAATACACTCTTGTAGTTAGATATTTTGCAACGTCTAATCAAGTTTTATTGTTGAAAAACGATGAGAAAAATGACTACAATTATGAAAATTTCTGTCAACCACAACAATCAGATAATATTAACTGCAAAAATTAAATAAATTGTATAAGCAAGCCGCTGCAGAATATTTTTACAAGAAATTTCTATTTTTTTAAAGCAACTGCAGCACCTGTAGAGTTAGATAATTTTACAGTGGGGTATGGCTGTCCGAGCAGAAAATTTGAGCAGTGCTGGTGTTTCAAACTCGACTATTGCAATCAACTTGACCTATGAATTCTTGATTTGTTTGCTTGAGCTCTTCACGCTTTGGTCTTTGATTGAAGTCCCTTTTTTTCTTTTTCTTTTTTTTGGGAGATTAAGCAGAAAACAAAAAAAAATAGAATGGAAGTAAAAAATTAAAACTAAGCTCAACAACTAATGACTTTTTTTTTGAAGTAATAAAAAAAACTAAAGCAAAGACTAAATGGAAAAGAAAAAAAAAACAAGTAAACTAAAAAAACTAAAAGCTAAGCTAAAAATAAATTATTAAAGAGAACTAAGCTTAAAAAAATAAACTAGGCTCAACAGAGACTAAATAGATGTGAACTCAAAACTAAATCGCACTTAACAGTTCAAGCAACGCTCAAGTTCCCAGAAACAAATCACACTTTATACTTCTGGAAACAAATCACGCCCCACAAAAGATCACGCACGTAACTCGCAAGCTAAGAGCATTCCCAGCAGAATAGGGGAGAGGTGAAATGGGAGAGAAAGGTGAGTCCAAGCGCTCCAGCAACGTTGAGACGAGGGTGGGGAGTGGTTTGAGATGGCGATGCCCGCCATTTCATAAATTGGAGCGTGGTCAGGTAAACAGTTTTATGTAAACCGTTTATACGTTAAACGTTTTTCATAAAATCGTTTAACATATAAACGGTTTTATGAAAACCGTTTAACGTATAAACGGTTTACATAAAACCCTTTTGTTTTATACGGTTTTATGAGAACTGTATAAAACACAATTTTTTAAAAAAAATCCATTTTTTAAGTGTTTAATTTTAATATATTTGAATTATTTTGTACAAAAAATTATAAATACTTCAAAGAATTAAAACCTACCTATTTTCTAGTTTAAAAAATGTATACATATTTAAAAGGAATGTAAAATAAGTTTGAATATCATGTACGCATTAGAAAAATATATATAAATTACTTAAAACTAGTTAATTTTTTTAATAACCCACAAAACAGTACAATCAACATAGAAAACTAAAACTAGGATACAACAAACCAGAAATGGATACCTAGAAATAACAACATTACAGCCAACTTAGAAAACTAAAGCTAGGATACAACAAGCTAGAAATAGCAACATAGACTGTGTCCACATCTCGGAACTTCCTTCGTCTTCCTGATATCATTTCTGTTGAGCCCTCAATATACGATCTGTTTTTGCTATAGCATACTGAAGGGCCTGTCCAGTCAACTGAGATATATCTCTTGCTAGATACTCCTCCTCTTCCTTTTCCTTCAAACGTCTTTCACGTTTTTCTTTATAAGCAGTTCTTTGTATGAGAGCTGTAGTTCTAGCGGCATCTTGCTGCAATTGCAACTCCATGATCTGCAACGTCTTATCTTTACGCTTTTCACGGTCTTCTTTGTTGCAGACAGATGCAAGTGATATATCACTTAACAACGAAGTTAGTTTATCACTAGACGCTGCCAAATCTTTTGTTTCTTTATTTCTGAGTTGTGCTCTCTTGCTTGATTTTATTCCTTCTGGCCTTGTTTCAACCCCACCATACAGCATTCCCGAATTAGGAGTCACAGGAGTACTGTTATTCCCATCCTCGTCTGTAGCCATAGCACATTCAGTTGTATTTCCCGGGGATGAATCCACCGAAAGTCTAGAAGCTACATTTCTTAAGTTAGATCCTTCAGTGTCTAGATATACATCATCCGTTTCACATAGATTGGCCCAATGTGGACAAAAAGAAAGAATTTCCAATGCTTCATGAGCAATGAATTCAGTTTTGCAGGTGTCACGATAGATGCTATCGTAATCGTCCTTTAAATTCTGATTTGACCGCTTCTAAGCGAATCCCCCCTTATTTCTTTTATCCCTTTGTACCTGGTACACATAGTATTCAAATTATACCATGCAGTCTTTGTGCTCTCAATTGATCTTCATGTTACGCATTCAGGATCTCCATTGTACAAATCATTAACCCTCTGGTAGAAAAACTTACCACCAGAATGGCCTTCAGCAACGACAGACGCGTTTACCCATGCATTAGCTAACACTTTATAGTCAGCTGCTTTCCATATTTTACCAGTAGCTACAGTTTTTTCCATGCCACTTTGAACGTGAGTTTCTTTTGTTTTTCGCTTGGTGTAAGATCATTTGGCCTTGGTTTGTCCTTTCTCAGGTACTGGGGTCGGGAAAGGGAAGACACCTCTTGGTGTACGTTTTGATTAGGAAGTTGGCCATACATGTTACCGTACTGCTGAGCGAGGTTTAATTGGTGGAGATATTGACTTTGTTGGGGAGTTAGGAAAGGGGGTGGAATCATTGACGGGCCTTCAACTTGATATAATAAACTAGTAAAATTACCGATGTTATCATCGGTATAGCCAGAGAAATTGTTGTTGGTATCAGCCATTGTTGTTTATTTAGAATTGGAATTGTTTGTGAGTATGAAGAAAACTACCTTACCCCCGTATTTATGAAGACAAAGGATGCAAGTAGGCTTGATAATTACAATAAGCCATTCAATGTTCTGCAATGTGTTTTCCAATCAACTGTATAAAACAGGGTAAGTTTAATTGCTCTGACATTGTAAAGTTGTTTAATCAAATCAACTTTAATGATTCCGATCCCTTGAATGGTGTGCTGCTTTACATTACTTTACTTTACTTTTCTTTACTTTACTTTACTTTACTTTTCCTATAAAAACCGTTGGAATTTTAGTTTAACCACACACTTTGAAATGGCAAACGAAAACTGGACTGTTTCAGATTACGTTGTTTTGATAAAGGCGTACATTGAAGCAGACGTACTACATATGGAAGAAGAGGTAGATCAAGATTTTTGGGCAACCTTCAATGAATTTTACAACAATCATACTAGTTGTAGAATACAGAGGCCCAACTTATCAACCAAAAGTGCTTTCTGCTTATTTAGTACTGATTTTATGAATTACCGCAAAGTAATTGATGAGGTAAAAAAGGATGGCATCTTTCAAGAGAAACGGTCGACGTACCTCCCTAGACCTAATTTTATGCAGGCGCCTAAGAAATACCTCAAGAGTCACTGGATTTCTATCAGCAACAACAGTTGCGGTGTTATCTGGATCATATCCCAAATATGACGGAAATGTTCCTCTTTCTTCTTCAGTGATCATGTTATGCATAATAATACAAGCACGCATAATGTTGCTCAAAACCTGTGGCTTAAATAATTTAACAGGGTTTTTTACAATGGCAAACCTTGCTTGGAGAACCCCGAATGCGCGTTCTACGTCTTTTCTCGCTGCCTCTTGCCTTTTACCATAGTATTTTTCTTTTTCTGTTTCAGGAGCTGAATTTTTTTTGACAAGCGTACCCCAAGAAGGATAGATGCCATCTGCTAAATAATACCCCATGTCGTACGTATTTCCTGCAATATTAAAATCGCATGCAGGTGCTTTTCCGTGTGCAAGGCTCTTAAACAAATGTGATCGGTGAAGTACATTAATATCGTTCATTGAGCCAGGACATCCGAAAAACGCATGGCAAAACCATAGATCATGTGAAGCAACAGCTTCAAGTATCATTGTCGCTTTAGTGTAATGTCCAATAAATTGACCGCGCCATGCTGTAGGACAGTTTTTCCATTCCCAATGCATACAGTCTAGGCTACCTAACATGCCGGGAAATCCTCTTTTGGCTCCTAACCTTTTCAATTTGTTGACATCACTTTGCGTTGGAGCACGTAGATACTCCTCACCATACAATTCAGTTATGGCTACACAAAACCTTTCAAGGCTTAAGGTAATAGTACTCTCACCCATTCAGACAGCCTCATCAAACGCATCTGGAGCTATTCCATAAGCTATTACACGTAATGCACCTATAATTTTTGGTACAGCGAACATCCTAAGGTACCAACGCTATTACGTTTTTGAACAAAATAATTATCGTGTTCAACAACTCCATTGAAAATGCGCATAAACATATTCTTGCTCATACGAAAACGGCGTCGAAAGTCGTCAGGACCATATGTACAGTGGGTGTTGAAATAATCTTTAAGTAATCTTGCAGTACCTCCTTTATGATCTCGCATCCTTCGTTTGTCTACACGACCGTACACGCTGCCTCCTCAAGTACTACTAGATGATCCTTCCATTAGAAAATGTTGGTTAATCTTTAATTGTTGAACGGCTACAGCTTGCATCATAATCTCTAACTCATCGCTTTCGGTCGAGCTAACCGAAGAAAACTGAAGAAATTTTGTATGCCCCAACAAATCATCGCCTTCGTCAGAATCGGAGTCAGTATCATCCATACCGTTTTGGCTATAGTAATTTAAATCTTCGGTTTGCACATTTGATTCGTAAACATCCTCGTCGTTGTAGACATTATGAGACATTTTTGTGTTGTGAAGCTAAATGTGCACACCAGAAGTGGTTTTATAGCTTCTTCAATTCGCAGTTACAACGGCTATATAAATAATAATGTATAAAAATATATTCGTTAACGGCTATAAATTCAAACAGAATTATAATATTCTGCAACGGCTATAAATTTGAACTGTATTTTACTATTCAGCAACGATTATTAGTTTAAACTATTTTTGAATATTCGGAAACGACTTTATTTATACGTATTATATTCTAATATTTCAAAACGGCTCTCTATATATATGTTATATTTTTATTTTTTATACCATTAACTATATTTTGGCCTTTCGACCACATTTTATAAAATTATGAAAAAAAATTAAAAATGGTTTTCTGAAAACCCTTTTGGGTTAAATGGTTTTCTGAAAACCGTTTAACCCATAAACGATTTTCAGAAAACCATTTACGGTAAAAAAAAAAAACAATGGAGGGTCCCTCCACCGGCTGCTGGATCGGTGGGGGGAATCCACGCTCAGAAATGTGAATTCACGCTCTAATATTCAAGAGCTGCTGGGAATGCTCTAATAAATCCCAAATCCTTTTTTCTACTATGCGAACTACTCTAATTCAAATCAGTTTTGGGTTTTAGAAATCGAAATCAAATGAGACCCCTTTTCTTTTTCTTTTCTTCTCGGCTTCGAATTAGATTCAAACGAATCGGGTTTTTGAAAGGTGACGCGTGGATTGTGATTCGAAATTGAATTGGGGTCGTGAAGTTTGTGTTGATGGTGATTTATGTTTTGCGAGTATTTGTGGTTAGGGTAAGAGATGAGCGGAGTTGCGTGAGCGGGTGGTGGCTTGTTGGTTGTGTATTGGTGAATAGGCAGAGACGTTTGATGATGGAGAATGGCCTATGCGTGAGTTTAGTTGATGGAGAAGGGGTAGTAAAATAGTTTTGCGTGATGGGGTGTAGATGTTTGTGCGTGATGTAGGGGGAGATGGTGGAGTTGCTGTGAAGTGTGGAGATGGGCAAAGGGCGCTGGAGATTGTTGAGATGAAGGATGGTGCTGAACTGACTGATTGCCGATGGGTTTGGTTTTGGCAGTGAGAGGAGATGTTTGGAGATGTTTGGTTGGTTGCTGATCAAAGTGCTGATTTGGTATGGTACCTGCGTGATAAGAAGTTTGCGTGGTTATGGAACAGGAGATGGTTATGATTGTGAATTGATTGATTTTGTGGTATGTGTATGGATTTTGAATCGGGTTTACGAGTTGTGGATTGGAATTGCGAGTTTGATGTTCGGTTGGATGAAAGTTGCGAGATGATGTAGTGGGTTGCGTGACTGGTGGGTGGATGCGTGAGGGGAAGGACAGAACTGCGACTTGTTGATGTTCACTGATGTAACGAGGCTGGTTGAGACAGTAGCGTGATGGGGAATATTAAGGATGAATTCCACGTTGATGCTGGTTTGGGTTCCAATGAGTTGTGAAAAGGTTGTAGCTATGGTTGATGTAGGGATGGGGTTTACAGCGTTATGTGAGGGCTGTTCCGAATAGGGTCGGTGGAGTGGCTCTGTGGAGAAGGGTGTATGTGCGTGATATGTATGGTACGGTAGTGGTTGTTGGTTTGAGAAGTTGGTTTGATGGTGGTATGATTTAGTAAAGTCTGGTGATGAAGTAGATGTTTTGGTGGTATTGAATTTTTGGCTTTGGTATGGTAAGGGATTGAAGGTCGGCAGATGGGGATGTTGTGAAGTTGAACGATGGCGCTGCTGTGATTGGTTTCTGCGTGTGGGGTATTGGGGATTTAGATTAGGGAAATGGAGTTACGGCAAGATTTATTGAATTTGATGTGCAAAATAGCGATGGAGCTATGGTGATTGAAGTTACTGCTTGAGGCAGAACTGTGATGATATTTTCAAGGGTTTGTAATGAAGATGATGGACAGTTTGCAGAGGATGGATGTTGAGTATGAGACGTCGTAGGGAAGCGATGAAAGATGGCAATAAATAAAAAGATCAGAAAAAGGAATTATTTTTTATTTGTTTTTTTTTACTTGAAAAGAGGAAAGAAATTGTAGAAGGAAACAAATTGATTGGGAAAAAAAGGAAACAAATAAAAGAAAAATTGGCAAGATTTCTTTTTTTCTTATTTGGAAAATTACGGTATCATTGAACAATACCAAATCTGTCCCATCAAGAATTTTGTTTTTCTATATATACAAGAAAGAAAAAAAAAGGAAAAATAAAATAAAAAAAATAAAACTAACACGAATTTGAAATTAAATAAATAATAAAATTTAATTGTTACCTCCCCGGCAACGGCGCCAAAAACTTGATCGTCGCTTTCTACGAACTAGAAAAGCGCGAATTTTAAAATAAATATTGCAAGCACACATATCGTGTAATATGCAGGTCGAATCACAGGGAGGCAAATTAAAAATTATTATTTATATAATTTCGTGGGCGAGTTGGACGACTTTTGAGATTTGGTTGAAAGTAGAACAATTGAAATTGCAACAATTGGGATTATCGTTGAAACTAATCAAACGATTAATCACTAATGAAAGTAAATTGCAAAACAAGAATAAAAATGTAGAAAATAAAAGTGCAGAATAGAAATAACAATAGAAATAAAATTCGGATTATCGTTAAAACTAATCAAATGATTAATCACTAATGAAAATAAATGTAAGATACAACTAGTACTCTACCAAATCTAATTGTGTAGATGACACTAGTTGCTAAGAAATAGAAAAATGCAGAAAATAGAAAGAAGAAGAACTTTGTTAATGGAGAAGAAGATAGAAAATGGGATGGTGGCTACAATGAGATTACATGGGTATTTATAGGAGATAGCCAACCTAAACCCTAATTACAAATGGGCCTTAGTTATTTCAAGTAAGCTCCAGGCCTTTCCTCCGTTCCTCTTGCAAGCCTCCTTTGATTTGTAATGTGCATGGCCCTTCTACTAATTATTTTCTTGTCCAACAGCAACTAGATGTGAGATCTTCATCTCCAAATCTTCATATGTAAATATACAACAGTTTGATCTTAATTTCTCTACTTTTCTGACTGCATGCGGCTTGGTTGGAATATCTGTAAAAGTGACAAAACAATACCCAAGTAACATTTATTTATATTCAAAAAATAAGATTTAAGAGTATAAAATAAACACATTTATATGTTAATCAAGCTATTACAAACGAATCCTCATATTCAACACTCAAAGGGATAGGGGTTAGCCAACAAGCAAACAAAAATGAGATGTTGAAACCATTCTTCCCTACAATCTTAGTTCCAATCTTAATCCATTGAAAATTGCACATAACACCTTGCCAAATGGTCGAACAATAGGAAAAATCTGAGTTCCAATCAAACCTACCGTTGTAACCTGTATTGACAATCCACTCCTTTCAAAAGATTTGCTTGTCACTAATCATCACCCACAACCACTTACAAAGGAGGGAGGAATTCATATTTCTCAAATTAAGAACATCAAGGCCTCCTTAGACCTAAACGATTTATTAACCAATTTTTTTCATCATGTTTTGAATATTTTCTAATGTCGATAAAATTAAGTTACCTTTTCAAGATTATACTACTATGTTCGAAATCGAATGTTAAGGAGAAAGTGCAAATTAAAACACATCTCTGTTGAGTGCTGGTATTCACATCACTTTTGGTATGTTAGTGAAATCTAATTTCAAACAAAGTAACGTATCATTTCGATCTAACTTTGTATGAAACTTTTGTTATACTGTTTCTTCCAAATATTCAGTGGGATTTACCCTTTATTTTCTATCTGTTAATGAAGTCAAAAGGCACTATATTTTTCGCTTTGTTGTTAAAATTTGAAATTAAATTCTAAACAAATAAAAATTGTTTTATTAAATTATAATTGTCTTGCGATATATCTAAATTTTAAAATAACGAATAGTAATAGTGAATCATCGCAGTTGAGTGTTGATATTCACCTCACTTTTCGTATGCTAGTGAAATCTAATTTTGAACAAAATAACACATCGTTTTGAACTAACTTGAAATTTTATTTTATTTTATAGCTGCTTCCAAGCATCATTTTCAGTCTATTTACGAAATCAAAATGCATTGAATTCTTTTCTTTTCTTTCCTTTCTAGTTACCTTTTTTTGGTTTATAGCGGGTTTTTATAAATGTGAATCCGTCAATGACACGTTTTTCATACCCAGCGAAACGATCACTTCGAAAACAAATGTTTACAAAAAATAAAATAAAGATACAATGAACGTTACAACTCAAACAGAAGGTAATTATTATGCTAAATACAAAAAAAAGTCGGTGTAAATAATTTTTTTAGAAAAAAACAACAAACAATAACAATGAAACGTTATAGCTGAAAAACAAAAACAACTGGCGCTTATCACGTTTTTCCTTGGAAGTACTATTGTGCAAATACAATGATTTTTCCAGCAAAGACTTTCAACGTCATAATTAAGACAATTAATTAAAATTTCGTATTAGCAATCGAATTAATGCACTAACCAACTATTGAATCTAGTAATAAATAAAAATTATAATCCGATTTTTTCTCAGACATGAGTCAAACCAAGCAAGAAATTAATGAAAAGATTAAAAGTAATCATCCCGGTAAAAGAGAAAATTACATAATTAATTAACCAGTAAAAATGCATAATTAATTTTCCAAACGCGCAGCTTTCATTGTCTTCCCAAAAGTAATACAAATCTAATACATTCATCCTCCATTCCTCCTTTTCCAAAATCACAGCAGAAAAACTCTTTAAATTCGCGAAGTAATTAACAACCATTTCCGTACTCCCATCGGACCCTTCTTTCGTTTTCGTCCTCATCAAACCTGAAATCTTCTAATGGATCCAACCGAATTCGAACAAAGCCCGCAACCCGAAACCCAGACCGAACTAGCACTCGACCATCCCGAAACTGACGCCCAAAACCCGCAAAGGCTGGCTCTGGCGCCCAGACGGAGCTCCGCCAAGAAGAAGGATCGCCACACGAAGGTAGACGGACGCGGGCGCAGGATCCGCATTCCGACTCTCTGCGCCGCGCGAATCTTCCAACTGACCCGCGAGCTGGGCCACAAATCCGACGGCCAGACCGTCGAGTGGCTTCTCCGTCACGCCGAACCCGCCATCATCGCCGCTACCGGGTCGGGTACCGTGCCCGCATCCGCTTTGGTTTCTTCCCAGTCGATGTCGTCTCAAAACCCTAGTACCGATAACTGGAGTGCGGGTTTGTGGGGAGGTTTCAGTTCAGGGTTTTTGAATTCAACCATCAGTAACGACATTGGTGGCAACATCAGCAGCAGCAGCAGCAGCAGCAACAATACTAGTAATGTTGGTTCCAGTTCCAATAATTTAGGGTTTGGTTCCACGGGACCTCAGATGATTACAGGGATGAACGCTCCGATGAGTTTTACTTCCATGCTTGCAGATCAAACTCCAGGGTTGCATTTAGGGCTTTCGCATGGTGGTCAAATCGGAGGCATGAATCCAGGTCAAATGAATGAGTTTCTTCACCAGAGGCCAAATGGTCAGGCTGGGTTTAACAGCCATGGGTGTATCCGCGGTGAAGGAGCAAGTACAATCGGCGTCGGTGGAGGGCGGTTTAGGAACAAGTTAGTGTTGGACATAGGGAAGGTGATCAATTCCAATGGTTTGAGTCGTTAGTTTCTTTCATTTTAAATATCATGAACTTAATTCTGTTTTTTGTTTTTGGTACATTGTGGAGATGATTAGGTTTTGATTTCAGATTTGAATAAACATTCTCCGGTAAATTCTGTTCTACTGATTTGTGTTAATGTTGTGTTGAGGATTGTAGAACAGACTTTGAATTGTGCATTTTTACATATTTGCAGATTATGGTTGTGGATGAACTAGTCTTCGGATGAGGATTGTTTATCTTCTTCTCCGGTGGTGTGTAGATAATTGTGCAAGTTCAGTTTATGCAATTTCAGTCGAGTTTTGTTGGGTTGGTGGTTTGCATTGTTTTAGCCCATTGTTGGTTTGCATTAGGGACCTATAATGTAAATTGGTCGGCGATCAACCATCATCGATCAAACACTGTTTGCACTAAGAGTTTTTTTTTTTTTTTTTTTTTTTTTTTTTTTTTTCCTAAACAATATAGTTTATTTTATTTTATATATTATTTTTCATTTAAAAACTCTATTTCGAAGAGTAGTGGTGAAGATAACAGGAGGTCTCCCCTAGCCTCACTAATAGGCTAGTCAGACCCTCACAATGACACAGTTCATTTTATTTCGTTCTACTTGTTCTTTGGTTGAAATAATGGACCATTGGGTTTTTGGACGAGCAAGAAGTTTGTTGATATGTATGTGCATGTGTTATTTTTAATATGATCCCAATAACGTCGCCCTTTGGCATAAGGACACCACCATCGTGGTATATGTGAGGCATGGCATGCTTCATAACATTTTAAATAGTGGAACATCTCAAAAGTCTCTTAATTTCCACCACAAGACTACAATCAAGCAAAAATTAAATTTTCTCTTACTTCTACCTTATTATTTGACATTAAACGAATGGTGAAAATCGAGGGTATTTTGGGAGTGCTCCACTGATTGAGGTTTATTTTCAATTGTATTTGTTTTGATTTCCATTCTTCTGTACTGTTAATATACAAAGTTTATATGTGCTCTTTTCCCTTGTGATACACCAACAGGTTCGGGGGATTACAAGGTCTTTGTAAGATATATAAATGGAGTATATGCTTGGTATTTTAAATAAAGCGTACTAATTTTCATATATATATATATATATATATATATATATATATATATATATATATATATATAGTCTCTGTTTGTGTGCGAACGCTCACGTGTGTGTTATATTTAGTGTGAGTTAAGTTTTTTGATCATGCATCATACATTATGCATGGTTTATTCGGTGACATGGTTAAGTCATTGCAACTGTTATATCATCCAATGGCCTCATGCCTTGGCGAGATTCTTATGTTGTCGTTTGAAGAAGTCCTTTCTTAACTCACACAGCATCATGCACATAGTGATATTTGTGAAACTTTGTTGGCATTATCATTTTATAGCATTTCTATGTTGCACACTTAAATGACCATGATGGTAGATCAATGACCTATGAGTATTATTATAAAAGATTCAATAATGAATAGAAGGAGAGGTCATGGATAAACCATTGCCATGAAAGCAAATTCCGGTACGATTAAGGTACAATTGTTGTAAATAGGGGTGAACATTTGGTCGGCTTGTTGGTTTCGAGCTTAAACACTCAAATCCAACCGTACCACACTAAATTTATTTCGGTTAATTTGGTTGGTAATCGATTTAACCGAACTTGAAGGATGTGTTAATATATAAATGATGAATTCACTTAACGTAAAACATCAATTCATGTTTGAAAGAAAAATTATATAGTAAATTTTATGCCTATAATAAAATTTGACACATTTGTAATACATGCCTTTGTGTTTTATCAGTAAACTAATTATTTAAAGTATTACAACACCGTAAAATTAAATAATAAATTAAAATTAAGGTTAAATCGATAACCAAAAAATATATATTTTACAAACCGAATTCAAATCAATTTAGTTTTAAAACCGAATTGAACCAACAAAATGAACCTGTTTGGTCGGTTAATTTGGTTTGAAGCTCACCCTTAGTTGTAAACAACTTCTCCTTAAGATTAACACCGCAGACTTCAAATTTGTGAAATGAAAGTAGAAGCATTCAGAGAGGTGTAGAAAGGTAAGTGCCTAGGAGTTTTTGTGAAAGAAGAATATTTTCTCTTTCTTCGTGTCTCTTTTCACTACACACACAATATATATATATATATAAGGAGCGTTCAACAACACCCCCAAACAGTTCAGCACTCCGAAAGCCCATTGATTTCACCACTTGTTTTTATCTAAATGTTTCTCTCTTCCTCCACTAGCTATCTCTCTACCTACTAATATATTTAAATATAAGCGAGTAGTTGAAATCAAGGAGCTTTTGGAGTGCTACAATTTAGAGGTTGTTGAACGCTCCTCATACACACACACACATATACATATACATACACACACACACACACACACACACACACACACACACATATATATATATGTGTGTGTGTGTGTGTGTGTGTGTGTATGTATGTATGTGTGTGTGTGTGTGAGAGCATTCAACAACACCCCAACAATGGAGCACCCTTTTAGCCCTCTATATCGACCGCTCATTTATAGTAAAATAAGTTAGCAGATGGAGAGAGAGAGAGAGAGAGTTAGTGAGAGGAGTGAGAGTTAGTGGAGGGGGGCTAAATGGGTGTTGCACTGGTTGGGATGCTCTTGATCATGTCCCACACATATGCACACACGTGCACAAGCACGGGGAACACACACATATACACACGCACATACATACATACATACATATATATGTATATGTATATGTATATTGGTTTTAAAAAAAAATCAATTTAGACCCCAAAGTAAGAAACTGAATAGATCAAGACAATGTATTTATAAATCACGTTAATCTCAAAATTAACAAGTAACGGGATAAAAGATTTTGTCTTTTCAATTTTAAGAACTGAAGTAAATGAAAAGGAAAAGGCACAAAAAAGAAGAGCAATGGAGAACCAAGATTATTTCGTTACAATTAAATAACTAAGTTCTAATGTGCCAAGTGCCCCATCAAACCACCACATATGCTTATTCGCCTAGGTCACACGCGTGCACGCGCCTATGCCTACCTGGTAACGTATAGTACTTGCACCTAACTAAAAATCAGTAGCAATAACAATATGGAAAGAGGGAAATGACAAACTATTAAGTGATGTGGGATGAATGTTTTATTTTAGGGACAGTTTGATTAAGGTCCAGTTTAAGTTTTAAAATACAATAAAACTCATGTATTAAAACTTTATAAATTGGTCTCTATTTTTCAAAAATCATAAAAAAAAAAACTAACGTAAAAATTTACCAAACTTCAAAACTTAATTCAATACATAATCATCCTCATATTCATGTAAAAAAAACACAAAAAAGGGTTCAAAAGCAAAAAAATTACAGACATCGCTGCAATTATATCCAAAAGTTGCATATTTTTATGTCGTTTTTGCTGATTGTTTTAAACTCAATACATACACTTATTCAAACATCACACTATTTGAGAGAAATCATCAAAAATTGATAAATGTTGCATACAAATGATATTATATCACCTGCAGTAAAATTGCAAAAATAACAATAACTATATAGAAAAATTGCAGATATATCTGCAGTTTTAGGATACACTGAGACATGTTTACAATACATTGTGAATTTTTGCAAATATGTCAGCACTTATTCACAGTAAGTGCAGACATCTCATCAACTTATTTTTCTTTACATAATACACTATGATACAGTTGCTGATATGTCAGAAATAATTCAAAGTAATTGCATACATTTCAACATTTTTCTTTTTCGTATCAGCAACACCCTATGCAATTGTTGCTAATATGTCTATACTTTTTTACAGTAAGTACAAACATTTCAGCAACTTATTCTACAAAAACCTTCCATTTATATTTATATTTTTTTGGAATTTTTTTCTACACTAGCGCAAAAAATCACGAAACAATATTGCTATAGTAAAATAGCGATCCACTTAGCATGTAAACTTAGGAAGGGATCCGGTTTACATTATCTTTCATTTTAAGGATGCCTCCCTTATTTTCACTTTATTTTGACTATCCTACTATCACCCACTAACTACAATAACATACTAAATAAAATAAAGACAAACATCCTGAGCAAATGAAATGTTTCTTATATTCATATTTATAATATCTTATAACCTGAATTGAGGCAAAAGACGTGAAGCTATAACTTATTCTATGTAGTGAGTATCTCTTGAACTACTAGATTTAATTGAAACTTTACAGTACGTAATACAACTTTTAATTACTACACTTCTCCACGGTATAATGCACATTTCGTAGTCATGTGCTTATACTGGGGCTCATGAGTGCTTTAGAGTAGTCAACTAAAAGCCACCATAGAAGGAGGCCTTACCTTCATAATCAAGTAGGTGAGTCCATCAAGTGCATACCTTTAGCATCACTAAATTTAGTTATGGACTCATTTAGAGCATGAAGCTCAATCTTAAGTAATTAACATAATTAGTCAAATGCATTTCAAATGCATCACCTTTTCTGGTAACGCACTTTAATAGTTAAGAGGATAAGTAATGTCCATTATGTGCATCTCAAATAACATCACTAAGACTGATAATGACATTAACAAGAAATATTGGTTAAATCCATCAAGTGCGTCTCAAATACACCACCAAAACTGTCTAGCATTTAATAGTAAAAGTTTTACATAATCCATCAAGTGCATCTTGAAAACACCCCTAAAACTGGATATGGATTAAGCAAGAATAATAAAATCAATTATGAACAAATGAGAAAATCAATCATGTCCATAAGCATCACTAAAACTTGTTTGGATTGGTGATGTATATAGTTCCAACTCAGGAATTTTAAATGACTCCATCAAGTGTCTTACTAGTGAACCAGTAAAACTGGTTATGGATCCAATGAGAAGTCAACTTTAAGATACAAAAATAAGAAGGAGAAGAAAAATTTAATGGTCTTATTCCATTCCTTAGGCTTGAGGCCCATTCTTCTTAAAGATTTGAGGACCATGTTTCTTGGTGATCCTTCCATGAGCGGATCTACCAGGTTCCTTTTGGATCTAACATATTCTAATGGAATTAAATCTTCCTTTAAAAGCTTATTATTAGCTTTGTATAACTCGCATATGCCTCCTTTCACATTATACGTACAACTCTTTGCAATTCCAATAGCAGCTTGAGAATCACAGTGCAAAGAAACAAGAACATTAGCTTATTCTTCTGGTAGAATTTGTGCCAAAAACACTTCCACCCATTCTATATTTTGGCTTGCCAATCCAAGAGCAACAAATTCCGATTCTATGGTATATCGTGCAGTGTAGGTATGTTTATAAGACTTTCATGATCCTGCATCTTATTCCAAAGTGAATACGTAACCTCTAGTAAAGCTGACTTCATCATTATCAGTAACTTATATTGCATCAAAAAATTCCTTCGAAGTAATAAGATGTCGATTAAAATGCATGCACTATAAGCACCATTCAAGCATACCGTTAAGATACCTCAAAAGATGACGAACAACTTCCTAATATTCATACCTACTTAAATAAATCACTGCGTAAGCCATGTTAGGTCTAGTATATTTTATTAAAAAGCATAACACTTCCAATGACCTTAACGTATTCTTCTTGCGATGCACAAGGTCCTTTGTGTTGTTTAAGAAGTTTACTAGGATCGTACATAGATTAAATGTAACGACCCGGGTTTTGGACGACTTTGATTATCGACATAAATACGATGACGACTAACCAAACATCGAAAAATACCGGTCAGTAATGAAAGAAATTAGAGGGTGAGGAAAGATAAGATAGAAACTTAGAATAGAACAAGAAGAACACAACACCAGAGTAACACGAACCTCACAGCGGAACGAATAACATATAATAGATAACATATCCTTGAAATAAATATATGTATACAATAATATTATCATAGTACAACACTTACAACACAGCGGAAATAAACTATAGCTATATGATCCTGAAGCCTCCTGCTCCAGCTCTTTAAGTATATGTAAATTCCTGACTACTTGACTGCCCGTACAAAATTGGGCACCCAAGAGTTTAGGGAAAACAAAACAAAATAAACTCCGGGTCAGTCATGGGACTGGTATGAGTAAAACAATTTAAAACAGTTTGAACAAGCAAACGATATCTCATAAGACCACGCCATATAACGGAACGGGTTTTCCCTTATGAGAATCCAAAATATCTTTATATCAATAATCTTTTGATATTATAATAATGTCTATCAACCACAATATAATAATCATCTAGCAGAAATGCTTTCATCTCACGTTCTACATATATAGTATACAATCAAAACCGCAAGCACGTATTGGGTAATGGATTTCCAACTATGGCAAGGTATGGAACCACCTTTCGCTAGTGTACCTCTAGAAAGGAATACACGGAGTTCAACAAGAACATCTTGCAACCTGGCCACACATGACCGACCACTCATTTCGCTTGAGTGTATCGAATGTATATCACCAACGGTTGGGATTAGCAACCATTTCCCGTATGTATGGGACAACATTAATAGATTTAAGAAGCAAATGAATATTCTCTAGATAGGTGATTATACATCCTACTTTGGAGCGACCGACTTAGTCATGCTGCTTGCCCGATTTTTGTCATTTACCGGTTGATGAGGCTTGAGGTTACGCTTTATCATCACATCAGATTCACTTCGAATGCCACAATGCCAGATCCATCGAAAATCACTAATTGACGTCTACAACAGTACATTATGTGTTAGCTAAAGAAGTTTCCTTCTCCGCTTCCACTCTTGGTACGGTTGAAGAAATCAATGTACGTGACCCTTCTGGAAATACCCTGTCAGACATTCATCCATACAAGTCATCCAGGAACAGGATGAACCGAAGGCACTATTCAGAACATCCATCTTAGGCACTGTTATCAAAGACTTATACAATAGCCCTTGTACTTTACTCCGTCTTCAATTATCTTTGGCATATATGATTCGCAATGCTTATGCCAATACAGAGTGGTTCTTTGGATAATAATCCAACCGGTCTCTCCATATTAACAACGTTAAAATGGTCCAAACTTCGATAGTCTGTGATTTAACCATCAAAGAAAAATACGTGTGAAAACAACGATATTATTTCCAGATGGAAATTATATCGATCAAACATCATTTAACATTTATCTCCTTAGTTCATTTTTCATCTCCTGTTTCCCTATATTCAAAATTTCTTATTTTCTAAATTCAGAAAATATATGATATTACCCTTGGAAAACATTTCCATTTCTTGTTTCTATATCAGAAAACATTTCTGGTTCTTATTTGGAAAACATTTCCAAAACGTCTTTATTGGGCTTAAACAGATGTTTAAACAAACCATCGTGATGCCAACTCAAACCATTACACTTATTAACTAAATTCCTTTAACCAACCTTCACTATCGAACCTTGACCATTCCTTAGTTAAAAATGGAGTCAATCATGTTGGGGTAATACTACCTCTCAGACCTTAACTGAACAACGTTTCTAACCTTGAAATAGACAAAGTTCACCCTTTTAATTCTTTAACAACTTCCTTACGTAACTCTCCTTCGAATCATCTCTTATTTGATAATTCTTTCCTTCGAATAAGGTATATTCGATAACTCTATTCAATTTACTCTATTCGATTAACCCTTATCAATTAACTCTATTGGACTAATGCTGTTGGATTAACTCTATTGGACTAACGCTATTGGATTGACTCTATCAGACTAACGCTATTGATTTACTCGTTTCACTTAACTCCTTTCGAATAAACTATATTCGATAACTCCTTTAACTCTATTCGAATAAACTATATTCGATTAACTCCTTTTACTTTATTCGAATCACTAATATTCGATTAACTCAATTGATTCTATTCGAATAAATCAATTGATTCTATTCGAATAAACTATATTCGATTAACTCATTTTACTTTTTATTCGAATAGACTAATATTCGATTAACTCAATTGATTCTATTTAAATAACTCTAGTTCGATTTAACTCTATCGTTTAACTCTAACTGATTAACTCTTTTAACTCTATTTATTCTAACAAGTAAATATCTCCTTTTATCTCTATTTATTTTAAACAAATACATTTCTCCTTTGATTTCTATTTATCTTAACAAATAAATATCTCCTTTTATCTTCTCTATTTATTTCCTAAATAAATAACCCCTTTTCTTTTATTTATTTCCTAAATAAATAAATCCTTTTTCCTTTATTTATTTCCTAAATAAATAAATCCTTTTTCCTTTATTTATTTCCTAAATAAATAAATCCTTTTACTTTTATTCATTCCCTAAATAAATAAATAATCCCATTAAATCTATGTTCTACAAATATTTCCTTTTTAATTCTATTCTATTTGTAAATGGTTTACAAATATTTCTCTTCCTATATTTGTCTATTTATTTTCTAAATAAATATTCCATTTTAATCCTATTTATTTTCTAATTAAATTCTCCTTTGATTTAATAATGTTTATCTTCCAAAGTAAATAATCCCTTTATAATATCTAATTTATTTACCAAATAAATAATCCATTTAATTTCTTTTTTATTTATCTTAAATAAATAATTCACTTTATAAGTATTCCACTTATAAATATCCTTTTTATAAATATTTCCTATTTATAAATATTCCTGTTTATAAAATCTTCTTTGATTTCTATAAATATTTTCCTTTTATAAAATCCTTTGATTTTATAAATAATTTATTTTCAAATATCACTTTGAAAATTTCCTTATCAACATTCGGTATGTTAGGGAATTTAACATGCCATACAACAATGATCAGTATCATTCACACATATAAAATCATCAACAGATTTCATATCACATCGTATAACATGATATATAAAACAAAACAGTATTTATATATTGAGGAGTCCAGTTGGACCCCTCCAACCTGTTTCCCTGCATCACAGATGTTAGACAATACAAGTATAACATATTCTGATAAACAAAATCAATATTCGATTAACGATACATATGTATATCGTTATCTATATTTTCAACCAACACATAAGCAACTCAACCAAACAGTTAACACACAGCAATCAGTCATCATTTATCAGTTCCAAAGATATGTTATAAAAATAGAACTGTTCAGAGTTGATGTGTTTTACTCACTTTTGCAGTTCACAGTTAAAGAACGATAAACTATCTGTTTGGTTTGAATCAAACAATTTATTTTGCCAAAAATTCAACCGAGCTCGAATCCACTCCCAGTCAGTTCCAATGCGTAGCCACCGTCCATACGATCCCAACGCAACTTACGGTTCGTCAATCTGATATCGTATGATCAAGTTATACCAATACGAAGTTAATACACTTTTAAATTGAATTTAAATAACTTGGACCTTTATTCTTGAATGGGCCTTACCCCTTTGAATTTCAGCCCATTTTCCTTTGTGCCTGAACCCGCCTTGTACCCTTCTTCCCCGTTGAAAACAAGCTTCAGTAAATGGCCATTTCGTGATTCTCTTTCCTCCACGTTTCCACGTTACACTCCACCATTTCAAAAAATAAAAATACCACTCCATCCCCATACTATAGATGTTAAACTCACACGCAACCCCTACATTCCGGTTCCAGGCTTCCACCGTGGTTCCTTTACAATTCGTGATGCTTCCAGGCATCGAACTCCACAAAATAAATCTTACGAACCCCATTTTCTACCACAAACCTAATACAAACCTCCAATTTGATCAATAACGCACCAAACTCCATAATACTCAAACCCTAGTCGTTACTATAAATGGTCAAGCTCCTCGAATGAATGTCGCATGCCTTAAATCCGGTACCAAAACGAAGAGAATCCCGATGGGAACTCAGATAAACTTGTTTGAGGATTTTAGAAATTTTGATTTGAATTTCTAAGAATTTATTTTCTCTCGTTTTCACTGTGGATGTTTATCCTGAGGTAGCGGCGGATTTGAGAATGAAATTTAGGGTTTAGGGGAGTTAGGATTATTTATAGGTAGATTTTAATATATATTTTTTATTCGAATTTTATTTTGATTTTTATTCCAACGCTATCTGTAGCCGTCTTTAAAAATTTCTGAGGTCACATACTATACCCAAAAATCATGAAAATTGACATGCGGCTAGAGTTTGACATTACGGTCCCAACGAAACTGGTTTCGTCAAATTCCGACTCCGTTTGCTCACACAGCGTATTTTTAGCTGTCAGAATACTGTCTATTTTTCACTCTAAAAATCCGTACGGCCACAAACTGACTTCAAAAATCACGGAAACTGAAATCTAGCAATAATTTAACATTGCGGATCCAACAAAATTAGTTTCGTCGAATTTTGAGGTTGTTTGTAAAACTGGCTATTTTTAAAGCTCTGAATGACCCATTTAAATATATAAATATAATTAAATATAATTAAATTTAATATTTAAAAATAAATATTATCGTATATATTCACAAAAGAATATCATACAGCTCTAGAATATTCCTATATGAATTTCTAACTTGATATTCACTTCTGGGTCAACCCAATATTCGATTTATATTGAAATTACTTTAAAAAATATAAATAATATCTTTATAAATTATAAAGGAACTCCACAACGACTTTTCTAAAATTTGATTTGGACATAAATCAAAATCTACACGACGAAATCCCGAATTTTCTCTTCCACTAGAGAGATATACTCCACCAGCTCCACATGTTTCTTGTTTCAAAGAAATCCGGCTTAAAACGAATCCTGTACATTCAGTTGAAGTTCGAATTGCCAATTTACGAATTGCAGCGCCATTTCGAGCTCAATTTTAATTATATTATAACTCCACGTTCAAACTTCATTCAAATAATATATTCGTTATTTAAATTAAATTCTAAACTGAATTATATAATTTGAATTGCCCAGTTCACACCATATCGCCATTTCCGCCAATTCTGATTATTTCAGAATTAAATATATTATTTAATTATTATTTTAATTAAATATTCCCAGCTATTTAATTAAACCATCATTTAATTCACTATATCACTATTTATATAATTAAATAAATTAATTATAATACCTCTGCAAATGCGGGTCATTACAATCTTCCCCACTTAAAATAATTTCGTGCTCGAAATTGATAAGGTAGAAAACAACTCTATTAACTGGTTATAACTTATTTGTTCATTACTTAACTTCAGTTTCAACTGAACCAATTTAATTCCAATTAAATATTAACTAATTCTTGTCAACGAAAATTTTCAAAAAAAATCCTAAAAATTTTCTAACGCCTTAACTCTTCAAAAAATTTCGCCAGCGCCTCCTTTGTACTGGTCAATACGTCAAACTCCAACTCGCCTCTCTGGGCATCTCCATCCCAAAAGAAAATCAAACAGCCAAACGGCTTGCCAATTCGGCTCATAAATCTTATATCCAATAGAAATATAAACTTGTACCTTTTGTCGGCATATCATTTTATCATTTCCACCTGTTATCAATTCAGCGGATACAAGGGTCATCCCAAACAAATTCCAATCTGCTTTTATCCACAACACAACCATTCGCTTATATCTGAGCCAAATATCATTTCAACTCGAGTTTCTTCTCGATTCCCAACACTTAACTCGATTATCACATTACACTTCAAATTTAAATCTCACAATCCATTTCATTCTAATTCAATCCCAGTTACCACTTTACTAGCTTTACTTTAATTCAAATTTGCTTTCACAAATTTCTATTAAATTTGTTTTTAATTCAAACAGTCTTTTCCCTGGGAGTTTTTAAACAGTTTACTTTTTTCAAAATCAAATTTTCCTTTTTGAAATTCAACACAACTCGTCTTTCCCAAAATAAATTCAAAACAGTATCTCTGGTAGTAATTCGTCACTTACAACTCGAAAATGAATACTGATGATGCAGCTGTCATCATCAGAATCTATTTTCCAGCGATTGAAGTGAGTTCAATACTATAAAACCATTTCTAAACATTTCCACTTTGAAATTCATTTCAAAATATAATTCACACTGTTTGTACAACAATTTAAAATCTCCCAGGATCTTAAATTTTCCTTATTTTTAATCCAAATCCATTTACAAACACTTATTCAATTTTCCAGAATTTTAATTCAATTTCTGGTTTAAATTTCAGATTTAACTCATATGATTTCACGTATTTCACGTATATGAATTCTGAATGGTTATTTACATAACCATTTAATTTATAATTTTACTCGATTATAATAACAACCAATATATCTAATATATATACTTCTTTATATCAAAATATACTATGGGTAAACTTACTTTAATTTACCCTCTTTTCAAAACATATCGTGATGACTCATCGTATTCGAGTGTTTAGTAACTCCTACTGATACAGTGGATCAAACTAATCGACCAGAACCTATAAACAACTCAACCAATGAATCTCCACAATATAAAACCACTTTATAGCAAATTACAAATACGCACTCGTATATATACACTCAAACTCAATATAGGGTATTACAAACCCCATCTCTATCGAGTCACGCCACAGAGCCAAGGTAATTCACTTAACTTAAGCTTTGATACCAACTGTAACGAGCCGGCTTTTGGACGACTTTGGTTATCGACCTAAACACGATGACGACTAACCAAACATCGAAAAATACCAGTCATTAATGAAAGAAATTAGAGGGTAAGGAAAGATAAGATAGAAATTTAGAATAGAAGAAGAAAAGCACAACACCAGAGTAACACGAACCTCACAGCGGAACAAATAACATATAATAGATTACATATCCTTGAAATAAAATCTGTATATGTATACAATAACATTATCAGAGTACAACACTTACAACACAGCGGAAATAAACTACAGCTGTATGATCCTGAAGCCTCCTACTCCAGCTCTTCAAGTATCTGTAAATTCCTGACTACTTGACTGCCCGTACAAAATTGAGCACCAAGAGTTTAGGGAAAACAAAACAAAATAAACTCCGGGTCAGTCATGGGACTGGTATGAGTAAAACAGTTTAAAACAGTTTGAACAAGCCAACGATATCTCATAAGACCACGCCGTATAACGGAATGGGTTTTCCCTTATGAGAATCCAAAATATCTTTATATCAAAAACCTTTTGATATTATAATAATGTTTATCAACCACAATATAATAATCATCTAGCAGAAACGCTTTCATCTCATGTTCTACATATATAGTATACAATCAAAACCGCAAGCACGTATTGGGTAATGGATTTCCAACTATGACAACGTATGGAACCACCTTTCGCTAGTGTACCTCTAGAAACTGGGTTCAACAAGAACATCTTGCAACCCGGCCACACATGACCGACCACTCATTTCGCTTGAGTGTATCGAATGTATATCACCAACGGTTGGGATCAGCAACCGTTTCCCGTATGTATGGGACAACATTGATAGATTTAAGAAGCAAATGAATATTCTCTAGATAGATGATTATACAACCTACTTCGGAGCGACCGACTTAGCCATGTTGCCTGCCCGATTTCAGTCATTTACCGGTTGATGAGGCTTGAGGTTACGCTTTATCATCACATCAGATTCACTTCGAATGCCACATTGTCAGATCCATCGAAAATCACTAATTGACGTCTACAACAGTACATTATGTGTTAGCTAAAGAAGTTTCCTTCTCCGCTTCCACTCTTGGTACGGTTGAAGAAATCAATGTACGTGACCCTTCCGGAAATACTCCGTCAGACACTCATCCATACAAGTCATCCAGGAACAGGATGAACCGAAAGCACTATTCAGTACATCCATCTTAGGCACTGTTATCTAAGACTTATACAATAGCCCTTGTACTTTACTCCATCTTCAATTATCTTTGGCATATATGATTCTCAATGCTTATGCCAATACAGAGTGGTTCTTTGGATAATAATCCAAGCGGTCTCTCCATATTAACAACGTTAAAATGGTCAAAACTTCGATAGTCTGTGATTTAACCATCAAAGAAAAATATGTGTGCAAACAACGATATTATTTCCAGATGGAAATTGTATCGATCAAACATCATTTAACATTTATCTCCTTAGTTCATTTTTCATCTCTTATTTCCCTATATTCAAAATTTCTACTTTTCTAAATTTAGAAAATATATGTAATTACCCTTGGAAAACATTTCCATTTCTTGTTTTCTATATCAGAAAACATTTCTGGTTCTTATTTGGAAAACATTTCCAAAACTCCTTTATTGGGCTTAGACAGATGTTTAAACAAACTATCGCAATGCCAACTCAAACCATTACGCTTATTAACTAAATTCCTTTAACCAACCTTCACTATTGAACCTTAACCATTCCTTAGTTAAAAATGGAGTCAATCAAGTTGGGGTAATACTACCTCTCAGACCTTAACTGAACAACGTTTCTAACCTTGAAATAGACAAAGTTCACCCTTTTAATTCTTTAACAACTTCCTTACGTAACTCTCCTTCGAATCAACTCTTATTCGATAATTCTTTCCTTCGAATAAGGTATATTCGATAACTCTATTCAATTTACTCTATTCATTAACCCTTATCAACTAACTCTATTAGACTAATGCTATTGGATTAACTCTATTGGACTAACACTATTGGATTAACTCTATCGGACTAATGCTATTGATTTACTCGTTTCACTTAACTCCTTTCGAATAAACTATATTTGATAACTCCTTTAACTCTATTCGAATAAACAATATTCGATTAACTCCTTTTACTTTATTCGAATCACTAATATTTGATTAACTCAATTGATTCTGTTCGAATAAATTATATTCGATTAACTCCTTTTACTTTTTATTCGAATAGACTAATATTCGATTAACTCAATTGATTCTATTTAAATAACTCTAGTTCGATTTAATTCTATCGATTAACTCTAACTGATTAACTCTTTTAACTCTATTTATTCTAACAAGTAAATATCTCCTTTTATCTCTATTTATTTTAAACAAATAAATATCTCCTTTGATTTCTATTTATCTTAACAAATAAATATCTCCTTTTATCTTCTCTATTTATTTCCTAAATAAATAACCCCTTTTCTTTTATTTATTTCCTAAATAAATAAATCCTTTTTCCTTTATTTATTTCCTAAATAAATAAATCCTTTTTCCTTTATTTATTTCCTAAATAAATAAATCCTTTTACTTTTATTTATTCCCTAAATAAATAAATAATCCCATTAAATCTATTTGTAAATGTTCTACAAATATTTCCTTTTTAATTCTATTCTATTTGTAAATGGTTTACAAATATTTCTCTTCCTGTATTTGTCTATTTATTTTCTAAATAAATATTCCATTTTAATCCCATTTATTTTCTAATTAAATTCTCCTTTGATTTAATCCTGTTTATCTTCCAAAGTAAATAATCCCATTATAATATCTAATTTATTTACCAAATAAATAATCCATTTAATTTCTTATTTATTTAACTTAAATAAATAATTCACTTTATAAGTATTCCACTTATAAATATCCTTTTTATAAATATTTCCTATTTATAAATATTCCTGTTTATAAAATCTTCTTTGACTTCTATAAATATTTTCCTTTTATAAATTCCTTTGATTTTATAAATAATTTATTTTCAGATATCACTTTGAAAATTTCCTTATCAACATTCGGTATGTTATGGTATTTAACATGCCATACAACAATGATCAGTATCATTCACACATATAAAATCATCAACAGATTTCATATCACATCGTATAACACAATATATAAAAAAACAGTATTTATATATTGAAGAGTCCAGTTGGACCCCTCCAACCTGTTTCCCTGCATCACAGATGTTAGACAATACAAGTATAACATATTCTGATAAACAGAATCAATATTCGATTAACGATACATATGTATATCGTTATCTATACTTTCAACCAACACATAAGCAACTCAACCAAACAGTTAACACACAACAATCAGTCATCATTTATCAGTTCAAAAGATATGTTATAAAAATAGAGCTGTTCAGAGTTGGTGAGTTTTACTCACTTTGGCAGTTCATTGTTAAAGAACGATAAACTGTCTATTTGATTTGAATCAAACAAATTATTTTGCCAAAAATTCAAACGAGCTCGAATCCACTCCTAGTCAATTCCAATGTGTAGCCACCATCCATACGATCCCAACGCAACTTACGGTTCGTCAATCTGATATCGTATGATCAAGTTATACCATCACGAAGTTAATACACTTTTAAATTGAATTTAAATAACTTGGACCTTTATTCTTGAATGGGCCTTACCCCTTTGAATTTCAGCCCATTCTCCTTTGTACCCGAACCCGCCTTGTACCCTACTTCCCCGTCGAAAACAAGCTTTAGTTAATGGCCATTTCGTGATTCTCTTTCCTCCACGTTTCCACGTTACACTCCACCATTTCAAAAACTAAAAATACTATCCACTTCCTCTTCTGATTTTCTCCATCCCTATACTATAGATGTTAAACTCGCACGCAACTCCTACATTCTGGTTCCAGGCTTCCACCGTGGTTCCTTTACAACTTGCGATGCTTCCAGGCATCGAACTCCACAGAATAAATCTTACGAACCCATTTTCTACCTCAAACCCAATACAAACCTCCAATTTGATCAATAACGCACCAAACTCCATAATACTCGAACCCTGGTCGTTACTGTAAATGGTCGAGCTCCTTGAACGAGCGTCGCACGCCTTAAATCCGGTACCAAAACGAAGAGAATCCCAATGGGAACTCAGATAAACTTGTTTGAGGATTTTAGAAATTTTGATTTGAATTTTTAAGAATTTATTTGCTCTCGTTTTCACTGTGGATGTTTATCCTGAGGTAGCGGCGGATTTGAGAATAAAATTTAGGGTTTAGGGGAGTTAGAATTATTTATAGGTAGATTTTAATATATATTTTTTATTCGAATTTTATTTTGATTTTTATTCCAACGCTATCTATATCCGCCTTTAAAAATTTCTGAGGTCACATACTATACCCAAAAATCATGAAAATTGACATGCAGCTAGAGTTTGACATTACGGTCCCAACGAAACTGGTTTCGTCGAATTCCGACTCCGTTTGCTCACACAGCATATTTTTAACTATCAGAATACTGTCTGTTTTTCACTCTAAAAATCCGTACGGCCACATACTGACTTCAAAAATCATGCAAACTAAAATCTTGCAATAATTTAAAATTGCGGATCCAACAAAATTAGTTTCGTCGAATTCTGAGGTTGTTTGTAAAACTGGCTATTTTTAAAGCTCTGAATGACCCATTTAAATATATAAATATAATTAAATATAATTAAATTTAATATTTAAAAATAAATATTATCGTATATATTCACGAAAGAATATCATACAGCTCTAGTATATTTCTATATGAATTTCTAACTTGATATTCACTTCTGGATCAACCCGATATTCGATTTATATTGAAATTCCTTTTAAAAATATAAATAATTTCTTTATAAATTATAAAGGAATTCCACAGCGACTTTTCTAAAATTTGATTTGGACATAAATCAAAATCTACACGACGAAATCCTGATTTTTCTCTTCCACTAGAAAGATATACTCCACCAGCTCCACATGTTTCTTGTTTTACAGAAATCCGGCTTAAAACGAATCCTGTACATTCAGTTGAAGTTCAAATCGCCAATTTACGAACTGCAGCGCCATTTCGAGCTCGATTTTAACTATATTATAACTCTACATTCAAACTTCGTTCAAATAATGTATTCGTTATTTAAATTAAATTCTAAACTGAATTATATAATTTGAATTGCCCGGTTCACACCATATCGCCATTTCCGCCAATTCTAATTATTTCAGAATTAAATATATTATTTAATTATTATTTTCATTAAATATTCCCAGCTATTTAATTAAACCACCATTTAATTCACTATATCACTATTTATATAATTAAATAAATTAATTATAATACCTCTGCAAATGCGGGTCATTACATTAAACATGATTCATTCCAAAACAGTTGACTTTTTAAAAGATTTTCCCTATGTAGTGCGACAAATTCAATGAGAAAACATTTACATTTTTTTCTTAGTTTGACTCCTAGTATTATGTCGCTCAAATTGGGAGGATAAAAAATTCAGTCCTTTATTTAATACAACCATGTTTGTGCCATATTTCAACTTATCATCAACAAAAAAAAAATCACATAACAAGGACTAAACGTTTTTTTGAATATACGCACAAATTAGAGGCATTCACTATATACCCATTATTTATTACAGTCCTACCAATTTTTTCATAACATTGTTTAGGAGCTTGTCTTTGGCCATAAAGATAAAATTTCAATTTCAATTTATAGTCTTTATTCTCCTTCACCGTTATCACCTAATCAACATGTTGTTCTACGAATTTTTTTCTTATAAGTTATAATTGAGAAAAGTAGTTTTTACATCCGTTTGGTGCGTTACTAGATTGTGATTAGCTATTAAGCAACTAATGTTCTAATAGTACTAACCATAGTGACAAAGGAATAAGTGGCAAATAGTCAAAGTCCTTCTGGATAAAACCAATAACCACTAATCTAGTCTTGGATTTATCTATATAACCATTAGTTCTCAATTTCTTTCTAAAGATCCATTTAGTTATAATTAGTTTTCATCCTTCAAGTAGGTCAAATATGCCTTAATTATGACTAAGACTAACATAATTAAGTTTCCCTTTAAATATCATATTCCAAGAGTCACCATCCCTAGAGTTAATTGCCTCTTCATGAGTTTTAGGATCTTTCTCAATTAAAAGAAAATAAACAATGGTATCATCTATCCTTTGAAAATTAACCTTTTATATTGAAAAAGTGGTTATGATGTCAGAACAAAAATTATCTCTATATGCTATACTTTACTTCTTCTAAGTTCATTGTTGTTTTCAATCTAAACAGATGGTCGAGTAGGCATAGACAATGGTTCATCGACAACATTAGAGGAACTGAAAAAGCTTGCATTATTATAGTTCTTAAAGGAAATATATTTTCAAAGAATATAGCATTTCTAGCCTCACAAATAGTTTGACCTTTTAAAGATATTAACCTATATGCATCACTATTAGAAGCATAACCTATGAATACAAAATTAACCATTTTGGGTCATAAATTAGGTTTTCTAAAGTCAAATGTTAACCCTCCTTTTGGAAAGGCCATTTAACATCCGGTATGGATGCATGGATTTCTTAATTGTCATAGTTAATAGCTTGAAGAGAAGAACACATGGGTCAGACTCAAACACAGACATGGATTTTGGGATTTGTGGATAAGCCGACTCACTCAAATGAAACATTTGAACTTGATAAGTATATAAATACGCCAGGAAGAGATTCAGATCGGTGAGGACTTGAAGAACTTCAACGTAGACTTTGTATTGGCATGTCCGGATCGGTACACGTTCACATTGGTGTACACTTGAAGTGTTAGTGCAATATAAGGATGTTTTGATGATAACAACAACATGTATAACAAGATTCGTAAAATATATGTATAAACCTGAATTCTGACTGACTGATTTTTTTTCTTCAAAAATCCCAATCTATCGAAACTCGAGTTAGCTTGTCTAGTATCCTGTAGAAAAGAAAGAAATATAAAATATATTAGAGCTTAGAAAAACATCTCATAGCGAAAAGGATAAAATATAGTATAACCAAATATAGCGTTACCGTAGTAATAATGCTGCTTAACCAGTATCCAAAGGCTATCATATCTCTGCCCTGAACCTAACCTACGAAGGTGTTATGAGGAGGGGGTCAGAACACAAATTCTGGTGACTGGACTAAATTACACAATCTTAAATAACCCTTCATATACCGTTTAGTTACATTTTCTTATTTATTAGGTGTTTTGGGTTAATAACACTCAAGGCTTTACGCATACATCGTACCCATATACTTCCTAGTAGACTAACCTAATATAACATATATGTAGTTACCCCCAATATCAAGGTAGTTCCCAAGGTACCCTTCTCGCAAGTCTCTGGCTATCATGCCACAGAAGCGTATGCAACTTTCATCCTACGGCGAAGCGATGTACAGATCTTTATAAAACTATGCCACGTTATATAACTCACATCCTATGCCGGAGCGACGTACATATCTCCATAAAACTACACTACTGTCCACACAGAAAGACCATCGCTATGCTACGAAAGTGCACGGTCCGTTACATCCAAACTTCTAGGACAAGCTTAGTCTTATCACAGAGTAATGCCCTAGTGTCTATGATACACCACCCAGTGCGACGTGCATGTATCCGGACCCTCACACATACATAATGTCTACTGTACCCCGAGTTCCGTAATAGGGCTGCATCTAAATGCACGGAACTCGGTCGGGAGCCTTTTTTCCATATATGTATAGTATGATAAAGAGGCATAAAGTACAGATATCCAAACTATGGTTTGCATTTTTACAGTGGCTATGGTCCTACATCGACCACTCCCTCAACTAGTGAAAGACTACATCAAGAGCTAAGTGACGTGCCTCTAACAAAAAATTACATCCAAATTGGTGTGTCCCACAACCAACCTCTCGATAGTGAAAGATCGATGGTCTCTTGGTTTAGCTCTAGTCTTTCCGCATCACATTGACTGTCGATGACAGGCAGCCGACGATTACTATCCTTTGTTGGTCGTGACCCAGTCTATCTGTAGGCAAAATCATTGAATTGCCTCCGTCACCCTACATCCTTTTGACTGCAAAACTACCGTTGCAGTCAAGGTATACTCACTGGGTGGTTTCGCGCAGACCCAACCTCTGTGGGTACAGCCTGAGTGCTACCACCGCACAGACGATCACCACAGAGTAACCTACCATATCCCACGGAAGCCGCGTGCTTCCTTCCAGTCCCAAAAAGACAGCAAGCAGAATATCATCAGAGTAATCAAATGGACGTGCTCCTCTCGTGCCTCTAGACACCACGATGATCTACCCCGTTGGGTTCTTCACCTTCAGATGTGCGAAATAGTCCAAGCACATCATGCTAACGTGTTATTAGACCCTATTTCTAAAGGTTTAATTACGTGCTTGCTATACCTTATCCGGTTTCCAGTTAACTTGGTTATTTACAGTCATATTAACTTTTTATTCAAGTTACCAAGTACTCTCCGAGCCCCTTATATTGCTAAGGAATGAACCCCTCTCACGTATTAATTTCAGTTATATAATTTAACCCATTTAAGTTCATCAATAAGCCCATAACATGTTATTCTCTAGACTGTAATTCAAGGTCTATATTCTACAATCTTCTTACATTATTATCCTGTCATTCATTATCTAATTTCAGATTTACAGGTTACAATAACATGTTATACTTATTGTATAATTAAGTATACCTTATCTCAAACAACAGACTTCCTTCAAACACATTACTTAATTTATAATTAAGTATAACTCATTTCATTTCATAATTTTTCTTGCTTCATTCAGTCTTATGTCGCTTGAGCGGGCTACCGCTTATTATTATTTTCTTTTATTAGACTTTATAATTCTCTTTTATAAGTCTACCAATAATAATAAGCCTACTTCATTCTTATTCATTAACCATGACTTGGTTTAATACAACTCTTGTTGTTATTTACTTAGTTCTTTTAACTAAGTTTATGAATAAGTTTCTTTCCATTTATTATATCTGATATAGTTTCCACTTGTCCCTAGGACAAGCCTACCTATTATATTCCATTCTCATTAATTAATTATAATAGGTTATATTCCCCGTTCATCACATTTTCCTTTGGTTTTTTCATTAACCAAGCTCAAACTGTTGTAACATTTATCTTCTTACTGTCCTGTGAATTTTTCACACATTCCATTTATGTTCATATATTTATATGTATGTTAAAGCACCAGACACCTCACATTAAGTTGACTACTTGTGGATGTTGGATTTGCCAGGCGATTCGGGCAGGCTTTTGTCACAAGTTGAACTTAACCTCGTGTCTTATTGCAGCTACAATTTTCTAATTACTGTAAATTTTCATATAATTTAGACATATCTATTCTCCCTCGTTATTCCAAATTTCGCTATAATTCTATTTACAATCTTTTGACATAATAATATTCTTAAACAAATATTCATGTTTATCGTAGACTCCATAATTACAACATTTTCCAACTTAGACAGATGATTAAATGGAAATAGGCCACTTACAACAGAAGTGCTCTCAACAAATTTAATCTCAATTACCATAATTATTCGCAATTTCGCTGTAACTTGACTTACAATATCCAATTGACAGGCTATTAGAACGGATCTATATACAACGGTAATCCTTTCCATATATTCTAATAGGTTTAATAGTCAAATTTCCACAATTTATCAATTGCTCAGCAGATTAAATATAACGGGGAATACAAACGATAAATATACCGTTATTTAAAATGGTATAATTTGGATCCACTCACATAACAGCTTTACAATCCATGAATCTGATCTAGAGTTCCGTGGCATTCTCAACTGAATTCATTATCAAAACAACCACGGATTCACAAATCTGATACTATAAGAAGAGGAAAAGAGAAAGAAACCTATATAAACCAGATACTATAAGAAATGAAAGATATATTTTCATCTTTAATCCATTTTCTACAATCCATAGGTCTAAACTGATCAGAAAATCACCACGTACGCAATAATTATAATTACGTGACCAAATTCTGAAAGCTTTTCAAAATTTATTTTATTATTTAACTAAAAATGTGGGTGTTACATTCTCCCACCCTTAGGAAATTTCATCCTCAAAATTTGGTAAGGGTAAAATTAAGTAATTCCTCGTATAATATACGTCCATAATGTGTACATCCAACTTCTGTGAACATCTGTGCACGCGTGCAAAGTGTAATACACCAACCTAATACATGAATGTAACGTATGCCTAAGCTATAACACCCCACCTCCGTTAAGGTCACTCACAAATGGAATGCATTAAATTCAGTGGAGCGTCATAAGTGTATAGAACAGATAAATTACAAAATAGACAAAATTTAAATAGTGGAAAATGAATAGAACTTTACTTTATTGATAAAATAGCAGCTTGGTAAAACAGCTTGTACAAACATTGTTTTCCAGCACCAAAACACCAATACCCATTACAACAAAGCATCCGTCTTGTTTAACAAAATAAAGAAGCAAGAAATGACAATGATATTCCCCAATAAAGCATGAGTCAGCCATAGCAGTGGAAAAGAGAGTCCAAAGCAATACATCGTCTATCTTCGATCTTGGAAAGAAAACTGAGCTAAGTGGTAATATTCCCTCGCTGTGAACCTCTGGAGGGGGGGGGGGACGGAAGAAAAGAGAGCGATACAAAACAGAGTCAGACATAAAGCCCGGTAAGTCCAGTGATTATTCAGCATGTAAACAGGTAAATGGATCATGACATGAATAAACTAGATACCAGACCATAACCATGATAATAAGCATAGCAAGACAACAAATAATGATCGTTAGATATGACAACTGAATGCGCTTCGGTTCTTTCTCTGATTTCCTATTTTCTCTGCACCACCCAACTAGCATCCTAACTAGTGTCTTTTATAGAACGATTCGTATTCCCTACTAGTGTCCCAACTAGTATCATGTGAAAAAGGATCCTTATCCTCTACTAGTGTCCCAACTAGTATCTTGTGTTATAAAATAAGGTGATCCCAACCCCGCAATTGTGGTAGACTTCAGGTGTACATCTAGTATGAGGATCTTACCTCAACCAGCCTAATTGCCATGAAGATGTTAGATGTACCCTTACTACCCTGTCGATGGCTCCCTACTTGTATTAACTTTCCTTTTTGTCTATGTCAATCGACCCATTCTTGCGTGTAGATACCTGTAACAACCCGTAAAATGCGAGCCAGTTTGAAAATTTTTATTTTGGCAATTTTAGCGAATTTTGAATATTTAAAATGAATTATTTTAAATAATATCGACGAGAAGTTTATTTTGATTATAATTCGAACGTATATATTTATACGCGTCGTCGTTAGAATAAAAATATTTATATATAATTATAAATAGAATTGAAAATGGCGCGGTAGTTCGATAATTCGATTTCAAACTTCAATTGAACATACCGGGTGCAAAACAATCCGGATTTTAGTGAAACCAAAAATCATAGGATCTATTTGATAGTATCTTTCCAACGAATCCGAGGAATCGAGATTTCATCTTAGAAATGATAAGATATGTCCAGTTTAAAATTAGAAATAGTCGCTGTAGAATTTATATATATTTTTATATATATAAGGCCCTTAAAAATGGACATTTTGCAAATGACCTCGGATTTCGACGAAACCAGTTTTGTTGGGTCCGCAGTGTCAAGTTATTGCTAGATTTCAAATTTCATAATTTTTCGAATCAATATGTGAGCGTGGCAAGGGAAAAGGCGTTTGACCGGTTTCAGTTGATTTTAATCGACTGGAAATTGGCCATTTTTCAAACGGTCTCAGAATTCAACGAAATTAGTTTTGTTAGGACCGTATCGTCAATACGAAGCTAGAAAATATTTTTCTGGAATTTTTAAAGTTCGTATGTGACCCCGGTAATTTGAAATGTACGTTTAAAATTCAGTATAGTGATTTAAATGTAAATTTAACGGAAACTGATTGTAACGATCGAATCAGCTAACGATGCTTATCCCATTGTGTTCGGAATGGGGGTAAAACGCTATGGGCGACAGTCGGTGGGCCTCGTTTCGAAGTCGAATAAAAAGTCAACTTTTAGAAATTAAAATAAATAAATAAAATATTACTCTCTCCTCCCCTTATTTTCCTCTGCCCCCCCCCTTTCAATTCATTTCGATTCAGAAAAGAGAAAAAAAAAAAAACGCAAAAACCCAAATCGCTCGAGGCGATTAAGGCCGCATCGCCGCCGCCCCACCCTCCTCCGTCGATGTCTGCCACCTCCTCGCCACCAACTCCCTCTCGCGACCGTACCCACGAGCCCACGCCCTAAAACCCGAGACCTCCAGACCCCCCTCCGTTCAACGCCTGTCCACCTCCCACATCCGCCACTGACCGACGTCCCTCCTCCGTGCGCCTCCGACCAGAGCAGCCTCCACCAACCTCCGACGTAGCGAGGCACCGCCCTTCTTCGATTTATACTGTAAGTTTTTGTTTTTATTTATTTATTTATATTTTATTTTGTTTTATATTTAAAGATTAGAAAACTGATTATAATAAAATTAGAAAACTGATTTTAATTAGGTACGAAATACTGATTTTATTTTTTTTTAGTTTAAATACTGATTTTATATAATGTTTAAAACTGTTTTTTTATATATGAAGTTAAAACTGATTTTTGTTAAAATTTAAAACTGATTCTTTATTTTAAAAAGGTTTTAAAAAGATTTGAATTTTAAAAGGTAAAAGATTTAAACTTTGAAAAGTAAAAGAAAAGATTAGATCTTTGAAATGGAAAAGGCGGAATCTATTTGAAATAAAAATTCGATTTTTATCTATTGAACTTTGAAATAAAAATTCGATTTTTATCTATTGAACTTTGAAATAAAAATTCGATTTTTATCTATTGAACTTTGAAATAAAAATTCGATTTTTATCTATTGAACTTTGAAATAAAAATTCGATTTTTATCTATTGAACTTTGAAATAAAAATTCGATTTTTATCTATTGAACTTTGAAATAAAAATTCGATTTTTATCTATTGAACTTTGAAATAAAAATTCGATTTTTATCTATTGAACTTTGAAATAAGAATTCGATTTTTATCTATTGAACTTTGAAATAAGAATTCGATTTTTATCTATTGAACTTTGAAATAAAAATTCGATTTTTATATATATAGTGGCTACGGGCAACGAAGCTGACGAAGATGCGAAAACAATGAAGATTTCTATCAATGAAGTGCCGTGGAGCTAGGATAGCTATATGTGAGAATTTCTCACCTTTCAATTTATTTTTCTAGTTATACATATATATACTAGGATGCAGACGGTGCTTATTAGAAGCACCCGACACCCGTCCACAAACCATGGACTTGTTTGATTGGTTGTGTAGTTGGTTAGATTATTTGATTTGGATTGGATTGTTTTGGTGAAAGGAATTGATATGATTGATGTGTGAATGGCGTGGGCCTTCACTAGACCGGGGATAAGGCTAGGCCTTGTCCCGTTTCTAGTATCGTGCCGTTATGCCGCCGAAATTTTCTAAAATAAGTTAGAAAAATAAAAATATCATTTTATTTAAAGAATGAATTGAATAGAAATTCATAGGTTGAAATAGAATGTTTTATCGTTAAAAATATAATTTTTAACGTGAATGTGAATAAATAAATATTCATTTACAAACCAGACGGTTTGTTTATGTACACCTATTTGAATGACGTTGATTGGGTCGATAAATTTTACACATCGCCTAACTGCACAAATAAAATATGTGTTTGATTGTTTGAAACCCCACACGGGTGTTAGGATGAAATTTGAAGTTCACTCATCCTGATTGATTAAATATGTCGATCGATTGATTGACAAGCTGCTATAAGCGTTAAATGTCTATATTGGATGCTTATACAGTGTAGTGCACTTTGGTTGATGGTTGATTATTCATCGTTGTTGATATATACATGTGTTGTAGAAAATCCATATAATTAACATTATATGGTAATTGATTGGGCCTCATTCCAGTTTCGAAAAAAAAGAAATATTTGAAAAAGAAATATTTGAAAAAGAAATATTTGAAATAGAAATATTTGAAATAGAAATATTTGAAATAGAATATTTGAAAATAGAAATATGTGAAGCCGTGAGGGTTAGATTGACGCCATTTTGACGTGAACGATATTTATATCGATTTTATTCATTTTAAAATGAATATTGAAAGGTGATTTCGAAATCGAATATTTTGAAAAGAATTGAATTGAAAACGATTTCGAAATGAATTGAATTGAAAACGATTTCGAAATGAATTGAATTGAAAACGATTTCGAAATGAATTGAATTGAAAACGAATTCGAATTGAATTGAAATTTGAATTGAATAGAAATGGATTTTAAAACGAATTTATAAAGAAGAATTCAATTTTGATTTGAATTGAAATGGAAGTTGAAAATGTTTTGAAACGAATTTAAAACTATTTATATAATTCGTTTTAAATAGAAATCGACGAAATATATATTATATATATTATATATATAATATAATGGCCTGAATAGAACGCGCCGCGCCGCGGCAGTTCGTGAATTTCGACCATTTATTTCAAACGGACATTACGGGAGATCCGACCGTCGGATTCTCCTAAAACTGGAACCGTTGGGTTCGTATCGAAAAGAGCTTTCTAATGAATGTTAGAAATTTGAAATCTAACGGTTGGATTTGGAGATACGTCCAAATCAAATTCGAAAAAGGTCGCTGTAAGTGCAGTTCGATGGCCGTTGATGGAAATCGACTGTACGGGCCTTGATAAAATTATTAAAAATAGTAATAATTTGTGTAAAATCATAAGAAATGATTTAGAAAGAATTGGGATGAAAAACTCCATATTTGAAAAGATAAAAATAGATTTTTATCGAAATGAACTAGTTTTGAACTAGAATTATAATTCTATTTATTTTTAAATAAATAAATTGAATTTGAAATGGTTTTAAAAATAACCAGAATATCCAATGATTGCATTGGAGTGGAATTGAATCGAAATTGTCTTCGGAATATTTCGATGTTGGAATTCGTGATTATACGGATGTTGATATGGAAATTTGAAAGATATATACATATATCGCTATTTCCAATACGACATTTGTTAGTCGTAGAATTCGATATTGAATATACGCCGATATATTTTCTATTCAGAGCCTTGTATTGAATATCGAATGTGATTTGGGTTTGTCGTGAATGGTGTCTTCACTAACTCTGTTCTTGAACCCAGTTGAGAAAAAAAATTAAATCTTTTTATTTAGATTTAATGAAGTGTACCAATTAAATAATATTTAATTGGAATTGAATGGATATTGATTTTTGGGTTTATCGTGAACAATGTTTTAAATAACACTTGTTCTTTAACCCGATAATTAATGGGATGTGACTTTGGGTTTATCGTGAACCGTGTTTTAAATGACACTGATTCTTTAACCCAGTCACAGATTAAAACTAAGTGGAGTTTTAATGAATCTTTAATTAGATTGAAAAGATCGAGAATGGAGTATCACCAGTTTTGCTCCAGGCGATAGTTAAATCTTTAATTAGATTTGAATGTGAAATTTAGAAACTAACTGGCGGTTAGCCAAGCAGAATGGTTTTCTGGATATTGATCTGATGTTGGTTTCGGCCTTCGGGGTTAATATTTGGGGAATTATTCTCTTGATTAATTTACGGTTAGTGACTAATGAATTGGAATGAGGCGTATGTTGTGTTTGTGTAACACTTATTTAAAATATACGCGAGTTATTCGGAAAGGCCGGGTTTATCCCATTCTGAGTAACTGATACGACGATAAGTCGAAGATGAAGACGATGGTCGAAGACCGGAGGTCTTCACGTCATTTGGGTAATTACTGATGATCTTGATTGGGCTGTACACCCAAGAAGATGGAAACAGTTAGTGATCGTCCAGACGTACTTGGAGATCGATGGATATGCGGGGTACTAGGTGCCTCCGGTTTCGTTCAGACCCAGGACGGACTTGTAAATGGACTGTGTGTCTGACATCGGATTTCATTCTGTGTGACTGATATCGGTTGCATAGGATGGTTTGCCTGTGTGGCATGCTAAGATGCAAATGATCAAGGCTTCTGTTGAAAAGCAAAGTCTTGTGGTGATGATCAAAGCACGGCCTTTGTGGCGTAGCTTTGTGTAACGTTTACCTCGCGTGTTTCACACCAGGTATGAACCAAAAACGGGAGACGGACCTCAGGGAGGACTTGCGTTTCTTTCTAGTTAGAAGTGGCGTCAGTGGTTTTACACGCCCTGACGAGTTTGACTTATGTGGTTGTTGCTGTTGCGAGGCGCCTCGGTTATATCGGTTTCGGCCGATGCATTCTGGTCGGCTGACGGACCAGACTTACACCCCATAGGGTGGGGAAACGTAGTGTTCAGGCATTTTAATCCACATCGGTGGACCGGCCCTGTCGCTCCAAGGTCACTCGAGCTCTGACCTGTGGCTCGGGCTAGAGAGTCACGAATCGGTTGAGGACTATCTTTTGCCTCGGTTCATAGACGGAAATCCAATTTCCAAATACGTGACATTTGCGGTTTTAATTGTAATCCTATATATGGCGACATAGTGGGATGGGGCGCTTATGCCGCCTATGATTGATACTTATGATTTGAAGTTGTTTTACACACTTATAATAGTATCAAATGATTTGTTTTAAAACGTATCAAGCATTCTTTGGCTGTTATAAGGGAAAACCCTATCCTCGACTGCGTTGCATTGTGTGATGGGACCTGGGTCTTATAACAGCTTCATTTTTCTTTATTTAGCATTGCGCTGTTTGTTTTATGCACTGGTATTCTTGGGAGGAAACCCGTTCCGTGTTATACGGCGTGGTCCCTTGATTTACCTAATGATTTAAAATAAAGATTAATAACTGTTTTAGTTCTCACACCAGTCACATGACTGACCTGGAGTTTATTGTTTTAACCTAAACTCTGGGTGCCCTTATTTTCGACACGGGCAGCTAGTAGTTTTGGTTTTGCAGATTTATATTCACAGGATCCTGGTTTACAGCTGGAACGATATCCGGAAAGCTTTGTATCCGTATATCTCATTCTAGTTGTGTATTGTATTGTTTTTCCGCTGCTATGTATTTTAAATGTAATCTAAATCTCTGATATTTCTGTGTAATATTCATTTATACTCTGTATATTCTTGTAATCTGGTGCATTGTTGTAATATACAATGAAATGTTCTTCTGTATGCGTCCTGTTGTGGCTTGTTCTCGAACTATCCGACGCTTTCCTTTACGGGGAAGTTGCGGGTCTTTACAGTTGGTATCAGAGCTTTGGTTTACAAAGCAGAGAACAAGACACATTAGAACCATACGAAAGAATTCATCAGATATTGGATTAGTAATATCCAATTAGAATGACTCGTTAGAGATGGGATCAGTAGTATCCTAGAACGAGTGTGAAGAGTAAATTTTTAAAATGAAAACAAACTTTTGTTTTGAAAATTTAAATCAATTATTCGTATTTGATTATTTATTTAATTGATCTGGACAATCCCATATATAAAGATTTTGCATATGCGTCTTGCAAACGTGTATTCGAAGTTTTAATATACTGGATAGTTATAGAATCATACTCTAGTTGCCCGGGGATAATTCTGGTGATGGGGCACTGTCGCCAGTATTTATTTTCGAGTGACGAAAGTGAGATTTCTATATATTTCCTATTGACTGGTGTGAGAACCAAAATTAGATAGGGCCTATTGTTGTGATTTGGCATCAAAAACACGATTTTAGTATATGTATCAAAATTATGAATTTGAAACTTTAAATTCACTAATTGATTGATGTTTGTGTTGTTTGTTTATTTGTTTGATAATTTTGAACCATTATGCCTAATTTGATCGAATATTGAACTATATTGAAAATTGGTTGCATTTGCTTGCATATACTTGTACTTACATTGAACAGGTCATAGCAAGGAGGCTAGAGCCAGAGAATAAAATTTGTTTGCCCGACAAATAGGTACATGTTTACTACATAATTTCCTGTTTTGTTTGGGTGATGATGATTTTGTGAGCCTATTGGCTAGCCGCTTGGCTTTTTCTTTTTCTTTTTGAGATCTGAAGGACCGGGGAAGCTATTTGAAATTCCCCGATGCTCCCGGTGCAGGGGAGGTTATGGCGAAATTTTTCAAAAATTTAGGGTGTTAGCCAAATTTTTGAAATTTTGAAAATTCTCAGAAACTAAAGAGTTGGAGAATGGAAGCCGGATCGAATGTAGAGTTGAATAATCAAACCACTTTCGACTTTGTTCCTTTTCGGGGACGAAAAGTTTTAAGTGGGGGAGATTGTAACAACCCGTAAAATGCGAGCCAGTTTGAAAATTTTTATTTTGGCAATTTTAGCGAATTTTGAATATTTAAAATGAATTATTTTAAATAATATCGACGAGAAGTTTATTTTGATTATAATTCGAACGTATATATTTATACGCGTCGTCGTTAGAATAAAAATATTTATATATAATTATAAATAGAATTGAAAATGGCGCGGTAGTTCGATAATTCGATTTCAAACTTCAATTGAACATACCGGGTGCAAAACAATCCGGATTTTAGTGAAACCAAAAATCATAGGATCTATTTGATAGTATCTTTCCAACGAATCCGAGGAATCGAGATTTCATCTTAGAAATGATAAGATATGTCCAGTTTAAAATTAGAAATAGTCGCTGTAGAATTTATATATATTTTTATATATATAAGGCCCTTAAAAATGGACATTTTGCAAATGACCTCGGATTTCGACGAAACCAGTTTTGTTGGGTCCGCAGTGTCAAGTTATTGCTAGATTTCAAATTTCATAATTTTTCGAATCAATATGTGAGCGTGGCAAAGGAAAACGCGTTTGACCGGTTTCAGTTGATTTTAATCGACTGGAAATTGGCCATTTTTCAAACGGTCTCAGAATTCAGCGAAATTAGTTTTGTTAGGACCGTATCGTCAATACGAAGCTAGAAAATATTTTTCTGGAATTTTTAAAGTTCGTATGTGACCCCGGTAATTTGAAATGTACGTTTAAAATTCAGTATAGTGATTTATATGTAAATTTAACGGAAACTGATTGTAACGATCGAATCAGCTAACGATGCTTATCCCATTGTGTTCGGAATGGGGGTAAAACGCTATGGGCGACAGTCGGTGGGCCTCGTTTCGAAGTCGAATAAAAAGTCAACTTTTAGAAATTAAAATAAATAAAAAAAATATTACTCTCTCCTCCCCTTATTTTCCTCTGGCCCCCCCCTTTCAATTCATTTCGATTCAGAAAAGAGAAAAAAAAAAAAACGCAAAAACCCAAATCGCTCGAGGCGATTAAGGCCGCATCGCCGCCGCCCCACCCTCCTCCGTCGATGTCTGCCACCTCCTCGCCACCAACTCCCTCTCGCGACCGTACCCACGAGCCCACGCCCTAAAACCCGAGACCTCCAGACCCCCCTCCGTTCAACGCCTGTCCACCTCCCACATCCGCCACTGACCGACGTCCCTCCTCCGTGCGCCTCCGACCAGAGCAGCCTCCACCAACCTCCGACGTAGCGAGGCACCGCCCTTCTTCGATTTATACTGTAAGTTTTTGTTTTTATTTATTTATTTATATTTTATTTTGTTTTATATTTAAAGATTAGAAAACTGATTATAATAAAATTAGTAAACTGATTTTAATTGGGTACGAAATACTGATTTTATTTTTTTTTAGTTTAAATACTGATTTTATATAATGTTTAAAACTGTTTTTTTATATATGAAGTTAAAACTGATTTTTGTTAAAATTTAAAACTGATTCTTTATTTTAAAAAGGTTTTAAAAAGATTTGAATTTTAAAAGGTAAAAGATTTAAACTTTGAAAAGTAAAAGAAAAGATTAGATCTTTGAAATGGAAAAGGCGGAATCTATTTGAAATAAAAATTCGATTTTTATCTATTGAACTTTGAAATAAAAATTCGATTTTTATCTATTGAACTTTGAAATAAAAATTCGATTTTTATCTATTGAACTTTGAAATAAAAATTCGATTTTTATCTATTGAACTTTGAAATAAAAATTCGATTTTTATCTATTGAACTTTGAAATAAAAATTCGATTTTTATCTATTGAACTTTGAAATAAAAATTCGATTTTTATCTATTGAACTTTGAAATAAAAATTCGATTTTTATCTATTGAACTTTGAAATAAAAATTCGATTTTTATCTATTGAACTTTGAAATAAAAATTCGATTTTTATCTATTGAACTTTGAAATAAGAATTCGATTTTTATCTATTGAACTTTGAAATAAGAATTCGATTTTTATCTATTGAACTTTGAAATAAAAATTCGATTTTTATATATATAGTGGCTACGGGCAACGAAGCTGACGAAGATGCGAAAACAATGAAGATTTCTATCAATGAAGTGCCGTGGAGCTAGGATAGCTATATGTGAGAATTTCTCACCTTTCAATTTATTTTTCTAGTTATACATATATATACTAGGATGCAGACGGTGCTTATTAGAAGCACCCGACACCCGTCCACAAACCATGGACTTGTTTGATTGGTTGTGTAGTTGGTTAGATTATTTGATTTGGATTGGATTGTTTTGGTGAAAGGAATTGATATGATTGATGTGTGAATGGCGTGGGCCTTCACTAGACCGGGGATAAGGCTAGGCCTTGTCCCGTTTCTAGTATCGTGCCGTTATGCCGCCGAAATTTTCTAAAATAAGTTAGAAAAATAAAAATATCATTTTATTTAAAGAATGAATTGAATAGAAATTCATAGGTTGAAATAGAATGTTTTATCGTTAAAAATATAATTTTTAACGTGAATGTGAATAAATAAATATTCATTTACAAACCAGACGGTTTGTTTATGTACACCTATTTGAATGACGTTGATTGGGTCGATAAATTTTACACATCGCCTAACTGCACAAATAAAATATGTGTTTGATTGTTTGAAACCCCACACGGGTGTTAGGATGAAATTTGAAGTTCACTCATCCTGATTGATTAAATATGTCGATCGATTGATTGACAAGCTGCTATAAGCGTTAAATGTCTATATTGGATGCTTATACAGTGTAGTGCACTTTGGTTGATGGTTGATTATTCATCGTTGTTGATATATACATGTGTTGTAGAAAATCCATATAATTAACATTATATGGTAATTGATTGGGCCTCATTCCAGTTTCGAAAAAAAAGAAATATTTGAAAAAGAAATATTTGAAAAAGAAATATTTGAAATAGAAATATTTGAAATAGAAATATTTGAAATAGAATATTTGAAAATAGAAATATGTGAAGCCGTGAGGGTTAGATTGACGCCATTTTGACGTGAACGATATTTATATCGATTTTATTCATTTTAAAATGAATATTGAAAGGTGATTTCGAAATCGAATATTTTGAAAAGAATTGAATTGAAAACGATTTCGAAATGAATTGAATTGAAAACGATTTCGAAATGAATTGAATTGAAAACGATTTCGAAATGAATTGAATTGAAAACGAATTCGAATTGAATTGAAATTTGAATTGAATAGAAATGGATTTTAAAACGAATTTATAAAGAAGAATTCAATTTTGATTTGAATTGAAATGGAAGTTGAAAATGTTTTGAAACGAATTTAAAACTATTTATATAATTCGTTTTAAATAGAAATCGACGAAATATATATTATATATATTATATATATAATATAATGGCCTGAATAGAACGCGCCGCGCCGCGGCAGTTCGTGAATTTCGACCATTTATTTCAAACGGACATTACGGGAGATCCGACCGTCGGATTCTCCTAAAACCGGAACCGTTGGGTTCGTATCGAAAAGAGCTTTCTAATGAATGTTAGAAATTTGAAATCTAACGGTTGGATTTGGAGATACGTCCAAATCAAATTCGAAAAAGGTCGCTGTAAGTGCAGTTCGATGGCCGTTGATGGAAATCGACTGTACGGGCCTTGATAAAATTATTAAAAATAGTAATAATTTGTGTAAAATCATAAGAAATGATTTAGAAAGAATTGGGATGAAAAACTCCATATTTGAAAAGATAAAAATAGATTTTTATCGAAATGAACTAGTTTTGAACTAGAATTATAATTCTATTTATTTTTAAATAAATAAATTGAATTTGAAATGGTTTTAAAAATAACCAGAATATCCAATGATTGCATTGGAGTGGAATTGAATCGAAATTGTCTTCGGAATATTTCGATGTTGGAATTCGTGATTATACGGATGTTGATATGGAAATTTGAAAGATATATACATATATCGCTATTTCCAATACGACATTTGTTAGTCGTAGAATTCGATATTGAATATACGCCGATATATTTTCTATTCAGAGCCTTGTATTGAATATCGAATGTGATTTGGGTTTGTCGTGAATGGTGTCTTCACTAACTCTGTTCTTGAACCCAGTTGAGAAAAAAAATTAAATCTTTTTATTTAGATTTAATGAAGTGTACCAATTAAATAATATTTAATTGGAATTGAATGGATATTGATTTTTGGGTTTATCGTGAACAATGTTTTAAATAACACTTGTTCTTTAACCCGATAATTAATGGGATGTGACTTTGGGTTTATCGTGAACCGTGTTTTAAATGACACTGATTCTTTAACCCAGTCACAGATTAAAACTAAGTGGAGTTTTAATGAATCTTTAATTAGATTGAAAAGATCGAGAATGGAGTATCACCAGTTTTGCTCCAGGCGATAGTTAAATCTTTAATTAGATTTGAATGTGAAATTTAGAAACTAACTGGCGGTTAGCCAAGCAGAATGGTTTTCTGGATATTGATCTGATGTTGGTTTCGGCCTTCGGGGTTAATATTTGGGGAATTATTCTCTTGATTAATTTACGGTTAGTGACTAATGAATTGGAATGAGGCGTATGTTGTGTTTGTGTAACACTTATTTAAAATATACGCGAGTTATTCGGAAAGACCGGGTTTATCCCATTCTGAGTAACTGATACGACGATAAGTCGAAGATGAAGACGATGGTCGAAGACCGGAGGTCTTCACGTCGTTTGGGTAATTACTGATGATCTTGATTGGGCTGTACACCCAAGAAGATGGAAACAGTTAGTGATCGTCCAGACGTACTTGGAGATCGATGGATATGCGGGGTACTAGGTGCCTCCGGTTTCGTTCAGACCCAGGACGGACTTGTAAATGGACTGTGTGTCTGACATCGGATTTCATTCTGTGTGACTGATATCGGTTGCATAGGATGGTTTGCCTGTGTGGCATGCTAAGATGCAAATGATCAAGGCTTCTGTTGAAAAGCAAAGTCTTGTGGTGATGATCAAAGCACGGCCTTTGTGGCGTAGCTTTGTGTAACGTTTACCTCGCGTGTTTCACACCAGGTATGAACCAAAAACGGGAGACGGACCTCAGGGAGGACTTGCGTTTCTTTCTAGTTAGAAGTGGCGTCAGTGGTTTTACACGCCCTGACGAGTTTGACTTATGTGGTTGTTGCTGTTGCGAGGCGCCTCGGTTATATCGGTTTCGGCCGATGCATTCTGGTCGGCTGACGGACCAGACTTACACCCCATAGGGTGGGGAAACGTAGTGTTCAGGCATTTTAATCCACATCGGTGGACCGGCCCTGTCGCTCCAAGGTCACTCGAGCTCTGACCTGTGGCTCGGGCTAGAGAGTCACGAATCGGTTGAGGACTATCTTTTGCCTCGGTTCATAGACGGAAATCCAATTTCCAAATACGTGACATTTGCGGTTTTAATTGTAATCCTATATATGGCGACATAGTGGGATGGGGCGCTTATGCCGCCTATGATTGATACTTATGATTTGAAGTTGTTTTACACACTTATAATAGTATCAAATGATTTGTTTTAAAACGTATCAAGCATTCTTTGGCTGTTATAAGGGAAAACCCTATCCTCGACTGCGTTGCATTGTGTGATGGGACCTGGGTCTTATAACAGCTTCATTTTTCTTTATTTAGCATTGCGCTGTTTGTTTTATGCACTGGTATTCTTGGGAGGAAACCCGTTCCGTGTTATACGGCGTGGTCCCTTGATTTACCTAATGATTTAAAATAAAGATTAATAACTGTTTTAGTTCTCACACCAGTCACATGACTGACCTGGAGTTTATTGTTTTAACCTAAACTCTGGGTGCCCTTATTTTCGACACGGGCAGCTAGTAGTTTTGGTTTTGCAGATTTATATTCACAGGATCCTGGTTTACAGCTGGAACGATATCCGGAAAGCTTTGTATCCGTATATCTCATTCTAGTTGTGTATTGTATTGTTTTTCCGCTGCTATGTATTTTAAATGTAATCTAAATCTCTGATATTTCTGTGTAATATTCATTTATACTCTGTATATTCTTGTAACCTGGTGCATTGTTGTAATATACAATGAAATGTTCTTCTGTATGCGTCCTGTTGTGGCTTGTTCTCGAACTATCCGACGCTTTCCTTTACGGGGAAGTTGCGGGTCTTTACAATACCCTGCGCTAGTCCCACCATAAGGTGTATCAATCCCTATGATAACAACCCGACACAAATTCTAGATGCACGGTGTATACTACTGATGCCCGATGCCTTCTTTTCCACTCCGGAGCACGTGCACGTCCATACTCCGTCGGAACTACACTACTGCACCCCCTGCCGCTACCTTGACCGCTGATAATCAACCCAGTAATCGTGCCCCACCCTGCCTAGTTTCAGGGTACCGTGATACGTCTATGTGGGTTACTGCTGAAACGGGTCCCCGTTACTAGGGTTTTCTAGGGTCTATTCGTATACCACCCAAATTGGCTAAGTCTTGTCCATCCATTCAAGTTAACTTAACCCATCCACACGCCATGTCATGTTGGTTAAGTGTTTCTTATTAACTTAACCCTTCTCATTCATCATGTTGTAATTGGTTAAGTGTTTTCTATTAACTTAACGCTGTTCATTCATCATATTGTATTGGTTAAGTGTTTCCCATTAACTTAACCCCACTCGTTCATTGGTTAAGTGTTAACTTAACCCTACCACTGATCATGTTACATTGCTTAAGTGTTGCCCTCTTGTGTTATTTAACTCTATCACTTTTCATGTTACATTGCTTAAGTGTTGCCCTCTTGTGTTATTTAACTCTATCACTTTTCATGTTACATTGGTTAAGTGTTGCCCTCTTGTGTTACTTAACCCCATCACACATCATGTTATATTGGTTAAGTGTTGCTCTCTTATGTTACTTAAACCCTACCACTTGCCATGTCAATTTGTTAAGTGTTGCCCTCTTGTGTTACTTAATCCTATCACATATCATGCTATATTGGTTAAGTGTTGCTCTCTTGTGTTACTTAACCCTATCACACATCATGTTATATTAGTTAAGTGTTAACTTAACCCTACCATTGGTCATGTTACATTGGTTAAGTGTTGCCCTCTTGTGTTACTTAACCCTATCACACATCATGTTATACTGGTTAAGTGTTTCTTCGATTAACTTAACCCTACCATTCTTATCCTGTCAATTTCTTAGCTTTAATTTATTCATTAAAGCACCAACCTCTCACATTAGATCTATATTGTTGCGGTCGCTGGATGTGCCGGGCGGTTCCGGGCAGCCTTACACCGCAACTCAATCTAACCTCGGGTTTTGAGCTTAAATGTGCTAACCTCTCACATTAAATATATATTGTGGCGGTCGCTGGATGTGCCGGGCGGTTTCCGGCAGCCTTACACCTCAACTCAATCTAACCTCAGTTTAGACATGTTCTTCTTTAGCCAATTTACATATTTGTCATACGTGTCCTAATCTTTGTGTCAAATTTTCCGCAAGTCTAGCCAATACAAGTTTATGCCACATTCCCATGCTATGCCCAAAATTTACTCAATTAAATTATACCTAATTTTCCCTGCATTATAATCGCACGTACAACGAGATTCAATCTAAGTTCCAAATGAACATAGCATTCACAAAAGCAAGTAAAAAGTGGAAAAATAGAGAAGGGGCATAAGAATTGACATAAGGAAAAATAGGCATGTAAAGACGTACCCAATTCAAGAATCATGTTTCAATGTTGTACACTGACAATATGGGTAGACAAGCTAAGCAATTTACACTATAGGTATAAAGATTAGATAGAATTGGACTTAAGAGAATCACTAATTTTTATGTACAACATGATAAGCCCCACTATATCAATCACAATAGTCTCACAGGCATAGGGTATACAATATGATAGGTTCCATCATATAAATCACAACAGTCTCATAGGCATGATAGGTTCTATTATGTCAATCCAACAGTCTCATAGGAATGATAGGTCTTATTATGTCAGTCCAACAGTCTCATAGGCATGATAGGTGTCAGTACATCAATCACAATAGTCTCATAGGCATAAGCAATTCAGATTTGACAAAATGATAGGCACAAATCAGAATTAGGCATCGTTCTAGATCCGATTATTACAATCACGATTTCTATTAGATGTTTAAATCTAAATAATAACTGAACTTACAGAAAAAGGACGGATCTTGTATTCTGGGATCTGATTTCTGAATTTGAAAAGCTATCCTTTGATGTAGACGTTTGATTTGAAGTTCTTCTAATCGATTACTAGTTTGGATTTATTTTCCTAGTTAGGAGAAGATGAAGGAGGCTAGGCTAGCTTGTAGATGAATAGCATGACGACACCATATTCTTAGGGTTATGAGGTTAGGGTCTAGGTTTGGCTATGTATATATAGATTTTTAGGATTAATTCTAGCCTTTAGATTAGTCTAGGAGAAATCAAAGCCATCAAACCGAAGAGATTTGTCATCCAGCCAACCATATCACAACACATAATCCCTAACACCTTAGAAATTAGTCATTGGCCAATCAGAGAAGGCCACATCAGCTAAGGACTGCAGAAATTTGTCAGAGGAAGTAAAATTCAAAAGGGGTCGACTCCCTACAAGGGGGTCGACACCTATGTCGACTCCCCTATAGAGGGGTCGACACCCTGAGCGGGAATTTTCCCGCTCAGCCTGTTCTGTCCGAATTTTGAATTTTGAATTGGATTGATTATTTAAATATTATTTTCTGTTTATTATTGAAATCTTCTGAACTCCATAACTTCTTCATACGGAGTACGATTCACGCAAACTCGGACTCTATCTCAAGAAAAATTCCCAGACGAACGCAATGGCATAACCCGTTTCCCTTAATTCTTCTTCTAAAAATTAAGTGTTCTTAGATTTGTTAATTTTAATATTCACAAAAAATACAAGGTGTTACATTCTCCCTTCCTTAAAGGATTTCGTCCCCGAAATCTCTAAGTTAAGAAGAATGTGTCCTAACATCCAACATCCATCTGCCCAATCATCAATCACAGGCATCCATTGTCCTTAAAAGACTTCTACTGCTTTCATGATCATATGCATAATGTGTGTATATGTCCTTATCTAATGCAAAATCAGGCAGTCTACTGATTCATTTGACCTCCTTGATGCGAATCATGTCAGTGCTATGAGTCCATCATGTATGAAATTATTCCTAACTGTATTTTGTAACTTCTACATGAGTGCACAATCATTCGTACAAATGCAACGTCCACATGATAACACATCAATATTTAATCCATATATAAATTCATATATGCATATGCAATATGAAAGTGACTGAGTCGATCTAATACCTAGTGTGTGTGTATATATGCATCCACGAGAAACCACTAGCAAACACTTGCATCCACTTGCATCCACCAAACATAACATGTCTCAAACACATGTTTACATCGATTGGCTTCTACCTAAGGATCGAGGATAGGATCGAGAGGATATACTTAAAAGATAAAGACTAGCGTGCAAACAAACTTTACAGAAAAAGAGAGATCAAGGTTATACCCTCAAAAGGGTATGATGCGCGTATCTAGTCTTCAGCCTTCTAAGTTGCATCTTCTTGAGCTTTACCCAATTGTGCTCTGACTGTCTTAACTTCACGATTGCGTAGCTTCTTAATTTCTATTTCCAAAATATGAGTTGGAACCCATTACACTGTCGTCTCTCATTCCACCTCTTCTCCTTCTAGTATACTCAGGACTACAACTTCGGCTGTGTCATGCTAACATATCCTCAAAGGGTCTTCAGAATTCACTAGAGGGTATTCCATGTGGAAGAACTATCTCTTGAAAATAAACAGATACTAACCATGTTTCCAAGTGTAGTTATTAAGGTGATTAGAGGTCTCTTCTCTACTTAACTTATCTATTGCGTCAACTATCTGAGAGTCTTTTCTTTGTGAAGTCCCTATTTCATCCAAAAGCGTAGGTCTTACTCCTAGCGATGCCAACTACTAACTTAATCAAAGGTTTTAAAATCAAAGGTTGATGTGTATTCTGAACTTTTTCTTTTCACATAAAGAGGACTTGAAGTCAACCTTTTTCTTCTCAAGGCATCCGCTACGACCTTACCCTTCCTTTTCACATCAAAATGGCGCCTAGTACCATGCCGCATGCATCCGTGTATACCATAAACCTTTTACTACCGTAAGGTAAAAGCCAAAACTGGGGCCGTTGTAAGAGCCTCTTCGATCGTTGGAAAGCGACATCACAATCAATATCCGAGCAAAGGTTAGATTCTTCTTCGTTAATCCAGTAAGTGGGGCTAATACCTTCAAAAAGTTCTTAATGAACTTCTATATTAACCCACTAGTCCAAGAAAGCTTCTTACTTTTATTGCATTCCTTGGGAACTTTCAATCTTGCACTGGAACTATTTTTGCGGGATCTACTGCTATCCCTTCTTTGGATGCTACATGTCCTAGAAACCTTACTTCTTCCCTCCAAAAATGACATTTTGGAGAACTTCGCCTTAAGTTGATGTGCTCGAAGTGCATCCATAACTTCCCATAAATGCAAAGCATGTTCTTCCTCACTTTTGAGAAAATCAAAATGTCATCCATGAAGACCATACAAATTTACTAAGGAACTCTCTAAATACCCTACTCATCAAGTCTACGAAGTAGGCAGGTGTGTTTGTCAAGCCGAAAGGCATGACTAGCCATTCGAAGAAACCATCTGGGATCCTGAACCCAGTCTTATCTATGTTGTCCTTAGCCACTCTTGGCTGATGAAATCCAGTGGCCAGATCTAGTTGAGGCACCTACGAGCTGGTCGAACAAGTCGTCTATTCTAGGAAGTGGGTGCCTTTTTTCTTAGTCAGCTTGTTTAATTCTACATAATCCACACATAAGCAAAGTGGACCATCTACCTTAGTAGCAAACACTACTGGAGCACCCCATTCAAAAATACTTCGCCAAATAAACCCCTTCTCAGGCAACTCTTTAACTTGCTTGCTGAGCTCCTTCCTCTCCCTAGGAGCCATGTGTTGTACGAGTAATGCAACTGGGTTGGCGTTATTAACCAAGTATATGCGGAAATCTATTTCACGTTTTGGGGGTAAACCCTTCACTTCATCAAAGACATCGAGATACTCATGGGCTACATAAACAAATTGCAAAATTATCAACAGATGCATCAAGAGATTCTATGTAACTAAGCGTGACAGAACCCTTAGGGTTACATAAGATTTCAAGGGTATTATCGAGGCAAGTCAATAGTCTGACTACCCTCCTTTTACGATTGAGAATGGCACCATTACTGGATAACCAATCCATCCCTAGAATCAACCCATAGCCCATGAAACCAAAAACGTAAGCATTATATCAAAACTCAACGCTTAGTATAGACATTACTAAATCCAAACAAATCACAGATAAATGAGCCGAACCATCAATTGGATTTGAGACAATAATGGGATCTTCTACTATACAAGTACTAAGGTGCAGAGACTCAAATACGGAGGAAGATAAAAAAGAAGGCGAAGTGCCAGAATCGAACAAAGTTCTAGCAGGATGATTGAAAAGAAAAATTAAACATTCAACAGAAACCATTCCTACCTCTCTTAGGTACACTAGCAGTGAGAGCATGCAATTGCCCGCTAGAAGATTATGTCCTTTGCCCTTGTCCTTGTCCTTCGACAATCCTTGATAAGATGCCCTGCTTCACTATTCTGAAAACAACCACCTGTCTTCTTCTTCTTCCTACAATTAAATGACCCGCTATACCAAAGAAAAGGCAGTTCCACTTGTTACGGGATCTATTGCTTCTTCCACCCTTCTTATATTCTAATCCCTTGTTTGTGATTCCTCCACTTTGGCCTCTTTCTTTTCACCTTTCTCCTTCTGCGTGGATTAAGCCATATCACCAAGCTTCCTATCCTTGGGCTTGTGCTTCTTAGCCCAAACTCTCTTATTCTCATCCTTACTATCCTTGTGTAGCTTGTTGACAAGTTCCTCGAAACTACCTCCATCGCAGTCAACCTACAAGGCATGAAATAAAATTAGTTGCAGATGAAACTACTACGACTATAGATGGAGGTTGAGCACTACTTCGCCCCAGACATGTGTCGTATGCCTACGAAACAATGGCGAAAAGAAAGGAAAAAGAGATTCAAATAGAGAATTGAAAGATAATGCATATGGCTTTGGGGAATATGCCTTTTAAAAAAACAATACTTTTCCCTTGAAAAATGCTTCTTTAGAACATGTTTTAGAAAACACCCCTTTTAAAATATGCTTTTGAAAAAAAATTATCTGTTCTGGTAACCATTAGCTCTGATACCACGTGTAACACCCCACCTCCGTTAAGGTCACTCAAAGGGAATGCATTAACTTCAGTGGAGCGTCATAAGTGTATAGAACATATAAATTACAAAACAGACAAAATTTAAATCACAGAAAATAAATAAAACTTTACTTTATTGATAAAACAGCTTGTCAAAGATTGTTTTCCAGCACCAAAACATCAATACCGTTGCAACAAAGCATCTGTCTTATTTAACAAAATAAAGAAGCATGAAATGACAATGATATTCCCTAATAAAGCATGAGCCAGCCATAGCAGTAGAAAAGAGAGTCCAAAGCAATACATCGTCTATCTTCGAACTTGGAAAGAAAATCGAGCTAAGTGGTAATATTACCTCCCTGTGAATCTGGGGAGGGGGGATGGAAGAAAAGAGAGCGAAACAAAACAGAGTCAGACATAAAGCCTGGTAAGTCCAGTGATTATTCAGCATGTGAACAGGTAAAAGGATCATGACATGAATAAACTGGGTACCAGACCATAACCATGATAATAAGCATAGCAAGACAACAAATGATGATCATTAGATATGACAAGGTAAGATACACTGAATGCACTTCAGTTGTTTCTCTGACTTCCTATTTTCTCTGCACCACCCAACTAGCATCCTAAATAGTGTCTTTTATAGAACGATTCGTATTCCCTACTAGTGTCTCAACTAGTATCCTGTGAAAAAGGATCCGTATCCCCTACTAGTGTCCCAACTAGTATCCTGTGTTATAAAATAATGTGATACCAACCCCGCAATTGTGGTAGCCTTCAGGTGTACATCTAATATGAGGATCTTACCTCAACTAGCCTAATTGCCATGAAGATGTTAGATGTACCCTTATTACCCTATCGATTGGCTCCCTACTTGTATTAAATTTCCTTGTGTCTGTGTCAATCGACCCTCTCTTACGTGTAGATACCCTGTGTCGATCCCTCCAGAAGGTGTGTCAATCCCTATGACAGCAACTCGACACAAATTCTTGATGCACAGTGTATACTACTGATGCCCAGTGCCTGCTTTTCCACTTTGGAGCACGTGCACGCCCATACTCCATCGGAACTACACTACTGCACCCCCTGCCGCTACCTTGACCGCTGATAATCAACCCAGTAATCGTGCCCCACCCTGCCTAGTTTCAGGGTACCGTGATACATCTATGTGGGTTACTGCAGAAATGGGTCCCCGTTACTAGGGTTTTCTAGGGTCTATTCTTATACTCCCCCAAATTGGCTCAGAGTTATCCATCCATTCAAGTTAACTTAACCCATCCACACGCCATGTCATGTTGGTTAAGTGTTTCTTATTAACTTAACCCTTCTCATTCATCATGTTGTAATTGGTTAAGTGTTTTCTATTAACTTAACGCTGTTCATTCATCATATTATATTGGTTAAGTGTTTCCCATTAACTTAACCCCACTCATTCACTGGTTAAGTATTAACTCAACCCTACCACTAGTCATGTTACATTGGTTAAGTGTTGCCCTCTTGTGTTACTTAACCCGACCACTTGTCATGTTACATTGGTTATGTATTGCCGTCTTGTGTTACTTAACCCTATCACACATCATGTTATATTGGTTAAGTGTTGCTCTTTTGTGTTACTTAACCCTACCACTTGTCCTGTTACATTGGTTAAGTGTTGCCCTCTTGTGTTACTTAACCCTCTCACACATCATGTTATATTGGCTAAGTGTTGCTTTCTTGTGTTACTTAACCCTATCACACATCATGTTATATTGGTTAAGTGTTTCTACTAGGAGTTAACTTAACCCGATCACTGGTCATGTTACATTGGTTAAGTGTTGCCCTCTTGTGTTACTTAACCCTATCACACATCATGTTATATCGGTTAAGTGTTTCTTTGATTAACTCAACGCTACCATTCTTAGCCTGTCTGTTTCTTAGCTTTAATTTATTCATTAAAGCACCAACCTCTCACATTAGATCTATATTGTGGCGGTCGCTGGATGTGCCGGGCGGTTCCAGGCAGCCTTACACTGAAACTCAACCTAACCTAGGGTTTTTGGGCTTAAATGCACTAACCTCTCACATTAAATCTATATTGTTGCAGTCGTTGGATGTGTCGGGTGGTTCCAGGCAGTCTTACATTGTAGCTCAATCGATCCTCAGGTTAGGCATGTTCATCTTTAGCTAATTTACATATTTGTCATATGTATCCTAATCTATGTGTCAAATTTTCCACAAGTGTACCCAATACAAGTTTATGCCACATTCTCATGCTATGCCCAAAATTTACTCAATTAAATTATACCCAATTTTCCCCACGTTATAATCGCACGTACAACGAGATTCAATCCAAGTTCCGAATGAACTTAGTATTCACAAAAGCAAGTAAAAAGGGGAAAAATAGAGAAGAGGCATAAGAATTGACATAAGGAAAAAATAGGCATGTAAAGATGTACCCAATTCAAGATTCATGTTTCAATGTTGTACATTAACAATATAAGTTGAAAGCTAAGCAATTTACACCATAGGTATAAAGATTAGATAGAAATGGACTTAAGAGAATTGCTAATTTTTATGTACAACATGATAAGTCCCACTACATCAATCACAATAGTCTCATAGGCATAGGATGTACAACATGATAGATTCCATCATATAAATCACAACAGTCTCATAGGCATGATAGGTTCCATTATGTCAATCCAACAATCTCATAGGCATGATAGGTTTTATTATGTCAGTCCAACAGCCTCATAGGCATGGTAGGTGTCATTACATCAATCACAATATTCTCATAGGCATAAGCAATTCAGATTTGACAAAAGGATAGGCACGAATCAGAATTAGGCATCGTTCTAGATCCGATTATTACAGTCATGATTTCTATTAGATGTTTAAATCTAAATAATAACTGAACTTACAGAAAAAGGGTGGATCTTTTATTCTGGGATCTGATTTCTGAATTTGAAAAGCTATCCTTTGATGTAGACGTTTAATTTGAAGTTCTTCTAATCGATTACCAGTTTGGATTTATTTTTATATTTAGGAGAAGATGAAGGAGACTAGGCTAGCTTGTAGAGGAACAACATGACGACACCATAGTCTTAGGGTTATGAGGTTAGGGTCTAGGTTTGGCTATGTATGTATAGACGTCTAGGATTAATTCTATCCTTTAGATTAGTCTAGGAGAAATCAGAGCCATCAAACCGAAGAGATGTGTTATCTAGCCGACCATAGCACGACACATAAGCCCTAACACCTCAGAAATAAGTCATTGGCCAATCTGAGAAGGCCACATCAGCTCAGGACTACAGAAATTCGTCATAGTAAGCAAATCTCAAAAGAGATCGACTCCCTGCGCCGGGGGGGAGGGGGGTGGGAGGGGTGAAGGGGGGTTGACACTTATGTCGACTCCCCTATAGGGGGGTCGACACCTATGTTGACTCCCCTAGGGTGTTGACACCCTGAGCGGGAATTTTCCCGCTCAGCCTGTTCTGTCCGAATTTTGAATTTTGAACTGGATTTATTATTTAATTATTATTTTCTGTTTATTCTTGAAATCTTCTGAGCTCCATAACTTCTTCATACGGAGTTCGATTCACGCAAACTCGGACTCTATCTCAAGCAAAATTCTGAGACGAACGCAATGGGATTACCCGTTTCCCTTAATTTTTCTTCTAAAAATTAAGTGTTCTTAGATTTATTAATTTTAATATTCACAGAAAATACGGGGTGTTACATAAGCAGTACCGCCTATATAAGTTCAAAATTTTCTTGGAAATTCTTTGAAAACATGATGCATACATCCTAAATATACTGGCAATTTCTACATGAATGGAATATTTTGAAAATAAAAATAATTTTTTATCTAAAATTTCCCTACACTCTTATAGAGTAAGAGCATAGTCCATCCAATTGTTTACATCCAAAATCCTACTTAACAAAATAAATTTTAGAAAATCTAACTTTCTAAATTTGATTTCTTATGTTACAAAAAGGTGGAAAATGGAAAACTTGTCATCTCCCTTTTTTTTGCCTTTTCTATTTGTACTTGGATTTTATGTAACTATTTTATAAAGACCCCTATCTTCCTATCCGAGCACAGTTCACATAAGAAAATTCTCTTTATTGTTGGTTTTCTTTTTGATCTTACTTAGGAAAATTCCGTTTTCATTCTTGTTTCTCAAAATTTCCCATTTTTCTCAATTATCATGTTTGTTGCTTAACTGGATTTGTAATTTTCATTTTAGTCATGCCTTTACTCTTTTCTTAGCTTATTTAACTTAATCTACTAATCTAATTTTAATTTCAAATAAGCCTTTTAATTCTTCAACTAAAACAGGAAAACAAGCACTTTACATAGCTACTACCAAGGGCTAAGAATCCTAGGACCAAGTCCTCTTCTAACAATGAAAATTCCACACCAAAGTATCTAAACGTTTTCTTATCCATTAACATCTAGTAGTCACCACTAGTCCTTGTTGTGTACTAACAGTCTTTTCCAAGTAACAACCTAGGCTCTATAATGCTTACGCATTCTACGGGAAAGTTACCATTATTTCCAACACAGTTCTTACTATTTACTTTATAGCTTCAAAACATTTCCTGCTTTCCCTAGGTACTAATCCTTTCCTTCTCCATGATTTTGAAAATTCTGTTTGGCTTCCTCATTTCATTTCTGTCCAAAAATTAAAAGTGTCAAATCCTTTTTTCTTTCATTAAAACTCATTTTTGATAAATAATATATAAATATATCTTTCTAAAAAAATGCAAAACACATTTTTTTTGAATCATAAAAATTGAAGTAGATAAGAACAACTATCTCTTACTCACTTTCATAACCGTTAATGTTGTCAATGCCAGTTCAGTAACTTACATCTAGGTGCAAACATCTACTTTATTCCTAATTTTTACAACTTATTTTTCCTACATAACAAAATTTTATGTCAAAACAATTATCAAAAATCATTGTCAAAAGAATAGAGAACTTCAGATTTTTCTTTATCGAAAATTTTATTTTTTTAACAAAAATGCAATATTTTTTCTGAAAGAAATCATTTTAGATAAAAATTTCACAAGAAATCACCATTTACAAAATATACACCATTTATTTCAAAACTCAACACGTACTTTTCAAATATATTACTTACATTTTTTCAAACATAAAAGTACCTCTTTTCTTTCAAAGATTGTTTCTATACGATTTAGTTAGTAAATATTTTAAAATTGTAACTTTTAACGTCAAAACTTGAAAAACACCATTAACTATCACCCAAAAGCTTTTAAAATTTCAAATTCTTAAAAGTTAATAATGGGGTTAGACTCAAAGTGGGTTTCCAACTTTCGTAGACTCTCCTAGATATTCCCACAAAGTCATTTCTCTCATACACATATCCTAATCCATTTTCCTCTTTTTACTCTTTTCCAAATTTATAAGGCTCTGCTTCCAAACCCACTAATCCAAAAATACTAGTATATCAGGTACCGATATATATAATTCATCTTTTTTTTCCTATACAAAGCATATTGTACAATTTTCACCCAAACCACCTATGGGTCTCAAATTTCCATAGTCATTACTTTAGTGTACAAAACTGGTATCCCAACTCTTAGCATAACTTCTCTTCCTATTTAGTGGGTTCCTTTATGGATCTAGGTGTATATATAATATATTTAAATTTTAAAAATACAAATACGCCCACTCAATATCTATACAGGAATCATGAAACTAAGCTTTGATACCAGATGTAACAACCCGAATTCCAACAGACCGTTTTTTTTCTTAAAAATCTCAATCAATCGAAATTCGAGTTGGCTTGTTTGGTATCCTACGGAAAAGACAAAGATATAAATTATACCAGAGCTCAAAAAAATCTCGCACGGGAAGAATAAAATATAATATAACCAAATATAGCCTTACCATAGTACTGCTTGACCAGTATCCAAAGGATATCATATCTCTTCCCTGAACCAAACTTGCGAGGGTGTTATGAGTAGGGGGTCAGAACACAAGTTCTGGTGATCAGACTAAATTACACAATCTGAAATAACCCTACATATACCGTTCAGTTACATTTTCTTATTTATTAGGTGTTTTGGGTTAATAGCACTTAAGGCTTTATGCATAAGTCGTACCCATCTACTTCCCAGTAGACTAACCCAATATATCAAATATGTAGTTACCCCCAATATCAAGATACTTCCCAAGGTACCCTTCTCGCATTGTCTTCACCGTCATGCCATAGAAACATATGCAACTCTCATCCTATGCTAAAGCTACGTACATAACTCCATAAAACTACGCCACGTCATATAAGTTTCATCCTACATCTGAGCAACGTACAGATCTCCACAAAACTACGCTACATCATATGACTTTCATCCTATGCCTGAGTGACATATGGGTCTCCATAAAACTATGCTATGTACGGCACAGAACAACCATCACTATGCTACGAAAGTGCACAGTCTGTCATACCCAAACTCCTACGCCAAGCTTAGTCTTATCACGGAGTAATTCCCTAAGGTCTACGATACACCACCCAGTGTGGCATGCATGTATCTGGACCCTCACACGTACATACTATCTGTTGTACCCCGAGTTCCGTAATGAGGCTACATTGGAATGCATAGAACTCGGTGAGGAGCCTTTTTTCCATATCTGTATAAGTCTGCTAAAGAGGCCTAAAGTACAAGTATCTAAACTATGGTCTGCATTTCTACAGTGGCTATAGTCCCACCTCGATCCTTCCCTCAAATAGTGAATTACTACTTCAAGAGCTAAGTGATGTGACCCTAGCAAATAATCTACATCCAAATTGGCGTGTCTCGCAACCAACGTCTCGATAGTGAAAGATCGATGGTCTCTTGGTTTAGCTCTAGTCTTTTCGCATCACACTGACTGTCGATGATAGGTACCCGACGATTACTATCCTATGTTAGTCATGACCCATCCTATCTATAGGCAAAATCATTGAATCACCTCCGTCACCCTACAACCTTCTGACTGCCAAACTACCATTGCAGTCAAGGTATACTCACTTGGTTGTTTCGCGCAGACCCAATCTACGTGGGCATAGACTAAGCGCTGCCACATCATATAGGATCACCATGGAGTACTCTACCACGTCCCTCGGAAGATGAGTGCTTCGTTCCAGTCACACAGAGACAACAAGCAGAATATCAACAGAGTAATCAGATGGACGTGCCCCCTCTTGTGCCTCTAGACACCATGATGATCTACCCCGTTGGGTTCTTCACCTTCAGACTTGTGAACTGGTTCAAATGCATCGCGCTAACATGTTATTAGACCCTACATCTAAACATTTAATTACGCGCTTGCTCTGTCTTATATGGTTTCCAGTTAACTTGGTTATTCACAGTCATATTAACTTCTTATTCAAGTTACCAAGTTTTCTTCGAGTCCCCTTATATTTCTAAGGAACGGACCCCACTCGCTTATTAATTTCAGTTATATAATTTAACCCATTTAAGTCCATAAATAAGTCCATAACATGTTATTCTCTAGATTGTAATTCAAAATGTGTAATTTACAATCTTCTTACATTGTTATCTTGTCAATCATTGTCCAATTTCTAGTTTACAGGTGAAATAACATGTTATACTTAATGTATAGTCAAGTAAATCTTATCTCAAACAATAGGCTTCCTATTAACACATTACTTAATTTATAATTAAGTATAACTCATTTCATTTCATATGTTTTCTTACTTCATTCAATCTTATGCTGCCTGAGCGGGCTTTCGCTTATTATTTTTTTCTTTTATTAGACTTCGTAATTCTCTTTTATAAGTCTACCAATAATAAGCCTACTTCATTCTTATTCATTAACCTTGACTTGGTTTGATACAACCTATTGTGATTATTTACTTAGTTCTTTTAACTAAGGTTTATCGATAAGTTTCTTTCCATTTATTATACCCTTTGTTATAATTGCCACTTGTCCCTAGGACAAGCCTACCTATTATATTCTATTCTCATTAATTAATTATAATAAGTTATATTCCTCGTTCGTCGCATTTTTCTTTGGTTCTTTACATTATCCAAACTTTTACTATTGTAATATTTATCTCTTTACTGTATTGTGATTTTTTCACACATTCCATTTATGTTCATATATATATATATGTATATATATATATATATATTTAAGTACCATACCCCTCACATTAAGTTGACTACTTGTGGGTGCTGCATTTGCCGGGCGGTTCCGGGCAGGCTTCTACCACGTGTTGAACTTAACCTCGTGTCTTAGTGCAGTTACAATTTTCTAATTACTGTAAATTTTCATATAATTTAGGTATATCTATCCTTCCTCGTTATCCCAAATTTCACTGTAATTCTATTTACAATCTTTTGACATAATATTCATGTTTATCGTAGATTCCATAATTACAGCATTTATAGTAAATTCCAACTTAGACAGATGATTAATTGGAAATAGTCCTTTTACAACAGAAGTGTTCTCAGCTGATTCAATCTCAATTACCATATATTTGCAATTTCATTGTAACTTGACTTACAATATCCAATTAACAGGTTATTAGAAAATATCTATATACCAAATTAATCCTTTCCGCATATTCTAACAGGTTTAATAGTCAAATGTCCACAATTAATCAATTGTTCAGCAGATTAAATATAACGGGGAATACAAATGATATATATACCACTATTTAAAATGGTACAATTTAGATCCACTCACCTAATAGTTTTCCAATCCATGAATCTGATCCAGATTTGTCGTTCCGCGACATTCCTAACTGAATTCATTATCAAAACAACCATGGATTCATAATTCTATTACTATAAGAAGAGGAAAAGAGAAAGAAACCTATATAAACCAGATCCAAGGACTTACCTCATGCTGATCAGAATTTCGAACACCTTTTTACAGATTTACATTTTTTTCATATTTAAATCTTGAATCGGAATTTCCTGTAACTAATATTCTAATTTTTTGAAAATATTTGGAGGAATGAGAGAATGGCAGAGCCTAGGTAACAACTCAAAAAAATATGAGATTTAGGCTTAGCCCTACTAGTCTATTTATAGGTGTAGAAGAAAGTCTGAACCATCGGATTTAACCCCTTAAAAATCTGAACAACCCACGTGTGGAAAGCCACGTCACAAAAATAGATCTGGACTCCCCTGGGTCGACCCATAGTTCGACCCAGGCAGAACTTAGGTCGATCCATATGGGTCCAGGCACGACGTTGTTATTTCAGTTTTTTAACATTAGCTATTAATGTTAATTGTTTGCTTTATATTCTACTTCTTGCTTCGTATGGATTTCCTGATTTATTTTATTCCTATTATAAATCACGGTTATGTTTGAATTTCAAATTTATGCATGTACATTCACAAACAATCTTTCAAATTCCTATCTTGATAATAGCCACTTAATTAATGCAATTAATAACACTATCAATTAACTGATTATTCCTTTTGATGCATTCCAATCCCAATGGAAGTTAATTTCTTATACATTTTTCCTTCATCATGCATTAATTACCTTTTTATCTCAATATTGGAATTTATGCATATATTTATACGCGCAATCTTTATCTCTTTTTCAAAATTCAAAAGGCACTATGCCGTCATTTAATTCTTACATATTTTTATTGATTGCAGGTTTATTTTGAATTTCTATTATATATATACATTTGCACATACATATACATACATTACGTATACATATATTTTTGTGCTTACTTTATGTATAATTTTCCTTATATCTGCATTCATACATATTTTCCTCTTAGAATAGTACTATTTTAGTCGTTCCTCTAAAATAAAAATATGGCACCAACGAGACTCGAACTTGCACCAATCACTTGGCAGAGACATGTCTTTTCCAACTGAGCTACATAGGCTTTTGTTAACAAGACTAAAAACAATGGTAGTCATTGTCCTTTTCTTATTCCTTCTTCTCACGTTTGTTGTAATATTTCATTCAAAGATATATTTTTCGTCTTGAATCCATTTTCTATAATCCATAGATCTAAATTAATTAGAAAATCGCCACATACGCAATGACGCTAATTCCCATGAACAAATTCTGAAAGCTTTTCAAATTTTATTTTATTATTTAACTAAAAATTCAGGGTGTTACAACATATTTATAGTTATTACTAATGATATTATATAGTGATACTGCAAGCTTTGTAACGTGTGTTGATATCAAAATTGTATAGTAACAAGATCGTATGTGATGATCTAAAGAGATGATAATCAAGATTGGTGATTAAATCAAGGCTTAGAGTTATAAAAAGTTCAAGAATTCAAAATATGATGAAGATAAGTATTAAAGGCTTAATTATATATGCTAAAACTCGATTGCACTCATCTGATCCCTTTCCAAATGGTTTTTGAAAATAGAATTTTGTTTTTAATATTAAAGTAAAATTTTAAAGTATTTTTCAAAGCATATTATAATTGTTTCTATGATTTATGTTTTTAATTAATTTTGATATTTTATTTTCCAAGTTTTTAATCAATTTATTGTTTCAATTTTAATTAAATTTGATATTATATTTTAATTTTTGATAATATAACTTTATATTTGTAATTTGATATATTTTATATTATGTGTGCAATATTATAACTATTTTAATCTTTATTGTTTTAATATTTAGTTTTGGATTTTGAAATTCACTTTATATATTGATTTTGATTATACAGATATATTTAAATATACTTTTAAGTATTTTAATGTTTAAAAAATTCTAAAGTTTCAAAATGAATTATAAATTTTATATTCTCAAAACAAATTTTAAAATAATATTTTTAAAATTTATACTAAGGGCATGTCTATATAGCCACTTTGGGTATGTCGACATTCTAGCTATTTTTTTTTTAATTTCAAATTTGAATTGAAGTAGATTCATTTCATTGTACCCTTTCACAAATGGACATTCCTCTTCTCTTATATAAATATAATGTTTTAATTTTGAAAATTTATTCCTATTTTATCTTCTTCTTTACCCCTTTTTTCACCATTTCTAATCAAAATCCTAAATACATTCTACCGAATTTTCAAGTAAATCAATCTAAGTTTACTCTGTTTTTGATTCTTCGTCATCTTCTCCATAAACCATAAAGATCAGAATGCAAATTAGAGTTATAGGGATATTGTAATCACGATCGCAAGATCATGTCAGTATTCCTTTGTAAAATGTACACAAAAATACTCAAAATTTAACACTACACTTTTCTGAGCCCAAATTTCGATAAAAAAATCGAAACTCGTACACATCCAAGCATGGAGCATGTAAATCTAGTACCTGCGATAAATGAGTATGAGCATAATCAGAGTATGATAAAATGACTCACAGCGGAAACAAAACACGATAGCCGTGTATTAACTCAAGTAACTACCATTTCAAAAGTGAGTCACCATGTCAATACCAAGCATGAGAGAGATTGAGAATCGAAAGCCAAACTTAAACACCTGTGAGAAGCTGACCTTCTCAAGAAAACCTAGGAGGTTGTAATGAGGAGGGGGAAAACAAGTTCCAGTGAACAAGAAAAGTATAACACATATTACAATACACAAATCTATCTCATTTGGTTCAACCCAAGATATATGCCTACAAAGGATAGTAATTCTAACCGAACCTTGTAAACATTTACGCACGTCTCTAACTACCATCCCCGCGATAGTACTCCCGTTAATATCGATACCGAGATAGAACGTTTGCACATTCATTTGTGAAGCCTTTATATCATCATTTAATTAATTATTAAACTGAAAAGTGAACTCCCAACTAAGGAGTTTACTTACTTACGTGTGTATACTTGGTCACTTAACACCTCACTATCGAATGGTAGATAGGGTGGATTCTCTCGATCGCTTAAGAACCTAGGCAAACTTGTTGGTCATCTAATACCTCTAGGCGATTTACTATATGTAATTGTAAAGTATAGGGCACTAGCTACAGAGCCCTACTAGTTAAGGCTTCTATCATTCACACATATAAACCCATGCCCTGCATAAGGTGAGAGATAGCAAGCAACCACTTAAGTCCACTTGGTGAAGGGCCCTTACTATCTAGCTGGCCTTATTGATAATCTCCTAGATGCTTAATACTTCTTGTAGGATAGGTAGCCCTATGGAATAACCATACCAGACATTTTTGACTCTAGGTTTTGGTAGGATTCATACACCATTTAAGACCCATAACTAGAGGACATATTCCCAGGTGGACACCTCAACCTAAGTCACTTAAGACCTAAGGAAGAAGACTATTCACGAAGATTACTAAGCTCATACCCAATTAGCCTTTAATGAGAGGTAGGCTATATGATCGCTTAATACCTTTTTATAGGTGTATTTAACCACTTAAGATCTTAATCCCAAAGCAGGCTATATTATTGAGTTATTCTTATTTAGTTTCTCTTAACGGAAATACTATATGTACATAAACTAATTATTATCACAGGTTCCTAAAATTAATGATATCCCACATTAGCTGGACATATATTCGACTGTTGGAAAGTGCAGACTTCTGTCGAATAAGGTAACTGACATCACATCATTAACCTACTAAGTCCACTTCTAACTTTGATTATAAGTTCTAGATTAACTAGTATAAAATAAGGAAAGTTATTTCCTTTTTATCCTAGGATATTTATTTAATTATTTTCCTTCTTGGATTTAGTATTTAAAACAATAATCAATACCCATCATTCCCCTTTTTATTCCATTTATTTCTATTCAATAGAGTTATTGCCATTTATGACCATAATGGTCATATTTTCCTAAGGCACAATTTATCTTTAAATACCATTTATTTCCATTAATTATATTCAATGTCATTTATGAGCCTAATGGTCATAATTTTTCCAAGATATTAATTAACATTGAAATATCTCTATTTTATTAGTCTTGAAATATCTATTTGTTGTACACCAACAAACACTATTTAATTCATTAATTTATTATATGTATATATATATATATGTATATTCATGCACCAGACCCCTCACATTAAGCCGACCACTTGTGGAAGCTGGATTTGTCGGGAGGTTACGCGCAGATTTCTACCACAAGTTGAGCTAAACCTCGTGCCTTAGTGCAGTTATAATTTAATTTTTTAATTGGGGTTTACAACATTAATCCTAGTTTATTTGGAAATTGTAACCGTTAGGCTTAACTACCTAATTAAATTTGTTATTCCGCAACCAATTGATGGTCACAATAACTATTTATTTATGACCCTATTTATAGCAATCAATTGCACTAATTGCTACAATGGTCACCAGAAATATATTCATTTAATTGGATTACATTAACATGTATAACTCCATAAATTGGAAACCATTCAAACATTCATTGTGTTATGCATTTCATTGTTTTCGTAAATTCAGATGGATAATGTGAATATATATATATATATATATTCACTTAGTTAACATAGTTATTTTTCTTTTATTATTTTTATTATTGTTAAGTTTAGTATTTTGGTTCAATTAACAACCAAACATTCCTTTTTGTATTCAATATTAAAATAAGGTTCTAAATCTTATAAAAAGACTATCAACTATGGTTATTGTAAGTTATGCCTGAATATTGAAATAAACATATTTTAGGCCACAAGAAATATATATTATGTATGTTTTGGAATAGTTCTTGTAAACCACACACAAATATATACATTTATATCTATACGTGAATTTACACAACATTTCCTTTTTTCAATATTTGGCATATTTCTTATCGATCTCAACTAATGTCTTCTTATTTAAAAAGAGAAAAAAGGTACATTTACAATAACTAAGTTAAAACCTCAACAAAATTGAGTAAAAACAGGTTTATATCTTTTTAATCAAGATTACATAATTTACCGTTTAACTCTGAAGCTATAGATCTTGAATAAAACTACATCAAACAGTGTTTTATGGGACTGATTTCTTGATCTATAGTGTTTACAATTGCCACAATATATGCTAAACCCAATTGTTGGAAATAATATAATCAATTAAGTAAGCCTACAAATTATAATATTATTCAAACCAAAATTTTTTACTTTTAGGTTTTGACAACATTCATAAACATACCTGATAGATATTATTTCAAATTTAACAATAATAAACAGATCTGATAAATGATAGGCATAGATTTAGGATCTAATACAAAAAAGATAATAAGTTATTGTAACTTTATTTATAAATTTCTCACTCACCTAAAAGCATCCAAATCTAAAATCTGAATAGCCTTTTAGTTCCCAAATTTTTACAGATCTACAGTTATTCTAAAAAGGGGATACTTTCAGATTTGTAGGAAAATAGGAAAAAATGAGAGAATTTGATGAAGAATAGCTTAGATGTCAATTCATACCCTTCTCCACTTGAATCAGATAGTCCCTTTCAAATCTATATGGTTTATGTTTGATTGATTGTATATGAATCTATTTTTGATTTAGAATTTTATCCGACGAGAAAGGGAAATGGTAGAGCTTCGCAGCTGCCTACAGATTTGTGTGAAAAAGAATGAGGCCTTAGCACTTTATTAATAGGAGTGGAAATGACCTTAAGCAGTTAATTTATTTTAATTAATATTCATCCATTTGTTTATTAATATAAAATAAACTAAACCGTTTTAATCTACCCGTCATGTAACAACCCAGAATTTCTGAACCAATTTACAAATTTTATTTTAGAAATTTTAATGGATTTTGTATATTTAAAATGATTTATTTTAAATAATAACAACTAAAAATTTATAAAAACAAAGTTAGAATGAATAAATTTAATTTAATTATAAAAGGAGTTCGAAATGGTGTAACAACCCGGAATTTCTGAACCAATTTAAATTTTTTATTTTAACAATTTTAATGGATTTTGAAATTTTAATATTATTTATTTTAAATAATAATGACCAAAAATTTATTTAAATCGCTGTTAGAATGAATAAGTTTATTTTAATTATATAACGAGTTTGAAATGGCGCGGTAGTTTAAAAATTCAATTCAAATTTAAAATGAATATATAAGATTCAAAATAAATCATATTTCAGTAAAACTAGAAATATTAGAATATGTTTAATTATATCTTTCTAACGAATGTGAAAAAACCGGATTTCATAATGGGAATTTAAAGTTATGCCTAGTTTAAAATTTTGATTAGTCGCTATGGAATTTATATACATATTATAACATAATATATAGCCGTTTTACAATCGACCACCGCTTTCGAGAAACCACTTTTGTTGGATCTAGAATGTCAAATTATTACTAGATGCCAATTTTCATAATTTTTGGAATTAATATGTAAGCACAGTAAAAATAAACGTGTTTTGCCAATTTCATTCAAATTGGATCGACCAGAAAATGACCATTTTTCAAACGGTTTTCAATTTCGATGAAATTAATTGTGTTAGGACCATCTCGTCAAAACATAGCCAAATTTATTTTTCTGGAACTTTTAGAGTCAACATGTGGCCCCAGTAAATTAAAATGTATGTTTGAATTTAATATATATTAATTTATATTTTAATTTTGATAAAAACTGACCGAAACAGTCGAATTGGCTTATGAAACATATCCCATTGTGTTCGGAATAGGCGTAATTAGCTAGGTACGATATTCGTTGGGTTTGATTTCGAGTTCGTATTAATAAAGTATTTTTAGAAATTAAATAATAAAAATATTAATATATAATTGTTATAAAAGGGCTCAACCCATTGAACCCTAATCCATTCTAAAATTTACGCCGCCACATACCCAAATCTATGGCCATTTCTGCTGCGAACTTACCCTACAAATTCTTCACATCCATGGAATGCCTTTAGACAATCCAATTATAGAATCGAAGCCCTCGATGAGCCCAATCACTTCGACGGTTAAGATTGAATTTAAGTAGCTGAGCAACTCGAATTTAGGGTTCAATGTCGCGATGTTTGGGGCCACTTTTTGTCCGCCTGAGATGATCGAGCTCGACTGGATTGGGCATGGAGGATGGCAATGCTTCGCTGCTCGGCTGGTGGCAGTTGATTGGGGTCCGACAGGCCCTAGTGGGGGAGGTGGGTGAACGATTGTGGCGATGGTGAACGACGAGATACAGATAGAAGGAGAACATGATTATATTGAGCAACATTGTTTTTAAGAATTAACATGAACACGATTTAATTAATTTAAGAATTAAGCATAGTTTTATAAATATAAAATCACATTGTTTTTAAATACAAAAATCACATTGTTTTTAAATATTAAATCACATTGTTTTTAAATATAAAATCACATTGTTTTTAAATATAAAATCGCATTGTGTTTTAAAATAAAAATAACATTGTCTAATAATAAAAATAGCATGGTTTTAAAAATAAAAATAGAATTGTTTTTCAAAATAAAATATACATTGTTTTGAAAAATAAAATATACATTGTTTTGAAAAATAAAATAGACATTATTTTGAAAAATATACATTGTTTTGAAAAATAAAATATACATTGTTTTGAAAAATAAAATAGACATTGTTTTGAAAAATAAAATATACATTGTTCTGGAAAATTAAAATTTGCATTGTTTTGAAATAAAATTAGTATTATTTTTAAAATAAAAATTGGCAAAATAAAAATATGATTTCTATGTATATAACTTTGGATTAAAAATGATTATTTATGTATATAACTTTGAATTAAAAATATGATTTTTAATATAATATAGAAGTGATGAAAATATGATTTTTATTATAAATGACTTTGTTATACAAATGTTATTTTTTAAAAATATATAGAACAATTTAAAATGGTGATTTTTAATTATATATAGTATCGTAGTAAAAAAATGATTTATACAATTATATACCGTGTGAAACCGATTGCGATGGAACTAACTAGAAGCAGAACGAAATCCAAATCGTCCGCTAAAGAATGATGGAGTGGAAACCAAAGGAGAGAACTCCTTCTCACTCTATTTATTTTACAGTTAAACATATAATAGGATGTAGACGGTGCTTAGCAGCACCCGACACTATTGTATAAACCATGATTGTTCGTTTGGACTGTATTGTGTGTTGTTTGTGATGTTGAAATGTTGAACATATTAAAAATATTGTTAATATTAATGTGATAGTGAAATTAAATTATAAATATCCATTTAAAATTTGAACAGTGAAAATTGGTTAAATAGAAAATAATTCAAACCAAATTAGAATTGGTTAAAAACAATGATATATTTAAATAAACTATTGTTGTTTGAAAACCCCACACGCACATTGGGATGATATATGACATACACTTGTTCCAACATTCAGTTATATGTCAATCGATGGATTGACAATCTGTGATGAGCGCTATTTATTTATTTTATTGCTCACACAGTTGTAAATTTCACTCTGGATGTAATTGAACTGTTTGATGATTATTTATCATAATTTTGCATACATGCAGTGTATGAAATCCATATAACTAAAATTATATGGTGATTGGTTAAGTCGTATTCCGATTCATAAATAAAAGAACATTTTTAAATAAAAGAATATTTTTAAATAAAAGGACATTTTAAAACAAAGAATGTTTTAAAAATAAAGAGTATTTTTTAAATAAAGAGTATTTTAAAATAAAATGTTTGAACAATAAAAATCACATTTTATTTGTATGTATAAACCAATAGAATAACCATTTGTTGAATTATATTTTTGTACATTAAAAAATGTCACCTTTTAACATGTTAATGAAAATGAGAATAATCATTTGTTGAATTATATTTTTGTACATTAAAAATGTCACCTTTTAACATGTTAATGAAAATGAGAATAATCATTTGTTGTATTACATTTTCTACATTAAAAATATTATTTTTAACATGTTAATGATGTGAATAAAATATTTATGTATTGAATAAAATTTTGAATAATAAAAATATCATTTTTATTGAATATATAAATCATATAAGATATTTATGTGTTGAATAAAAATTTTAGAACAATAAAAATAGTTATGTCAAGATATTCATTTTATAATGAATATAAAAAAGAAGTGATTTCAAAATTTTATATTCTAAAAATATTATCATTTTAATATGATAAAGGTATAGAATATTCAATTTTATATTTTAAATTGAAAATAAAGTTGGATTAAATGATTTATAAAATACATTTTAAATGGAAATCGACGAAATATATGTAATATGTATATTATATATATTTAATGGCCTGAAAAGAATGCGCCGCGCAATGACCGTTCGTGAATTTCGACAATTAACTTCAAGTTGGCATAATGGGAGATCCAACCGTCGGATTCTCCTAAAACCAGAACCGTTGGACTCGTATCGAAAAGAACTTTCTAATGAATATAAGAAGTTTGAAATCTAATGGTTGGATTTGGAATTATGTCCAAATCAAATTTGAAAAAGTTCGCTATGGATGTAGTTCGGTGGCAGTTATTGGAAACCGACTGTACGGGCTTTAATAAAATTATTAAAAATATGGGTAAATTGTGTAAAATCATAATTAATCATTTGGAAAGATTTTGGATGAAAATTATCATATTTGAAAAGATAAAAATATTTTTTTATTGAAATGAACTAATTATTAACTAAAATAAATCTTTAATTAAGATTTAGTAAAGTTTTCCAATTAATTAATATTTAATTGGAATAAAATAAAATAAATTGGATTTTGGGTTTGACGTGAATGGTGTCTTCAATAACACTATTCTTAAACCCCATGTGAAAAGAATAATTTTTTTAATTAAGATTTAGAGAATTTTACTAATTAATTAATGTTTAATTAGAATTGAAATGAAAGTTGATTGTGGGTTTATCGTGAACTATGTTTTAAATGACATTTGTTATTTAGTCCCAATTAACAGTGAAAATATAATTTGGAATTTATAAGTCTTTTATTAAGATTTAAATGGAAAATTTTCCAAAGTAAAGTTTTCCAATTTAATAGAATAAATTCGAATTGAAGGGAATTCGATTTAATAATAATCGAAATAAGCTTATGTAAAAGAAGACCGTTACTATATATTGAATTTGATAGGCCTTGCGGCTATTCCATCTATATTATTATTATGATACGGAAATTTATATCGATTATGTATATTGATCTATTTTCCGTGAAGATTTCATAGTTAATGGAAGATGATTTGGGTTTATCGTGAACTGTGTTTAAATGACATTAGTTCTTTAACCCAGTTAAAGATAAAGATTAATTTCTTAAATTTCAATAATCATAATGTAATGATTTTAATATTAAAACCAAATTGGGGCTTTAATAAATTATTAATTAGATTAAATGGAATGAGATAATTAAATTTATCGAATACTTGAAATGATCGAAAATGGAATACCACCAGTTTTACTCCAGGCGATAGTTTAATTTTTTAATTAGATTTAAACGTGAAATGGTAATTAAATTTACCGGTAACACTATGGGTGTTAGTTATGGAGTGCTACTAGTTTTTCTCAATGGGATGAATAGGTTGGGATTGGGATAATAAATATAAATAAATGATTACTTCAGTAAGGTTCGATCATCCCGACTAGTTAATAAAATCTTTTGAAATTGATATCGAAAGGAAGATTAAAGAATAAATTTAAAGAATTTATCTTTGATAAAATTAATGGGAACCTTTCTCTAATAAGGTGAATATTTTATTAAAAGAATATTCTGAATTGGAATGAGGCGTATGATGTGTTTTTATAGCACTTGATTATAAAACACGCGAATTATTCGGAAAGACCGGGTTTAACCCATTCTGAATAATTACTATGACGACTAAGAGTCGAAGATGAAGACGGTGGTTGAAGACCGGAGATCTTTACATTGTTCGGATGATTACTGATGTCTTGATTGGGCCGTATATCCAAGACAAGGTAATTAGTGGTGATCGTCCAAACGTAATTGGAGATCGACGGATATGCGAGGACCTCTCTCCTGTATTGGACATACGGGACGAGGAATAAGTTGCCTCCGGTTTCGTTCAGACCCAGAACAGACTTGTAAATGGATGATATATTTGACGTTGTATTCCTTTATGCTGTATTCGTTGATCTCTGCTAAATATATATCCGTTTGGTGGCGGAGAATTTATTCTCTTGCTTAACACCCTTCTCTGAGATGTACGAGCTTAGAGATTATATATTGAAAGAAATCAATGGTATGGTATGGACTGACAATGTGACATGCTAAGATGCAAATAATCAAGGCTTTTGTTAAAAAGCAGAGCCTTGTGGTTGATGATCAAAGCACAACTTATTTAGGCATAGCTTTGTGTATAGCGTTACTTCGCGAGCTTCACACCCAGGTGTGAACCCGAAACGGGATGAGGACTTCAGGGAAATGGACATATGTTAGTTTCTAGCTAGGAGTAACGTCATGGTATGGAGCCTAGACTGTTTACTCACGTGGATATTGCTTATTACTTGATGGATAAAGAGGCGCCTCAGATATATCGGTCACTGTTAGCCTGCTTTGTGACCAGGCTACCCAAAGCAAAGATCATGTTGACACACCTCTTGGTAAATACTGTCTGATATGGAATCTCTGGATAACATCGCTCTCTGGCATTGGAAGCATCATCAGAAGACACAAGGCAGTTTGATCAAAATCACAACATCAGTATAAACTGGCCCGAAACCCCTATCAAATGACCTCATTTGGATCTATTCACCTCAAATACTCGTAGCCCTTTGAATTAGCTTCAGTTTGAGCTTTGGTTTGGCTCAATCGGCCTTACGATTTGAAAGTTATGCCCGTTTCCGTGAATGGGTGTAATCTAGCATCGAAGACTCAGGCCATCGCATCGGATCGCCCCCATCAGCTCGCCCTCGATCGGATCGCCCCCCTCGGATCGCCCCTCACGCGTCACGATCCGACTCGTCACCACCCTGCTCGCTCCCTCTGACCACGACCCGTTCGTGGTGCGTACCGTGACCACGATCCAATCCCATTACCACGATCCGACCACCGAACCTGCAGATAAGCGCACTGTTTTGACCTATTCTTAAGGCTATTCTTGCTCCTACTTTCATGGATCGCCTGCCACGTGTCCTACCATGACCCAATCCTCCCAGGAGCTTTCCTACAGCTATAAATACACCTTCAGATGGCATTTTCAGGGGACTTTTGGCATCTCAACTTCCATGGCTGCCATGGCCAACACTTCTCCATGAATAACCACCATCTTCCTCAATAAATTCAATGGATTCGGAGAGAATTATTCATTGAATTCAAGTGATTGAAAAACAATATTCATTGTGGTTGTAATCTATGAGTGAAATGAGAAAATATAAAGTGGACGTAGGCTCGTTAACGCCGAACCACTATAAAAATCTTGTTGTCTTGCTTTTCTCTTATTTTTTCAGTCATTTCTTCAAATCCTACGCTCTAAATACGATAATTTGGGTGTTAGGACCATTTTTTGGTCTAACATTTTGGTGCTTTCACTGAGAAAACGATCCTAAAGTTTCACTATTCACTTCTTTGAAGATTCCAGCGATTCGGATATCATGGCTGGAAAAAGATCTAAAGCTTCGCGACCAAATGAGGATAATAAAGAAAATGCACAGGAGCAGGTTAGAGCAGGTGGCCGGTTCTCGGTTCGCGGATCGTAGGAGCCATCACGATCCGATTCGCGGTTCGCGGAACGACCTCCACGAACGGAGCCCAAAGAGCCATCACGATCCGATTCGCGGTTCGCGGAACGACCTCCACGAACGGAGCCCAAAGAGCCATCACGATCCGATTCGTAGTTCGCGGAACGACCTCCACGACCCGGGCCCAGAGCACGACCCGACCTGGTGTAGGATCCGCGATCCGATCCGAAGACGTTGATTAATTGACGATCCGAGCCACGAACCAGACGACAGTAGCGAACCGCGACCCAGAAAAGTGGTGACGAACAAGGGCCCCGGACCCCCGCCGGCGCTGCGCCCGGACCCGCTGACGGCCTCGCCTTCGGCTCGGAGCACGGCTCGCCTTCGGCTCGGAGTACATTCTGACCCACAATTATCACAAATGCTTATCGACCAAGATTCGGTAGGTATTCTGAGGATTCTTTCCAGAAGCCATGACCTCTATCTACCGATGTTATTGAATGTGAAGAGTTGTTGAAAAGATTCGACACGCTGGCTATGGCAGTATACAAAATAATGATGGTCTCATAACAGCCTCCTCTTCCAGAGCTCCAATGGTGTGCATATTTCCCAAATGCAACTGATGATGCTCCTGAGCGAATAGTGATCACCTAGTTTACATGACTTAAACCTGTCCTACAGGCGAAATCCCAGATGACATTGACATAGAGCAATCCGGATACTATTCTGAGGATGACTCAAAAGATCCCAATGACCATGATTCTCAATAATGGGATACCCGACAGCAAGTAAGGAACCTAGCACTACAAAGTTACCTTTCGCTTGAATGGCATGGTGAAAAACGTATGTCCTACGGTTCACCTATTTGCCGTCAACCGCATCGAGATAGATTGATTTCCACGTGTCCAAGGGTTAGATCGATGTACTTTGGTCCCCAGAGTTAGGAACCAATTGAACCTCCGTAGGCTGTGATTGGATGTATGGATCATTGCTGGGATGATAACAACTTGACTGCTCACCAGCCACCTTATGACATTGGTCAAGAAATGAGAACTTGAGATCAACGCAAATATGAATCAACCATTAGCTCTCCACTTCATACAACAGTTGTGATAGGATATACGAACCTTACTTGAAGCCTTGCAAGCCATGCTATTGCATTCAAGCTTATCTGATCGTGGTCTCAACCAACCAGGTCTAGCGGAATTCAGAGCTTACATAGCATATGGGTGTTAACCGTTAAATATCCCTAACAAAGACGGAGTGAGACTGGTCTATGGTGACCAAGTTATTGGAGAAGCCGACTGATTAGGAAGGATGGAATATGCTACGCAACAGAGATTGCGTGAAACCCAAAGATGCTTCCCCTCCAGATGAAATGGAGTGTGAAGGAGGTATCAATATTGCGAATGATGGGAGCATCGCAAAAGGAATTGCCAAATGACCTGCCCGAAGACATAGATTCCAGAGAGGATGGTGATTCGGGATGAAGAAGGGTGACATCTAATAATGCAACTGCACGTGTTCCGACTGGTGACGCCGACCTGACTAAGGTCTTCACATCGGATCTCCTTTAGACCTCTTTCGAACGAGAGAACTTATATCCTTTCTGTAGGCGAGCCTGGATGTGTTCGTTTGGACCAGTGCTAATATTTGCGGGATTTTATCCCAAATTATGAGTCATTTCTTGAGTATAAACCTGAAGTGTGCTCCTGTCAAGCAAATAAGACGTATGCAGTAAGTTCACTATCGCAGGATTTTATATGGAGATGCCATTCGAAATGAAAGATGAAATCAAGCACCTGGAAGTTGTATACAGACGGTGCAAGAAATGATCGACAATCCAACGTCGAAGTTTTGCAGATAACCCCCAAAGGACGACTCGAAAGGAATTCCAGTCAGAGAAACCACAACTCGCAGCTTACCTAGAATGGGCAGAAGAGTTATTGGATGGATTGGAACGTTACAACATACCTCATATTTCATACACAGAAGATCTAAAGTCGAATCATCTGGTCGAATAAGAAAGTTCCGATAATCCAGAAAAGATAGAGATGATCCCCATCAAGACACTATGAAATACAACCATTGATAAAATGGAAGTTGATCCAACGTTGGAGACCAAACCCGGAAGAGAGTCATGGTTAACTCCATGATAAACTTCCTACAGCACAAAATGCATCTAACAAGGTGAAGAGAAAGGCCTGCAATCGTTCTTTATGCCTCGAGGTATGACATGCAATTCGACATTGCCTATTTCTCTTGGAAGGTTGTCCCAAAACAAACACCAACGAATGCAATTGCCAAATTCACCGCCCTAAATGATTCGACCAAATCACCAGTCAGCCACCCTTTAGATGGGAGATGTACATGAATGAAACTTCTGGCCAACGGCGTTCTGAAGTTAGAAAGTGAAGACTCATACTTCCACTCTTTTCATCGATTATCTGCCAAGTGACTCACTCCCCTAAGGCTGGGGGCAACTACAGATTTGAGCATAAATTGCTCGAGATTACATCATCTAATTCGGAGCTGATACATCAAGAATTTGCCTGGCCAATTGACTTAGTCTTGCCTGAAAGATAGCGAGTTGAAGATCTAGAATGCTTACGCATGAATGTTGGTTGATTGTCGGCGCACCAACCCTTGTCCCCGATATGGGATCGAGGGAATATCAGCAAATTTATGTGATATGATTATCCCACCAGCAGTAATATCCTATTTCCTAGCATGGAAAGTGCAAAAATTTCTATAAGCATGAATCCATTGTTCTCATGCTAATTTACAACCTAACACCAATGCAAAGATGTGCTACCATTAGCAATCCAGTCATGACTTCCTGACACTCCATCCTTACCCTCAGTACGGGGGCAAAAAGACGATTTGAAGGAGATGCGACCTCATCACTTGCTTATAGTACCTACCTAGCCGCCTTTGCCATCTCAAGACCCCGACCAAGGTCTATTCATTTTTTGGGACTGCAACCCCCATGATAATCTGAAAAGATACCCCTCATCAACTAAAGGACTTTGGCAGCCCTTTATTGGCAGAGATAGGGCGAAGTAAAATGGACCTGCAATGAATATGCAACGCCATTTTTCACTCAGAATGATACTCATTCCTTTAACAGGATTATTCTATAACCATGACTCTTATATTTGCATGATTTATGAGTTATTGATGCAATTAACTCAGATGAATTAATATGTGGATGGTGTAGGTATCCAGGATTTGCTACCGATCAAACTTGTAACACCCGCATATAGAGCCATAGAGCAATACTATAACGAGCTCGACTGAACTGCTCGTTTACAAAGCCACGCTCTTCGTCTAAAGAATGCTGTATAGCTCAAGGTGGATCCGGGATGACCATCCAATCCTTGGCACACACGTGGCAGACCACAAGACAATTGAACATAAATCATTGAGTTACAATGTCATAGTCCGACTCCAGATGGACGCGGTGTGACCGCCTACATGGCTCGATCCTATGCTCGACGCCACCAGATTACATGAATTCAAATAAAGGAGGCAACACTGCCTCTTAATTTGCTTACTTTTCAATCATAAAATTTGCTTTCACATGCTTTCCGAGTTACTGACGTGACTAATTCGTGCGGTGTGAATAATGCAGGTACCCGAAGTCTGGTGCCAACCATTCCTCCCGTAGACTGATTCGGAGGAACTCAAAGCCTTGGCAAATGCTCCAACTGCTTGTCCGACTGGTTTTAATCCTCGGAGCTTGGATTAAAATGTAAACCTAGGACAAGTTTGATGAGCGTGCATGATTGCAGACCGCTTGATCTGTGACTCTAACTCTCCAGAGCTGAGAGAGAGTATAAAGGACGCGAAGATGACGTCCACAAGGCATGGCGGTGTACCATGATCGGAGCCGCCTGAGCAAAAGTCTAACCTTGGCGACCGCCAGGAGAATATAAAAGCGTCCATGATTTGGCGCTGAGAAAGGACTCTTACCCCGCTGAAGGATCGGGGAGCGATGGAACAGCTGAGTCCCAACTCTAACTCTCCAGAGTCGAGAGAGAGTATAAAAGCGTCTATGATTTAGCGCTGAGAACTTCTGCTCCGCTGAAGGATCGTTGAGCAGATCATGAACCGAGCTCGAACTCTAACCCGCTGAAGGATCGGGAGAGTATAAAAGCGCTAGAGATTCAGCGCCCCAGCAACTCTAACCTGCTGAAGGATCGGGAGAGTATAAAAGCGCTAGAGACTTAGCGCCTCGGGAAAATTACTCCCCCGTTAAAGGATCGGGGGGGGGGGGGGCAGGATGGAAGCTAAATCCCCCATGTCCCGACATGGGGGCAACACAGTTATGGTCCTAATCAATCCTCAACAAGACCTGGCCAGGCACTAAGCTAATGATTGATTGGGGGCATGCCTATGCATACATACTACTTTACTGCACTTTCACTTATAAGTTGCACTGATAACTTATAATGTTTCATGACTTGTTTGCTTATTTGCGTTTCAAATGTTTAATTGCATAACTAATTATGGAATGCTCGCAGGTACAGGATAATGCGAAAGGACTCTCACCCCGCTGAAGGATCGGGGAGCAACTGAACAGCTGAGTCTGAACTCTAACCTTGGCGACCACCAGGAGAGTATAAAAGCGTCTCCGATTGAGCGCTGAGAAAGAAATCTTACCCCGTTGAAGGATCGGGAAGCGACAGAACAACTGAGTTCGAACTCTAACCTTGGCGACCGCCAGGAGAGTATAAAAGCGTCTATGATTAAGCACAGAGAAAGGTGCTGGAGACTCAGCACCCCCCATAATTTCTGCTCCGCTGAAGGATCAGGAGAGTATAAATGCATGACGACATATGCCACTCAAGGGATCCTATCCCGTCACACGACTGGGACCAAGAATGAAAATGGAGCTCGAACCACTCGTTTCCGGGAATGGGGGCAGCACACGAACACAGCAGTACAAAAAGAAATGGAATTTCATTCACTAAGTACAGGCTCACAAAACAAAGCTGGACAAAATGCGAGATCCGAACTCGCACGACAACAGCAGACCAGTAGGGAATAACTAAAGGGCCGCGTCCAGAAGGATGACGTAGGCGTATAATTCTAAGCTGCCTGTGCGACTCATGGCGACGACAGAAAAAGAAGCTTGGATAGTGAATTGTTCAGCGACATGTTATACAACTTCATACTCGCAACTGGAAGGACCTGGCGAGGCCCTGAGATTTTTTGATGTCTACCCAACCTTAGCTTCTTGTACTGTCCCAAACACGTCCTACTCCATGCTTGGATAGTATGATCGCTTGAATTCTGAAAGTGACTTCCTCTTCTCATGTATACATGTCTGAATTCGAAAGGGAAGTGATCCGACCGCATGTCTTTCGCACTTACCCTATAACTGGGGCCATGGCTATTGAAAATATTTACAAATGACATAACTTAAGTGCCTGTGTTTAACTTGTGTTGTGATCCTAACAGGCCCCCTTAAGGACCAAGAAACAAATGCAAAGAGAATGTCCATCTGCTGATCCCAACCGACTTCTAGAATGGGAAGCTCATATAAGGCTGGATATATCCCACGTAATAATTGAACATGATGCAACCATTTCATCCCCGACCTTTCCCTTGATGCAAAGAGCAAACGGGAGCACTCGAGGCGACTACAATCTGACCCTTTACCGCTCGATTTCTGTCCTCGGAGCTTGGATGGGAGACTAGGGCTTAGCATGGGCTGAATACCAACAATTCATTTTTGCACTCAACTCCGGCTCTTGATGCGAGAAGTGAACATGAATCCAGAGAAGACGTGAATTCGAAGTGTACTGCTCAACAAAAACCCCTGTGGATAGGGGGCACATGAATCAAGAAGCCCGAGGCCGACCTTCACCTATTTCAGGAATGAACTAGAAGGCCGAGCAACAATCATCAATTCGCTGGAAATGATAAAATTGAAGTTCAGGTAGTGACGAACTTGGCACAGTCAGATATCAACCATCAGCTTGAGATGAACACGAACCAATCAGCAGTCACACAACGTGCAGCTTCGATTCAGAACGTCGTAGATGGAAACATGAGCAATGGAATAGCTGCCTGCAACATCCTAGATGAGAATGCAAGAATTGTGACAAACACAGATCATGCACGACCAGTTTTAACTCCAACTCGAATGAATACTCGAGCGACATTTCATACTCAGCTCCAAGAAAGAACGCAACAATTCGAAAAACAGGAACCCGGTCAGGTCGAATAACTCGAAACATGACCCGGGGGCAATATCGACGTGGAAACAAGAAATCAGCAAAGACCCCCTTTGTAATCTCAGATTCGATGCTGGGGGCACCAGCCAGGATCTTGATGATGTGCATCAATTCTTTGATGGCAACCTACTCGCTAGTTTGATTCGGCGCCTCTCGAGAGGCGGCACTTCTCGAGATGATATGGATAACAACAATTACGGCCCTCACACATGGGACGTCAGGATCCTCTATTATTCCCTCGGACTTTAAATTTTTTCTATAACAAGACTTGCTCAGAGATTTTGATGAATTCAACCCTGAAGTCGATAGACTTAAATTACAAAAAGGTGTCAGCGTCGAGACGAATGACCTAGATGCCTTCCTGACTAAAGAATGGAGTACCTTCTAATTCCCGAAACGATAAGGACAAAGGAAAAGCCCTAGAAAACAACGACAAGAATGTGCAATTCCAAAGAGAATCTATACCACTTATCGAGCCCATGATCTTGTTTGTCAAGCTCGATTGAACCGAGCATGAGAAAGAGACTCAATAAGACTGTGATAACCATTTCGGACTATGCTGAAGCATAAACGATGGAGCCCAACTAACTTCATAACGACATTTATTCATTCGCATTCAACAACCTTACCTGACTCCGCAACCGATCTGATGAGAGTAACCAAAGTCGCTGATGCCCAATGAGGCAATCCTCACTATCTGACTAAAGAGAAGAGATGATATCAAAGCAAATGTGGTTCAACCATTTGCATATACAATTCCGAGTTTTGCTAAATTGAGAAACAGTACATAATGATCTGGGTCGGCTAAGATTGCTGAACCTGCAACTCTTACCAGATGCAACGACAGGAAGTATAAAATCTTCAAGATTAAATGCCTTATTGACTCAACTCAACCCCCATCGATACTGGGGGCATAAGTACTGACCTCGCTTGTCCTCCGATGGCACTGAGGGCACAAGTGTCGGTTCATAGACTAACTTTGAAGACAATCCTGACATGAAATGGGATTCAAAACATGTATGTCATGCCTCCGGAGTACAAACTTACTCATCTTTGCCGACCAAGCGAGCTAGCTTGTGGATCGAATGTGAACTTAAAGACTCAAATTACACCAAATGGAAGGTGTGACAAACCTATCTACTACCTTGCGATGGTGACAATCCTATAGACACTGGTCCACATAATTTTAATAACGTCCCTTACTGACTACTTCATATGTGAATATTGGATTAAGAAATGATCCGTAACAGTTGTGGATTCTCTCGACTACGATCCAGAGTGATCATGGCTTTTGAATTCCTTACTGTTACGATTCAATGCGATTTTAAGATCCTGAATCAATATCAAGATATCAGGCTAGTCCAATCTTGAGTACAAATGACAAATTCGTATGTTGATTCTGATGTGCTTTATCCCAACAGTCCAGTTGTTAGCTCAGAGCCCAAAGATTCTTACATCTCCCCATGATTTGGGTGGCTACTTCACTTATTAACTCATATGAAAAAGAAAGTCCAACCCTACCACGCGCTTGGCTTGCATAGAATAATGACGTTGTTTGGCAACGACCTGTGTGTGTAGGATCACGCTCGGGAGCCGACAATTTAGCATGACTTCTGACGGATGAATTAGATCTTTTGATCCGACAAGGTTTAAACAATTTCTTGATCGTCTCGAATACTCCTTCCGTGGAGCTTGGCCTGACTATCTCCCAGGGAAGCAATGCAGTAGTTGGATGAAGCCTTCTCAAGGATAAATGATGTTCCAGAGAGATTTAGCTCAACATATTCAAAGCACATCTCATCTTCGATAAGATGCACTTTGGGGGGCAAAATGTTAGCCTGCTTTGTGACCAGGCTACCCAAAGCAAAGATCATGTTGACACACCTCTTGGTAAATACTGTCTGATATGGAATCTCTGGATAACATCGCTCTCTGGCATTGGAAGCATCATCAGAAGACACAAGGCAGTTTGATCAAAATCACAACATCAGTATAAACTGGCCCGAAACCCCTATCAAATGACCTCATTTGGATCTATTCACCTCAAATACTCGTAGCCCTTTGAATTAGCTTCAGTTTGAGCTTTGGTTTGGCTCAATCGGCCTTACGATTTGAAAGTTATGCCCGTTTCCGTGAATGGGTGTAATCTAGCATCGAAGACTCAGGCCATCACATCGGATCGCCCCCATCAGCTCGCCCTCGATCGGATCGCCCCCCTCGGATCGCCCCTCACGCGTCACGATCCGACTCGTCACCACCCTGCTCGCTCCCTCTGACCACGACCCGTTCGTGGTGCGTACCGTGACCACGATCCAATCCCATTACCACGATCCGACCACCGAACCTGCAGATAAGCGCACTGTTTTGACCTATTCTTAAGGCTATTCCTGCTCCTACTTTCATGGATCGCCTGCCACGTGTCCTACCACGACCCAGTCCTCCCAGGAGCTTTCCTACAGCTATAAATACACCTTCAGATGGCATTTTCAGGGGACTTTTGGCATCTCAACTTCCATGGCTGCCATGGCCAACACTTCTCCATGAATAACCACCATCTTCCTCAATAAATTCAATGGATTCGGAGAGAATTATTCATTGAATTCAAGTGATTGAAAAACAATATTCATTGTGGTTGTAATCTATGAGTGAAATGAGAAAATATAAAGTGGACGTAGGCTCGTTAACGCCGAACCACTATAAAAATCTTGTTGTCTTGCTTTTCTCTTATTTTTTCAGTTATTTCTTCAAATCCTACGCTCTAAATACGATAATTTGGGTGTTAGGACCATTTTTTGGTCTAACAGTCACTATGGGATCGATGGATGTTCTGGTCGATATACTGACTAGATTTGTAACAACCCGAATTTTAATAACATATTAAAATCATAAATCATGGCAGAATTAAATTTTAAAATAAGAATAAAGGGAAATGGGTTGCGCCATTGCGTTCATCTCGAAATTCTGCTTGAAAACGATCCGAGTTTGCGAGAATCGGAGTCCGTATGAGAGAGATATGACCCTCTGAAGTTTCAGGATTTTCAGAATCGAAAACAGCTCGAATTCGAATTCAAATTTCAAATTCAAAACCCAGAAAAGGCTGGGCGGGAAATTTCCCGCCCAGTACCTAGGTCGACTGGGGAGTCGACTGGGCAGTCGACCCACCAGACCAGGTCGACTGGGCAGTCGACCTGGGTGTCGACCTGGTCCCCGAGCCCACTTTTGGGCCTGGGTGCATCCTGATGTCCCTATTCTCGCTTTCTGTCCAGGTTCGTCTGCCTAATCCTATATAAACCCCCCGATGCCTAAACCCTAATTCACTACAACACGTCTAGCCACCATTATGCTGCTGAAATCCCTCTTGGTCATGGCCGCCATCTCTAATCTTCTTAAGCTCTCATACGCAATCCAATGCAAAGATGAAGACTTCTACAACGATTCAAGGAGATGAATCAACAACGCTACAACATCGATTTCAGTTCTTAAATTCGCTAGCCATGCTATGTAAGTTCTAGTTACTTTTTAGATTAAAATACTTAATTTTAATATGGCTATGGAATAAAATGTAAATTGATATAAGCATGTTTATCAATTCAGATCTATTCCTGTTTACCTTTGAACTTTGAGTTTTGAGACTTGTTCATCTCCATTCTTATGTCTAGTTCATGCTCTATTCAGTCGTTGTAAATCAATTTCTTGGATTCATGTTGATATTATTATCAAGATCTAATCTTTATGCCTATCATGACGATCTATGCTGTTTTCTCCTTGGTCTTGTTTCATTGCAACTTCTACCTCCCCCTATTTATTTTCCTTAGATGAACCTAGGTCAATTTCGGACCTAGGCTTAAACTGCGATTTATGTGCGATTGGATACGGGGGAAATACCGAGATATTGCCTAGTTAGATATATGTGTGTTTGGTAGAATCGAAGGCATAATATAGAATTGGATAATTGGGTATTGCCATTAAAATGGTAATTGTAAGAATTGGGATTGGCATATGTAATTTTTGGCTAGAACTTGATATGTGTAAATTGACATAAAAACTGACATACGTATAAAACGGCATGAACTGAACATATGTAGATTTGGTATGAATTGGGCATATGTAAAACTGATATGTAATCTAGAACTTGGGTATATGTTAATTATGTGAGATTTGTAGTTGAAACACATATGATAATTTATGTCTTGAAAAAGGGCTAATATGAACATGCCTAAGTGGGTTTTGGGTAGTTGGCATGTAATAGCCTTAAAGGAGGGATAAATATAAATTGAGATAAGTTGCCTTTAATGGCATAAGATAAATTGTGATAAAATTGGTATGATTTTGCATACCATTAATTGATGAACATAATTGAATCAATTAAGGACATCGTTAAATTGGGAATTAATTAATAATTTGAATAAGGAAATTATTAAGACTGGGGTAAAAGATTATAAGTGATAATCAATGCTTAGGACATGAGGTTGGACTCATTTGTGACGTAAAACTGCCCGGACCCACCGGCGAATCCAGTAGTCACAAATTGTAGCCCAATATGAGAGGTCCTAGGCCCAAATTAAAAGCGTAACAGTTGTGAAGACACGAGGTTAGACTTTTTTATGGTGTAAGACTGCCCGGACCCGCCCGACAAATGCAGCTGCCATAAATGTCAGTCTAATGTGATAGGTCTTTATAGGTTTATGGCCTTAATGAATTAAGAAATACTTAACCAGATAAACATGTGGGTGACATGTGGAAATACGAATAGTAATACTTAACCAACATAACATGGTAATTAGACCAATGGATAGGGTTAAGTAAATTAAGAACACTTAACCAATATGGTATGAATGGGTGGGTTAAGTAATATGATTAGGCTAATGACACTTAACCAATATGGTATGAATGGGTGGGTTAAATAATATGATTAGGCTAATGACACTTAACCAATATGGTATGAATGGGTGGGTTAAGTAATATGACCAGGCTAATGACACTTAACTGTTATGACATGAATGGTTGAGTTAAGTAAATCTTAATTAATGCCTAAGTGGGAATGATAACTTATGGAATAAAGTAAGTTAGGCAGAACAATAGATAAGATGAGATAACTTATGTAATAAGGAAAGATGTGCTTCATTGTAGATTAAGCAATATGTAAAGACAAGAATGAATTTACAATTGAAGGCGACATAAGTTATATTATAAAAAGGAACAAAACATAGGTTAGGTTGGATAATCCTCTGAGTATCAATCTGATGTTGATTCCGGTCTTCAGGGTTGGTATTTAGGGAATTATTCTCTCTCTCCAGTGTGTTTGTAAGTTAAGGGGTACTTGGTTGTAAAGATTGAATAAGAACATGTTATTGTACCATAACAGGGGTTAATGTATGAATCATAGGAATAACATGTTGCGGGCTTATTAATGGACTTAGTATAGTTCAAGTTAAGAATTGAATTAATAAGCAAGTTGAAGGTTGGTATAAATGGAAATAACCAAGTTAAATGATAAGACTGATGAGGTAGCACAAGCGCATAGTTAATGGATAGATATAGGGTCTAATGGCAGATAAAGCCAAGGCGCTTGGTTAAACCCAGACGTTGGGGGTAATATGAATGACATGTAAAATATAACCTATAAGCACTTAACCAAGATAAAGCATGTATTAAGACATGAGGATGATGTAGGGGTTAAGTGGAGGACATGGGTAACATGTAAGACATAACTGATGTATACTTAACCAAAATTTAAGCATGTAAGTGGACATGAATAAGAAGGGGTTAAGTAAGAATTACTAGAGGGGACCAAGCATAGGAGGGAAGCTTGTGTCGAGGAAAAGGGACACTTTTCAGACCAGTAGCCCATTACGTATCTTTGTGAGCTCGACCCATGTCGAGGACGGGACACACATACTGGGTTTGATTGTAAGAGGTCAAAACGGGTTAGCGGTGGCAACGCAAGTCCAATGGGTTTCATATGCGTGTGTGGACCCGGGCTGGTAGGTAAGACGTTGTTGCATCGTGTAGGTATAAGCCGTGCATCCTCAAGTTGTATCGGGTTGCCACTTTAGGGGAGTGATACACCCCACTGTGGGGCCATCACGGGTATCTACGAGTTAAGGAGCCGATCGCATGGGGGTTGGTGGGTACACCTAGTGGAGATAGGGGCAGGCGGCACCTATGTAGTCAGCTAGGGGTACATAAGACTAGTATTATGATTTCTAAGTAGTGGGTGGGATCACCTTATTATATAATACGGGCTACTAGTTGGGACACTAGTAGGGGGTAAGGATCCTTGTTACAGTGGACACTAGTTGGAGTATTAGTAAGAATACGGATCATTCCTTGCAAGACAATTGTAAGGATGCTAGTTAGGTGGTGCAGAGCAAGTAGATCTCATAGAAATATTTTAATGGCGAAGCAGAGGAATCTTGTTATGTTTGATTGGAATTTTACGAAATTATACTTAGCTTATCTTGAATGGGAACCTTGCGATGTTACTTGACAAAAATCACATCGTGTTAACCTTAGTTATCTTGCCTGTTGCTTATCTTGTCATCATGCTTATGTTTACTTTCAGTTTGCTCATGCCATATTATCCTTAACTATTTTTATGCTGAAAGTCACTAGGACTTACTCAGTCTTTATGACTGACCCATTTTGTTTCGCCTCTTTTTCTTCCGTTTCCCCCCTCCCCCCCAGGTTCGCAGGGTGGGAATACAGCTTAGTTCGGATCTTACCAAGCTCCAAGGCTCTTTCATGTATGGCTTGGATTCTCTTGGCTATGACTTGCTTTGCTTTATTGGGGAATACTACAGTTTGTTTTTATGCTTCTTTGTGTTTGAGCAAGACAGATATTTTAACTATATAATTGGGTATTGGAAGTTGATGGGCTTTTATTGTAAACATTTATATTTAATAAATGATTTTAAGTACTTCCACTTTACTTTCCGCTATTTTATATACGTATGTCTTGTAATATTTCTGTTCCAGTACCCATAATGCTCCATTGAAGTTAAGGCATTCCCTTTGTGAGTGACCTTAATGGATGTGGGGTGTTACAAGATTATTTTATGCCCTATAGGACAGGCTAACATATAGTTTATGTATTGCCAATCATCGATGGATGACCGGCCCTGTCGCTAACCGCAGGTACAGTCGCGACTGTATCATGAGACTCGAGTTGGAGAGTCTCGAATCGGTAAGGACGATCGCTTTCCTTGGTTCATAGAGGGAAACACAATTTCCAATACGCAATATTTGATTTTAGTTGTAAATATATATATGGCGACGTAATATAATGGTATCTACGCCGCCTATGATTGATATATTTATATTTGAAGTTGATTTCTTCACTTATAGTAATAATAAAAGATGAAATTTTGCATATAATTCATATTTGGATATTATAACGGAAAGCTCTATCCTCGACTGTGTTCAGTATGTGATGGGACCTAAGTCTTATAATAGCTTCATTTTTCCAAAAAGCATTGCGTTTTTTTATTTTAAACTAAGATTCATGTGGAGTAAACCCGTTCCTGTTTGGTCCCATGATTTACCCAACTTTAAAATCAAGCTAATAACTGTTTTAGTTCTCACACCAGTCCCATGACTGATGTGACGGTCCGCCCCATACCAGACGACATTTCCAATGAAAATGTGTTGTGCCGATGTCCAACCAGCACGAGACGGTCGCCTAAGAAAGGAAAGAAGGGAATTCGAACTCGCAAGGAAACTGTAGAATGTCTCATAGCGCATGGAATAAAATATAATAGTAACATACTTGACATAAAACAGGTAAGACAGTGCATAAGCTGAAAACTAAACCATGATAGCAGCGGAGAATTCAAAATACAGCTTATGTCCCACGTCATCATTATTACAACTTTTCAAACTGTCTCTAAAGAAAAAATAAGAAAGGTACACTACTAATGCCCAAAGTAGTGACCAGCAGCGACATTGGGAGAATATCTATATATATCATACGTGGAAGCCTCCTGCTCATCTCCGCTACAGCTGCTCGTGCATAATCACCTAACCCGTCTCTTGTCTGCCCGTTTAAGAGCACACAGAATAAAAAGAAGAGACATAAAACTCTGGGTCAGACAAAAGACTGGTATGAGAGATAAGTAGCAAAATAGAACAATAACAGGTATACTAAACCATACATGAACCTGTAACCAAAGAGTTAGCACAACAAGATGTACAATATTCTAAGGTGACACTAACATATGGTGTAAGGATACAAGGGTGGGGTGTGCATGTCATAGTGATGTCAAACAATCAAGCATAACGGCCATCCTCACATCTCTCACTCTGTGCGTAAAGCATATGATATCCACTACTTTGATCACTAGACCCATCGAGGTAGTGATGGAGTCCGATTTGTATAATTATTGCTACCGCCAAGCTTGCCCCATGGAGCCATGATTAAATCCTTACAAATAACCCCACTTCATTGGTCTATAGCTAATAGTCGTACCTAGGCCACTGTGGCCCTGAATCCATCCACATACCGCACACTCCATAGTGATACAAAGTTATAGACATCGATAACCCCTTAGCACACGTCCTGCAGCAAAGCCCAACTCATGAAGTTAACTCATTGGTTCCCATTTGGATCCTGAGTAATAACCTCCCATCTGGACGTCCTTTGCATCTCGGGTTTTGGTCTAATTGGAGTTAGTCTTTAGGAGAGTCGTCGCGTATAAGCAGAAGTGAACATCCGGTTTGGTTCAACTTGTCGCCCTAGTTCAGTTCGGATCATCATTGGGTCACTTCCTCAGTTCGGTTCGGGTCCTTGGCCATTGCCACTGTTCGGTCGTGAAACTCCATGATGTAGTTCGGTTCGATGCCCCCTTTCTGGATCGGTTCGGTCCAATGCTTCCTAGTATGCTCTTGGTTGCGGCTCGGTTTGGTGCTCCCCTTCTGGCTCGGTTCGGTTCGGTTCGGATGTCTTCTACCTGGGTTCAGTTCGTATCTCTTGGTTCGACTCTTGTACTTCACCTCATTTCAATCCAACGTCCCCTGTTTGGTTCGGTGCTCGTGGATCTCGTTTCAGTTCGGATCTTCACTCCAACTCCAACTCTAAGCTAGCGGCCTTCCTTTGTTGCCATACTCTTCTTCTGCCTGGACTCCGATTCGGTTCAGATTCCATGTTCCTAGTGTCGGTTCGGTTCGACCAATCCTATCCGATCCGAACCTCTTTCCCACATCCGATCTGATCTGGATCCCTGCAGTTTTTCCAACGAGCTTATATCGTCAATTCTCGCCATATGACGGAGTTTTCAACCATTCTAACTTTACTAATCAATCATACAATCATCCAAACAGTGGTAGTAATATATATGATAAATCATCAAGGTCAAAACACCAAGCATATAGGTCATTTAAGATCAAACATACCTTAAAAACCCATGTTTCCCCTTAATCCCCTTAAGCATGTTTTAACAATAGGATTAGCAAATTTAGTCGAAATTAACTCAAAATTTTATCAGAGCCATAAAATAATATTTTAGAATTTTACAAATTTTTCCAGAATTTTCTAAGCCATAATTTCACTAATTATCACTAATCACCCCTAATTGGCCGTAGTTAGTGAAAAACAATGCAAATCACTCACCTTGGCCACAAACGAACTATAGATCTAAAATATTATCTGATTTGGGTTGAATCTCTATGCAACACAGCAGATCTATTTCCAATTTGATGCAAATTTGCTTTGATTTGATGTAGCTTGGCTTAATCTTCAATTAAGAAGCGATTAGAAGCGATTTGGGATGAAATTAGAAGGTGGAGGCAATGGCTAGGGTTAGAGAAATGTTTTAGGCGGCTGAAAAATGAAATAAAATTATTTTTCCTACTGTTCTCAGCCTCCCCATAACCCTAATCCCGAATTGGGTTATGGGCCCTCTTGCTAATCACCCGAATTAGGCCCGGTTAAGCTGTTTTTCGCCTTCTAAACCTTGTTTCAGCCATATCTCCCAAACAGTGAGTCCGTTTGTCTAGTGTGACCACTCTACGGAAAAGTAAACCATCATCCGAATCTAATGGAAGTGGTTTTAGGTCAAAACTCCTTACCAGTCAAAAGTTATGGCCAAAACAAGATCAGCTAGGGGCAAAACGGTCATTTAAAAATCGGCCAAAATCATGAACATGGGAAATGAATCCTAGTCGTCTCCCAAAGTTACATGACCATAAGACTCCATATGTGAAAGAAATAAATATTCTACAATCCTTCGATGCGTAGAATGCGGGTCGTTACATTCTCCCCCCTTTAGAAATTTCGCCCCCGAAATTCCTTAACTAAGAAATAAGCAAAGGATCCCGCATGCCTACCAACCATTCACAACAATCAAAAATACAAAAACAAACAAACAATTCTATCCTAGCATGCGGAAAACTAAGTCGCAATTAAAATCTTATCAGTCAAAGAGTTCTGGATAAGTCTTCCTAATGCTCTCCTATATCTCCCAAGTACAATCATTCTCATCCTCGCCGCACTGAACCTTGACTAGATTCACCGCTTTCCTTCGAAGTTTCTTCGTGTCGTGCTCGACAATACGAATTGGCTTGCGGTACCCAATCGCCTCGGGTTCTACTTCGATATCACCCAACTGATCAGGTGAAATAGTCATATCGGGGCGTGCGCGAATTTCCTTAACTGGGAAACATGAAATACGTTATGAACTCCTTCCATCTTCTTTGGTAATTCAACTTTATACGCGAAATTCCCAACTTGCTCGAGAACTGGGAATGGACCAAAAAATCTTGGTGTTAATCATATCATGCTCTTTAACGGAGAAATATTGACAAACACCAAGTCGCCAATGGAGAAATTTAAATCTCTTCTCCTCTTATCAGCATAACTCTTCTGCCTATCTTGGACAGCCTTCATTCGTTGTCGGATAACCTTGATCTTATCTCAGGTTTCTCTTATCACATCTGGCCCAAGCACAAATTTTTCATTGGTTTCTAACCAACATTACGGTGAGTTGCACGGTCTTCCATACAAAGCTTCAAATGGAGCCATACCGATACTGGATTGATAACCATTATTATATGCAAACTCTACTAGATGTAAATGGTCATCCCATGATCCACCAAAATCCAATATGCAAGTTCTTAAGAAGTCTTCTAATATATGATTCACCCTCTCTGACTGACCGTCGGCTTGAGGATGACACGCGGTACTGAGATGTAATTCTGATCCTAACGCCTCTTGTAAGCTCCTCAAAAATCCACTAGTAAACAACGGATCTTGGTCGCCTACAATGCCTTTGGGTATTCCATGAAATCTCACTACCCACTTTATATACAGTTCCATTAACTTAGCTGTCGTTCTATTCGACTTGATGGGTATAAACCTTGCACTCTTAGTCAATCGGTCCACAATCACCCAAATGCTATCATGGCCCGATCTAGTTCTTGGTAACCCATCAATGAAATCCGTTGAGACTTGTTCCCATTTCCATTTGGGAATTTCCAATGGCTGTAAAAAACCACTAGACTTCCTTTTGCTCAGCTTTAACTAGCTGGCAATTCATGAATTTGGATATAAACTTCCCAGCGTCTCTTTTCATCCCTTCCCAGTACCAAGTTTGCTTCATGTCTCGATACATTTTGTTACCACCGGGGTGTATAGTCAGTTTTGAGTGATGGCATTCTCTAAGCACTTCATCTCTCAATCCATTGACATTGGGTACAACTAGTCTTCCATTCTTTCTAAGCCATCCACCTCGATCAAGCCCATACTTGTTCATCTCCTCGTCGATACCCATCTCTAACTTGGAGATGACTTCCAATAAGTTATGATCGTTCTTCTGACTGGAACCAATCCGCTCAATCAAAGCGGGTCTGATCATCAAACTTGCTAACATTTCTGGATCCAATATGCACTTTGGTCTGAAATCATACCCTGCATTGTACTCCAGTTGATTCCACTCAAGAAACATAGCCCCTAAACTGACATGTCTTCTACTCAATGCATCAGCTACTGCATTGCCCTTTCCTGGTGTGTATGCGATATCAAAATCGTAGGAAGCCAAGAATTCTAACCATCTTTGCTGTTAGAGATTTATATCCTTCAGAGAGAAAAGATACTTTAACGATTTATGATCGGTAAACAAATCGAATCTTTCTCCCAAGAGATAATGTCTCCCCATCTTCAATGCGAACGCAATCGCTGCCAATCCCAAATCATGGGTAGGATATCTTTTCTCATGCGGTTTCAGTTGCCGACTAGCATAAGATACAACCTTACCTCCTTGCATCAATACATCACCTAGTCCGGTACCACAGGCATCTGTGTATACCGTCATCTCTTCATTCCCCTTAGGAATGACTAACACTGGTGCACATGTCAACTTTTCCTTTAGACTCTTGAATGCATTTTCGCACTTTTCGTCCCAAACAAAAGCTTGATTCTTCTTGGTCATCTGAGTCAACAGTGCTGCTGTCTTGGAGAAGTCTTGGATAAACTTATGATAATATCCAGCCAATCCCAAGAAACTTCTTACGTCTGTTACATTCTTGGGCGTAGACCAATCTTGTACCGCAGCCACCTTCGTAGGGTCCACGACAATCCATTTTCTGAAACAACATGGCCCAAGAATCTCACTTCGAAGTTATTAACATTTTTGAACCAAAGAGAACATCAACGTAAGGTCCTAAACAATCCATAACATTCATCGAACAAGTCCTGTCTATCATCCGCTAAAACCATGAATACGTCGATACCCGAATGACTGGTCCAACCAGTATCAAGGGCTAATGGAAGCCCCAACTCTAAACGGACTACCGCACGTCCAACGCACGTTTATCCTCCAAGGATAACTAGACCACTTCTAACGGATCCAAGGTAACTGGGCGTCCACATATTCTCCTGCTTCGAGTCCGCCTAGAACACTCCAAACTATTGACGATTCCTTGACACTCCATCAGAAGAGCTACCCTTAACTCCATATTTAACTCGAGTCCACCCATAAGTGAAGGAACCCATTGGCCTTAATGGCAAATATAACTGGTGCTCCCCACTCAGAGACGCTTCTCCGGATAAATTCCTTCTTCAAAAGATTGCTTACTTGCACCCCGAGCTCTCGCTGCTCCCTTGGCGCCATACGACGAAGTGGCATCACTATAGATCTGGCATCTTTCACTAAACCAATACGAAACTCAATTTCTTGGTGTGGTGGAAGTCTGGTCACCTCTCGAAGACGTCCGGATACTGGCCAGCCACGGGCACATTTGACAACTCATCATGCAGGATGTCAAGGGAATTTAGAAAACTAGCCATTACCCCATCACTAGGTGGACCACCTAACACTACCCTCCGCCCATCATCCGCACTAGCTGTCACCAAAAATCCCTCACAATCTACCACTACCCCGTACCTTTGGAGCCAACCGACTCCCAAAATAATGTCAAACCCAGTAAGCCTAAGATAAAGCAATCATAAGCAAACATACATCCATGAGTCGATAGGACTGCATTATGATAAGTCATACTAAGACTAATCGAACCACCGATCGGGTTCATCATAACTAAAGGTCTATGGACAATCTCAGGTTCCAATCCCAACCTATCTACCAGGTCACTAGATATGGAGGAACGGGAAACCCCGATATCAAATGTGATGGCCCGCCCCGCACCAGCCGACACTTCCTCCGAAAGTGCGCTGTACACATGACCGACTAGTACGGAACGGTCGCCAAAGAAAGGAAAGAAGAGAATGAACTAATCAAAAACCTGTAGAATGTCTCACAGCGCATGGAACAAAATATAATAATAATATACTTGACATAAAACAGGCGAGACAGTGCATAAGCTGATAATTAAAGCTAACATCAACATCATCATCAGAGTAGCGGAAATCCAAATACAGCTTATTACAACTTTCCAAATTACTGTCTCTAAACAAAAGAAAGAGAGGTACACCACTAGTGCCTAAAGTAGTGATCGCAGCAACACAGGGAGAATATCTATATACATTTATATATATCATACGTGGAAGCCTCCTGCTCTTCTCCGGTACAGCTACTCGTGCATACCACCTAACCTGTCTCTAGTCTCCTCGTGAAAGCACCAAGAGTAATAAGAAGATACATAAAACTCTGGGTCAGAAAAAAGTCAGGTATGAGCAATAAGCAGCAAAAAAAAACAATAACAGGTATATTAAACCATACCTTAACCTGGACCTGCAACCAAAGAGTTAGCACTACATACCGTTCAATAATCTGAGGTTCCACTAACACATGGTATAAAGAATACAGTGGTGGGGGGTGTGAATGTCATAATGATGGCAAACAAATCAAACATAGCAACCATCCTCACATCTCTCACTCAGTGCGTAAAGCATACGATATCCACCACTTTGATCGCTAGACCCATCGAGGTAATGACGGAGTTCGACTTGTACAACTACTGCTACTACCAAGCGCACCCCATGGAGTAATGACCAAATCTTTACAAATGACCCCACTTCATTGGTCTACAGCTCTTTAGTCGTACCTAGGCCACTGTGGCCCTAAATCCGTTCACGTACCCCCTACACATAGTAATCCAAAGTTATAGACATCGACAACCCCTTAGCACACGCCCCGCAGCAAAGCCCAACTCATTAAGTCGACTTGTTGGTTCCCAACTGGATCTTGAGTAAAACTTCCCACTTGGACTACCTTTCCATCTCAGGTTTTGGTCTCCTTCGGATCGGTTCAGTCCTTCCTTCTATCTTCAGTCCAGTTCGGTTCGATGCATCCTCGATTCGTGCTCAACATCTCAGTTCGTGACAAGCTCCTTCGGGTCGGATCGGGTCGTGCTCCTCCCACTGGGTCGGTCTTGGTCATCCCATCGGATCGTTGTCTCCTTTCGTGGTGCAAGCAGCTTGAGTCTTCCTCTCCACTTTGGGTCGGATCGGAGACGCATAAGTGGTTCGGGTCGGAGGTCTTCTAGTGGATCATGTCGGGTCATGTATCCTTCCATCGGATCGTGTCGAGCTCCCTCCATCGGATCGGTCATGTATCCTTCTCACCTTTGGGATCCACTACTCCATTCTCTATTTCTGAACTTTCCGAATTTGTTAAAAATTCCAACGCATCCTTTTCACGCTGTTCATATATAAAAATCATATTTTTATTTCAATGCTATAAAAATCACATTTTTATTTCAACACACACACACATATATATATATATATATAATAAAAATCAGATTTTTATTTCGCCACATATAAAAAAATTATATTTTTACTTCTAAAAAAATCGTATCATTTACTTTTAATATATGAATAAAAACCATATTTTTATCACCTTGTAATCAATATAAAAATCTAATTTTTATTCACATGAACCCTATGTGAAAATCAAATTTTTATCCATACGAACGTTATGTAAAAATTAAACCTTTCTTCTATTGGAAAATCAAATCTTTCTTGTTTTAAAAGTCAAGTCTTTTTTTTTAATAATTTGAAAATAACTGGGTTAGTTTTTATATAAAAACAGAAAATAAAAACCAATGCTCATTATATATAATAAATAAATAAATTAACTTATAGTTAATTGGACGAGGAAGGAGGGGGATTCGAGATCATCGGAGGGGGAAAGATTTACTGAGCTCGGCGACAGGTGTTGGGTGGTGGCGGTTTGCAGTCGGCGGTGGCTGTTTGGTGGTTCCCGGGTTTTAGAAGGTGGACAGGAGAGAGAGGAGGCACTGGAGCGGCGTCGAGGGTGTTGTGGCACGTCAGCAGGCTGGAGGCGGGCTTAGGGCATGGCGCAGCGGTAGGTTTGGCTCGGGTTTGTGTAGAAGGAGGCGGAGAGAGATGGAGGGGGAGATGGCGTAGGCAGATCTGATGGAGGGAAGGGGCGGCGCTGCATCTCCGGCAGCATGGCGACGGTCACGACGGCGAACGGAAGGGGCGACGGTGGAGAATCGATCGTTTCCCCCTTTTTTTGAACTGAAGGAGGAAAGAGGGGCCTGGGTTGACTTTTATATAATAATTTATATTTTATTCTATTTAATTCTAAAAAGCAACATTTTTGTTCAAACTCTAAATCGAACCCAACGACTGTCGCCCCCAGCTAATTACCCCCATTCCGAACAAAATGGGATTTGTCCTACAAGGTAATCTACCTGTTTCGATCAGTTTTCGTTTAAATCAAAATATAAATCTATATATTGAATTTGAACGCTCATTTCAATTTACCGGGGCCACATACAGACTCTAAAAATTCCCAAAAATATTTTCTAGCTTCGTATTTGACGATATGGTCCTAACAAAATTAATTTCATCAAATTTGGAGACCGTTTGAAAAATGGCCATTTTCTGGTCGATCCAAATCGGCTGAAATAATCAAAACACGTTTTCTTTCACCACGCTCACATATGAATCCCAAAAATTACGAATTTAGGAATCTAGCAGTAACTTGACATCCCGGATCCGATAAAAGTGGTTTCGTCGAAAATGGAGGTCATTTGCAAAATTTTCATTTTTAAGGGCCAAAATTCCATAGCGACTATTCTGAATTTTCAACTGGACATAACTTTTTATTCCCGCCATGAAATTGCAATTTTTCGGATTCATTGGAAAGATGCCCTCAAATATATTCAAATATTTTTGGTTTCGCTAAAATCCAGTTTATTTTGAATCCTGTACATTCATTTGAAATTTGAAATTGACTTTTTAAACTACCGTGCCATTTTCAATTCCTTTTATAATTAAAAATAAATATTTATATTCTAACATCGATTCAAATAAATATATCCGTTCTAATTCTGTTCAAAATAAATTTCTCGTCGTTATTATTTTAAATAAATCATTTTAAATATTCAAAATTTCCAGAATATAATTTTTAAATTGGTTCGGATTTTCCGGGTTGTTACAATCTCCCCCACTTAAAATCTTTTCATCCTCGAAAAGGAACGGAGCTGAAAGTTGTTTTACTAATCAACTCAACTTTCAGTATTTTCATTATGGCTTAAGTTTTTCAACTTTTCAATTTCTAAGAACTTTCCAATTCTTCAAAAATTTGGCTAACACCCTAAATTTTCGAAAAATTTGGCCATAACCTCCCCTGTACGGGAGCACCGAGAAAATCCCGAAATCGCCATGCAGGCCTCTCCAATCCAGAAAGAAAAAGAAACAGCCAAGCAGCTCATAAAATCATCCAAACCCAATAAATGTGTAAACATGTACCTATTTGTTGGGCGTACAATTTTATTCCTTTGCTCTAGCCTCCTTGCAATGACCTATTCAATGTACATACATGTATATGCATGCATTTCCAAAAAAATTCAATACAGTTCAATATTTGATTCAATTTAGTCTAAATTTACTTTTCTTTCACATAATGGTTTTACATGAATAATCACATGACACAATTAGCAATCAATTAGTTGATTATCATTTCAAATTCATAATTTTGATATATAGTCAAAAAATCACATTTTTTATGTCAATTCACAACAATATACCTTATCTAGTTTTGGTTCGCACACCAGTCAATTGGAAATATAAAGAAATCCCACTTTTGAAACTCGAACACAAATGACTGATGCTGTACAGTCATCAATAGAGAGTGTGATTCGATATCTATCCAGTATATTAAAACTTCGAATACACGTTTGCAAGGCGTATATGCAAAATCTTTATATATTGGATTATCCAATTCAATATAAAAATAATATTCAAATACAAATAATTGATTTAAATTTTCAAAATAAAAATTGTTTTCATCTTTATTTGAAGACAACTCTCTTCCGACTCATTCTAGGATACTACTGCTCCTATCTCTAACAAGTCGTTCTCATTTGATATTACTAATCCAATCTCTGATGAATTCTTTCGTTCAGTTCTAACGTGTCTTGTTCTCGAGCTCTGTAAACCAGATCTCTGATACCAAACTGAGATGACACGAACTTCCCCGTGAAGGAAGAACGGATTGCTTTGAGAACAAGACAAATCAGTACACAAACAGAAGAACATTTCATTGCTTATTACAACAATTTCATCAGAATACAAGAATATTCAGAGTATTATTAAATATTACACATTTACTAAATATCATATATTTACAAGTTACAATGCAGCGGAAAATAATACAAAACACAACTGAAAGGAATATACGGATGCAGAGCTTTCTGAATATCATTCCAGTTGTAAACCATGATCCTATGAATATAAATCTGCAAAACCAAAACTACAAGCTGCTCGTGTGGAAATAGGGGCACCCAGAGTTTAGGTTAAAACAATAAACTCTAGGTCAGTCATGTGACTGGTCTGAGAACTAAAATAGTTATTAATCTTTATTTTAAAGTTAGGTAAATCTAGGGACCATGCCGTATAACACGGAACGGGTTTCCTTCCAAGAATACCAGTGCATAAAACAACATCACAATGCTAAATAAAGAACAATGAAGCTATTATAAGACTCAGGTCCCATCACACAATGCAACGGAAGCTGGAGGATAGAGTTTTCAGCTTATAATAGCCAAGAATGCTTGGTATGTAAAATTTCATGTTTTACTATTATTATAAGTGTATAGTGTCAAAACAATTTCAATCATAAGTATCAATCATAGACGGCATAAGTGCCCCATACCACTATGTCGCCATATATAGAAATTAAAACCACAAAATGTCGTATTGGAAATTTGATTTCCGTCTGTGAACTAAGGCAAGGGATCGTCCTCACCACTTCGAGACGCTATAGCCTGTGTCTTAGGTCAGAGCTCGAGTGACCTTTGGATCGTCAGGGCGGGCCCACTCGATGTGGATTAAAATGCATGAACACTGCATTTCCCCGCCCTATGGGGCATCAATGAGCCAAATGACTCCATTGGTCCCGGATCGACCGATATAACTGAGGCGCCTTGCAATCCATCATCCACATAAGTAAAATATCAGGGCCAGTAAAACGCTGACACCACTCCTAGCTAGAATAAAACGCATGCCCTCCCTGATGTCCTCTCCCGTTTCTAGTTTACACCAGGGTGTGAGGCTCGCGAATTAACGCTACACAAAGCTACGCCACAAAGGCCGCGCTTTGATCATCAACCACAATACTCTGCTTTTCAATAGAAGCCTTGATCATTTGCATCTCAACATGCCATACAGGCAATTCACTCTATGCAACAGATGTATATTAATCACATAGAATGAAATCCGATGCCAGACACGCATCCATTTACAAGTTCATTCTGGGTATGAAGGAAACCAAAGGCACCTTATTCCTCCCCCATTTGTCCAATACAGGGGAGAGGTCCTCGCATATCCAGTCGATCTCCAAGTACGTCTGGACGATCACCACTTATTACCTTGCCTTGGGCGTACAGCCCAATCAAGACATCAGTAATCATCCAAACACTATGAGGACCTCCTGTCTTCATCCTCGACACATCGTCGAATCAGTTATTCAGAATGGGATAAACCTGGCCTTTCTGAACAACTCGCGTATATTATAAACAAGTGCTATAAAAACACAACATACGTCTCATTCCAATCTAAAATATTTCTTTATCCAAATATTCATATACTTTGGGAAAGGTTCCCATTAATTTTATCAAAGATAAATTCTTTAAATTTATTCTTTAATCTTCCTTTGGATATCATTTCAATCTAATTAAAGATGCATTAAAACTCCACTTTGTTTTAATCTTCCCAAAAATCAGTATTAACGATTGTTTAACTTGGGAAAACATATCCTGTCTTTAACTGGGTTAAAGAACCAATGTCATTTAAAACACGGTTCACGATAAAACCAATATCACATTCCATTCCATTGGCCTTTAACCGTAAATTAGCAAGTGAACAATTCCCTAGGTATTAACCCCGAAGGCCGAAACCAACATTAGATCAATACGCAGGAAATCATTCAACTTAACTAATCCCTAGTTAGTTTCTGATTTTCTTAACTCCGTTGGGTCTAAGAACAGTATTATTAAAGATATCATTCACGACAACCCAAAATCACATTCCATTAATAATGGAATCTTCATGGATAACAAATCGATATATATAATCAATATAAACTTCCATATCCAACCGATAATATAAATGGAATAACGATAAGGCCTTTTAAATTCCATATATATTAAGCGACTTCCTCTACAGAAGATTACTTCGATTATTTCCAAATCTAATTCCATTCAATTTCAATTTAATATGTTAAATTGGAAAACTTTACTCTGGAAAATCCCCTTTAAATCTTAATAAAAGATTTATAAATTCCAAATCACATTTCACAGTAAATCGGGTTAAAGAACGAATGTCGTTAAAACACAATTCACAATAAACCCAATTCACATTCCATCAGTCTCTAACCGTAAATTAGTAAGAGAACAATTGCCTAAGTATTACCCCGAAGGCCGAAACCAACATCAGATCAATACCCAGGAAACCATTCAACTTAACTAATCTCCAGTTAGTTTCTGATTTTCTTAACTCCATTGGGTTTAAGAAAAGTATTATTAAAGATACCATTCATGACAAAACAAAATCCAATTTGATATTAAATACAAGGCTCTGAATAGAAAATATATCGGCTTATATTCAATATCAAATTTTGAAATCAACAAATATCATATTGGAAATAACGATATATATATATATATATATATATGTAGACACACACACATCTTTCAAATTTGCATAACAATATCTGTATAATCACAAAATCCTACATCGAAATATTTCGAAGACAATTTCGATTCAAATCCATTTCCAATTTATATATTGGAAATTCTGGTTATTTTTAAAACCATTTCAAATCCAATTTATTTATTTTAACAATAATTGGATTATAATTCTAGTTCAAAACTAGTTCATTTCGATAAAAATCTATTTTTATCTTTTCAAATATGGTTTATCCCAGTTCTTTCCAAATCATTTCTTATGATTTTACACTAATTATTGATATTTTTAATAATTTTATCAAGGGCCGTTCAGTCGATTTCCATAAACGGCCATCGAACTACATTTACAACGACCTTTACCAAATTTGATTCGGACATAATTCCAAATCCAACCATTAGATTTCGAATCTCTCATATTCGTTAGAAAGATCTTTTTCGATACGAACCCAAGGTTCCGGTTTTTAGAGAATCCGATGGTCGGATCTCCCGTAATGTCCGTTTGAAGTCAATGGACGAAATTCGCTAACTGCAGCAGCGCGGTGCATTCTATTCAGGCCATTATATTGTATATATAATATATATAATATACATTTCATCAATTTCCATTTAAAACATATTTTATAAATCGTTTTATATTCCTTTTCAAAACGATTTCAACTTCATATTCAATTTCAAATCAAAATTGAATATTCCATATCATCGATATATAAATGATAGTATTTTCAAAACATTAGATTTTGAAATCAATTCCTTTTCGATATTCATTGTAAAAATGAATAAAATCGATATAAATATCGTTCACATCAAAATAGCGTTAATTTAATTGACACGGCTTTATATATTGAAATGTATTCGTGTCCAACCCAAATCGGACATCAAAATCATATCTTGATTCTTTTACTGAATATTATTTTAAAATATTCGTTATTTTAAAGCATTCATTCTTTTGAACTGGAATCAAACACGGTCAATTACCATATAATGTGATTATATGGATTTCATACAACACATGTACATAACAACAATCAAACACATTCAACCATCATCCAGAGTGCATTCTACACTGCATAAGCGTCAAATATAAATATTCAACTCTTATAACAGCTTGTCAATCAATCAGTCGACATAAAAATAATTATTGGGATTAATGTATGTCCAATATCATCCCAATACCCATGTGGGGTTTTCAAACAACAAGCACAGATTTATTTATGCAGTTGGGAGATGTGTAAAATTTATCGTCTCAATCAATATCAGCCAAATGGGTGTACATAAACAAATCATCTGATTTGTTTATGAATATTTATTTAATTTATCCACACGTTAAAATTATATTTTTAACTATAAAATATTTTATTCCATTCCACATCATAAAATCAACTTCCACAACACAATCAAACAAACAAACAAGTCCTCCATAGTCTGTGGACGACGGGTGTCGGGTGGTGCTAAGCACCGTCTACATCCTAGGATATATTTCAACTGGAAAATAAAATAAAAGTGAGAAGTTCTCACCTTTGGGATCCACTACTCCATTCTCTATTTCTGAACGGTCTGGATTTGTTCGAAATTCCAACGCATCCTATTTACGCTGTTCATATATAAAAATCATATTTTTATTTCAATGCTATAAAATCACATTTTTATTTCAATATATATATATATATATATATATAAATATATAAAATAAAAATCAGATTTTTATTTCACCACATATATATAAATTATATTTTTACTTCTAAAAAAAAATATATCTTTTACTTTTAATATATGAATAAAAACCATATTTTTATCACCTTATAATTTATATAAAAATCTAATTTTTATTCACATGAACCCTATGTGAAATTCAATTTTTTATCCATACGAATGTTATGTAAAAATTAAACCTTTCTTCTATTGGAAAATCAAATCTTTCTTGTTTTAAAAGTCAAATCTTTTCTAATCTTTTCTTCTTCTTTTTTTTTCAAAAATCTGAAAATAACTAGGTTGGTTTTTATATAAAAATAGAAAAAAAAACCACTGCTCATTATATATATATAAAAAAAAATTAACTTACAGTTAATTGGACGAGGAAGTTGGGGGATTCGAGATCGTCGGAGGGGGAAAGATTTTTTGCGCTCGGCGATAGGTGATGGATGGTGGCGGTTTGCAGTCGGCAATGGTTGTTTGGTGGTTCCCGGGTTTTAAAAGGTGGACAGGGGGGAGAGGAGGCGCTAGAGAGGCGTCGGGGGTGCTGTGGCGTGTCAGTAGGCCGGAGGCGGGCTTAGGGCATGGCGCAGCGATGGGTTTGGCTGAATGGGTTTGGGTTTGGGTAGAAGGAGGCGGAGAGAGATGGAGGGGGAGATGGCGGAGGCAGATCTGGGGGGAGGGGGGAGGGGGAAGGGGCGGCGCTGCATCTCCAGTAGCCTGGCGATGGTCACAACGGCGAATGGAAGGGGCGACGGGAAAGAATCAACTGTTTCCCCCTTTTTTCTTTTTGATTTTGAACTGAAGGAGGAAAGAGGGGCCTGAGTTGACTTTTATATAATAATTTATATTTTATTCTATTTAATTCTAAAAAGCAACATTTTCGTTCGAACTCTAAATCGAACCCGACGACTGTCGCCCTTAGCTAATTACCCCCATTCCAAACACAATGGGATATGTCCCACACGGTGACCCAACTGTTTCGATTAGTTTCCGTTTAAATCAAAATATAAATCTATATATTGAATTGAATGCACATTTCAATTTACCGGGCCACATATGGACTCTAAAAATTCCCGAAAAATATTTGCTAGCTTTTTTATTGACGATACGGTCCTAACAAAACTAATTTCATCAAATTTGGAGACCGTTTGAAAAGTGACCATTTTCTGGTCGATCCAAATCGATTGAAACTATCAAAATACGTTTTCCCCCGCCACGCTCACATATTAATCCCAAAAATTATGAGTTTTGGAATCTAGCAATAACATGACATCCTGGATCTGAAAAAAGTGGTTTCGTCGAAAACGGAGGTCGTTTGCGAAATTTCCATTTTTAAGGGCCAAAATTCCATAGCGACTATTCTGAATTTTCAACTGAACATAATTTTTTATTCCCGCTATGAAATTTCAATTTTTCGGATTCGTTGGAAAGATGTCCTCAAATAGATTCAAATATTTTTGGTTTCGCTAAAATCCAGTTTATTTTGAATCCTGTACATTCATTTGAAATTTGAAATCGACTTTTCAAACTACCACGCCGTTTTCAATTCCTTTTATAATTAAAAATAAATATTTATATTCTAACGTCGATTCAAATAAATATATCCGTTCTAATTCTATTCAAAATAAATTTCTCGTGGTTGTTATTTTAAAAAAATCATTTTAAATATTCAAAATTCATCAAAATTCCCAAAATAAAAATTTTAAATTGGTTCGGATTTTCTGGGTTGTTATAGTCCAACTACAGAATCGAAGCCCTCGATGAGCCCGATCACTTCGACAGTCAAGATTGAATTTAAGTCGCTCAGCATCTCGAATTTGGGGTTCAATGTCGCGACATTTGGGGCCACTTTATATCCGCCTAAGACGATCGAGCTCGACTGGATTAAGCCAGGAGGATGGCAGCTCTTCAGCCCTCGGCGTGATGGCAGTTGATTGGGGTCCGGCGGGCCCTTGTGGGGGCAGTGGGTGAACGATTGTGGCGATGGTGAATAACAAGATACAGACAGAAGGAGAACATGATTAAAGGTTATTAGTAATTAATTAATGTTAATTAGTGGTTAATTAAAATTAGTTAATGATTTAATTAATTTAAGAATTAAGCATTATTTTTTAAATATAAAATCACATTGTTTTTAAAAATAAAATCGCATTGTTTTTAAAATAAAAATAAAAATAGCATGGTTTTAAAAATAAAAATAGAATTGTTTTTCAAAATAAAATATACATTGTTTTGAAAAATAAAATATACATTGTTTTGAAAAGTAAAATATACAATATTTTGAAAAATAAAATAGATATTGTTATGAAAAATATACATTGTTTTGAAAAATAAAATAGACATTGTTTTGAAAAATATACATTAATTTGTAAAATAAAATATACATTATTTTGAAAAATAAAATATACATTGTTTTGAAAAATAAAATAGACATTGTTTTGAAAAGTAGACATTGTTTGAAAAATAAACATTGTTTTGAAAAATAAATTATACATTGTTATGAAAATAAAATTTGCATTGTTTTGAAATAAAATTAGTATTGTTTTTAAAAAAAACTAGCAAAATAAAAATGTGATTTCTATGTATATAACTTTGGATTAAAAATGATGATTTTTATATATAAATTTGAATTAAAAATATGATTTTTAATATAATATAGAATTGATGAAAATATGACTTTTATTATAAATGACATTGTTATATGAATGTGATTTTTTTTAAATATATAGAACAGTTTAAAAATGTGTTTTTTAGTTATGTATAGTATCGTAGTAAAAAAATATGATTTTTAATACATATACCGCGTGAAACAGATTGCAACGGAACTGACGGAAGCAGATAAGAATCCAAATCGTCCGCTAAAAAATGACAGAGTGGAAACTAAAGGTGAGAACATCTTCTCACTCTATTTATTTTACAGTTAAATACATACTAGGATGCAAATGGCGCTTACCAGCACCTGACACTATTGTACAAACCATGATTGTTTGTTTGGACTGTATTGTGTGTTGTTTGTGATTTTGAAATGTTTAACATATTAAAAATAATGTTAATATTAATGTGATAGTGAAATTATGTTATAAATATCTATTAATAATTTGAACACTGAAAATTGGTTAAATAGAAAATAATTCAAACCAAATTGGAATTGGTTAATAACCAATGATTTATTTAAATAAACTGTTGTTGTTTTAAAACACCACATGGATATTGGGATGATATTTTACATACACTAGTTCCAATATTTAGATGTATGCCAATCGATGGGTTGACAGTCTTCGATGAGCGCTATTTATTTATTTTAATGCTCACACAGTTGTAAATTTCACTCTGGATGTGATTGGATTGTTTGATGATTATTTATCATTATTGTTGCATACATGCGATATATGAAATCCATATAACTGAAATTATATGGTGATTGGTTAAGTCGCATTCCGACTCAGAAATAAAAGAACATATTTAAATAAAAGAAATTTTTTAAACAAAAGGACATTTTAAAATAAAGAATATTTTAAAAATAAAGAGTATTTTCAAAATAAAGAATATTTTAAAATAAAATGTTTGAACAATAAAAATCACATTTTATTTGTATGTATAAACCAATAGAATAATCATTTGTTCAATTATGTTTTTGTACATTAAAAATGTCACCTTTTAACATGTTAATGAAAATGAGAATAATCATTTGTTGAATTATATTTTTGTACATTAAAAATATTATTTTTAACATGTTAATGAAGTGAATAAAATATTTATGTGTTAAATAAAATTTTGAATAATAAAAATATCATTTTTATTGAATATATAAACTATATAAGATATTCATGTGTTGAATAAAATTTTTGGAACAATAAGAATAGTTATGTGGTAAAACGCCCTTTTTATCAATCGAAATATTCATTTTATAATGAATATCGAAAAGAAGTGATTTCAAAATTTTATATTCTGAAAATATTATCATTTTAATATGATAAAGATATAGAATATTCAATTTTAAATTTAAAATTGAAAATAAAGTGGGAATCGTTTTAAAAATAATATATAAATGATTTATAAAATACGTTTTAAATGGAAATCGACGAAATATATATAATATATATGTTATATATATTTAATGGCCTGAATAGAACACGCCGCGCAGCGATGGTTCGCGAATTTCGACCATTAACTTCCAATTAGCATAACGGGAGATCTGACCATCAGATTCTCCTAAAACTGGAATAGTTGGGTTTGTATCGAAAAGAGCTTTCCAATGAATATAGTAAGTTTGAAATCTAATGGTTGGATCTAGAATTATGTCCAAATCAAATTTGAAAAAGGTCGCTATGGATGCTGTTCGGTGGCCGTTATTGGAAACCGACGGTACAGGCCTTAATAAAATTATCAAAAATATGGATAAATTGTGTAAAATCATAATCAATCATTTGGTAAGATTTTGGATGAAAATCTTATTTTTGAAAAGATATTTTTTTTATCGAAATGAACTAATTATTAACTAAAATAAATCTTAATTAAGACTTAGTAAAGTTTTCTAATTAATTAATATTTAATTGGAATTAAATAAAATAAATTGGATTTTGGGTTTATCTTGAATGGTGTCTTTAACAACACTGTTCTGAAACCCCGTGTGAAAAGAATAAATCTTTAATTTAAGATTTAAAGAAGATTACTAATTAATTAAACATTAATTAGAATTGAAATGAAAGTTATTTGTGGGTTTACCATGAACTATGTTTTGAACAACATTTTTTTTAATCCCAATTAACAGTGAAAATATGATTTGGAATTTATATATCTTTTGTTAAGGTTTAAATGGAAAATTTTCCAAAGTAAAGCTTTCCAATTTAATAGAATAAATTGGAATTGAAGGGAATTCGATTTAATAATAATCGAGATAAGCTTCTGTAAAAGAAGATCATTACTATATGGAATTTGAAAGGCCTTGCCGCTATTCCATCTATATTATTATTCTGATACGGAAATTTATATAAATTATATATATTGATCCGTTTTCCGTGAAGATTCCATAGTTAATGGAAGATGATTTGGGTTTATCGTGAATTGTGTTTAAATGACATTAGTTCTTTAACCCATTTAAAGATAAAGATTAATTTCTTAAATTTCAATAATCATAAGGTTATGATTTTTAATATTAAAACAAAATTGGGGTTTTCATAAATTCTTAATTAGATTGGATGGAATGAGATAATTAAATTTATCGAATACTTGAAATGATCAAAAATGGAGTACCATCAGTTTTACTCCAGGCGATAGTTTAATTCTTTAACTAGATTTTAAACGTGTAATGGCAACTAAATTTACCGATAACACTGTGGGTGTTAGTTATGGAGTGCTACTAGTTTTGCTCCATGGGATGAGTAGGTTGGAATTGGGATAATAAATATAAATAAACGATTACTTCAGTAAGGTTTGATAATCCCGACAAGTTAATAAAATCTTTTGAAATTGATATCGAAAGGAAGATTAAAGAATAAATTTAAAGGAATTTATCTTTGATAAAATTAATAGGAACCTTTCCCTAATAAGGTGAATATTTTATTAAAAGAAAATTCTGAATTAGAATGAGGCGTGTAATAACCAGGAAATTTGAGCCAATTTAAAAATTTTATTTTGGTAATTTTAGCGAATTTTGATTATTTAAAATGAAATATTTTAAATAATATTGACGAGAAATTTATTTTGAGTAGAATAAGAACGTATATATTTATATACGTCATCGTTAGAATATAAATATTTATTTATATATATAAAAGGAATTGAAAATGGCGTGGTAGTTCGATAATTCGATTTCAAAGTTCAAATGAATGTACCGGGTGCAAAATAAACCGGATTTTAGTGAAACCAAAAATATTAGATTCTATTTGTGAATATCTTCCCAACGAATCCGAAAAATTGATATTTCATAGCGGGGATAAAATGTTATGCCCAGTTGAAAATTTAGAATAGTCGCTATGGAATTTCGGCCCTTAAAAATGGAAATATTGCAAACAACCTCGGTTTTCGACGAAACCACTTTTGTTGGATCCATGATGTTAAGTTATTACTAGGTTTCAAAATTCGTAATTTTTCGAATCAATACGTGAGTGTGGAAAAGGAAAACGCATTTGGCCAGTTTCAGTTGATTTCGATCGTCTGGAAAATGACCATTTTTAAATGGTCTTAGAATTCGACGAAATTAGTTTTGTTAGGACCGTATCGTCAATACGAAGCTAGAAAATATTTTCGAGAATTTTTGGAGTTCGTATGTGGCCCCGGTAAATTGAAATGTGCGTTCAAATTCAATATATAGAGTTATATTTTGATTTTGACAAAACTGATCGAAACAGTCGAATCAGCTTACGATACATATCCCATTGCGTTTGGAATGGGGGTATTCAGATAGGGACGACAGTCGGTGGGTTCGATTTCGAAGTCGAAAATAAAAGTTGCTTTTTAGAAAATTTAATAATAAAATATATATATTTATATAAAGCCCCCTCCCCGTTTCTTTCATTCGAGAAAAGAAATAAACAGAAAAAAGGGGGAAGACGCCGCATCTGGGGATACCCCTAGTCGCGCCGCCCTCCCCTGTCACCGCGCCTCCCTCCAGCGCCTCCCCCGCCTCTTCCTCCTCCTCCCTTCTCTTCATTCCCCCTCTGAAACCCGAAAACCCCCTACCCTTCAGGAAATCGCACCGCCCAGCCCACCATGGCCCCACCGCCGGCCGACAACGCCTCCCCCTTGGCCTACGAACGCTAACAGCCCCCCCATTCGCTGTAAGTCCTTTTTATTTTTACTTCTTTTATTTTGTTTTAATTTATTTTAAATAGTTAGCTTAGTTTAATCAGTTTAACTTCAGATTTCAATTTATACGAAACAAGATTTTAAATTTCATTTTTTATTTTACTTGTTGTATGTAATAAAAATTTGATTTTTATTTATAAATTAGCAGTAATTCATTTTTAAAACAATATATAAAATATATGCAAGAAAGGTAAATTTTTTACAGAAAGAAATGATTTTTATTATGAAGATATAGAAGTAAAGTTTGAATTTTTATATAGAAGTAAAGTTTGAATTTTTATATAGAAGTGAAGATTTGGTTTTTATTCGTGTAAAGATAGGATTTTTGTAGTATAAACACCATTATAAAAATAGAGAAAGAATAAAAATATGTTTTTTATATTATAGAAAGACTAAAATTATGATTTTTGTATCATAGGAAGAATAAAAATATGGTTTTTATACTATATAGATAGTAAAAATTTGATCTTTATATATGTAGCGAAATAAAAACCTGATTTTTATTATATATGTGTTGAGATAAAAATGTGATTTTTATAGTGTCGAAATAAAAATTCAATCTTCATATATGAAGTAAAAATATAAATATATAATTTTTAAATAGAAAGAAACGGTGTAAAAATAGAATTTTTATCTATATAGTAGCGGCATAAAAATAGAATTTTTATATACATAGCAACAATATAAAAATGTGATTTTCTAATATGTGTAGTGACTACGGACGACGAAAGTAACAAAAGGCGAGCGGCGAAGATTTCCTACATATGAAGAGTCGTGGCGTTTGGTTTAACTAGTTGGTGAGAACTCCTCACTTTAATTTATTTCTTGTTTGAAATATATAATAGGATGGAGACGGTGTTTAGTAGCACCCGACACCCGTCGTCCATAGACCATGGATGACTTGTTTGTTTGTTTTCTATGTTGTGAAATTCAAATTGTATGATGTGTAATGAAATAAAATATTTTATAGTGGAAAATATTTTATAGTTAAAAATATGATTTTTAACGTGTATATAAAATAAATCTTTATAAACAAATCGGAGATTTGTTTATATACACCGATTTGACTGATATTGATTGGGACGATAAATTTTACACATTGCCCAACTACACAAATAAAATCTGTGTTTGATTGTTTGAAACCCCACACGAGTGTTAAGACGAAATTGGACATACACTAATCCCAATAATTAGCTGTATGTCAATCGATTGATTGACAGGCTGTTATAAGCATTGAATATTTATATTTGATGCTTATACAGTGTAGAATGCACTCTGGATGATGGTTAATAATTTATCGTTGCTATTATATACATGTGTTGTAGGGAATCCATATAATTAATGTTATATGGTAATTGATTGGGCCTCATTCCAATTTGGAAAATATAAAGAAAAATCATTTGTTGAAATATGAAGAAAATTCAGCTGTTGAATTGTAAAGAAAATTCATTTGTTGAATTGTAAAGAAAATTCATTTGTTGAATTGTAAAGAAAATTCAATTGTTGAGTTGTAAAGAAAATTCATGTGTTGAACTGAAAAAATATATATATATTCATGTGTTGAATAGAAAATAAATTCATGTGTTGAATAGAGAATAAATATTCATGTGTTGAATAAAAACCGTGTTGATTAGATTGACGCCATTTTAACGCGAACGATATTTTATTCATTTTTATAATGATTATAGAAAAGGAATTGATTTCAAAATACAACGTTTTGAAAATATTATCATTTGTATATCGATGATGTGGAATATTCAATTTTGGTTTGAAATTGAATATGAAGTTGAAATCCTTTTGAAAACGAATTTAAAACGATTTATAAAATACGTTTTAAAAAGGAAATCGATGATATATATATATATATATATATATATATATATAATGGCCTGAATAGAACACGCCACGCCGCGATAGTTCGTGAATTTCGACCATTGACTTTGAATATATATTACGGGAGATTCGACCGTCGGATTCTCCTAAAACCGGAACCATTGGGTTCGTATCGAAAAGAGCTTTCCAAAGAATATTAGAGATTTGAAATCTAATGGTTGGATTTGGAATTATGTCCAAATCAAATTTGGAAAAGGTCGCTGTAAGTGCAGTTTAATGGCCGTTGATGGAAATCGACTGTACGAGCCTTGATAAAATTATTAAAAATATTAATAATTTGTGTAAAATCATAAGAAATGATTTGTGAAGAATTGGGACAAAAACTCATATTTGAAAAGATAGAAATAGATTTTTATCGAAATGAACTAGTTTTGAACTAGAATTAAATTTATTTTTGAAATAAATAAATTGAATTTGAAAATGGTTTTAAAAGTGGTCAGAATTTCCAATAATCGAATTGGAATGGATTTGAATCGAAATTGTCTTTGGAATATTTCGGTGTTGGTTTTCGTGATGATACAGACATTGTTATGGGAATTTGATAGATATATTTAGATCGTTATTTCCAATACGATATTTGTTGGTCGCAGAATTTGATATTGAATATAAGCCGATATATTTTGTATTCAGAGCCTTGTATATAATATCAAATGTGATTTGGGTTTGTCATGAATGGTGTCTTCATTAACACTATTCTTAAGCCTAGTTGAGAAAAAGATTAAATCTTTTTGTTTAGATTTAATGAAGTGTACCAATTAAATAATATTTAATTGGAAAAGAATTGGTATTGATTTTTAGATTTATCGTGAACAGTGTTTAAAATAACACTTGGTCTTTAACCCGATAATTAATGGAATGTGATTTTGGGTTGTCGTGAACGGTATCTACAATAATACTGTTCTTAGACCAAAAGGAGTTAAGAAAATCAGAAACTAACTGGAGATTAGTTAAGTTAAATGGTTTCTTGGGTATTGATCTGATGTTGGTTTCGGCCTTCGGGGTTAATACTTAGGGAATTGCTCACTTGCCATTTAACGGTTAAAAGCGGATAGAATGGAAGGTGATTTTGGGTTTATCGTGAACCGTGTTTTAAATGACATTGATTCTTTAACCCAGTTAAAGATTAAAACGAAGTGAAGTTTTAATGAATCTTTAATTAGATTGAAAAGATCGAGAATGGAGTATCACCAGTTTTGCTTCAGGCGATAGTTAAATCTTTAATTAGATTTGAACGTGAAATGGTAATTGAATTTACCAATAACACCGTGGTGTTAGACATGAAGTATTACCAGTTTTACTTCATGGGATGAATAGGTTGGGGTTAGGAAATTAAAAAAAATGATTACTTCGGTAAGGTTCGTTAATCCTGGCTAGTTTTGGATAAACCATAATTTGATTTGAAATGATATTCAAAAGAAGATTAAAGAATAAATTTAAGGAATTTATCTTTGATAAAATTAATGGGAACCTATCCCTAAGAATGTGAAATTTAGCAACTAACTGAAGATTAGTTAAGATGAATGGTTTCCTGGGTATTGATCTGATGTTGGTTTCGGCCTTCGGGGTTAATATTTGGAGAATTGTTCCCTTACTGATTTACGGTTAGTGACTGATGAATTGGAATAAGGAATATGTAGTGTTTGTGTAACACTTGTTTATTACATACGCGAGTTATTCAGAAAGACTGGGTTTATCCCATTCTGAATAACTGATTCGACGATGAGCCGAAGATGAAGATGGTGGTCGAAGGCCGGAGGTCTTCATGACGTTTGGATAATTACTGATGATCTTGGTTGGGCTGTACACCCAAGAGGAGGGAATCAGTTGGTGATCGTCCAGACGTACTTGGAGATCGATGGATATGCGAGGTACAAGGTGCCTCCGGTGTCGTTCAGACCCAAAACGGACTTGTAAATGGACTGTGTGTCTGACATTGGATACCATTCTGTTTGATTGATGGATATCGGTTGCATGGAGTGGTTTGCTTGTGTGTCATGCTAAGATGCAAATGATCAAGGCTCCTGTTGAAAAGGAGAGTCTTGTGGTTGATGATCAAAGCACGGCCTGTGTGGCATAGCTTTGTGTAGCGTTGATTCGCGAGCCTCACACCCCGATTGTGAACCAGAAACGGGAGAAGGATCTCATGGAGGACATGCGTTTCTTTCTAGCTAGAAGTGGTGTCAGTGGTTTTACACGCCCTGACGAGTTTGACTTATGTGGTTGTTGCTGTTTCGAGGTGCCTCGGATATATTGGTGACTATGTGAAGTCGATGGAGTCATTTGTTGGCTCATTTACGCCCCCAAAGGGCAGGGAAACGCAGTGTTTAGGCATAATAATCCACATCGGTGGACCGGCCCTGACGATCCAAGGGTTGATGCGTTCTGATCTTGAGACACGAGCTAGAGCGTCTCGAATCGGTAAGGACTATCTTTTGCCTTGGTTCACAGATGGAAATCCAACTTCCAATACGTGACAATTGTGGTTTTGATTGTATACGTATATATGGCGACATAGTGCTATGGGACATTCATGCCGCCTATGATTGATATTTATGATTGTATATAAAATCAGAAACTAATTGGAAACGAGCTAAGATGGGTGTTTCCTAGGTATTGGTCTGATGTTGGTTTCGGCCTTCGGGGTTAATACTTAGGGAATCGTTCTCTTACTAATTTACGGTTGGAGTCTGATTAAGAATCAAAAGATGAAATTTAGCATATCAAGCATTCTTTGGCTATTATAAGATAAAAACCCTATCCTCCGACTTGCGTTGCATTGTGTGATGGGACCTGGGTCTTATAATAGCTTCATTTTTCTTTATTTAGCATTGCACTATTTTTTTATGCACTGGTATTCTTGGGAGGAAACCCGTTCCGTGTTATACGGCGTGGTCCCTTGATTTACCTAACTTAAAAATAAAGATAAATAACTGGTTTAGTTCTCACACCAGTCACATGACTGACTTGGGGTTTATTGTTTTAACCTAAACTCTGGGTGCCCTTATTTTGACACAGGCAGCTAGTAGTTTTGGTTTTGCAGATTTATATTTACAGGATCCTGATTTACAGCTGGAGCGATACTCGAAAAGCTCTGTATCCGTGTATTAATTCTAATTGTGGTTTGTATTATTTTCCGCTGTAATGTATTTAAATGTAATTTAAATCTCTGTTATTTTATGTGTAATATTTATTCATACTCTGTATATTCTTGTATTCTGATGGAATTGTTGTAATATACAACGAAATGTTCTTCTGTTTGTGTTCTGATTCTTCTTGTTCTCAAAGTAATTCGTTCTTTCTCTTCTCTTCGGAGACCGGGGAGGTTCGGGTCGCTTCATTTGTATCAGAGCTTTGGTTTACAAAGCTCAGAGAACAAGACACGATTAGAACCATACGAAGGAATTCATCAGAGATTGGATTAGTAATATCCAATAAGAATGACTCCCTAGAGATGGGATCAGTAGTATCCTTGAACGAGTGTGAAGAGTATATTTTTAAAGTGAAAACAATCCTTTTTTTGAAAATTTAAATCAATTATTAGTATTTGATTATTTATTTGAATTGATTTGGACAGTCCAGTATATAAAGACTTTGCATATACATTTGATCCACGGGTATTCGAAGTTTTAATGTACTGGATAGATATAGAATCACACTCTAGTCGCCCGGAGATGATTCTGATGATTACTCGAGTATCATCAGAATTTATATTCGAGTGACGAAAATGAGATTTCTACATATTTCCAATTGATTGGTGTGAGAACCAAAATTAGATAGGGCATATTGTTGTGATGTGGCATCAAAAATCTGATTTTAAACTATGTATTAAAACTATGAATTTGAAAAGCTAATCAACTAATTGATTGACGATAGTGTTGTTTGATTATTGTTTGATTCATAAATTTGAACCATATAGCCAATTTGAACTAAATAGTAAATTGTATTGAAAATTTATCGCATTTGCTTGCATATACATGTACTTACATTGAACAGGTCATTGCAAGGAGGCTAGAGCAGAAGAATAAAATTGTTTGCCGCACAAATAGGTACATGTTTACCATAATTTACTGTTTTGTTAGGGTGATGATGATTTTATGAGCCGATTGGCCTTTTCTTTTTCTTTTGGATTGAAGAAGGCCATGGGAGGCTATATGAAATATCCCGAAGTCCTCGATGCAGGGGAGGTTATGGCGAAATTTTTCGAAAATTTAGGGTGTTAGCCAAATTTTTGAAAAATTTGAAAAGTTCTTAGAAACTGAAAAGTTGAAGAACTTAAGCCGTAAGGAAAACAATGAAAGTTGAGTCGATTTTTAAAACAACTTTCGGCTTCGTTCTTTTTCAAGGACGAAAATTTTTAAGTGGGGAAGATTGTAATAACCCGAAAATCTAAGCCAATTTAAAAATTTTATTTTGGCAATTTTAGCAAATTTTGATTATTTAAAATGAAATATTTTAAATAATATTGACCAGAAATTTATTTTGAATAGAATTAGAACGTATATATTTATATACGTCGTCGTTAGAATATAAATATTTATTTTTATATATAAAAGGAATTGAAAATGGCGTGGTAGTTCGATAATTCGATTTCAAAGTTCAAATGAATGTACCGGGTGCAAAATAAACCGGATTTTAGTGAAACAAAAAATATTAGAATCTATTTGTGAATATCTTCCCAATGAATCCGAAAAATTGAAATTTCATAGCGGGGATAAAAAGTTATGGAAAATTTAGAATAGTCGCTATGAAATTTCGGCCCTTAAAAATGGAAATTTTGCAAATGACCTCGGTTTTCGACAAAAACACTTTTTTTTGGATCCGTGATGTCAAGTTATTGCTAGGTTTCAAAATTCATAATTTTTCGAATCAATATGTGAGTGTGGCAAAGGGAAACACGTTTGGCCAGTTTTAGTTGATTTCGATCGACTAAAAAATGGCTATTTTTCAAACGGTCTCAGAATTCGACGAAATTAGATTTTTTGGGACCGTATCGTCAATACGAAGCTAGAAAATATTTTTCGGGAATTTTTAGAGTTCATATGTGGCTCCGGAAATTGAAATGTACGTTCAAATTCAATATATAGAGTTATATTTTGATTTTGACGAAAACTGATCGGAATGGTCGAATCAACTTACGATACATATCCCATTGCGTTTGGAATGGGGGTATTTAGCTAGGAACGATAGTCGGTGGGTTCGATTTCGAAGTCGAAAATAAAAGTTGCTTTTTAGAAAATTTAATAATAAAATATATATATTTATATAAAGGCCCCCATGTTTCTTTCATTCGAGAAAAGAAACAAACAGAAAAAAGGGGAAGCCGCCGCATCTGGAGATCGACGAGACCACCCTAGTCGCGCCGCCCTCCCCTATCACCGTGCCACCCTCCAGCGCCTCCCTCGCCTCTTCCTCTTCCTCCCTTCTCTCCGTTCCCCTGCTGAATCATGAAAACCCCCCACCCTTCAGCAAATCACGCCGCCCAGCCCACCATGGCCCCACCACCAACCGACAACACCTCCCCCTTGGCCTGCGAACGCTAACAGCCCCCCCATTCGCTGTAAGTCCTTTTTATTTTTATTTTTACTTCTTTTGTTTTGTTTTAATTTATTTTAAATAGTTAGCTTAGTTTAATCAGTTTAAATTCTGATTTCAATTTATATGAACAAGATTTTAAATTTCATTTTTTATTTTATTTGTTGTATGTAATAAAAATTTGATTTTTATTTATAAATTAGCAGTAATTCATTTTTAAAACAATATATAATATATATGCAAGAAAGGTAAAAATTTTATAGAAAGAAATAATTTTATTATGAAGATATAGAAGTAAAGTTTGAATTTTTATATAGAAGTAAAGTTTGAATTTTTATATAGAAGTGAAGATTTGGTTTTTATCCGTGTAAAGATAGGATTTTTGTAGTATAAACACCGTTATAAAAAAAGAGAAAGAATAAAAATATGATTTTTATATTATAGAAAAACTAAAATTATGATTTTTATATCATAGGAAGAATAAAAATATGGTTTTATAATATATAGATAGTAAAAATTTTATTTTTATATATGTAGCGAAATAAAAATCTAATTTTTATTACATATGCGTTGAGATAAAAATGTGATTTTTATAGTGTCGAAATAAAAATTCGATCTTTATATATGAAGTAGAAATATAAAAATATAATTTTTATATAGAAAGATACGGTGTAAAAATAGAATTTTTATCTATATAGTAGCGGTATAAAAATAGAATTTTTATATGCATAGCAACAAAATAAAAAAGTGATTTTTTTATATATGTAGTGACTACGGACGACGAAAGTAACAAAAGGCGAGCGACGAAAATTTCCTACATATAAAGAGTCATGGCATTTGGTTTAGCTAGTTGGTGAGAACTCCTCACTTTAATTTATTTCTAGTTTGAAATATATACTAAGATGCAGACGGTGTTTAGTAGCACCCGACACCCGTCGTCCACAGACCATGGATGGCTTGTTTGTTTGATTGCTATGTTGTGAAATTTAAATTGTGTGATGTGTAATGAAATAAAATATTTTATAGTGGAAAATATTTTATAGTTAAAAATATGATTTTTAACGTGTATATAAAATAAATATTTATAAACAAATCGGAGAATTGTTTATGTACACTGATTTGACTGATATTGATTGGGACGATAAATTTTACACATCGCCCAACTGCACAAATAAAATCTGTGTTTGATTGTTTAGAACCACACACGGGTGTTGGGATGAAATTGGACATACACTAATCCCAGTAATTAGTTGTATGTCGATCGTTTGATTGACAGGCTGTTATAAGCGTTGAATATTTATATTTGATGCTTATACAGTGTAGAATGCACTCTAGATGATGGTTGATAATTTATCGTTGCTATTATATACATGCGTTGTAGGGAATCCATATAATTAACATTATATGGTAATTGATTGGGCCTCATTCCAATTTGGAAAATATAAAGAAAATTCATTTGTTGAAATATAAAGAAAATTCATTTGTTGAATTTTAAAGAAAATTCATTTGTTGAGTTGTAAAGAAAATTCATTTGTTGAGTTGTAAAGAAAACTCATTTGTTGAGTTGTAAAGAAAATTAATTTGTTGAATAGTAAAGAAAATTCATGTGTTGAATTGAAAATGTATATATTCATGTGTTGAATAGAAAATAAATTCATGTGTTGAATAGAGAATAAATATTCATGTGTTGAATAAAAGCCGTGTTGATTAGATTGACGCCATTTTAACGTGAACGATATTTATATCGATTTTATTCATTTTTATAACGAATATAGAAAAGGAATTGATTTCAAAATACAACGTTTTGAAAATATTATCATTTGTATATCGATGATGTGGAATATTCAATTTTGATTTGAAATTGAATATGAAGTTGAAATCGTTTTGAAAATGAATTTAAAACGATTTATAAAATATGTTTTAAAAAGGAAATTGACGAAATATATAATATATTTTATATATATATAATGGCCGGAATAGAACGCGTCGCGCCGCAGCAGTTCGCGAATTTTGACCATTGACTTCGAATGGTTATTACGGGAGATCCGACCGTCGGATTCTCCTAAAACCAGAACCGTTGGGTTCGTATCGAAAAGAGCTTTCCAATGAATATTTGAAATCTAACAGTTAGATTTGGAATTATGTCCAAATCAAATTTGGTAAAGGTCGCTGTAAGTGCAGTTCGATGGCCGTTGATGGAAATCAACTATACGACCTTGATAAAATTATTAAAAATATCAGTAATTTGTGTAAAATCATAAGAAATGATTTGTGAAGAATTGGGATGAAAAAGTCCATATTTGAAAAGATAAAAATAGATTTTTATCGAAATGAACTAGTTTTGAACTAGAATTAAAATCAATTTATTTTTGAAATAAATAAATTGAATTTGAAAATGGTTTTAAAAGTAACCGGAATTTCCAATAATGGAATTGGAATTGATTTGAATCGAAATTGTCTTTGGAATATTTCGATGCTGGATTTCGTGATGATACAGACATTGTTATGGGAATTTGAAAGATGTATTTATATCGTTATTTCCAATACGATATTTGTTGGTCGTAGAATTTGATATTGAATATAAGCAAATATATTTTCTATTCAGAGCCTTGTATGTAATATAAAATGTGATTTGGGTTTGTCGTGAATGGTGTCTTCATTAACACTGTTCTTAAGCCCAGTTGAGAAAAAGATTAAATATTTTTATTTAGATTTAATGAATTGTACCAATTAAATAATATTTAATTGGAACTGAATTGGTATTGATTTTTAGGTTTATCGTGAACAGTGTTTTAAATAACACTTGTTCTTTAACCCGATAATTAATGGAATGTGATTTTGGGTTGTCGTGAACAGTATCTACAATAATATTGTTCTTAGACCCAACGGAGTTAAGAAAATCAGAAACTAACTGGAGATTAGTTAAGTTGAATGATTTCTTGGTTATCGATCTGATGTTGGTTTCGGCCTTCGGGGTTAATACTTAGGGAATTGCTCACTTGCTATTTTATGGTTAAAAGTGGATAGAATGGAAGTTGATTTTGGGTTTATCGTGAACTGTGTTTTAAATGACATTAATTCTTTAACCCAGTTGAAGATTAAAACTAAGTGGAGTTTTAATGAATCTTTAATTAGATTGAAAAGATCGAGAATGGAGTATCACCAATTTTGCCTCAGGCGATAGTTAAATCTTTAATTAGATTTGAGCGTGAAATGGTAATTGAATTTACCGATAACAATGTGGTGTTAGATATAAAGTATTACCAGTTTTACTTCATGGGATGAATAGGTTGGGGTTGGGAAATTAAAACAAATGATTACTTCGGTAAGGTTCGTTAATCCCGGCTAGTTTGGATAAACCATTTAGTTTGAATTGATATTCAAAAGAAGTTTAAAGAATAAATTTAAGGAATTTGTCTTTGATAAACTTAATGGGAATCTATCCCTAAGAATGTGAAATTTAGCAACTAACTGAAGATTAGTTAAGATGAATGGTTTCCTGGGTATTGATCTGATGTTGGTTTCGGCATTCGGGGTTAATATTTGGGGAACTGTTCCCTTACTGATTTACGGTTAGTGACTGATGAATTGGAATGAGGCGTATGTAGTGTTTGTGTAACACTTGTTTATTATATATGCGAGTTATTCAGAAAGACAGGGTTTATCCCATTCTGAATAACTGATTCGACGATGAGCCGAAGATGAAGACGGTGGTCAAAGACCGGAGGTCGTCACGTCGTTTGGATAATTACTGATGATCTTGATTGGGCTGTACACCCAAGAGGAGGGAATCAGTTGGTGATCATCCAGACGTACTTGGAGATCGATGGATATGCGAGGTACAAGGTGCCTCCGGTTTCGCTTAGACCCAGAACGGACTTGTAAATGGACTGCGTGTCTGACATTGGATATCATTTTGTGTGATTGATGGATATCGGTTGCATGGAGTGGTTTGCCTATGTGGCATGCTAAGATGCAAATGATCAAGGATCATGTTGAAAAGCAGAGTCTTGTGGTTGATGATTAAAGCACGGCCTGTGTGATATAGCTTTGTGTAGCGTTGATTCATGAGCCTCACACCCCGGTTGTGTACCAGAAATGGGAGAAGGACCTCAGGGAGGATATGCGTTTCTTTCTAGCTAGAAGTGGCGTCAATGGTTATACACGCTCTGATGAGTTTGACTTATGTGGTTGTTGCTGTTGCGAGGCGCCTCAGATATATCGGTGACTATGTGAAGCCGATGGAGTCATTTGTTGGCTCATTTACGCCCCAAAGGGCGGGGAAACGCAGTGTTCAGGCATAATAATCCACATTGGTGGACAGGCCCTAACGACCCAAGGGTTGATGCATTCTGATCGTGAGACACGGGCAAGAGCGTCTCGAATCGGTAAGGACTATCTTTTGCCTTGGTTCACAGATGGAAATCCAACTTCCAATACGTGACAATTGTGGTTTTGATTGTATACCTATATACGGCGACATAGTGGTATTGGACATTCATGCCGCCTATGACTGATATTTATGATAGTATATAAAATCAGAAACTAACTGGAAACGAGCTAAAAAGGGTGGTTTCCTGGGTATTGGTCTGATGTTGGTTTCGGCCTTCGGGGTTAATACTTAGGGAATCGTTTTCTTACTAATTTACGGTTGGAGCCTGATTAAGAATCAAAAGACGAAATTTAGCGTATCAAGCATTCTTTGGCTATTATAAGGTAAAAACCCTATCCTCCGGCTTGCGTTGCATTGTGTGATGGGACCTGGGTCTTATAATAGCTTCATTTTTCTTTATTTAGCATTGCGATGTTTGTTTTATGCACTGGTATTCTTGGGAGGAAACCTGTTCCGTGTTATATGGCGTGGTCCCTTGATTTACCTAACTTAAAAATAAAGATAAATAACTGTTTTAGTTCTTATACCAGTCACATGACTGACCTGGGGTTTATTGTTTTAACATAAACTCTGGGTGCCCTTATTTTGACATGGGCAGCTAGTATTTTTGGTTTTGCAGATTTATATTCACCGGATCCTGATTTACAGTTGGAACGATACTTGGAAAGCTCTGTATCCGTATATTACTTCTAGTTGTGTTTTGTATTATTTTCCGCTGCAATGTATTTAAATGTAATTTAAATCTCTGATATTTTTGCTGTGTAATATTTATTCATACTCTGTAAGTTCTTGTATTCTGATGGAATTGTTGTAATATATAATGAAATGTTCTTCTGTTTGTGTTCTGATTCGTCTTATTCTCAAAGTAATTCGTTCTTTCTCTTCTCTTCGGAGACCGGGGAAGTTCGGGTCGCTTCAAGGCGTATGATGTATTTTTATAGCACTTGATTATAAAATATGCGAATTGTTCGGAAAGACCGGGTTTAACCCATTCTGAATAATTACTATGACAACCAAGAGTTGAAGATGAAGATGGTGGTTGAAGACCGCAGATCTTCACATCGGTTGGATGATTACTGATGTCTTGATTGGGCCGTACACCCAAGACAAGGTAATAAGTGGTGATCGTCCAAACGTACTTGGAGATCAATGGATATGCGAGGACCTCTCTCCTGTGTTGGACATATTGGAGAGGAATAAGGTGCCCTCGGTTTCGTTCAGACCCAGAACGGACTTGTAAGTGGATGGTATGTCTAACGTTGTATTCCATTATGCTATATTCGTTGATCTCTGCTAAATCTATAGCTATTTGGTGGTGGATAATTTATTCTCTTGCTTTACACCGTTCTCTAAGACATACGAGCTTAGAGGTTATATATTGGCAGAAATCAATGGTATGGTAAGGAATGACAATGTGACATGCTAAGATGCAAATGATCAAGGCTTTTGTTGAAAAATATAGCCTTGTGGGTGATGATTAAAGCACAGTTTATTTAGGCATAGCTTTGTGTATAAAATTACTTCGCGAGCTTCACATCTCGGTATAAACCAGAAACGGGATGAGGACTTCAGGGAAATGGACATATATTAGTTCCTAGCTAGGAGTAACGTCATGGTATGGAGCCCAGACTGTTTACTCGTATGGATGTTGCTTATTACTTGATGGATAGAGAGAGGCGCCTTAGATATATCGGTCACTACAGGATCGATGGATGTTCTGGTCGATATACTAACCAGATTATTTTATGCCCTATAGGGTAGGCTAACATATAGTTTATGGTATTGCCAATCATCGATGGATGACCGGCCATGTCGCTAACCACAGGTGCAGTCGTGGCTGTATCCTGAGACTCGGGCTGGAGAGTCTCGAATCGGTAAGGACGATCGCTTGCCCTGGTTCATAGATGGAAACCCAATTTCCAATACGCGATATTCAGTTTTAGTTGTAAATTTATATATATATATATATATAGTGACGTAATATAATGGTACCTACGCTGCCTATGATTGATACATTTATATTTGAAGTTGATTTCTTCACTTATAATAATAATAAAAGGCAAAATTTCGCGTATCAAGCATATTTAGCTATTTTAAGGGAAAACTCTATCCTCGACTGCATTCATTGTGTGATAGGACCTGGGTCTTATAACAGCTTCATTTTTCCAAAAAGCATTACGTTGTTTTATTTTAAACTAAGATTCATGTGGAGTAAACCCATTCTGTGTTATATGGCATGGTCCCGTGATTTACCAAACTTTAAAATCAAGCTAATAACTGTTTTAGTTCTCACACCATTCCAATGACTGACTCAGAGTTTATTGTTTTAACGTAAACTCTGGGTGCCCCTATTTTCCACACGGGCAGCTAGTAGTTTTGGTTTTGTAGATATTATATTTACAGGATCTTGGATTTACAGCTACAACTACATTCAGAAAGCTCTGTATTCGTGTATTTCTTTCAGTTGTGCTAGTGATGTATTTTCCCCTACGCATTGTATTATATTTTCCGCTACTTTATAATTTATTAAATCTTTGATATTATATTTCCAATGTGTAATATTTATTCATACCCTGGAATATTCTTGTACTCTGATGTAATTGTTGTAATAAGCAATGAAATGTTCTTCTATTTGTGTTATGATTTGTCATGTTCTCAATTCAATCCGTACTTTCGTTTACGGGGAAGTTTGGGTCGTTTCAAATGGCGTGGTAGTTTGAAAATTCGATTTCTAATTTTAAATGAATGTACATAATTCAAAATAAATTGGATTTCAGTAAAATCGGAAATATTAGAATCTGTTTAACTATATCTTTCTAACGAATATGAAAATCCCAGATTTCATAATGGAAATAAAAAGTTATGTCCATTTTAAAATTTAAAATATTCGCTATGGAATTTGATTATATTTTTAATTAAATAAAGCCCTTAAAAATAGCCATTTTGCTAATGACCTCCGTTTTTGACGAAACCACTTTTGTTGGATCCAGAATGTCAAATTTTTGTTAGATTCAAATTTTCAAATTTTTTGAAATTAATATGTGAGCGTGGCAAAAGAAAACGTGTTTTGTCAATTTCAATTGAATTGGATCGACCAGAAAATGACCATTTTTCAAACGTTCTCCAAATTTGATGAAATTTGTTTTGTTCGGACCATATCGTCAAAACAAACCTAGAAATAAATTTTCTGGACTTTTTGGAATCCGTATGTGGCCCTTGTAAATTAAAATGTATGTTTGAATTTAATATATATTGATTTATATGATAATTTTGATGAAAACCTATCAAAACAGCTGAATTGGCTTACGATACATATCCCATTGTGTTTGGAATGAGGGTATTTAGTTAGGGACAATAGTCATTGGGTTTGATTCGGAGTACGTGGCATTAAACAAGAATTATCGGAATTAAAAGAAAATTAAATAAATATATATACTAGCATATATACCCCCAAATACGTAAACCTTAATTCGTATTCTTCAGCCATCGTGAAAATTGATGGTCCATGAAGCTCGAAATTTCTCACATACAAATCGAATTAGACCCCAGCTCTTCAGCAAATATTGTAGAGAATCCCTAGCTCCTTGATCCTGTACAGATATGATCGTTTTTCGCGTTGAGATTTGGAAGATAACAGGCCTTAAAGGTGTCGTCGTTCGGCGAATTTCTAGGGGGATGGAGTCCATCGCGGTCGATGAGGTCACTGGAAGGGGAAGGCGCCACCAAGGCACGTCGACTGGCATGGGTTGATCATTGGCAGGCGAAGCATGGAGCCAACGACGGCGTGACCTAGTTTCGATCAAATGGGTTCGTGTGTTTGTCCTTTTCCTAGGGTGACTCATGAAGAAGACAAGGGGGCAGTGTAATTTTTTAAACCCTGTAATTAATTAAATTAGCAAACAAAAATCTGATTTTCATTATATTTAAAATTGATTTAAAAATCTGAAAATAATATATATATATATATATATAAGATAAATTTATTGCATTGTTTAAAATATATAAGTAGCATTGTTTTAAAATATATATAGCATGGGTCTTTAAAATATAAATAGTGTTGTTTTAAAAATATAAATATCATTGTTTTAAAAATAGAATTTTTACATATATATTATTGTTTTAAAATAGAATTCTTACATAAATAACATTGTGATAAAAATGCGATTCTTATTATAAAATAGTTTTTAATTAAAAATATGGTTTTTAATATATATATATAAGCATTGATTTAAAAAAAAATAGCATGATTTTTTAAAAGAAATAACGCCGTATAAAAATGTGATTTTTAATACAAACTGCGTGAAACAGATTGCGTTGGAAACACGGGGAAGAACAATACGCGAAGAAGCAAACTGAAATAGAACGATACCAGAATCATCAGTTGAAGTCTGACGGAGTGTAAAACAAAGGTGAGAACTTTTCTCACTCAAATTACTTTACAGTTAAATATATACTAGGATGCAGACGGGGCTTAGTAGCCCCCGGCACTATTTATTTTGCCTATCATGATTGTTTGTTTGGACTGTATTGTGTGTTGTTTATGTTGTTGAAATGTCTACGTAGTAAAAAATAATGTTAACATTAATATGGTAGTTGAAATCAAATTATGAATATCCATTTATAATTTAAACAGTGAAAATTGGTTAAATAGAAAATAATTCAAACCGAATTAGAATTAATTAAATTTATTAACCAATAATTTATTTAAATAAACTGTTGTTTTTTGAAAACCCCACACGAGTCTGGAGATGACAATTTATTCACATCTCCCCTGAATTTAATTATATGTCAATTGATTGATCGACAGAATGTGATAAGCACTATCTAATTATTTAATGCTTATACAGTAATGAATTGCACTTTGGATGTGAACTGATTATTTAATAGATGATATCACCATTGTTGTATACATGCGATGTATGAAATCCATATAACTAAAATTATATGTTAATTTATTGAGTCGCATTCCGATGCAAAAATAAAGAATATTTTTAAATAAAGAATATTTTTAAATAACGAATATTTTAAAATAATATCCAATGATGAATAAAATTATGATTTTGATGTCCGATTTTGGATGGACACAAAAATATAAAAATATGAATCCGAGTTAAGTGTGGAAACACCATTTTAAGCTGAATGGGTTTATCGATCGATTTCATTCATTTTATAGTGAATACCGAAAGGAAGTGATTTCAAACTCTAATATTTTGAAAATATTATCATATTAATATGACAAATATATAGAATATTCAATTTTGATTCAAAGTTGAAAATGAAGTTAAAATCAATTTAAAAATAAATTTATAAGCGATTTATAAAATACGTTTTAAATGGAAATCGATGAAATATATATAATATATATGTGTATATATATATTATACATATTTAATGGTCTGAATAGAACGCGCTGCGCAGCGACCATTCGCGAATTTCGATCATTAACTTCAAATTGATGTAACGGGAGATCCGACCATCGGAATCTCCTAAAAATGGAACTGTTGGATTCATATCGAAAAGAGCTTTCCAATGAATATAAGAGATTTGAAATCCAATGTCAGATTTTAAAATACGTCCAAATCAACTTTGGGAAAGGTCGTCGTATATGCAGTTCGGTGGCCGTTATTGGAAACCGACTGTGAGGGCCTTAATAGAATTATTAAAAAGTTGGAAAAATTATGTAAAATCAAAATAAATGATTTGGAAAGTTTTCGGATGAAAAATTCCATGTTTAAAGAGATTAAAATATATTTTAATGGAAATGAACTAGTTATTAACTAGAATAATAATCCAATGTTTTTTTAAAAAATAAACTGGATTTCTAAATGGTTTAAACATAACCAGAATTTTCCAAAGTATGAATTGGAATGGAAATAATCTTCGGGATATTTCGATATTGGATTCCGTGATTATACAGATATTTTTGAGGAATTTGGAAGATATAAATTACGTTATTCCCAATACGATATTTGTTGATTTCAGAATTTGATGTAATATAAGCCGATATAATTTCTATTCAGAGCCTTTTATTTAATGTCAAATTGGATTTTGGGTTTTTCGTGAATGGTGTCTTCAATAACACTATTCTCAAACCCCGATGAGAAAAGAATAAATCATTAAATTAAGATTTAATAAAGTTTTCCAGTTAATTAATATTTAATTGGAATTTAATAAAATAAATTGGATTTTGGGTTTGTCGTGAATAGTGTCTCAATTAACACTATTCTTAAACTCAATTTAGAAAAGATTAAATCTTTTAATTAAGATTAATAAAGTCTAGCAATTAATTAATATTTAATTAGAATTGAACTGAAATTGGATTTTTGGGTTTATCGTGAACAATGTTTTAAATAACATTTGTTCTTTAACCCATTAACAGTGAAAATATAATTTGGAATTTGTAAATCTTTTATTAAGATTTAAACGGAAATTTCCCGAAGTAAAGTTTTCCAATTTAATATATTAAATTGGTATTGAAAGGAATTCGATTCTGTAATAATCGAGATGAGCTTATGTGAATGAAGACCATTACTATATATGGAATTTAAAGGACTTTACCGCTGTTCCATTTATATTATTAGTCTGACACGGGAATTTATATCGATTATGTACTGTTATGATTTCCGCGTAAATTCCATTTTGATGGAAGTTGATTTGGGTTTATTGTGAACTGTGTTTTAAGTGACATTAGTTCTTTAGCCCAGTTAAAAATAAGATTAATTTCTTAAATTTGAATAATCATTAAGTAATGATTTTTGAGATTAAAACTGAATTAGAGTTTTAATGAATCTTTAATTAGATTGGAATGAGAATGGGATAATTAAATTTATCGAATTCTTGAAATGATCGAGAATGGAGTACCACTAGTTTTACTCCAGGCGATAGTTAAATCTTTAATTAGATTTGAATGGGAAATGGTAATTAAATTTACTAGTAGCACAGTAGGTGTTAGATATGGAGTACTACCAGTTTTTCTCCATGGGATGAAGAGGTTGGGATTGGCATTAATAAATAAATGATTACTTCGGTAAGGTTAGCTAATCTTGACTAGTTGATAAACCTTAATATGGTTTAGAATTGTGAAAGATAAAATAAATTCTTTTGAAATGAGATCCAAAGGAAGATTAAAGAATAAATTTAAAAGAATTTATCTTTGATAAAATTAATGGGAATCTTTCTTTAATAATGTGAATATTTTATTAAAAAATATTTGGAATTGGAATGAGGTGTATGATGTGTATTTATAGCACTTGATTATAAAATACGCGAGTTATTCAGAAAGACCGGGTTTAACCCATTCTGAATAATGAATACGACGATTAAAAGTCGACGATGAAGATAGTGGTTGAAGACGGTAGTTCTTCACATCGTTTGGATGATTACTGATGTCTTGATTGGGTTGTACACCCAAGACAAGGTAATAAGTGGTGATCGTTCAGACATACTTTGAGATTAACGGATATGCGTGGACCTCTCTCCTGTATTGGACATACGGGACGAGGAGTAAGGTGCCTCCGGTTTCATTCAGACCCAGAACGGACTTGTAAATGGATGTGTGTTTGACCTTGGATTTCATTCTGTGTTAATTGATTTCTATTAAATGTATATTTGTTTGGAGGCGGAGAATTTATTCTCTTGCTTAACACCCTTCTCTGAGACATACGAACTTTGAGTTTATATATTGATAGACATCAGTTGTATTGCGTGAATTGTCATTGTGGCATGCCAAGATGCAAATGATCAAGGCTTTTGTTGAAAATATAGTCTTGTGGATGATGATTAAAGCACAGCTTTAATTAGCATAACTTTGTGTATAGCATTACTTCGCGAACCTCACACCTCGGTATGAACTAGAAAAAGGAGAGGACAGCAAGGAGGGCATGCATTTCTTTCTAGCTAGGAATGGTGTTATGGTATGGAGCCCAGACATTTTTATTTATGTAGATGATGGAAAACGAGGTACCTCGGATATTGAGTCCCTAGTGGCTCATATTTTTATACCCACAGGGCAGGGAAACGTATTGTTCAGGAATTACTAATCCACTAAATTATGTGTGCATCGGCCCTGCATGGTCCAAGGCGCACTCGAGCTCTGAGCTTGAGACATGGACTAGATTGTCTCGAATTCGGTAAGGACGATCCCTTGCCTTGGTTCATGATGGGAATCCAACTTCTAATACGACATTGTGAGGCTTTGAGTGTAAAACTAGTATGGCGACAGATATATGGTACCCATGTCATCTACGATTGATATATTGTGATTGAAATTGTTTTTGAAACACTATGCACTTATAATAGTATCGAAATAATTTTGTTTTTTATGTATCAAGCATATTTGGCTATTATAAGGGAAAACTCTATCCTCCGGCGTTGCATTGTGTGATGGGACCTGAGTTTCACAATAGCTTCATTTTCCAAAAAGCATTGCGTTGTTTTATTTTAAACTAAGATCCATGAGGAGTAAACCCGTTCCATGTTATATGGCGTGGTCCCATGATTTCACAACCATTAAAGTAAAAAGTTAATAACTGTTTTAGTTCTCACATCAGTCCCATGACTGACCTGGAGTTTATTGTTTTAACCTAAACTTTGGGTGCCCATATTTTCCACACCGGCAGCTAGTAGTTTCGGTTTTCGCAGATATTCCTTTTCACAGGATCACGGATTATAGCTGGAGCTATATTCGGAAAGCTTTGTATCCATATATCTCTTTAAGTTGTGTCAGTTGTTATTTTCCTCTACGCATTGTATTCTATTTTCTGCTGCTTTGTAATTTATTAAATCTCTGATATTGTATTTCCAATGTGTAATAATTATCCATACTTTGGAATATTCTTGTACTCTGATGAAGATTATTGTAATAACAACGAAATGTTCTATTGTTTGTGTTCTGATGAGTATTGTTCTCAACTCAATCCGGACTTTCTCGAAAGGGGAGATTTGGCTCGTTTCATTTTGGTATTAGAGCTTTGGTTTACAAAGCTCGAGAACAAGACACATTAGAACCAAATGAAAGAATTCATCAAGGATTGGATTAGTAATATCCAATGAGAATGACTCGTTAGAGATGGGATCAATACTATCCTAGAATGAGTTTCAAAGAGTGTTGTTTTTAAAATAAAAATGAAAACAATTTTTTTTTTTGAAAATATAAACCTTATTATACAAATGTGAGTATTTTATTTTAAATTGATTTGGACAATCGAGTATATACAGATTTTGCATATACGCCTAGTTAGCGTATATACGAAGCCTCAAATATACTGGGTAGATATAGAATCACACTCTACTCGCCCGGAGATGATTTGATGATTGGTCGACCATTATCAGTATATATTTTTGAGTTTCGAAAGTGGGATTTCTATATATTTCCAATTGAATGGTGTGAGAACCAAAACATAGTTAGAATTTATTGTTGTGATTTGGCACTAAAAGTATGATTTTTGACTATGTATTAAAATTATATATGTTTGAAAAGCTAATCAAGTAATTGATTGTGGTTATGTTATTTGATTATTTGTTTAACTAATAAAAATATTGGAATGATAATTAATTTAACCAATATGAGAATAAATGATAAATTTAGCCAAATTGAATCAAACATTGAACTGAACTGAAAATTTATTGGAATTGCATATATGTACATGTATATATAATGAACAGGTCATAGCATGGAAGCTAAGAAGAGGAATAAAATTGTATGTCCGACAAATAGGTACCTATTTACAGCATTTATTGGGGTTTGATGATTTTATGAGCCAATTGGCTAGCCGCTTGGCCTTTCCTTTTTCTTTTTGATTAGTCAGGGCCCTATGAGGCAAGTTTCAGTTTTAAATATCAGCCCGTACAAAGGAGATTATGGCAAAAAATTTCAAAATGTAGGGTGTTAGCCAAATTTTTGAGAAATTAGAAAATTCTTAGAAACTGAAAAATTGAAGAATGAAAGCTAGAATGAAATTTGAGTTGGTTAGTTAAACAACTTTCAGCTTCGTTCCTTTTCTAGGACGATAAGATTTTAATTGGGGTAGATTGTAACAACCCGGAATTTCTAAACCAATTTAAAAAATTTATTTTAGAAATTTTAATGGATTTTGAATATTTAAAATGATTTATTTTAAATAATAACAACTAAAAATTTGTATAAACATAGTTAGAACGAATAAATTTAATTTAATTATAAAAGAAGTTTTAAATGGCGCGGTAGTTTGAAAATTCGATTTCTAACCTTACAAGAATGTGTAGAATTCAAAATAAATCGCATTTCAGTAAAACTAGAAATATTAGAATTTGTTTAACTATATATTTCTAACGAATGTGAAAAATCCAGATTTCATAATGGGAATAGAAAGTTATGTCCAGTTTAAAATTTAAAATAGTCACTATGGAATTTAATTATATTTTTAATTAAATAAAGCCCTTAAAAATAGCCATTTGCCAAGCGACCTCCTTTTTCGACGAAACCAGTTTTGTTCGATCCAGAATGTTAAATTATTGCTATATTCCAATTTTCATAATTTTAGGAATTAATATGTGAGTGTGGCAAAAGAAAATGTTTTTTGTCAATTTCGTTTGAATTGGATCGACCAGAAAATGGCCATTTTCCAAATGGTCTCCAAATTCGAAGAAATTAGTTTTGTTAGGACCATATCGACAAAACAAAGTTAGAAATAGATTTGGTGGAATTTTTGGGTCAGTATGTGTCCCCAGTAAATTAAGATGTACGTTTGAATTTAATATATATTGATTTATATGATAATTTTAATGCAAACCTATCGAAATAGCCAAATTGGCTTACGATACATATCCCATTGTGTTCGGAATGGGGGTATTTAGTTAGGGACCGCAGTCGTTGGGTTCAGTTTGGAGTACATGGCATTAAACAAGAATTATCAGAATTAAAAGAAAATTAAATAAATATATATATACTAGTATATATACCCCCAAATACGTAAACCCTACTTCGTATTCTTCAGCCGTCGTAAAAATCGATGGTCCACGAATCGAAATTTCTTGCCTTAAATTATCCACATACAAATCGAATTAGACCCTAGTTCTTCAGCAAATATTATAGAGAATCCCTAGCTCCTTGATCCTGTACAGACATGATCGTTTTTCGCATTGAGATTTGGAAGATAACAAGCCTTAAAGGCGCCTCGTTCGTCGGAATTCTAGGGGGATGGAGTCCATCATGGTCGACGAGGTTACTGGAAGGGGGAGGCGCCACCAAGGCACGTCGACTGGCATGGGTTGATCGTTGGCAGGCGGCATGGAGCCAACAACGATGTGACCTTAATATGGTTTAGAATTGTGAAAGATAAAATAAAATCTTTTGAAATGAGATCCAAATGAAGATTAAAGAATAAATTTAAAAGAATTTATCTTTGATAAAATTAATGGGAATCTTTCCCTAATAATGCGAATATTTTATTAAAAAATATTTTGAATTGGAATGAGGCATATGATGTGTATTTATAGCACTTGATTATAAAATACGCGAGTTATTCAGATCGACCGGGTTTAACCCATTCTGAATAATGAATACGACGATTAAAAGTCAACGATGAAGATAGGGGTTGAAGACCGGAGTTCTTCACATCGTTTGGATGATTATTGATGTCTTGATTGGGTTGCACACCCAAGAAGGTAATAAATGGTGATCGTTTAGACGTACTTGGAGGTCGACGGATATGCGAGGACCTCTCTCCTGTATTGGACATATGGGACAAGGAATAAGGTACCTTCAGTTTTGTTTAGACCCAGAACGGACTTGTAAATGGATGTGTGTCTGACGTTGGATTTCATTTTGTGCTAATTGATTTCTATTAAATTTGTATGTTTGGTGGCAGAGAATTTATTCTCTTGCTTAACACCTTTCTCTGAGACGTATGAGCTTAGAAGTTATATATTGATAGACATCAATTGTATAGTGTGAATTGTCAATGTGGCATGCCATGATGCAAATGCTCAAGGCTTTTGTTGAAAAGAAGAGTCTTGTGGATGATGATCAAAGTACAACTTTAATTAGCATAGCTTTGTGTATATCGTTACTTCGCGAACCTCACACCCTGGTATGAACCCGAATCGGGAGAGGACAGTAGGGAGGGCATGCGTTTCTTTGTAGCTAGGAGTGGTGTCATGTTGTGGAGCCCAGACATTTTTACTTATGTGGATGATGGAAAGAGAGATACCTCAGATATTGAGTCCCTAGTGGCTCAGATTTTTATGCCCTATTGGGTAGAGGAACGTATTGTTCAGGAATTACTAATCCACTAAAGTGTAGACCGGCCCTGCATGCTCCAAGGCGCACTCGAGCTCTGAGCCTGAGACATGGGCAAGATTGTCCCGAATTTGGTAAGGATGGTCCCTTTCCTTGGTTGATGATGGAAATCCAACTTCCAATACGACATTGTGCGGTTTTGAGTGTAAAAGTAGTATGGCAACATGATATATGGTACCCATGCCGTCTATGATTGATATACTATGATTGAAATTACTTTGAAATGCTATGCACTTATAATACTATCGAAATAATTTTGTTTTATACGTATCAAGCATATTTGGCAATTAAAAGGGAAAACTCTATCCTTCGGCTTGCGTTGCATTGTGTGATGAGACATTAGTTTTATAATAGCTTCATTTTCCAAAATGAATTGCGTTATTTTATTTTAAACTAAGATCCATGTGGAGTAAATTCATTCCGTGTTATACGGCGTAGTCTCATGATTTCCCAACCTTTAAAGTAGAAAGTTAATAACTGTTTTAATTCTCACACCAGTCGCATGACTGACCTAGAGTTTATTGTTTTAACCTAAACTCTGGGTGCCCATATTTTCCACATAAGCAGCTAGTAGTTTTGGTTTTTGCAGATATTCCTTTTCACAGTATCCTGGATTACAGCTAGAGCCATATTCAAAAAACTTTGTATCCGTACATCTCTTTCAGTTGTGTTAGTTGTTATTTTTCGCTATGCATTGTATTATATTTTCCGCTGCTTTGTAATTTATTAAATCTCTGATATTGTATTTCCAATGTGTAATAATTATTCATACTCCGGAATATTATTTTACTTTGATGAAGATTGTTGTAAAAGCAATGAAATGTTCTATTATTTTGTTCTGATGAGTGTTGTTCTCAACTCAGTCTGGGCTTTCTCGAAAGTGGAAGTTTGTGTCATTTCATGTCACTGCACGGTTTAAGCATAAAGCGGTCGATCATCTATACTAGGGTTGTCGACCATCCTTGTGTTGTTTTCCCCAGTGAAGGCTAGTTATAAAAGGTAATAATTTTGTCTGTTTTTCGTATTTTTCCCATAATTTTTTCATACTACTCCGTTGACAGAATTCCAAACATGAAAGTTGACCAGAATTTTGGGATGAAGGCAACGCTTAAATTTTCGTAGTCAAATTCCATCATCTGTAGAAATTCCTATTTTTGAGAATTTAATTAAGTAACTTTTTTATTTGTTGTCAAAATTTCGGGTTGTTACATTCTTCTCTCTTTAAAAGGAATTTCGTCTCGAAATTACGACACCTGCTTATTCTATCCTACACAACCAATTATGTACGTCTACTTTGCAACTATTAGCGCATGTGCATAGTGTACATAATGCATTTCAACAACAAAACATGTGTGCATAATGATTCTAAATTGTGACCTCCTACATATGTGCGCTATATTTTTAAAACATTTTTGAAAACATGATGCAAAACATTCTAAATATATTGACAATTCTATATGAGCGCAAATCTCAAAAATCCTTTTTTCATCCATAACCCTTTCACGATTGCGAATAAAAGTGTAAATCAACCAATTTTGCATCCAAATCCTACCATCCAAAACGTTAACGTAACAAGCCCTTCCGAGTTAATTTCTCCTAAATCGGGAAAATGGAAATCAAAGCGAAGAATCATAACATTCCATTTGCTTATAAATATTCTATTCCCTGTCCTACATTGGAAATTTCACCTTAGTTACCCAACATACTCCAAAAAAATTCATTTGTAGACCATAAAGAAGGCTTAAAGCAAGCTCTAAAATGTAAAACGAGTTAACTAGTAACTCACGCATATCGCTAATAAGTTACGAAAACAATGGTTTCAAGGCTAGAATAGCCTTTTGCTTGTTGCCATTAAGGTTTTTATCACATTATCGATCCCACTGCACCTCTAAAACGTGCACACAAATCATCCAAACATCTTCCATATGCTGTTCATGTGACCAGAAATCGAATTCACAAAAATAAATTTCATCTTTAAAATTTCTTATATGTATTTTGAAAATTTCTTTTCAATGCCGTTTTGAGATGACCCCAAACCCCGTACTGACGGCGGCAAGGGTAATCCGTGGAATATAACACAGAAACAGATAATAGCAGAATAGAAATAAATAAATACACCAGATAATGAACAATAGAATATACTGGATAAGAGTAATCATCAGAGTTACACAGTATACAGGATCCTACTTAGTACAAATACAGTTCAACTATACATATATGTCTACAGTGGAAACAAACAAAATACGTACAGTAGGAGCTGAACAGCATAAAAAGAGATAAATGATAGAATCCATCTTCAGCTCCAGCTATCCAGAAAGTACCAGCTAAACCTGAATACAAGGCTTCCCGTGTAGAAAAAGGGGCACCCGAGTTTGAAAGTGAAACAAACTACGAGTCAGTCATGGGACTGGTATGAGAAATCTACTCAACACATTTATAATGTGGCTAATCACATGACCACGCCACTTTCGTGGAATGGGTTTACTCCATTGGATTGCTAGTGCTTTAAAACAAGTCATTCTTTTAAACATCGCTATGCTTTTTTATAAAAATGAAGCCATTATAAGACTCAGTTCCCATCACACAATGCAACGCAAACCGGAGGATAGAGTTTTTACCTTATAACGGCCAAAATATGCTTGATACGAATAAAACAAAGGCATTTAATATTATTACTAGTGTTTATATGTTTTGAAACCAATTTCAAATCATAACTATCAATCATAGACGGCATTAATGCCCCATACCACTATGTCGCTATATATAGGTATACAATCAAAACCGCACGGTCACGTATTTGGAAATTGGATTTCCTTCATGAATCAAGGCAAAAGATAGTCCTTACCGAATTTGAGACAATCTAGCCCATGTCTCAGGCAAGTAGTCAGTCAAGCCTTTGGAGCGACAGGGCCGGTCCACCGATGTGGATTAAAATGCCTGAACAATACGTTTCCCCGCCCTTTGGGGCGTAAACGAGCCAACGAATGACTCCATCGGACCCGGATCGTCCGATCAAACCGAGGCGCCTCGCAATAGCAACAACCACACAGGTGAAAAGTATATAAATGTTAGGGCTAGTAGGTCACTGACACCACCCTAGCTAGAAAGAAACGATGCCCTCCCTGAGGTCCTTCTCCTGTTTCTGGTTCATACCGAGGTGTGAGGCTCGCGAATTCACATTATACACAAAGCTACGCCACACAGGCGGTGCTTTGATCATCACCACAAGACTTTGCTTTTCAACAGTAGCCTTGATCATTTGCCACTTAGGCATGCCACACTAGCAATTCATGCCATGCGACTGATGTACATCGATATACAACCTTTGAGCTCGTGCATTCCAGAGAAGGGCGTTAAGCAAAAGAATAAATTCTCTGCCGTCAAACAGATGTATATTTAATAGAGATCAATCAACATAGAATAAAATCCAATGTCAGACACACAGTCCATTTACAAGTCCGTTCTGGGTCTGAACGAAACCGGAGGCACTAAATACCTCGCAAACCCATCGATCACCACGTACGTCTGGACGATCACCACTCATTATCCATATTTCGGGATGCCTGCCAATCAGGACCTCGGTTACCATACAAACGAGGTGAAGATCTCCGGTCTTCGGCCACCGTCTTCATCTTCGATTTCTTATCGTCGATTCAGTTATTCAGAATGGGATAAACCCGGTCTTTCTGAGCAACTCGCGTATATAATAAACAAGTGCAACACTAACATATACACGCATCATTTCAATTCGTTAGTCACAAACCGTCAATCAGTAAGAGAACGATTTCCCAAATATTAACCCCGAAGGCCGAAACCAACATCAGATCAACACCCAAGAAACCATTCGACTTATCCAACCTTTAGTTAATTTCTAAAACACATCCATATCGTTTATAATATTTTATAATGATTTATCGCTATTTTTATTTATTTTAAAATAGCCAATTTATTCAAAACGACGCTTCGGGCCATAACGCGGCTGTGGCGCTGTTTTTCTTCAGATTTGATTTACACATATCTGAAAATCTAACCATTGGATCTTTACAAAATTTACATCATTAGAAAGATCTTTTCAAACGAATCCAATGGTTCCAATTTCGGGAAATTCCGACGGTCAGATCTCCCGGTACAATCGTTTGAAGTTTCGATTTCAATATACGAACTGCAGCATCGTTATTCGATTAAATATAATTATATATATATATATATAATCGATTCTGGCGATGTTTTTCTTCAGATTTGAATTAAACATTCCGGACAATCCAACCGTTGGATTTTTACAAAGTTGGTGCCGTTGGAAAGACTTTTCCAAAGCGAACCCAACGGTTGCGATTTCAGGAAAATCCGATAGTCGGATCTCCCGTACTAATCGTTTGAAATCACGGTTTCAAAATACGAACTGCAGCGTCGTTATTCGATATATTTCAATTCTATTTAAATATATATATATATATATCGATTCTTCGATTTCAAAGCTATATTCTTTTCATACATTTGATGAAAATGATATTTTTATCTAACTGTCTTCTATTTCAACACTTCACTATATTTAACAATTCATGTATATAATAAAAATGTGACTTTTATTTTAAACAATTCATTTCAAAACACTATTATTTTATATAGTTCATATAGGTAATAAAAATAGGATTTTTATTATAAAACAATTTCTTTTAAAACAAGGTCATTTTACCTAGTTCATATAGATGATAAAAAAGGTGATTTTTATTATAAAACAATTTATTTCAAAATATGAATACCATTCAACACATGAATTTCTATTCAACGAATGAATATCGATTCAATACATGAAGGTTTTCTATTGTTTATATATATAGATAAAAATGTGATTTTTATATTTTAAACACGAACACCATTCCACACACGAATTTCTATTCAATGAATGAATATCGATTTAGCACATGAAGGTTTTCTATAGTTTATATATATAGATAAAAATGTGATTTTTATATTTAAAACACGAACACCATTCAACACATGAATTTCTATTCAACGAATGAATATCGATTCAACACATGAAGATTTTCTATAGTTTATGTATATAGATAAAAATGTGATTTTTATATTTATAACACGAACACCATTCAACATATGAATTTCTATTCAGCGAATGAATATCGATTCAACACATAAAGGTTTTCTATTCAACGAATAAATATAGTTTCAGCAAATGAAAATAATTCAAACACATGAATATTATTCAAAATTTCGGCAGCATAATGGCAGGGTAGTTAAAACCGGGACTGTCCCTAGTACGGCTTCTCGCTCTACCTTAAAACCTCGCGGTTTTTGACAATGGGGATCATGAATCTAGTTCACACGCAGGCGGCATGTATATTTTTTCATTTCCACAAACTAATCCTATGTGGTTTCAACCAAATATTTCTCAGCCACAAATGGGTATTTTTCAACCACAATCAATCAATATCAACCACAAACAATCCCAATCAACCATTCGCTATCAATCAATTTTCACACTAATCACAACCAATAAATATCGTCCATGGTTTGTCGACGAGGGGTGTATATATATTTATATATAGCATTTCACTTCTATTTCAACACATATATAATTTTTACAACGCATATATAACTTATACATCAAACGTACAAATTATACAACGCTTATACAAGAGGTGTACAACGCTTATATAACTCATACATCGACTATATAATTTATACATCGTCGTTTTCCATATCGTTTATAAATTAGAAATCTCACATTGGGTTCCACTCCACCAAAAATAGCAGAAGGCTCAGAAAAATATGCGGTCACTCCTAAAATGCAGAAGACGTCCACACGAGTCAACTGTCTCTTGTTTTACTGGATTTCGACAAGAAACGAAAAAGATATGATTTTTTCAAAGTTTGCAACGGTTTAAAGGTGTTAAAACAGTTGAAAATAAAACAAGCCGATACCTCTCTGAATTCTTCAAAACTAGTTTTTGAATTTTCTTCAAATCCGTTGATTGTTGCTTCGATCGGCCAGCGCCACCTTGTCGGGCTAGGAGAGGCGCACGTGCGCCAGGGAGGGGGTCGAACTCGGTGGTCCCTAGGCGGCGAAATCCAGGCGCGAACGGCGGAACTTCTCGAGGGTGGTTCTCCACCTACAGGCCACGAAAAAATCCAATACTTATATAGATTTGAAGATGAGAAGTACTACAAAAACCTTAACTGTGGTGTTGGATTTCATTGAGCAGATCAAAAGAAAAAGAGGAGAGAAGGAGGGATCGGGTTTCCATCGCTCGATTTAGGGGGAGAGAGAATGTCGGGGAGGGGGGTGTTCTGACGTGGACAAATGATTTTTTATTTATTTATAATGTTTAAAAATCAGAAAATACCCCTTTCTTCCTGCGAACCCCAATCCAAACCCAACGACTATCGTCCCAAGCGTTTTACCCCCATTCCGAACACAATGGGATATGTTTCAAAGGCCCATTCGAATGTTTCAGTCGGTTTTCCTTCAAATTGAAATATATAACATTCAATATTCAATTTGAACGTACATTTCAATTTGCCAGGGCCACAAACTAATTCGAAAAATTCCAAAAAAATAAATTTGGCTATGTTTTGACGATACGGTCCCAACAAAACTAGTTTCGTTGAATTCTGAGACCGTTTGCAAAAAGGCCCATTTCTGGTCGATCCAATTTAACTGTAATTGACTAAAACATGTTTTCCTTTGCCACGCTCACATACTAGCTTCAAAAATTATGAAATTTGAAACCAAGCAATAAATTCTCATCTCGGACCAACAAAAGTGGTTTCGTCGAATTCCGAGGTCGTATGAAAAATGGCCATTTCCACGGGCTATATAAATTCCATAACGACCTTTCTGAAAATTCATTTGGCCATAACTTTTGCTTTCCGCTATGAAAATTCGATTTTTCAGATTCGTTAGAAAAGTATTCATTAACAGATTTGAATATTTTTGGTTTCACTCAAATCCGTTTTGTTTTGCACCCGGTACAGTCCGACAAAGTTTGAATTCAATTTTTGAAACTACAGCACCATTTCAGGCCTTATTTATAATTAGAATTAATTATATTCATTTTCAAATGTCGAATCACTCTTACTTTTCATCGCTATTATTTAAAATATTTATTTTAAATATTTAAAATCCATTATTTTAGCCAATTTAAAATTTTTAAATTGGTTCAGATTTTCCGGGTCGTTACACGTTTCCCTTTCCATTTCGTATGCAAATAAAATTTTCAATAATATGCATTTTGCGCCTTTCAAACCGTCTATTTTAATGTAAAATAGACATTTTAAACGCGCGCAAACTGCCGTATCAAACTCTGTGTTTCACACATACTGAAATAAACGAAAGTAAATCATAAAAATGTAATTTTTAAAAGTGATAATTTTTTTTGCAAACAACATTTTCCAAAAGTTTCTGAATTGTATTCTACGGAAACTTAAACGGTTCAAGTCACATGTTGGCCAAAAAAGGAAGCCCGCCACGCAAAAATGTGAATACTAAATTCACACACAAAAGAGAGTAATAAAATAAGGAACAATGATTTAATTTGTACCCATGACGAAAAACAATGCAAAAATGGTCCTTTGCTCAAATTTATCTAACACAAAATTCTATTCTTTCTAGCTCTAGGACAACTGTTAGTTAGATAAGAAAGATGAGATTTCATTCAAATGGATAAGTGTAAATGACATAAATGTTTTCAAACATTGAAATCTCATTAACATAAGTCGTACGATTTAAACAACACAACAGTTACAAACACTACATCAACAAAGATAAAAATGCTAGAAAGGGAAACACATGATACAAGATGTACAAAGCACAAACTAACAACGACTAAGTGCTGTGAAATGGTTGAGCCTTATGGCTAGAACTTGATTTATTACCACGTCCATGCCAGGAACATAGTATGGCTTAGATGAAACCAATCTCATACGCATGCTGATGATGCTCCCTACAGACCTCTCGAAGCTCGACCTAGATGCTATGGAAAGTGGCGAGTTTCGGTCTCTCCTGGCCGAGCTGTGCGGGCTCAGAGGCTAATGTGATGTGACTGCTGAACAGGAGTGGTAGGTGCGGGGACAGGAGCATTGGACAGATGAATTTCCACCTTATGGAGTATGGCACAGCTAATGGCGGTAGGTGCCTTCTTCATCACCCCCGCTCCAGTAAGTTTCACCTGTAAGTGTCTGAAGATACGAGTGAGAAGAGGACTATAAGGAGAGTGCCTTCGCAGGGTGCCGATGATGGGCTCATGAAGATGGATCATAAGCACACATGCACAATTGATGGCTATATCGCCAAGAATAACATAAGTGGTGTGACACACAGAAGGATAAATTGGCTGCAAGCTTCTCGTCTTTGGGATAATGTTGTGATGTATGATACGCACAACCAGATGAGCAATAGGCCAAAGATTGGCGGTGGCCCATACTCCAGGGGCCTCAAGGAAGTTACCTGAAAATTTTGAAGGTTCTCCATCTTGATAGCATATAGCTTGGCTCTGACCGCCGAGATGCCCAAAATCTCTTCCAAATCGTCGTTGGTGATCTCGACGTGGGTGCCCATAACCACAGGCTGGATGATGCAAGACGTGTCGTTGATGGTAGCATCCATATGGGCATCAAATAGACGGATGCAGCGCGGATACAACTCGCTTTTAAAGGTGTCGAAGCGCAGGATCAATGCCAGGCCTGCAGCGACAAATAGCTCCTCCAAACCAAAAGCAGCGAAACCGGCGAACTTCACTAGTCGACTATAATGAAAATCATGACTGCCCGTAGCCAAATAATGTTAAATCTTCACCTTATTGCGGTCTAGCCATGTGGATTCCTGAGGTGTGAGCCCAGGGTGTTGAGCGACGAAGTTTCGAGGAGGTTCCATGGAGGAAACAACAAATCGGGTGTACGAAATTACAGATCTGGAGTATAATACGGTAGAGATATGCACGGGAATTTTTTTGGTGGTAATTAGAACGAAACAGAGTGGAGATTTCTTGGGTTGGAGCTTGGAAATGGAGGAAGGGTTTGATAGAAATGGAGATAGGGGAGAAAACGTCAGTTGGAATGATATATATGTTGTTCCAGTCGAATTCAGGCCTGGCTACAGGCCGTGCCCCATAAAGGAGCGGCCGACCTGGCCCCTAGAGGGAGGTCAACCATCTGAACCTCGGCCCAATGACCCGAATAAATTATATAAAAATTATAATAAAAATCCCTACAACGTTAAAACGATTTCGAAACCCAGCCCGATTCTCGTGTCAACCTCCACCGCTTGTCGGGTCAAGAAATTAATTTTTCAACGTCTTTTTCCTGCCTCTAAACAGTTGTGACCATGAAACGAACAAATGAATCTTAGAGTAGAAAATTAGCTAGAAATCTGAAAAAAATTAAAATGAATTTTCTCCTTAACTAGCTAACATAAAATTAAATGATTCGAAATCAAATACCCCAAAAATCAAGATGAAGGATTTTACTTAGGCTTTTTGAAGGAAAATTTTAAAATTTTTAAAAAATAGAATTTATTATAAACTAACGGTTTCATATTATAACTCCAATTTATTATTATATTATTTATATTCCAATTTATATTACAAACTGAAAAACCTTTTCACGTTCAAAGATGTTGGAACTCTAAATCTTGAGGATTAATTGTAAGAATTTCGATAAATCATCCAATATATATATATATAAGGAACATTAAAAATCACAAGGAATGGGTATTAATTATTTTTAAGTTTCGAGGCATATTCCATGTCATTACCAATTCCCTTCTTTCTACCAACTGAATTATTTATTAAAACCACACAAAGGCTGAACAATTCTGAAACATGAATAAATTAAAATTTTAAAGCCATATCTTTATAGAACATGCCTTTATAAAACTATTTTCTGAAACCGTAATTTCAAAACTTTCGAAATCCATTTTATTTTTCTAAACAGTTTTAAAAAATAAAATTCCCTCGAATACAAGGACAAGAACTCAAATGAATGTTTCAATAAAGGAATATCTGAAAACTTTATGAAGTAAGGAATGGGATATACTTCGTAATTATATTTCCAAATGGATACGACATATTGGTATGGATTTCCTGTTTGAAGATCAAGAAAAGGTCTTTGACTGGAACTACCAAATGAATCCAAAAACCATTAACTGCGACTTTCTTAGTTATAACTGGATTTTGTTCAGTCTCCAAACTCGAATCCACATAATCCACCATATGTCATCCTCATGCTCTTCCTGATGAGATCACCAACGTACTGTGGGTTAAGACAGAACCAACTTCAACTCTTAGTCTCTTAAGACCCTTTCCATATAATTAGGTCCGCAACTAATTCATCGTCGAAATAAATTAAAGTCGATTAAGAAAGTCGAAGAAAAATAGAATAGAAAATCGAATTACGTTCTCTCATGAGTCCTAATTTAACTAATTCCTCTGATCGTCTAACCCATGCTATGTTACCAAATGTAATACCCCACACTTTTCTAAGCCCAAATGTCGATAAAAAAATTGAAACTCGAACACATCTAAGCATGGAGCTTGTAAATTTGGTATCTGCAATAAATGAACATGAGCATAATTAGAGTACGATAAATTAACTCATAGTGTAAACAAAACATGATAGACTAGTATTAACTCAAGTAACTGCCTTTTCAAAAGTGAGTCACCATGTGTATACTGAGCATGAGAGAACGAAAATCCACAGCCAAACTTGCGCACCAGTGAGAAGCCGAACTTCTCTAGAAAACCTAAGAGGTTGTAATGAAGAAGGGGTCGGAACAATAAGTTCAGGCGAACAAGAAAAGTACAACACATATTAAAATACATTGATGTATCCTATTTGTTTCAACCCAAGATATATGCCTACCAAGGCTAGTAATTCTAAACTAACCTTGCAAACATTTACGCATGACTCTAACTACGATCCCTAAGGTAGTACTCCCAATAATATCGGTACCGAGATAGAAAGTTTACACATTCATTTGTAAAGCCTTTATATCATCCTTTAACTAATTATTAAACCAAAAAGTGAACTCCCAACTAAGGAGTTTAATTACTTATGTGTGTATACTTGGCCACTTAATGCCTCACTATCGAATGATAGATAAGGTGGATTCTCTCGATCGCTTAAGACCCTAGGCAGACATGTTGATTATTTAATTCCTCTTGATGATTTACTCGGCATTATTATAAACTAGACGATACTAGCTACACGGCCCTACTAGTTAAGGCTACTGTCATTCGCATATAAAACCATGCCCCACAAAAGTCGAGAGATAGTAAGCATCCACTTAAGACCACTTGATGGAGGGCCTTTACTATCTAGCCGGCCTAACTGGATAATAACGTTGACTCTTAATACTTCCCGTAGGAAGGGTAGCCTTATGAAATGACCATACCAGATAATTTTAACTTCAGGTTTAGGTAGGATTCATACACCATTTAAAACACCTAACTGGAGGACCTATTCCTAAATGGACTCCTTGACCCAAGTCACTTAAGATCCAAGGAAGCAGACTATTCGCGAAGATTATCAAGCTCATACTTTGTAATCCTTTAATGCTTCCATTTATGAGAAGTGGGCTATGCGATCGCTTAATACCTTTTTATAGGTGGATCTAACCACTTAAGACCTTAATACCAAAGCAGGCTACGTTATCAAGTTTTTCCCATTAATTTTCTCTTAACGGAAATACTATATGATAAAAACTAATTATCGTCACAGGTTCCTATTGTTAACGATATCTCACATCAGTTGGACATATATTCAACTACTAGAAAGTGCAGACTTCTGTCGATTAAGATAACTGACCTCGCATCATTAACCTACTAAGCCCACTTCTAACTTTTTTATAAGTTCTAGATTAATTAGTATAAAATAAGGAAAGTTATACCGTTTTTAACTGTAACGACCTAGAAAATCAGAACCAATTTAAAAAATTTAAATTGGCTAAAATAATGGATTTTAAATATTTAAAATAAATATTTTAAATAATGGCAATGAAAAATGAGTTTGAATCGACAATTGAAAATGAATATAATTAATTATAATTATAATCAAGGCTTGAAAAGGCGCTGCAGTTTCAAAAATTGAATTCAAACTTTGTTGGACTGTACCGGGTGCAAAACAAAACAGATTTTAGTGAATCCAAAAATATTTAAATCTGTTAGTGAATACCTTTCTAACGAATCTGAAAAATCGAATTTTCATAGCGGAAAGCAAAAGTTATGGCCGAATGAACTTTCAGAAAGGTCGCTATGGAATTTATATAGCCCGTGAAATTGGCCATTTTGCATACGACCTTGGAATTCGACGAAACCACTTTTGTTGGATCCGGGATGTGAAGTTATTGTTAGGTTTCAAATTTCATAATTTTTGAAGCTAATATGTGAGCGTGGCAAAGGAAAATGTGTTTTGGTCAATTACAGTTAAACTGGATCGACCAGAAATGGGCCTTTTTGCAGACGGTCTCAGAATTCGATGAAACTAGTTTTGTTGGGACCGTATTGTCAAAACATAGCTAGATTTATTTTTCTGGAATTTTTCGAATCAGTTTGTGGCCCTGACAAATTGAAATGTACGTTCAAATTAAATATTGAATGTTTTATACTTCAATCTGAAGGAAAACTGACTGAAACAGTCGAATGGGCCTTCGAAACATACCCCATTGCGTTTGGAATGGGGGTAAAACGCTAGGGACGACAGTCGTTGGGTTTCGATTGGTGGTCGTGTCAGAAAACCCCCTTTAAAACCCACCGGCCAATCAGAATTAAAGAAAAAAAAGAAAACGCGGAATTTCTCTCTCCCCGACCTGCGATCAACGACGGCCACTGCTCCCATCTTCCCAGCCATTTTCCGACCAAACCACTCTCCAACACACCCTGCTCCAGTTCAACTTTTTGAAGCTTTCCATCTCCTCTACACATCCATATAAACTTCTCCAATTATCGTGCAGTATTTCTCCCGAATCGAAGCCCCAAAGTCGCTACCTTTTAAGCTCCGCCGAGGCCAGAGGTGACCACCGAAGTGGACCCCACTTCAGGCGCACGTGCACCCCTCCAAGGCCGTCAGCGTGGCATAGGCCGATCGCCCCCACGCCCCACCGTTTGCGTGCAAATCCATGACCTAGTTTTGAAGATTTTGAAAGGTAATCGGCTGTTTAATTTAAAACTGATTTCAACAGTTTAAAACCGTTGCAAAGTTTGAAAAATCATACCTTTTTGCTACATTAACGAAATTCGATGAAATAGGAAACATCGTGGCCGTGTGGACGTCTTCTGCATTTTAGAAGAGACCGCATATTTTTCTGAGCCTTCTGCTATTTTTGGTGGAGCGGAACCCAAGAGGAGATTTCTAATTTATAAACGATATGGAAAACGACGATGTATAAATTATATATTCGATGTATGAGTTATATAAGCGTTGTGCACCTCATGTATAAGCGTTGTATAAGTTGTACGTTCGATGTATAAGTTGTATGTGCATTGTAAAAAATATATATGTGTTGAAATAGAAGTGAATTGCTATATATATATATATATATATATATATATACGCCCCTCGTCCACAAACCATGGACGATAATTATTGATTGTGATTGGTGTGAAAATTGATTGATAGCGAATGGTTGTTTGGGATTGTTTGTGGTTGATATTGATTGATTGTGGTTGAAAAATACCCATTTGTGATTGAGAAATATTTGGTTGAAACCATATAGGATTAGTTTGTGGAAATGAAATAAATATATACACGCCGCCTGCGTGCGAACTAGATGCATGATCCCCATTGTCAAAAACTGCGAGGTTCTAAGATAGAGCGAGGAGCCATACTAGGGTCGGTCCCGGTTTTAACTACCCTGCCATTATGCTGCCAAAATTTTGAATAATATTCATGTGTTTGAATTATTTTCATTTGCTGAAACTATATTTATTCTTTGAATAGAAAACCTTCATGTGTTGAATTGATATTCATTCGTTGATTAGAAATTCATGTGTTGAATGGCATTCGTGTGTTAAATATAAAAATCACATTTTTATCTATATATAGAAACTATAGAAAACCTTCATGTGTTGAATTGATATTCATTCGTTGATTAGAAATTCATGTGTTGAATGGTATTCGTGTTTTAAATATAAAAATCACATTTTTATCTATATATAGAAACTATAGAAAACCTTCATGTGTTGAATCAATATTCATTCGTTGAATTGAAATTCATGTGTTGAATGGTATTCATATTTTGAAATAAATTGTTTCATAATAAAAATCACCTTTTATCAACTATATGGACTATGTAAAATAATCTTGTTTTAAAAGAAATTGTTTTATAATAAAAATCCTATTTTTATCACCTATATAAACTATATAAAATAATAGTGTTTTGAAATAAATTGTTTTACAATATAAAAATCACATTTTTATTATATACATGAATTGTTGAAATGTGAAGTGTTAAAAATAGCAACTCGTTCAAATAAATATGCATGAGTCGAAATATTCATTAATTAGCTAATGATATGATTTTTGCCTATGCATGCAACATTAGGATGAATGGTGTTTTTAAACCAAATGGAATCAAATATGAAGTTGAATGGAAAATGATAAATGATAAGAACTGTATATATGTACATGCATATTTATTGAACAGGTTATAGCAAAGGGGCTAGAGAAGAGAAATAAAATTTTGTGCCCGACAAATAGGTACACATTTACTGTTTTGTTTGGGTGATGATTTTATGAGCCTGTTGGCTAGCCGCTTGGCTTTTTCTTTTTCTTTTCGACATGAGACGCCCGCGTGGCTATTTGGGAATTTTCCCAGCCCCTCCCGTACAAAGGAGGTTAGGCGAAATTTTCCAAAATTTAAAGGCGTTAGTGAAATATTTGAAGTGAAAACGATATTGAAATTGTTGAATGAACTATATATATATAATTAAAACGAAACGTGGTCGTGCAGTTCGTGTTTTGAAACCGTGATTTCAAACAACTAGTGCTGGAAATCTGACCATTGGATTTTCCCGAAACCGCAACCGATGGGTTCGCCTTCGAAATATCTTTCTAATGGCAGCAACTTTGTAAAAATCCAACGGTTGGACTGTCTGGAATGTTTAATTCAAATCTGAAGAAAAACAGCACCACAAACGATTATATATATATATATATATATATATAATTATAATTAATCGAATAACGATGCTGTAGTTCGTATTTTGAAATTGAAACTTCAAACGATTGTACCGGGAGATCCGACCGTCGGATTTTCCCGAAACTGGAACCGTTGGATTCGTTTTGAAAAGACCTTTCTAAAGATATAAATTTTGTGAAGATTCAACGGTTAGATTTTCAGATATGTGTAAATCCAATCTGAAGAAAAACATCGCCACGGCCGCGTTATGGCCCAAAGCGTCATTTTGAATAAATTGGCTATTTTAAAATAAATAAAAATAGTGATAAATAGTTATAAAATATCATAAACGATATGGAATGGAAATAAACTGAATTTGCTCGATTCATGTGGTATTTGATGGTTGAATGTGTTTGGTGTGAAAATTACATTAAAGAACAAAATTGGTGTTGTCGAATGATTTAACCATTGAAATAAATTGATTTTAAATTATGAATATACGTGAATTATTTGAAAAGACCGAGTTAATTCTCATTTCGAATAATTGACCAACGATTGAAATTCGAAGATGAAGACGGTGGTCGAAGACCGGAGATCTTCACCTCGTTTGGATGGTGACCGAGGTCCTGATTGGGAGGCATCCCGAAATATGGATAATGAGTGGTGATCGTCCAGATGTACGTGGTGATCGATGGGTTTGCGATGTATTTAGTGCCTCCGGTTTCGTTCAGACCCAGAACGGACTTGCAAATGGACTGTGTGTCTGACATTGGATTTTATTCTGTATTGATTGATCTATGTTAAATATACATCTGTTTGGAGGCGGAGAATTTATTCTTTTTCTTAACGCCCTTCTCCGAGACGCACGAGCTCAGATGTTGTATATCGGTGGACATCAGTCGCATGGCATGAATTGCTAGTGTGGCATGCCTAAGTGGCAAACGATCAGGGCTTCTGTTGAAAAGCAAAGTCTTGTGGTGATGATCAAAGCACCGCCTGTGTGGCGTAGCTTTGTGTATAACGTGAAATCGCGAGCCTCACACCCCGGTATGAACCAGAAACGGGAGAAGGACCTCAGGGAGGGCATGCGTTTCTTCCTAGCTAGGGTGGTGTCAGTGACCTACCAGCCCTGACATTTATATAATTTTCACCTATGTGGTTGTTGCTGTTGCGAGGCGCCTCGGTTTGATCGGACGATCCGGGTCCGATGGAGTCATCCGTTGGCTCGTTTACGCCCCAAAAGGGAGGGGAAACGTATTGTTCAGGTATAATAATCCACATGGGTGGACCGGCCCTGTCGCTCCAAGGCTTGCCTGCGCGCTTGCCTGAGACTCGGGCTAGGCAGTCTCGAATTCGGTAAGGACTATCTTTTTCCTTGGTTCATGACGGAAATCCAATTTCCAAATACGTGACTGTGCGGTTTCGATTGTATATATATAGATTTGGCGACATAGTGGCATGGGACGCTCATATCGTCTATGATTGATAGTTATAATTTGAAATTGTTTTCAAAACATATAAACACTAGCTATAATATCAAATGCCTTTGTTTTATTCGTATCAAGCATATTTTGGCCGTTATAAGGTAAAAACTCTATCCTCCGGTTTGCATTGCATTGTGTGATGGGAACTGAGTCTTATAATGGCTTCATTTTTATAAAATGCATTGCGTTGTTTAAAAGAAAGATTTGTTTTAAAGCACTGGCAATCCAATGGAGTAAACCCGTTCCACGAAAGTGGCGTGGTCCTGCGATTAGCCAAATTATATATGTGTTGAGTAGATTTCTCATACCAGTCCCAGGACTGACTCGTAGTTTGTTTCACTTTCAAACTCGGGTGCCCCTTTTTCTACACGGGCAGCCTTGTATTCAGGTTTAGCTGGTTCTTTCTGGATAGCTGGAGCTGAAGATGGATTCTATCATTTATCTCTTTTTATGTTGTTCAGCTCCTATTGTACATATTATGTTTATTTTCCGCTGTAGACATTTATGTATAGCTGAACTGTATTTTTACTAAGTATGATCCTGTATACTGTGTAACTCTGATGATTACTTTTATCCAGTATATTCTGCTGTTCATTATCTGGTGTATTTATTTAATTCTGTTCTGCTATTATCTGTTTCTGTGTTATATTCCACGGATTACCCTTGCCGCCGTCAGTACGGGGTTTGGGGACGTCTCATTTGGTATCAGAGCTTTGGTTAAGCCTAGTTATGGAATATAACATTTGAACGAACTCGTCAGAAATAGAACCAGTAGTGTTCTAGGACGGGTAACTCTATACAGATAGGATCAGCAACATTCTAGTATGAGTAAAGCAGAATGAAATTACACCTCGGTAGACACATTTACATTGAAGTATTTGTCTCTATATTTTGAATTATCTTTTCTATTGACCTGACACTTTGTCTGCTAATTGCAGACGCACTAGAAAATGAGTGACAGGAACAGAAGAAATAATCGTATGGCTCGACCAGCTAATGAGCCAGTTGTGCTCCCGCAGCCATAATCCGATATAGAAGTTCTATTCAAGAGATTTCGAAATCTTGGTGGATCGCCATTCTTAGGCAAGGAGTCCATTATGGAAACACAAGCTTGGATTCATTCTGTAGAGAAAATCTTTGAGGGTTTAAAGCTGAGAGATGATCAGAAAAGATTACTGGCATCTTGGGCACTCAAATAAGAAGCTTTATTTTGGTGGGATTCAGTTATTAAAGATAATCCAGAAGGTGATATCACCTGGGACAGATTCAAACTGATTTTCTTATAAAGATTTACTCCTCCCGAATCAACCAAGAGATTATGTGATGAATTTTCTTATTTGATACAAGGTGATATGACCATCCCAGAATATCATAAGAAATTCAATGAACTTTCTCACTTTGCTCCTCATCTAATTCAAGATCCAAAGAGGAAAAATCTGAGATTTATTCATGGCCTGCAAAGGAGATATCAGAATAGTGTACTGAGGAATGTAAAACTTCCTTTCTCGAAAATGATTTATATGGCTTATCAGTATGAAGATCTCCATAAGAAAGGAATGTTACGCGATGAAGAAGAAGTCTGTTCTAGTGACAAAGCAGAGTCGGAAACTGATATTCCTGAAGCCAGTATGAGGTCTGAGGGAAGTAAGAAGCCCAGTGCCAAGAGGAAAAGGGCCAGATCTGAAAAGGAACCAGCCACGACGGCTACCTGCTTTAACTGCAAGAAACCGAGGCATTTGACCAGAAGTTGTAAATCCTCGAAGAAGCGAAAGGAGGGTGGGTCTAAATTCAAGGGCAAGTTTCCTGTGACTCGGGAGTGCAATCTTTGTCATCAGGTTGGTCATATAAAGAGAGATTGCTGGCTGTTAAAAAAGACCAAAGAGGATCAGGTAAATGAAGTGGCCGAAGTGCCTGCATCTTCGTCTGCTCAGGAAAGGGCTGATGTTTTAGAAGGAACGCTTACTGTCAAAAACATTCCAGTTAAAGTATTGTTTGACACAAGCGCATCACGAAGCTTTATTGCAAAGAGTGCAGCTAAGAAGCTGGATTTGAATTTGAGGAAGCTCAAGGAACCAATGACTGTCCAGAATCCGGTCGGGGATTCTATCAATCTCAGTTGGATTTGTGGGGTGCCTGTCTCTTTTTCCTGCTATAAATTCCCTACTATCTCGGTCGTTATGAATTTTAATGAATTCGATCTTATTCTGGGATTGGATTGGCTGACCAAATATGAAGCAGAGGTTAGATGCGCCGAGAGAGTTGTTAAGGCCAAGGCACAATCGGGGAATTATATAACCATTCCCTGTGAAGGTCAGAATGCTAATAGAAAAGACTTCTGGGCAGCTTTGAATGTTTCTCCAGCCCAAATGGAAAATGTCCCTGAAGTCACAGAGAATATTCCCGATCTAGTGAAAGACATCCATATCGTCAAAAATTTTGCGGATGTGTTTGAGGAAGTTGTTCGCTTACCTCCGCAGAGAGAAATAGATTTCAAGATCGCTTTGATTCCCAATGCAAGGCCGGTAGTTCATGCTATTCGAAGAATGTCCTTGAAAGAGAAAGAAGAACTTGACAATCAAACACAACAGCTAGTATGGAAGGGTCTGATAAGGCCCAGTTTCTCTGATTGGGGTGCAGCAGTGGTGTTTGTCCCAAAATCTGACGGTACTCTACGTCTATGTGTGGATTATAGAGATTTGAACAAACATACTATAAAGAATAAATATCCATTGCCGCGGATTGATGATTTGTTGGATCGTCTAATTGGAGCACAAGTATTTTCACGAATGGACCTAGCTACAGGCTTCCATCAACTTCGAATTACCAAAGAGTGTGTTCCAATGACAGCATTCAGAGGTCCCGACTTATTCTACGAGTGGTTAGTAATGCCATTCGGCTTATGTAACGCTCCATCTTACTTCGTCGATCTGATGAATAGAGTATTCAGAGGAGTATTGAATAAATTTGTTCTGGTTTTCATTGACGATATTCTAATCTTCTCTAAATCAAAGGCCGACAAAGTCGATTTTATCAAGAAGCGATTTCTCGCCGCTCAAAGCCGACAAAAGAGCTATGCCGATAGAAGAAGAAGAGATATATCCTTTGCCGTTGGCGACTATGTACATTTGAAAGTATCGCCGATGAGAGGAGTAATCCGGTTTGGTAAAACTAGAAAGTTGGCGCCCAAATTCATTGGTCCGTTTCCTATTCTGGAATGGATCGGGACTCTCGCTTATAGGGTCAAATTGCCAGATTGGTTAACTGGAGTTCATGATGTATTTCACATATCTCAACTTCGAAAGCATGTTCTTGATCCAGACTTGATCGTGGAAGAAGTAGCTCAACAAGATATTGAAATTACTCCAGAATTAGCTATGAGAAGAGAGCCGCTGAAGATTATCGGCAAAGAAACCAAAGAGCTGAGGAACAAGAAGGTTCACTTAGTCAAAGTGCAATGGAGTGGAGATCCGCAAGATTGTACTTGGGAAACTAAGGAGAGCATTCAGAAAGCCTATCCCAGATGCCGAGTAGATATCTCAGATTGACTCCGGTGCAAGGTACATTTACCCTACTTTGCATTACCATCTAATTCTCTACTCTGCTGTTATTTTCTTTCCATGGATGTGAACTTTTAAATTCTATGGTCTGAATGACTTTAAAAGAGAAGAGGAATTAATTTGTATGGTTTTGCAAAGTTAAAAACAATTGGATTGGTTGTTGTGTTGTGTGATTGTAGATTTATCAAACCACTTTCGACTTTGTTCCTTTTCGGGGACGAAAAGTTTTAAGTGGGGGAGATTGTAACGACCTAAAAAATCTGAACCAATTTAAAAATTTTAAATTGGCTAAAATAATGGATTTTAAATTTTAAAATAAATATTTTAAATAATGGCAATGAAAACTAAGTTTGAATCGACAATTGAAAATGAATATAATTAATTATAATTATAAACAAGGCTTGAAAAGGCGCTACATTTTCAAAAATTGAATTCAAATTTTGTCGGACTGTACCGGGTGCAAAACAAAACGGATTTTAGTGAAACCAAAAATATTTAAATCTGTTAGTGAATACCTTTCTAACGAATCTGAAAAATTGAATTTTCATAGCGGAAAGCAAAAGTTATGGCCGAATGAATTTTCAGAAAGGTCGCTATGGAATTTATACAGCCCGTGAAATTGGCCATTTTGCATACGACCTCGGAATTCGACGAAACCACTTTTGTTGGATCCAGGATGTGAAGTTATTGCTAGGTTTTAAATTTCATAATTTTTGAAGCTAATTTGTGAGCGTGGCAAAGGAAAATGTGTTTTGGTCAATTACAGTTAAATTGGATCGACCAGAAATGGGCCTTTTAGCAAACGGTCTCAGAATTCGACGAAACTAGTTTTGTTGGGACCGTATTGTCAAAACATTGCTAGATTTATTTTTCTGTAATTTTTCGAATCAGTTTGGTGCCCTGGAAAATTGAAATGTACGTTCAAATTAAATATTGAATGTTTTATACTTCAATCAGAAGGAAAACTGACTGAAGTAGTTGAATGGGCCTTCGAAACATACCCCATTGCATTCAAAATGGGGGTAAAACATTGGAGATGACAGTCGTTGGGTTTCGATTGGTGGTCGCATCAGAAAACCCCCTTTAAAACCCACCGGCCAATTAGAATTAAATTAAAAAAAAGCGGAATTTCTCTCTCCCCGACCTGCGATCGACGACGGCCATTGCTCCCATCTTCCCAGCCATTTTCCAACCAAACCACGCTCCAACACACCCTGCTTCAGTTCAACTTTTTGAAGCTCTCCATCTCCTCTACACATCCATATAAACTTCTCCAATTATCGTGCAGTATTTCTCCCGAATCGAAGCCCCAAAGTCGCTACCTTTTAAGCTCCGCCGAGGCCAGAGGTGACCACCAAAGTGGACCCCACTTCAGGCGCACGTGCGCCCCTCCAAGGCCGTCAACGTGGCATAGGCCTAGCGCCCCCAAGTCCCACCGTTTGCGCGCAAATCCATGACCTAGTTTTGAAGATTTTGAAAGGTAATCGGCTGTTTAATTTAAAACTGATTTTAACAGTTTAAAACCATTGCAAACTTTGAAAAATCATATTTTTTGCTACGTTAACGAAATTCGATGAAACAGGAAACATCGTGGCCGTGTGGACGTCTTCTGCATTTTAGAAGAGACCGCATATTTTTCTAAGCCTTCTGCTATTTTTGGTGGAGCGGAACCCAAGGTGAGATTTCTAATTTATAAACGATATGGAAAACGACGATGTATAAATTATATATTCGATGTATGAGTTATATAAGCGTTGTACACCTCATGTATAAGCATTATATAAGTTGTACGTTCGATGTATAAGTTGTATATGCATTGTAAAAATTATATATGTGTTGAAATAGAAGTGAATTGCTATATATAAATATAAATATATATATATATATATATATATATATATATATATATATATATATATTCACGCCCCTCGTCCACAAACCATGGACGATATTTATTGATTGTGATTGGTGTGAAAATTGATTGATAGCGAATGGTTGTTTGGGATTGTTTGTGGTTGATATTGATTGATTGTGGTTGAAAAATACCCATTTGTGGTTGAGAAATATTTGGTTGAAACCACATAGGATTAGTTTGTGGAAATGAAATAAATATATACATGCCGCCTGCGTGCGAACTAGATGCATGATCCACATTGTCAAAAACCGCGAGGTTTTAAGGTAGAGCGAGGAGCCGTACTAGGGATGGTCCCGGTTTTAACTACCCTGCCGTTATGCTGCCGAAATTTTGAATAATATTCATGTGTTTGAATTATTTTCATTTGCTGAAACTATATTTATTCATTGAATATAAAACCTTCATGTGTTGAATTGATATTCATTCGTTGATTAGAAATTCATGTGTTGAATGGCATTCGTGTGTTAAATATAAAAATCACATTTTTATCTATATATAGAAACTATAGAAAACCTTCATGTGTTGAATTGATATTCATTCGTTGATTAGAAATTCATGTGTTGAATGATATTCGTGTTTTAAATATAAAAATCACATTCTTATGGATATATAGAAAATATAGAAAACCTTCATGTGTTGAATCGATATTCATTCGTTGAATTGAAATTCATGTGTTGAATGGTATTCATATTTTGAAATAAAATGTTTCATAATAAAAATCACCTTTTATCAACTATATGGACTATGTAAAATAATCTAGTTTTAAAAGAAATTGTTTTATTATAAAAATCCTATTTTTATCACCTATATAAACTATATATAATAATAGTGTTTTGAAATAAATTGTTTTACAATATTAAAATCACATTTTTATTATATACATGAATTGTTGAAATGTGAAGTGTTAAAAATAGCAACTCGTTCAAATAAATATGCATGAGTCGAAATATTCATTAATTAGCTAATGATATGATTTTTGCCTATGCATGCAACATTAGGATGAATGGTGTTTTTAAACCAAATGGAATCAAATATGAAGTTGAATGGAAAATGATAAACGATAAGAACTGTATATATGTACATGCATATTTATTGAACAGGTTATAGCAAAGGGGCTAGAGAAGAGGAATAAAATTTTGTGCCCGACAAATAGGTACACATTTACTGTTTTGTTTGGGTGATGATTTTATGAGCCTGTTGGCTAGCCGCTTGGCTTTTTCTTTTCCTTTTCGACATGAGACGCCCGTGTGGCTATTTGGGAATTTTCCCAGCCCCTCCCGTACATAGGAGGTTATGGCGAAGTTTTCCAAAATTTAAAGGCGTTAGTGAAATATTAGAAGTGAAAACGATATTGAAATTGTTGAATGAACTATATATATATAAAATTAAAACAAAACGTGGTCGTGCAGTTCGTGTTTTGAAACCGTGATTTCAAACAACTAGTGCGGGAAATCCGACCTTTGGATTTTCCCAAAACCGCAACTGATGGGTTCGCCTTGGAAATATCTTTCCAATGGCAGCAACTTTGTAAAAATCCAACGGTTGGATTGTCTGGAATGTTTAATTCAAATCTGAAGAAAAACAGCGCCAGAAACGATTATATATATATAAATATAATTAATCGAATAACGACGCTGCAGTTCGTATTTTGAAATTGAAACTTCAAACGATTGTATCGGGAGATCCGACAGTCGGATTTTCCCGAAACTGGAACCGTTGGATTCGTTTTCAAAAGACCTTTCTGAAGATATAAATTTTGTGAAGATTCAACGGTTAGATTTTCAGATATGTGTAAATCAAATCTGATGAAAAACAGCGCCACGGCCGCGTTATGGCCCGAAGCGTCGTTTTGAATAAATTGGCTATTTTAAAATAAATAAAAATAGCAATAAATCGTTATAAAATATCATAAATTATATGGAATGGAAATAAACTGAATTTGCTCGATTCATGTGGTATTTGATGGTTGAATGTGTTTGGTGTGAAAATTACATTAAAGAACAAAATTGGTGTTGTCGAATGATTTAACCATTGAAATAAATTGATTTGAAATTCTGAATATACGTGAATTATTTGAAAAGGCCGAGTTAATTCTCATTTCGAATAATTGACCGACGATTGAAATTCAAAGATGAAGACGGTGGTCGAAGACTGGAGATCTTCACCTCGTTTTGATGGTGACCGAGGTCCTGATTGGGAGGCATCCCGAAATATGGATAATGAGAGGTGATCGTCCAGACGTACGTGATGATCGATGGGTTTGCGAGGTATTTAGTGCCTCCGGTTTCGTTCAGACCCAGAACGGACTTGCAAATGGACTGTGTGTCTGACATTGGATTTTATTCTGTGTTGATTGATCTCTGTTAAATATACATCTGTTTGGAGGCGGAGAATTTATTCTTTTGCTTAACGCCCTTCTCTGAGACGCACGAGCTCAGAGGTTGTATATCGGTGGACATCAGTCGCATGGCATGAATTGCTAGTGTGGCATGCCTAAGTGGCAAACGATCAGGGCTTCTGTTGAAAAGCAAAGTCTTGTGGTGATGATCAAAGCACCGCCTGTGTGGCGTAGCTTTGTGTATAACGTGAAATCGCGAGCCTCACACCCCGGTATGAACCAGAAACGGGAGAAGGACCTCAGGGAGGGCATGCGTTTCTTCCTAGCTAGGGTGGTGTCAGTGACCTACCAGCCCTGACATTTATATAATTTTCACCTATGTGGTTGTTGCTGTTGCGAGGCGCCTCGGTTTGATCGGACGATCCGGGTCCGATGGAGTCATCCGTTGGCTCGTTTACGCCCCAAAAGGGAGGGGAAACGTATTGTTCAGGTATAATAATCCACATCGGTGGACCGGCCCTGTCGCTCCAAGGCTTGCCTGCGCGCTTGCCTGAGACTCGGGCTAGGCAGTCTCGAATTCGGTAAGGACTATCTTTTGCCTTGGTTCATGACGGAAATCCAATTTCCAAATACATGACTGTGCGGTTTCGATTGTATATATATAGATTTGGCGACATAGTGGCATGGGACGCTCATGTCGTCTATGATTGATAGTTATGATTTGAAATTGTTTTCAAAACATATAAACACTAGCAATAATATCAAATGCCTTTGTTTTATTCGTATCAAGCATATTTTGGCCGTTATAAGGTAAAAACTCTATCCTCCGGTTTGCGTTGCATTGTGTGATGGGAACTGAGTCTTATAATGGCTTCATTTTTATAAAATGCATTGCGTTGTTTAAAAGAAAGATTTGTTTTAAAGCACTGGCAATCCAATGGAGTAAACCCGTTCCACGAAAGTGGCGTGGTCCTGTGATTAGCCAAATTATATATGTGTTGAGTAGATTTCTCATACCAGTCCCAGGACTGACTCGTAGTTTGTTTCACTTTCAAACTCGGGTGCCCCTTTTTCTACACGGGCAGCCTTGTATTCAGGTTTAGCTGGTTCTTTCTGGATAGCTGGAGCTGAAGATGGATTCTATCATTTATCTCTTTTTATGCTGTTCAGCTCCTATTGTACATATTATGTTTATTTTCCGCTTTAGACATTTATGTATAGCTGAACTGTATTTTTACTAAGTATGATCCTGTATACTGTGTAACTCTGATGATTACTTTTATCCAGTATATTCCGTTGTTCATTATCTGGTGTATTTATTTAATTCTGTTCTGCTATTATCTGTTTCTGTGTTATATTCCACGGATTACCCTTGCCGCCGTCAGTACGGGGTTTGGGGACGTCTCATTAACCTAGGATATTTATTGAATTTTTTATTTTCCTTATTGGACTTAGTAATTAAAACAACAATCAATACCTCTTAATCCCCTTTTTATTCCATTTATTTCTATTCAATAGGGTTATTGCCATTTATGACCATAACAGTCATATTTTCCTAAAGCATAATTTATCTTTAGGTACATTTATTTCCATTGATTAAAATCAATGTCATTGATGAGCCTAATGGTCGCAATTTTTCCGAAGACATTAGTTATCAACAATTATTTTTTCAGTCCTAAAATATGTAATAACCGAGATTTTGGAAACTGATTTAAAATTTATTTTCATAAAAATTAAATATTTTATGGGATTTATTTTGAGAACAAACGATTTAAAATTTATTTAAATCGAAGTTAGAACATAAGAATTTAAAATTTATTTAAAACAAGTCTGAAATGGCGCGGTAGTTTGAAAATTCGATTTTAAATTTCAATTGAACATACAGAATTCAATATAAGTCAGAAATTAATGAAACAAGAAATTTGGAACATTTTGAACTATAGTTTTCTATTCTAACGAATGTGAGAAATTGAGATTTCACTTTACAAATTGAAAGTTATGTCCAGTTTAAAATTTAAAATAGTCGCGATAGAATTTATTTAAATTTTAATTATATACAACCATTAAAAATATCCATTTTGCATGTGACCTCCGTTTTCGATGATACCACTTTTGTTGGATCCGGAAAGTCAAATTATAATCAGGTTTAAAATTCATAATTTTTGGAATTAATATGTGAGCGTAGTAAATTTAAACGCATTTTCAATTTTAGTTTGAATTTAAATAAGCTAATAAAAGGCCATTTTTAAAACGGTCTCCAAATTCGATGAAATTAATTTTGTTAGGACCTTATCGTCACACCATAGCTATATTTCAATTTCCACAACTTTTGGAATCAATATGTGGCCCTAGTAAATTAAAATGTACGTTCAAATTCAATATTGACCGTTATAATAATATATATTTTAATTTTGGTAAAAACTGATCAAAACCGTTGAATTGAGTTAGAAATCATATTCCATTACGTATGGAATGAGGGTATTTGGTTAGGGGCGATAGTCGTTAGGTTTGATTTGGAGTTCGAATGTAAAATGCCTCTTTTACGAATTAATTAATAATTATATATATATATATATAAACATTCTCCCTCACAACTCAAAAAACGCGCAGGCCCTAGAAACGACGACCGATTTTCTTCAATTCTTCCTCCCTCATTTCCATAAAATCCACACAATAATTAAAGAAATTTAGAAAGAAAACATTATAGAGGGTAACAAGATCTTTAAACTGAACGGGTGTGATCGAATTTGGGGGACAAGATTGACCGGATTTGCACTAAGAACCGCTGCTTCAGCCCGAATTATGGCGTGAGGACCTCACCGAGTTGGCCGGGGTTTTGGATGGTGAATGAGGGTGCGGCGGCGCATCTTGTGGTGACTGGCGATCGGTGGCGGAGTGCTTCTTGTGAACACGACGGTGGAGAGAGAGTGGCGAGGTTTAGCTCGAACAGTTTCAGGAAGATGAAGGGGAGGAAAGTCATTAAAGGTTTAATTATTAATTAAATATATAATTATGTAATTAAATGTTTATAATACCATACCTTTTTCATACAAGGTCAAAATCCGACGATTTCAGCGAGCACTACAACATGGAACTGACCAGAACAGAAACAAAGCAAGTTGAATTTTTAAGCTAAATTAAATGCCTGTTTAATTTAGTTTAAAAACAAAATCCTCAAATGAAGACTGACGGAGTGGAAACCAAAGTGAAAACTCTCTCACTAAAATATTTGTACAGTTATTTATTTTATAACTGAATGTAGTGATTTTCGGTATTGATTTTTATCAGTTTTAATGATCAAAAATGTGATACGATACCTGTTATCTCACATTTACTGTTATTTAAAAGCCACGGATGATTTAATTGACTATATTGTGTTGTGGTTGTGATGTTTAGCGTATTAAAAATAATGCTAATAAATTTTTGGTAGTTGAAATTAAATCATAAATATCTATTTATAATTTAAACAGTGAAAACTAGTTAAGTAGAAAAATAATTCGAATTGAATTAGAATTGGTTAAATTTATTAACCAGTGATTAATTTGAATCGACTGTTGTTGTTTGAAAACCCCACACGGATATTGGGATGATATTTGACATACACTAATCCGCATATTTAGTTGTATGTCAATCGATTGTTTGACAAACTATGGTGAGCGTTATTTATTTATTTTAATGCTTATAGAGTTCTAGAATGCACTCTGGATGATGTTTGAATGCTTAATGATAATTTATCATTATTGTTGAACACATGTGATGTATGAAATCCATATAACTGAAATTATATAGTAATTGATCGAGTCACATTCCGATTCAAAATATGAACGAATATTTTAAAATAACATTCATTGAAGAATTAAATTATGATTTTGATGTCCGATTTCGGATGGACATAAAGATATTATAATATTCATAAATGAAATGAATACGAAGCCGGGTTAAGTAAATATACGCCATTCTTTACTCGAACGGAATTTTCTGTCGATTTTATTTATTTTATAATGAATATCGAAAAATGAGATTTCAAAATTTGACATTTTGAAAATATTATCATTTTAATATTATAATGTATAGAACATTCAATTTTTATTTAAAATTGAAAATGAAGTTGAAATCATCTTAAAATGAACTTATAAACAATTTATAAAATACATTTTAAAAAGGAAATCGACAAAATATATAATATGTATAGTGAAATGGTTTGAATAAAATGCGCCGCACAGTGACCATTCGCGAATTTCAACCATTAACTTCGAATTGGCATAACGGGAGATCCAACCGTCAGATTCTCGTAAAACCGGAACTATTCGGTTCGTATCGAAAAGGTCTTTCCAATGAAAATAGAAGATTTAAATTTAAATAGTTAGATTCAAAATTTTGTCCAAATCAATTTCAGACAATGTCGCTATGGATGCAGTACGGTGGCCGTTATTGGAAACCAAATGTAAGGGCCTTAATAAAATTATTAAAAATATGGAAAAATGATGTAAAATTATAACTAATGATTTGGAAAGATTTTGGATGAAAAATTCCGAGTTTGAAAGGATAAAAGATATTTTTATCTAAATGAACTAGTTAATAAATAGAATAAAAATCTAATGATTTTTAGAAATAATAAATTGGATTTGCGAATGGGTTTTTACATAACCAGGAATTCCATATAAATTGGAATGGATTTGAATGGAAATAATCTTCGGAATATTTTGATATTGGATTCCGTGATTATACGAATATTGTTGAGGAATTTGGAAGATATAATATCGTTATTCTCAATACAATATCTGTTAGTTTTAGAATATGATATTGAATATAATTCAATATGATTTCTATTCAGAGCTTTACATTTAATATCAAATTGGATTTTGGGTCTGTCGTGAATGGTATCTTTATATAACATTGTTCTTAAACCCCATCGAGAAACGGATAAATCTTTTAATTAAGATTAATGAAGTTTTCTAATTAATACATAATTGGAATGAAATGAAAGTTGATATTAGGTTTATTATGAACAATGTTTTAAATAACATTTGTTCTTTAACCGAATTAACCATGAAGATATGATTTGGAATTTATAAAAAAAAATTATTAAGATTTAATGGAAATTTTCCAAAGTAATGTTTTACAATTTAATATATTAAATTGGAATTGAATGGAATTCAATTTGGTAATAATCGATATGAGCTTCTATAAAGGAAGACCGTTACTATATAAGGAATTTAAAAGGCTTTGCCATTGTTCCTTTTATATTATTAGTCTGATACTGTAATGACCCGCATTTTTCAGCGGTATAATAATTAATTTATTTAATTATTGAAATAGTGGTTTGGAATTCAAATGGTAGTTTAATTAAATAACTTGGAATATTTAATTAAAATAATAATTAAATAATTTATTTAATTCATAAATAACAGTAAAATAGTGGGATTCACAATATAGTGTGAATTGGATTATTTAAAATATATAGTTCAGTTTATAGTTGAATTTTATAAACAAATACATTATATAAATGACAGTTTGAACGTATAATTATATTACAATTAAAATCGAGCTTGAAATGGCGCGGCAGTTCGTTAATTGGTGATTTGAACTTCAACTGAATGTACAGGGTTCGTTTAAATCAGATTTCTGTGAAACAAGAAATGTGTGGAGCTGGTGGAGTATATCTCTCTAGTGGAAGAGAAAAATCAAGATTTCGTCATGTAGATTTTGATTTATGTCCAAATCAAATTTTAAAATAGTCGCTATAGAATCGTTTATCGACCGTAACGGTTTATTCGATATAACTAGAGACTGGTTTTGAATTTAGACAAGGTTCTTTTGAGACATAACGATAATTTAATTTTTAGAATTTTACTGTAATTTTTAATTAATCAAATAAGCCTTTTTATTTGAAGTATTTTGCACCCTTATTCAGCGATTTTGGGGTTTCACAATATGAGTTAATCTACCGATATTTTTATATTTTTGAAATCGTGGTACCGTATTGGTCACAACAGTATTTTTATTTCTGTCGTTGGCCATCTGGATGAGAACAGAACTTCATATAGAAGGGTCACCAAAATGTTATAACTTAAAATATCCTATCCCTAAAAATCTATCCACTCATTTCTATGATCAAATAAAGGACCACGAAATGTTTCTCTCAGCGAGAAACAAGTGAAAGGGTGGCATTCTCTAAATCACAAACAAAATGAAAAACGTGGCCATTCATTTGTCCTCAAAATCATTATATATATGCATCCCAAGCAGCTCACGTTACTTTTACTTCTCGAAACAAAACGCAGGGCTTCATTTCGTTTTGGGTTCCAAAAGGAGAAGCTTCATGATGAAGTTTTCAATTATGAATAAGATAATGAAAATAAAAATGACGATGGTGAATGTAGAGGTTGTGGGGGTGATGCAGGGTGTGGTCACCGAAATGGACGAGGAGTTTAAAGCTAGGTGATGTTATGGAGTACAGGCTGTACGAAGGGTTTCGCGTACTGTTTTTCCCTCGGAGTACCGAGGGGAATTTTTAGAAGAGGGGAGCGGGTTGTTCTGGTCAAGGCAGTAACATGAGTTTTCCTTTGGGATGACAGGGCGAAGGAATGGTGGTGTGTGTAGTGAGTACAGATGCATGAAGAGGTAGGATTAGAGTTCTCGAACTGCGCGTATATACGAAGTGAGGAGCTGTAGCGTGAATCTATAGGAGCCGAGAGAGGCTGCATGCTATCGAGTTATTTTTAAATGACTCGAGTGAAATGAAGTAGGTGGTGTGATAGTTTATTTAAGTTGGCCATTGTGTTTAGAAATACAAAGGGGCGGTATGGAATGCTGACCAGCGGTGGAGCGTGTGTGGAGAGGGTTGAGCGCTGTGTCGATTTACTGTAGTGAAGCACAACAAGACGTGATGGGTGCTGTGAGGATTTCAATTCAAAAATGGCGATGGTGATTTGTTAAAGACGAGGGCGGTTGAAGAAGTCGGTTATCAGAAGGGAGAAGTCGGGTTATCAGAAGGGAGGAGAAGAAGAAATGAATACGGATATGTCGGGTTTAAACTTTAAAAAGGAACGGCGGGCCAAGATAAATGGCGAAATAAGATCCGACAGGATCGTATGGATGGACACTACACAATGAAACTGACCGGGAGTGAATTGGAGTTCGTTACAATTTATAGCGAAATAAATGGTCCGTCTGAATCAACAGAAACAAATCGTTATTTAACGGTCAACGCGAAATGTGAGTAAATCTCACTAACTCTGAACAGTTTATAATTTCATGTTGTATTTTTAGAACTGTTAAATATTGGCTGATTGACTATGTGTTAACTATTTGATTGAACTGCTAGTCAGTTAATTGAATTTCTATATTGATTCTGTTTAACAGAATATATCATATGGAACTGAAAGTGATGTTGATTTTATTGTGTAACATCTGTGGATGCAGGGAAACAGGTTGGAGGAGTCCGACTGGATTCCTTAACAATTATTTTATTGTTTTCATATATTGTGATATATGATGTGATTTATAATTTGTTGTTGATTATATGTGTATGGACGATATTGGACATCATAACTTGATATGTTAAACACCATAACATACCGGGATATTGAAAAGAGAATATTTATAAAATCAGAGGATTTTATAAAAGAGAATATAAAATCATAAGATTTTATAAATGGGAATATTTATAAATAGGAAATCTTTTTAAAGTGGAATTTTATATGGAGGGAAATCTTTATAAATGGAATATTTATAAAGTGAATTATTTATTTAGGATAAATAAATTAGATATTTAGATGGATTATTTATTTGTTAAATGAATAGAATAAGATAAAAGGAATATTTGTTTGGAAAACAAAAAAGATATTATATGAGAAATATTTGCAAATAGAGTTGAAAAGGAAATATTCGCAAACCATTTGTAAATAGAATTTAAAAGGGTAATATTTGTAAACCATTTACAAATAAAGATTTAAAAAGGAAATATGGGTAAAAGGCATTTAGAAAACAAATAGATTATAAAGGAAATATTTATCTTGGAAAAATAGATATATATAAGTCTGAACTTATATATGAAGAAGTAAACAGATAAAAGGAGCAGATTGATTTATAAATGATATTTATAAATTAAGTTAAATATTTGTCATTTGGATAAATAGAATATATAACTCAGGACTTATACAAAGAAGTAAGAATCGATTTCCACATCGACATTTGAAACTGAGTAAGGACAAAGAGTTAATCAGTTAGGGTTAACCAGTTAGAGTAAAACCATCAGGGTTAACCAGTTAGAGTTAAACCAGTTAGAGTTAATCAGTTAGAGATAATCGATATAGTTAAATCGAACCAGAGTTATTCAAATGGTGTAAATCGAATTTAGTTTATTCGAATAGAGTTGAAATGAGATAATCGAATCAAAAATATTCAAAGTGAGTTGATCGAATCTAGTTATTCGATAGGAGTTAAATCGAATAAAATTTATTTGAAGAAAGAGATTTTCGGATATAAGTATTTGAAAGTAAACAAATCGAATATAAGTTATTAGAATAAGTTATTCGAATAAGAGTTAATCCAGTAAGAATTATTAGGTTGGAGTTATTCAAATAAGAGTTATAGATTAAATTTAACAGAATAGGAGTAAATAAATTAGTTGTCATTATATTATTCGAGTTAGGAAATAAAATTCATATTAAAGATAATATATTTCGGATGCAGGAGATTATAACACCATTGTTATATTCACGTAAACTTGTAAAAGAAGGGGGTTCGTAAATAGAATCCTAGGGTTCGTAAGGAAGTGTTAAAGGGTTAAAATATGAACTTACCCTATTTCGAGATTTGAAATGTTGTTCAGTTAAGGTCTGAGAGGTAGTTATACCCCAACTTGATTGACTTCATTTTCAATTTAGAAATGGTTAAGGTTCGAGAGTGAAATTGGTTAAGTGATTTTAGTAAATAAGTATAGTGGTTTGAGTTGTCGTCGCGATGTTGATTTAAACATCTGTTTAAATCCAAGTAAAGAAGATTTGGAAATGTTTTCCAAATAGAATCAGAAACGTAATCAAATATTGAAATTTGAAATATGGATTAGAAACGGAAATGTTTTCCAATGTTAACGTATAATGATTGATTTGATAGAATTTCCATCTGGAAATAATATCGTTGTTTGCACACGTGTTTTCTTTGATAGTTAACCCACCGACTATCGAAGTTTTTGACCATTTTAACGTTGTTAATATGGAGAGACCGGTTGGATTATTATTCAAAGAACCACTCTGTATTGGCATAAGCATTGCAAATCATATATGCCAAAGATAATTAAAGACGGAGTAAAGTGCAAGGGCTATTGTATAAGTCTTAGATAATAGTGCCTAAGATGGATGTACTGAATAGTGCCTTCGGTTCATCCTATTCCTGGATGACTTGTATGGATGAATGTCTGACAGAGTATTTCCAGAAAGGTCACGTACATTGATTTCTTCAATCGTACCAAGAGTGGAAGCAGAGAAGGAAACTTCTTTAGCTAACACGTAATGTATTGTTGTAGATGTCAATTAGTGATTTTCGATGGATCTGACAATGTGGCATTCGAAGTGAAACTGATGTGATGATAAATCGTAACCTCAAGCCTCATCAACCTGGAAATGACAAAAATCGGGCAGGCAGCATGGCTATGTAGGTCGCACCTATTAGGGTGTATAATCACTTGATATAGAGTTTTCACTTACTTCTAAAAATCTATTGTTGATGCTGTCCCATTCGGGAAACTGTTGCTGATCCCAACCATTGGTGATATACATTCGATACACTCAGCGAAATGAGTGGTCGGTCATGTGTGGCCGGGTTGCAAGATGTTCTTGTTGAACCCAGTGTATTCCTCTCTAAAGGTACACTAGAGAAAGGCGGTTCCTTACCTTGTCATAGTTGGAAATCCATTACCCAATACGTGCTTACGATTTGATTGTATACTATATATGTAGAACATGAGATGAAAGCGTTTCTGCTAGATGATTATTATATTGTGGTTGATAGACATTATTATAATATCAAAAGGTTTTTGATATAAAGATATTTTGGATTCTCATAAGGAAAAAATCCGTTCCGTTATACGGCGTGGTCATATGAGATATCGTTTACTTGTTCGAACTGTTTTAAACTGTTTTACTCACACTCGTCCTATTACTGACCCGAAGTTTATTTTGTTTTGTTTTCCCTAAACTCTTAGGTGCCCAATTTTGTACGGGCAGTCAAGTAGTCGGGATTTACAAATACTTGAAGTGCTGGGCAGGAGGCTTCAGGATTATATAGCTATTATTATTTCGCTGTGTTATAAGTGTTGTACTTTGATAATGACGTATATTCAAGTACAGATGTATATTTCAAAGTTATGTTATATATTATATGTTATTCGTTCCGCTGTGAGGTTTGTGTTACTCTGATGTTGTGTTCTTATTCTTCTTCTATTCTAAGTTTCTATCTTATCTTTCCTCACGCTTTGGTTTCTTTCTAATAGTTTTATGGATTTCAGTGCAAATTGGGTTGTACTTGCGTTATTTGGTTAGCTCAAATTGGACCGGAATTTCGGGTCACTATAATTGCTATCAGAGCATAAGGTTAAGTGAATTACCTTGGTTCTGTGGCATAACTCAGTTGAGATGGGGTCAGCAATACCCTAGATTGAGTTGAGTGTATATATACGAGTGAGCATATTTGTTATTGATATAAAAATTTGTTTTATATTGTGGAGATTTATTGGTTGAGTTGTTTATGGATTTTGGTCGATTAGTTGATCCACTGTATCGATAGGAGTTTATAAACACTTGAATACGATGAACCGTCATGGTATGTTTTGAAAAGAGGGTAAATGAAATAATTTTACCCAAATTATATTTTGTTATAAAGGATTTATACTGGAATGATTATAATATATTGGATATATTGGTTGTGATTATAATCGAGTAAGATTATAAGTAAAATGGTTATGTAAATAACCAATCAGAATTCATATAAGTATTACGAGATGAATTAAATCTGAATTTAAACCAAAAATTGAATTAAAACTCTGGAAAATTGGATAAGTGGTTGTAAATGGATTTGGATTAAAAATAAGGAAAATTTAAGATCTTGGGAGATTTTAAATTGTTTTACAAGCAGAGTGAATTATATTTTGAAATGAATTTCAAAGTGGAAATGGTTAAAAATGGTTTTATAGTATTGAACTCGCTTCGATCGCTGGAAAATAGATTCTGATGATGACAGCTGCATCACCAGTATTCATTTTCGAGTTGTAAGTGATGAATTACTACCAGAGATACTTTTTTGAATTTGTTTTGGGGAAGAACAAGTTGTGTTGAATTTCAAAAAAAGAAAATTTGATTTTTGAAAAGAGTAAACTATTTAAAAACTCCTAGGGAAAGACTGTTTGAATTAAAAACAAATTTAACAGAAATTTGTGAAAGAAAATTTGAATTAAAGTAAAGCCAGTAAAGTGTAACTGATATTGAATTAGAATGATATCAAGACAAATTGGATTGTGAGATTCAAATTTGAAGTGTAATGTGATAATCAGGTTAAGAGTTGGGAATCAAGAAGAAACTCGAGTTGAAATGATATTTGGCTTGGTTAAAAGCTAATGGTTTTGTTGGAGATAAAAGTGATTGGAGTTTGATTGGGATGGCATTGGTATATGCTGAATTAACAGCAGATGAAAAGGATATAATGATATGCTCGACAAAAAGGTACCAGTTTATATTATATATATTGGGTATGAGATTTTGATGAGCCAAATTGGCAAGCCGCTTGGCTGTTTGATTTTCTTTTGGGTTGGAGATGGCCCAAAGAGGCGAGTTGGAGTTTGACCTATTGACCAGTACAAAGGAGGTGCTGGCAAAAAATTTCAGAAAGTTAAGGTGTTAGAAAATTTTCAAGATTTCTGGAAATTTTCGTTGATAAGAATTAATCAATATTTAATTGAATTTAAATTGGTTCAGTTGAAACTGAAGTTAAGAAGTGAACAAATATGTTCTAACCAGTCGATAAGGTCGTCCTCTACCTTAGCAATTTCGAGGACTAAATTATTTTAAGTAGGGAAGAATGTAATGACCCGCATTTTTCAGCGGTATAATAATTAATTTATTTAATTATTGAAATTAGAATTCAAATGGTCATTTAATTAAATAACTTAGAATATTTAATTAAAATAATAATTAAATAATATATTTAATTCAGAAAATAACAATAAAATAGTGGGATTCACAATATAGTGTGAATTGGATTATTTAAAATATATAGTTCAGTTCAGAGTTGAATTATATGAACGAATACATTTTATAAATTACAGTTTGAACATATAATTATATTATAATTAAAATCGAGCTTGAAATGGTGCGACAGTTCGTTAATTGGCGATTTGAACTTCAACTGAATATACATGGTTCGTTTTAAATCGGATTTCTGTGAAACAAGAAACGTGTGGAGCTGGTGGAGTATATCTTTCAAGTGAAAGAGAAAAATCAGGATTTTGTCATGTAGATTTTGATTTATGTCCAAATCAAATTTTAAAATAGTTGCTATAGAATCGTTTATCGTCCGTAACGGTTTATTCGATATAACTAGAGATTAGGCTTGAATTTAGACAAGGCTCTTTTGAGACATAACGATAATTTAATTTTTCGAATTTTACTGTAATTTTTAATTGATTAAATAAGCAACTTTTTATTTGGAGTATTTTGCACCCTTAATCAGCGATTTTGGGGTTTCACAATATGAGTTAATCTATCGGTATTTTTATATTTTTGAAATCATGGTACCTTACTGGTCACAACAGTATTTTTATTTCTGTCGTTGGCCATCCAAATGAGAACAGAACTTCATATAGAAGGGTCACCAAAATGTTATAACTTAAAATATCATATCCTTAAAAATCTAGCCACTCATTTCTATGATCAAATAAAGGACCATGAAATGTTTCTCTCGGCCACAAACAAGTGAAATGGTGGCATTCTCTAAATCACAAATAAAATGGAAAATGTGGCCGTCCATTTGTCCTCAAAATCATTATATGTATGCATCCTAAGCAGCTCGTTACTTTTACTTCCCGAACCAAAACGCAGGCCTTCATTTCGTTTTGAGTTCCAAAAGGAGAAGCTTCATGCTGAAGTTTTCAATGATGAATAAGAAAATAAAAATAAAAATGATAATGGTGAATGAAGAGGTTGTGGGGGTGATGCAGGGTATGCTCACCGAAATGGACGAGGAGTTTAAAGCTAGGTGATGTTATGGAGTACAGGCTGTACGAAGGGTTTAGAAGAGGGGAGCGAGCTGTTCTGTTCAAGGCATTAGCATGAGTTTTCTTTGGGAAGAGAGGGCTAAGGAATGGTGGTGTGTGTAGTGAGTACGGATGCATGAAGAGGTAGGATTGGAGTTCTCGAACTGCGCAAATATACTAAGTGAGGAGCTACAGCGTGAATCTCTGGGAGCCGAGAGAGGCTACATGCTGTCGAGTTATTTTTAAATGGCTCGAGTGAAATGAAGTAGGTGGTGTGATAGTTTATTTAAGTTGGCAATTGTGTTTAGAAATACAAAGGGGCAGTATGGAATGCTGACCAGCGGTGGAGCGTGTGTGGAGAGGGTTGAGCACTATGTTGATTTACTGTAGTGAAGCACATCAAGACGTGATGGGTGCAGTGAGGATTTCAATTCAGAAATGGTGATGCTGATTTGTTAAAGAGGAGGGCGGTTGAAGAAGTCGGTTATCAGAAGGGAGAAGTCGGGTTATCAGAAGGGAGGAGAAGAAGAAATGAATACGGATATGTCGGGTTTAAACTTTAAAAAGGAACGGCGGGCCAAGATAAATGGCGAAACAAGATCCGACGGGATCGTATGGACGGACACTACATAATGGAACTGACCGGGAGTGAATTGGAGTTCGTTACAATTTATAGTGAAATAAATTGTCCGTCTGAATCAACAGACGCAAATCGTTATTTGACGGTTAACGCGAAATGTGAGTAAATCTCACTAACTCTGAACAGTTTATAATTTCATGTTGTATTTTTAGAACTGTTAAATATTGGTTGATTGACTGTGTGTTGATTGTTTGATTGAACTATTAGTCAGTTAGCTGAATTTCTATATTGATTCTGTTTAACAGAATATATCATATGCAACTGAAAGTGATGTTGATTTTATTATGTAACATCTGTGGATGCAGGGAAACAGGTTGGAGGAATCCAACTAGATTGCTCAACAATTATTTTATTGTTTTCATATATTGTGATATATGACGTGATTTATAATCTGTTGTTGATAATATGTGTATGGACGATATTGGACATCGTAACTTGATATGTTAAACACCATAACATACTGGGATATTTAAAAGAGAATATTTATAAAATCAGAGGATTTTATAAAAGAGAATATTTATAAATAGAATATAAAATCATAAGATTTTACAAATGGGAATATTTACAAATAGGAAATCTTTTTAAAGTGGAATTTTATATAGTGGGAAATCTTTATAAATGGAATATTTATAAAGTGAATTATTTATTTAGAATAAATAAATTAGATATTTAGATGGATTATTTATTTGTTAAATGAATAGAATAAGATAAAAGGAATATTTGTTTAGAAAACAAATCAGATATTATATGAGAAATATTTGCAACACATTTGCACATAGAGTTGAAAAGGAAATATTCGCAAACCATTTGAAAGTAGAATTTAAAAGGGTAATATTTGTAAACCATTTACAAATAAATATTTAAAAAGGAAATATGGATAAAAGGCATTTAGAAAACAAATAGATTATAAAGGAAATATTTATCTTGGATAAATAGATATATATAAGTCTGAACTTATATATGAAGAAGTAAACAGATAAAAGGAGCAGATTGATTTATAAGTGATATTTATAAATTAAGTTAAATATTTGTCATTTGGATAAATAGAATATATAAGTCAGGACTTATATAAAGAAGTAAGAATCGATTTCAACATCGATGTTTGAAACTGAGTAAGGATAAAGAGTTAATCAGTTAGCGTTAACCAGTTAGAGTAAAACCATTAGGGTTAACCAGTTAGGTTAAACCAGTTAGAGTTAAACCAGTTAGAGTTAATCAGTTAGAGATAATCGATAGAGTTAAATCGAACCAGAGTTATTCAAATGGAGTAAATCGAATTTAGGTTATTCAAATAGAGTTGAAATGAGATAATCGAATCAGAAATATTCGAAGTGAGTTGATCGAATCTAGTTATTCGACAGGAGTTAAATCGAATAAGATTTATTCGAAGAAAGAGATTTTCGAATATAAGTATTCGAAAGTAAGCAAATCGAATATAAGTTATTCGAATAAGAGTTAATCCAGAAAGAGTTATTAGGTTGGAGTTATTCAAATAAGAGTTATAGATTAGAGTTAACCGAATAGGAGTAAATAAATTAGTTGTCGTTATATTATTCGAGTTAGGAAACAAAATTCATATTAAAGATAATATATTTCGGATGCAGGAGATTATAACACCATTGTTATAATCACGTAAACTTGTAAAAGAAGGGGGTTCGTAAATAGAATCCGAGGGTTCGTAAGGAAGTGTTATAGTGTTAAAGGGTTCATAAATAAGTATAGTGGTTTGAGTTGTGGTCGCGATGTTGATTTAAACATCTGTTTAAATCCAAGTAAAGAAGATTTGGAAATGTTTTCCAAATAGAATCAGAAACGTAATCAAATATTGAAATTTGAAATATGGATTAGAAACGGAAATGGTTTCCAGTGTTAACATATAATGATTGATTTGATAGAATTTCCATCTAGAAATAATATCGTTGTTTGCGCACGTGTTTTCTTTGATAGTTAACTCACCGACTATCGAAGTTTTCGACCATTTTAACGTTGTTAATATGGAGAGACCGATTGGATTATTATCCAAACAACCACTCTGTATTGGCATAAGCATTGCGAATCAAATATGCTAAAGATAATTGAAGATGGAGTAAAGTGCAAGGGCTATTGTATAAGTCTTAGATAACAGTGCCTAAGATGGATGTACTGAATAGTGCCTTTGGTTCGTCCTGTTCCTGGATGACTTGTATGGATGAATGTCTGACAGAGAATTTCCAGAAAGGTCACGTACATTGATTTCTTCAACCATACCAAGAGTGGAAGCGGAGAAGGAAACTTCTTTAGCTAACACGTAATGTACTGTTGTAGATGTCAATTAGTGATTTTCGATAGATCTGACAATGTGGCATTCAAAGTGAATCTGATGTGATGATAAAGCGTAACCTCAAGCCTCATCAACCGGGAAATGACAAAAATCGGGCAGGCGGCATGGCTATGTAGGTCGCACCTATTAGGATGTATAATCACCTGATCTAGAGTTTTCACTTACTTCCAAAAATCTATTGTTGATGCTATCCCATTCGGGAAATGGTTGCTGGTCCCAACCGTTGGTGATATACATTCGATACACTCAGCGAAATGAAATGTCGGTCATGTGTGGCCGGGTTGCAAGATGTTCTTGTTGAACCCAGTGTATTCCTCTCTAGAGGTACACTAGCGAAAGGTGGTTCCATACCTTGTCATAGTTGGACATCCATTACCCAATACGTGCTTGTGGTTTGGATTGTATACTATATATGTAGAACGTGAGATGAAAGTGTTTCTGCTAGATGATTATTATATTGTGGTTGATAGACATTATTATAATATCAGAAGGTTTTTGATATAAAGATATTTTGGATTCTCACAAGGAAAAAACCCGTTCCGTTATATGGTGTGGTCTTATGAGATATCGTTTACTTGTTCGAAATATTTTAAACTATTTTGCTCACACCAGTCCCATGACTGACCCGGAGTTTATTTTATTTTGTTTTCCCTAAACTCTTGGGTGCCCAATTTTGTACGGGCAGTCAAGTAGTCGGGATTTACAAATACTTGAAAAGCTGGAGCAGGAGGCTTCAGGATTATATAGCTATTATTATTCTGCTGTGTTGTAAGTGATGTACTTTGACAATGATGTATATTCAAGTGCAGATGTATATTTCAAAGTTATGTTATATATTATATGTTATTCGTTCCGTTGTGAGGTTCGAGTTACTCTGATGTTGTGTTCTTCTTCTTCTTCTGTTCTAAGTTTCTATCTTATCTTTCCTGACCATCTGTTTTCTTTCTAATAGTTTTCTGGATTTCAGTGCAAATTGGGTTGTACTTGCGTTATTTAGTCAGCTCAAATTGGACCGAAATTTCGGGTCACTACAGATACAGAAATTTATATCAATTATTTATATATTGAAATGTTTTTCACGAAGATTCCATAATTAATGGAAGTTGATTTGGGTTTATTGTGAACTGTGTTTTTAATAACATTGGTTCTTTAACCCAGTTAAAGACAAGATTAATTTGTTAAAGTTGAATAATCATGAAGCAATGATTTTTGAGATTAAAACCAAGGTGGAGTTTTAATGAATATTTAGTTAGATTGAAATGTGAATAAGGTAACTAAATTTACCGAATTTAAGAAATGTTCGAAATTGGATTACCACCAGTTTTACTCCATGCGATAGCCAAATATTTAGTTAGATTTGAAAACGAGAAATGGTAATTGAATTTACCGATAACACAGTAGGTGTTGATATGGAGTACTACCATTTTGTTCCATGAGATAAATAGTTTGGGATTAGGATAATAAAATTATGATTACTTCGCTAAGGCTTGACAATCCCGACTAGTTGATACACTTTGTTTTGGTTCAAACTGTGAAAGGATATAATAAAATGTTTTGCCATGATTTCCAAGGAAGATTAAACTATAAGTTTAAAAGAATTTATCTTTGATAAAATTAACGGGAACCTTTCTCTAAAGAAAGGATATTCTGAATTGGAATGAGGCGTATGATGTGTTTTTATAACACTTGTTTATTGATTATAAAATACGCGAGTTATTCGGAAAGACCGGGTTTATCCCATTCTGAATAACTGATATGGCGACTAAAAGTCAACGATAAAGACGGTGGTTGAAGATCAGAGATCTTCACATCAAATGGACGATTACTGATGTTTAATTGGGAAGTACACCCAAGACAAGGTAATAAGTGGTGATCGTCCAGACTTACTTGGAAATTGATCGGATATGCGAGGTCCTCTCTCATGTTTTTGACATATGGGACGAGGAATAAGGTGCCCTTGGTATCGTTCAGACCCAGAACGGACTTGTAAACGGATGTGTGTCTAACATTGGATTTTATACTCTGTTATTTGATTTCTATTATATATATATATATATCTTTTTGGTGGCGGAGAATTTATTCTCTTGATTAACACCCATCTCTGAGATGTACGAGCTTAGAGGTTATATTTTGATAGACATCAGTTGTATGGCATGAATTGTCAGTGTGGCATGCTAAGATGAAAATTATCAAGGCTTATTGTTGAAAAGCAGAGTCTTGTGCATGATGATCAAAGCGCAGCTTTAAGTAGCACAGCTTTGTGTATAACTTTAGTTCGCGAGCCTCATGCCCCGGTATGAGTCTAAAACGGGATCAGGGATGCAATGAGTGCATGACGTTTCTTTTTTGCTAGAAGTGGTGTCATGGTATGGAGCCCAGACATTTTTACTTATGTCGATGATGGATTGCGAGGCGCCTTAGATATATTGGTCGCTATTGGCCAAGTGATAGGTCCGATAGGAACGGGAAACGTGTGTTTAGGAATAACCAATCCACTAAAGTAAGTGTGGATCGGCACTGCAGGATCCAAGGGTTGCCCGTAGGTGTGATCCTAAGTCATCTTGCTAGAGGTGACTTGAATCTGTAAGGAGACCATCCCTTGACTTGGCTCATGATGGAAATCCAATTTCCAATACGATAATTTTCGATTTTAGTTGCAAACCTATGTATAATGACATAATATATGGTACATATGCCGTCTATGATTGATACATTTATATTTGAAGTTGTTTTGACACTATGCACTTATAATAATATCAAAATGATTTGTTTTAAAGCGTATCAAGCATGATTGGCAATTATAAGGAAAACTCAATCCTTCGGCTTGCGTTGCATTGTGTGATGGGACCTGAGTCTTATAATAGCTTCGTTTTTCAAAAATTATTGCGTTGTTTACAAATTGTTTTATTTCAAAGTATTCATGGGAGTAAACCCGTTTTGTGACATATGGCGTGGTCCCGTGATTTACCCTATTTTAAAGTAAAGTTTAATAACTGTTTTGAGTTCTCACACCGGTACCATGACTGATTCGGAGTTTATTTTCCACCTAAACTCTGGATGCCCACATTTTCCACGCAGATAGCTTGTAGTTTTGGTTTTCATAGATATTTCTTTCACAAGATCCTAGATTACAGCTGGAGCTATATTCAGAATGCTTTGTATCTGTGTATTTCTTTCAGTTGTGGTAGTTGATTGTGAAAACCCGTAACTTCCCCGTAAAGGAAAGCGTCGGATAGTTCGAGAACAAACCACAGCAGAACGCATACAGAAGAACATTTCATTGTATATTACAACAATGCATCAGATTACAAGAATATACAGAGTATAAAAGAATAAATATTACACAGAAATATCAGAGATTTAAATTACATTTAAATACATAGCAGCGGAAAATAATACAATACACAACTAGAAGAGATATACGGATACAAAGCTTTCCGGATATCGTTCCAGCTGTAAACCAGGATCCTGTGAATATAAATCTGCAAAACCAAAACTACTAGCTGCCCGTGTCAAAATAAGGGCACCCAGAGTTTAGGTTAAAACAATAAACTCTAGGTCAGTCATGTGACTGGTGTGAGAACTAAAACAGTTATTTATCTTTATTTTCAAAGTTCGGTAAATCAAGGGACCACGCCGTATAACACGGAACGGGTTTCCTCCCAAGAATACCAGTGCATAAAACAAACAGCGCAATGCTAAATAAAGAAAAATGAAGCTGTTATAAGACCCAGGTCCTATCACACAATGCAACGCAAGCCGGGGGATAGGGTTTTCCCTTATAACAGCCAAAGAATGCTTGATACGTTTAAAACAAATCATTTGATACTAATAACAAGTGCATAGTGTATAAAACAACTTCGAATCATAAGTATCAATCATAGGCGGCATGAGCGTCCCATGCCACTATGTCGCCATATATAGGTTTACAAATAAAACCGCAAATGTCACGTATTTGGAAATTGGATTTCCGTCTATGAACCGAGGCAAAAGATAGTCCTCAACCGATTCGAGACAATCTAGCCCATGTCTCAGGATCAGAACGCATCAACCCTTTAGATCGTCAGGGCCGGTCCACCGATGTGGATTATTATGCCTGAACACTACGTTTCTCCGCCCTTTGGGGCGTAAGCGAGCCAACTAAATGACTCCATCGGTTCGAGAACGACCGATCAATCCGAGGCGCCTCGCAACAGCAACAACCACATAAGTCAAACTCGTCAGGGCGTGTAAAACCACTGACGCCACTTCTAGCTAGAAAGAAACGCAAGTCCTCCCTGATGTCCCCTCCCGTTTTTGGTTCATACCGGGTGTGAAACTCGCGAAGCAAACGTTACACAAAGCTACGCCACAAAGGCCTTGCTTTGATCATCACCACAAGACTTTGCTTTTCAACAGAAGCCTCGATCAATTGCCGCTTAGGCATGCCACACAGGCAATTCACTCCATGCGTTTGATATCCATCAATATATAACCTCTGAGCTCGTACGTCTCAGAGAAGGGCGTTAAGCAAGAGAATAAATTCTCTGCCGCCAAACAGATATATATTTAATAGAGATCAACCACACGGACTAAAATCCAATTTCAGACACACAGTCCATTTACAAGTCCGTTCTGGGTCTGAACGAAACCGGAGGCACCTAGTACCCCGCATATCCATCGATCTCCAAGTACGTCTGGACGATCACTAACTGTTTCCATCTTCTTGGGTGTACAGCCCAATCAAGATCATCAGTAATTACCCAAACGACGTGAAAACCTCCGGTCTTCGACCATCGTCTTCATCTTCGACTTATCGTCGTATCAGTTATTCAGAATGGGATAAACCCGGTCTTTCCGAATAACTCGCGTATATTTTAAATAAGTGTTACACAAACACAACATACGCCTCATTCCAATTCATTAGTCACTAACCGTAAATTAATCAAGAGAATAATTCCCCAAATATTAACCCCGAAGGCCGAAACCAACATCAGATCAATATCCAGAAAACCCTTCTGCTTGGCTAACCGACAGTTAGTTTCTAAATGTCACAATCATAGGGAAAGGTTCCCATTAATTTTATCCAAGATAATTCCTTGAATTTATTCTTTATTCTATCTTTTGAATTTCGATTCAACTAGTCGAGATTTAACGAACCTTACCGAAGTAATCATTGGTTTTAATTTCCCAATCCCAACCTATTTATCCCATGAAGTAAAACTGGTAATACTTCATATCTAACACCACAGTGTTATCGGTAAATTCAATTACCATTTCACGTTCAAATCTAATTAAAGATTTAACTATCGCCTGGAGCAAAACTGGTGATACTCCATTTCGATTATTTCAATCTAATTAAAGATTCATTAAAACTCCACTTAGTTTTAATCTGTGACTGGGTCAAAGAATCAGTGTCATTTAAAACACGGTTCACGATAAACCCAAACTCACATCACATTTCAATCAGTCCCTAATTGTAAATTAGCAAGTGAGCAATTCCCTAAGTATTAATCCCGAAGGCCGAAACCAACATCAGATCAATACCCCGGAAACTATTCAACTTAACTAATCTCCAGTTAGTTTTTGATTTTCTTAACTCCTTTAGGTCTAAGAACTGTATTATTGAAGATACCGTTCACGACAACCCAAAATCACATTTCATTAATGATCGGGTTAAAGAACGAGTGTTATTTAAAACACTGTTCACGATAAACCCAAAAATCAATATCAATTCAATTCCAATTAAATATCATTTAATTGGTACACTTCATTAAATCTAAATAAAAAGATTTAATCATTTCTCAACTGGGTTCAAGAACAGTGTTAGTGAAGACACCATTCACGACAAACCCTAATCACATTTGATATTCAATATAAGGCTCTGAATAGAAAATATATCGGCTTATATTCAATATCAAATTCCACGATTAACAAATGTCGTATTGGAAATAACGATACAAATATATCTTTCAAATTTCCATAACAACACCTGTATAATCACGAATTCCAACATCGAAATATTCCGAAGACAATTTCGATTCAAATCCACTCCAATGCAATCATTGGATATTCTGGTTATTTTTAAAACCCTTTTCTAATTCAATTTATTTATTTAAAAATAAATAGAATTGTAATTCTAGTTCAAAACTAGTTCATTTCGATAAAAATCTATTTTTATCTTTTCAAATAGGGAGTTTTTCATCCCAATTCTTTCTAAATCATTTCTTATGATTTTACACAAATTATTACTATTTTAATAATTTTATCAAGGCCCGTACAGTCGATTTCCATCAATGGCCATCGAACTGCACTTACAGCGACCTTTTTCGAATTTGATTTGGACATAATTCCAAATCCAACCGTTAGATTTCTAATTTCTAATATTCTTTAGAAAGCTCTTTTCGATACGAACCCAACGGTTCCGATTTTAGGAGAATCCGACGGTCAGATCTCCCGTAATATCCGTTTGAAATAAATGGTCGAAATTCGCGAACTGCCGCGGCGCGGCGCGTTCTATTCAGGCCATTATATTATATATATAATATATATAATATATACTTCACCGATTTCAATTCAAAACGAATTATATAAATAGTTTTAAATTCGTTTCAAAAGCAATTTCAACTTCCTTTTCAATTCAAATCAAAATTGAATTCTTCTTTATAAATTCGTTTTAAAATTCATTTCTATTCAATTCAAATTTCAATTCAATTTGAATTCATTTCGATTTGTTTTCAATTCAATTTGAATTCGTTTTCAATTCCTTTCGAAATCGTTTTCAATTCAATTCATTTCGAAATCGTTTTCAATTCAATTCATTTCGAAATCGTTTTCAATTCAATTCATTATCGTTTTCAATTCAATTCGAAATCGTTTTCAATTCAATTCATTTCGAAATCGTTTTAAAATCGATATAAATATCGTTCACGTCAAAATGGCGTTAACCTAATCAACACGACTTCATAAATTTCTATTTTCAAATATTCTATTTCAAATATTTCTTCTTTCAAAATAGTTGTTATTATCAAAATATTTCGTTCAACACATGACCAATCTCAATGGATTAGTACTGTCAACACATGAACTTTTATTTTATATTGATAAAGATGTAAACTTTATTATTAAAATATTTCGTTCAACACATGACCAATCTCAATGGATGAAACTGTCAACACATGAACTTTTATTTTATATTGATAAAGATGTAAACTTTATTATTAAAATATTTCGTTCAACACATGACCAATCTCAATGGATGAAACTGTCAACACATGAACTTTTATTTTATAATAATAAAGATGTAAACTTTATTATTAAAATATTTCGTTCAACACATGACCAATCTCAATGGATGAAACTGTCAACACATGAACTTTTATTTTATAATATTCTTTATTTTTCAAATTGGAATGAGGCCCAATCAATTACCATATAAAGTTAATTATATGGATTTTCATACAACACATGTATATAATAGCATTGAAAAATAATCAACCATCAACCAAAGTGCACTACACTGTATAAGCATCAAATATAGATATCTAACGCTTATAACAGCCTATCAATCAATCGATCGACATATTTAATTAATCAGGATGAGTGAACTTCATATTTCATCCCAACACCCGTGTGGGGCTTCAAACAATCAAACAAATATTTTATTTGTGCAGTTGGGCGATGTGTAAAATTTATCGACCCAATCAATGTCAGTCAAATCAGTGTTCATAAACAAACCGTTTGGTTTGTAAATGAATATTTTATTTATTCGCATTCACGTTAAAAATTATATTTTTAACGATAAAACATTTTATTTCAACATATGAATTTCTATCCAGTTCATTCTTTAAATAAAATGATATTTTATTTTTCTAACTTATTTTAGAAAATTTCGGCGGCATAACGGCACGATACTAGAAACGGGACGAGGCCTAGCCTTGTCCCCGGTCTAGTGAAGGCCCACGCCATTCACACATCATCAAATCAATTCATTTCACCACACAATTCAATTTCAATCAAACAATCTCTAAACTATGCAACCAAACAAACAAGTCCATGGTCTGTGGACGGTTGTGTCGGGTGCTACTAAGCACCGTCTGCATCCTAGTATATATATATATAACTAGAAAAAGAAATTGAAAGGTGAGAAATTCTCACAGATAGCTATCCTAGCTCCACGACACTTCTATTGATAGAAATCTTCATCGCTATCGCATCTTCGTCGTCTTCGTTGCCCATAGCCACTACATATGTAAAAATCGAATTTTTACTCCTTTATTCAATTTAAAAATCGAATTTTTAGTTCGCTATTCAATATATAAAAATCGAATTTTTAGTTCGCTATTCAATATATAAAAATCGAATTTTTATGCCGAAGTTCAATATATAAAAAATCATATTTTTATGCCGAAGTTCAATATATAAAAAAAATCATATTTTTATGCCGAAGTTCAATATATAAAAAAAATCATATTTTTATGCCGAAGTTCAATATATAAAAAATCATATTTTTATGCCGAAGTTCAATATATAAAAAATCATATTTTTACTTCTTCTACTTAATAAAATTTCCGTCTTTTCTCTTTTAAAAATATGATCTTTATTTATTTCCAAGTTCAAATCTTTTTTTTCCTTTTTTTATAAAATCAGTTTTTTTATTCCTTTATAAAATTCAGTTTTTAATTATGTTTTTATAAAAATTCAGTTTTAATCATTTTATAAAAACAGTTTTTAAATCTTTTATAAAATCAAAACAGTATTAACCTAAAAAAAAAGCATTACAGAGTTAAAAATAAAAATAAAATAAATAAAATACTTACAGTGGTATGCCGAACAAGGGGGGGGAGTTTACTGTCGCCGCTGGAATCTGGTGGGAGGGGGGAGTCGTCGGCCATCTGGTGACGAGTGGAGTTCGTCAGAAGGTCGGAGGCGAGCAGGGGGGGGGGGGGTTTGGGCATCGCGCACTGGAAAGGGAGGAGGAGAGAGCGTGGTCTGAGGTGGGAGGCTAGCGGAGCGGATCGCCTGAGGTCGGGCGATGATCGTGGGAGGCGGCGGTGGTGCTGGCGTCGATCGCCAGGAGTCGCGGTCGCCATATTTTTTTTTATTTATTTATTAATTTATTTATTTTATCCTAAAGAGTTGACTTTCACATACGACCTCGAAACGAGGCCCACCGCCTGTCGTCCCTAACGTATTACCCCCATTCCGAACACAATGGGATATGTATCGCAAGCTGATTCGACCGTTTGAATTAGTTTCCGTTAAATTTACATTTAAATCACTATATTGAATTTTAAACGTACATTTCAAATTACCGGGGTCTCATACTAACTCGAAAAATTCCAGAAAAATATTTTCTAGCTTCGTATTGACGATACGGTCCTAACAAAACTAGTTTCGTCGAATTCTGAGACCGTTTGAAAAATGGCCAATTTCCAGTCGATTAAAATCAACTGAAATGGTCAAAACACGTTTTCCTTTACCACGCTCACATATTGATTCAGAAAATTATGAAATTTGAAACCTAGCAATAATTTTACATCACGGACTCAACAAAACTGGTTTCGTCGAAATCCGAGGTCGTTTGCAAAATGTCCATTTTTAAGGGCCTGAATTCCATAGCGACTATTCAGAATTTTCAACTGGACATATCTTTTGATTCCCGCTATGAAATCTTGATTATTCGGATTCGTTGGAAAGATATTATCAAATAGATTCTAATATTTTTGGTTTCACTAAAATCCGGATTATTCTGCACCCGGTACATTCAATTGAAGTTTGAAATCGAATTATCGAACTACCGCGCCATTTTCAATTCCTTTTATAATTATATATAGATATTTATATTCTAACGACGACGTATATAAAATATACGTTCGAATTCTATTCAAAATAAATTTCTCGTCAATATTATTTAAAATACTTCATTTTAAATAATTAAAATTCGCTAATACTGCCAATTTAAAAATTTTAAACTGGCCCAGATTTTCGGGTTATTACATTGATGTTTTCCACCGCACTTTATATTCATGTATATATTTTCCATTGTTTTGTAATTTGTAAATCTCTGATATTTATTTTTCCGCTGTAGATTATTTATTTAAACTCTGATATATTCATGTACTATGATGTAAATTGTTGTAATAGCAATGAAATGTGTTCTGATGCGTCGTGTTCTCAAAACAATCCGGGCTCCACTGTCTCTTCAAGAATCGGGGAAGTCTAGGTTTTTTCATTTGGTATTAGAGCTTTGATTTACAAAGCTCGAGAATAAGACACATTAAAACCAAATGAAAGAATTCATCGGAGGTAGGACTAGTAACATCCTATAAGAATAACTCGTTAGGGATAGGGTTAGTATTATCTTAGAATGAGTTTGAAGGGTTTTATTTCTAAAAAATGAATTTAGTTTTGAAAATTATATCTGATTATACATATTTGAGTATTTTATTTTATTTTGATTTTGGGCTATCAAGTATAAGTAGATTTTGTATATACGTTTGATCCACGTGTATTCGAAGTCTCAAATATACTGGATAGATATAGAATCACACTCTAGTCGCCCGGTGATGATTCTGACGATAGCTCGAGCATTATCAGCATTTACGTTCGAGTTTCAAAAGTGGGATATCTATATATTTTCATTTGACTGGTGTGAGAACCAAAAATTAGAATTTATTGTTGTGATTTGGCGCTAAAAACAGATTTTTTTTTGAATATATTGAAGTTATATGTTTGAAAGGTTAATCGACCAATTGATTGCTGGTTGTGATGTTTGATTTTTAAGTTTAACTAATAAAAATATTCTGAATTGAAAATTTAGTTCGAATTGGATTTATATATAGATAGAGAAGCATATACATGTATGTTAAGCAGGTTTTGGATTCACTATTGAGTAGAGAAATAAATTGCGTGCCCGGCAAACAGGTGCACCTTAATGAGTTGGTTGCGCAATTTTATTTATTATAAACTACCGTAAATGAATTTGGATGCGCTATGATGGTTGCTTTATGTGAAATACAACATACGCCATAGGATACCAATAAATACATTATGAACTACAACGCATAACATACATCATGAAGACAACATATCATATTCCATATAAGCATTTGGTGCTTATATAACGAGGATGGATTCCCATACGAGTGAGACGCTTGTATGGCGATGACTGAATTACAGGTTGAACCGAAGACTGATTATAGATGAAGATAGCATATCATATTCCATATAATCATTTGGTGCTTATATGACGAGGTTTGAATTTCCATACGGGCGAGATGTTTGTATGGCGAGAGCTGAATTACAGGTTGAATAAAAATATAATGGTGAAGGAAAGGATTTAATAAAAACCCTACACAGGTCTGGAGATAACAAAAATTCATGTCTCTCTTGTTTTTAGTTACGACACATGGATTATTTTATTTTTTCCATCACTGGGGCGAGGTATGAGATTTCGACCTTTTACACGTCTCCCTTGGGCATAGATAGGTTACATATGTTTTATATGCTTTTTATTGATTTATTGGGTGCCTAATACAACCCAATAAAATTTTCAAACCCTCACTGTACAAAGGAGGTTATAGCAAAAAAATTCAGAAATTTAGGGTGTTAGCCAAATTTTAGAGAAATTTGGAAGTTCTTAGAAACTGAAAAGTTGAAGAACTCAAACCATAATGAAAGTTGAGTTGGTTAGTTAAATAACTTTCAGCTCGTTCTTTTTCGAGGACGAAAAAGTTTTAAGTGGAGGAGATTGTAACAACCCAGATTTTGGAAATCAATTTAAAATTCATTTTCATAGAAATTAAATATTTTATAGGATTTATTTTGAGAATAAACGATTTAAAATTTATTTAAATCGAAGTTAGAATGTAAGAAATTAAAATTTATTTAAAACAAGCTTGAAATGGCGCGGTAGTTTGAAAATTTGATTTTAAAATTCAATTGTATATATAGAGTTTAATATAAGTCAGAATTTAATGAAACAAGAAACATTTGAATATTTTGAACTATAGTTTTCTAACGTATGTGGGAAATTGAGATTTCATTTTATAAATTGAAAGTTATGTCTAGTTTAAATTTTAAAATAGTCGCTATAGAATTTATTTAAATTTTAATTATATATAGCCCTTAAAAATAGTCATTTTGCAAACGACCTCTAATTTCGACGAAACCACTTTTGTTGGATCCGGAATGTCAAATTATAGTCAGGTTTAAAATCTCATAATTTTTGGAACCAAATTGGAGTGCTGTAAATTTAAACGCGTTTTCAATTTCAGTTTGAATTTAAATAAGCTAATAAAAGGCCATTTTCCAAACGGTCTCCAAATTCGATGAAATTAACTTTATTAGGGCTGTATCATCAAAACATAGCTATATTTCAATTTCCATAATTTTTGGAATCAGTATGTGGCCCCGGTAAATTAAAATGTACGTTCAAATTCAATATCGACTATTACATTAATTTATATTTTAATTTTGGTAAAAACTGATCAAAACTGTTAAATTGGCTTACGAAACATATTCCATTGTGTCTGTAATGGGGGTATTTGGTTAGAGGCGATAGTCGTTGGGTTTGATTTGGAGTTCGAATGTAAACTCTCTCTTTTACGAATTAATTAATAATTATATATATATATATATATATATAACACCCTCTAACTCACAACTCAGAAAAAGCGCAAGCCCTAGAAACGACGGCCGATTTTCTTCAATTCTTCCTCCCCCATTTTCGAAAAATCCACACAATAATTAACGAAATTTACAAAGCAAACATTGTAGAGGGTAATGAGATCTTCAAACTGAACGGATGTGATCGAATTTGGGGGACTGGATTGATCGAATTTACACCAGGAACCACCTCCGTTTTAGCTCGAATTCTGGCGTGAGGGCCCCACCGAGTTGGCCAAGGTTTTGGGCGGTGAAGGAGGGTGTGGTGGTGCATCTTGTGGTGACTAGCGATTGGCGGCGGAGGGCTTCTGATGTACGCGACGGTGGAGAGAGGGAGGCAAGGTTAAGTTCGAATGGTTTCAGGAAGATGAAGGGGAGGAAAGTAATTAAGGGTTTAATTATTAATTATACAATTATGTAATTAAAAGTTTGTAATGCCATATATTTTTCATACGAGGTCGAAATCCGACGATTTCAGTTGCAATGCTCTCGTATCAGTGAGCACTACAACATGGAATTGACCAAAATAGAAACAGAGCAAGTTGAATTTTTAAGCTAAATTAAATGCTTGTTTAATTTAGATTAAAAATAAAATCCTCTAATAATGACTGATGAAGTGGAAACCAAAGTGAGAAACTCTCTCACTAAAGTATCGTACAGTTATTTATTTTAATTAAATCATAAATATCTATTTATGCCCGACACTCCTAGCTCAGTTGGTTAGAAGTGGGCGAATTGGGATGAGACATAGTTCTCAGGTTCAAGGGCCACCTCTGCCAATTTCTATGGGTGACTACCTAGGTAGTGTGAAGGCGTTGAAAAATCGGGGTATATCACTACCCGTGGGGTTTACTAAGACTGACAAGCAATGGCTTGAGTGAAGTCTTGGTTTCACACGTAAATCAAAAAATAAATATCTATTTATAATTTAAATAGTGAAAATTGGTTAAGTAGAAAAATAATTCGAATCGAAATAGAATTGATTAAATGTATCAACCGGTGATTAATTTTAATTGACTATTTTTGTTTGAAAACCCCATACGGTTATTTGGATGATATTTGACATACACTGATCCCAATATTTAGTTGTATGTCAATTGATTGGTTGACAGACTGTGGTGAGCGTTACTTATTTATTTTAATGCTTATACAGTTGTACAATACACTCTGGATGATGTTTGAATGTTTACTGATTATTTATCATTATTGTTGAATAAATGCGACGTATGAAATCCATATAATTGAAATTATATGGTAATTGATTGAGTTGCATTCCGATTCAGAATATAAATGAATACTTTAAAATAATATTTAGTGAAGAATTAAATTATGATTTTGATGTCCAATTTTGGATGGACACAAAAATATTGAAATATTCATAACTGAAATGAATACGAAGTCAAGTTAAGTAGATATACGCCATTTTTTACTCGAATGGAATTTTCTATCGATTTTATTTATTTTATAATGAATATCGAAAAGATGAGATTTCAAAATCTAATATTTTGAAAATATTATCGTTTTAATATTATAATGATATAGAACATTCAATTGTGATTTAAAATTGAAAATGAAGTTGAAATCGCCTTAAAATGAATTTATAAACGATTTATAAAATACGTTTTAAAAGAAAATCGATGAAATATAATATATATATATATATATATATATAAATGGTTTGAATAGAACGCACAGCACATCGACCGTTCTCAAATTTCAACCACTAACTTGGAATTGACGTAACGGGAGATCCGACCATCAGATTCTCATATAACTGGAATCGTTGGGTTCGTATCGAAAAGATCTTTCCAATGAAAATAGGAGATTTAAATTTGAGTGGTTGGATTTCAAATTATGTCCAAATCAATTTCAAGAAAGGTCGCTATGGATGCAGTTCGATGGCCGTTATTGGAAACCGACTGTAAGGGCCTTAATAAAATTATTAAAAATATGGAAAAAATATGTAAAATTGTAACTAATGATTTGGAAAGATTTTGGATGAAAAATTCCAAGTCTGAAAGGATAAAAGATATTTTTATCTAAATGTACTAGATAATAACTAGAATAAAAATCCAATGATTTTTAGAAATAAAAAATTGGAATTGCGAATGGGTTTTTACATAACCAGGAATTTCATATAAATTGGAATGGATTTGAATGGAAACAATCTTTGAAATATTTCGATATTGGATTCTGTGATTATATGGATATTGTTGAGGAATTTGGAAGATATAGATATCATTATTTCCAATACGATATCCATTAGTTTCAGAATTTAATATTGAATATAAGTCGATATAATTTCTATTCAGAACCTTGTATTTAATATCAAATTGGATTTTGGGTTTGTTGTGAATGTTATTTTAATAACACTGTTCTTAAACCCCATTGAGAAAAGAATAAATCTTTAATTAAGATTAATGAAGTTTTCTAATTAATACATATAATTGGAATGAAATGAAAGTTGATATTGCGCTTATTGTGAACAATGTTTTAAATAGCATTTGTTCTTCAACCCAATTAATAGAGAAGATATGATTTGGAATTTATAAAAAAATTTATTAAGATTTAATGGAAATTTTCCAAAGTAAAGTTTTCCAAATTAATAGATTAAATTGGAACTGAATGGAATTCAATTTGTTAATAATCGAGATGAGCTTCTGTAAAGGAAGACCGTCACTATATATGGAATTTAAAAGGCTTTGTAAGTGTTGCATTTATATTATTAGTCTGATACAGAAATTTATATCAATTATATACATATATATATATTGAAATGTTTTTCGCGAAGATTCCATAATTAATGGAAGTTGATTTGGGTTTATTGTGAAATGTGTTTTTAATAATATTGGTTCTTTAACCCAGTTAAAGACAAGATTAATTTGTTAAAGTTGAATAATCATAAAGCATTGATTTTTGAGATTAAAACCAAGGTGGAGTTTTAATGAATATTTAGTTAGATTGAAATGTGAATAAGGTAACTAAATTTACCGAATTTAAGAAATGTTCAAAAATTGAGTACCACCAGTTTTACTCCATGCGATAGCCAAATCTTTAGTTAGATTTGAAAACGAGAAATGGTAATTGAATTTTCCGATAACACAGTGGGTGTTGATATGGAGTACTACCATTTTGTTCCATGAGATAAATAGTTTGGGATTAGGATAATAAAATTATGATTACTTCGCTAAGGCTTGACAATCCCGACTAGTTGATACACCTTGTTTTGGTTCATATTGTGTAAAGATATAATAAAATGTTTTGACATGATTTCCAAGGAAGATTAAACTATAAGTTTAAAAGAATTTATCTTTAATAAAATGTAACAACCCGGATTCCGACAGACCGATTTTTTTTTAAAACCCAATCTATCGAAGCCCGAGTTAGGCACTCTGGTATCCTGCAGAAAAAGATAGAGATAAAGAAAACATGTCAGAATTTGTAAGCATCTTACAGCGGAAGGAATTCAAAGTATAATATACTTTAAATATAGCTTTACCTTAGAAAACATACTGCCTAACCAGTATCCAAAGCTTATACCATCTCTGTCATGAACCTAACCTAGAAGTATGTAATGAGGAGTGGGTCAGAACATAAGTTCTGTGTGAGTGGACTCAGAATAAACTTCTGTATAATCCTAAATATACCATTCAGTTATATTTTCTTGCTTATTAGGTTATTCGCGATATTAGCTCTCTAGGCTATACTCATGTCTCACTAGTAGATTAACCTAATACAACGTATATGTAGATACCCCCAACTCGTGCAATCCTTTCCATGTATATATACAGTCCCTTGTCGTATGTCGTACGGGCTTCATCATGTAAATCTATACCACTTTAGTGTAGTGCCACCATTATCGAAATCATTTGGGCTACCACTCTTGATCTTGCTAGATTCCATTTATTACCTAGATCTAATCTAGGGTTTTCTATCCAGCGCTTCCTAGATTCAATCAGTGTTTACGCTACCCAGGGCCACTAGGGTTTATGCTACCTATTGAACGCTTTCTAGATCCGACCAGGGTTTATGCTACCTAGGGCCACTATGGTTTATGCTACCTATCGAACAATGCCCCCTAGTCTAGAACACACTACCCAGAGTGATATATATTCCTAGACTTTACGTCCCAATCGTGTCGTTAAACGTGCTAGATATCTAGTTGCATATGTCCACTATATGTGCGGCCCGAGTCCAGTGGCAGGGCTAACCAAGAAACACGGAACTCGGTCGGGAGGTTTAAGTTATCTTCCGATGTAGATGCTAAGGTCTGTTTTATCTGTATGTAGCTATGGTCCACTTGACCCCTCCCTCAATTAATGAAAGACACCCAAGAAAATCAAGAATGAGAACTGTACGCAGGCCCTCTATGCCCCCACAAACCTATTGGCCACCCTCACCCATAACTAGATAGCAAAGTATATGGTCTTTTGGAGTTCTCCACCTTTCCACTTGTGTATCACGATTGACTCGAGATGGTAGGTAGACGACGACGTGCTATCACAGGGCTAAACAAGATATGGCCGCCTCACGCTGACCCATCCTAGTCTTTAGGTGGCTTATATTGCAACCAAGGCATACCCTTGGCTCTTCTAACACAGACCTTAACCTCTGTGAGCCCAGGAGGATCATCTGCAACCTCACAGATGTATACCAAGAGTACCCTAACGTCCCCTCGAAGCAGCGTGCTTCGTAACCCAGTTCATTGGAGCCTTCTTCATGATCAGATGGACGTTCGCTCCTCCTCGTGTTCTACTTGGCTTTCTTGACTAAGGCTTACTACTTAGTTCTCTTAGCTAAGGTTTAGTACTTAGTTTCCTGAATCGTTAGCTTTCTTAACTAAGGTACACTACTTTGTTCTCTTAACTAAGGTTTACTACTCAGTTCTCTTAATCGTTCATTTTATTAACTAAGATTTACAACTTAGTCCTCTTAACTAAGGTTTATTACTTGGTTCTCTTAACCAAGGTTTGATACTTAGTTTCTGTTACTTGGTTCTTTTTATCTAAGGTTTGTTACTTAGTTCCTTTTAACTAAGGTTTACCAATGAATTCAAGCATGACTTAAGTTCTCTTTATCAAATGATAACGTATGGGTGTTTTCCCACATTTCCAGCTTAGATTGATTTATTTCATGGTATAAGTAGTTCCACCCTTCGAGTCTTGTATTACATCTCTAGTCATATTCATTTCTTATCCCTAGGATAAGTTTATCTATTATTTAATCTTATCATTCCCCACTTTTCCTTGCTTTGATATTGTTATATTGGTTAAGTTTGCCTATGTGTCCAAGTTGACTTAACCCCCAATCACGTATTTAATTCAACCCACGTACCATGCTAAATTTGTTAAGTGTTGTCTAGTGTTTCATGTTGACTTAACCTTACCATACTAGCATGTGTCATTAGCATTAATTAATTATTAATGCCCAACCTGTTACGACCAAGAATTCTGCTCGATCTGAATCAGTCGCTAAACCGACCAAGACCGTTCGAAATGCCTGATTGTTTTGAGAACACGACAAAATAGAACGCACATGGAAGAACATTTCATTGTATATTACAACAAAACCATCAGAATACAAGAATATACAGAGTCTAAATGAATATTACACAGAAATATCGGAGATTTAAATTACATTTAAATACATAGCAGCGGAAAATAATACAATACACAACTGAAGGAGATATACGGATACAAAGCTTTCCGGATATCATTCCATCTGTAAACCAGGATCCTGTGAATATAAATCTGCAAAACCAAAACTACTAGCTGCCCGTGTGAAAATAAGGGCACCCAGAGTTTAGATCAAAACAATAAACTCCAGGTCAGTCATGTGACTGGTGTGAGAACTAAAACAGTTGTTTAAAACTTTGCTTTAAATCAGATATATCAAGGGACCACGCCGTATAACACGGAACGGGTTTCCTCCCAAGAACACCAGTGCATATAACAAAACAGCGAAATGTTTTTTGAAAAAATGAAGCTATTATAAGACCCAGGTCCTATCACACAATGCAACGCAAGCCGGGGGATAGGGTTTTCCCTTATAATAGCCAAATATGCTTTGTACGTTTAAAACAAATCATTTGATACTATTACGAGTGCATAGTGTATAAAACAATTTCAAATCATAAGTATCAACCATAGACGACATGGGTACCATATATCATGTCTCCATACTAGTTCTACAATTAAAACCGCAAAATCACGTATTTGGAAATTGGATTTCCATCTGTGAACCGAGGCAAAAGATAGTCCTCAACCAATTCGAGACGCTCTAGTCCGTGTCTCAGGTCAGAGCTCGCGTGACCTTTGGAGCGACAGGGTCGGTCCACCGATGTGGATTAAAATGCCTGAACACTGCGTTTCCCCGCCCTTCGAGGCGTCAATGAGCCAACGAATGACTACATCGGCTTCACATAGTCACCGATATATCCCAGGCCCCTCGCAACAGCAACAACCACATAAGTCAAACTCGTCAGGACGTGTAAAACCACTGACGCCACTTCTAACTAGAAGAAAACGCATGTCCTCCCCGAGGTCCTTCTCCCATTTTTGGTCATAACCAGGGTGTGAGGCTCGCGAATCAACGCTACACAAAGCTACGCCACACAGGTCGTGCTTTGATCATCAACCACAAGACTTTGCTTTTCAACAAAATCCTTGATCATCTGCCACTTAGGCATGCCACACAGGCAATTCACTCAATGCATTTGATATCCATCGATATATAACCTTTGAGCTCGTACGTCTCAGAGAAGGGCGTTAAGCAAGAGAATAAATTCTTTGCCGCCAAACAGATATATATTTAATATAAATCGTTCACACAGACTAAAATCCAATGTTAGACACACAGTCCATTTACAATTTCGTTCTGGGTCTGAACGAAACCGGAGGCACCTAGTACCCCGCATATCCATCGATCTCCAAGTACGTCTGGACGACCACTAACTGATTCCCTCCTCTTGGGTGTACGTCCCAATTAAGATCATCAGTAATCACCCAAACGACGTGAAGACCTCCGGTCTTCAACCACCATCTTCATCCTCGACACCACGTCGAATTAGTTATTCAAAATAAGATAAACCCGGTCTTTCTAAATAACTCACATATATAATAAACAAGTGTTACACAAACACAACATACGCCTCATTCCAATTCAGAATATTCTTTTATTCAAATATTTTTATACTTTGGGAAAGGTTCCCATTAATTTTATCAAAGATAAATTCTTCTAAATTATTCTTTAATCTTCTTTGAATATCAATTCAAACTAGTCGGCATTAACGAACCACACTGGAGTAATCATTTATTTTATTTCCGAATCCCCACCTATTCATCCCATGAAGTAAAACTGGTAATACTTCATATCTAACACCACGGTGTTATCAGTAAATTCAATTACTATTTCATGTTCAAATCTAATTAAAAATTTAACTATCTCCTGGAGTAAAACTGGTGATACTCCATTCTCGATCTTTTCAATCTAATTAAAGATTCATTAAAAATCCACTTAGTTTTAATCTTTAAATGGGTTAAGGAATCAATGTCATTTAAAACACGATTCACTATAAACCCAAAATCACATTCCATTAATTATCGGGTTAAAGAACAAGTGTTATTTAAAACACTGTTCACGATAAACCCAAAAATCAATACCAATTCAGTTCCAATTAAATTCCATTTAATTGGTACACTTCATTAAATATAAATAAAAAGATTTAATCTTTTTCTCAACTGGTCTTAAGAACAGTGTTAATGAAGACACCATTCACGATAAACCCAAATCACATTTGATATTAAATACAAGGCTCGGAATAGAAAATATATCGGCTTATATTCAATATCAAATTCTACGACAAACAAATATCGTATTGGGAATAACGATATGCATATATCTTTCAAATTTCGATAACGCTATCTGTATAATCACTAAATCTAACATTGAAATATTCCAAAGACAATTTCGATTCAAATCCATTCCAATTCAATTATTGAAAATTCTGGTTACTTTTAAAACCCTTTTCACATTCAATTTATTTATTTAAAAATAAATAGAATTATAATTCTAGTTCAAAACTAGTTCATTTCGATAAAAATCTATTTTTATCTTTTCAAATATGGAATTTTTTCATCCCAATTCTTCACAAATCATTTCTTATGATTTTACACAAATTATTACTATTTTTAATAATTTTATCAAGGCCCGTATAGTCGATTTCCATCAACGACCATCGAACTTCACTTACAGCGACCTTTTCCAAATTTGATTTGGACATAATTCCAAATCCAACTGTTAGATTTCAAATCTCTAATATTCATTAGAAAGCTCTTCTCGATACGAACCCAACGGTTCCGGTTTTAGGAGAATCCGACGGTCGGATCTCCCGCAATGTCCATTCGAAGTCAATGGTCGAAATTCACGAACTACCACAGCGCGGCGCGTTCTATTCATGCCATTATATAATATATATAATATATATAATATATACTTCGTCGATTTCCTTTTAAAATGTATTATACAAATCGTTTTAAATTCGTTTTGAAAATGATTTCAACTTCATTTCAAATCCAAATCAAAATTGAATTTTTCCTTATAAATTCGTTTTAAATTCATTTCAAATTGATTTCAATTCAAATCGATTTTTAATTCAATTTCAGTTTCAATTCGAGTTCATTTCTATTCAATTTCAATTCGAATTCATTTCTATTCAATTTCAATTCAAATTCATTTCTATTTAATTTCAATTCGAATTCATTTCTATTCAATTTCAATTCAAATTCATTTCTATTCAATTTCAATTCGAACTCATTTCTATTCAATTTCAATTCGAATTCATTTCTATTCAATTTCAATTCGAATTCATTTCTATTCAAAATATCATATTTTCAAATCACTTTCGATATTCATTATAAAATGAATAAAATCGATATAAATATCGTTCATGTCAAAATGGCGTCAATCTAATCAACACGGCTTCATATATTTCTGTTTTCAAATATCCTATTTCAAATATTTCTATTCAAATATTCTATCCAAATATTTCTATTCAAAACTGGAATGAGGCCCAACCAATTACCATATTTTTTATTTCTATGGATTTCCATACAATGCATGTATATATCAACAACGACAAATAATCAACCATCATCCAAAGTGCATTCCACACTGTATAAGCATCAAATATAAATATTCAACGCTTATAACAGTCTGTCAATCAATCGATCGATATACAACTAATTATTGGGATTAGTGCATGTCATATATCATCCCAATACCCGTGTGGGGTTTCAAACAATCAAACACAGATTTTATTTGTGCAGTTGGGCGATGTATAAAATTTATCGTCCCAATCAATATCAGTCAAATGTGTGTATATAAACAAATCGTTCGATTTGTTTATATTTATTTCATTTTAACTACACGTTAAAAATTCTATTTTCAGCTATAAAATATTTTAACTATATAAATATTTTATTTCATTTCACATCACATCACACAATCAACTACACAGCAAAATCAAACAAACAAGCATACATGTCGTCTATGGTTTGTGGACGACGGGTGTCGGGTGCTACTAAACACCGTCTGCATCCTAGTATATATTTTAACTAGAAATTTAAATTAAAGGTGAGGAGTTCTCATCGACAAGCTAATCCAAAAGCCCCGACTCTTCTTATGTAGAAATCTTCGCCGTTCTCGCCTCTTGTCACTTTCTTTGCCCGTATTCTCTACATATGTAAAACTCACATTTTTACTTCGCTATTCAATATATAAAAATCGAATTTTTACTTTGCTATTCAATATATAAAAATCGAATTTTTACTTTGCTATTCAATATATAAAACTCGAATTTTTATCTTCTCTATCTTATAAAATCATATTTTTATAATCTCTACTATATAAAAAAATCATATTTTTATTCTTTCTATAATATAAAGTTCATATTTTTATTCTTTCTATAATTTAAAAATCATATTTTTATTCTTTTTATAATATAAAAATCATATTTTTATTCTTTCTATAATATAAAAATCATATTTTTATTTCGACGCCATATGGATAAAATCACATTTTTACTTCACTGTTGGATAAATAAAAATCCGTCTTTATATAAATGAAAATATCGTCCTTACATAGATAAAAATATCGTCTTTGCATAGATAAAAATATCGTCTTTACATAGATAAAAATATCGTCTTCACATATATAAAAAAATATATATATACTTTTCTTTGGTAAAAATCCTATTTTTTTCATTGCTAAAAACCATATTTTTAACTAACTTAAAAATCGTATTTTTATCATCCTAAAAATCAAAACATTTCTTAACCAAAGATCAAGGCTTTCATAATCCAAATTTTTTTATTTTTAATAGCTTAAAAATTATATTATTGCTACAATTTCATCTCTATAAAACTGAAAATGAATTCTATGCTATTTAATTCTAAATCAAATCAAAAAGGATGGGATAAAAGGCTTACTTTGGTTCGTCAAAGGTAGAGGGGGTGTTGGGTGCGGCGCCGGGGTGCTGTAGCGCCGGAGGTGGCGCTTGACTTGGGTGCGAATCCCACCATGGCGGTTCAGGGAGGCGGAGGGTGGTTTGCTGGTTCTTGGGTGCTGGGGGATGGTCTCGTCGTTGACCGAGAGGGGCGTTGGAGGGCTCCTGTGACGGGGTGGTGATCGCGGCGGAGAGGAGCCCTAGGAGCAGTGGCGAGGTCACGCAGAAACGACCCGAACGTCCCCGATGAGGAAAGCCCGGATTGAGTCGAGAACAAGCCACATCAGGACGCAGACGGAAGAACATTTCATTGTATATTACAACAATTCATCAGAATTCAAGAATATACAGAGTATAAACAAATAATATACATTCGATAAATATCAGAGATTACAATACATTACATAGCAGTGGAAAATAATACAATACACAACTAGGAGTAATACGTGTATACAAAGCTTTCCGAGTATCGTTCCAGTTGTAAACCAGGATCCTATGAATATAAATCTGCAAAACCAAAACTACTAGCTGCCCATGTCAAAATAAGGGCACCCAGAGTTTAGGTTAAAATAATAAACTCCAGGTCGGATATTTGTTCTTTATGGTCTGCTTGTTCAAATCACGATAATCCACACATAGCCGTAGAGTACCGTCTGATTTTGGGACAAACACCACCGCTGCTCCCCAATCTGAGAAACAAGGCCTGATCAGACCCTTCCATACGAGCTTTCGTGTTTGATTGTCTAATTCCTCTTTCTCTTTCAAGGACATTCTTCGTATAGCTTGAACTACCGGCCTTGCATTCAGAATTAAAGCAATTTTGAAATCTATTTCTCTCTGCGGAGGTAAGCGAACAACTTCTTCAAACACATCCGCATAATTCTGGACGACAGGAATATCTTTTATGAGGTCGGGAATATTCTCTATAACTTCAGGGATATTTTCTATTTGAGCTGGAGAAACATCGAGAGCTGCCCAGAAGTCTTTTTTATTAGATTTCTGACTTTCACACGGTATGGTTATATAATTGTTGTACACCTCTTGTATAAGCGTTGTATAAGTTGTACGTTTGATGTATAAGTTGTATATGCATTGTAAAAATTATATGTGTTGAAAAAGAAGTGAATTGCTATATATACATACATACATACATACATACATATATATATATATATATATATATATATATACACGCCCCTCGTCCATAAACCATGGACGATATTTATTGGTTGTGATTGGTGTGAAAATTGATTAATAGCGAATGGTTGATTGGAATTGTTTGTGGTTGATATTGATTGATTGTGGTTGAAAAATACCCGTTTGTGGTTGAGAAATATTTGGTTGAAACCACATAGGATTAGTTTGTGGAAATGAAATAAATATACATGCCTCCTGCGTGCAAACTAGATGCATGATTCCCCATTGTCAAAAACCGCGAGGTTTTAAGGTAGAGCAAGGAGCCGTACTAGGGACGGTCCCGGTTTTAACTTCCCTGCCGTTATGCCGCCGAAATTTTGAATAATATTCATGTGTTTGAATTATTTCCATTTGTGAAACTATATTTATTCATTGAATAGAAAACCTTTGTGTGTTGAATCGATATGCATTCAGTGGATAGAAATTCATATGATGAATGGTATTCGTGTTTTAAATATAAAAATCACCTTTATATATATATATATATATATACAAACTATAGAAAACCTTCATGTGTTGAATCGATATTCATTCGTTGGATAGAAATTCATGTGTTGAATGGTATTCGTGTTTTAAATATAAAAATCACCTTTTTATCTATATATACAAACTATAGAAAACCTTCATGTGTTGAATCGAAATTCATTAGTTGAATTGAAATTCATGTGTTAAGTGGTATTCATATTTTGAAATAAATTGTTTTATAATAAAAATCATATTTTTATCATCTATATGAACTATATAAAATAGTCGTGTTTAGAAATAAATGGTTTTATAATAAAAATCCTATTTTATCACCTATATGAACTATAGAAATAAACTGTGTTAGAATAAAAATCACATTTTTATTATATAAATGAATTGTTAAAAATAGTGAAGTGTTGAAATAGAAGACAGTTAGATAAAAATATAATTTTTATCAAATGTATGAAAAGAATATAGCTTTGGAATCGAAGAATCGATATATATATATATATATATATATATATATATATATATATAGAATTGAAATATATCGAATAACGAAGCTGTAGTTCGTATTTTGGAACCGTGATTTCGAACGATTAGTGTGGGAGATCCGACCATCGGGTTTTCCCGAAACCGCAACCGTTGGGTTCGCTTTGGAAATATCTTTCCAACGGCACCAACTTTGTAAAGATCCAACGGTTGGATTGTCTGGAATGTTTAATTCAAATCTAAAGAAAAACAGCACCAGAATCGATTATATATATATATATAATTATATTTAATCGAATAACGACGCTGCCATTCGTATTTTGAAATTGAAACTTTAAATGATAATACCGGAAGATCCGACCATCAGATTTTCCCAAAACGGGAACCGTTGGATTCGTTTTGAAAAGATCTTTCTAATGATGTAAATTTTGTGAAGATCCAACGGTTAGATTTTCAGATATGTGTAAATCAAATCTAACGAAAAACAGCGCCACGACCGCGTTAAGGCCCGAAGCGTCGTTTCGAATAAATTGGCTATTTTAAAATAAATAAAAATAGTGATAAATCGTTATAAAATATTATAAACGATATGGATGTGAAATTTAGAAATTAACTGAAGGTTAGCTAAGTCGAATGGTTTCTTGGGTATTGATCTGATGTTGGTTTCGGCCTTCGAGGTTAATATTTAGGAAATCGCTCTCTTACTGATTGACGGTTAGTGACTAATGAATTGAAATGATGCGTGTATATGTTAGTATTGCACTGGTTTATTATATACGCGTGTTGCTCAGAAAGACCGGGTTTATCCCATTTTGAATAACTGAATCGACGATAAGAAATCGAAGATGAAGACGGTGGTCGAAGACCGGAGATCTTCTCCTCGTTTGGATGGTAACCGTGGTCCTGATTGGGAGGCATCCCGAAATATGGATAATGAGTGGTGATCGTCCAGACGTACGTGGTGATCGATGGGTTTGCAAGGTATATAGTGCCTCCGGTTTCGTTCAGACCCAGAACGGACTTGCAAATGGACAGTGTGTCTGACATTGGAATTTATTTTGTGTGATTGATAGCCATCAGTTGCATGGTGTGAATTGCCTGTGTGGCATGCTAAGATGCAGTGATCAGGGATTTTGTTGAAAAGCAAAGTCTTGTGGTGATGATCAAAGCCCCGCCCGTGTGGCATAGCTTTGTGTATAACGTAAATTCGCGAGCCTCACACCCCGGTATGAACCAGAAACGGGAAAGGACATCCGGGAGGGCATGCGTTTCCTTCTTGTTAGAAGTGGCGTCAGTGGTTTTACACGCCCTGACGAGTTTGACTTCTGTTGTTGTTACTGTTGTGAGGCGCCTTGGTTAGATCGGATGATCTGGGTCCGATGGAGTCATTCGTTGGCTCATTGACGCCCCATAGGGAGGGGAAACGCAGTGTTCAGGCATTTTAATCCACATCGGTGGACCGGCCCTGACGATCCTAGGGTCACTCGAGCTCTGATCCTGAGACACAGGCTAGAGCGTCTCAAAGTCGGTAAGTACTATCTTTTGCCTTGGTTCATGACAGAAATCCAGTTTCCAAATACGTGACTGTGCGGTTTGATTGTATACCTATATTGTAACACCCCGCCTCCGCTAGGGTCACTCGCAAAGGAATGCACTAGCTTTAGAGGGGCATTATTGGTAAACATGCACAGAAATATCACAAGACAGAACATATAAAATAGCGGAAGTAAAATCAATCTTTCATAACATGAATACATAAGGTCTAAAGCCTTTTACATCAGAGTATTCAAAACCTGTCTTGCAATAGTAAAGAAGCATAAAGACTTTTTTTTCATAAATTATTCCCCAAGTAAAAACAGTAAAGTAGCCATAGCCAGGAAAAGTCCAAGCCATCCATGATGACCTTCAAGCAGAAGAAGTCCGAACTAAACAGCAGTGTTTCTTCCCTGTAACCTGGGGAGGGGGGGGGAACGGAAGAAAAGAGGCGAAACAAAACGGGTCAGTCAAAAAGACTGAGTAAGCCCTATCTACTATTAGTATAAAAACTAGTAAAGCTAACTGTCATGAGAAACTGAGATGAACATAAGCATGACAACAAGATAGATAAGCTAAATCAAAATAACAGGATGAACTATTGAACTTAGATAAACTAAGGTATCGCGATAAACTACGGTATCATGATAAATCAAAGTATCCCATCGTCAGATTTCTATCAAGTATACTATCCCAAGGTATCTACCCCGTCTAACATCCCACGGCATCTGTTTCGTATATTCTTCCTGGTTCTAACATGTATATTTGCTCTACACCTCTCGTACTAGTATCCCAACCTGCGTCATGTGTTAACCATGAATGTCCCTTGCCCAATGTCATGTAATGGTCCATGTCAACCTAATATATCGCATATATAGGTTACTCAAATCATATGTTTCTTTCCATGTATATAAGTTCAGTCCTTTGCCGTACCTCGTACGGGCTTCCTCATGTCGTATTATCCTTGAAATCGTTTGGACTGTCACCCTTGTTCTAGCTAGGCTCTTCCATATGAATCATCGTTTGAACTACTAGGACTTACGCCACCTAGCACCACTAGGGATTACGCTTACTTATTGCACGCTTTCGTATTTCGGTTTGGGTTAAACCACCTAGGCCACTAGGGATTACGCTAACCCTCAACCACGCCCTTTTTCCCACACATTCATCGTGAATCGTTTTTCTATAACTGTATGCACATGTATCACATCGTGCCATCCGAGTCCTGTCACAGGGCAAAACAAGAAATACAGGACTCGGTCGGGAGCTTTAGATTTATCTGCCGATGCAGATACTAAGGTCTGCTTTTCTACATGTGGCTATGGTCCCACGAGACCCCTCCCTCAACTAGTGAAAGGCAACACAAGAGAAAATCTTGCATGAGAACTACACTCCGGCCAGCCCACATCCTACGGCCTACCTCACCCATAATTAGATAGCAATTATGGTCTGTTGGGTGTTCCCTGCCTTTCCGTACGTACACGCTTGACTCAAGATGGTAGATGATCGACGAACTTGCTATCTCGGGCACCTTATGTATTCGTCGACTCACTGCTATCCAACCCAGTCTTTAGGTCGCTCGCATAGCAACCAAGGCATATTCTTGGTTCTTCTACCGCAGACCTCAACCTCTCGTGAGCCTAGTATATTGACCTGGCAGCTCACAGAGGGATCCCAAGAATATCCTCACGTTCCCCGAAGCCGCTGCTTCATTACCCAGTTCGTTGGAGCCTTTATCTAAATCAGATAGCCTGCTCCTACACGCATACTTAAACGTTGACCTAACGTATCGGGTTACTAATCTATCTAAGAAATGGTCCAAATTTCCTTGACTAAGAATTATTACTTAGTTTCCCTTAACTAAGGTTTACCACTTAGCCTTATTTCCATAATCCTTGTTAACTATGGTTATTTACCTAATCCTCCGAATTAGGGTTTATCTAATGGGTTAAGTGTCACTTAAGTTCATAACTTAGCCCGTCTACAAACCATGTCAAAATTGGCTAAGTATCCAAGTCCAAGACTTAACCCTACAAACCATGTGTCAAGTTGGCTAAGTATATTAAGCAATCCATAACTTAACCTCGTCTAATTATCATTTTAGATTGGTTAATTATATAAATTAACTTGACCTTGTCAAATTACCGAGTTAAATCGGTCAAGCATATTCAAGTGATTCGTGACTTAGCCTTATCATGTTTTCACGTTAGATTGGTTAAGTATAGGTCACTTAACCACATCAAACTAACGAGTTGGATTAGTTAAGTGTAAATTAACTTAACCCCGTCCAATTACCATGTTTAGATTAGTTAGGTCTGAGTTGACTTAACCCCATCCATTAACTGTATTAAACGGTTAAGTGTTACTAAGAAAATTTACTTAACCTTATCAAGTTATCGTGTTGGATTGATTAAGTGTTGGTTAACTTAATCCCGTCCCCTCGTCGTATAAAAATGGTCAAGTGTCGTTAGGCAAATCAAGTTACTTAACCTACCCAACCCTGTCATGTTTTGTTAAGTATCATTAGCCTAATCAAATTACTTAACCCATTTGTCCATGTCATATTTGGTTAAGCCTCATTAATCAAATTAACTTAACCCTATTATGTGGCATTAATTATTTAATGCACCCCAACCTCTCACATTAGACTTTGTTGTGGTTACTAGTTAAGCCGGGCGGGTCCGGGTAGATTTACACCACAACTTGGTCTAACCTTGGGTTCAAGCACAACATGACCAACTTCTCACATTGAGTCCTATTGTTTGCAACTACTAGTTAGGCCGGTCGGTTCCGGGTAGTTTTACGTTGCAAACTCAACCCAACCTCGAGTTGGCCACTTTCATGTTTAGTCTAGTGTCATGTTCATAGTCAAGTTTTCAAGCAATTGGGTAGACCTAACTTAATAGGTAAATTCCCAATGGGTAGACCTAACTTAATAGGTAAATTCCCAAGCTTATGTTTTTATGCATACTTACATGTCAACTTCCATGTTACATTTCAAGTTATGTTTTCAAGTATAAACACATGTCATATTTAACGTTACATGTTGTCATGTTTATACCCATTTACCCAAATCATATTCATGTCATTATGTTTCCCCATAATGTGACCCCAACGCTTTTTAAACTCGCATATACGTTTGCAACAACGTGATGGATTGAAAGAAGAGACTTGGCAAAGGCATGACAAAAATGGATATTAAGCCACAAGTTAATCATGGTGGCAAATAAGGCACACATGTGTTCATTAACTTGCATGTTACATTCCTACACCTCAAAAACATGCATAAACCCAAACTTGGCACATAAACGAATCATGGTGACAAAAGACAAGGAATGATGACTAGTAACTCGCATATATCATCATATAAGGGTTATGACTTCATATGCAAGTTGACATAATGATTATGAAGGTTTTCATGTTGCATAGTGCAACATTTCAACATAAAGGTTGTGGCTTTTAGCTCATAAGATCAATATAATGACTTCATAAACTTGCATAACATGATAGCATGCATCATTCTCAATGATCAAACCCAAACTTTCAACATGAACTTTTAACTTCATAGTTAATACCTAAGAGTAGGGAAGGGCTTACCTTGCTATGAAGGCCTAAATCGATTAAACCAAAGCTTATGATGAAGCCTATGCATGCCATCACCTAAAAACCCAAAGATGGATGCACCAAATCACTAAAAAACCATCTGTATGAACAAAGATCATAGCTTTTGCCTTGAAATCAACTTGAGAAGCTCTCATACTAACATAGGGACTCTCTAACACTCTCATGATCATGAAACCTCTCATAGAAATGAAGTGGAGGCTAGGATAGTTGAGTGGAGGCCATGAGAGTAGAAATTTGGCCATAGTTTAGTTACATGAGTGAATAATGAGGGTTTAGGGGGGTTTAGGGTCTTATTTATAGATTAGGCAAGTGTTTTAGGCCATAGGATTAAACCTAGATTCAATCCAAGCCATCAAAGCATGTCTTGGGGAAGAAGTCAAGTGTAGGAACCATCTAGGGCCTTTAGATTAAAGATGAACCATGAGAACCATCCAAATGCAAAATCTGCATTTGAGCGAATCGGCCCACGGGTTGACAGCCAAACACCCTGGATTAACCCCTAGTCGACCCAGCGGGCTCGGGTCGACCTCAAAAATTGGCCGGTTTGGTTATTCCCCTCTCCCAATTCGCTGTTTTGAACATTTTTGCATATTTATTTATTAAATTTTCAATTATATATATATATATATCAATATATATATATTTCTGCGCAACCCATTTCACTTAATTAAGTATACTTTAATTTGGGAATTTTTCGTGAAACTTCGCGAGGCCATATCTTGGTCATACGGACTCCGATTTTCGAAAACTCGGACTCTATTTCGCGTATTTTTCCGAGACGAACGCAATGGCATAGCCCGTTTCCCTTAATTCAGATTTTACAGTTTAATTCTGCCTCCATTTATGTTATAACAGGTTATTGAAAATACGGGTTGTTACATTCTCCCCACCTTTTAGGATTTCGTCCCCGAAATCTCCAAGTTAGGAAGAACATATCCTACCATCCATCATCCATCTACTCAAAACATCATCCACAAGCAATCATTGTCCTTAGATGATTTCTAATGCTATATGAATATATGCAAAACGTGTGTGTACATGTTCCTTAGCTAATGCTAATGATCAGGCCTGAATAATCTTTCTAATGCAAAATATGTATAGTGCCATGAATCCAACATGTATGCAAATAGTCCTAGTCATATAGATACTATATGCGTGCACAATCATTCATTCATATGCAACAACTGCATGATAACACATTCGATTTCATCCATAAACAAGTATAAATACTCGTGCATATGCAATATGAAATGTGACCGAGTCGAGCTAGTATCTAATATGTATTCGCGCATCCACGAGCAACCACTTGCAACCATTTGCAACCATATCAATCATAACATGTTTCAAATACATGTTTACATCCATAGGGTTCTACATAGGATTCCCTGAAACAGGGTCGAGAAGATAAACAAAACAAACTCCGTACGGGGTTTGTAACAGAGACAGGACCGAGAGGATATCCATAAAAGATAGCCTACAAGCAAGCTCAACAGAAAAAACAGGGATCGAGGATATATTCCCAAAAGAGATATCATGCACGTATTTAGTCTTCAGTCTCCTGAGTCGCATTACCTTGAGCTTAGTTCTATCGTGCCTTGACCGCCCCTTTTACTTCACGATTTCGCAGCTTCTTATTTCCTGTTTCCATAACATGAGTTGGAACTCATTTCCTCGTCGCCTCTCGTTCCACTTGCACTTATTCTCCTTCTAGAATACTTGGCGCAAACAGGACTGCATACACATTATTCCATGCGAGCCCTCAAAATTCACTAGTGAATCCTGGACCTTGTACCATAAGGTATTCCACGTAGAAAAACTTTCTCTTGAAAGTAAACAAGTTACTGTGCGCACTTACTAGGGTAATTTCCATAACCCATACATAATCGAAGTAAACCATCCGTCTTATCGGCGAACACCACTCGATCGGGCTTCAAATTTCCAATAAAGGTACCAAGGGATTCTAGGTAACTAATCATGACCGAACCCAAAAGGTTCCACGAGACTTCGAGGGTATTACCAAGGCTAGTCAAGAGTCTAACTACCCTCCTATCAAAACCGAGAGTGGCACCCCTTATTGGATAACCACTTCATCCCTAGAATCCATCCATAACCGAGGCGTGTCATTCTCAAATCCAAAACAAGTCATGAATAAATGGATCGATTCTCCACAGGACTTGAGACAAAAATGGGATTCTCTATTACGCTAGTACTTAAGGTGCAGAGACTCAACTATCGAAGCGGACTTAAAAGATGCGGTGATCAAAACAAAGTCCCGACAGGATGATAGAGAAGAAAAGCTAAACCTTTAACAAGATCGTTACCCTCCTTCTGAGGTACCCTAGAAATGAGAGCGTACTATTGCCCTCCGAATGATCTTGTCCCTGTTCCATGATACTTAACTATCCGTCCCGTTTCACCATGCCAGAGGTACTCTCTCGTCATGGGTTTCATTGTTCATCTTTCTCCCTCCTTTTAGGACTCAGCCATACCAACATGTTGCTTATCCCTGAGCTCGTATCCTTTATCCTTGTTCTTACTATCCTTTCATGCATAACTCTGCAACGGTCTCTCGAGAACCACCTCCATCGTACGGGGAACACTTACGCAGCTAGAAAGACTAGTCGCAGTCAAAACCACTATGACTACAGATGGAGGAAAGAAAGGAAAAGAGATTCAATCAAGGAAACAAGGATAATGCTAATGGCCTTTGGGGAATAGCCTTTTTCTTTTTAAAAGAAAATTTTCTTGAAAAATGCTTCTTTGTAAACGGTTTTTCAAATAATTTTCAGAAGGTCTTTAAAAACTTTTGCCCAGTCTAGTAACCTTCTGCTCTGATACCAAATGTAACACCCCGCCTCCGCTAGGGTCACTCGCAAAGGAATGCACTAGTTTTAGAGGGGCATTATTGGTAAACATGCACAGAAATATCACAAGACAAAACATATAAAATAGCGGAAGTAAAATCAATCTTTCATAACATGAATACATAAGGTCTAAAGCCTTTTACATCAGAGTACATCAAAACCTGTCTTGCAATAGTAAAGAAGCATAAAGACTTTTTTTTCATAAATTATTCCCCAAGTAAAAACAGTAAAGTAGCCATAGCCAGGAAAAGTCCAAGCCATCCATGATGACCTTCAAGCAGAAGAAGTCCGAACTAAACAGCAGTGTTTCCTCCCTGTAACCTGGGGAGGGGGGGGGGAACGGAAGAAAAGAGGCGAAACAAAACGGGTCAGTCAAAAAGACTGAGTAAGCCCTATCTACTATTAGTATAAAAACTAGTAAAGCTAACTGTCATGAGAAACTGAGATGAACATAAGCATGACAACAAGATAGATAAGCTAAATCAAAATAACAGGATGAACTATTGAACTTAGATAAACTAAGGTATCGCGATAAACTACGGTATCATGATAAATCAAAGTATCCCATCGTCAGATTTCTATCAAGTATACTATCCCAAGGTATCTACCCCGTCTAACATCCCACGGCATCTGTTTCGTATATTCTTCCTGGTTCTAACATGTATATTTGCTCTGCACCTCTCGTACTAGTATCCCAACCCGCGTCATGTGTTAACCATGAATGTCCCTTGCCCAATGTCATGTAATGGTCCATGTCAACCTAATATATCGCATATATAGGTTACTCAAATCATATGTTTCTTTCCATGTATATAAGTTCAGTCCTTTGCCGTACCTCGTACGGGCTTCCTCATGTCGTATTATCCTTGAAATCGTTTGGACTGTCAACCTTGTTCTAGCTAGGCTCTTCCATATGAATCATCGTTTGAACTACTAGGACTTACGCCACCTAGCACCACTAGGGATTACGCTTACTTATTGCACGCTTTCGTATTTCGGTTTGGGTTAAACCACCTAGGCCACTAGGGATTACGCTAACCCTCAACCGCGCCCTTTTTCCCACGCATTCATCGTGAATCGTTTTTCTATAACTGTATGCACATGTATCACATCGTGCCATCCGAGTCCTGTCACAGGGAAAAACAAGAAATACAGGACTCGGTCGGGAGCTTTAGATTTATCTGCCGATGCAGATACTAAGGTCTGCTTTTCTACACGTGGCTATGGTCCCACGAGACCCCTCCCTCAACTAGTGAAAGGCAACACAAGAGAAAATCTTGCATGAGAACTACACTCCGGCCAGCCCACATCCTACGGCCTACCTCACCCATAATTAGATAGCAATTATGGTCTGTTGGGTGTTCCCTGCCTTTCCGTACGTACACGCTTGACTCAAGATGGTAGATGATCGACGAACTTGCTATCTCGGGCACCTTATGTATTCGTCGACTCACTTCTATCCAACCCAGTCTTTAGGTCGCTCGCATAGCAACCAAGGCATATTCTTGGTTCTTCTACCGCAGACCTCAACCTCTCGTGAGCCTAGTATATTGACCTGGCAGCTCACAGAGGGATACCAAGAATATCCTCACGTTCCCCGAAGCCGCTGCTTCGTTACCCAGTTCGTTGGAGCCTTTATCTAAATCAGATAGCCTGCTCCTACACGCATACTTAAACGTTGACCTAACGTATCGGGTTACTAATCTATCTAAGAAATGGTCCAAATTTCCTTGACTAAGAATTATTACTTAGTTTCCCTTAACTAAGGTTTACCACTTAGCCTTATTTCCATAATCCTTGTTAACTATGGTTATTTACCTAATCCTCCGAATTAGGGTTTATCTAATGGGTTAAGTGTCACTTAAGTTCATAACTTATCCCGTCTACAAACCATGTCAAAATTGGCTAAGTATCCAAGTCCAAGACTTAACCCTACAAACCATGTGTCAAGTTGGCTAGGTATATTAAGCAATCCATAACTTAACCTCATCTAATTATCATTTTAGATTGGTTAATTATATAAATTAACTTGACCTTGTCAAATTACCGAGTTAAATCGGTCAAGCATATTCAAGTGATTCGTGACTTAGCCTTATCATGTTTTCACGTTAGATTGGTTAAGTATAGGTCACTTAACCACATCAAACTAACGAGTTGGATTAGTTAAGTGTAAATTAACTTAACCCCGTCCAATTACCATGTTTAGATTAGTTAGGTCTGAGTTGACTTAACCCCATCCATTAACTGTATTAAACGGTTAAGTGTTACTAAGAAAATTTACTTAACCTTATCAAGTTATCGTGTTGGATTGATTAAGTGTTGGTTAACTTAATCCCGTCCCCTCGTCGTATAAAAATGGTCAAGTGTCGTTAGGCAAATCAAGTTACTTAACCTACCCAACCCTGTCATGTTTTGTTAAGTATCATTAGCCTAATCAAATTACTTAACCCATTTGTCCATGTCATATTTGGTTAAGCCTCATTAATCAAATTAACTTAACCCTATTATGTGGCATTAATTATTTAATGCACCCCAACCTCTCACATTAGACTTTGTTGTGGTTACTAGTTAAGCCGGGCGGGTCCGGGTAGATTTACACCACAACTTGGTCTAACCTCGGGTTCAAGCACAACATGACCAACTTCTCACATTGAGTCCTATTGTTTGCAACTACTAGTTAGGCCGGTCGGTTCCGGGTAGTTTTACGTTGCAAACTCAACCCAACCTCGAGTTGGCCACTTTCATGTTTAGTCTAGTGTCATGTTCATAGTCAAGTTTTCAAGCAATTGGGTAGACCTAACTTAATAGGTAAATTCCCAATGGGTAGACCTAACTTAATAGGTAAATTCCCAAGCTTATGTTTTTATGCATACTTACATGTCAACTTCCATGTTACATTTCAAGTTATGTTTTCAAGTATAAACACATGTCATATTTAACGTTACATGTTGTCATGTTTATACCCATTTACCCAAATCATATTCATGTCATTATGTTTCCCCATAATGTGACCCCAACGCTTTTTAAACTCGCATATACGTTTGCAACAACGTGATGGATTAAAAGAAGAGACTTGGCAAAGGCATGACAAAAATGGATATTAAGCCACAAGTTAATCATGGTGGCAAATGAGGCACACATGTGTTCATTAACTTGCATGTTACATAGAGGTATGAGGCATTAATGTCGTCTACGATTGATATTTATGATTTGAAATTGTTTTTAAAACACATAAACACTAGCAATAATATCAAATGCTTTTGTTTTATTTGTATCAAGCATATTTTGGCCGTTATAAGGTAAAAACTTTATCCTCCCGTTTGCGTTGCATTGTGTGATGGGAACTGAGTCTTATAATGGCTTCATTTTTATAAAAAGCATTGCGATGTTTAAAAGAATGATTTGTTTTAAAGCACTGGCAATCCAATGGAGTAAACCCGTTCCACAAAAGTGGCATGGTCCTGTGATTAGCCATATTTGAAATGTGTTGAGTAGATTTCTCATACCAGTCCCATGACTGACTCGTAGTTTGTTTCACTTTCAAACTCGGGTGCCCCTTTTTCTACACGGGCAGCCTTGTTTTCAGGTTTTGCTGGCTTTCTCTGGATAGCTGGAGCTGAAGATGGATTCTATCATTTATCTATTTTATGCTGTTCAGCTCCTATTTTACATATTTTGTTTGTTTCCGCTGTAGACATTTATGTATAGTTGAACTATATTTGTACTAAGTATGATCCTGTATACTGTGTAACTCTGATGTTTATGTTTTTCCAGTTTATTCTATTGTGCATTGTCTGGTGTATTTATTTAATTATGTTCTGCTATTATCTGTTTCTGTGTTATATTCCAAAGATTACCCTTGTCACCGTCTGTACGGGAAATGGGGTTGTTACAACGTGGTATCAGAGCCAGGTTTCGATCCTGGGACCTGTGGGTTATGGTCCCACACGCTTCCGTTGGGCCACTCTGATTCAAAAGAGACGTTTCAATATATATTAGCCGATGCCCTACTTGCCAGCTAGTCAAAAGTGACCAACAGAAGTTGGCTGGGTTATTGCAACCGCTAGACGTTCCTGGCTGGAAGTGGGAACATATTTCTATGGATTTCATTGATGGTCTGCCCAGAACCAGAAAAGGGAATGACAGTATTTGGGTGATCGTAGATCGCTTCACGAAGACCGCCCATTTCATACCTGTCAGATCAAACAGAACTGCTCAGGGTCTGGCGCAGATATATTTCAAGGAAATAGTTAGACTACATGGAGTGTCGCTCAGTATAGTCAGTGATAGAGACACAATATTCACTAGCAAATTCTGGGAGGCATTTCAAGTAGAGCTGGGAACAAACTGAACTTGGGCACCGCATATCATCCTCAGACAGACGGTCAAACTGAGAGGGTGAATCGTATTTTAGAAGATCTATTACGGGCTTGTGTTCTAGATTTTGGTGGATCATGGGAGGACCATTTGCATTTGGCTGAATTCTCATATAATAACACCTACCAGGCGAGCCTGACAATGTCGCCATTCGAAGCATTATATGGTAGACCGTGCCGATCTCCTGCTTGTTGGGTCGAACCCGGTAATAGACTCGTGTTGGGGCTAGATATGATCCGAGAAGCTGCCGACAAAGTCGACTTTATTAAGAAACAATTACTGGCCGCTCAAAGCCGACAAAAGAGCTATGCCGATAGAAGAAGGAGAGATATATCCTTTGCTGTTGGCGTCTATGTATATTTGAAAGTATCGCCAATGAGAGTTATCCGGTTCGGTAAAATTGGGAAGTTGGCGCCCAAATTCATTGGTCCGTTTCCTATTCTGGAACGGATCGGAACGCTCGCTTATAGGGTTAAACTGTCTAATTGGTTGCCTGGAGTTCATGATGTATTTCACATATCTCAACTTCGAAAGCATGTTCATGATCCAGACTTGATCGTGGAAGAAGCAGCTCAAAAGTATATTGAAATTACTCCAGAATTAGCTGTGAGAAGAAAGCAGCTAAAGATCATCGGCAAAGAAACCAAAGAACTGAGGAACAAGAAGGTTCACTTAGTCAAAGTGCAATGGGGTGGAGATCCGCGAGATTGTACTTGGGAAACTGAGGAGAGCATTCAGAAAGCCAATCCTAGATGCCAAGTGGATATCTCTGATTGACTCCGGTGCAAGGTACATTTACCATATTTTGTGTTACCAATTAGTTCTCTACTCTGTTGTTATTTTCTTTCCATGGATGTGCACTTTTAATTCTATAGTCTGAACGATTTTAAAAGAGTATAGAAATTGATTGTATGATTTTGAAAAGTTAAAAACAAATTGCTTGTTATGTGCATTGTGTGATAGTAGATTTGATTAATTAAAATTATTGAAACAATAGTTAATTAAATTAATAAGAGAATGAATGGTAGGATTTATTCGATTATATCACACATTGAACTGATTAGAAAATAGATAGAAATATATACATGTGCATTATATATGTTTGAACAGGTAAATGGATTAGCTGTTGAGTAAAGATTTTATTTGCGTGCCCGACAAATAGGTAAACCTTAATGAGTTGGATGCGAAATATTATTATATCAACTCCTGTGAATGTCATTGGATGCAGAGTGCTGGTTGTTCTGTGTGAAATAATAAATATCACCATAGGATAGTAACAATTAATTTTGAACTACATTACATGGCATACTTCAGAAGATAGGCATACTTCATCATATACCACATAAGCATTTGGAGCTTGTGTGACGAGGTGGAAGATTTACCATTCGAGCGAGAGGCTTGTATGGCGATGACTATATTTTACAGGTTGAACCGATGACTGATATGGACTATTTAAATTGTAACGATAAAATTGCCAGATAAACAAAAACCCCACACGGGTCTGGAGTTGACAATAATCACGTCACTCTAGTTATTAGATACGACACACGGACTATTTATTTCCCACACGGGACGAGGTGACGAGGATTTATCCTCTCGAGCATTTAAAATACACACTCCCTCAGGCTTTGACAGGGTGATGAGAATTTATTCTCTGGAGTTATTATCAATACACGCTCCCTTGTAAACACCAGAATATATCACTATAAATATGTGTATGCTTATTAGGATTTATTTGAAAATTCTCAGAAACTGAAAAGTTGGAGAATGGAAGCCAGGTTGAACGTAGAGTTGATTAATCAAACCACTTTCGACTTTGTTCCTTTTCGGGGACGAAAAGTTTTAAGTGGGGGAGATTGTAACGACCCAGAAAATCTAAACCAATTTAAAAAATTTAAATTGGCTAAAATAATGGATTTTAAATATTTAAAATAAATATTTTAAATAATAGCAATGAAAACTGAGTTTGAATCGACAATTGAAAACAAATATAATTAATTCTAATTATAAACAAGGCCTGAAATGGCGTTGTAGTTTCAAAAATTGAATTCAAACTTTTTCGGGCTGTACTGGGTGCAAAACAAAGCGGATTTGAGCGAAACCAAAAATATTTAAATCTGTTAGTGAATACCTTTCTAAGAATCTGAAAAATCGAAGTTTCATAGCGGAAAGCAAAAGTTATGGCCAAATGAATTTTCAGAAAGGTCGCTATGGAATTTATATAGCCCGTGAAATTGGCCATTTTGCATACGAGCTCGGAATTGGACGAAACCACTTTTGTTGGATCCGGGATGAGAAGTTATTACTAGGTTTTAAATTTCATAATTTTTGAAGCTAGTATGTGAGCGTGGAAAAGGAAAACGTGTTTTGATCAATTACAGTTAAATTGGATCGACCAGAAATGGGCCTTTTTGCAAATGGTCTCAGAATTCGACGAAACTAGTTTTGTTGGGACCGTATCGTCAAAACATAGCAAGATTTATTTTTCTGGAATTTTTCGAATCAGTTTGTAGCCCTGGAAAATTGAAATGTACGTTCATATCAAATATTGAATGTTTTATATTTTAATTTGAAGGAAAACTGACTGAAACATTCAAATGGGCCTACGAAACATATCCCATTGTGTTCGGAAAAGAGGGTAAAACGCTAGGGATAATAGTCGTTGGGTTTAGATTGGTGGTCGTGTCAGAAAACCCCTTTAAAACCCACCGGCCAATCAGATTTTTTATTAAAAAAAGGAAAAAAACGTTTTTCTCTCTCCCCGATCGAAGGCGGAAGAGCCTTCCAACCTTCCAGCCCCAATTCCGACCGCCTTGTCCCTCGTTGACCCTCGTCGCAGTTGAACTTTTTGAAGATCGAGACCTCCTCTCCACATCCATAGCCGCCTTGCCTCCTACCATCTCCTGTGCGTAGAGATCAGATGCCACGAAGTTCGGAGCTTCGAGCCGTCGCCGCCGCTTGGGACCGTCGAACTGGACCCAACCCCCACGCGCCAGAGCGTGATTCCAAGCACTTCCTCGTGGTGAAGGCTGATCGACCTATAGCACAACGGATTTAGCACAAGATCAAAACCTAGTTTTGAACGAAATAGAAAGGTACGGCTGTTAAATTATATAAACTATTTAATAGCAGTTCTAAACGCTACGGTTTTTGATTTCACTGTAAAAATCATATCTTTTTTGTGACTTGATGAAATTCGATGAAACAGGAAACATCGTGACCGTGTGGACGTCTTCTACATTTTAGAAGAGACCACATATTTTTCTGAGCCTTCTGCTATTTTTGGGTGGAGTGGAACCCAAAAAGAGATTTCTAATTTATAAACGATATGGAAAAATGATGATGTATAAATTATATAATCGAGGTATGAGTTATATAAGCGTTGTACACCTCATGTATAAACGTTATATAAGTTGTACGTTCGATGTATAAGTTGTATATGCGTTGTAAAAATTATATATGTGTTGAAATAGAAGTGAAATGATATATATATATACGCACCTCGTCCACAAACCATGGACGGTATTTATTGGTTTTGATTGGTGTGAAAAATTGATTGATAGCGAATGGTTGATTGGAATTGTTTGTGGTTGATATTGATTGATTGTGGTTGAAAAATACCCGTTTGTGGTTGAGAAATATTTGGTTGAAACCACATAGGATTAGTTTGTGGAAATGAAATAATTATACATGCCTCCTGCGTGCGAACTAGATGCATGATTCCCCATTGTCAAAAACCGCGAGATTTTAAGGTAGAGCGAGGAGCCGTACAAGGGACGGTCTCGGTTTTAACTACCCTGCCTTTATGCTGCCGAAATTTTGAATAATATTCATGTGTTTGAATTATTTTCATTTGTTGAAACTATATTTATTCGTTGAATAGAAATCCTTCATTTGTTGAGTCGATATTCATTCGTTGGATAGAAATTCATGTGTTGAATGGTATTCGTGTTTTAAATATAAAAATCACATTTTTATCTATATATAAACTATAGAAAACCTTCATGTGTTGAATCGATATTCATTCGTTGAATTGAAATTCATGTGTTGAATGGTATTCGTATTTTAAATATAAAAATCACATTTTTATCTATATATGTATAAACTATAGAAAACCTTCATGTGTTGAATCGATATTCATTCGTTGAATTGAAATTCATGTGTTGAATGGTATTCATGTTTTAAACATAAAAATCACATTTTTATCTATATATATAAACTATAGAAAACCTTCATGTGTTGAATCGATATTCATTCGTTGAATTGAAATTCATGTGTTGAATGGTATTCATATTTTGAAATAAATTGTTTTATAATAAAAATCACATTTTTATCATCTATACGAACTATATAAAATAATCTTGTTTTGAAATAAATTGTTTTATAATAAAAATTCTATTTTTATTAACTATATGAACTATATAAAATAATAGTGTTTTGAAATGAATTGTTTTACAATAAAAATCACATTTTCATTATATACATGAATTGTTAAATATAGCGAAGTGTTGAAATAGAAGACAGTTAGATAAAAATATCATTTTTATCAAATGTATGAAAAGAATATAGCTTTGAAATCGAAGAATCGATATATATATATATATATATAGAATTAAAATATATTGAGTAACGACGCTGCAGTTCGTATTTTGAAACTGTGATTTCAAACGATTATACCGAGAGATCCGACCATCGGATTTTCCTGAAATCGCAACTGTTGGGTTCGCTTTGGAAATATCTTTCCAATGGCACCAACTTTGTAAAGATCCAACGGTTAGATTTTCTGGAATGTTTAATTCAAATCTGAAGAAAAACAGCACCATAATCGATTATATTTATATATATATATATATATATATATATATAATTATATTTAATAGAATAACGACGCTGCAGTTTGTATTTTGAAATCGAAACTTCAAACGATTATACCGGGAGATCCGGCCGTCGGATTTTCCCGAAACCGGAACCGTTGGATTCGTTTCGAAAAGATCTTTCTAAAGATTTAAATTTTGTGAAGATCCAACGATTAGATTTTCAGATATGTTTAATTCAAATCTAAAGGAAAACAGCGCCACGGCCGCGTTATGGCCCGAAGCGTCGTTTTGAATAAATTGGCTAATTTAAAATAAATAAAAATAGCGATAAATCATTATAAAATATTATAAACGATATGGATGAGAAATATAGAAACTAACTGAAGGTTGGCTAAGTCAAATGGTTTCTTGGGTATTGATCTGATGTTGGTTTCGGCCTTCGGGGTTAATATTTAGGGAATCGTTCTCTTACTGATTGACGGTTAATGACTAATGAATTGAAATGATGCGTATGTATGTTAGTGTTGCACTTGTTCATTATATACGCAAGTTGCTCAGGAAGACCGGGTTTATCCCATTCTGAATAACGGAATCGACGATAAGAAATCGAAGATGAAGACGGTGGTCGAAGACCGAAGATCTTCACCTCGTTTGGATGGTAACCGAGGTCCTGATTGGGAGGCATCCCAAAATATGGATAATGAGTGGTGATCGTCCAGACGTACGTGGTGATCGATGGGTTTGCGAGGTATATAGTGCCTCCTTCTCCATTCAGACCCAAAATGGACTTGCAAATGGACAGTGTGTCTGACATTGGAATTTATTCTGTGTGATTGATAGCCATCAGTTGCATAGTGTGAATTGCCTGTGTGGCATGCTAAGATGCAGTGATCAGGGCTTCTATTGAAAGGCAAAGTCTTGTGGTGATCAAAGCACTGCCTGTGTGGCGTAGCTTTGTGTATAACGTGAAATCGCGAACCTCACACCCCGGTATGAACCAGAAACAGGAAAGGACATCCGGAAGGGCATGCGTTTCCTTCTAGTTAGAAGTGGCGTCAGTGGTTTTACACGCCCTGACGAGTTTGACTTATGTGGTTGTTACTGTTGTGAGGCGCCTTGGTTAGATCAGACGATCCGGGTCCGATGGAGTCATTCGTTGGCTCATTGACGCCCCATAGGGCGGGGAAACGCAGTGTTTAGGCATTTTAATCCACATCGGTGGACCGGCCCTGACGATCCTAGGGTCACTCGAGCTCTGATCCTAAGACACGGGCTAGAGCGTCTCGAAGTCTGTAAGGACTATCTTTTGTCTTGGTTCATGACGGAAATCCAATTTCCAAATGCGTGATTGTGCGGTTTTGATTGTGTACCTATATATGGCGACATAGTGGTATGGGGCATTACTGCCGTCTATGATTGATAGTTATGTTTGAAATTGTTTTTAAAACATATAAACACTAACAATAATATCAAATGCTTTTTTTATTCGTATCAAGCATATTTTAGCCGTTATAAGGTAAAAACTCTATCCTCCGATTTGCGTTGCATTGTGTGATGGGAACTGAGTCTTATAATGGCTTCATTTTTATAAAAAGCATTGCGATTTTTAAAAGAATGTTTTGTTTTAAAGCACTAGAAATCCAATGGAGTAAACCCATTCCGCGAAAGTGGCATGGTCCTGTGATTAGCCATATTTGAAATGTGTTGAGTAGATTTCTCATACTAGTCTCATGACTAACTCGTAGTTTGTTTCACTTTCAAACTCGGGTGCCCCTTTTTCTACACGGGCAGCCTTGTTTTTAGGTTTAGCTGGCTTCCTCTGGATAGCTGGAGTTGAAGGTGGATTCTATCATTTATCTATTTTATGTTGTTCAGCTCCTATTGTACATATTTTGTTTTTTTCCGCTGTAGACATTTATGTATAGCTGAACTATATTTGTGCTAAGTATGATCTTGTATACTGTGTAACTCTGATGTTTATGTTTTTCCAGTTTATTTTATTGTGCATTATCTGGTGTATTTATTTAATTCTGGTCTGCTATTATCTGTTTCTGTGTTATATTCCAAAGATTACCCTTGTCACCTTCTGTACGGGAAATGGCGTCGTCACAGGATCGCGGCGGAAGCGTGGTGGGCCCATAACCCATAGGTCCCAGGATCGAAACCTGGTTCTGATACCAAATGTGACGACCCCAAACCCCATACTGATGGTGACAAGGGTAATCCTTGGAATGTAACACAGAAACAAAAAATAGCAAAACAGAAATAAATAAACACACCAGATAATGAACAATATAATATACTGGATAAATGTAATCATCAGAGTTACACACTATACAGGAACATACTTAGTACAAATACAGTTCAGCTATATATATATCTCTATAGTGGAAAACAAACAAAATATGTACAATAGGAGCTGAACAGCATAAAATAGATAATTGATAGAATCCATCTTCAGCTCCAGCTATCCCGAAAAGAACCAGCTAAACGTGAATACAAGGCTGCCCGTGTAGAAAAAGGGGCACCCGAGTTTGAAAGTGAAACAAACTACGAGTCAGTCATGGGACTGGTACGAGAAATCTACTCAACACAATTATAATATGGCCAATCACAGGACCATGCCACTTTCGTGGAACGGGTTTACTCCATTGGATTGCCAGTGCTTTAAAACAAATCATTCTTTTAAACATCGCTATGCTTTTAATAAAAATGAAGCCATTATAAGACTCAGTTCCCATCACACAATGCAACGCAAACCGGAGGATAGAGTTTTTACCTTATAACGGCCAAAATATGCTTGATACGAATAAAACCAAGGCATTTGATATTATTGCTAGTGTTTATATGTTTTGAAAACAATTTCAAATCATAACTATCAATCATAGACGGCATTAATGCCCCATACCACTATGTCACCATATATAGGTATACAATCAAAATCGCACAGTCACGTATTTGGAAATTGGATTTTCGTCATGAACCAAGGCAAAAGATAGTCCTTACCGAATTCGAGACTGCCTAACCCGAGTCTCAGGATCAGTACGCATCGACCCTTGGATCGTCAGGGCCGGTCCACACGGAGTGGATTAAAATGCCTGAACACTACGTTTCCCCGCCCTTTGGGGAGTAAGCGAGCCAACAAATGACTCCATCGGACCCGGATCGTCCGATCAAACCGATACGCCTCGCATCAGCAAAAACCACATAAGTCAAACTCGTCAGGGCATGTAAAACCACTGACGCCACTTCTAGTTAGGAGGAAACGCAGGCCCTCCTTGAGGTACTTTCTCCCGTTTCTGGTTTATACCGGGGTGTGAGGCTCGCGATTTCATGTTATACACAAAGCTACGCCACACAGGCGGTGCTTTGATCATCACCACAAGACTTTGCTTTTCAACAGAAGCCCAGATCTCTACATCTTAGCATGCCACACAGGCAATTCACACCGTGCAACTGATGGCTATCAATCACACAGAATAAATTCCAATGTCAGACACACTGTCCATTTGCAAGTCCATTCTGGGTCTGAACGAAACCGCAGGCACTATATACCTCGCAAACCCATCGATCACCACGTACGTCTGGACGATCACCACTCATTATCCATATTTCGGGATGCCTCCCAATCAGGACCTCGGTTACCATCCAAACGAGGTGAAGATCTCCGGTCTTCGACCATCGTCTTCATATTCGATTACTTATCGTCGATTCAGTTATTTTGAATGGGATGAACCCGGTCTTTTTGATCAACTCTCGTATATAATAAACAAGTGCAACACTAACATACACATGCATCATTTCAATTCATTAGTCACTAACTGTCAATCAGTAAGAGAACGATTTCCAAAATATTAACCCCGAAGGCCGAAACCAACATCAGATCAACACCCAGGAAACCATTCGACTTAGCCAACCTTCAGTTAATTTCTAAATTTCACATCCATATTATTTATAGTATTTTATAACGATTTATCGCTATTTTTATTTATTTTAAAATAGCCAATTTATTCAAAACGACGCTTCGGGCCATAACACGGCCGTGGCGCTGTTTTTCTTCAGATTTGATTTACACATATCTGAAAATCTAACCATTGGATCTTCACAAAATTTACATCATCAGAAAGATCTTTTCAAAACGAATCCAACGGTTCCAGTTTCGAGAAATTCCGACGGTCGGATCTCCCGGTATAATCATTTGAAGTTTCGATTTCAAAATACGAACTATAGCATCGTTATTCGATTAAATATAATTATATATATACATATAATCGATTCTAGCACTATTTTTCTTCAGATTTGAATTAAACATTCCAGACAATCCAACCGTTGGATTTTTACAAAGTTGGTGCCGTTCGAAAGATATTTCCAAAGCGAACCCAACGGTTGCGATTTCGGGTAAATCCGATGGTTGGATCTCCCGCACTAATCGTTTGAAATCACGGTTTCAAAATACGAACTACAGCTTCGTTATTCGATATATTTCGATTCTATTTTTTTATATATATACATTGATTCTTAGATTTCAAAGCTATATTCTTTTCATACATTTGATAAAAATGATATTTTTATCTAACTGTCTTCTATTTCAACACTTCGCTATATTTAACAATTCATGTATATAATAAAAATGTGATTTTTATTGCAAAACAATTCATTTCAAAACACTATTATTTTATATAGTTCATATAGGTAATAAAAATAGGATTTTTATTATAAAACAATTTCTTTCAAAAGGAGATTATTTTATATAGTTCATATAGATGATAAAAATGGTGACTTTTATTATAAAACAATTTATTTCAAAATATGAATACCATTCAACACATGAACTTCAATTCAACGAATGAATATCGATTCAACACATGAAGGTTTTCTATAGTTTATATATATAGATAAAAATGTGATTTTTATATTTAAAACACGAACACCATTCAACACATGAATTTCTATCCAATGAATGAATATCGACTCAACACATGAAGGTTTTCTATGGTTTATATATACAGATAAAAATGTGATTTTTATATTTAAAACACGAACACCATTCAACACATGAATTTCAATTCAACGAATGAATATCGATTCAACACATGAAGGTTTTCTATAGTTTATATATATAGAAAAAAATGTGATTTTTATATTTAAAACACGAACACCATTCAACACATGAATTTCTATCCAACGAAAGAATATCGACTCAACACATGAAGGTTTTCTATTCAATGAATAAATATAGTTTCAACAAATGAAAATAATTCAAACACATGAATATTATTCAAAATTTCGGCAGCATAACGGCAGGGTAGTTAAAACCGTGACCGTCCCTAGTACGGCTCCTCGCTCTATCTTAAAACCTCGCGGTTTTTGACAATGGGGAATCATGCATCTAGTTCGCACGCAGGCAGCATGTATATATTTTTCATTTCCACAAACTAATCCTATGTGGTTTCAACCAAATATTTCTCAACCACAAATGGGTATTTTTCAACCATAATCAATCAATATCAACCACAAACAATTCCAATCAACCATTCGCTATCAATCAATTTTCACACCAATCACAACCAATCAATATCGTCCATGGTTTGTGGACGAGGGACGTGTGTATATATATATATATATATATATATATATAGCAATTCACTTCTATTTCAACACATATATAATTTTTACAACGCATATATAACTTATACATCGAACGTACAACTTATACAATGCTTATACATGAGGTGTACAACGCTTATATAACCCATACATCGACTATATAATTTATACATCGTTGTTTTCTATATTGTTTATAAATTAGAAATCTCACATTGGGTTCCACTCCACCAAAAATAGCAGAAGGCTCGGAAAAATATGCGGTCTCTTCTAAAATGTAGAAGACGTCCACACGAGTCCACTGTCTCTTGTTTCACTGAATTTCAATAACACAGCAAAAAGATATGATTTTTCAAAGTTTTGTAATGGTTTAAAGGTGTTAAAACTGTTGAAAATAATTTCAGCCGTACCTTTATTTATTTCTTCAAAACAAGGTGTTCGATTATCTCCAAATCCGTTGATTGTTGCTTCGATCGGCCAGCGCCACCTTGTCGGGCTAGGAGAGGCGCACATGCGCCAGGAGGTGGGGCCAGTTCGGTGGTCCCTGTAGGCTGCGGCGGCGAATTGAAGTCGTTGACTTCGAACTGGTAGATCTCGACGCTGGGGCGACTAGAAAACACAAGGTCGGTCTTGATTTGAAGAGGGGGAAGAGACCTTCGAAAAGTTCAACGGGAGGGGGTGGTGAAAACGCCTGTGGCGGCGGCGATCGGGCTAGGAAGTTTCGAGGGTGTTTCCGTCGTTCGTCGGGGAGAGAGAAAGAGTTTTCTTTTTTTATATATAAAAAATATGATTGGCCGGTGGGTTTTAAAGGGATTTTCTGACACGACCACCAATCTAAACCCAACGACTATCGTCTCTAGCGTTTTACCCCTATTCCGAACACAATGGGATATGTTTCGCAGGCCCATTCGACTGTTTCAGCCAGTTTTCCTTCAAATTAAAATATAAAACATTCAATATTTGATTTGAACGTGCATTTCAATTTGCCAGGGCCGCAAACTGATTCGAAAAATTCCAGAAAAATAAATCTGGCTATATTTTGACGATACGGTCCCAACAAAACTAGTTTCATCGAATTCTGAGACCGTTTGCAAAAAGGCCCATTTCTGGTTGATCCAATTTAACTATAATTGATCAAAACACGTTTTCCTTTGCCACGCTCACATACTAGCTTCAAAAATTATGAAATTTGAAACCTAGCAATAACTTCACATCCCGGATCCAACAAAAGTGGTTTCATCGAATTCCGAGGTCGTATGCAAAATGGCCAATTTCACGGGCTATATAAATTCCATAACGACCTTTCTGAAAATTCATTTGGCCATAACTTTTGCTTTCCGCTATGAAACTTCAATTTTTCAGATTCGTTAGAAAGGTATTCACTAACATATTTAAATATTTTTGGTTTCACTCAAATCCGTTTTGTTTTGCACTCGGTACAGTCTGACAAAATTTGAATTCAATTTTTGAAACTACAACGCCATTTCAGGCCTTGTTTATAATTAGAATTAATTATATTCATTTTCAAACGTCGATTAAACTCTCTTTTCATTTCTATTATTTAAAATATTTATTTTAAATATTTAAAATCCACTATTTTAGCCAATTTAAAAATTTTACATTGGTTCAGATTTTCTGGGTCGTTACAGGGGGGTGGGGAGAGCGATGGGGTACGGGTTTTTTTTCTCTTTTTTTATTTATGTCTTTGAACTGCAATTGAAACACGAGGGTGGGGTTGACTAAAAGGGAGGAGATAGGGGGTTTTATTTTTTTATTATTTCAATTTCAAAAAGTTGACTTTTTTATTCGACCTCTAAACGAGGCCCACCACCTGTCATCCATAGCTAATTACCCCCCATTCCGAACACAATGGGATATGTATCGTAGGCTGATTCGATCGTTTTGATCAGTTTTCGTTGAATTTACATTTAAATCATTATACTGAATTTTAAAAGTACATTTCAAATTACCGGGGTCACATACTAACACGAAAAATTCCCAAAAAATATTTTCTAGCTTCGTATTAACGATACGATCCTAACAAAACTAGTTTCGTCGAATACCGAGACCGTTTGAAAAATAGCCATTTTCCTTCGCCACACTCACATATTGAATCGAAAAATTACGAAATTCGAAACCTAGCAATAGCTTTACATCCCGGATCCAACAAAAGTGGTTTCATCAAAAATCGAGGTCGTTTGCAAAATGGCCATTTTTAAGGGCCAAAATTCCATAGCGACTATTCTGAATTTTCAACTGGCCATAACTTTTTATCCCCGCTATGAAATTTCAATTTTCCGGATTCGTTGGAAAGATATTCTCAAATAGATTCTAATATTTTTGGTTTCGCTAAAATCCGGTTTATTTTGAATCCTGTACATTCATTTGAATTTTGAAATCGAATTATCGAACTACCGTGCCATTTTCAATTCCTTTTATAATTTAAAATAAATATTTATATTTTAACAATGATCTATATAAATATATACGTTCAAATTCTATTCAAAATAAATTTTTTGTCGTTATTATTTAAAATAAATCATTTTAAATAATCAAAATTCAATAAATTGCCAAAATAAAATTTTTAAATTGGCTCGGATTTCCGGGTTATTACAATCTCCCCCACTTAAAACTTTTCATCCCCGAAAAGGAACGAAGCCGAAAGTTGTTTCACCAATCAACTCAACTTTCATTATTTTCTTTACGGCTTAAGTTCTTCAACTTTTCAGTTTCTAAGAACTTTTCAATTTTTTCAAAAATTTTGGCTTACACCCTAAATTTCCGAAAAATTTCGCCATAACCTCCCATGAACCGGGGACTTCGGGATATTTCATATAGCCTCCCATGGCCTTCTTCAATCCAAAAGAAAAAGAAAAAGCCAAGCGGCTAGCCAATCGGCTCATAAAATCATCATCACCCAAAAAAAATAGTAAACTATGGTAAACGTGTACCTATTTGTCGGGCAAACAATTTTATTCTTTTGCTCTAGCCTCCTTGCTATGACCTGTTCAGTGTATATACAGTATATGCATGCATTTGCGACTAATTTTCAATACAACTCACTATTTGATTCAATTTGGCTAAAGGTTCAACATTTTAATTAATCAAACTATAATCAAACAACACAATTAGCAATCAATTAGTTGATCAGCTTTTCAAATTCATAATTTTGATATATAGTTAAAAATCATATTTTTGATGCCAAATCACAACAATAAGCCCTATCTAATTTTGGTTCTCACACCAGTCTAATGGAAATATATAGACATCACACTTCCGAAACTCGAATATAAATTCTAATGATGGAGCTCCATCATCAAAATCATCTCCGGGCGATTAGAGTGTAATTCTACATCTATCTAGTATATTAAAATTTCAAATACACGTGGATCAGACGTATACGCAAAATCTTTATATACTGGACTGCCCAAATCAATATAAATAGATAATCGAATACGAATAACTGATTTAAATTTCAAAACAAAATTTGGTTTCACTTTAAAAACATACCCTTCACACTCGTTCCAGGATGCTACTGACCCATCTCTAACAAGTCATTCCTATTGGATATTACTAATCCAATCTCTGATGAATTCTTTCGTATGGTTCCAATGTGTCTTGTTCTCTGAGCTTTGTAAACCAAAGCTCTGATACCAAGCTATTACGACCAAGAATTCCGCTCGATCCGAATCAGTCGCTAAACCGACCAAGACCGTTCGAAATGCCTGATTGTTTTGAGAACACGATAAAATAGAACGCACACGGAAGAACATTTCATTGTATATTACAACAATTCCATTAGAATACAAGAATATACAGAGTATAAATGAATATTACACAGAAATATCAGAGACTTAAATTACATTTAAATACATAGCAGCGGAAAATAATACAATACACAACTGAAGGAGATACACGGATACAAAGCTTTCTGGATATCATTCCAGCTGTAAACCAGGATCTTGTAAATATAAATCTGCAAAACCAAAACTACTAGCTGCCCGTGTCAAAATAAGGGCACCCAGAGTTTAGGTTAAAACAATAAACTCCAGATCAGTCATGTGACTGGTGTGAGAACTAAAACAGTTGTTTAAAACTTTACTTTAAATTAGATATATCAAGGGACCACGCCGTATAACACGGAACGGGTTTCCTCCCAAGAATACCAGTGCATATAACAAAATAGCGAAATTCTTTTTGGAAAAATGAATCTATTATAAGACCCAGGTCCTATCACACAATGCAACGCAAGCCGGGGGATAGGGTTTTCCCTTATAATAGCCAAATATGCTTAGTACGTTTAAAACAAATCATTTGATACTATTACGAGTGCATAGTGTATAAAACAATTTCAAATCATAAGTATCAATCATAGACGGCATGGGTACCATATATCATGTCGCCATACTAGTTCTACAATTAAAACCGCAAAATCACGTATTTGGAAATTGGATTTCCATCTGTGAACCGAGGCATAAGATAGTCCTCAACCGATTCGAGACGCTCTAGTCCGTGTCTTAGGTCAGAGCTCGAGTGACCTTTGGAGCGACAGGGCCGGTCCATCGATGTGGATTAAAATGCCTGAACACTGCGTTTCCCCGCCCTTTGGGGCGTCAACGAGCCAACAAATGACTCCATCGGCTTGACATAGTCACTGATATATCCGAGGCGCCTCGCAACAGCAACAACCACATAAGTCAAAATCGTCAGGGCGTGTAAAACCACTGACGCCACTTCTAACTAGAAGAAAACGCATGTCCTCCCTGAGGTCCTTCTCCCGTTTTTGGTTCACAACCGGGGTGTGAGGCTCGCGAATCAACGCTACACAAAGCTACGCCACACAGGCCGTGCTTTGATCATCAACCACAAGACTTTGCTTTTCAACAAAATCCTTGATCATCTGCCACTTAGGCATGCCACACAGGCAATTCACTCCATGCGTTTGATATCCATCGATATATAACCTCTGAGCTCGTACGTCTCAGAGAAGGGCGTTAAGCAAGAGAATAAATTCTCCACCGCCAAACAGATATATATTTAATAGAAATCATTCACACAGACTAAAATCCAATGTATGACACACAGTCCATTTACAATTTTGTTCTAGGTCTGAACGAAACCGGAGGCATCTAGTACCCCGCATATCCATCGATCTCCAAGTACGTCTGGACGACCACTAACTGATTCCCTCCTCTTGGGTGTACGACCCAATCAAGGTCATCAGTAATCACCCAAACGACGTGAAGACCTCCGGTCTTCAACCACCATCTTTATCCTCGACACCACGTCGAATTAGTTATTCAGAATGGGATAAACCCGGTCTTTCTGAATAACTCGCGTATATAATAAACAAGTGTTACACAAACACAACATACGCCTCATTCCAATTTAGAATATTCTTTTATTCAAATATTCTTATACTTTGGGAAAGGTTCCCATTAATTTTATCAAAGATAAATTCTTTTAAATTTATTCTTTAATCTTCTTTGACTATCAATTCAAACTAATCGGGATTAGCGAAACCACACCGGAGTAATCATTTATTTTATTTCCCAATCCCCACCTATTCATCCCATGAAGTAAAACTGGTAATGCTTCATATCTAACACCACGGTGTTATCGGTAAATTCAATTATCATTTCACGTTCAAATCTAATTAAAGATTTAACTATCGCCTGGAGTAAAACTGGTGATACTCCATTCTCGATCTTTTCAATCTAATTAAAGATTCATTAAAACTCCACTTAGTTTTAATATTTAACTGGGTTAAAGAATCAATGTCATTTAAAACACGATTCATTATAAACCCAAAATCACATTCCATTAATTATAGTGTTAAAGAACAAGTGTTATTTAAAACACTGTTCACGATAAACCCAAAAATCAATACCAATTCAATTCCAATTAAATTCCATTTAACTGGTACCCTTCATTAAATCTAAATACAAAGACTTAATCTTTTTCTTAACTGGGCTTAAGAACAGTGTTAATGAAGACACCATTCACGATACACCCAAATCACATTTGATATTAAATACAAGGCTCTGAATAGAAAATATATCGGCTTATATTCAGTATCAAATTCTACGATCAACAAATATCGTATTGGGAATAACGATATCCATATATCTTTCAAATTTCCATAACGCTACCTGTATAATCACGAAATCCAACATTGAAATATTCCAAAGACAATTTCGATTCAAATACATTCCAATTCAATTATTGGAAATTCTGGTTACTTTTAAAACCCTTTTCAAATTCAATTTACTTATTTAAAAATAAATAGAATTATAATTCTAGTTCAAAACTAGTTCATTTCGATAAAATTCTATTTTTATCTTTTCGAATATGGAATTTTTTCATCGTAATTCTTCACAAATCATTTCTTATGATTTTACACAAATTATTACTATTTTTAATAATTTTATCAAGGCCCGTACAGTCGATTACCATCAATGGCCATCGAACTGCACTTACAGCGACCTTTTCCAAATTTGATTTGGACATAATTCCAAATCCAACCATTAGATTTCAAATCTCTAATACTCATTAGAAAGGTCTTTTCGATACGAACCCAACGGTTCCGGTTTTAGGAGAATCCGACGGTTGGATCTCTCGCAATATCCATTCGAAGTCAATGGTCGAAATTCACGAACTACCGCAGCGCGGCGCGTTCTATTCAGGCCATTATATTATATATATATAATATATATAATATATACTTCGTCGATTTCCTTTTAAAACGTATTATATAAATCGTTTTAAATTCGTTTTCAAAACGATTTCAACTTCATTTCAAATCCAAATCAAAATTGAATTTTTCCTTATAAATTCGTTTTAAATTCATTTTCAAATTTATTTCAATTCAAATCGATTTTTAATTCAATTTCAATTTCAATTCGAGTTCATTTCTATTCAATTTCAATTCGAATTCATTTCTATTCAATTTCAATTCGAATTCATTTCTATTCAGTTTCAATTTGAATTCATTTCTATTTAATTTTAATTCGAATTCATTTCTATTCAATTTCAATTCGAATTCATTTCTATTCAATTTCAATTCGAATTCATTTCTATTCAATTTCAATTCGAATTCATTTCTATTCAGAATATCAGATTTTGAAATCACTTTCGATAAAATGAATAAAATCGATATAAATATCGTTCACGTCAAAATGGCGTCAATCTAATCAACACGGCTTCATATATTTATATTTTCAAATATCCTATTTCAAATATTACTATTCAAATATTCTATTCAAATATTTCTATTCAAAACTGGAATAAGGCCTAATCAATTAACATATATTTTTTTTCTATGGATTTCCATACAATGCATGTATATATCAACAACGACAAATAATCAACCATCATCCAAAGTGCATTCTACACTGTATAAGCATCAAATATAAATATTCAACGCTTATAACAGTCTGTCAATCAATCGATCGACATACAACTAATTATTGGGATTAGTGCATGTCATATATCATCCCAATACCCGTGTGGGGTTTCAAACAATCAAACACAGATTTTATTTGTGCAGTTGGGAGATGCGTAAAATTTATCGTCCCAATCAATATCAGTCAAATGTGTGTATATAAACAAATCGTTTGATTTGTTTATATTTATTTCATTTTAACTACACGTTAAAAATTCTATTTTCATCTATAAAATATTTTAACTATATAAATATTTTATTTCATTTCACATCACATCACACAATCAACTACACAGCAAAATCAAACAAACAAGCATACAAGTTGTCCATGGTCTATGGACGACGGATATCGGGTGCTACTAAACACCGTCTGCATCCTAGTATATATTTTAACTAGAAATTTAAATTAAAGGCGAGGGTTTCTCACCGACAAGCTAATCTAAACACCACGACTCTTCTTATGTAGAAATCTTCGTCGTTCTTGCCTCTTGTCACTTTCTTTGCCCGTATTATCTACATATGTAAAAATCACATTTTTACTTCGCTATTCAATATATAAAAATTGAATTTTTACTTTGCTATTCAATATATAAAAATCGAATTTTTACTTTGTTATTCAATATATAAAAGTCGAATTTTTATCTTCTCTATCTTATAAAAATCATATTTTTATAATCTCTACTGTATAAAAAATCATATTTTTATTCTTTCTATAATATAAAAATCATATTTTTATTTTGACGCCATATGGATAAAATCACATTTTTACTTCACTGTTGAATAAATAAAAATCCCATCTTTATATAAATGAAAATATCATCTTTGCATAGATAAGAATATCGCCTTTACATAGATAAAAATATCGTCTTTACATGGATTAAAATATCGTCTTTGCATAGATAAAAATATCGTCTTTGCATAGATAAAAATATCGTCTTTACATAGATAAGGAAAAAATATACTTTTCTTTGGTAAAAATCCTATTTTTTTTCATTGCTAAAAACCATATTTTTAACTAACTTAAAAATCGTATTTTTATCATCCTAAAAATCAAAACTTTTCTTAACCAAAGATCAAGGCTTTCATAATCCAAATTTTTTTATTTTTAATAGCTTAAAATTTATATTATTGCTGCAATTTCATCCCTATAAAACTGAAAATGAATTCTATGCTATTTAATTCTAAATCAAATCAAAAAGAAGGGATAAAAGGCTTACTTTGGTTCGTCAAAGGTAGAGGGGGTGTTGGGTGCGGCGCCGGGGTGCTGTAGCGCTGGAGGTGGCGATCGACTTGGGTGCGAATCCCACCATGGCAGTTCAGGGAGGCGGAGGGTAGTTTGTGGGTTCTTGGGTGCTGGGGGATGGTCTCATCGTTGGCCGAGAGGGGCGCTGGAGGGCTCCTATGACGGGGTGGTGATCGCAGCGGAGAGGAGCCCTAGGAGCAGCGACGAGGTCAGATCGGGGGTGGGCGGGGGGAGAGCGACGGGGTACGGGTTTTTTCTCTTTTTTTTATTTATGTCTTCGAACTGTAATTGAAACGCGAGGGTGGGGTTGACCAAAAGGGAGGAGATAAGGGGGGTTTATTTTTTTTTTATTTTAATTTCAAAAAGTTCACTTTTTTATTCGACCTCTAAACGAGGCCCACTGCCTGTCGTCCATAGCTAATTACCCCTATTCCGAACACAATGGGATATGTATCGCAGGCTGATTCGATCGTTTCGATCTGTTATCATTGAATTTACATTTAAATCATTATACTGAATTTTAAACGTACATTTCAAATTACCGGGGTCGCATAGTAACACGAAAAAATCCCGAAAAATATTTTCTAGCTTCGTATTAACGATACGGTCCTAACAAAACTAGTTTCGTCAAATTCCGAGACCATTTGAAAAATGGCCATTTTCCAGTCGATTAAAATAAACTAAAACTGGTCAAACGCGTTTTCCTTTGCCATGCTCACATATTGAATCGAAAAATTACGAAATTCAAAATCTAGCAATAACTTCACATCCCGGATCCAACAAAAGTGGTTTCGTCGAAAACCGAGGTCGTTTGCAAAATAGCCATTTTTAAGGGCCAAAAGTCCATAGCGACTATTCTGAATTTTCTACTGGGCATAACTTTTTATCCCCACTATGAAATTTCTATTTTCCGGATTTGTTGGAAAGATATTCTCAAATAGATTCTAATATTTTTGGTTTCGCTAAAATCCGGTTTATTTTGAATCCTGTACATTCATTTGAATTTTGAAATCGAATTATCGAACTACCGTGCCATTTTCAATTCCTTTTATAATTTAAAATACATATTTATATTCTAACGATGATCTATATAAATATATACGTTCGATTTCTATTCAAAATAAATTTTTCATCGTTATTATTTAAAATATTTCATTTTAAATAATCAAAATTCACTAAAATTGCCAAAATTAAAATTTTAAATTGGCTCGGATTTCCGGGTTATTACACAACCTCTCACATTAGACCTATCGTTGCGGCACTGGTTGTGCTGGTTGGTTCCGGGCAGGATTACACCACAACTCAATCTAACCTCGGGTTTCAAGCACGTTATGACTAACTTCTCACATTAGAACCTATTGTTTGTGGTCACTGGATGTGTCGGGCGGTTCCGGGCAGGATTACACTGCAAACTCATTCTAACCTCGAGCCAACCATGTTTCATGTTTAGCCAATTAACAATTCATGTCTATTCTAGGTGTCATAGGCCAATTATAAATTTACAAGCATGTTCATTGTCATGTTCATTCTATATATCAAATGTCAATTACCAACTCATAAGCATGTTCATGTTCAAGTTATGCCACTATTGTCAATTTCATGTTATGTGTCGAGTTACATAATTACATAAAAACATGGTTTGTCCAACATATTCCATTTTTAATTACGTTTCTAGGATCTTAACAGCATATCCAATTTTCAAGTCTCGAATTCAAGCTTTACCCAAAAACCCCAATTTATGTTCATGCTTGTGATCCCGTTAATAAGTTGTACCTATTATTCCAGTTTCCCATACATGTGTTTCTAACAGGTTGCTATCATTCCTCTTATGTTGATTAAGCTTATTCATATGTCAAGTGCTACTTAACCCATTTCTACTTTGCTTACACAACCTTTTGAGTAATAATCTTTTTACCCAAATTGCCTAATTCATCGATTAAATCTCAAGCTTTTCCCAAATAACTATAATTTATGCGCTGTTGACCTTGGCTCGAAGGTAGCCAAAGTTTCAAAAATAAAAAGGAAGAATAGGGAAGAGGAATAGATTAAGCATACAAAGATTATTTTAAATTGCAACATGAATTTTAACTGAGGAATGACAAACGATAATAATACTATTATGCATGAAGTGTTTTGTAATCTCACTCACTGATTTAAGAACGGATCTTGAATTCTGGGATCTGATTTCTGAAACTAAAAAGATATCCCTAGACGCAGATTATCGATCCTCTAATTTATATTTGATTCTTAGAAAATAGTTGTTGAATCGTTGAATTAGCCTTTAATTCTTTACTTGAATTCAAATGAAGAACTTGAGCAGCATAACCCCGTCTTTGATTTATTTTGATATGATTTAGGGAAGAGTATAGGCATAATGAAGATGTGTAGAGAAAACTGTAGCCTTAGGGGGTGTTTATATAGGTGCTCAAGACCTTATCGTACACGCAGCGCTAAGTCAGCATTGAACCTAGTTAAGAAAATAGTCCAGGTTCGCAGATGAATCTAGCCAAATCTTATCGTACACACAGCGCTGAGTCAGCGTTGGGTCCCACAAGCTATTTTGGCGCAGAAATTCGAAAGTTTGAATTGTTTTGGCGTAGAACTTTGATTTTTGAACTTTTGAATTTTTGGAATTTATTTAACTATTTTATTCACATTAAATATTCTTATATGTATACAATTACTCTACTGACCATTTTACGCGTATATATACGCACAATTTTTGTTTTTTTCAAAATACAAACGATGTTGCACCGTTATTTGATTCTTGCCATATTTCATTGACTGTAGCCTTATCTTGAATTTTATCTTTTGTATACATATATTTACGCATATATATATATATATATATATATTCTCGTGTGTATATATATATATATATATTCTCATACATATATACATATATTTTCTTTATTTCTTTATATGTACGTTCTTATCCTTGCAAATTTTGAATTTGTATAAGTACATATATTTACATGTTCAGTTGGATCTCTCTAAAACAAAGATAAAAATCATGTCACCGCCGGGGTTCGAACACCCGACCTCCATGTTACAAATCCAATATCTTAACCAACAGAGCTATGAAGTATTTTGTTAATAAGTCTTAGAACAATGATAATTATTGTTCTCTCCTTACTTCTCTTTTTCGTGTTAGTCACAATACTTAAATTAAACCATTGCATGAATCTTTTTCTTTTAATGTTAATGCATTATGTTTGCAAATCAGTGCATGCAACATATTTACATTGAATGCAACCAATCCTTTCTTTCGTTCAATGCACGCATTACATTCTTTTAGTACATGTATTTATTACATGCAATCCTTATTTTATTCTTTATTTTATATTTTAATTTTTTTGTATATATATATATATGTTTCTCTTGTGCAGATACAAACTTCTAGGCTTAATAACTTCTTCATATGATGTTCGTTTTACGCAAACCAGGTGTCTATCTTGACCAGAATTCCGAGACGGACACAATGGTCATGTCCGTTTTACTTAATTCCTAATATTTAAATTAAGTATTTTTATTTTCTCATCTCTTCGATTACACACATTGTTATCACATTAATTTCCTTACTCTTCAATGTATGAATTAATTTTTCATTATACATCACCATTATTTACCTATCTATGCATATATACATATTTGTATATTTTTAATTATATTAAAAATGTAGGGTGTTACATTCTCCCACCCTTAAAGAATTTCGTCCCTGAAATTCGATAAGAGTAAAATAGATAATCCCTCGCAATATCCATCCATCCAGTGTGCATCCAATTGTTGCAAACATTGTGCACATGTGCAAAGTGAGATATATCATAGTAAATTATGTATGCCTAATTTGGATCCACCTATATGTATGCAAATTTTAAAAACCCTTTCAAAACATGATGCTCACATCCTAAATATACTTGCAGTTCTATATGAATGCAATATTCTTGAAAAATCGAAATATTTTTCATTCAAGTTTTCCCATACTTTTATAGAATAAGAGCATGGTTCACCCAATTGTCGCATCCAAAACCCTACCAACCATTATTAAATTCGAAATTTAGAAAAATCTAATTTTCTAAATTCGATTTCTTATGTTACAAAAAGATATAAAATGGAAAAATTTACATTTTCCGCTGTACCTTTTATAATTGCACTCGGATTTTTATATAACTATTTTATAAAAACTTCCTACTTTCCTATCCAAGCACAACCACATAAGAAAACTTTCCTTTCTCTTTCATCTTATCTTGGAATAATTTCATATTTATTCATTTTGTTCTTAAGATTTCCATTTTCTTTTCCCGTCACATTTGTTGCCTTACTGAATTTATTGTCTCTTGTTAGCTTAGGCTTTTCTCTTTCGTAGCTTATTTGACTTAATCCAATTACTTAAGTTTATTATTTCAAATAAGCTTTTTCTGTTTTCAACTCAAACCGCATCCTACACAACTACTACTATGGGCCAAGAATCTAAGGACTTTGTCATCTCAGACAATTGCGAGTCCACACAAAAGGGTCTACCCACTTACTTGCCTTTTACAACTTAGTAGTCACTACTAGTCCTTACTGTGCATTACTAGCCTATACTTTTTCTCTCTTTCTCAAGCAAGAAAACTAGGTTTGTCAATGCTTATGCATTCTAGGGAATTTTCCATTAGTTTAATATTAGCTAATCCTTGATTGTAAATTGGCAAGAGAATAAATCCCTAAATATCAACCCCGAAGACCGAAATCAACATCAGATTGACACCTAGAGAATCACTTAACTCAACCAATCTCTAGTTAGTTCCAATTGTTTAATTCATAGCTTTAATTTTCTCTCGTCCTTTTCTAGGCACTAATCCTTACCTACTCCATTCTTTATAAAACATGGTTTGGCCTCCTTTCTTTTCATTACATTTTTATTTCAAAAATTAAAAGTGTTAAAACTTTGTTTTCTCCTCCAAAACTTGTTTTCGCCAAACCATAAAAACATGTTACAGAATAAAATGCAAAACATTTTTTTTCAAATCACAAAACTGGAGTAGACAAGGACAATTATCTAGCTTAAATTGTTTCTAATTACAATGTTAATTTAACTACTCGCTATAAGGTGCAGACATCTATTCTATTCCTACAACTTATTTTGTCCACCCAACATAATTTCTTCGTAAATCAATAGTCAAAATTTATTGTTAACAGAATAGAATTTTCTTTTACAAAACGCAACACTTTATTTTCAATCCTTTCATATATTATAATATGAAAACTAGCGAGCTATATATGCTCTATATTATGCACTTTTTAATGAGAGAGTTCTTTTAAAACAAGAAATCATTGTTTTACCAAAGTATACACCACTTTACTTTAAAAACCCAATATGCACTGAATATGTCCTTTACGTATTTTTCTTAAACATCAACAATACTTTTAAGATTAAAACTTGAAAAACACCACAAACTCTTTTACAAATTCAAGTTCTTAAAAGTTTATTATTGGGTTAGACTCAAAGTGGGTCTTTCAACTCAACTAGGCTATCCTAGGCACTTTCCAAACCAATTCTCTCAACTATATATATTCCTAATCCATTTTCCACATTTGAGCCTTTTTCTAACTTATAAGGTTTCACTTCTAAACCCACTACTCTGAAATAACAACATTTCATTTTTAATTCTTATGGGATACTTTCTTTCTCCAATACCAAATCATATTATACACTTTCCAACCAAACCACCTAAGGGTCTTAAAATTTCTAGGTTCATTCCCTTAGTGTACAAAATATCTATCCCATCTCTTTCCATTCCTAGTGGGCTACTTTATGGATTTAGATTTATATATAATATATTTATATTTTAGAAAATACATTCACTTATTATCTCCCTAAGATCACTAAATCGAAACTCTGATGCCAGATGCAACAACTTCAGATTCCGACAGACCGATTTTTTTTCAAAAACCCAATCTATCGAAACCTGAGTTGGGCGCTCTGGTATCCTGCAGAAAAAGACAAAGACAAAGAAAACATGTCAGAATTTGTAAGCATCATACAGCAGAAGGAATTCAAAGTATAATATAATTTAAATATAGCTTTGCCTTATAAAACATACAGCCTAACCAGTATCCAAAGCTTATACCATCTCTGTCATGAACCTAACCTGGAAGTATGTAATGAGGAGGGGCTTAGAACATAAGTTCTGTGTGAGTGGACTTAGAATAAACTTCTGTACCTACATATATCGTTCAGTTATATTTTCTTGCTTATTAGGTTATTCACGATATTAGCTCTCTAGGCTATACTCATGTCCCACTAGTAGATTAACCTAATACAACGCATATGTAGATACCCCAACTCATATAATCCTTTCCATGTATATATATAGTCCCTTGCCATATGTCGTACGGGCTTCATCATGTAAGTCAATACTACTTTAGTGTAGTGCCACCATTCTCGAAATCGTTTGGACTACCACTCTTGATCTTGCTAGATTCCGTTTATTACCTAGATCTAATCTAGGGTTTTCTATCTAGCGCTTCCTGAATTCAGCCAGGGTTTATGCTACCCAAAGCCATTGGGGTTAATGCTACTTATTGAATGCTTTCTAGATCCGACCAGGGTTTATGCTACCTAGAGCCATTAGGGTTTATGCTACCTATCGAACAATTCCCCCTAGTCTAGGACACACTACTCAAAGCGATATATGTTCCTAGATTTTACGTCCCAATTGTGTTGTTAAACGTGCTAGATATCAAGTTGCACATGTCCTCTATATGTGCGGCCCGAGTCCCGTGGCAGGGCTAATCAAGAAGCACGGAACTTGGTCGGGAGCTCTAAGTTATCTGTCGATGTAGATGCTAATGTCTGTTTTACCTGTATATGGCTATGGTCCCACTTGACCCCTTCCTCACTTAATGAAAGACACCCAAGAAAATTAAGAATGAGAACTGTATGCAGGCCCTCTATATCCCCACAAACCTATTGGCCACCCTCACCCATAACTAGGTGGCAAAGTATATGGTATTTTGGAGTTCTCCGCCTTTCCGCTTGCGTATCACGATTGACTCAAGATGGTAGGTAGACGACGACATGTTATCACAGGGCTAAACAAGATATCGCCGCCTCACGCTGACCCATCCTAGTCTTTATTTTGCTTATATTGCAACCAAGGCATACCCTTGGCTCTTCTAACGCATACCTTAACCTCTGTGAGCCCAGGAGGTTCATCTGCAACCTCATAGAGGGATACCAAGTGTACCCTCACGTCCCCTCGAAGCCGCGTGCTTCGTAACCCAGTTCGTTGGCGCCTTCTTCATGATCAGATGGACGTTCGCTCCTCCTCATGTTCTACTTGGCTTTCTTGACTAATGTTTGCTACTTAGTTCTCTTAACTAAGGTTTACCACTTAGTTTCCTGAATCGTTAGCTTTCTTAACTAAGGTTATCTACTTAGTTCTCTTAACTAAGGTTTACTACTTAGTTCTCTTAATCGTTCATTTTCTTAATTAAGGTTTACAACTTAGACCTCTTAACTAAGGTTTATTACTTGGTTCTTTTAACCAAGGTTTGATACTTAGTTTCTGTTACTTAGTTCTCTTTAGCTAAGGTTTGTTACTTAGTTCCTTTTAACTAAGGTTTACCAATGAATTCAAGCATAACTTAAGTTGTCTTTATCAAATGATAGCATATGGGTGTTTCCCCACATTTTCAGCTTAGATTAACTTATTTCATGGTATAAGTTGTCCCACCCTTCGAGTCTTGTATTACATCTTAAGTTATATTCATTTCTTATCCCTAGGATAAGTTTATCTACTATTTAATCTTATCATTCCCCACTTTTCCTTGCTTTGATATTGTTATACTGGTTAAGTTTGTCCATGTGTCCAAGTTGACTTAACCCTCAATCACGTATTTAATTCAACCCACGTACCATGCTAAATTGGTTAAGTGTTCTCTATCAGTTCATGTTGACTTAACCCGGCCACATATCATGTCAAATTGGTTAAGTGTTATCTAGCGGGTTACGTTGACTTAACCCACCCATATATCATGTCAAATTGGTTAAGTGTTGTCTAGTGTTTCATGTTGACTTAACCTTACCATAATAGCATGTCTCATTAGCATTAATTAATTATTAAGGCCCAACCTCTCACATTAGACCTATTGTTCCGGTCACTGGATGTGCCGGTTGGTTCCGTGCAGGATTACACCACAACTCAACCTAACCTCGGGTTTCAAGCACGTTATGACTAACTTCTCACATTAGAACCTATTGTCTGGGTCACTGGATATGCCGAGCGGCTCCGGGAAGGATTACACCGCAAACTCATTCTAACCTCGAGTTAGCCATGTTTCATGTTTAGCCAATTAAGAATTCATGTCTATTCTAGGTGTCATGGGCCAATTATAAATTTACAAGCATGTTCATGTTCATTCTAGATATCAAATGTCAATTACTAATTCACAAGCATGTTCATGTTCAAGTTATGCCACTATTGTCAATTTCACGTTATGTGTCGAGTTCCATAATTACATAAAAACATGTTTTGTCCAACATATTCCATTTTTTATTATGTTTCTAGGATCTTAACGGCATATCCAATTTTCAAGTCTCAAATTCAAGCTTTACCCAAAAAAACCCCAATTTATGTTCATTCTTATAATCCCGTTAATAGGCTATACCTATTATTCCAGTTTCCCATACATGTGTTCCTAATAGGTTGCTATCATTCCTCATATGTTGGTTAAGCTTATTCATATGTCAAGTGCTACTTAACCTATTTCTACTTTGCTTACATAACCGTTCGTGTAATAATCTTTTTACCCAAATTGCCTAATTCATCGATTAAATCTCAATTTCTTCCCAAATAACTATAATCTACGCGCTATTGACCTTGGCTCGAAGGTAGCCAAAGTTTCAAAAATAAAAAGGAAGAATAGGGAAGAGGAATAGATTAAGCATACAAAGATTATTTTAAATTACACTATGAATTTTAACTGAGGAATGACAAACGATAATTGTACTATTATGCATGAAGTGTATTGTAATCCCACTCACTTGTTCAAGAACGGATCTTGAATTCTGGGATCTGATTTCTGAAACTGAAAAGCTATCCCTTGACGTAGATTATCGATCCTCTAATTTAGATTTGATTCTTAGAAAATAGTTGTTGAAGTCGTTGAATTAGCCTTTGATTCTCTACTTGAATTCTAATGAAGAACTTTAGCAGCATAACCCCGTCATTGATTTATTTTGATATGAATTAAGGAAGAGTATAGACATAATGAAGATGTGTAGAGATAACTGTAGCCTTAGGGGTGTTTATATAGGTGCTCAAGACCTTATTGTACACGCAACGCTGAGTCAGCATTGAACCCAGTTGAAAATAGTTCAGGCTCGCAGATGAATCTAGCCAAATCTTATCGTACACGCAGCGCTGAGTCGGCATTGAGTCCCGCAAGATCTTTTGGTGAAGAAATTCGAATTTCGATTGTTTGAATTGTTTTGGCATAGAAATTTGATTTTTGAACTTTTGAATTTCTGGAATTTATTTAACTGTTTTATTCACATTAAATATTCTTATATGTATACAATTACTCTACGGACCATTTTACGCGTGTGTTTGTGTATATATATATATATATATATATATATATATATATATATATATATATATATATGCACAATTTTCATTTTATTTTCAAAATTCAAACAATGTTGCATCGTTATTTGTTTCTTGCCATATTTCATTGACTGTAGCCTTATCTTGAATTTTATCTTTTGTATACATATATTTATGCGTATATATATATTCTCATATATATATACGTATATTTTCTTTATTTCCATATGTGTACGTTCTTATCCTTTCAAATTTTGAATTTTATACGTACATATATTTGCATGTTCAGTTCGCCCTCTCTAGAACAAAGATAAAAATTATGCCGCCGCCGGGGTTCGAACCCCCGACCTCCATGTTACAAATCCAATGTCTTAACCAACTGAGCTATGAAGTCTTTTGTTAATAAGTCTTAGAACAATGATAATTATTGTTCTCTCCTTACTTCTCATTTTCGTGTTAGTTACAATACTTAAATTAAACCATTGCATGAATCTTTTTCTTTTAATGTTAATGCATTATGTTTGCAAATCAGTGCATGTAACATATTTACAATGCATGCAACCAATCCTTTCTTTCTTTTAATGCATGCATTACAATTTTTTTCACTGCATGTTTTTATTACATGCAATCCTTATTTTATTCTTTATTTTATATTTTCATTTGTTTGTATATATATATATATATATATATATATATATTTCTCTTGTGCATATACAAACTTCTAGGCTTAATAACTTCTTCATATGATGTCCGTTTTACGCAAACTAGGTATCTATCTTGACCATAATTTAGAGACGGACATAATGGTGATGTCCATTTTACTTAATTCTTGATATTTAAATTAAATATTTTTATTTTCTCATATCCTCGATTACACACATTATTATCACATTAATTTCCTTACTCTTCAATGTATGAATTAATTTTTCATTATACATCACCATTATTTACTTATTTATGCATATATACATATTTGTACATTTTTAATATAATTAAAAATGTGGGGCGTTACATAAAATTAATGGGAACCTTTCCCTAAAGAAAGAATATTTTGAATTGGAATGAGGCGTATGATGTGTTTTTATAGCACTTGATTATTTATTATAAAATATGCGAGTTATTCTAAAACACTGGGTTATCCCATTTTGAATAACTGATACGACGACTAAAAGTCGATGATGAAGGTGGTGGTTAAAGATCAGAGATCTTCAGATCGAATGGATGATTACCGATGTCCCAATTAGGTTGTACCCCCAAGACAAGGTAACAAGTGGTGATCGTCCAGATATACTTGGAGATCAACCAGATATGCGATGACCTCTCTCCTGTATTGGACATATGGGGCCAGGAATAAGGTGCCCCCGGTTCGTTCGGGCCCAGAAAGGACTTGTAGATGGATGTGTGTCTGACATTAGATTTCATTCTATGTTGATTGATTTCTATTAAATATATGTATCTGGTTGGTAGTGGAGAATTTATTCTCTTTCTTAACACCCTTCTCTGAGATGTACGAGCTTAGAGGTTATATATTGATAGACACCGGTTATATGGTGTGAATTGTCAGTGTGGCATGCTAAGATGCAAATGATCAGGGCTTATTGTTGTAAAACAGAGTCTTGTGGATAATGATCAAAGCACAGCTTTAAGTAGCATATCTTTGTGTATAGCATAGCATTCATGTATATACTTTCCGCTATTTTGTAATTTGTAAATATATGATATTTATTTTTCCATTATATATTATTTATTTGATTCTTGTACTCTGATGTAAATTACTGTAATAGCAATGAAATTTTCTTATGTTTGTATTCTGATGCGTCGTATTCTCAAAACAATCCTGGCTCCTCCATCTCTTCGGGAATCGGAGAAGTCTAGCTCGTTTCAAAATATCTATTTGTTGTACCCCAAAATACATTACTTAACTTATTGCATGTTGTTATATTTATGCACCAGGCCCCTCACATTAAGCCAACCACTGGTGGATGCTAGATTTGTCAGACGGTTCAGAGAAGACTTCTATTACAAGTTGAGCTTAATCTTGTGCCTTAAAGCAGTTATAGTTTAATTTCCTAATTACGGTTTACTACACTTATCCTAGTTGATTTAGAAACGGTAACCATTAGGCTTAACTACCTAATTAAATTTGTTTTCCCCAAACAATTGACATTCACAATTGCTATTTATTTATTTATGGACCTATTTATAGTAATAAATTGCACTAATTGCTACAACGGTCACCAAAAATATATTCATTTAATATGGATTACAAGTACATGTATAACTCAATAAAATGAAAACCATTTAAACATTCATTATATTATACATTTCGTTATTTAGTAGATTCAGATGGATAATGTTTAGTGAAAATTAGTGTCACATCCTTAAAAGTAAACTTAATTAGGCTCACATCCTCCCCTTTTTAAACATACAAATTTCATCCTTATTTTTGAACTGGCGTCTTTTTTTGGACAGATTTGCCCATAATACAAATTGCGGCAGCAATTTCGGAATTAGTGGAATTAGTTCGCATATTTTATATTTCATCAGATCCGATGAATTTTAGTACTCGTTTAATCATTTCAGAAACATTTTTTTTCATGGTGGCTGCTTCTTCTTCCTAATCCGCCTGGAAACAAACCATCGATCTGCAGTTTATTCCGTCTTACTCCGCCATACAAACCATCGATCTGCCACAAATCCGCACTACCCGAACTCAGATCCTCCAAATCCATCGATCTGCCACAAATTCGCCTTAACAAACCATCGATCTGCCACAAATCCGCCATACCCGAACTAACCCAACGACGCACCAAGCACCAGCCATACCAGACCCGAAGACCCGAAGCAACAGCCTTAATCCGCCCTCGTACCCGAAGTACCAGACCTGAAGACCCGAAGTACCAGATCCGAAGCACCAATCCGCACTAAAACTGCCCTGCACCCGATACCATATTTGATGGCGGTGGCTTCTTCATCATCAAGGTATTTATTATTTTTTAAAGTTTTGTTTTTTGTTATTCATTGTACAACCTGATATGCATTAATTTGGCAACATTTATTTTCATAGATTCTGTATAAATGTATCAACATATGCAGAATTTTTGAATATTAGCATATAGAAATGCAACTATCAGTATAATATGTGTGTATGGAATTATTCTGAAAAGTTTCGTATAAGTATGCTTATTTTCTGTATTTATGCATACAGATATTCAGATATTTTGATTTTCTGTTCGTTTGTGTGGCTAGTGATTAATTGCGAACATCTATGAATATTTTCTTAATATTACCATATTATTATTGTTCTGGATCTATTTTTTAAATATAGTATTTAGGAATATTCTGGATTTTTGCATGTGAATATGCCGATTTTAGAGTTCTTTGCGTAGATGTATGCATCTTTTTATAACTATATGATTAAGTTTCCGTAACTTTATTTGATTATTGCATATCAGGCTGATTAATTTTGATTTTTTTTTAATTTTTCAAGCAGTGGTCCTGCAAATATTGCTGTACTAGTGTAGTTATTATTTTACAATTATATTCATATTTTTATGCATATATCTAGAATACTTGCATATAAATATTCAGAAATTATTGTTATTTTGCTGCATTGTATGCATGTATTTAGATTAATCTGCAGCTATTTTTGTAATTTAGGTTACTGCACATTACGCTTATTAATGTTGATTTTCTTTTTTTGATAACAGTGTTCCGGCGGATATTGGTGTAGTGGTGTTGTTGAAGCTTGGTCGTCCATCTTTTTCCAAATGATTGAAATCTGCAGTTGTTTCTACAGAGACTAGTAGATGTAGTTTGTGCAATAATCTGGGTCTTAACAAAATTATTTGTTCTTCAAAAGACCATTAGCTCTGCTTTGTAAATATTCTGAAATTTTTGATGTAGTACATGTAAATGTGGTTTGTACTTATTTTTTGATGTAGTAGATGTTAATGTTATGAAATTTTTTATGTAAGTATGCACATATTTATGTTATTTGCATATATATATATATATATATATATATATATATATATATATATATATATATGCATCTTGTTATAATTATATGTATTTATTTTGTTGTCATTTCTTTTGTTTCTGCAATTATACAGTACGGCTCTGTATATGTATGCAATTATTTCACTTAGTTGCGTAAATGTATGCCATTTTGATGCAATATTTGTTTCTAATTGTCTAGATTTTCGTAAAAATCAAAAATCTTAATAAAAAAAATTGTAGTCACTACATTCAAGTAATAATTTATTTCTGTATAATATTAATATATTTATGCAATTATTTCACTTAGTTGCATAAATGTATGCAATTTTACGTAATTTTTTTTATATAATTGTCTATTTTTTCGTAAAAAACAAAAAAAAGTAATAAAAAAACGCTGTTGGAGTGGTCAATGGTTTTCCATAATTGTAGGATTAGGTTTTTGAGCGAAATATTAGGTGCGTAAGGGTAAATCAGGAATTTTTTTACCGGAAATTCAAAAATAGGGATGTATTTTATATTATTTTTATCGCCGGGTTTTTTTTATATTTTGAAACTTAATAGGGACCTGTAAAAAACGCACTTTAATGTTTATATATATTTAAATTTTCGCGTAGTTAACTTAGATTTTTTTTTTCTTTTATTATTGTTATTATGGTTAACTTTAATATTTTGATTCAACTAATAACCAAACATTCCTTTTGTATTCAATCTTGAAATAAGGTTCTAAATCTTACAAAAAGACTATCAACTACAAGTATTGTAAATTATGCCTAAAATTGAAATAAACACATATCAAGCCACAAGAAATATATAATATGTTTGTTTTGGAATAGTTGATGTAAACTATGTTGTATATAACAATTCTACGGTTATTTCGATGATAACAAGCATGTGTATTATTATAAATGTGTTTGCAATTGTACTATTCTCATTCATCGCAAACAAAATTAAGTATGTACTTAATAGAATACTCTGAACAAGAATTTAAATATTCAAACAGTATTTAATTTAAATATAATATTTTATTTCTACATTTGAATAGTACAAATTTGTAACTCCACTATTTGTACATCTCACAATAATACAATACATTCAATTTCATTTATGTACATTTCTCCTCACTATAGTTCACTCAGTCACTCAATTGTACAAACACATATACATTTAGTTTCACTCAGCTCACTCATATATAGGTTCTCTCTCACTCACTGACACAACACTGTTTCTTCTGCTTCACTGTCAGTCCAATCACCTGCTTACCTATCATAGAAACACAAACAATAAACTAGAGAAAAAATATTTCTATATTCTAGCAGACATAATTTTTATATAAAAATTTTATTTTTCTTAGAATTTTGGTATATTTCTCGTCATACATCATGACTTGATCTGATTTATATATTCATCTATCTGTGTCTAGACAACTTGTGATATTCAAAGTGATTCACTGTAAATACCACAAGGTAGACAACTCCTTTAGTGCTCACATATATAATCCGCCTGTGCACAAAATGTGTACACATATACATATACACATTTTTTCCAAGCATATAGGGGCAATCTAGTCAAAAATTCAAATTCAGCATAGCACAAAATATTTCTAGCAGAATTTATACAAATATATATATATATATGTATATGTATATATGTATGCGCGCATATGTGCATATATACATATATGTATATATGGAGAAAGTGGCAGACTGTATGCACATGGACAGACAGATACATCTCAAGCAGATCGAAATTTTTAAGGGACTTAAACTGGAATGACAAAACTAAATGGTGCAGTCCAAGTACACATGTTCACTCAAGTGGACCAAATACATATACATGTGTGTACTCGAGTGACAAAACTGCATGAATACGAATTCATGTACAAGGCAGTTTTTCAAATTCAAGTGGAATTGTCATAAACTACAAAGCAGCTAAGTCACCCAAACATGTATGCATGTATGTATGTATGTATGCATGCATGTTTTTGTGTGTGTGTGTGTGTGTGTGTATATATATATATACATATATCCATGTGCATGCAGTCCGAAAAAATATAAGTGGACAAGTTTGTGTACAAGTCAAGAATGCAAGCCGATTCAAGCTCAATGTATATAAGCACATATGGCAAAATGGTCGGATTGATATAAATGACGAACAACAGCATAGTTCAAGTACATGACCCAGTCATGCAATCAAAATGAAACATGCAACAGTACAATCACAAGAATATGGTGCAAACATAGTGTAACAGCTTGGGGCCAGTTTGCTCATGCAATAGCTCGAGGACATATACAAATGCAAGAACAAGACAGTGAACAACTGGGTAACTCACAAATACAAGCACAAATGGAAAGAAAGGTTCAACAACCCAAATACAAGCAGGTTATAGTGCAAAACATTTTTTTAAGTAGCAGTTTTTCAAAGGATGAGAGAACGTAATAAATGGTGTACACGAGCATGGATTCGCCCAAAGCCATATATGATCATGCTCACTAAATCACAAATATACAATGGTGCAGCATGAACACAATTGTGGTGATGAAGTCAAGCCATTAGTCCAAGAATACATGATTTAGGCCAATTCACAACATCATGTTCAAATGCAAGCATACAAAAATGGTCATAAGCAATTTCAGTTAAAAGAGAAGTTTTTTTTTGGTTCATGCATGCAAGAATACTAGTACCAGCGAATTGCACAAGTCATTTAAAGAGTGCAAGGCATTTTTTTTCATATAAGTCAACATGGCAAAATTGGGATGAATCAGTCTAGCATGGTTCAAGTCATAATGAAGAAAACGATGTGTTCAACTCAAACTATGGAACAAGGCAAGAATGGACAGTGATTTCAAGACTAGTCAAGCAAAGATAAGCTCAAGGTTGTACATAAGCAAGGAAATATATCAAGATATTGTGATACTATCAACATGCACAGATGTGCAATATTTTCTACACACATGCTGTTGTTCACATATGCAAATGGAATAGTGCATGCATGGTGATGCAAGATAATATGCAAAAGGGGATGTAGTAAACACTCCATGTAGTAAAACATTGCATGTAGTCTTGTTTCCTTTCAAATTGTATGCCCACAGTTAATAACATGATTAAAATCTGACAAGTTTATATTGCATGATTTACAGCTGTGCAGTTAAAGCGCTTAGCTGTTTTGTAGCAGTGAAGGTGCAAAAAGGGGTAGCAGGGATAAAGAGAGGATAAAACGGGGAAATAGCGGGGATGCAAAAAGGTACATTAGATGTAAAAATAAGTATTATAGAATTAATTAATTATCATTCTCACATCATTTGTGTAGAAGAAACTGATTAAAATTAATCTTATATAATAAAATCAAAGAATATCATGGTTATACACATTAGAATTGATTACTATAATAGATTTCTACCATATGTTAGACATTTGTATTTCAAAATTATCCTTTTACACTAATTTTATTGATTTCGTTTAAAAAACAACTAGTCAAATCAAGCTTTGTATACTAATATTGGTAAAGCGGATTCAATAAAGCGTTGATTTAGCGAGTGTAGCAGAAAATATCGAGCTTTAATGTAGATCCATTGTCCATCGGCGCTATATAGGAATAGAGTAGCGGTTGAAGTGAGCTACCGAATATAGCGAGGATTATGTAGGGCTTAAGAGGGCTTTAACCGCATAGATTTACAATGGGGTAAGAAAACATGGAAAGAAACAATCCAAACTCAAAAAATTATTTTCAAAATATTTCCGGGATTTGCTGAGTTAAAAATTTAGCAAAGATTCATTTCGACATATTTGACAAGAAATCTATTTGATTTTTTCCAGACTTACCACAAATTCCAAACATCACTTTTGGGAAAAATTCAATTCGAATCTTTCCGTCAAATCAACAAGATATCCACGGCATAAAATCATATGAACTAATTCCAGAAATCATGCAAGTAATTCAAAGCCGTGGAAAGCAACTTGAATCAAGGCAACAATCACGCAACAATCAATTAAAGTCACTGGTAAAATCAGAGAACGTATTAGGGTTTTATAAACCTATACATACTCACCAATTCTTCACAGGATAATTATCAAAAAACCAAAAACAACAATTCAAAGAGAAAATAAATTCAAATCAAAATTACTCACAATTGGTTTTCGATCGCTAGCATCTCAAATCGTTGATCAAGGGCATCGAAGCATCAAAGAACAAACTTCCAGAATCACTGAAATTGCGATTTGAAGCAAGAGGGATAAAGCCCTAACTTTTTGATATCGACCGACGTGATTGTGAAGACAACAATTCAAAGAAAATAAAAGAGGCCAACTTGGTTTAATTAGAAAAGGTTTTTATTTTATTTTACTATTGTATTGTTTTGGTTTTCTTTTGTAATTGGTCTGCACGGTTTTTTAGTTTGTCTGTAAAACTAGGGTTTACTAGCTAGGATTTATAGACAAGGTATATGGGTTATGGGTTATGGGTTTGTAATCTGGGGAAAAAATCTGATCTTTGGGATAAAGACCAATCTAGAGTTTTGAGCATAGGATTAGAACAGGAGCTAGGTTTGCGAGTTTATTGGGTTTTGCAAGCAGGGCCCATTTTAATACTTAGTAGAAATCATAGGAATGTAGTAGTAGGCAGAGTTTGACGTTGCTGGGTAAAATCTGTGTTATTTATTTATTGCATTTATTTTCTTTGTTCAATTTGTGCTGTGATAATTTTAATATTTTCTGAAACTCCAATAAACCCTGTTCACCCCCTTCTCGGGTTAATCTACATCCAACAAGTGGAATCGTAGCAAGTATTTCATAAACTCTAGAGTCATGTTTTCCCCTTGTTGTCAGTCCATCGGGAGTAAGTCCGGTCGTATCCAAATGATTTTGATGGTACAAATTTTTAAAATTGGAAATCAGAAATGGATTCTTATTTAAAATATGTTAATATTAATAATTGGGATTTTATTATGAATGGAGGTAATAGTGCACATAGGAATGACATTGCAATGCATATTATTTACTCTTACATTAGTATTGATCAGTTTAACCTTATTTCTCATTGCTCATCTACACAAGATATTTGGAAAACTCTCGACACTTTGTATAGAAGAGACGACAACTGCTCAAAACTCCAAAATGTCAACTCAGGTTCACTTTTATGTTTAATAGGTCTTATAGATGAAAATTCAGATGGATCAGACGATGGAGACTCCACAGACGATGAGGTAGGAAATTTCTATTATAAAGATTTAGTTTACATGTGTACTGATTTAATTAAATCTGTTGATACACTTCAACAGAAAAACAAAACTCTGAAATCTGAAAAACTCGAGTTGATCAATAAAATAATTGTTTAGAATCAAAACTTAAAAATGTCAGGAAATTTGAAAATTCTTACTGCAAAAATTGTTTGAAATTGAAAACTAATCTCACTCATCTCGATAAAAATATTCAAAAGCTTGAAGAGGACATTCTGATTTTAAGAGATAGTGAGATTGAGCTAAAAAGTACAAACAATTTTTTGCAAAAGGAATCTGAAAATTTTAAGGCTATCAAAAATTCCAAACATGAAATTGCTAAAAAAGAAAGCTTGTTGAAAACTTATCTGATTTTGAAAGAGCTCGAACACGAGATTGAAAAATTCAAGAGTATTGAAAACCAACAATTTGAAAAACAAATTCAATTTGATTCTGAGATTTTTGAGTCCAAGACCAAATCTAAATTGCTTGGAAATGAAAAATTGGTAATGAAATGAAATAATGCTAAAAAGAGAAAGATCAATATTAATCGTTGTCCAAATTTGATGAAAGAGAATAGTGATCTCAAATCCAAAATTCAACGACTAGAATCAACTTCGGATAAATTTTCTAATGGGGAAAAAATCGTTGAATATGTTGTTACAAAACTAAATTTCTGTTGGAAATAAAAGTGCTCTTGTGTAACAGCCCGGGGAATTCGACGCTCGAATTCCAACAATAATACATAACCCATATCACTTGTCAGAACACAAGTATTGAAAACACCAAATAGTTAATGAAAGAATATAGAGGGTGAGATAAGAAAGAAAGAAACTTTAGAATAGAAGAAGAAGAAGAAGAAGAACACAGAAACATCAGAGTCTCACATCACACCGGAATAAAACATAATAGAAACAAAACTTTATTGAGAGCCTTAAAATAAAAACCTGCAATCACCAGAGTACAGCAATACATATGGACAGTTATATAATAATATGTCCTCGTATACAACACACAGAGGAATAAATCTAGATATCATACGTTTGAACACCTTCAGCTCGTTTCCAGACTTCATAACATCTGATAACCTGAACCTGCACAACCCGGTCTAACCCGAGCATTTACAAAACGCTGGATCAGTCTGGTGAACCAGAGTGAGAAAAAACTCGCTAAGTTTAAAAACATCACACAAATTGATCTTTAAAGTCAAATAATTTCTATTTGAAATCATTTCTTTTTCTGATATTATAATAATGTCTAAACACAAGTAAATATCAATCTAGCGGAACGCTTGCATCTAACATTCCACATATATAGTATACAATCAAAATCGCGGGCTCTTAATGGAGATTGGATTTCCAACTATGACAAGGTATGGAACCACCTTCCGATAGTGTATCTCTCGAGGCGAAAACATTGGGTTCAACAAGAACATCTTGTAACCCGGCCACACATGACCAACCATTCATTTCGCTTGAGTGTATCGAATGTATATCACTAATGGTTGGGAGCTACCCTACCATTTTCCAAAAAGGGACAACATTAAAATAGATTAAAGAAGGAAATGAATTATCTCTAGATAGGTAATTATACACCTACTTGGGTGCGACTCACTTAGCCATGCTACCTGCCCGATTTTTGTCACTTCCCATTTGAAGAGGCTTCTACCTTTATCATGCATATTACCATTCACTTTGAATGTCACAATGTCAGATCGGCCAAATCACTAGTTGACGTCCACAACCATACTCTAGTCGTTAAGCTAAGAGAATGGCCATTTTCCGCCACTAATAGAAATACGTTTGTAAAAATTAATGTATGTGAATCTTAAGAAATATTCTGTCAGACATTCGTCCATACAAGTCATCCAGGAACAGGATGAACCGAAGTTACCATCCTACCACATCCTATGTATCACCCTGGAGATCAGTAGCGAGTAGTCCTTACAAATCCGTAGATTTCAACCACGACAGAACCCCGGTATATCTCGGGGTCGAATCGGAGATTTTAAGTGGTTATTCCATTTTATGAAGATCTACGGTCTTTGATTTCTCCATCTCGATCAGCATCTAATATCTTCAATATTTTCGTATTTGCTGGTCGGAATGGTATTCAAATATAAATTCGATCCCGGTCTTTCCTACCAACAATCGTACTGGCCAGATTTGATAGTTGGTTGTTTAGCTATCAAGTAAACAACCATTCAACTATAAAATAAAAATATATCTACTGGTTCAGTACTCGGCATCATTTGGCCTATTTAATTGTATATAATTAAATAAACGATTAATTAAAATATTCTAGTATTTGTAAATAACATTACACTTCTTACAAATCATTTTCAAAACCATTTCATTCTGATAATTCGAAAAATATATTATAACACTATCCAATATTCCATTTTATTATCATTTTCACAACATTATCCATTTTCTAAACTGGAAATCAGTTTAACTTATTATTCGTAAAAATAATCATTTACGATAGTCTCTTTTGTTTAATACTTGAAAAATAATAGCCCACACTTTTCTTTTAGAATAAAATCATTCTAATTCTCATTTTCTCACTTCGAAAATATCGTTACATATTTCCACAATCTCCTTTTCATTTCCGTTACCTTGGAAATCTCATCTTGTATATCCTTAAACCTTTTATTTCCCTTTCTCTATGGAAATATCTTTTTATCCTTGCATTTCTGTGTTTCAATATTTGTTAGTCCTTGACCATAAATTGGTAAGAGAAAAATCCCCTGAGTATCAACCCCGAAGATCGAAAACAACATCAGATTAACACTCAGCAAATCACTCAACTCAACCAATCTCCAGTTAGGTTCCAATTCTTATCTTAACTCGTTATTAATCCATTATATTTCACTTGCAATCCATTTAACTATTTTCTATTTTGGAAATCTCATTTCAATTCCATTCACTTCACTTAATTTCATTATTAAATCTCGCCCATTTAAAATCAATATTTTACTTTACATCTCATTTATAAATCTTGTTTATAAACTCAGGTTTTATATAAATCCTTTCTATGTCCCGATTTCCTTTACTTATCCAACTGTTAAGTAACATTTCATTTAAGCTATTTTTCTCGCTTAAATATCTTTATAACTTAGTTATAAAACTCGATTTTAATGTAAAACCCATTCAGATCTCCTTTCACAATTCAACTCGATTTCATTTCAAACTCTGATTTCTTACTTAAGTGAATTTCACTTAAAAAGAATCTCTAAAATTATTATTAATTAAATTAATAATTTACTTCATCAGTAACTACAATAGAAGTAGTCAATTACTTAATTTAACTAAAATAACTAACAAACTTCTCTCTATGTCTTATTAAATTAAAACAAATGTTTGTCAAACTATTTCAATAGATTTATCGATAATAACTAATATAAATTAATAATCAATTCCAATAAAAGCGATTTACTTCGTCAATCCAAAACATAGTTATCTTGTTAACCGATTCTAATTAATTCTCCTTTTCAAATTAACTAATAATATAATTAATTTAAATAATCCTGTTTAATTATTTCTTTGAAACAATTAATCTAATTCTTAACCATCTTGCTAATTTATACTCACTTGCTTATGAATCTCCTTGTTATAAGAATTTGCTTTATAAAATAATTCCATAATTATTCAAAATCTTAAATAATAAATAATACTCATTTATTTCTAATATTAAACTTCCATTTAAATAAATAGATTTAAAAATTTATCTTCAATTATAAAATGATTTTTAATGACTTCGTTCTAGTTGATTTACATGACAGTAAATCCTTATTTATAACACAATTGATTTTCAAGCCATCTGATGCCAATTACTCAACCAATACTATCAATTGTTAAAAATAAACGACTGTGAAATTTCAGTTCAATAGTCAACAACCAAATAAATTATCCAATCCATATTAGTGAAACAGTTCACATAATTGTGATACGAAAATAACAATAAATTTGAGGAATCCCGTTGGATCCCTCCAACCTGTTTTTCCCTACATCAAATACGTCATTTCAAATAATACTTAATCGATTCAATAAACAATTAAAATATTCAACAATAAATAAATATAGTAATTCAAGCATCCATATTATACTTTACTTCGTTTGTATTACTATAAACGTAACTAACAAGGTAAATTACCTTGTTTGGCAATAAATCGTTAAAATAACAATTTAAATTCGTTGGAAATAAACGAACGTTTAATCCAACCAATTCATTCAATATATAAATATTATTCAGCATAAAGAAAACAATTATCAACTATACACACAAATTAAAACTCGACTTATATAAAATATAAGTGGAATAAAAATTGAGTGAGTTAAACTCACTTTGATCTGATCTGCTTTATCGTTGTAGCGGTTCGGTTACATAGTTAAATTAAACAACGTTTAATTTAATAGAAATCCCCATCTGTTCCCATTACCATCCAAAACAGTTCCATTATATTCTGTTCGTCAAATACGATTTCGGTGCCACTCGTTTTGGTCAACTTGGACCTTGCAATCACCAGTTACACATGTTTTAACATCACAGTTTAATTAAACTAAATAATTCTTAATTGATAAACTATTTACATTTGTTAGTTTGTACCATTTTTCTTTGTTCCGCATCGTTCATGTCTATTCCTTATACTCGCCCATTTAACGCACCATGTCATTCGTCAATTCTTCCTACACAATGCTTTCCTACTTTGGTTTCTTGTACCCAATTATATCACATCTGATTTTAGTTTGTCCCTCCCACTTCCGTATTGCTTCAGTAAAAAGACGCTGCTCACCTAAGCAAAACATGCACAGCAGTATGCGAACGTGAGAGCCGTTCACGTGCGCCACACCAATTACCCTACCGCTAGAGCATCTTCCTTCCACTTCGCCAGCTTTATACAAAATGCGGTGCACAATTTCAACAACCCTCCCACCGTTCAATTAATAATGTGCCCAAACCTTTCCTTGTTCGTGAACAAAAGGCTAACCCCTTATCTTAGAGCATCTCCAACAGTGTTACGGGCCGTAACGTTACGGCCCGTAACATTACGGGAGATATCTTTGATATGTCCCAGCAGGCGCGAGCTGATTTTATCGGCTCGCAGCCTGCGAGCTGATTTTATCATCTCGCGATCTCGCGAGCTGATAAAATCAACTCGCGATCTTCCGAGCCCATCTATGGCTCGGGAAGTTTGTGGGGGGGGGGGGTTGTGTGGAATGTGTGTTCATTTGATTAAATATTTAGTTCTTATTTTTATCTACTTATTAATTTTTATTAGTAGATTATATACGAAAGATTATAGTTTAGAAGATTATATACGAAAGATTATATTTTAAATATATAGAACGTGAAATTTTTATATAGGAAAGATTACAATGATTCAACTAGGGGGTTTTCGCATAACAATAACCTTACAGATACAACCGACCGTTACAGATACAACCGACCGTTACAGATACAACCGACCGTTATAGATACAACACCGAATAATAGTACATGCCTACTACATCATCGCAAACATTAAAAGTACACATTCAATTTCAAGGGAGTCGCATTGCGTTCAGTCGCAACTCTTGAACAAGATTTTCGAGACGCATAATCTCTCGTTCGAGTTGGTTTGCATATACTATTCCCCGTGGGCACAACGGCTCGTCAATCCATTCCGTGTAGCTGCATCCATTTGGATAGAATCGACATTGCTGCATGCGCCGACCTATATTGTCGCCTTCTGCACGAACCATAACTTCGACCACATGACCGCAGTAGCAAAGTACAGGATAAGATTCACCTTCATGTTCATGTGGTGGTACTCGGTAGAACTCTACTTGTTGTTGTGGTTGAGCGAGAGTCTGTTCGTTTGCTAGTTGAACATGTGGCACTTGAACTTGTTGTAGATGTTGGAGGTTCCCCTGTTCATGTGATGGTTCATCATGGGGTGTAATTTGGATTAGAAACTCGAATTCTTCTTCGAGCGCTTGAAGTCTCATCTGTTCGTACGCTTGTTCATCAGAGTCAGTTTCGGATGGCCAAGAAGGCATTTTCGAGTGAGTAAGTAGTAGAATGAGAACGAAGTTGTTTGAGTGAGGTATTATGTGAGTAAATTGCATTGAGATATATAGGCAAGGAGTGTACAAATCAATAACAAAAATCATGATGGTACCGGTCATTGTTTCGCCTGACGTAATACTATAGGGAATCTCTTTTTCTTACTGTCTTGATGTGAACAGACACTGTTGTTGGGCAGAGTCTCGATGTTACAGCTCGAGTAATGATGACAGTGCTTTATCAATATTCACCTACACTTATTTAAACATTTCATTCCCCGTCTCTCAACCATGACCATTATTTGTGCTTTCTAAATCAACCAAGGCAGTAAGGTGAGAAACCACTTATTATTTTTTCTACTGGTTCAAGTACTTTTTTAAATCGGACTAACTTTTTTTTTATTCCGTGTAGCTTTAATGGCCGATGGGGAGATTAGTGATGAACTTATGGAAAAAATGTTTGATGAGTTTGAACGGAACAACCAGGAGGAGAAAGTGCGTGGATTCGTTCCAAATACACAAGTAGATGAAGTTAGTAAATCCGAAACACAACCAAGAAAACACACAGCTAGGCAAAGGGTTAACCAACCTCGACGCAATCCAAGTAAAGCAAGCTCCAGTGCTGCTACAACCGAATTCTCTTCTACGGACTTACTTATACTCGTGAAATCCTATATCGAATGTGATAAAAGAGATTTGCAACTGAAGAATAATGGAGGAGGACTTACCCATGAAGAATTTTGGTCCATGATAACAAGATTACATAACAACCACCGTTCATGCACTACTACACGAACGTCTGCCGAAATTCTTATGGCTCATCGGCGGTTCGTTAAAAATTGTGAACGATACCAGATGATTATACAGGTAGTTGAAGATGAAAACGTATTTAAAACGAATAGGGCAACTTATGATTCTCGTTACCTTGTAGATTACGGCACTGATTTTGTTGGTCATGAGGCGTTTGAACTACGTTGTAGTTGGCTAACCCGATGATCTTTCGTTTACTTTGTGTTGTATCTTTCGTTTATTAGATAATCCTTTGTAAAAAGGATGAATTTCTTATAATTGTTTACGCAATAACAAAATATATAAAGCAAACATTTCATTATAAAAAAAGAGGTTGCTACAGAAGGAAATACAACGTTAATACAACAACATAATACGAGCAACAACTAATTCGAGCATCTACTAATACGAGCATCTACTAATACGAGCAACTACTAATACGTTACTACATCAACTGTGGAAACCTTGACGTTATAATACGACGTTTCATCCCCATCCAAAATTCCTTTTCCAAATCAGACATTCCATCCAGATCTTTTTCCATGATAGCGTTCTCTTTTTGTTCTTTCTTATACGCATCTTGCTGTTTCTTATACGCATCGTGCTCTTTCTTATACGCTAAGTCCTCCGAAAGAATTTGAAGTTTCTTCTCTTCCAGATCAGCAATCCTTTTCAAAACTTCTGTTCTATCCCTAGCTTCTACAAGCCTTTTTTCCGCTCTACGACTGTGTTCTTCGTGTCGGGCGTTCACTTTTGATTCAAGCTCAACCGTTGTTTTGCCCCTTCTTTTCGCCGCTTTGCATCCCTCAGGTCTAAAATCTTCGTCATTCGTAGCATTGAACTCATCAAGTAGGTTTTCCCCTACACATTGAGAAATATTGCCACCTGAGCCGCTAGGACTAGAAGAATAACCCGATTTTGAACTTTTTTCTTGGCCTTGCTAGCACTTTGAACATCGCGGAGACTCTTGGCAAGTTCTGAGTTCCACTTTGGTTGACTAGTAAGCAGATCATAACAATGCATAAACTGGTAATAGTGTGCCCTTTTCGTTCCATTTTCTCTAGGAAAAAACTTCTTGAACTCCTCATTCGCTAGTCGTTTCTACTTACCAAAATAAAATGTATCAATTAAAATGCTAACACCCATAAATAAAGTACGTACAAATACATACATACCAGATTATGTTCTCCTCCCATGCCGCTTGGATTCGCTATCTTTAGTTTGTACACTTGTGACTCATAATATTGGGTTTGGCGGCTTATTTTCCCAAAACGTCCCTGGATCGCCGATAACGTCCTTTGGCATCCCGGATGCCTCTCAACGAAGGATTTTTCCACTTTTTTCCAAAACGCAGCGCCTGTTTGGTCGTTCCCCGTTGCAGAATCTTGTGTGAAATGACAATATATGTTGCATAGAGAAATGTCTTCTTCGTCAGTCCACAGAGTGGTTCCTTGCCTGCTCGATGGAGTTTCAAATATATTGCTCGTGTTGCCTTGTGAGAACTGAGTTCCATCTATCGTCGGATGCGAAAATTCTCCGAATGGGGAAGACATTATATAGCAAGACTTGGTGTGGAGTAGAGAGATGTAGAAAGAAGATATGAATATGTTGTGATGAAGAAAGAATGCGATGGAATGCTTTTATAACTGAAAATATGGCCGTTAGAAAAGTTTTCACCGTTTTATGGCCGTTGGTAATCAAAATCGAGGCGGAAATGGCCGTTGGAAGCCATTGGATTGAGATAGCCGTTGGGGAATTGGGGAGGGAGATGGCGAGCCGATTTTATCAGCTCGCCATGTTGCGAGCTGATTTTATCAGCGCGAGCTGATAAAATCGGCTCGCCACATGGCGAGCTGATAAAATCAGCTCGTCGGACTCGTTCCCGATCCTGAATCGAAGCTGTAACATTCCGCTGAATATTACACGAGAGGATAACTGTTGGGTGCAAAAACAACCCGTATTACGCCCCGTAACATGAATATTGCCCTTTGTTGGAGATGCTCTTATATACACTTCATTCCCACTTCGGTTTACATGTCTTCTTTTGCAAACTTTCCAGCATCGAAAAATCCCATGCACCCAACAGAAAATCCTCCACTTCATTTCTTGTTCCTACGGTCATGTCGTTGTTTCTATGCAAAGCTTCCCACTTTATATTTGCTTTATTCCTTCATTTTTGTTCCTCCAAACTCCACTAGACTACCCACCATTTTTCATATCAGTCCCCACTTGACTTCCTCGTTTAAGTCCCCTAAAGGCTTGCGCCATCTTCAACTCCTCCTTACTGTTCGTGTAAAAAGAAATTACCCCACTTCCTATAAACCAAACGTTGCATTGTTCTTCCTTGATTTTCCATGCAGCTTTCATGTTGCAAACTTTGTTTTCGATCAACCCATTCTTTTTGGATTAATTCATCCCATTTACTTTTCTCCTTGCTGTTGTTCATTCGAACATGCCCCAGTCCCTTTTTCTGCTCCTTGTTTAAAACAATGAGATCCCACTGTTTTCAATATGCCAACTCCACGTTCCTTCATTCCAACAGTTCACGTTCATTCAGACAAAGGTACCCAAAGTCCACCGTTCACGTTTTAATACAAATGCTATTAGTGTTCATAGCAAGCTACCCCAAAAGTAAAATGTTGTTCACAATTTAAACGTGCCCCATTCGTTGATGATCCCACTGTGTTCATGCAACATCTTGGTGGCCTCATAAGAACAAACTTTAATTCTCCGTTGCCTGCTTCGTCCAGGCTTGTCCCCTTCGTTGAAAACCACACCCACATTGTTTAAGATGTGACCCAATTTTTATTTGTACCTATCCACCTTCATTTCATTAAAGCATTTGGACTGCTTCGCTTCATTTACTACTAGCCCGTGCGCTGAAATCATTTCGCTCCCCTTGGTTTCGTGCTTGACATGAATGCTGCTTTAGTACACACTACAACTATAACGGTTCCCCCACCTTAAACTGTTGATTCACAAAACACAAACCTAAAACAAACTTCAGCATTTTCTACTCGTTAAATACTCCATATAGACAAAGACACTTTTCCTTACCATTGTTCACATCACGTTTTACATTGACTGCCCACTCCATTTACTTCCTGCTGTTTCTACTTTGGAAAACTACTTTCTTATGATCTGCGCAACGCCTCACCCTGGCCAAACGTCGACGAGCCATACAGTGTCAGGTGCCAAATTTTTTCATGCCAAAACCATACAAACTCCCTCTCGATCGACAACGTTCTCGCTTTGTTCATATCTCCGAACAACATCTTCATCCATGCTGCGTTTTCTTCCATTCCCATACAGTCCAAAAACTGCTGCAACTCTCCCTCTCTCTAAGTATGCCTCTCCGATCCGCCATGTACTTATACCTAGTCCCTTCATCAACGAATTTCTCTATCATTTGCTACAGGCTCGATGTCGACTGACCGCGTTTTACTGTTGGGATGGCGGGTTTACGTCCAAAATAGGGTTTGCATTTGTTTGTATTAAAGAGCTTTTTGTGAGAATTTATACCCTTTCGAATAGTTACGGTAGTTATTTATTTCTGAAGAGAGGAAGAAAATTGGTTTTCATGCAAGTATATATAGGCAGAGATTTCCTTAGCACCAAAGTAATTTAGTGTGTAGGTGTCCAGGAAGCTACATGGTAGGTCAGTGTAGTTGGAAAGGAGATATCTAATCATTGTCTTGTGCTTTTAACTTCAGCTATGCGGTTTGATGGTAATAGAGTAGAAAAAGAAACAATGGTTGAAATGTAGACGTTAGTGATTGGTTGTGTACTTGTTTTAATTACTTAAGCATGAAGTAATTCTAATTTTTCTTAGGTGTAATAGTTTTAAAGTAGCTCGCATGGTTTCTTTTATTAAACTATAGTGCAGTAGAGAGTAGCTGTAAAATATTCTAGTCTAGCTAGGCGTACTTCACTAGCGCTTGTAAAATTTAATGATGAAGGAAAAGTAGGTTTGCAGTGAATAATAGCTACGCGCTGTGTTTTCTTTTCAAACATAGGGTAATTAGGCTATACTTTGCATCTATCCAAATGCTTAAACATTAAGTTATATGTATATTTTTCTTAGGCATTAAGTTTGTATTCTATTTATTTATTTAAATACAGTATTAAATTTTACTGTTAACTATGGTGTATTGCTAACAATTAAATTCTTACTGCCTCACACGAGCTCCAAACATATTGGAAATGGACAGACTGCTACATCTTGATGTTCCGCTCCTAGTGAAATTAATTTCATTAAAAATGGACTCCGTTTGCATAATGTTGTTATTTAGAATTCCAAATCGATATTTAAAATAATAAAATAAATTAAATATCTGACTACTGAAAATATGGGATGTTACATCTTGGCTTTGGAGAACTTGGTAAATTTTCTCAAAAGCTGAATTCAAATGATTTTAAAAATCTTTCAAACTACTTTGAAAATAATCAATTTGAACTCCGTATTTCAAAGGGGTTTTAAATCATAAACGAGATATAAACTTGTTTTGTAACAAATCATTTAAACATTTTTGGATTCTAAAAGGAAATTAAATGAGTTTAGTTAAATTCAAACAGATTTAGGTTCCTAAGGGCACAAAGGTAAATTCCAATGGATTGTTATACAATTAGGTTTGGGTACCCAAAGATGTGAATAAAAATGTAAGTTGTTTTACTAATTTTATTAGACTACTCGATCCTCTAAACAGTTAGGTATCAGGGGAGGCTGAGGAACCACTTTTACGAAAAAGAAAATGCTTTCAAGCTATTCCACATCTGCGATCTATTCAGTGTTCTTTAGCCATTTGCTGAGTTGGAGATCCACAACATTCATTGTAAATCTGATACTATATCTAAACTCATCTCTGTTAATATTCTTCTATGTTTTTTCCTCCTTCTACCCCTTCTATTTTTTTCTTGATTATGCATATCTACTTTGTCACTACCACATATTTCTTCTTCATGAATTTCAAATTGCAGAATTCTTGGTTTTTTGAAAATTTTCTTCATTTGCATAAAACTCTCATATTTTAATGATTTCCAGATCTTGAATTTAAGTTTGTAATTGTTTTTGCAATTATATTGAAGTTTAGTTTTTGTTGAATTCCTAACAGTATCATATCTTGAAAACTGTTAATATGAATTCCAATTTTTTTTGAAGATCTGAAAAATTATTGAAATTTCACACACCTTTGTTGTTTTGATTTTCTTCTTATTCATTTTGGAAAGACTTAAAAACTTATACTCATTACAGCACACTATTATTTTTCAGTTGTGATATTTTCATTAGTTTTTGGATTGGCTTGGTTATTCTGAATTGAAAATCTTTTGACAAAGATTTCTGTGTTGCGTCTTGAAATTCATGATCTTTTGGCTTGGATATTCGGTTGTTTGAAATCATTTGAAAATTTTTAAACCGCTAATCTCACACACTTCTTGAATTTGAAATTAATAATCTTGTGCGATCAATTAATTGTATCTTGAAATTAACACATCTCTTCAAGTGATTTCAAATAAACTGCTTTTAATCTTGGATCACGAATCAACTCTTGGATTGATGCAAAATCTTCTGGGAAAATATTATGCTTGCTTGTTCTGAATCTATTTTTGGTTGCTCTAATAAAATGAACTGAATTGTTAGTTTTGACTGCTTGGACTTAGTGATTATATATTTTTGTTTGAAATGCATTGGAATGTCAATATGTATGATCAGGAGCTCCAAGTGGTATCAGCTCTAAAAGTGCTTCCACATTCATTTGATTCGTTTTTTCTCATCTTTTACAGATCATTCTGAATCCCTCTTGTAATTGATTTTCAATTTTAAAATCATTTATTGATTATTTATTTAGAAATTGAAATTAATAACCAAATTGAACTGTGTTTAGAATTCATCAAAATTATTATCAGATTTTTCAAATTGTGGTGAGTTATGTTTGCAGTATACTTCACAACAAGGGTAAATTTTATTTAAATTTTCACGATGATTGACCAGAATTTATAATACCTTTGAGTTGGTGCTTATTTCATTACCTTCTTCTTTTTCTTTCATCCTTATGTCATCCATCATGATTTTATATTAATGTGCAAAGTATAATTTTATTTAAAAAACCATCTTAAATATATAGTTTCAAAATTTGTGATGGAAATGCGATTTTTTTAGAAAAGTGATAATTGAATTTTTTTTCAAAAATCCTAGTATTGTTAAGCATATTTCATACTATGATTAATTTAGAAATTTATTTCATAACCATTTCTGTACCTACCATATTTCTATCGTCCATATTAGTTTTATATATTGAGGAGTTTTTGAAAAAGAAAATGATAAAAGTATAATTTACAAGAGTGTTTCTCTAACCTCATTTAAAAATCCAAGCTCTGGTCATGCGTGGTTAATAGATTACTTATAATTAAGTTGCGACTGACCTCATATAAAAATCGAAGTTTTGGTCATGCATGTTAGTGTTCTCTTAAATGAAAAGAAAAAGAAAAGAAATTAATTTGATATAAATAAAAATATATATGAAATTTCCTTAGTGTGTAAAAACTAGCTTGTCAATTCATTTTCTAATTTGTGAAATGTGTTAATATTTTATGATATATTATGATTTGTTGAATGATAGTCATTGGGATTCGAGATTAACTGATTTTTTCACTTGATTTGAACTTATAATCATAGTCCAAATCCATCACTATCTGTGCTTTATTGTTAAAAAATTATCTGAATATAATTGGAAATTATATGCTTTAAAAATCTCTCCATTTTTATAAAATTCATCGTAAATCCATCATTCTACAATGTGAAATTTGCTTCTAGTTCTTAGAATATTATGATTCTTGTTTGATTAATTGAAATTTATGATGAACATTCTCTTGCTTAAGCTAATGTTATATCTCTAGTCAATATTTTCATCATTGTTTTAATTTCTGTATCCTTCTGGTGATAAAAAAGGGGGAGAATGGGTTAAGATTTTGATCGATGAGTGAATATTTTATAAAAAAAAATTAATATTGAAATTTCAATTATTGTTTTTCTTTCACTCATGCACATATCTAGAGGGAGTTTCGTTGTAGGGGAGCATACATATAGGGGGAGTTCCAAAATTCACTATCGAACACATTTATTATATTCAAATCTTATTATAGTTTGTCATCATCAAAAGGTGAAGGTTATTGTATAAACAATTATATGATTTTTGTTTGATGATAACAAACATATATATTATTACAAATGTGTTTACAATTGTACTATTCTACTTCATCACAAATAGAATTAAATATTTATATTTAATAGAATACTCTGCATAAGAATTTAAATATTCAAACAGTATTTTATTTAAATATAATATTTTATTTCTACATTTGAATAGTACAAATTTATAACTCCACTATCTGTACATCTCACTGTAATACAATACATTCAATTTCGTTTATATCCATTGGTCCTCACTAAAGTTCACTCACTCACTTAGTTGTACAAACACATATACATTTAGTTTCACTAAGCTCATTCATATAAAGGTTCTCTCTCACTCACTGACACATCACTGTTTCTTCTGCTTCATAGTCAGTCCATCACCTGCTTACCTATCACAGAAACATGCACAGTAAACTGGAACAAAAATATTTTTATATTCTAGTAGATATAATTTTTATTTTGAAAATTTTATTTGTCTCGGAATTTTGGTGTGTTTCTCATAATATTTCATGACTTGATCTGATTTATATATTCATCCATCTGTGTCTAGATAGCTTGTGATATTCATAGTGATTCACTGTAAATACCACAAGGTAGACAACTCCTCTAGTGCTCACATATTCACTGTAAATAACACAAGGTAGACAACTCCTCTAGTGCTCACATATATAATTTGCTTGTGCACAATACAAATATGCACATACATGTATGTATATATAAATATATTTTTTCAAGCATACAGGGGCAATTTTGTCAAAAATTCAAATTCAGCATGGCACAAAATATTTCTAGCAGAACTTATACATACATACATACATATGTATATATGCACATAAGTGCATATATACATATATGTGTATAAGAAGAAAGTGGCAGATTGTATATACATGGAAAAACATACATAGCTCAAGCAGATCGAAATTTTTTAGGGACTCAAACTAGAATGGAAAAACTCAAAGGTGCAGCCAAAAGCAAATGTTTACTCAAGTGAACCAAGTATATATACATTTGTTACTCGAGTGACACAACTGCATGAATATGATTTCATGTACAAGGCAGTTTTTTAAATTCAAGTGGAATGGTCACAAGTTATAATGCAGTCGAGTCACACATACACACACACACACAAACACACACACACACACACACACACATATATATATATATATATATATATAGGGGGGTGTGTGTGTGTGTGTATCCATGTGTATGCAGCCATGACAAATACATGTGGACAAGTCTATGTACAAGTCATGAATGCAAGCCGATTCAAGCCCAATGTATACAAGCACATATGGAAAAATGGTCGAATTGACATAAATGAAGCAAAACAGCATAGGTCAAGTACATGGCGCAGTCGTGCAGTCAAAATGAAACATGCAACAGTACAATCACAAGAATATGGTGCAAACTTGGTATAACGGCTTGGGGAAGTTTTCTCATGTGCAAGCTCGAGGACATATACAATTGCCAGGACAAGACAATGAACAACTGGGTAACTCAAAAATACAAGCACAAATGAAAGATAGTGTTCAAAGAAAGGTCCAACAGCCCAAATACAAGTAGGTTACAATGCAAGACATTTTTTGAAGTAGTAGTTTTTTAAAGGATGAGACAACATAATAAATGGTGTACGCAAGCATGGATTCAGCCTAAAGCCGTATATTATCATCCTCACTAAATCACAAATATACAATGGTGCAACAACAACAAAATTGCAGTGATGAAAAAAGCAATTAGTTCAAGAATACGTGTTCCAGGCCAATCCACAACATCATGTTCAAATGCAAGCACACAAAAATGGCCACAACAATTTCAGTTAGAAAAAAGTTTTTTTTTGGTTCATGCATGCAAGAATACTAATGCCATAGAATTGCACAAGTCATTTCAGGAGTGCAAGGCATTTTTTTCATGCAAGTCAACTTGGCAAAATAGGGACGAAACAGTCAAATATGGTTCAAGTCACAATGAAGCAAACCATGGAACAAGGTAAGAATGGACAATGATTTCAAGACAAGCAAAGATAAGCTCAAGGCTGTACATAAGCAAGCAAATATATCAAGACAATGTGATACTATCAACATGCACAGATGTGCAATATTTGCCACACACATGCATCTGTTTACAGATGCAAATGGAACAACACAACTGCATGGAGTGTGCATGATGATGTAAGACAGCATGCAAAAGCCATGTTGTAAAACATTGCATGCAGTCTTGTTTCCTTTCAAATTGTATGCCCACAGTTAAAGCATGATTAAAACTTGGCAAGTTTATATTGCATGATTTAAAATGGGGCAAGAAAACATGGGAAGAAACAATCCAAACTCGGCAAGATTATTTTCAAAATATTTCTACGATTTGTTGAGTTAAATTTGGCAAAGATTCATTTTAATATATGTGGCAAGAAATCTATTTGATTGTTTCTAGTCTTACCACAAATTCCGTAAATCACATTTGGGAAAAAATCAATTCGAATATTTCAAGCAAATAAATAAGATATCCGCGGTAATAAAAATCATACGAATTGATTCCAGAAATCAAGCAAGTAATTCAAAGCCATGGAAAGAAATTTGAATCATAGCAAGAATTATGCAACAATCAGTCAAAGTCATTGGTGAAATTAGTGAACATATTATGGTTTTATAAACCTATAAATATTCACCAATTCGTCACAGGCTAATTATTGAAAAACTACAAACTACAATTTGAGGAGAAAATAAATTCAAATCAAAATTACTCACAATTGGTTTTTGAAAGTAAGCATCTCAAATCATTGATCAAAAGCATAGAAGCATCAAAGAATGAACTTCCATAATCATTGAAATCACGATTTGAAGCAAGAGGGACAAAACCCTTATTTTTTGATATCGGCCAACATGATTGTGAAGACAATATTTCAGAGGAAATAAAAGAGGCCACCTTGGTTTAATTTGAAGGGGGGTGTATATTTTATTATTGTATTGTTTTTTGTTTTCTTTTATAACCGATCTTCATGGTATTCTAGTTTGTTTATAAACTGCGGTCTACTAGGTATACAATTTACAATTAGGGTTCGTGGGGTATGGGTTTGTAATCCGGGGAAAATTTGATCTTAGGGATAATAAGTATAGGGTTTTGAGCGTAGGATTAGAACATGAGCAGGGTTTGCAAGTTTACAGGGTTTTGTAAGCGGGATCTGTTTTAGTAGCTAATAGAAATCTTGGGAATGTAGCAGCAGGCAGGGTTTGCTGAAGCTGGGTAAAATTTGTGATATTTATTTCCTGCTTTATTTTATCTGCTACAATCTTTGTTGTGATAATTTTAATATTTTCTAAAACTCCAATAAACCCTATTCCCCCCTCTAGGGTTAATCTAGATCCAACAAACTACACAACTTTTCCCTTTTTTCAGTATTTGACATATTTCTTATTGGTTTCAAATAATGTCTTTTTATTTAAAAAGCGCAAAAAGGCACATTTACAATAACTATGTTAAAATTTCAAAAAATTGAGTACAAATAGGTTTATATCTTTTTAATCAAGGTTACATAATTTGTGGTTTAACACTGAAACTAGAGATCTGGAATAAAACTATGTCTAAATAGTGTTTTATGGGAGTGATTTCCAGATCAATAGTGCTTACAATAGCCATAACATATTATAATCCCAATTATAGGCAATATTAATATAATCAATCAAGCAAGCCTACAAATTATAATATTATTCAAACCATAAATTTGTACTTATATGTTTTGATAACATTCATAAACAGATCTAATATTTCAGATTTAACAATATTATAAATAGATCTGATAAATTTTAGGCATAGATTTAAGATCTAATACAAATGAGATAACAAATTATTGTAACTTTGTATATAAATTTAACAATCATCTGAAAGCATCCAAATTTGAAATCTGAATTACCATTTAGACCTACAGTTCCCATATTTTGACATATCTAGTTATTCTGGATAGGGAATACTTTCAAATTTACAGATTTGCAAGAAAATAGGGGAAAAGGGAGAATATGATGAAGAATAGCTTAGATGTCAATTCATACCCTTTTCGACTTGAATATGATAATCCCTTTCAAATCTATTTGGTTTATGTTTGATTAATTGTATATGAATCTATTTTTGATTTAGAATATTATTTGAAGAGAAAGGGAAATGACAGAGCTTCGCTGCTGCCTACAGATTTCTGTGGAAAAGAATAAAGCCTTATCCCTTTATTTATAGGTGTGAAATCGGCCATGAACCGTTAAGTTTATTTTAATTAAATAGTCATCCATTCGTTTATTAATATAAAATAAACTAAATCCTCCTAACCTAGCCGTCACCGGGTGGTTCAAGCACGAAGCGATCGACCGCCTATACCATGGGTGTTGAGCGCCATTGTGTCGTTTTTACCAGTGAAGGATGGTTATAAAAGGTAGTATATATTATATTTATTACGTTTTATTATTTCCGTTCATTTTTCATATTTCGTCTGTAACTATTTCATACGGACTCTGTTCTCAAAACTCCAAACATGAATGTTGACCAGAATTCCGAGATGAATGCAACAGTTAAAGTTTCATGGTCAAATTTCATCGTTTATAGAAATTTCTATTTTTGAGAATTTAATTAAATAATTATTTTATTTATTGCCAAAATTCCAGGTCGTTACACAAAAGGGTGTGACAACGAAAGCCATTAATATCCAAAAATGTCCAAAAGCAAGCCAAAATTCAAAGTGAATGCCAAAAGGTTGAAGGCAAACCTACATGTGAAATTCACAAGTCTAAGAAGTATCCCAAAGTCATAAAAATGGCAACGAAAGCCATTAATGGGCTCCAAAGAAAGCTCTCCTGTATGCCCAAGGTCCAAAAATATCAAGCCAAGCCAACACCTTTGAATGGCAAGAAAGAGGGTATTTATAGGTGAAGTCTCCATGCATCTGCCTGACTTCATATTTCGAGGGGATGCAAAATTCATATCCTGGGTATTCATAAAAAATCTAGTCGCAGTGGAATTTTCGAACTCTGGAAAAATCTGGAAAAACTTGTGACCGACATATGTTGATCTCCTGAAAAAAGTGATCAACACATGCATCCAAATTTGCTAATTTCACAAGAAACTTCGCATCAGCCTTGCAAGGGAAGATTCGCATCCTGAAACCACATGATCAACACGAGTCGATCACTAATGACCAACCGATCTACATATGAACTTCGATTGCCAAAACATGCGTCGGATCCTCTGCTTCCCCTGCTTTGCCCCACAAAATCTCATATCGAATCCCTTAGGCACACACATAGTCTTTGCCCCGCATCTAGAGGCGATTAAGTGTTTTTGAATCATACCAGATCTGATGTTGTTGGATACGAAATCCGAGATGTGAAATCCCCATGTTGGGCATTGATTTTTTGATGTGATCGGGATGCGTACTTGCATCTAATCAGATGAGAAATCTAGGATGTGGATTTTGCCAGATCCAAGCCTTGTTTTCTAATCCAATTTTTTGCCTTGCCATGAGTGTTGCACAACAACATTTTTAGGTGATACGATCGTGTTGATCACATAGTTTTAAGTACCGAAATTGGAATTGTGAAAATGGCTAGCCCGTAGCTTTTGAGTTTGCACATGCAATTTTAGGTGACCGACATGAGGTGCTCAAGCCTTTTTGAGTGATCGACACGCGTTTTCCACACGTGAGTGAGTTGACGCCGATTGTGAGAATGAACATATTTTAACTCGATTCCAAGCTCATCGCGACTTCGACCAAATCGTCTTGCATTTCCGAGAGAATGTGTTCGAGTCTGAGCGCGTTGCAAGTCATAAACTTGACGTGTGACTACTTGACTAAAGAAAGGATCAACGCTTTACCCCCCAAACATATCTCTTTAGATCGAAGGAAGATGTGTTTTGCGAGAAGCCTGAAAATCTGTAAATCGTGAGCTGAGATTTGGTAGAAGTCCAATGATCTTTGAGATCATAATAGAACAGAAATCCAATGACCACTGAGATCGTAATAAAAACTTCATGATCATTGAGATCGTAGTTTGGCAGCATGTTGAATCCAGAATGCATAGGATCTAGAAAATAGAAAGTCATGGTCTTGTTTGGACCTTCCAGAGCAAGTGCATATCTGTAAAAGAGCTTCGTACTTGGTAGACCAAGTTGTGAGGTATTTTATACTTAACGAGCTAGGTTGCTAAAATTTCTACGTAAAGAGGGTAAAGATAAGGAACTTCCGTATTTGGCAGACAAAGTTATGAAGTTCTTATACCTGGCAAACCTAGATGGTGAATTCTTAACACATGGTAATCTACGTTCCGAAAAGTCGTGGACTGGAGATCGTGGACCTGAGACCAAAGTTATGAACTAGAGTTTGAATTTTTTATACTTAGTTGACCAAGTGCAAGATTGGAGTCCTAATCTAATACTTGGTGGACCAAGTGTGGGACGAATTCCGAATTTTTATACCTAGCGGACCAAGTATGGGACTGGAGTCCGAATTTTATACTTGACTGATCAAGAAGTATGGGACCAGAGTTCTAATTTTTATACTTATCGGGACAAGTGTGGATCCGGAGTCCAAATTTTATATTTAACTGATCAAGCATGGGATCAAAGTCCTAATTTGTATACTTAGCTTACCAAATGTGGGTCCGGAGTCCAAATTTTAAATTGATTGATTAAGTGTAGGACCAGAGTCCTAATTTTTATACCTAACAGACAAAGTGTAGGACCGGAGTTCGAATTTTATAATTGAATTATCAAGTGTGGGACCGAAGTCCTAATTTATATACTTCGCGGACCAAGTGGGTGACCGAAGTCCGAATTTTATACTTAACCAATCAAGTGTGGGACCGGAGTCCTAATTTTTATACTTAGTAGACCAATTGTGCAACCGAAGTCCGAATTTTATACTTGACTGATCAAGTGTGGGACTGGAGTCCTAATTTTTATAATTACTAGACCAAGTGTAGGATTGGAGTCCAAATTTTATAATTGATTGATCAATCATGGGATCGAAGTTTGAATTTTATACTTGACTTTTAAATACAAACCAGAGTTCTAATTTTTACACTTGGCAGACCAAGTATGGGGCTGGGTCCGAATTTTATACTTGACTAATCAAATGTGGAAATAGTGTCCTAATTTTTATACTTTGTGGACCAAGTGTGGACCTGAGTCCAATGTAGTTATTTGATAATCACGACGAGGTACAACGGTCAATAGTCCAACTCATAGCATGACTAGAGAACACATGCCGATTCCATGTGTGTGTGAGATGATGTAGCCTCCTATTACAAGTTGCATAAATTAGAAAGAAACAGATCGCAAATAGAGAAAAAACACAAATAGTAGACCAGAGTCTGGAAAGCCAAAAAGTTTCGTAGGGCCAGATCAGTTGATTATGATGCCGCTACGATCGCTTCTCAGCCTTTCCCTATCCTGGTATGTTGTAGGGGGCTGAGCATTTGTGTTGTCATTGCCGGACCCCTGACATATTGTGGTGGGTCGCCACGCCTGGAGCGTGCCTCGGTTTGATCTCAAAGTTTCCTACAATGTCGGTATCATAATGCGACATTTCTTGAAAAACAGTCTTTACCAGAATTGATTTGCTTTTTAGTCGAGTCCCTCTTGGGAGGCTTTCGAAAAGGAGGAGTGTCGTGAACTTCGAGATAAATCCTTTCCAAGCTAGGAGTAAGTTCAGTGTATGACATAAACATTACCTCGATACAAGGCCATATATTTCGATCGTCCCAAGATTTACCCTTTCCTTTTTCAGGGGCAGACGGTCGTCCGCCTGTTGCCGAGTTGACTTGATGAACTGGTTTTTCATCTCCAGATTGCTCATCCCTCAAAAATCTTTCAGCTTCGAAATAGAGTTTGATGGTATTCCTTGGTAGGACCCGTCACAATGAAATCTTGAAATCAGTTTTGTTAAGAATGTCAGAGATGGCAACCATTAGATACATGGATGGATTCGGTTTATCGACAGAGGTCACCGTCGCATTAACCATTCCATAAATTTACAAAAGTATCTCCTGTCCTCCGCTTGACTGTCGTTAGAGTCATAACGTTCTTAGGTTGGTCGATATGAACCCTGAGTTTCTCGATAAACTTTCCAACCAAGATGTTCCAACTTTTATAAGGAAACACTTTGCTACAACATTGTCCGATGCGGAAAGCACTTCCATGTGGCACATGTAGCGCATCAGATGAACTATATGATCCTTCCTATCATCAAAAGCTTCTAACACCGGCAAATTTAAATATGGTGGATTTTGAGAATTCCTGATGTCTTGAGAGAAAGGGTTGCGAGTTACACAATCCAAGCTCGCACAGGTTGTGTCCCTCCCTTGGTAAAGCGTCGAATAACATCAGCGACTTAACTTTCATTTTCTGTACCGAGTAATTGCCTCAATCATTTAAACTAATGTTGGTGCCCTCTAGCATCAATCCAACATTAGCGAATTGTTGAGCCTTAGTTAGAACATCGGGGTCAACCCTGACTTGAGGTGCCTCGACTGGCACAAATCCGACATTCGTAACTAAGGGAGTTCCTGCATCTAAAGTTGTGCTCTTTGTCACTTAATCAACATTACCAATCACCTGAAATCTGGTTAACCACAACCTGAGTTGAACCTTGTATGGGATTGGGGGTTGTGCCTCTGAGCCTAGCCTATCCGATAGCTGTCTACGAATTGGTGTCGATACGATACTAGTCCTTAGGAATTTCCCCAGTTCTTGAACAAATTCTTGCGGAATACTTATACTTGTTACAACCATGTTACATTGGCCTGACGGCCTCGTTATTCCTTCGAGTCGAGCAAGAAGAGTGTTCATGGTACCTTCTTATAGATGCAAATGTTCTTTCTGTTGTTCCAAGCGAGAAGTGAGACCCTTAGCTAAATCCTTGACAACTCCATTAATGTCATCCCGAGAACATAGTCTGACTGATGTCCGATCAAGGAAATTTCCTGAAATTCCTTTACACTTTCTACTTCCAAGAGAGTTAAGCTTATTTGTTTCCTTTTAACCATAGAAAAGTCCAAGAGATATCCAAATGAATCTAAAAAAGTTCGAGAACCAAAACCAAAGCCGAAGTTGTTGCCCTCCCCCCACATAGTGCACCAAAGTGTTGAGGTGGAAGTTGTCCACTCATGCACGCTAACCCCCGAATGTAAGTTTAAGTAGTAAATTTAAAGAGAAATAACCAAATGCTGAAGGACGCATAACTTTCTATAGTAGTTCGGCACTAATGCCTATGTCCACTTTATAGTATTCATTCATTATCATATTGTCAATTACAATGTTTATCCGAGTTCAAATACTTTGAATATACATAGTTGTATAATAGAATAATAAATATCTTGTTAATTTTAAACTTTGATCGAAATTCCCTTCTTCTTTTTCCTCAATCCAAAGTGTGTTAGAGTGAACACTAATGTGCAATGAAAAGATCCAATGCCCAAAAATATCCAAAGATGTCCAGAAGCAAAATAAAATTCCAAGTGAATCCCAAAAAGTTTTAGGCAAACTCCTACGTGAAGTTCACAATTCCAAGAAGTATCCCAAAGTCATAGAAATGACAATGGAAGCTATTAATGAGCTCCAATGAAAGCTCTGTTGTATGCTCAAGGTCCAAAAATACCAAGCCAAGCCAACCCTTTGAATGCTAAGAAACGGGGTATTTATATGTGAAGTTTCCATGCATCAGCTCGAATTTCATATCCCAAGGGGATGAAATTTGTTTCCTCGGTACTTAACTAAATGGAAAATTTTGGGTCTTGAAAAAATCCAGAAAATAGTGATCAACACGTGTCGTTCACCTAAAGAACAATGACCAACATGTGCCTAACAAGTTTTCTAATTTCGTGAGCCACTTCGCATCCACCTTTCCAAGGCAGATTTCACATCTTGAAACTACGTATCGACATGAGTCGATCATTGAAAACCAATTGATCTACATATGAACTTCGCTTGCCATGACATGCGTTGGATCCTCTGCATCCCTTTTTTTGCCTTACAAAATCTCACATCGAATCCTTGGGGTGCGCACACAGTTTTAGCGCTGCATTTCTGGGCAATCAAATGTTTTCGAATCATGGCAGATATGATGTGATCAGATATGAAATCTGAGATGTGAAATTCCCCTTATGTGCGCCAAGTCTTTAATGTGACTAGGATGCGAAATTGCAACCAATCAAATGTGAAATATGGAATGCGGATTTTGCAAAACCAAAGCCTTGTCTTATGATCCAATTTTTTACCTTGCCATAGCTGGTGCACATCGACATTTTAGGTGATTCGACCATGTAAATCACACAGTTTTGAGTTACGAATCTGGAATTATGAAAATGGTCGATCCGAAGCTTATGAGTTTGCATAAGCAATTTTAGGTAATCGACATGAGGTGCTCAAGCCTTTTTGAGTTATCGGCACGCAATTGCCACACGTGACTAAGTCGATGTCGATTTTGAGAACGAATTATGTAACAACCCGCATTCTACGCATCAAAGGATCGTAGAATATTTATTTCTTTCACATACAAAGTCGTATGGTCATGTAACTTTGGGAGACGATTATTGGAGTCATTTCCCATGTTCATGATTTTTGCCGATTTTTAAATGACCATTTTGCCCCTAGTTGATCTTGTTTCGGCCATAACTTTTGATTGGTAAGGAGTTTGACCTGAAACCACTTCCATTGGATTCAGATGATGGTTTACAATTCCGTAGAGTGGTCACTTAGCCAAACGGACTCATCGTTTGGGAGATATGGCTGAAACAATGTTTAGAAGGTGAAAAACTGTTTAACCGGGCTTAATGGGTAGTTAATAGCTAGGCCCAATGGGGGATTATGGGATTAGGGGTATATAGGGGCTGATTACGGTTCGAAAACATTTCTTTAGATACTTTTTCAATCGCCACTTTCATCATAGAAACCCTAACAATGGCCTCTAACCTCTAGAATCATCTCTAATCACTTTCTAATCGAGTATTGGCCTAATCTTCACCAAATTAAGGAGAAATAGTACCAAAGTAAGGTTCGAGCTACTGTTAGACATCAGTATTCGCCCAAATCAGTGGAGTTTCAGTTCTGAAAGTTTTATTTGTGGCCAAGGTAAGTGATTAGCATTGTTTTTACACTAATTACAGTTAATTAGGGTGATTAGTGTTAATTAACGAAATTATGCATGTTAAAAATCTGGAAAAATATTTATAAATTTCAAAATATTGTTTTAGGCCTCTGTTAGAAAATTTGGTTAAGTTTTGCTAATCCTATCATTAGATTTGCTTAAACATGATTAAGTGGAAAATAAGGGTTTTTGGGTTGTTGATGCATATTGATACATTAAATTGTTGTTCTGATGTTTATGGTCGATTCTCTATGTTGCTATGACCGTATGGTATGCTTTATGATTGCTTAAAACAGTTAAAATGGTCGAAAACGCCGTCGTATGGCGTAAAGCAGTCTCTGGAAATGTTGCAGGAAAAACTGCAGGGATCGAGATCGGATCGGATAGGCGGAAGGGGTTCGGAACGGATAGGATTGGTCGAACCGAGCCGACACCAGAGACAAGGAATCCGAACTGAACCGGAGCCCAGGAAGAAGAAAGAGTATGGCAACAAAGGAAGGCTGCTAGCTTGAAGTTGGAGTTGGAGTGAAGCACCGAACCGGATCGGGATCCATGAGCACCGAACCAAACAAGAGGCGTTGGACTGATGTGAAGTGAAGTAAAAGAGACGAACCGAAACATACGAACCAAACCGCATGGAGGAAAGGAACCCAAACCGAGGGAAGGGATTTTAGCCGAACCAAATGGGGAGCTGAGCACCACATGCCGAACCGAATTGAGTAGGCCGAACCGAACCGACTTTGGACCTCAACTACTACTATGCGATGACTCTTCTAAAGACCAACTCCAATTCGACCAAAAACCAAGATGCAAAGGTAATCCAAATGGGAAGTAGAACTCAAGATCCAGTTGGGAACCGACGAGTTAACTTCATGAGTTGGCCTTTGCTGCGGGATGTGTGCTAAGGAGTTATCGACGTCCATAACTTTTATCCACCACCGAAAGACGAATGTTAGGCTACGTTTCAGTGCAGTGAGGTCATCATGGCTTCATGGGGTAGAGTGATCGTAGCATGGCTATGAGCCAGTGCAGTGAAGTCGTCATGACTCCATGGGGCAAAGTGGACATAACAAAGGATTATTGGCTATGGATCAGTGCAGTGGTGTTGTTATGACTCCATGGGGCAGAGTGATCATAGCAAGTATTTGGGTGATCAAAGTGGTGTATATCGTATGCTTTACGCACTGAGTGAGAGATGTAAGGATGATTGGTATGCTTAATCGTTTTACATCACTATGACATGCACACTCCCTCCCTCGTATCTTTATACCTTATGTTTAGTGGCACCTTAGAGTATTGAGCGGTATGTTGTCCTAACTCTTTTGTTGCAGGTCCAGGTTCAGTTATGGTTTAGTATACCTGTTATTGTTCTTTTTTGCTTCTTATTCCTCATACCAGACTTTCATAAGACCCAGAGTTTTATGTCTCTTCTTATTACTCTGGGTGCTCTTAAATGGGCAGACTAGAGACAGGTTAGCTAGTTGTGCACGAGCAACTGATCTGAAGACGAGCAGGAGGCTCCTACGTATTATCTGCATATATTCTCCTTGTGTTGTTGATGGTCACTGCTTTGGGCATTAGTAGTGCACTTATCCTTTATTTTGCTTTAGAGACAGTATTTTGAAATTGTAATAATGGTTATGGATCATAAGCTGTATTTTGGATTTCCGCTGCTATGATGATTATGGTTTAGTTTTCAGCTTATGCACTGTCTTGCCTGTTTTATGTCAAGTATGTTATTATTATATTTTATTCCATGCACTGTGAGACATTCTGCAGGTTCCTTGTTAGTTCAAATTCCTTACCTTTCCTTTCTTTGACGACCGTCCCATGCTGGTTAGACATCGGCACAATGCACTTTCATTAGAAATGTCAGCTGGTGCGAGGCGGGCCGTCACATTTGGTATTAGAGCCAGATAGTGTACTTAACCTAGGGAAAGACACCAAAGAGATATAATATGTATATGAGAACGCGTATTTGTGATTATTTTGGTTTTCAAAAGCTATATATATATATATACTATTAGTATAGCTAAGGATAAAGTCGCACTGCACTGAGACCACAAAGAGGAAGGTTAATCGTTTCTCTTTACAGATTGAACGATGAGCCAATATACGAGGGGTGCTGATAGAGGAGCCAATAATGGGAATGCTCCTGACATGAAGACTATGTTCACTGACTTCATGAGAGAGATGCTTAGGGACGTTCAGAGGGCAGTTCCTAATGCTGCAATGGTGGTGGTGCAGCGGTGCAGGCTCGTAGGGCCGATTTCCCCAAGCTATGCAAGGATAACACTAGTCTTGGTGGAAAGCCGTTCCACGGAATGGAATCGGCCACGGATGTTCAAGATTGGTTGGATAACTGTGAGCATATCTTCGAAGACTTAGGTATCGAGGATGCGATGAAGAGAAAGCTAGCGTCCCGTCAGTTGCAAGGACGTGCAATGAATTGGTGGAACGCTATTAAGGCAGCTACTGCAGAGGATCAAGTTACATGGGATCAGTTTAAGGCCCGATTTAGTGATAAGTTCATCCCTGCTGCCCAGAAGTCGGAGTTGTTGAGGAAATTTCTGGAGCTTAAGCAGAATGGTAGGGCAGTCTCAGAGTACATTGTAGAGTACGATACTTTATCGAAGTATGGATTATCTCTTATCGACACTCTCGAGAAGAAGAACGAGAAGTTCATAACTGGTTTGGATGGATACTTGGGGGAAAGGCTTATTAACTACATCGATGAGACGTTTGAATCAATTCTGGGGAAAGCATTTAGGTCAGAGAGTCTTTACCCCAAGAAGAAAACTGAGGTTGCATCTGCAGAGGAGCCAAAGCAGCAAGCAAGCGGTGGAGGCAAGAATGGTTCTCAGAATAAGAGAAAGCAGAATAAGACCAAGGATGGCTAGAAGAAAAAGAACAAGAAAGATTTTAAGTGCTTCAGCTGTGGTAAGAAGGGCGACTATGCCAAAGAATGTCGGGCCAAGCCAGCGGATAGGAAGTGCTACAACTGTGGCCAAGTGGGACATCACAAGGATAAATGTCCGCAACCCCTAAAAAAAGTAGATTGTGAAAGCATTTGCTATCAATGTTGTTCCTTCTTCGCCGAATGCCCCAACTGCGGCGGAGAAAGGAAATAATGTCATCATTCAAGGTATGCTTTCTGTTTATGATGTTCCTATTCGAGTATTGTTTGATATCGGAGCTTCCCGTTCCTTCGTATCTAGTGACCTAGTAGATAGGTTGGGATTGGAACCCGAGATAGTCGATAGACCTTTAGCAGTGACGAACCTGATTGGTGGTTCGACTAGCCTTGGTATGATTTGTCGTAATGTGGTCTTATCGAGTCATGGATGCATGTTTGTTTTTGATTGCTTTGTTTTGGGCTTTACTGGGTTTAGCATTATTTTGAGAGTCGATTGGCTCCAAAGATATGGGGTGGTGGTAGACTGTGAGGGCTTTTTGGTGATAGTTAGAGCGGATGATGGGTGGATGGTAGTATTTGGTGGTCTACCTAGTGATGGGGTAATGGCTTGCTTTCTAAATTCCCTCGACATCCTGCATGATGAGTTGTCAGATGTTCCCGTGGCTGGCCAGTATCCGGACGTCTTCGAGGAAGCGACCAGACTTCCACTACACCGAGAGATTGAGTTTCATACTGATTTAGTGAACGATGCCGGACCTATAGTGATACCACTTCGTCATATGGCACCAAGGGAGCAACGAGAGCTCGGGGTGCAAGTAAGCGATCTTTTGAAGAAGGGATTTATCAGAAGAAGTGTCTCCGAGTGAGGAGCACCAGTCGTGTTTGCTACCAAGGCAGATGGTTCCCTTTGATTGTGTGTGGACTACCACGAATTGAATAAGGTGACGAGGAAGAATAAGTATCCTCTAACGTGGATAGATGATTTATCTGATCTGTTGAGTGGTGCGAGAGTGTTTTCCCAGTTGGATCTCGCGATAGATTTTCATCAGCTTAGAGTGGAAGCTGAGAGTATAGCTAAAACGGCCTTTCGGACGCCCTCTAGATTTTATGAGTGGTTGGTCATGCCATTCGGGTTGACCAATGCAGCAACATATTTTGTGGATCTTATGAATAGGGTATTCAGAGATCAGTTGAATAAGTTTGTTCCTATGTTCGTGGACAATATACTTGTTTATTCAAGGACAGAGGAAGAACGCAAGGAACACTTGAGGATAGTGATGGAGGTGTTGAGAAAACACCAATTGAATGCAAAGTTCTCTAAGTGTCAGTTCTGGAGGAGGGAGGTGAGATTCTTGGGCCATGTTGTTTCAGAGAATGGTATTGCCGTGGACCCTGCGAAGGTGGCTACGGTACAAGATTGGTCTACGCCCAAGAATGCAACGGGCATAAGAAGTTTCTTGGGATTAGCTGGAAATTACCTTAAGTTTATCCAAGACTTCTCTAAGATAGCGGCACCGTTGACTCAGTTGACCAAGAAGAATCAAGCTTTCGTCTAGAACGAAAAGTGTGAAAATGCATTCAAAAGTCTAAGGGAAAAGTTGACATGTGCACCAGTGTTAGTCATTCCTAAGGGGAATGAAGAGATGACAGTATATACAGATTCATGTGGTACCAGACTAGGTGCTGTACTGATGCAAGGAGGTAGGATTGTAGCTTATGCAAGTCGGCAATTGAAACCGCACGAGAGAAGATACACTACCTATGATTTGGAATTAGCAGCGATCGTATTCGCGTTGAAGATGTGGGAACATTATCTCTGGGGAGGAAGATTCGAGTTGTTTACCAATCATAAATCGTTAAAGTATCTTTTCTCTCAGAAGGATCTAAAGCTCCGACAGCAAAGATGGTTAGAATTCTTGGCTTCCTACGATTATCGCATACACACCAGGAAAGGGCAATGTGGTAGCTGATGCATTGAGTTGAAGACATGCCAGTTTAGGGGCTATGTTTCTTGAGTGGAAGCAACTGGAGTACATCGTTGGGTATGATTTCAGACCAAAGTGCAAATTGGATCCAGAAATGTTAGCAAATTTGACGATCAGACCCACTTTGATTGAGCGGATTAACCCTAGTCAGAGGGACGATCCAAACCTATTGGAAATCATCTCCAAGTTATAGATGGGCATCGACGAGGAGATGAACAAGTATGGGCTTGATCGAGATGGATGGCTTAGAAAAGATGGAAGACTAGTTGTACCCAATGTCAATGGATTGAGAGATGAAGTGCTTAGAGAATGTCATCACTCAAAACTGACTATACACCCCGGTGGTAACAAGGTGTATCAAGACACAAAGCAGACCTACTACAGGGAAGGAATGAAAAGAGACGTTGGGAAGTTTATATCCAAATGCATGAATTGCCAGCTAGTTAAAGCTGAGCAAAAGAAGCCTATTGGTTTGTTGCAACCATTACAAATTCCAAGATAGCAACACCGTTGACTCAGTTGACTAGGAAGAATCAAGCTTTCATCCGGAACGAAAAGTGTGAAAATGCATTCAAGATTCTAAAGGAAAAGTTGACATGTGCACCAGTGTTAGTCATTCCTAAGGGGAATGAAGAGATGACAGTATATACAGATGCATGTGGTACTGGACTAGGTGTTGTACTGATGTAAGGAGGTAGGGTTGTAGCTTATGCAAGTCGACAACTGAAACCACGCGAGTGAAGATATCCTACCCATGATTTGGAATTAGTAGCGATCGTATTCGCGTTGAAGATGTGGAGACATATCTCTTGGGAGGAAGATTCGAGTTGTTTACCAATCATAAATTGTTAAAGTGTCTTTTCTCTCAGAAGGATCTAAATATCCGACAGCAAAGATGGTTAGAATTCTTGGCTTCCTACAATTTCGATATCACATACACACCAGGCAAGGGCAATGCGGTAGCTGATGCATTAAGTAGAAGACATGCCAGTCTAGGGGCTATGTTTCTTGAGTGGAAGCAACTAGAGTACATCATTAGGTATGATTTCAGACCAAAGTGCGAATTGGATCCAGAAATGTTAGCGAATTTGACGACCAGACCCACTTTGATTGAGCGGATCGGCTCCAGTCAGAGAGACGATCCTAACCTATTGGAAATCATCTACAAGTTAGAGATGGGCATCGACGAGGAGATGAACAAGTATGGGCTTGATCGAGACGGATGGCTTAGAAAAGATGGAAGACTAGTTGTACCCAATGTCAATGGATTAAGAGATGAAGTGCTTAAAGAATGCCATCACTCAAAACTGATTATAAATCCGGTGGTAACAAGATGTATCGAGACATTAAGCAGACCTACTACTGGGAAGGAATGAAAAGAGACGTTGGGAAGTTTATATCCAAATGCATGAATTGCCAGTTAGTTAAAGCTGAGCAAAAGAAGCCTAGTGGTTTGTTGCAACCATTAGAAATTACAGAATGGAAATGGGAACAAGTCTCAATGGATTTCATTGATGGGTTACCAAGGACAAGATCAAGCTATGATAGCATTTGGGTGATTGTGGACCGATTGACCAAGAGTGCAAGATTTATACCCGTCAAATCGAATAGAACGACAGCTAAGTTGGCTGAGCTATATATGAAATGGTAGTGAGATTTCACGGAGTACCCAAAGGCATTGTGAGCGACCGAGATCCATTGTTTACTAGTGGATTTTGGAGGAGCTTACAAGAGGCGTTAGGATCAGAATTACATCTCAGTACCGCGTATCATCCTCAAACCGATGGTCAGACAGAGAGGGTGAATCGTATATTAGAAGACCTCTTAAGAGCTTGCATAATAGATTTTGGTGGATCGTGGGATGACCATTTACATCTAGTAAAGTTTGCATATAATAATAGTTATCAATCTAGTATTGGTATGGCTCCATTTGAAGCTTTGTATGGAAGACCATGCAACTCAACGTCATGTTAGTTAGAAACTGGTGAGAAGTTTGTGCTTGGAAAAGATGTGATACTTTAGATAAGATTAAGATTATCCAACATGAATGAAGGCTGCCCAAGATAGACAGAAGAGTTATGCTGATAAGAGGAGAAGACATTTAAAGTTCTCCATTGGCAACTTGGTGTTTGTCAAGATTTCTCCGTTAAAGAGCGTGATACGATTTGGCAGGAGAGGCAAGTTAACACCAAGATTTGTTGGACCATTCCCAGTTCTCGAGAAATTAGGAATTTGGCATATAAAGTTTAATTATAAGAGAAGATGGCAGGAGTTCATAACATATTTCATGTTTCCCAGTTAAGGAAATTCGTGCACGACCCCGATATTACTATTTCACTGGATCAGTTGGACGATATCGAGGTTGAACCCAAGGCGGTTGGGAACCGCAGTCCTATGCGTATTGTTGAGAACGATACGAAGCAGCTTCGAAGGAAGGCAGTGAGACTAGTCAAAGTTCAGTGAGGTGATGATGAGGAAGACTATACTTGGGTAACAGAAGAGAACATAAGGATGAAGTATCCAGAACTCTTTGCCTGGTAAGGTTTTTTATATCAGTATAATACTCCCTTGTTAGTAAACCGCATGCTAGGATAGGCTTGTTGTGTTGTTTGGTATGCTTGATTGTTTTGTTAATGATTGGTAGGCATGTGGGATCCTTTGTATGTTTTGGGTTAAGGAATTTCGGGGACGAAATTTCTTACGGGGGGAGAATGTAACGACCCGCATTCTACGCATCGAGTGATCGTAGAATATTTATTTCTTTCACATAAGAAGTTGTATGGTCATGTAACTTTGGGAGACGATTATTGGGGTCATTTCCCATATTCATGATTATTGCCAATTTTTAAATGACCATTTTGCCCCCTAACTGATTTTGTTTTGGCCATTACTTTTGATTGGTCAGGAGTTTGACCTTAAACAACTTCCATTGGATTCGGATGATGGTTTATAACTCCGTAAAGTGGTCACATTAGCCAAACAGACTCATCGTTTGGGAGATATGGCTGAAACAATGTTTAGAAGGTGAAAAACTGCTTAATCGGGCTTCATTGGGTAGTTAATAGCTAGCCCAATGGGGGATTTCGGGATTAGGGGTTTATAGGGGCTAATTAGGGTTAGAAAACATTTCTTTAGACACTTTTCAGCTGGAACTTTCATCATAGAAACCCTAACAATGGCTTCCAACATCTAGAATCATCTCTAATCACTTTCTAATCGAGTATTAGCCTAATCTTCACCAAATTAAGGAGATATAGTACCAAAGCAAGGTTGCAGCTACTGTTAGACATCAGTATTCGCCCAAATCAATGGAGTTTCAGTTTTGGAAGTTTTTATTTGTGGCCAAGGTGAGTGATTAACATTGTTTTTACACTAATTACAGTTAATAAAGTGATTCGTGTTAATTAACGAAATTATGCATGTCAAAAATTTGGAAAAATATTTATTAATTTCGAAATATTATTTTAGGCCTCTGTTAGAAAATTTGGTTAATTTGGTTAAGTTTTGCTAATCCTATCATTAGATTTGCTTAAACATGATTAAGGGGAAAATAAGGGTTTTTGGGTATGTTGATCCATATTGACACATTAAATTGTTGTTTTGATGTTTATGGTTGATTCTCTATGTTGCTATGACTGTATGGTATGCTTTATGATTGCTTAGAACAGTTAGAATGGTCGAAAACACCGTCGTATGGCATAAAACAGTCACTGGAAAGTTGTAGGAAAAACTCCAGGGATCGGGATCGGATCGGATAGGGGGAAGGGGTTCGGATCGGATAGGATTAGTCGAACCGACACCAGAGACAACGAATCCGAACCAAACCGGAGCCCAAGCAGAAGAAAGAGTATGGCAACAAAGGAAGGCCGCTAGCTTGGAGTTGGAGTGAAGCATTGAACCGAATCGGAATCCATAAGCGCTGAACCGAACAGGAGGCGTTGGACTGAAGTGAAGTGAAGTACAGGAGATGAATCGAGACACATGAACCGAACTGCATGGAGGAGAGCAACCCAAATCGAATCGAGGGAATGGAATTTAGCCGAACCAAATGGGGAGCTGAGCACCACATGCCGAACCGAACCGAGTAGGCTGAACCAACTGACTTTGGACCTCCACTACTACTATGCGAAGACTCTTCTAAAGACCAACTCCAATTCGAAAAAAACCCGAGATGCAAAGGTAGTCCAAATGGGAAGTAGAACTTAGAATCCAGTTGGGAACCAACGAGTTAACTGCATGAGTTGGGCTTTGCTATGGGGCGTGTGCTAAGGAGTTATCGACGTCCATAACTTTGATCCACCACCGAAAGACGAATGTTAGGCTATGTATCATTGCAGTGAGGTCATCATGGCTTCATGGGGGCAGAGTGATCGTAGCATAGCTATGAGCCAGTGCAGTGAAGTCATCATGACTCCATGGGGAAAAGTGGACATAGCAAAGGATTAGTGGTTATAAATCAATGTAGTGGGGTTGTTATGACTCCATGGGTCAGAGTGATCATAGCAAGTATTTGGGTGATCAAAGTGGTGTATATCGTATGCTTTACTAGGCTTTACTGGATTTGTCGTAATGTGGTCTTATCAAGTCATGGATTCATGTTTGTTTGTGATTGCTTTGTTTTGGGCTTTACTGGGCTTGGCATTATTTTGGGAGTCGATTGGCTCCAAAGATACAGGGTGGTGGTAGACTGTGAGGGCTTTTTGGTGATAATTAGAGCGGATGATGGGTGGTGGTTAGTGTTTGGTGGTCTACCTAGTGATGGGGTAGCTAGTTTTCTAAATTCCCTCGACATCCCGCATGATGAGTTGTCAGATGTGCCCATGCTGGCCAGTATCCGGATGTCTCGAGGAAGTGACCGAACTTCCACTACACCGAGAGATTGAGTTCCGTATCGATTTAGTGAAAGATGCCAGACCTATAGTGATGTCACTTCGTCGTATGGCACCAAGGGAGCAGCGAGAGCTCGAGGTGCAAGTAAGAGATCTTTTGAAGAAGGGATTTATCAGAAAATATGTCTCCGAGTGGGGAGCACCAGTCGTGTTTGCTACCAAGGTATATGGTTCCCTTCGATTGTGTGTGGACTACCGTGAATTGAATAAGGTGACAAGGAAGAATAAGTATCCTCTACCGCGGATAGATGATTTGTTTGATCAGTCGAATGGCGCGAGTGTGTTCTCCCAGTTGGATCTCGCAACAGGTTTTATCAGCTTAGAGTGGAAGCTGAGAGTATAGCAAAAACGGCCTTTCGTACGCCGTCTAGATTTTATGAGTGGTTGGTCATGCCATTCGGGTTGACCAATGCAGCAGCATATTTTGTGGATCTTATGAATAGGGTATTCATAAATCAGTTGAATAAGTTTGTTCTTGTGTTCGTGGACTATATACTTGTTTATTTAAGGACAGAGGAAGAACACAAGGAACACTTGAGGATAGTGATGGAGGTGTTGATAAAACACCAATTGAAAGCAAAGTTTTCTAAGTGTCACATCTAGAGGAGGGAGGTGAGATTCTTGGGCCATGTTGTTTCAAAGAATGGTATTGCCGTGGACCCTGCGAAGGTGGCTACGGTACAAGATTGGTCTACGCCCAAGAATGCAACGGACATAAGAAGTTTCTTGGGATTAGCTGGATATTACCGTAAGTTTATCCAAGACTTCTCCAAGATAGCGACACCGTTGACTCATTTGACTAGGAAGAATCAAGCTTTCATCCGGAACGAAAAGTGTGAAAATGCATTCAAGATTCTAAAGGAAAAGTTGACATGTGCACCAGTGTTAGTCATTCCTAAGGGGAATGAAGAGATGACAGTATATACAGATGCATGTGGTACTGGACTAGGTGTTGTACTGATGTAAGGAGGTAGGGTTGTAGCTTATGCAAGTCGACAACTGAAACCACGCGAGTGAAGATATCCTACCCATGATTTGGAATTAGCAGCGATCGTATTCGCGTTGAAGATGTGGAGACATATCTCTTGGGAGGAAGATTCGAGTTGTTTACCAATCATAAATTGTTAAAGTATCTTTTCTCTCAGAAGGATCTAAATATCCGACAGCAAACATGGTTAGAATTCTTGGCTTCCTACGATTTCGATATCACATACACACCAGGCAAGGGCAATGCGGTAGCTGATGCATTAAGTAGAAGACATGCCAGTTTAGGGGCTATGTTTCTTGAGTGGAAGCAACTAGAGTACATCATTGGGTATGATTTCAGACCAAAGTGCGAATTGGATCCAGAAATGTTAGCGAATTTGACGACCAGACCCACTTTGATTGAGCGGATCAGCTCCAGTCAGAGAGACGATCCTAACCTATTGGAAATCATCTACAAGTTAGAGATGGGCATCGACGAGGAGATGAACAAGTATGGGCTTGATCGAGACGGATGGCCTAGAAAAGATGGAAGACTAGTTGTACCCAATGTCAATGGATTAAGAGATGAAGTGCTTAAAGAATGCCATCACTCAAAACTGATTATAAATCCGGTGGTAACAAGATGTATCGAGACATTAAGCAGACCTACTACTGGGAAGGAATGAAAAGAGACGTTGGGAAGTTTATATCCAAATGCATGAATTGCCAGTTAGTTAAAGCTGAGCAAAAGAAGCCTAGTGGTTTGTTGCAACCATTAGAAATTACAGAATGGAAATGGGAACAAGTCTCAATGGATTTCATTGATGGGTTACCAAGGACAAGATCAAGCTATGATAGCATTTGGGTGATTGTGGACCGATTGACCAAGAATGCAAGATTTATACCCATCAAATCGAATAGAACGACAGCTAAGTTGGCTGAGCTATATATGAAATGGTAGTGAGATTTCACGGAGTACCCAAAGGCATTGTGAGCGACCGAGATCCATTGTTTACTAGTGGATTTTGGAGGAGCTTACAAGATGCGTTAGGTTCAGAATTACATCTCAGTACCGCGTATCATCCTCAAACCGACGGTCAGACAGAGAGGGTGAATCGTATGTTAGAAGACCTCTTAAGAGCTTGCATATTAGATTTTGGTGGATCATGAGATGACCATTTACATCTAGTAGAGTTTGCATATAATAATAGTTATCAATCTAGTATTGGTATGGCTCCATTTGAAGCTTTGTACGGAAGACCATGCAACTCACCGTCATGTTGGTTAGAAACTGGTAAGAAGTTTGTGCTTGGAGCAGATAAGATTAAGATTATCCAACAACGAATGAAGGCTTCCCAATATAGACAGAAGAGTTATGCTGATAAGAGGAGAAGATATTTAAAGTTCTCTATTGGCGACTTGGTGTTTGTCAAGATTTCTCCGTTAAAGAGCATGATTCGATTTGGCAGGAGAGGCAAGTTAACACCAAGATTTGTTGGACCATTCCCAGTTCTCAAGAAAATTGGGAATTTGGTATATAAAGTTGAATTACCAAAGAAGATGGCAGGAGTTCATAACATATTTCATGTTTCCCAGTTAAGGAAATTCATGCACGACCCCGATATGACAATTTCACCGGATCAGTTGGACGATATCGAGGTTGAACCCGAGGTGGTTGGTGTTGACCCGCTTTTTAGTCAAAGCAGTCATACATGGAATCTCTTCTAAACAATACGCTCAAGTGTTGTGAATATCGTCAGAAGACATGAAGTGATTTGGTTGAAATCGCATCACAAACAAAGAATGGCCCGAAACTCCTACCAGATGACCTTTTTTGGGCCCGAAAACAGCAATTACGGAGCTGAGCTCCGTAACTCTTGTAGATCTCTGAATTAGCTTCAGTTTGAGCTTTCGTTTGGCTAAAACGGACTTACGGTTTGAAAGTTATGCCCGTTTCCGTGAACGCATGCAGAACCGGAAACTTGGAATCTGGAAATTGGCTTGACCTCCCGGATCGGATCGGACCCGCTCCGACTCCACACTTCGAAGATGCTCAAACTTGGATTCCATCTCACCTCGGTTCGGATCGGACTATCAGAACCCGACCCGGCTTGCACTCAGCTCAGAAGTATACATCATAACTCCGGTTCGGAACCTCCTCCTCGGTTCGGTTCGGAGCCGAACCGATCCGACCTCCATCGCACTAACCTGGCACATGAAGTCTTCGGATTGAAGACACCAGCTCGGTTCGGGTCGGACCCGAACCGATCCCCCTGTACCTGCTCAGACGCAGCAAATTTGACCGCTTCTTAAGGGATAACTACCTCCTACTAATTCGGATCGGCCGCCATCTGTATGCACACGATCTGAAGGCCACTTCTCCACTCTCTCCGAGATGTCCTCTCCGCTCACCACGTCACACCCGATCCGACCCGATTCAGGACTCCCAGCAGCTCCTCTCCACGCCTATAAATACACCATGAGATGGTCATTTCAGGGGACTTTTGGGCTCTTCTCCATTGGAGCTTCCTCCATTACAATAGTGCAAAGACTTTGTGCTTCCAAAACGATTCTAACACGAGGCTATCGTGTATAAATTTACTCTCTAATCTCCTCTTCTTCATTGTAAACACGAGGATTTCGTGTATAAACTGCAAACAAACAACATTGTAATAGCTTCTTAGGATTTAAGAAACTATAAAGTGGACGTAGGCTTGGATTGAGCCGAACCACTATAAAAATCTCGTGTGTTCCCTGTTTTTACTGCTTATTTATCTGTAATCTGTGATTTGTGAGGATTTCACATAGAGTTTGGGTGTTAGGCCCAAATTTCGGTCTAACATTTTGGCGCGCCAGGAAGGGGGGCACACGATACAACTTCTTCTAATAGCTTGAACGGAAGCGGATTATTTGGCTATTGGATCAATGGTCAAGCGAAAGAAAGACGGAACCTTCTCTCGTGCTGAGGATGTTGGCACTGAAGGAACAAGGAACGAGGCAAGCCAGGAGGCTTCCTCTCATGAAAATCCATCAGCATACTTAACCAGAGATGAAATGGATGGCGTTCTCGATGAATTGAGAACCCAGATGGCTAGGCAAGATGATCTCCTCCGCAAACAACAGGAGATGATTGACCAATTCTTTGCTCGGATGGAAGGAAGGCCGAGCGGCAATGCACAACTCGCTGGAAATAGCACGGAAATAGCCCCAGCAGCAGCTGCAAACCGGATCGGTTCGGATCCGATCCGAACTGAAGGCCAAAACTTGAATCAAACGCAGATGGAAATTGGCATCAATCCTCACCGGATCGGTTCGGATCCGATCCGAACCACCACCCTGCATGAGCTTGGGGGCAGCAGCCTCCCCTCTGGAAATCAAGACTTCGCTCCAGCACGACCTACATCCGCACCGGTTCGGGTCGGAAATACCACACAGCTTTAGCATCAAGCTCCCCAGTTCAGAACAGGAGAACCCGATCGGATCGGCACCTCCGATCCGAACCGTGCACCTCTCCATAACCCCCCTCGCTTCTCCGAGCCGCAGCAAGGAGGCACCTCCGAACCGAACCGGATGGCCTTCCAAGCTCCCTATACCTCTCTGAACTCTTCTGAACTCAACGCTGGGGGCACCAGCTCTGAACTTGTCAACTTGCAACAGCTCTTTGAAGGCGATCGGCTCGCCAATCTCATTGAACGCCTTTCGAGAGGCCGCACTTATCAGAATGACATGGATGATGTCAATCACAATCCATTCACACAGGAAATCAGGAATTCCCGTAATCCCCAGGATTTCAAACTTCCACAACTGGAGCCATACAACGGTAGAACAGACCCTACCGTGCATCTCATGCGCTATAAACGGCATATGGAAGTTCAATCGGCGTCGGAAAACGTCATGGCAAAGTGTTTCCCTCTCTTTTTGACTGATATTGCTGCTATGTGGTTTCGGCAGCTGGAATCTGAATCGATCAACAGCTGGAACATGTTGGTCGCTCGCTTCATTGAACAGTTTCGGGTCCACATCGCTCGACCCAAAAATGTCATGTCACTCACTACAATCAAGCAGAGACCCAAAGAAACTCTGCGATCATTTCTGGAAAGATTCAACATTGCAGCAGCATCAGTTGATCGACCTGAGCCATCTATGGTATTGATGGCGGCAGTATCCGGCGTTCTAGACAACTCGGAGTTCAAAAAATCCTTGTACCGAGACCCACCAAGGAATCTCAGTGAATTCTATCTTGAATCGGATAGGTTTTTGCGTGAAGAAGACGCAACCTCCGAAAAGAAAGTTCTCGATGTTAACATGCTCAAAGACGGAGAACCGTCTGATTCTGATAAAGGCAAAGGAAAAGCTGCCGTCAAGAATGACCGCAACGCTCAGCCCCGGAGAGGGCCCAGATATGAAAAGTACACAGAACTCAATTCGTCGCTAACCGACATCTACATGGACACAAACGGTGCCATCTCCTACCCAAAACCTCCCAGGAGGGAGCCATCACAGAGAGAACGTGACTCCGGGAGACATTGTATATTCCATGATATGGATGGGCATGACACGGATGACTGCAGACATCTTCGTGATCTAATTGAGGAACGGGTTAGACGTGGAGAGCTACCCGAGTATGTGAAGCAACCAACAGCACCTGCACCCGCGCTGCCACCTCCTGCTCCCCGTAGAGGGAATGACCCAGAGTCGAGTTCTCGTAGGCTCGTCATCAACTGATCTGGATGAGATCAGCTTTCATTTTCTGCATTTCTTAGGATTTAAGATATGTCTCTTTGCTTTCTTTAGATTTTCCGATTGGCTAAATCGGAGTACACACGTTCGGGGTTAGGATTTAGCTCCAAATCGTGCTCTGCACTCGATGACAAACCAATCAGGATTTGCTTTGGTTTTGTACTTTGAATTGAATAAGGAAGGACTTTCCGAGCATGGATTATGTTTGGCAATTTAAGTATCTTGTCAGGTTGTGGCGGGATTCTCAATCTCAACTAAAGTATGGCTTATACTTATCTCGGACCCCTAGGCATGGATTATGCCTAGGGACAGACTATCTTGTCAGGTCTTGACAAGCATAGCTCTATCCCGACATGGGTATGGATTGTACTCACTAAACTTCTAAGTATGGATTATACTCTGGAACGGCTTATTGTCTTGACAGGATTTGGCAAAGGAACTCAATAAAACTCGAGTATGGCTTATGCTCAGTTTGAACTTCCTGGTATGGCTTATGCCCGGAGGGTTAGGTCCGTTGTCAGGTTTTGGCAGGATGATTCGAACGTCTCTTGAGTATGGTTTATGCTCAAATATACGCCAAGCATGGTTTATGCTCGAAAGTGTAATCGGTTTTGTTAGGATTTAACACACCCGTTTGCTTTCTCTCATTTGCAGGTATGGATTATACTTGCAGCTGGAAGGCCCGGCGTGGCCTTGGATTTCTTGGATTATCCAGAACACATCTTCCTTCATTCAGCAAGATATGTTCTGGGGGGCAAAATGTTGACCCGCTTTTTAGTCAAAGCAGTCATACATGGAATCTCTTCTAAACAATACGCTCAAGTGTTGTGAATATCGTCAGAAGACATGAAGTGATTTGGTTGAAATCGCATCACAAACAAAGAATGGCCCGAAACTCCTACCAGATGACCTTTTTTGGGCCCGAAAATAGTAATTACGGAGTTGAGCTCTGTAACTCTTGTAGATCTCTGAATTAGCTTCAGTTTGAGCTTTCGTTTGGCTAAAACGGACTTACGGTTTGAAAGTTATGCCCGTTTCCGTGAACGCATGCAGAACCGGAAACTTGGAATCTGGAAATTGGCTTGACCTCCCGGATCGGATCGGACCCGCTCCGACTCCACACTTCGAAGATGCTCAAACTTGGATTCCATCTCACCTCGGTTCGGATCGGACTATCAGAACCCGACCCGGCTTGCACTCAGCTCAGAAGTATACATCATAACTCCGGTTCGGAACCTCCTCCTCGGTTCGGTTCGGAGCCGAACCGATCCGACCTCCATCGCACTAACCTGGCACATGAAGTCTTCGGATTGAAGACACCAGCTCGGTTCGGGTCGGACCCGAACCGATCCCCCTGTACCTGCTCAGACGCAGCAAATTTGACCGCTTCTTAAGGGATAACTACCTCCTACTAATTCGGATCGGCCGCCATCTGTATGCACACGATCTGAAGGCCACTTCTCCACTCTCTCCGAGATGTCCTCTCCGCTCACCACGTCACACCCGATCCGACCCGATTCAGGACTCCCAGCAGCTCCTCTCCACGCCTATAAATACACCATGAGATGGTCATTTCAGGGGACTTTTGGGCTCTTCTCCATTGGAGCTTCCTCCATTACAATAGTGCAAAGACTTTGTGCTTCCAAAACGATTCTAACACGAGGCTATCGTGTATAAATTTACTCTCTAATCTCCTCTTCTTCATTGTAAACACGAGGATTTCGTGTATAAACTGCAAACAAACAACATTGTAATAGCTTCTTAGGATTTAAGAAACTATAAAGTGGACGTAGGCTTGGATTGAGCCGAACCACTATAAAAATCTCGTGTGTTCCCTGTTTTTACTGCTTATTTATCTGTAATCTGTGATTTGTGAGGATTTCACATAGAGTTTGGGTGTTAGGCCCAAATTTCGGTCTAACAGTTGGGAACCGTATGCCTATGCATAATGTTGGGAACGTTACAAAGCAGCTACGAAGGAAGGCGGTGAGACTAGTCAAAGTTCAGTGGGGTGATGATAAGGAAGAGTGTACTTGGGAAACAAAAGAGGACATAAGGAGGAAGTATTCAGAACTCTTTGCCTGGTAAGGTTTTTTATATCGATATAATACTCCCTTATTAGTAAACCACATGCTAGGATGGGCTTGTTGTGTTGTTTTGTATGATTGATTGTTTTGTTAATGATTTGTAGGCATGCGGGATCCTTTGTATGTTTTGGGTTAAGGAATTTTGGGGACGAAATTTCTTAAGGGGGAGAATGTAACGACCTGCATTCTATGCATCGAAGGATCGTAGAATATTTATTTCATTCACATACGAAGTCATATGGTCATGTAACTTTGGGAGACGATTATTGGGGTCATTTCCCATGTTCATGATTTTTGCCGATTTTTAAATGACCATTTTGCCCCTAGCTGATTTTGTTTCCGCCATAACATTTGATTGGTAAGGAGTTTTGACCTGAAACCACTTCCACTGGATTCGGATGATGGTTTACAATTCCGTAGAGTGGTCACATTAGCCAAACGGACTCACCATTTGGGAGATATGGCTGAAACAATGTTTAGAAGGTGAAAAATTGCTTAACCGGGCTTAATTGGGTAGTCAATAGCTAGGCCCAATGGGGGATTTCGGAATTAGGGGTATATAGGGGCTGATTAGGGTAAGAAAACATTTCTTTAGACACTTTTGCAGCCGCCATTTTCATAATAGAAACCCTAACAATGGCCTCCAACATCTAGAATCATTTCTAATCACTTTCTAATCGGTTATTAGCCTAATCTTCACTAAATTAAGGAGAAATAGTACAAAAGCAAGGTTGGAGCTGTTGTTAGACATCAGTATTCACCCAAATCAGTGAAGTTTCAGTTTTGGAAGTTTTATTTGTGGCCAAGGTGAATGATTTGCATTGTTTTTACACTAATTACAGTTAATTAGGGTGATTAGTGTTAATTAACGAAACTATGCATGTTAAAAATCTGGAAAAATATTTATAAATTTCGAAATATTGTTTTAGGCCTCTGTTAGAAAATTTGGTTAATTTGGTTAAGTTTTGCTAATCCTATCATTTGATTTGCTTAAACATGATTAAGGGGAAAATAATGGTTTTTGGGTATGTTGATCCATATTGACACATTAAATTGTTCTTTTAATGTTTATGGTTGATTCTCTATGTTGCTATGACTGTATGGTATGCTTTGTGATTTCTTAGAATAGTTATAATGGTCGAAAACGCCGTCGTATGGCGTAAAATAGTCGTTGGAAAAGTTGCAGGAAAACCTGCAGGGATCGGGATCGAATCGGATAAGGGTAAGGGGTTCGGATCGGATAGGTTTGGTTGAATCGAGTCGACACCAGAGACAAGGAATCTGAACCAAACTGAAGCCCAAGCAGAAGAAAGAGCATGGCAACAAAGGAAGGCCGCTAACTTAGAGTTGGAGTTGGAGTGAAGCACCGAACCGGATCGGGATCCATGAGCACCGAACCGAACAGAAGGCGTTAAACTGAAGTGAAGTGAAGAACAGGAGACGAACCGAGACATACGAACCGAACCGAATGGAGGAGAGGAACCCGAACCGAACCGAGGGAAGGGAATTTAGCCAAACCAAATGGGGAGCTGAGCACCACATGCCGAAGTGAACCGAGTAGGCCGAACCGAACCGACTTTGGACCTCCATTACTACTACACGACAACTCTTCTGAAGACCAACTCCAATTCAACCAAAATCTGAGATGCAAAGGTAGTCCAAATGGGATGTAGAACTCAGGATCTAGTTAGGAACCGACGAGTTAAATTCATGAGTTGGGCTTTGCTGTAGGGCGTGTGCTAAGGAGTTACCAACGTCCATAACTTTGATCCACCACCGAAAGACGAATGTTAGGCTACGTATCAGTGCAGTGAGGTCATCATGGCTTCATGGGGCAGAGTGATCGTAGCATGGCTATGAGCCAGTGCAGTGAAGTCGTCATGACTCTATGGGGGCAGAGTGGACATAGCGAAGGATTAATAGCTATGGATCAGTGTAGTGGGGTTGTTATGACTCCATGGGGCAAAGTGATCATAGCAAGGATTTGGGTGATCAAAGTGGTGGATATCGTATGCTTTACGCACTGAGTGAGAGATGTGCGGATGATTGATATGCTTGATTGTTTGACATCACTATGACATGCACACCCCCTCCCCCATATCTTTATACCTTATGTTTAGTGGCACCTTAGAGTATTGAGTGGTATGTTGTGCTAACTCTTTAGTTGCAGGTCCAGGTTCCGGTATGGTTTAGTATACCTGTTATTGTTTTGCTGCTTATCGCTCATACCAGACTTTTGTTTGACCCAAAGTTTTATGTCTCTTCTTATTACTCTGGGTGCACTTAAAGGGCAGACTAGAGACATGTTAGCTGGTTATGCACGAGTTGCTGATCCGGAGACGAGCAGGAGGCTCCTACGTATTATCTACATATATTCTCCCTGTGTTGTTGATGGTCACTGCTTTGGGCATTAGTAGTGTAACTCTCCTTTCTTTTGGTTTAGAGACAGTATTTTGAAGTTGTAATAATGGTTATGGATCATAAGCTGTATTTTGGATTTCCGCTGCTATGATGATTATGGTTTAGTTTTCAGCTTATGCACTTTCTCGCCTGTTCTATGTCAAGTATGTTATTATCATATTTTATTCCATGTGCTGTGAGACATTCTATAGGTTACTTGTTATTACAAATTCCTTACCTTTTCTTTCTTTGACGACCGTCCGGTGCTGGTTGGACATCGGCACAACGCACTTTCATTGGAAATGTCGGCTAGTGCGGGGCAAGCCATCACAAATTATATTTTAACTTGATTTCGAATGCGTTATGACTTTGGACAAATCACCTTGTGCTCGCTAGAGGATGTGCTTATGTCTAAGCGCATTGCTATCCATAAACTTGACGTGTGACTACTTGATCACAAAGAGGGTCAATAGGGTGTGACTTGTTGGCACCAAAATCAAGCAAGTAGTGCCTGGAGGCCGAGATTCTAGAGGTGTCCCCTTATAGCCTTGAAATCAAGGAGTGTAATAGATTTTGAATTGGTTAAAAATCCGTATAAGTATTATTGCGAGACTGGATGTAGGGTAACTCCGAACCAATATGAATTCTGGTGTATTACTTCCTTTACTGCATTGTTTTTGATTCTTTTGTGATTTTTGTGATTACTATGATAAATCTGTAATAATTTTCTTATGTATAAGTATAATTGAAGTAACTGGAATCGTATAAATCTCTCAAACACTATTCACTCCACCTCTAGTATTAGGTTTTCCTTAAGATCCACTTCCGTTGCGCCCATAATTGCTATCGTGAAATCGATTTCAAAAGTTTCATAATCTATTTTTTGAAAATAAAAATGGCAATTTATGAAATGTTACCAATTTTATTCTTGCATGGATTTGTCGCAAAATAATCTGTTAGCGTCTTGTAAAGTTGCAATCACAATTGTTAAAATGCTACTTGATCTAATGAAAAGGTCTACTTTGTAGGAACAAACTTGTTACGTGGCGATTGATGAACAGAAATATGATGAGAAAGCACAACAAACCAAAGAGAATAAACAGATACTTGTTAGTCAATGCTCAAGGCATACGACAGGAAATCCAGAAATATTAAGAGAAATTATCTATAAAGATAGAGGATTGGTTAACTTTGGAGATAACTCAAAATGATACGTATTATGTGATTGGAATCAACAATGTTCATAATTCCCTAATTCTAAAACTCCTACTATTTCTAAAGTTTTTTTAGTTAGGAATTTATAACATAATCTGCTTAATATTAGTCAACTGTGTTGTAAAAGCTATAAAATAAAACTTGAGAAATATAGGTGATATATCAAAGATAAGGACTCAACATTATCTTTGAACGTATTAGAAAAAGAAATGTTTTTATATTAAGTTCGAAAGAGAAAAATCATGATCTAAGTCTTTTGGCTTATACAAATTACCCTTGGATGTGGCACAAAAGGTTTGGTCATGTAAATTTTGGACTCTTGTCAATTTTTTTTTAAAAATCCCTTTATAGGTCTTGCCATAGTCAATTTTATAGTAGAAATCTTATGTGATGCTTGCCAATTAGAAAACTTAGAAAAGGTTCCTTTAAATCAAAAGATATGATTTCAACTTCCGAACTACTGGAAATCTTATATCTTGGTCCTTTTGATCCTTCGCCAATTCAATCTATAAATCATAATAGATATGTGTCTATCATAGTAGACGATATTTCTCGATTTAATTGGACAATTTTTCTAGAGAAAAGTGATTCTTTTGAACAATTTAAAATTTTTGCTTACGAATACAAAATCAACTTTCTATTGAAATTAAAACTATGCAAAGTGATCACGAGGTGAATTCGAAAATAATAATTTTGAAACTTTTTCTAATAAGAAAGGAATAACTCACAACCATTCTTTTCCCAGAAAATCCCAACAAAATAGAGAAGTTGAACCTAAAAATAGGACTATTCACGTGTGCATTAGAATGATGATAAATAATAGTAAATTACCGTAGAATTTTTGGGCAAGAGCATGAAATGTTTAAGGTAAAATATTAATTCGACAATTAACTAACAAAACATCATATGAATTACTATACAATAAAATGCTTAAAGTATTACATTTTAAAGTTTTGGAAGTAAATATTATATTTTAAATATTAAAGATAATTTAGATAAATTTGATTCGGAATCTGATAAAGGAATCTTTATTGGATATTCAAATAGAACTAAAGAATATAGTGTATATAATACTAAAACTAAAATAATTCAAGAAACCCTCAAGTTTCGTTTGATGAAAACCATAAAACTATAAATAATAATAACGGTAACAATATAAATTTGATAAGGAAGAATATTTTATAGAAAAATCTTTAGATAATGATGTTTGTAATAATAATCATAACGATAATCATGAGGATTTTCAACCAAATAAAGGGACAAAGCACTAAGAGATGACCCGATAGAAAATATTTTAAGAAGTATTGAATTAGCAGCCAAAACACGAAATCAATTTAAAAAAATGAGTATATTTCATTCATCTTTACGATTGGACCTAAGAATGTAATTGAAGAATCTACATATGACTCTTGGATATAACCATGCAAGAGAAAAGGAATAAATTTACCAGAAAAGAATTTTGGGAGTTAGTCCTAAGACAGGTAAATAAATCAATAATTAGAATTAAATGGGTATACAAAAACAAGATAAATAAATAAGAAGTGGTGCAAATAAAGCACGATTAATCGTGCAAGGTTATTGTAAGGAAGTACAAATAAATTATGGTGAAACCTTTGTACCCATAGATAGACTTGAAACAATAGGAATTTTATCCACTTTTGCAAATCATAACAACTTTAAACTATGTCAAATGGATGTTAAAATTGATTTTCTAACCAGCTTTATTTAAAAGAAGATGTTTATGTAGAGCAATCCCTACTTTTCAAATATAAATTTACTTGATCATGTTTACAAAGTGAAGAAGTTTTATATGGTCTTAAGAAGGCTCTCAAAGCCTGGTATGATAGACTCAAATTATAATTACTTCAATCTAATTTTTAATTGGGAATTTTGAAGTACATTATTTATTAGAAAGACTAACAAAGATATTCAACTCATACAAATATACATAAATGATATTATATTCAGATCAACAAATGAAGAATTGAATAAAGAATTTTCAAAAATAATGACCAACGAATCTGAGATGAGCCATATGGGATAAATTAATTATTTGTTAAGTCTTCAAATAAATCAATCAGAAAATGGAATATTTATATATCAAGAAAAATATGTTAGAGATTTAGTAAAGAAGTTTGAAATACCAATTACAAGTCGAAAAATGACACCAATGGCAACAATTGAAAACTTAAATAAAGAAGATAATTCTAAGGATGTTGATCAAAAAATTTATAGAGGTATCATAGGATCTCTACTTTACATAACTGCTAATAGACCGAATATCATGGATTGTGTCTATCTCTATGCAAGGTATTAATCGCAAACTAAGGAAACTCATTTAAACTCCATAAAATGAATGTTACGATATGTAAATAACACATTAAATTATGGATTATTCTATCCAAAGAATTATACATTTGAATTGTTATTATACAGTGAGGTGGATTACATCAGATGTAAATCAGATATGAAAAGTACTAGTGGAACTTGAAACTTTTTAGGGCATTCATCGATCTCTTGGTTTAGTAAAAAGCAAATTATAGTATCATTATCACTATAGTAGCATAATATATATCAGCAGCTTTAGCCTAATCCTAAATAATTTATATCCAATAAATCCTACGGGATTTTGGAATAAACTTCACAAAATCACCTATATATGCGATAATACAAGTGCGATATACTTATCTAAAAATCCCGCTCATCATGCTGGAACCAAATACATTGATTTTAGGCATCATTTTCTAAGAGATAATATAAATAAAGAAATAAAGAAATAACAACCTTACACTACACCGTAATTGCCATTTGGTAAGATTTTTTTTTTAATTGCCAACTAATTAGACTAATTACAATAATATGTTTTGCTATAGTAAAAATGTTCCACTAAAAGTACATAAATATAATCTTTTTATTGGCAACACTTATTCACGTTGGTACACCTGGTCAACACTTATGTTATAAGGGAAAAATAGTAAACTACTGAATGTTTTCACCCAAACCCTATGACGCCCTCAATCACTCTCTCCACGCTTCTTCAATCATAAGACAAAAAAGGGAGATTGATTTCAACTTCGAATTGGATACAGGTAGTCTTGTTTGAATTAAATATCTTAGGCCCTATCAATTCGGGAGTTTGATCGATTTGAGGACTTCGACTTCAGAAAAAAAGTGTTTACTTCAACTTCGAATTCATTACTTCGAATTAGATATCAGGTAGTCGACAAATCAACTTCAACTTTGGAATTTTTCATCCTACCATTGGTATGTTTAGTTTCAAGTACTCGATAAGTATTGGCATGCAACAGATAAAAGTAATTGATGCATGCCTCTCAGTATTATTAAATGCAAATTTAATGAGTCCTGGATCAAAAGTAATAATCGATTTTTCTGTATGTGGTTCATATATAAATATGCCCAACGAATTGATTAAGATATGTGTTAAGCTTTGTGGTCATATATATGTTCTTGATTATTTTGAGTTCTAAAATGTTTTTTTGCTTCCCATTGCCTTCTTATTTATTTAAATATTGTATCTGTCGTATTTTGTATTTATTTAAATTTTCTAACCATTTCTAAATATGAAATAAAATTTAAAAATGCAATGACTTGTTTGGATGGTATATGTTTTCCTAGCCATTTCACGTTTATATATGTGTGAAACTTGAATAAAATATATATTAATTTTTTTTATATTTTTTCCTTGAGTTTGAAGCATCGATTCTGTCATGTCGATATAGAATAATCTTGAAATAGGACACTATTCCATTGGTGGAAGTTTATACATTTAGTTAAGGATAATAGAAAAATATGAAGTTCTTTGTGGTGCCTAACTTATATATTGAAGTTTTGAGATTAACGATTTATTGTTATTTGTAGATGATTAAGAAGGATACTTTATCCCTGTGGCTTTAAATACAGAGTTTATTGCAACTAAATTTGTCTTGGCTTAAGTCAATCAGCCTTATATTATAATAACTGTATGCATCCTTTGTTTCCATATTGATGGTCTAATGCTACGTGGTTACCAATTTTGATATCTTTGAATGTATTGATTTTACCATTATTTTGAATTTTTTAAACAGAAAATTGCAAATTTTTTACATGGTCAATCTCGTTCTTTTAACCATATTTAAACGTTGGACGACTGTTACAATTAGCTTACATTTTATACAGTTAAGCACATTGGTTGCCTTGGACAAACTGTGGTCCTAGACAGAAAAATTTCATGTGGTCTTAAATATGTGTGAAAAACAACAAGACAAAATTAAGAGTTTGAAGGGGAAAACAACAAAAAACATGTTGCAACAAACAGCAAGGGATTGAACTCAGGCCGCACAGCTGAAGATCAAGAATAGCTACCACTCATCCAAGCCTACTTCACATTTAAGAAAACAAACGTCTATTGTAATTAAAAAGTCATTAGGTTTAAACAACTCCACCGTCTTCCTCCTCAATCAGAGGCCCTAGGCCACCGTCTAGTTGGCCTATGCCTAGGGCCGACCCTGATATGCGATTAAACCACATTAACTAGCTAAGTGAGATTCTTTAATAAATCGTTGTGAAATTTTCAAATATGTTTTTGGTATGGGGTTTTATTTTTGAAGAGAGAAGAAAGAAGGAAGAAGAAAGAGGGTATATTGATTTGTCCCACATTGCGAAAGAGTGAAGAGTTTGCCACTACTTAAGTAGGCTTCTCAAAGGGTTGTTGGGGCCTAGGCTCATCCAAATGTTTACTTTGTTGCGAGGAGGGAGACCATGCATCACTATACCATACGCGCGTCGTCGTCCGTCCGACCGAACCGAGCCGGGCCGGGTTTGGATTTCGGGTTCAGGTCCTGATCCAATAAATATATATTTTTTTGGGCAGAATTTGCAAGTGGTAACAGGCCAAATTTAGTCCCATTACAAACCCGAACGATATTTGAAACTGGGCGCGAATTAGAAACTTTTTATAAAGGCCGCGATAGTTAATGAATGGACACTTTTATTCACTGGCTATAAAAACCATTCCCAGAAACGTTAAAAAATCACTTTCTATTTATTCTTCTTCCCAAATCTTGCGACGCCACTGCCATCAAAAACCGTTGCAAATTCTTGAACTTGCAACACTTTTAAGGCGTTGCAGAATCTATTTCTTATTCCTCTTCATTCTATCTTCTTATTACATCATCAGAAAACTATAATCAGAGTGTTCTTGGTTGGATCAAAATCGTACAAAATTTGAATTTGACTTCGCTATTCCAAGGCTTTATTGAATCCTGAAAGTCGATAGTTGGATAACCCATTTGTACTTGGTGGGTTGAACTATTGTCTCAAAGAATCTATTAAATAGATCCTTAAAGTCTGAAGTACGGCATTCATCATCATCCAATAGTCTAAAACCGCAAAATCCCCAATAAATTTTAAGACAATATCTTCAATCATGGAAGGTTTGAGCGCATTGCAAGTGATGAATCAGCTTTTGACGAAATTGGAGCATTTTGATGGTGAAAACTTTACTCATTGGCAAGAGACGATGAAGTTCATTCTGATCACCATCAAATTGTTCTATATCTTGGAAGACGAACTGGATGTTATATCGGAGGAAACTACTGGCTAGGATGCCGCTCTGATGACAAAATGTGTAAAACATAAAGATGACGTTTTCTTGTGCAAAGGGCACATTCTGAATGCACTGTCTACTTCAGTCTACAACGCTCATAGGATCTTGGAAATGGCAAAGGACCTCTACACTGCATTAGAGAGCAAGTATTGCATATCCGAGGCAAGTAATAAAAAATTTCTTATTTGTAATTTATGGATTTCAAAATGGTCGCCAACAAGTCCATAGTTGGACAAGTAAGTGAAATACTACTGTTAGTGAATCAACTTAAAGATGCCGGTATTGATTTCCCTGAATCTTTTGTTGTTGGAGGTATTATTTCAAGACTCCCGAATTCTCGGAATGATTATAAGAAAAAAAATTAAAGCATGCAGAAATGGATTATAATTTAGATGGTTTATAATGTCATCTTCTATTGAAGAAGATTCTTACAAACGCGAACTTGATGATAATCCGCAAATTGAGTCTCAACCTAAGGCAAATAATGTTGAAATTACCAATAAATTGAAGCCTAAGAATGAGACACAGTTTAAGAATAATAAGTCCAAGAAAAAAAGAAGGGTGGCAGTTGTACAGGAGGCGAACTCCGTTAATGGCATTGATAATGATTGTTGGCTCGATACTGGAGCAACCATTCATATTTGCAAAGACCATAATCTGTTTAAGACTTACGAAAAAAATAATGGAGAATCCAATGAAGTTAGTGGCGCAAACAAAGTTGTAAGCAAAGTTTTCTGAAAAGGAACAATTAAACTTACATTCACCTCTGGGAAAGCTCTTACATTAGTCAATGTATTTTATGTACCCGATATGCTTAAGAATTTGGTTTCTGGATACCCTCTTAATAAAGAAGGATTCAAGATAGTGTATGAGTCTGATAAGTTAGTGTTGTCCAAAAATAGCAAATTTATTGGATAGGGATATTCTTGTAATGGGATGATTAAGTTGAATCTAGTACTGAAATCTTCTGCTTATATTATTGATTATGTTAATTTATGGCATGGTAGATTAGGACATGTTAATTATAAATCTCTTAAAAATATGCATGAATTAGGATTAATTTCTGATTGTAATTTCGATTCTATGTCTAAATGTGCAATTTGTGTTCAAGCAAAAATACATCAAAAATCCTTTAAATCTATAGAAAGCAAAACTGTTTTGCTTGATTTGGTATACAGTGACATGGGTGACTTAAAAATTCATATCAACTATGGTGATAACCAATACTATATCACATTTATTGATGATTATACTAGATATGCCTATCTATATCTAATGTAATCAAAAGATGAGGCCTTGAATAAATTCAAAATTTACAAAGTAGAAGTTGAAACACAATTAGGAGTTAAAATTAAAGTGTTACATTCAGATCGTGGCGTTGAATATTTTTCAAAAGGAGTTTACTTTGTTTCGCAAACAAAATGGTACAGTTCACCAATGTACCGCCCCATATACACACCCCAAAATAGTGTTGCTGAGTGGAAAAAATAGAACTTAAGTAGAAATGGTTAATGTCATGCATATAAGTTCTAATCTACCTTATAACCTATGGGGTGATGCTATGTTATCTGCTTGTTACATTTTAAATAGAGTACCACTTAAAAAGAATAATATTTCCTATTATGAATTATGGTTTAATAGAAAACCTAACCTTACTAGATTTACAATTTAGGGTTGCGTAGCATATGTTAGAAAACCCGACCCTAAACGACCAAAGTTAGGTAAGAGGGCATTTAAGTGTGTTTTCATAGGTTATTCTCTTGATAGTATTATTTATAGGTTCCTTATACTTGATACCTTAGAAGTTATATAATTTGTAGATGTAGAATTCTTTGAAAATCAAACAATTGAGAATACATTGAGACCGTCTACTCCAAAACCAACTGTGACTAATGATTTTAATAATGATGAATATGCTCCTTCTCAAAACAGCAAGGAAGCGTCAGTACCAGATAATAGTACTGAACATAGGAAAAGTGAAAGAGCGAGAATAGAGAAGGACTATGGTCCTTATTTCATAACATATCTCGTAGAAGGAAACAAGGATGAATCCTTAATGTGACAAGATATGTAATGAACATCGATGATGACCCCAAAAATTATTTTGAAGCTTTGAGTTCTAGAGATTCTAATTTCTGGAAAGAAGCTATTAATGATGAAAAGAACTCCATAATGTTAAAACAAATTAGAGTTTTATCTGATTTACCTCCTATTGTTAAACCTATAGGATGTAAATCAATATTCAAGAAAAAGTTGAATACAAATGGATCCATTGATAAGTTTAAAGCTAGATTATTTGCTAAGGGATATAAACAAAGAAAAGGAGTAGATTATTTTGATACATATGCTCCAGTTGCTCGATATCTTCCGTACGCTGTTTAACAACACTTGCATGAATTCATAATTTGGTCATACATCAAATAGATGTAAAGACTGCTATTTTAAATGGAGATTTAGAAGAAGAGATATACCTGAAACAACCTGAAGGTTTTATAACCCAGGCCAAGAAAAGAAAGTTTGTAAATTAGTCAAATCTCTTTATGGCTTGAAGCAATCTCTCATGCAATGGCATGAGAAGTTTGATAAAGTTGCACTGTCATATGGATTCATTGTTAATGATGCTGATAAATGTATTTATAGCAAATCGGATAACAAAAGTTATGTTATAATGTGTTTATAGGTTGATTGCATGCTAATATTTGGTTCCAATATATCATATGTGAATGAAACTAAGAAGTTTCTATCTTCTAAATTTGATTTGAAAGATCTAGGAGAGACTGATGTAATTTTAGGAATTAAAATCATTAGGAAAGCGGGGAAGTTATTACTAACCTAGTCTCATTACATTGAGAAGTTCCTAAAGACATGGTCATAACAATGACAAACCATCACAACTCCTTTAGATCCAAGTATCAAATTAGGAAAGAACACTAGATGTACCATATCTCAATTGGAGTATTCTAGTGTTATTGGGAGTCTTATGTACGCTATACACTGCACTAGACCTGATATCACACATGCTATAAGTGTGTTGTGTTGATTTACGAGTAATTCAGGTTTTGAACATTGGAAAGCCATTTCCAGAGTTTTAGCTTATTTGAAAGGAACTATTAACTATGGTTTATCCTATAAAGGATATGCTGCTGTAATAGAAGGATATAGTGATGCAACCTGGAACAATGTAGAATCCAAATCCAAATCTACGACTGGATGGATATTTACATTCGCGCTGTTGTATCTTGGGCTTCCAAGAAGAAGACTTGTATATCTGATTCAACTATGTTGTCAGAATTGATTGCACTAGTAGATGCATGTAAGGAAGCAGAATGGTTTAGTAATTTGTTAATGGAAATCCCATTGTGGGAGAAGCCATCTTCAGCATTCTTGATTAACTGCGATAATCAAGCAATGATATATAATGTCTCTAACGGGACATATAATGGAAAGTCTAGACATGTGAGTCTAAGACATCAGATGGTAAGAAAGTTACTCAAAAGTGGAGTTATAACTGTTGACTACATAGAAACGAAGAAAAACTTGGCTGACCCACTTACCAAGGGTCATCCAAAGGATATGGTTTTTATAAAGTCAAAAGAAATGGGACTAAGGCCTATGAATGAAAATTAATCATCCTTAACAGAAATCCAACTTATCTCTTGAAAAAGATAGACAAAGGTCAATAGATACCAACAAGTTAAGAGTATGAATATGGAACGCTAAATCAATTATCCCATAATAGTTAGTGTTGGATTCTGCAAGAACAAATATGGATAAATGTCCTTAATAAGTCTGGAAACCTGTAATAGCCCACATTTTATATATCAGAGGATCGTAAAATATTTTTATTTTATTCCCTAGGAGTTGGATCATTCTCATCATTTAGTATGTTATTTATAGGGATGTGAGACTTGTCCATAATTTTTACTGATTTTGTTTGTGACCATTTTGGCAATATCGGTTTTTTACAGGGCTTAACTTTTGACTTAAGTCAAATCAGAGGGTGAGACCTATGCTATTGGAAAGGAAATGATGATTGCATTTCCGTAGAGTAGTTACATTAAGGATTTGGTTTAGCGGTTTGGGAGGAATCGCTGTTTTATGGTTTTTCAGTTGGTTGTTCAGGCTTGGAGAGTCACAATGGGCTGATTTGATAAGGCTCATTTGTAGGATGGAAGGATATCAATAGTGGGTGGGAGGTATGAGAAATGTTTTAGTTTCTCTATTCTCTCATTATGTGGCCCATGTTCCTCCTTCTACTAACACCTTTCCACCATTAAAATTCAAAATCTAAGGAGGGAAATTGGAGATCTATACCATTAGAGGCTAGATCTACATCAATTGAAGTGGAAATTCATCGGATCAAGGTGTTTGGTTCGAGTTTCTTGTTGCCCGGAGTCTTAATACATTGATTTTAGCTTGATTTGGAGAATCGGTGAGTGATTTACATCTCTCACATGGATTTAATGAAGTATATGAATATTTGATCATATTTTTATCAAATTCAAGTATTTTACCATAGATCTACACCATGACAAGTCCATTCTCATATGAATCCCTCTATGATCTAGTTAGCATGTTTAAAACCGGTAATTCTTATACCATTTCATATGTATATGCAAGTTAGATCCGCAATTTAGATCATATGTTCATTTATTTTGGTTTTGGTGAAATTGTATGATTTTTGATGATAATTGTCATTTTCATGTTGTTATTAGTTTCATAACATGTTTGTGGTTGAATTGGATGAGTATATTTCATCAATTGTGTCGATTGGGAAGTTTTGCTCGAAATTGGAGTTGCATTAGGTGGTGCAGGTTTTGGGTAGTTCATATTAGGCCAGTCGATCGCACCATGGTGTATGTCTTGGAGAACAAGACAGGACTGGAGATCAGTCGTACGTGAGAGGACGGGGTCGGCCGAGCAAGTCAGGGCTCATGTAAGGGTCGGTCATGCACAGGGTCGAGTGAGCCAGAATAGAGTTGTATTGAGTACCTTTGGTTCGGTTGAGCATGATTTTGGGATGAACCAAGAGGGGTCGAGCTTGGCTTGACTGAGCACAGTATGGGGTCGTTCACTCCTTGGACCTGTCACCATAGGTCGGTTGCTCTGGTTGGTTCTATCAGTGTGAAGGGTCGGTCGAGCAGCGTGAAGTGTTGATCGCACAAGGCAAATTTCTGAAAAATTATATTTTCGGGTATGACCCATATTTGAACAAAAAGGGCTTTTTTAAAAAAATTCGGGCCAGCGCAGTGGTAGTGTAACTTCGAAGTAAATTCAAGGAGGAAGGTTTGAAGTGTTGAAAAGTGTCCATTGATCGGTGTAGAACAATGAATGAAGTGACTACTCAAAGGTTGTGAGTTTGTGGATAATGGATTACTCGAGAAGGTTGCTTGAGCTATGAAGAGTCATATGGTTGGATGGCTAGAATGCGAAGGCCCTGAGATTATCGTTGTCGTAAGTTCTAGCAGGCTCGAAGCAGAGGTACACTAAAGACATCTAAAGACCGGTTGTAGGTCGAGTGCCCTGGGTATCGTTGAAATGCCTAATTGTCAAGATTGGACATACATACGTATCGTTGAAAGGCGTATGGAGTTTATGATGGAACTGGGGTTACCATTAGACCTTGACATATGGCAAGGTTGGCGGTCATACGGTTAACGATGGTTCAAAGTAGGATTGGCGGTGATAGCCAGAGTCAGTCATGGATGGTTGGTTATTCTGTTTGTACTGTCTCATGTTGGTTGTCCAACGTCGAAGGAGATGTTCCTTGGGTGCTTATCCGATATTAGTTTAGGCCCCTAGGGATTGTGCTTGAGGGATGTTAAATTTGATTTAGAATGATTTACATGAGATATATATATATATATATATATAATCTCGATGTTATGTGTGCTTTACCGTGATTTAATGGGTGTTCTAGTTTCCATGGATGAATGGTTGAATTATTTATTGTAAAGGCTATCACTGTCCGATGTGGGGAAGATAGGGTTGAGTTCTTCTTTCGTGTTGTGGGTAGATTAGTATGTTTATCTAGTTTGTTAGCTGTTTTATCACTCAATAAAACTATTGTCTGACTCAAGGTTTTATATTTCCCTCTTATTACCTTGGGTTGTTCATCCGGTTGTGGATGGGCAGACTAAGTTGTAGGTGACTAGTAGGGACGATGCTGTTGTTTGAAGGCGAGCAGGAGGCTGACGTATTACTTTTACTACTATCTAGTGTTTTTGTTTCCACTGTTTGAGTTGCTCCATGAGTTTTGTAGTGAGGCCTTATGTACATACTTGATATTTCCTATGATGTTGGGATAATCTTTCAGGATGTTGTGAAAGTTTGAAAAGTTTTGTTATAAGATGTTTAACTACTATTACTTGTTGTATATGTTATATTATATTTTATCCTTGCGCTGTGAGTTTTACGATAGGTTCCGCTTAAGTTTACCTACTCTGCTAATCGTCCATAGCAGTCTGACACACCTTTCAGCACATTATTCCTCTGGATGAGTGCAGGGGTTGTGGGCGGTCGTCACATTTGGTGTCAGAGCTCTGGTTAACGATTTTAGCCAAACTTCAAAGACGTAATTACATATGAGAGACATATTTATAGATTTTAGTTAGATGCTTACTATATATATTAGCGTGTATAGTAGTAGAGGTTGTATTCCTTTAGCAATTTTTCATGGAAGTGGCTAATTATTCTAAATTGCAGATTTAGAATGAGTAGACGACCATCAAGACACGTTGCTAGGGGAGCTAATACTGTGGGGGAAATGGCGGTAAACCGGACTACCCTACCATGTTTGAAGCCATGATAGAGGCATTCATGTGAAGGGTCCCTGCTCCAGTGGTAGCTACAGTAGACGTAGGAGTTCAGTTGCCTAGAGTTGTGGACTTTGTGAAGCTATGGATAAATTATACATCTCTAGGAGGAAAACCATTCAAAGGATCAAAGCCAGCTGAAGAGGTTCAGAGATGGATGGATTCTTGTGTTCGTATCTTTGGAGACTTGAATTTGGATGGTACTTCCAAGAGAAAGCTTGCATCATGACAACTGCAAGGCAGGGCCATGTAATGGTGGAATTCAGTCAAGCTTGAGACTCTAGAGGAAGAAATTTCATAGGAGCAATTCTAGACTAAGTTTGAAGCAAAGTTTATCTCCACTTCTCAGAAGTCAACTTTGTTTAAGAAGTTCATGGAGCTGAAATAGAATCGTCGTTCTGTGCTTGATTATGTTTTGGATTTTGAGACGTTGTCTAAATACGCTCGTTCATACATTGATACATTAATTCAGTTGGGGGTTTGTCCAATCTTTGCATGATTTGCCATGGTCTAGTGTTGTCAAGTCATGGTTGCTCTTTTGTATGTGATTGCTTTGTTCTTAACTTCGCTGGTTTTGGGATCATCTTGGGCATGGATTGGCTCAAGAGATATGCGGAAAGAGTGAATTACGAGAAGCTAGAGGTGAGAGTCGAGGATGTGGAAGGGCAAAAGGTGTTGAGTAGATGTAAGCGCAAAGAGGGTGTCTTCGTAAGCTATTTATATTCGCTTGGGATTCCATAGGAAGACTTCCCATCTGTGTTGACCACTAATGAGTATGAGGACGTCTTTGACAAGGTCAAAGGATTTCCGCCGCATCGTGAGATCGAGTTAGGATCGATTTGGTCGAGGGTGCTAGACCAACCGTTATGCCTCTTAGTGGCGAATGGCGCCTAAGAAACAGCGGGAGTTGGAGGTGCAAGTTCGTGACCTTCTAGGAAAGGGATTCATTCGGAGAAGTGTTTCCGAATAGGGTGCACCGGTCGTGTTTGCAACCAAGTCAGATGTCTCATTAAGATTGTGTGTGGACTATCATGAGCTGAACAAGGTGACTAAAAAGAACAAGTATCCGTTGCCAAGAATCGATGACTTGTTCGATCAGCTTCACAAGGCCGAAGTGTTTTCTCAGATGGATTTGGGAACGGGATTTCACCAATTGAGAGTGGCAAAGGATAGTGTGCCAAAGACAACTTTTAGATTTTCATCTGGTTTATTCAAATGGTTGGAGATGCCATTCGGGTTGACTAACGCACCAGCATAATTTGTTGATCTTATGAATAAGGTTTTTAGAGATCAGTTGAACAAGTTCGTGCTTGTATTCATGGATGACATTCTAGTTTACTGTAGAAATGAGGAATAACACAAGATGCACTTGAGAGTTGTGTTGGAAATCTTGCGAAAGAATCCGTTGGGAGCTAAGATTTCAAAGCATCACTTCTGGAAGAGTGAAGTTAGGTTCTTAGGCCATGTTGTTTCCGGAAATGGGATAGCGGTTGACACCGCTAAAGTGGCAGCAATCCAGGACTGGGATAGGCCTAAGAATGCAGTGGATATTCGGATTTTCCTTGGATTGGATGGTTATTACCGACGGTTTATCAAGGATTTCTCCAAGGTAGCTACACCGTTGACCAGACTGACGAAGAAGAACCATGTGTTCACATGGGATGCAAAGTGTGAATAAGCATTAGGGATCTGGAAAGAAAAACTGACCAGTGCTCCTGTGTTGACCATTCCAGGTAGGAATGAAGAGATGGTTGTATATAGTGATGCATTTGGCACGGGGCTTGGAGCAATGCTAGTGTAGAAGGATAATTTTGTAGCCTACGCGAGTCGACAACTGAAGCCGCATGAGAGAAATTACCTAACTCTTGATTTAGAGTTGGCGGCGATTGTGTTTGCTCTGAAGATGTAGAGACATTACCTGTTGGAGTTCACTTCGAGTTGTTCACGGATCACAAGTCGTTGAAGTATCTTTTCTCCCAAAATTATTTGAATCTTCATCAGCAACGATGGTTAGAGTTTCTGGCGTCATATGTTTTTGGTGTAGCCTATACTTCTGGCAAAGGTAACGCAGTTGTAGATGCGTTGAGTCGAAGACACGCAAGTTTGGGAGCGATGCTTTCAGAATGGAAGAGTCTCGAGTACTTGGCAAGATTTGATTTCAGGCCAAGATGTGAATTGGAACCTGAAATGTTGGCAAGCTTACCGATAAGACCTACTCTCATCGAAAGGATTGGCCAGAGCCAAAATTGAGATGCAAAGCTTGTCGAGTTTATCTAGAAGTTGGGACCAGAAAATAAAGTGTTCGAAGTCGATTGAGAAGGTTGGCTTTGAAAGCAAGGGCGACTAATTGTTCCTGATATTGACAGATTGAGAGATAAGGTTCTAAGAGAATGTCATCACTCGAAGTTGACAATTCATCCGGTGGCAATAAGATGTATCAGGACATGAAGCGAGTCTACTACTGGAGGGGATGAAGCAGGATATTGGAAATCTCATTTCCAAGTGTATGAACTGTCAGTTGGTGAAATCTGAACATAAGAAGCCGAGTGGTTTGCTTCAGCCATTGGAAGTTCCTACGTGGAAGTAGGAGTAGATATCGATGGATTTTCTTAATGGACTACCTAGAACTAGGGCAGAAAACGAAGGGATTTGGGTCATCAGGATCGCTTGACCAAAAGTTCAAGGTTCATTCTTGTCAAGTTCACTAGGACGACATCAAAATTGACTGAATTTTATGTGAAATGGATAGTTCTATTCCATGGTATCCCGAAGTGCATAGTGAGTGACCGAGATCCATTATTTATGAGTGGATTTTGGAAGGGTTTGCAAGAAGCTTTGGGAACCGAGTTGTGTTTAAGTACGGCTTATCATCCCCAAATGGATTATCAAACCGAGAGGGTTAACCGAGTTTTGGAAGATCTCCTAAGAGCTTATGTGTCAGATTTTGGGGGATCATGGGAAGACCATCTGCATCTAGTTGAGTTTGCATATAACAATATCCACCAGTCTAGCATTGGGATGGCACCATACGAGGCATTGTATGGGAGGCCATGCAATTCTCCAACATGTTGGTTAGAAACTGGAGATAAATTGGTACTTGGGCCTGAATGATTAGAGAGACCTCGGATTGTATCGAGATCGTTCGACAAAGAATGAAGGCCGCCCAAAATCGTCAGAAGAGTTACGCCGATAAGCGTCGTATGGACTTGGAGTTCGACGTAGGCGATATGGTTTTCATAAAGATTTCACCATTGAAGCATGTGGTTCGATTCATAAACAAAGGAAAGTTAGCTCCTAGGTTCGTTGGACCATTTCCGATAGTTGAGCGAATTGGAAAGCTCACATATAGATTAGAGTTACCCGAGAAGATGTCGAGTGTGCATAATGTGTTCCATGTGTCGTTTCTATGGAACTTCCTGCATGATTCGAATGTGGTGGTATCTCCAGAGCAGTACGAAGACCTAGAAGTTAAAACCATAGTTGCGAAACCTCGTAAGCCACTTCGTGTTGTGGGAAATGACATGAAACAACTTAGGAGGAAGACGATTATGCTAGCCAAGGTACAATGGAGTGAAAATGGTGACAATTGTACGTGGGAGACGGAAGAAAGCATGGAGGCGACTCATCCAGAACTCTTCGTCGATAGGACCATATGATATCGTATCATTATTATATCATTGTATCCTGTTGTTGTTTGATAAAATTCCGAGTGCTAGGATAAGGCTATGAATGCATGGCTTGATGGTTGCTAGTTTTGATGATATAATTAGCTTCTCATGGACGATAGGCATGCAGAAGTATTGTGGTTGCTTGTGTTTTCTTAAAATTTCGGGGGCGAAATTCTTAAGGGGTGGATGTAACAACCCACAATTTACATACCGGGGGATCGTAAAATATTTTTATTTTAGTGAAAATTAGGAACACATCCCTAAAACGAAACTTAATTCACGCCATATCCCCCATACTTTCATTACACATCCAGTCCCTATTTTTAGCTGTCGCCCTTTTTTTGCCAACTTCCACTTCCTTCTCCAATCCCCCTTGGCCTTTTACCCTTTCTGACCAAAAAAAAATGCGCCATCCACTAAAAAAAAAAAATCAAAAAATAGGAAATATTCCCAGAAGCATTCACCAAAAAATAATTTGCATACTTCTGTGCAACTATTGCCAATAGTAGCATACATACATGCATGTATTCATATAGAGTATTTATGTTGAAAATCTAGACCAATATACACATACATGTATGCAACTATTACCAAATAACTGCATACGTGCATGCATACAAAGTTGAACTGAGATTCACGTGTTACAAATAGTTGAATACATGAATGCAACTATTCTGTATATATGCATGAATGTGTGCAACAAATTCAAAAGGGGTGAAGGCTTCTGAATATGCACATGAATGTATGCATGTATTCTGTACAAGAGCATAAATGTGTGCAACACTGTCTGAAAACGGCGAATGCTTGAAAAAATAGGCCAAATATGAATACATGCATAAAACGATTCATATATTGGTGTTTAACTGCATACATGTATGCATTTATGCAGCAGTTTGGCGCAACACTAAAATATAAGCATGAATGTAAGCAACTATGTACGAATATGTGCATCTTTTGATGCAAAAACCTACTATTTCGCTGATTTTGTGTTATTTTGGGTTTTGACGTGATTTTTGATTGTTTTAACGCATGAATTTTTTGGCGTGAATGTGTTTTATTTAATAATGAATTTTCGTGATTTTTTTTATTTTTTTACCTATTTTTCAAAAAATAGGGATTTAATTTACAATAAGTTTAGCATCGGATGTGAGCTTAATTTTAAAACTTAATAGGGACCTGTGACAAACAGACCCTTTATTTTATTCTCTGAGGGTTGGATCATTCTAATCTTTTAGTATGTTGTTTATGGCGATGTGAGACATGTCCATAATTTTTACCGATTTTGTTTATGACCATTTTCCCCTTATCGGTCTTGTACAGGGCATAACTTTTGATTCAAATCGAATCAAAGGGTGAGACCTATGCCATTGGAAAGGAAATGATGATTGCATTTCCGTAAGTGGCTACATTAAGGATTTGGCTTAGCAGTTTGGGGGGATCGTTGTTTTAAGGTTTTTCAGTTGGCCGTTCAGGTTTGGAAAGCCACAATGGGCTGATTTGGGAAGGCCCATTGGTGGGCTAGTGGAAGGGTACAAATAGGGGGTGGGAGGTATGAGAAATGTTTTAGTTTCTCTATTCTCTCATTCGGTGGCCTATGTTCCTCCTTCCTCTAACACCTTTCCACCATTAAAATTCAAATTTTAAGGAGGGAAATTGAAGATCTATACCATTGGAGGCTAGATCTATATCAGCTGAAGTGGGAATTCATCGGATCAACGAGTTTGGTTCGAGTTGCTTGTTGTCCGGAATCTTAATACATTGATTTTAGCTTGATTTGGAGAATCAGTGAGTGATTTACATCTCTCACATGGATTAATGAAGTATATGAATGTTTGATCATGTTTTTTTAATCAAATTCAAGTGTTTTACCATAAATCTACACCATGACAAGTCCATTCTCATATGATCCCCCCTATTGTCTACTTAGCATGTTTAAAACTGGTAATTCTTATGCCACTTCATATGTATATGCAAGTTAGATCCGCAGTCTAGATCATATGTTCATTTTGGTTTTTGGTCAAATTGTATGATTTTTGATGATAATTGTCATTTTCATGTTGTTAGTAGTTTCATAACACGTTTGTGGTTGAACTGAATTAATTGGGTGGCGCAAGTTTTGGGTCGTTCATAGTGGGTCGGTCGATCACACTATGGTGTATGTCTTGGAGAACAAGACAATACTGGGATCGGTCGTACATGAGAGGAAGGGATCGGTCGAGCAAGTCAGGGCTTGAGCAAGGGTCGGTCGTGCATAGGGTCGAGTGAGCCAGAATAGAGTTGGGTTGAGTACCTTTGGTTCGATCAAGCAGGTTTTTGGGTCGCACCAAGAGGGGTCGAGCTTGGCTTGATCAAGCACAGTATGGGGGTGTTCACTCCTTGAACCGGTCACCACAGGTCGGTCGCTCTGGTTGGTTATATTAGTGTGAAGGGTCGATCGAGCAGCGTGAAGGGTTGATCGCACAGGGCAAATTTCTGAAAAATTATATTTTCGGGTACAACCCATATTTGAACAAAAAGTGCTTTTTAAAAAAATTCGGGTCAGCGCAGTGGTAGTGTAACTTCGAAGTGAATTCAAGGAGGAAGGTTCGAAGTGTTGAAAAGTGTTCATTGATCGGTGTAGAACAAAGAATGAAGTGACTACTCAAAGAATATGAGTTGGTGAATAATGGATTGCCCGAGAAGGTTACTTAAGCTATGAAGAGTCATAGGATTGGATGACTAGAAATGCGAAGACCGAGAGATTATCGTTATCGTAATTTCTAGCAGGCTCGAAGCAAGGGTATACTAGAGACGTCTAAAAGACCGGTTGCAGGTCGAGTACCCTGGGTATCGTTGAATGGCCTAGTTGTCAAGGTTGGACATACGTACGTATCATTAAAAGGCGTGTGGAGTTTTTGCTGGGACCGGGGTTACCATTATCCCTTGACATATGGCAAGGTTTGTCGTCATATGATTAACGATGGTTTTCAAAGTAGGATTAGCGGTGATAGCCAGAGTCAGTCATGGATGATTGGTTGTTCTGTTTGTACCGTCTCATGTAGGTCGTCCAACGTCGAAGGAGATGTTCTTTTGGTGCTTGTCCGATATTGGTTTAGGCCTTTTGGGTTTGTGCTTGAGGTATGTTGAATTTGATTAGGATGATTTAAATGAGATATATATAATCTGGATGTTATGAGTGCTTCACCATGATTTAATGGGTGTTTTGGTTTCCATGGATGAATGGTTGAACTGTTTAGTGTAAAGGCTATCACTGTCCGATGTGGGAAAGATAGGGTTGAGTTCTTCTCTGTTATTGTGGGTAGATTAGTATGTTTATCTATCCATTCTCATATACTTTATTGATGAAGTTTATTATCTATTTTATCGCTCATTAAGACTATCGTTTGACTCAAGGTTTTATATTTCCCTCTTATTACCTTGACCTGTTCATCCGGTTGTTGTAATGACCCGGGGGATTTGCGACCTTGATAATTGACATAAACTCATTGTCGACCATCCAAGCATCGGAAATACCGGATAGTTAATAGAAAGAAGTTAGAGGGGTAGAATAGATAAGATAGAAAATTAGTATTGAAGAAGAAGAAGAACACAACAACATCAGAGTAACATGAATCTCATAGCAGAACGAATAAAATATAGTATACAAAGCAACATTGAAACACAAATGAGTATTTGTATATTAGGGTACGACACTTACATCACAGCGGAAATAAACAAAAGCTATAAAATCCTGAAGCCTCCTGCTCCAGCTCCTCCAAGAATATCTGGAAATACCTGAACTACTTGTCTGCCCATACAAATTTGGGCACCCAAGAGTTTAGGATAAAACAAAACAAAATAAACTGTAGGTCAGTCATGGAACTGGTGTGAGTAAAATCCAACCACTTGGTTTAAATTTTAAAAATCTTTTCAAAAGAAATTATAATAGTAAGACCGATCCACACATAAACACAGATAGTTTTTACCTTACGATAACTCAAATCATTTTCAAAATCAATACTTTTCTAATATTACAATAATGTCTAATCACAAATAATGAACAATCTAGCAGAACGCATGCATCTCATGCTCCACATACATATAGTATACCATCAAACTGCAGGCCACATACATATAGTATACAATCAAACCGCAGGCGCTTATTGGAGATTGGATTCCGACTATGACAAGGTATGGAACCAAATGTCGATAGTGTATCTCTAGAGAGGAATACACTGGGTTCAACAAAAACTTCTTGCAACCCGGCCACAGATGACCGACCACTCATTTCTCTTGAGTGTATCGAATATATTGTCACCTACGGTTGCTAGCAACATAACCGTTCCTAGGAGATACAGAAGCGAAAAGAAGTAACAAATATGAATTTTCTCTAGATGGCGACAATACACCCTAATGGAGGCAACCTACATAGCCATATTGCCTGCCCGATTTTTGTCATTTCCCGGTTGGTGAGGCTTGAGGTCATACGTATCCCTTGACAGATCACACCTCCATTTACTTTGAATGCGACATCGTCATACCCGCCAAATCACAAATTGATTTCCACAAAAATACCACGGGTATAAAGCTAGGATGAACGATTTTCTCCGCCACCAAACGTGGATACGTTTGAAGCGATCAACTTACATGATCCATTAGATATACTCTGTCAGACATTCGTCCATACACGTTGTCCTGGGACTGGACAAAACGAAGGCACTATTCTGTAATTCCATCTTAGGAAATTTCTACCTAGGATTGCCATAACAACCCTTGCACAACTGTGTCTTCAATTATCTTCATCATATTTTATTCGCAACGCTAATGCCCATACAGAGTGGTTTTCAGATAATAATCTGATCCTGGTCTCTCTGTATTGACAATGGAAAAATGGTCAAAAACTTTGATAGTCGATGATTTAACTATCAAAGGAAAACACGTGTACAAACAACGGTCGTATTTCCAAATGGAAACCTTACCGAGCAAATCATCAATCAACACTGATCCCTTTTTATTTAATTTGTCATTCAATTATTCATTTCTATATTTCTGATCCCATATAATCGTATATTCTTATTTTCTAAATATACATTATTAATCATTGGAAAACATTTCCATATTTTCTCTTGTTTCTTATTTTCTATATTAAAACATTTATGATTTCTTATTTGGAAGACATTTCCAAAACTCCTTCATTGGATTTAAACAGATGTTTAAATAAAATATCGCTAAGCCAATTCGAACCATTAACACTTATTAACTAAATTCGATTAACTAACCTTCACTATCGAACCTTAACCATTCCTTAGTTAAAAATGAAGTTAATCAAGTTGGTGTATAACTACCTCTTAGACCTTTACTGAAAAACATTTTTAACCTCGAAATAGACAAAGTTCACCTTTTAAATCTTTAACAAACTTCCTTACGTAGCTCTCAGATTCTATTTACGAATCCACTTCTTTTACATAAATCATTTGATTATAACAATAGTGTTATAATCCCATGCTTCCGAAATATAATAACTTAAATATAACTTTTATTTATTAATTTGAATAAATAAACAAACAACTAATTTATTAATGAATAAATACATCTTGATTTAAAAACGGAAAGTAAATAGTACTTTCCTACATTCAATTTTAAATGTATAATTCTCTCTCGAATAATCTATATTCGATAACTCTCTTTTGAATAACTATATTCGATAACTTTTTTCTTCGAATAAACTATATTAGATAATATCTCCTTCTTCGAATAAACTATATTCGATAATCTCTCTTTCGAAAAACTAATATTCGACTAACTCTAATTCAAATAACCAATATTCGATTAACTCTATTCCAATCACCGATATTCGATTAACTCTATTCCAATCACCGATATTCGATTAACTCTAATTCGAATAACTAATATTCGATTGACTCTATTCCAATCACCAATATTCGACTAACTCTAATTCGAATAACTAAAATTCGATTAACTCTAATTCGAATAACTAATATTTGATTAACTCTAATTCGAATAACTAATATTCGATTAACTCTAATTCGAATAACTAATAATCGATTAACTCTCTTTCCTATCTCATTTAAATTCCCATTTGAATTCCTATTTAAAAACCCAATTTTTTATAAATGTTTTAATTTATAAAATATTTATTTTAATCCTTGTTCACATCGAATGTGAATAATATTTCTTTTATATAATCAATCAGTTTGATTTCGTATTTAAAAATAATATTCCATTTCCAAACTTTATTTATACTTCTATTTGTAGAATTGTTCATACGAAATCTCCTTTTTATTTCCAACACTTAAATCTCATTCATAAATCCTTTTATAATTGCTAAATATCGGTGTTAAAACCAATTTTAACTTCTATGTATAAATTCAGACTAATATATTCAATTTATCCCACGATAAATTATTTTACTTAATTTTATCAAATATTATTTATAAATTAGTCTTTTCCATTTGTCTATTGAAAATAGATTCCTATTTAATATCTACTTTAAACAAATCTTTTCCATTTATCTATTGAAACAGATTTCTATTTAAAAATCTCCTTTAAATCCATCATCTAATAGTTCTTTTATATGTCGGCAAATTTCCTTTTTCAATTCTATTTATTTTCTAAATAAATATTCCTTTTATAATTCTATTTATTTTACCAAATAAATATTCCTTTTATATTTCTATTTATTTGCTAAATAAATATTTCTTTTATAAAATCCTTTGATTTTATAAATATATCCTTTACATAATTCTCTTCATTTTATATAAATTTTTCATTTATACAATTCTATTTATTTTATATAAATATTTCATTTATATATTTCTATTTATTTTATAAATAATCCCTTTTCTAATTATATTTATTTCCCAAATATTTCCTTTTATAATTATTTTTATTTTCAAAATACACTTTGAAAATTCCCTTTTTACTTTCCAGTATTACTTATGGTATTTAAAATACCAAATCAAAAGGATCAATCATCATCCAAACACGCATAATCAATAACATATTAAATACCACATCATATATCATAATATATGAAAAACAATATTATAAATATTGAGGAATTCAGTTGGATCCCTCCAACCTGTTTCCCTGCATCCATAGATGTTAAACAACATAATTAACATCAATTTCATTTCAACATGAAATATTCTGATCAACAGAATCAATATTTAAGTAACGATATAACTATACCGATATTTTCAACTAATCAATTAGCAGTTCAACCAACCAATCAACACACAACAATCAAACAATATTTATCAGTTCTAAAAATAAGTTATGAAAACATAAACTGAGAAGAGTTAGTGAGATTTACTTACATTGGACGATCATCGTTAAATAACGATAACTGTCGGTTGATTCAGACAGACAATTTATTTCGATATAAATTGTAATAAGCTCCAATTCACTCCCAATCAATTCCATTGTGTAGCCATTAACCGTACGATCCCAACGGATCCAGATTTGCTGAATTCTGATTAAATATGAGCAAGTTATGCCTTTTTCAAATTATACGCTATTAAATTTGAATTAAATTTAAGCTTATATTTATTCGGGCCTTACCACCTTATCAATCAGGCAAAATCCTTCACTCCCGCCATCTACTTTTCTTCTACCTCGTCCATAGATAACGCAACCTGGAGCTTCCCATATCAACAGCTGATTTCCTCCTCAACATAACTCATAAATCCTTCTATAAAAATTCAATAAAAATCATCATATTTCTTCTCTTCAAAAATTTTACACCCCCATCACCAATTCACGCATCTCGCACCCTTACAAAAAAACCGCGTCCAAATTTCCCTGTATTGCCACGACCGAACATTTACATCCCATTTCTCCTTCACCTTACCACTAAACTCAAAACCAATCTCACCATTATTCATCACTTCAAGTGCCCAAAAATCTCAAGATCATTTTGTAAAGCTCGATGTCCAGATTCTCCATCGCATCCTCAACTGGAAGCCGCGACAACCCATGTAACTGTCGACACTTTTTCTTTTAGAAAATCCTCAAACTCCACCTACAAACTCGGTTTTACATCATAAACCCAAAAACAACAATGAATCGAACCAATACTTCCTCGATTTGGCTAAAATCTAAACCCTAACGCTTAGCTAATTTCCGCTTATTCAGGATCACGCATCGCACCCAGTAAAACTATCATAGAATTGAAGAGGAACATGCTGGGATCAATATATATACATCTCAGATTTTTCGGTGGAGAAAGGAATTTGTTTGGAATTTTTATAGCTCACGATTTTCCCATTTTCCTTGTATCAGGCGGCGGCTACAAAATTTTGACTGGTTAGAGAAATGTTTAGGGTTAGGAGGATGTTAGATATTTATAAGATGGGTACATATTTTTTTAATCGATTTTATATTAATTTCTATTGAACCATTACTTGTATTTTTATTCTAAAAATCCGTATGATCACATACGATACCCAAAAATCATGAAAACAGGCATGCAGCTACAGTTCGACATTACGGACCCAACGAAACTGGTTTCGTCGAATCTGTTTTCTCGCACAGCGCATTTTTAAAGTCAAATTATTGATTGTTCTTTACACTAAAATCATGTACGACCACATACTGACACCAAAAATTACGGAAATTGAAATCTAAAAATAATTTAATATTCCGGATCCAACAAAATTAGTTTCATCGAAAACGGAGGTCGTCTGCAAAAATGGTTGTTTTTAAAGCTCTAAATAACCCAATTAAATATAAATATATTTAAAAATAATTAAATTAAATATTAATAAATTAATATTATCGTATATATTCACATAGAATATATTGCGGCTCCAAAATAGACATATCGGGATATATAATTTGATATTCCAAAATCAGAGTTAATCGATATTCAATTTATATTTAAATCCTTTTATTATATAATCAGATCTTTATAAATTATAAATGAATTCCATAATGACTATTTGGAAATTTGATTTGGACATAAATCAAAATCTACATGATGAAATCTTGATTTTTCTCTTCCATTAGAAAAATATACTTCACCAGCTCCGAACGTTTCTTGTTTCACAGAAATCCGACTTAAAACGGATTCTGTATAATCCATTAAAGTTCGAATCTCCAAATTACGAACTACCGCTCCATTTCAAGCTCGATTTTAATTATAATATAAATTAATATGTTCAACTGACAATTATAAATAAATTCGTTATTATAATTTAATTCTAAACTGAATTATATATTTTAATTTTTCCAATTCACCTAATATTGTCAATTAACTATCTCCGACTATTCCGGAATTAAATATATATTATTCTATTATTTATATTAATTAAATATTCAATATTATTAAATTAAACGACCATTTAAATCTTTAAATAGCTATTTAAATAATTAAATAAATAAATTATTATATCGTAAAAATACGGGACGTTACAGTTGTGGATGGGCAGACTAATATAAGTAGCAGGTGTTGTGGGCGGTCATCACAAAACTTAAATGGTTTATCGTAGAAACACCTTAAGAGCCTTACCTATATGAGTATGGAAATCAGGTCATTTCCTAGGAAAGTAAGGCAGCTTTCTAAAGTAGACTCATGAACCAGAATTAAAGCACATGGCCCTTTACGTGCTAAGCAATAAAGAACACTCTAATTAAGGAAATCAACATGTGTGATTGTTTCTATTTTATTATTAAGGGATACTTGGTTTAAGATTCGTTCACCATAGAATCTCGATAGACGTTTGAATGGTTTACATTAACTAAAGGTTCAAATCTAAAAGATACCTTTAATTTATGTATTGTTTCCACGATAATGCAAAACTTGATCTTAGAACTACATAGGCTTGATCCCACTTGGATATGTAGGAAGTCACACTAGTGATTCAGTCGTCCATTTTACTTATTGCTTTAATTTTTGAAAATTAGGGAAATTGTTGTGAAATTTTCAAATATTTTTTGGGTATGGGGTTTTATTTCTAAAGAGAGAAGAAAGAAAGAAAGAAGGAAGAAAAAAGTGGGTTTATTGATTTGTCCCACATTGTGAAAGAGACAAGAGTTTGCCACTACTTAAGTAGGCTTCTCAAAGGGTTGTTGGGGCCCTGGGGAACCCAAATGTTTACTTTGTTGTGAGGAGGGAGACCATGCATCACTATACCATACACACGTGCATGCTGCCATCTGTCCGACTGAACCGGGTCGGGCCGGGTATGAGTTTCGGGTTTGAGTCTTGATCCAATAAATATATATTTTTGGACAGAATCTACAAGTGATTACGGGCCAAATTTGTGCCCATTACAAACCCGAACGAAATTTAAAGCTGGACGCGAATTAGAAATGTTTTATAAATGTTACAAAAGGGCTCTACAGTTCAAAATGAAAAGGTTCGACGGTTTCTGGATGAAGAGGGGCAACGTTTCAAAATCGGAATGGATATGACCGTTACAAATGTCGTGGTTGTTCATGAATGGACACTTCTATTCGCTGGCTATAAATAGCCATGCCCAGAAATGTTACAAAATCAATTTCTTTTTATTCTTCTTCTTCCCAGATCTTGCGACGCCATTGCCATCAAAAACCGTTGCAAATTATCCAATTTGCAACACTTTCAAGGTGTTACAGAATCTAATTCTTCTTTCTCTTCATTCCATCTTCTTATTGCATCATCAAAAGACTATAATCAGAGTGTACTTCTTCGAATCAAAGTTGTACAAACTTTGGTTTCGATTCCGCTATTCCAAGGCTTTATTGAATCCTGAAAGTCGATAGTTCGATAACTCAATTATAACTGGTGGGTTGAACTATTGTCTGAAAGAATCTATCAAATAGATCCTTAAAGTCTGAAGTACGACATTCATTGTCATCTAATAGTCTCAAACCGCTAAATCCCGAACAATGATATCATACTCCTGATTGTTGCATGTTTTGGCTCTCCTCCTAAACATGCTTGCATTGCCAAACATTTTTTTTGGCGATTTACTGAACTAACATAGCTTTGTATCCATAAATAACCAGGTATGTATATTGGTTTTAAATTTTGGTTTCTCCACTAATTATAAATTAATATAGTTAAGTAATCCTTAGATGATTTCATTACGCCACATCGAATATCAGGTAATTTATTCATTTGAATCTTTTTCCATCTTCTTTTACTTGTTTTGGTTCGAAACATATATTGACTGCTTTAGTTTATAAAAATTAATAATTCTGATGAATTTCACCAAGATTAGTGTTTTCTTATGAGTTTATACAATTGGTGGTAAAGGCTATTCCGATAAACAGTTGAAATTTTGTAAAATAATAATAATAACAATAATAATAGTAATAGTGAAAGATTGATCCTCTTCTACAATTTACAGCTTATTCATATATGTGAAATTATTGCTCAATAAAATGAATTATACATGTTAGTACAGTTTATAGTTTCCCTGCAGTTGCCATAGAAGTCAGTTTAGCTTGACATAAAAAATGATGACTAATTGTTCGTCAAACATACCATATTGACAATCACCAAAATGGTAATAACTAACAAGTATGCCAACAAAATAATGCAAAGCTTATTTTGACTTCAATAAATTAACTAGTTTATCTTTTTACCAATGGACATTCATGAAATCAAATGATGGACTAGTAATCTAACTCTTTGGTCGATGAATCAAATAAATCTTTTAATTACATAGTGCCAAAATTTCTTTCCAATTAGCAAAGTAAATGAAGTATTGCAACCATCTCCCAAATAACTGTTGACCACCAAATTATTTCTACAATTTAGAGTTTTTTTTTTATTCTATTGCGGAAGTATAAATGAACTGTGTTTAAATTAGTATAGATTAACACAGAGAAGAGCACAAGGTAGAATATATTTTTTACCTTTGTATTTTTTTATTCGCGGGGTCAGCTGAAGTAAACTATTTGAAATGCATGTTTAAAATAAAGAAAATAAGTTGTATGTCATCGAACTGGAAAAATTCTAGACCATGGAGCAATTTTATTTTCTTCACAAATCATACCTAGAGGTGAGGATGATCATAATACCTATGTACTCAAATACTGCAACCATCTCTCTCTTGTCTTGTGCACATGGGTAATTTCCTTGCTGCCAAGTGCATGTCTTAAAACTAAGCACTGTGCATGTTGTTCATGCCTTCCTGAACTAAGCTTGTCTCGCCTCTATATGGCTTTTTTAACAAAAAAACCAGTAGTATTCCCCGCCCAGCCCTATCAGTAGGCCCCTTCTTTTGCAATACTTAATAAGGTCTCTCATGACCAAATTCTTATGAAACCCTTCTCCACCATAGAATTCGGCCTTCGGGGCGGCGACTTCTATGAGGAAGGAGGCGCAAAGGAGGCTCGAGGCTTGTTAAGGAAGGCGGTAAAGGCCGTGGGGAAAACGAAAGGCTTTGGCCTTCGAGTTTCTTGTATTAAGCATAGCAGTTTCAGTACATCATTCATGAAGATCCTATATCGGATATACCTCCTCCTCGCATTTTTGGTAGTAACTTGGGTTGCCTCCTCATCTGTTTGCCCTTCTAAGTTGGGAGAAATCGTTAGATCCAATTGCCAGGCTCTCAGTGAACCCATCTCAAAAGCGGGAAGAATTCACCCTACAGAAGATGGCTGACCAATCGCCAGCGGCGCCACCGGACCGATCGTTAAATCCTGTGCTGCAGCCAGAGCGAAGGAAGGGTAAAGGCGTGCGCGTGTGTGTATATATATATATATATATATATATATATAAGAGACAGGTTCAATGACACCCGTAATAGTGTAGCACCTCAATTGCCCCTTTATTTCCACCATTTATTTCCGCTTCTCTCTCTCCTTCCACTAACTCTTTTACCTCTAACTAACTTAAATTACTATATACACTACAAGAAATGTGTAAAATTGCGACAGGAATATGCGACGACTTCCGATGGCCGTCGGAAGCCATCGCATATAAATGATTTATGTCAACCGAGCCCCCTTTCTTCTACATTCTCCAGCTTTACCCCAAAAATTTCTAGCATCGAAAATTTACCCTGACACACACTCAAAATCGAATTTTTCACCCTTAATCTTTGATTTCTTCATGTATAATCCTCCCCGGCTTCACCTATAACCTCTTAGGCAAGCAATTTCAAGTATAATCTCTTTATTTACTTTAAAATCCAATTTTTTCCTAAACCTATTTATGTCCTAAGTCGAAAATTAGGGTTAAATATTGATGGTAATTGATTCTAATAGCATGATAGTAGGCAATAGTATCCTATTATGTGCATATTTCATGCTATATTGTGAAATTGAAAATGTTATGTGCAATGTTTGGGTATTTGTGGATATGTTCTCGTCTAGCTTGGTTTTTACGTAGTATAATTTAGGATATTTGTGTACATGTGCACCGTTTTGCGCTTGTTATTCTTGTATGTGTTACTTGACATACGAAAAAATGAATGGACGAAATAGAATAGTACATCGTGCAAATTTTGACTAAATACACAAAAAAGATCATGAGTCTAAATTCTAGTTATGCCTATCGAAACGATGATAATAGTAAATTAGCTTTAAGTTGATTGAAATGTCAAGTAGATGTAAGAAGATAAAATATTTTTGTGCTGTATTAAAACGTATTTTTATGGTAAAATGCGCACATCTAATTGACTAATATCCCCGAGAGTGTTATCGGGCCACGTCCGACGGATGTTGTACATAATGGTTATATAAATAGTCGTTTTTGTCAAATTAAAAAACAGCCGCTTATATTTATCTAGTACAATATTTGTTAGATTTTTCCATGTATTGGACAAGTTATAAACGCAATAAGCATGTACATTCTGTATACAATTTCATTTCAAAAGATTCACAAAATTTCGGTTTAATTTTTCTTTTTGTTTCCTGCGTACATGTGTACAATGCAGGAAACAAAAGGGAAATGCTTCGAAATTTTGTTGAATCGTTTGAGACGAAGTAGTATACAATTGTAAATGTTTACTCTGTTTATAATAGGAAGTAGGATGCCTGACCATGGAAAAGAGTTGCAATAAAAAAAAGTGCCAAAGTAGAATTTTTTAACTTTGTGAAAATGTTATTTGCTTTCAACTGTTATTAATTTTTGAACTTATGACAAATTTGTCAAAGAGGAAAATGATTGATTATTTTGTTGATCGGAGGAGTTGGATGTACCAAAGGAGAGGACAAAGAGGTTCAATAAAAGAAGATTTTTATAATGGTTGAATTCACTTTAAGTAATAACGGAAGCGATCTTGAAATTCGTTGTCCGTGTAGCAAGTGTAGACATTTGAAGAATTTGTTACCCGATGTTGTGAAAGTCCATTTGTGCAAAAATGGATTCATACCCAAGTATTATTTTTGGGATCGTCATGGAGAAGTTGTATCAAATAATCCTATAGAGACCAAGGTAGAAAGTGTTGTTGATGAAAATATTAGTACGCCCGGTATTGAAAATATGGTCGAAGACGCAGCACGGTTAATATTTCCTATGAATGTTGTTGATGACAATGATGAAAATGATGAAGAACTGAATATTGAAGCTAAGAAAATTTATGATTTGTTGGATAATGCTAAGAAATCTATTTGGGATGGTTGTAAAAGCGGCACTCAACTATCGGTAATCGCAGAATACATTCGATGAAGTTAAAATACAACATCACTGAAGCTGGGTTTACAGCTATTGTACAAGCTGCAAAAAAGCACATGCCGTAAGATAATTTAATGTGTGAAAATCACTCCGAAGTTAAAAAAACTTATGTCGGAATTTGGTTTACCTTATCAGAAAATAGATACATGTGTAAAAGGACGCAAAGATGACGTAAACCTTAGAAATTGTAAAATATGTTATAAAGAAAATATAAACCAAGAAAGAAAAAGGGAAAGAAAATTCCATTCAAACGTATGCATTACTTACCCATTACTCCAAGGCTTCAAAAATTGTATGCATCTTCTGTAACTGCATCTCATATGAGATGGCATATGGTGAGATCGGAAGAAGAAGATACGTTGACTCATCCGGCCGATGGGGAAGCATGGAAGCATCTCGATAAAACTTATCCAAATTTTGCAGCGGAGAGTCGTAATGTCAGACTAGGATTATGTACGGATGGTTTTTCATCATTTTCTCAATTTGGCTCTAAATACTCATCATGGCCCATTATCATCACACCTTATAATTTACCTCCATGGATGTGTATGAAAACGCAATATATGTTTCTTACTGCTGTTGTTCCTGTCCCCGACGATCCGGCACAAGGAATTGATGTTTATTTGCAACCGTTAATTGAAGAATTAAAAACATTGTGGAACGAAGGAGTAGAAACATACGATGTTTCAAAAAAGAAATTTTTTCATATGTTTGCTTCTTTGTTGTGGACTATAAGTGATTTTCCTGCCTATGCAATGCTTTCAGGATGGAGTACTATTGGGCGTCTATCATGTCCATATTGCATGGAAAAGACACGAGGTTTTCCTTACCGCATGGTAAGAAAATTTCGTGGTTTAACTACCATCGATGTTTTCTCCATGTAAACCATCCTTTCAGAGTAGACAAGAAAAAATAATTGGAAGATAAAGTAGAAACCATACAACCTCCAACACTATGGTCTAGTGAAGAAATATATGAAATGGTTGAAAATCATCCAAAGATATATGAAACTAGAGTTCAAACAGAAATTGAAGGCAAGATTTATCACAATTGGTGTAAGCAGTCTATTTTTTGGGAGTTGTTGTACTGGAAACATCTTCTTCTTCATCATAATATTGATTTGATGCACAATGAGAAAAATGTATTTGATAGTGTCTTTAACACAGTTTTGAATGTTAAAGGGAAAATTAAAGATGATTTGAAATCAAGGCGCGATATAGAAGAATTATGCAAACGTCGCGAGCTTTATATAAAACTAAATGAGAGTAAAAAACCCAAAGTATGTTATGAATTAGATAATAATCAAATTAAAGTTGTGTTAAAATGGGTTGAAGGGTTAAGATTTCCTGATGGGATTTCATTAAACCTTCGTAGAAGTGTTGATTTCAAAAATGGTAAATTGAGCGGAATGAAAATTCACGATTGTCACATAATGATGGAGCATTTATTTCCCGTTATGTTCAAAGAACTACGCCGTTAAAAATGTGGAAGGTATTAACAGAGCTTAGTTTGTTTTACAAAGAGCTTTGTTCGACTAATTTAAAAGTGGAACGCTCACGTAAATTCGAAGTAGATATTCCAATATTGCTTTGCAAATTGGAGAAAATATTCCCGCCGGTTTTTTTTAATTTAATGGAGCATTTACCTGCTCACCTTCCAACTGAAGCACGACTTAGAGGTCTCATCCAATATGGATGGATGTATCCGTTTGAGAGATAAATATAAACATGTGACCCATTAATTTAATTGCACTTAAAATTATGAAATAATGTAAATTAATTTTGTATAGATATCTGAATCATTTAAGAAAAAAGTGAGACAAAAAGCACGAGTTGAAGGCTCGATTTGTACACCTTACATCGAAAAGAAGCTTCATTCTTTTTCTCTCATTATTTCAGTGATCATGTGAATATATCATTTGAAAGTGTTCCTTAAAATGACGAAGGTCCCAAACAGTTTTTTCTATTTTTAGACAACATGGTCGACCTTCTGGGAAATGTGTAGACGTATGGCTAAACGATAAAGATCTCCATGTAGCACACACCTATATTCTTCTAAATTGTGCTAAAGTTGCACCGTTTGTTAGGTAATCTGAAATACTAATTAGTGCTATATTCATTTCTACATTTTTTCTTATGTATGATAATTAATGTAAAATTTTATTTCTACTTACAACATTTATGAACGTGAACATCCAAATGGAGATATCGGTAAAGAATTTTCTGCTTGGTTTACAAATTATGTTTGTGCACCCAAAAATTGTGTCGTTGATGAAGAGTTGAAACATCTTGCAATGGGACCAAAAAGATTGGTCAAGACATATCCAATATATTTTGTTAATGAATATAAATTTAACATCGAAGAATACGGTGCTGAAAATTAACGAACAATACTGGTGTATTCGTTAAAGGCAGTGATGATCCTGAAAATCACATTAATGATTTTTATGGCATTTTAAAACAAATATTGTGACTGACATATTTCTCACGACCCGCGGAGGAGGTGTTTTTATTTAAATATGATTGGTTTAGCACTGTTCCAGGATCTGGGATTAATGTGCATAAGGATTATAATCTGATTGAAATTAAGCGTATATCGCACTATTACAAGTATGATCCTTTTGTACTAGCCAAACAAGCATTTCAAGTATATTACGCTCCTTACCCGTCTCTAAAAAGAGATAAAGTAGATTGGTCGGCAGTTTTTAAAACAAAGGCTAGATTTACGTTCGACAGAAAGAATATTCCAAATAAATGAGCCTATCAGGCAGAACTCGAACAGAACAATGAAATACTAATTAAAGACGACCATGCTGATTTTGGACCTCTGGTCGATGTGATAAACGTTTTAGTAGAAGCGTTTGAGAGTGCGGAGGAAGATAATGTAGAATCTGAGGCCAAATCTGAAACAGAAGAAGATGATGACTAATGTGGATCATGATGAGTATTATCTCTCCAATTGTAATGTAATTATGGAGTATACGACGTACATTCTGCAATTCATATAACTCTATTTAATTTTTTAATATTATGATCATATTTTTACACCTTTTATGTCGTATGCAATTCTTGTAACTCTTTTTTTCCTATTTATCTTAAAAGTGCAATATAATATGTTACTCCTTGGAATATGAGACCCAATGAAATACAGGTATAATGTTTTATGTCGTTTATTTAGCAGCTTATATCGTTTGTGTAAGTTAGCCATAAAATAAATTTGAATATGATGTTATTGTTATCTTTTAAAATGGTTTGTATGTGACAGGTATGTCATCTAAAGCGAATTCTTCAAGAGAGGGTTCTGGATCGCAACCCTCTAAGCGTCTAGTCATCTCCTTTGTTCCTACGAGTACAGGGTAAAAATTAATCTTTATTTAGAATGTTAATTATTTTTTACTATAACTCGTGTATATCATATTTAACGCAGAATTTTTGATCTGCAACCTTCGAGGGTTATTTTGGACATTTCGAGAGCTGCATATTGGGCTCGGACGTCGAGATGTTGGCCTAAGTGGGATCTAATCCCATCTCACATACAAGAGGTAATTTGGCAGGATGTGCTAGTAAGTATTTTCTTGTATAATTTTTGCATTTTAATTTCTTTTACTCATTGATATACTGTACATGTATCATCTTTATTAAGCACCAAATTTAGTTTTGATTGCGAACTTCACAAAATGCGCTTTGTATATAACATATTAAATTGTTATTTAATATGACTTACCATAAAATTTTGCTTTGATTGCGAAGAACAAAATTTTACAACTATTTTAAAATGTAAATAAGGTTACAACTTAATAACTCTGGCTATTTTAACCCAAAATTACAGTTCTTTTATTTTCCATTTTATTGTCAAAAGTTCAAAGAAATTTTAGATTTGATCTATTGAAAGAGTTTTTTGGTGCACATGTGCAGCACTTACCACAATATCCCATGTTTATAATTTTAGAGCAAACCTAATAATGACTAACGGTGGACCCAAATATGATTATTAGTAGAAAGAAAAATTCATGACCGTTGAACCAGTCTATAGAACTGGTTATTATATGCACTAAAATGAAAAATCTCCTTTAATACTTGCAGCTTAAAATAGCTATCTCTTTTACCATTTCAAATAGTGTTCAGACTTCATACAGAAAACTTAGAATGTCAACCTGTTTGCCATTTTTAAGTGTTGGCTTACTTATCTGAAAAATGAGTATGTCCTTACTTGTGTGTGTTTTATTCCAGTCTAATTCTTACATATTTGATAGTAATGTTTGTTTAACGTGAAATGCAGGTTGAGGTGGATATGAAGATGGATGATTTATAGCTGGCTCAGACGTACTGGATGTAGAAAATGTTATAAAGATGGCATATCGGCAATGAAGAAAAACATGAAAAAACCTCCGTGGATGGGAGCAGCCGTTTCGGAAGGATTTCTAAAGTATTGAGACAGTGATGAGGCGAAGGTTAGTGTACTATTTTTTTTTTAAAAATATAAAAAATATTTACTCGATAAGTAATGTATCAAATTTTGAATGAACAAACGGAGTCAGAAAGAAACAGCGCAAATCAAAATAAAAATCCAGTAACGCATCTAGGAGGATAGAAGTCCTTTCAGCGGTATCGATAGGAATTGGTATTTTTAAAATGTGACTTATATAAAATTTAATATGGCATATAATTTTGAAAATGTAATAATTGTGTGTAATAATCAAATTCAGAAGGCTCAGGGATAGGGTCCAGTCTCATATATGGATGTGTTCACCCGTATGCATGCCATCGAGCGTCTCGATTTAGAAGGGAACACCATATACACATGCCATGACGACATGTCTAGGGAGAGTCACGTAAGATTTCATTATATGTAGAAGTATTTGTAATAGTTGTTAAATTATAATAACATAATATATCATGATATTAATTTTAGATACATTCTTATTTGGTTTTGCAGGAGAAGTTTATGGAGCAACGTCAGCAACATCTGGCTGAGACTGGAAAGGAGCAGCTCGCTACTGACGAGGAGGACATTATCTTCCAGTTAGTGATGGATCTGATGACGCGGAATAGACATTATGGATTCGGAAATCAAGTGATAAAGAATTTTTACCTTAATTTAATTTTCAGTTTAGAAATAAAATTCAGATTAGTGCAATATTCCATCAAAATACTTGTCAAAACGCAATGGTTGATGCTCTTTATTTTATAGATTTTGTGCGCTTTATTTGGTATTACCTTAGTTTAATTTTCACTTGGTATTTAATAATTAGATCAAATATGAGTATTCTATTTTTATTATAGTTAATCCTCAAGCCACCCTAGTACATGATTAAAATTATTTTAAATGATCGTTACAGTCCACCAATCAGCAGAAACGGAGTTGACAGAGTAGAGCTGACACCGCAGAGATCGAGGAACTGAGAGCTAGGGTGGCATAGCTTGAGGAGCAGAATCGTCGTCAAGCCATTGAGAAGACTCAACACTTCTAGATCGGCGCTTAGCAGAGTTTGCGCAACAGTATGGACACTTTCCTTCATCAGCCGGATCTGCTGAAGATAACGATGAAGAAGATGAAGATCAGTGATGGTTAGATATGTACGTTTTTAGTTGTTGGGGCATATATACATATATGAATGGATTGCTATGACTATGGTACAGGTATGACTTTGGTTTGCATGTATTATAACGCTAGACATGTTTCGGTACGGTTGATATTGTAGACTTGTTAGGGCTTTTGTTAATGTGATGGTAACTTATGTATTTTGTGTGTATTTTATGTTGTTTTTTTGTTTTTCATGAGATTTTGGTAGATATGTTGTGTTTTGCATGAATTTTTGATTGCTGGGTTATAGACTAGTGGTCTAGTACGATGATTTGAGATGAATGTGTGTTAGAAGGCTAAATAACAGCAAAAATGCAAAAAAAATATGTAGGATTTCCGACGGCTGCTGGGTTCATAAAAGGACAACGGTTTCCGACGGCGAAGGACGTATTAGTGGTTAATCATAGTAACGGTTTCCGACGGCCGTCGACAACCATCAGAAACTGTTACTAATGGATTCAAGCCATAGCAAATTTGAACGACGAGGTGTATCGACAGCCGTCGGAAATCATATTTACCGACGCCTTAATTTGCGACGGTGACTTCCAACGGCCGCAGACAGCCAAAAGCCATCAGAAATCAGTATTTTCCTTGTAGTGAAACAAGAGGTGGAAATCAAGGGGCATTTGAGGTGCAACGGAATGCTTGACTATATATATATATATATATATATATATATATATATATATATATATATATATATATATATATATATATATGTATGTATGTATGTATATATATATATATGTATATATATATATACATATATCCCAATTTACACTTCTAGCCACCAAAACTAAAAGCACCCCAAATATTTTAGATTTTCACTACTGGTCACCATCTAAATTAATAACCTAAAAATAGAGAGGCCACCAACACCTTCCTCTACACGAATACTTCTTACCTTACTTACATCATGCATTATGTCTTTTGAGTCATATGATCAAACATCTTGTATCATATTATCACAACCATCATGTATATTGTCTTATTTACCATCATTCAAATACTCCATCTATCAAATGACCAAAAAAAGTTAATGTATCAATTTGTAAAAGAAGATATGTAAGTTATATATATAAAAATCCTACAAGTCAAAACTTACATTGCGATTCTTTATTACAACGTCGTCAAATTTAATGTCCTCCAAACTTGAAATTTCCAACGGAGTACAAAAAATTTCCTAAAACGCAATGAAATACCCTAACCATTAAAAAAAATCCTAACAGTATGTCCTATAACATAATAGAAAACATTAAAAATCAAGCAATCCTAACCTCTTTTTTATCTTCATCTTTCATCTCTATTAGGCACAAAAGAATACCTGCTTTTGTTAGGTTTTTGGATTTGAAATTATAGAGAAGTACATATTTTTCTTAGGAGAAATACAGTTGTGAATAATTGAGTGAAAGAATAATAAATGGTGGCAGAAGAATATGAAAAATAATCATTTGTATTAAATTCAGAATGGTGGCCGGAAGTGTAAACCGGGCTGTGAATAGTAGCACCATATATACATATACATATACATATACAAACATACATACATACATACATATATATATACATATATACATATATATATACATATATACATATATATATGTACATACACTCGAGCGTAACAGCACGCGCTTCGCGTGTGATCAAAGCACGCGCTTCGCGTGTGGGCTGGTTTACTCCAAATATTGTGTAATGTATATATATAGTATGTACTCTCGTGCCGATGTCATGGGTTCAAGTTGAGATTAATATAAGGTATAGTGTACTAAGTTGGAAATGTACAACTTGATCATTGTAATTTTTTTCCATAACATGATCATTAAGAAATTGTAGTATTGTTAAAATGCATACAATATGCATGTACAATTGTTATTTTCCTTACATGTACACCATGAATACTTATAAATTTCATTAATTTTGTTTGTAATATTGAGAAAGAATAAATTTATCATCAATTGGATGATTATAAACCTACTACAAAATAAAACTTTTAAAAATCATTAGAACCACAACAAACGTGTTTATCCCAAACTAACTGAGTAATTATACATTTGAATATTCAATTTTGTTTACACTTTTATCGACGCGTATGTAGTTCTTGTTGGTCTTATGCATACATCTAGTCAAAGAAGCAATAAATTAACCATTCACAACAAAAATGCTCTAATCTGTAATAATGTAGTATGATCATATGGCAAAAGAGTGATGAATACAATGATTCATGTTTAGATTTCATATCAACACTTCAATTCACATCTACTATATTAGGATAAATGAATACTAAAAAAAGTCATTTTTGGTGGGGAAAAAAACCATGGTTTTCATATATTTGAAAATCATTGAACTTTTACCAGCATGTAGGTAGCTCCTAATGGCCTCACATACACATGCAAGAAAAACAAATTAACTATTGTACAATCAATGCGTGTCAGCTATGTTAGTTTGAGGTTGAGGGTTATGTACAGATACATAAAAAAAACAACAAACACTGCAATGAACAACTTATGTGTGAAATTTGATGCAGTTTCAGTTAGGATGACTATAAAGAGCTAAATAGTTTCAGTTAGGATGACTATGAAGAGCTAAATTCAATGTCTTAAACGCGTGCACATGCTAATCGCAATACATCAATTTATGTGTTAACTTTGTCAACGAAGAAACACGAAGAAAAACATCTTAAACCATAAAGTTATGCATTTCATTGTTTATTTGACGATAATGTAACATAGTAAAGAATAGACATGCGGATCGCATGCAAACCAAAAATCAATTTTACAATCCATGTTTATTAAAGAAATATTTAGACAATATAATGTAAATTATTATATAGACAACAATTTATGTATTAATGTGATCCAAGAAATAATCAATTCAAGTACTAGACTGAAACAACAGTAGCCCAAGTAACAATGAAATTCAGTTCAATACATATTCATCAAATAATTTTATGCAAATAGGATGACACCGAATTGTGCTTTTACATATATAAATATGGTATTTGAAATATCCAAATATCATGCAAACATATTTATGAAAGAGTCTTCAAAATCAAAATAAAGTGGACAAATGATTGAAGATATTGAGTACACTACGTGAACAACAATAATAAAATATCAAATCCAGTCCAAGTATATACATATGTTATTATATGCTGAAGTGAAGAGTCCGACACGTCTAAAATAATCAATATTTTTTTGAAAATCATCGGCTGTCGTTAAACCAAGCAACCTTCCTACAACTATCTATTAATAGATAACGCATGGGCTTCATTTAGTTCATACCTGATTTACACCCTACTTGCCGCCACCCAGTACCCAATACGTAATCAAACTTCTTCATAGCCGAATAGTTACCATCTGCCCTTCCATCTCTACATGTTAACCCAATCAAATGTAATAGCATTCACCAAACAATCCTCTTCAACAGCACAACATAACCACCACTCATCTAACCCACCGCTTTGTCGCCTTCATCAACTCCATACAAACCACACCATCTGATATAAACTATTAAAATCCCATGTAAACCCATTTACCCAGCTGCTACACCAAGTGTTGTACCAAGCTATCCCATCTCCTGCAACTTTAGCCACTGCTGCACTGATCAATAACGAACCATCTGTCACCTTTCCACTGCAACAAATCCTCCTAATAACCCAGTCTCAATGTGCTTTGAAGAATTGTGAAATCCAGAAGAAAGTAAACTGCATACATCTAATTCAAGATGTTATACGCAAAGAACAATGAAACTTAAGAAAATCATTCAACAAATTTTTAGTTGAAAAGTGTATAATTAAGTAATAAATTTCATAAAATACCACTTTAGTTTGCAGCATATGTTTTATTAGTTCTTCATAAACCACTTTAATCTTTCCCTTAGAAACAATTGTGTAATGATACAGTAATAGTAACTCTTGGTCTGTATTAGCAAATTACATGGAAAAAAACTACGTAATCTATTTTGGAATAATTCAATAAATCCCAATCCAAAACTACAAAAGGAAGCAGACTAATATTGGTATTTTTTTAATTGAATCTTGAACATTTAGCATAGGGCATTAAAGAGAGGTCGATTACTTTAGTGGGAATCAGAGAAAGCAGGTCGAAATGCCATGATTTTAGAAAAACTTTCATTGAATTTAATCACCATAATATAACACAGATTAAAGCAGTCGGTAAAGAAATAATCACCAAAAGAGCATACAAATTAAAGCAATCGGTAAAGGTATTTTCAAACAAAGTGGAAGAAGAATGATTTTGTATTCAGGTATGCGATTTGATTCGAAGATAAAAGGAAGCAATTACTAAAATTATTAAAAATAATTAAAATCTACCAAATATAATTTGAAATGATTACCTATTTGAATAAGTGTTTAAATTTGAATGGGCTTTCAATATATAAGCAAATAAGTGTGGCATATATAAATTTTGGAATTGAGGCATAAACATCCAGATGGAAATCATAAACAACATGTAAAAAAGCAAACCCAGTTAAAAAGGAAGGCTCTCGTAGGAACTATCGTTCTGTTTTGCAATCTGGCAAATGTCAACTGTGAGGCAACAACATAAGCCATGTATTAGGACTGTCGAGAAACATATATGGATCCAGCTCATGTTACATGAGTAGAAAAGGAACATTCTGTTACTAAGACCAAGCAATTGTTTCACACATTTAATCAAACTATTCATGTGCAAGCTGAGCGAATGAAGTAAAACAGTAATATAAACAGGAAATGGACTTGAATATGAATCTAACAACCATATTCGTGCAGAGGAAAATGAAAAATGAAATTAATGGGAAAGTATTGTGCATCACAAATTTGCAAGCGAAGACGTACTAAGAAGAAATGGAGAACAGAGCATTACCCAAAAAGCCAAATTGTGGTTGGTGCAAGGAGAAGAAGATATAGCAATGAAATCTGATGGATAAGTGGTGATGGGAACGGTTTTATGGAGAGGTGAAAATATGTGCTCTTGCGAAAGTGGACAGGAGGAGTATACTAGGAGGGAAGGAACGTGGGTTGAGTAAATGGTTTGCTGTTCATTACAGTTTCTGTAATGAATGATTTCAGTTTCTGTAATATTTCATGTGACAAAAATGTTACTATGACAAAAACAGTTTTTGTCCAAAAATACACCAGAGATAAGAAAATAGAAGGCCCACCCTTGAATTACACAAATACCCCTCTGAATTCAATGCATACCACCCATGAATTCCGGATTTACCCCTATTTCTTACTTTTTGACAAAAACTTTTTCGGTATTGTAGCATAACTCTTCATGTGAAGTAGCATGGTGGAAGAAGTGCTATTTGGGTGCTCCGTTTTTGGGGTTCTCTTGAACGCTTGCCTATATATATACACACACACACAATTCTTCCATGTTTGCATCATGTGTACTCAATATAATTTCTCTTGTAAAGCTAGTATATTATAAATTAATTTATATCAGTGGTTAAATTAATTTAATATTTCTTTGGAGGATTTAAATATATTCAAATCGTTACAAGCAACATTTATATACAGTCAATTTTAACACTTTTCAATTTAATCAAATATAAAAATTAAAATTTAAAACTAACTACTAAAATTAATGTTATACAAAGTACTAAATTCTTTAATTTTTCATTCAAATCTAATCATGTTTAATTTTAACACCAAAATTTAACCAGTTTAACTTTCTAATATTTAAAAAAATAAGTTCAAATATCCATCATCTAAAATTAAAAGTGATTTAAAAATAAAACAATCAAATAATTTAAGATACTAGTGTTAAAATAAAAGTTTCTTTTTAGTTTTAGGTAAATATATTGCAATGAATTCACAGTTTTATGTAATATAGTTTTAAGGTTAAAGAGAGGAAAGGTAATGAAAATATAAAAGGGTAATTTTGTGAAAGACATGGTGTGCGAAAAGAAATTTTTGGTGTATGCTATTTTATTTCATTTTACAGTGTATATTAAGGAATTATAGGTGTATGAATAGAATTAGCTATCCTGAAGACATATTTATTCACAACCATCCAATGTTCAAGTTGAAAATAAATCCAAATGTTCTTTGTCTCATGGTTTGTCTACCCTAAGGGATTATATATATATATATATATATATATATATATATATACATATACATATACATATACATATGCGCGCACACGCACACACATACACACACAAACACATAGAGCTAGGTTTTACAACACCCAAAATGGAGCACCCCTGCTGGCCTCCCTATTTTCCACCACAAATTCACCTTCTGTTCCCTTTCACTCATTCTCTCTCTTTCCACTCAACATATTTAAATGTAAACTCGTAGTGGAATTCAATGTGTACACACACACACACAGAGCTAGGTTCTCCAGCATCCAAAATGGAGCACCCCTACTGGCCTCCCAATTTTCCACCACAAATTCACCTTCTCACCCCCTTTCACTCATTCTCTCTCTTTCCACTCAACATATTTAAATATAAACTCGTGGTGGAATTCAGTGGGGCTAGCAGGGGCCATTTTAGGGTGCAACGGAACGCTCGCCATATATATATCATATATGTATGTATATATATTTGTGTGGTGGGGGGAGTTTATTTAGACATAAAATGAGAGACATAAAATCTGAGCCACGGGATTATCCCATGATTTGTAACCCTCACATAAAGACAAATTAATCATGTGGTTGAGATTTTATGTTTCTTAGTTCGTGTTTAAATTTTGTGTTCATATAGTCACTCCCTGTATGTGTGTGCGTGTGTGTGTATGTGTGTGTGTAATTACAGAGCCAGTATTAACTTTTTGAAGTTCAAGCAATGGAACAAAATTGCTATGGACTATTTGCTCTCACATTTCCACGTTTTAGATACAGCATAGCTTGTTATATATGGGCTCATGCCTGCTAATGCTTGTGCTTTACTTGAACAAGCTATTAGCCACAGTGACAGTAATGGTAGTTATATGCTCCTAGATATTAGTAATGGTAGTTATATGCTAATCCTTGTGGCCACAACCATGTTGTTGCTTGAGTATTTCTTTTAGTACAAATTTTATGTTTGTTTTTATTTTTTGAGAGCATCTATGTAGGTAACCAATTTGAAATTCTGGGCACAATGTTGTAAGATATATGCCGATTGCAAACTCCTATGTTAATTCATCTCATGACTCACGGCCTTTAGGTAGGCAGTTTCATGATTTTATGAGGAGGTCAGAAAGTATATTTTACTAATACTCATCACTAATGCAATTACAGATATACTACATTTGCATAGCATATAAAGCTAATTTCAAGAATAAGCTGCATATATACAAGCGTGGCAGACTTATATTTGCCTTGATTTCAAAACTGTTGTATTGCAGAAACATGAAATTTATCATTATTCAAGTTTCATAATATGTGGTTTTGAATAGAGAAGATTTAGCTTGCAAACTTATTTGTTCAATTGTTTTTTTCTTTCTTTTTTTCCTTTGATTCATATTTGTTTTATGCACAGTCCGTAATTTACGTATGCTACACAAGGTTTGTAAAATCGGTTTCGGTTTCGATCATTAGAAAATTAACTAGTTTTGGGCGGTTTCGGTGGCTTCGGTTTTTGTTTCGGTTCAAAAGTCACACTTTTATATTTTTGTATTTGAAAGTATGTTTGATATACACATACATTATTACTATAACTGTTTGCATCCCATTTATAGGCCATTAACTTTGGAAGTGTGAAGTAATAAGAATTATTGGGTTGAATTTAACAATACCATAATAACAGTGCAACCCATTTTCTCTTTTAAACAGCCCATTTATAGGGTTCTGCAACACGCAATTATCGCAACAATCGAGATTAGGGTTCTCAAATCTAGGGTTCGGGTAATGTAACAACCCAGAAAATCCGAACCAATTTAAAATTTTTATTTTGGCAATTTTGATGAATTTTGAATATTTAAAATGAATTATTTTAAATAATTATGATGAGAAATTTATTTTGAATAAAATTAGAATGTATATATTTATTTGAATCGACGTTGGAATATAAATATTTATTTTTAATTATAAAAGGAATTGGAAACGACGCGGTAGTTTGGAAATTCGATTTCAAATTTCAAATGAATGTATAGGATTCAAAATAAATCGGATTTTAGCTAAACCAAAAATATTAGAATCTATTTGAAAATATCTTTCCAACGAATCCGAAAATTTGAAATTTCATAGCGGGGATAAAAAGTTATGCCCAGTTGAAACAGAATAGCCGCTATGGAAAATATAGCACGTAAAAATGGAAATTTTGCAAACGACCTCCTTTTTCGACGAAACCACTTTTGTTGGATCCAGGATGTCAAATTATCTCTAGATTCTAAAATTCATAATTTTTGGGATTAATAAGTGAGCGTGGCAAAAGAAAACGTGTTTTGACAGTTTTAGTCAATTTCGATCGACCAGAAAATGGTCATTTTTCAAACAGTCTCAAAATTTGACGGAATTAGTTTTGTTAGAACCGTGTCGTCAATACAAAGCAAGAAAATATTTTTCGGGAATTTTTAGAGTCCGTATGTGGCCCCGGTAAATTGAAATGTGCGTTCAAATTCAATTCATAGATTTATATTTTGATTTTGATGGAAACTGATCGAAATAGCCGAACTGGCTTATGCAGCATATCCCATTGTGTTCGGAATGGGGGTAGATGGCTGGGAACGACAGTCGGTGGGTTTGAAATGGAGTTTGGATTAAAAAGTAACCTTTTGGATTTTAAAATAAAAATTGAATAAATATATTTATATAATCTAACCTAGGCTCCCTCTCTCTTCAGAAGGTTCAGAATTAAAAAAAAACGCGATCTACATTCGATCCGCCGCCTCCCCACATCGGACCATCGTCGCCCACGTCGCCCCCACTAGCCGCGCTTCCGTCCTCCAGTACCCACCCCCTAGAGCCACCATCGACGCCACATATCCTCCTTCCTTTCCCAAACCGAACCCCACGCCCAATATCCCCGCAAACCGCCGCCTCTGGCCAATGGGAGCCCACCGCTGACACCCCACCACCTCCCCGATCCCTAACGCCTCTTCCCGCCACCTCAGCACAGTCATGGAACCCCCTCCTCCTTAAAGATGCGATTTTTATATTGTACCTATTTATATTTCAACCCTTGTTGAGCCACCGAGAAGCACCAGCGCTGGAGAAGACTAGGCGATGCCATCGCGAGCTCTAGCTCGGTCGAAACCCCAGAAAAAGTGAGTTTTCTGAAATTTAATTTTTTAATTTGGCGTTATTAGCAAATTAAAATGTGGGTTTTTAATTGCATGTGGCATTAGTAAAAATTAGATTTTTTTGTTATGTAAAGATTAGATTTTGAATTAGATAAAAAATATATGATTTTTATATTATATAGATAATAAAAATTTGATCTTTATATATGTAGCGATAGGATAAAAATACGATTTTTATATATGAAGTGCCGATATAAAAATGTTATTTTTTATCATATATATAGAAAAGTAAAAATATGATTTTTATCATTTGAATGGCAATGTAAAAATGTGATTTTTATATATTCATTAGCGATAGAAAGATTTGATTTTTATCTATATAGTAGTGGCATAAAAACGTGATTTTTATATATTCATTTGCAGTAGAAAGATTCAATTTTTATCTATATAGTAGCGGTATAAAAATGTGATTTTTATCTATGTAGAGTTGTTATAAAAATATGAAACTATTTTTAGAAAGATAAAAATATAATTTTTAGCCTATGTATGTTATTTATAAAATATTCATACAAAGAAATAATTATTGATTGGTTAAAAATATAATTTTTAACGTAGGTATACTACATAGATCGACAAAGAAAGCACAGCGAAGTGGAACCCAAATGTGGGTACTTCTCACTTTAATTTTATTTCTAGTTAAAATATATACTAGGATGTAGACGGTGCTTAGCAGCACTCGACACCCGTCGTCCACAGACCATGGACGACGTGTTTGTTTGTTTGATTTTGTTGTGAAAATTGATTGTGTGATGTGGAATGGAATAAAATATTTTATAGTTAAAAATATAATTTTTAACGTGTATAGGAATAAAATAAATATTTATAAACAGATCAGACGATTTGTTTATGTACACACATTTGACTGATATTGATTGGGACGATAAATTTTACACATCGCCCAACTGCACAAATAAAATTCGTTATTTGTTGATTGAAACCCCACACGGGTATTGGGATGATATATGACATACACTAGTCCCAATAATTAGTTGTATGTCGATTGATTGATTGACAGACTGTTGTAAGCGTTAAATATTCGTATTTGATGCATATGTAGTGTAGAATGCACTCTGGATGATGGTTGACTGTGTTTGATTGTTATTGTATACCTGTGTGTATGAAATCCATATAATCACATTATATGGTAATTGACTGTGTCTGATTCTTGTTTAGAAAGAATGAATATTTTAAAATAACGAATATTTTAAAATAATGAATATTTTGAAATAATATTCAGTAAAAGATCAAAATCTGATTTTGATGTCCGATTTGGGATGGACACGAATATATTTAAATATATATAGCTGTGTTGATTAGATTAACTCCATTTTGACGTGAACGGTATTTATATCGATTTCATTCATTTTTATAATGAATATCGAAAAGGAAATGATTTTAAAATCTAATGTTTGGAAAATAATATCATTTATATATCGATGATATGGAATATTCAATTTTGATTAGAAATTGAATATGAAGTTGAAATCATTTTGAAAACGAATTTAAAATGATTTATAAAATACGTTTTAAATTAAGATCGACGAAATATATAATATATAATATATATATATATATATATATTTATATTATATATAATGGACTGAATAGAACGTGCCGCGCCGCGGTAGTTCGCGAATTTCGACCATTGAATTCGGATGGATATTACGGGAGATCCGACCGTCGGATTCTCCTAAAACTGGAACCGTTGGGTTCGTATCGAAAAGAGCTTTCTAACAAATATTAGATATTCAAAATCAAACAGTTGGATTTGGAATTATGTCCAAATCAAATTTGGAAGAGGTCGCTGTAAGTGCAGTTCGATGGCCGTTTATGGAAATCAACTGTACAGGCCTTGATAAAATCATTAAAAATATCAATAATTTGTGTAAAATCATATGGAAAGAATTAGGATGAAAAATTCCATATTTGAAAGGATAAAAATATATTTTTTAATCAAAATGAACTAGTTATGAACTAGAATTATAATCCAATATTTTTAAATAATTAAATTGGATTTGAAATGGTTTTAAAATAACCGGAATTTCCAATATATGAACTGGAATGGATCGGAATCGAAATTACCTTCGGAATATTTCGATATTGGGTTTTATGATTATATGGATATTGTGGAGAAATTTGTAAGATATATATATACATATATATATATATATATCGTTATTCCAATACAATATTTGTTGGTTTCAGAATTCGACATTGAATATAAGCCGATATATTTTCTATTCATAGCCCTGTATTTAATATCAAATTGGATTTTGGGTTTGTCGTGAATTATATCTTTAATAATAATGTTCTTAAAGCCAATGGAATTAAGAAAATTAAAAACTGACTGGAGATTGTTAAGTTGAATGGTTTCCAGGGTATTGATCTGATGTTAGTTTCAGCCTTCGAGGTTAATACTTAGGGAATTGTTCTCTTACTAATTTACAGTTAGAGACTGATGGAATGTGAATTGTGTTTATTGTGAACTGTGTTTTAACGACATTCGTTCTTTAACCCGATTTACAGTGAAATGTGATTTGGAATTTATAAATCTTTTTCTTAAGTTTTAACAGGAATTTTCCAAAGTAAAGTTTTCCAATTTAATATGTATTAAATTGGAATTGAATGGAATTCGATTTGATAATAGTCGAAATGAAATTCTGTGGAGGAAGACTGTTAATACAGATGGAATTTAAAAGGCGTTGCCGGTATTCCATTTATATTATTGATCGGATACGAAAATTGATATCGATTATATATTGATTTGTTCTACCATGAAAATTCTATAATTAATGGAATGTGATTTGGGTTTGTTGTGAATGGTATCTTTAATAATAATGTTCTTAGACCCCAATGGAGTTAAGAAAATCAGAAACTAACTGGAGATTAGTTAAGTTGAATGGTTTCTTGGGTATTGATCTGATGTTGGTTTCGGCCTTCAGGGTTAATACTTAGGGGATTGTTCACTTGCTAATTTATGATTACAGGCTGATGGAAAGGAATGTGATTTTGGGTTTATCATGAACTGTGTTTTAAATGACATTGGTTCTTTAACCGAGTTAAAGACAGGATATGGTTTCCCAAGTTGACATCCAAAGGAAGATTAAAGAATAAATTTAAAAGAATTTATCTTTGATAAAATTAATGGGAACAAATCCCTAAAGACGTGAATATTTAGATAAAAGAGTATTCAAAATTGGAATGAGGCGTATGTTGTGTTTTTATAGCACTTGTTTATTATATACGCAAGTTATTCGGAAAGGCCGGGTTTATACGCATTTTGAATAACTGATTCGACGATATGTCGATGATGAAGACGGTGGTTGAAGACGGGAGGTCTTCACATCGTTTGGATGATTACTAATGTCTTGATTGTGCTGTACACCCAAGACGAGGTAATAAGTGGTGATGGTCCAGACGTACTTGGAGATCGATGGATATGCGAGGACCTCTCTCCTGTATTGGACATGCGAGAGAGGAATAAGGTGCCTCCGGTTTCGTTCAGACCCAGAACGGACCTATAAATGGATTGTGTGTCTGACATTGGATTTTATTTTGTTCTAATTGATTTCTATTAAATATATATCTGTTTGGTGGTGGAGAATTTATTCTCTTGCTTAACACTCTTCTTTGAGTCGTACGAGCTCAGAGGTTATATATCGATATATATCAGTCGCATGGCATGAACTGCCTGTGTGGCATGCTGAGATGCAGTGATCAAGGCTTTTGTTGAAAAGCAGAGTCTTGTGGTTGATGATCAAAGCATGGCTTTAATACAACGTAGCTTTGTGTATGGCGTTAATTCGCAAGCCTCACACCCCGGTATGAGTCAAAAACGGGATAAGGGAACGCAGTGAGTGCATGACATTTCTTTCTAGCTAAGGGTGGTGCCAGCATTTTACAAGCCCTGAAATTTATATTATTTTTACCTATGTGGTTGTTGGATTGCGAGGCGCCTCGGTTATATCGGTCTCTACGGAGCCGATGGATAGGTCCGATAGGACCGGGAAACGTATGTTCAGGAATTGGCAATCCTCAAACGTAAGGGAGGACCGACACTGCAGGATCTAGGGATTACCCAGAGTGTGTAGTCCCGAGGCATTTGCTAGAGTGTCTCGAAGCGGAAAGGAGTACATCCCTTGCCTAGACTCATGATGGAATCCAAATTTCCAATACGAAATCACAGATTTTAGTTGTAATCCTATATATGGCGACATAGTGGGATGAGGCGCTTATGCCACCTATGATTGATACATTTATATTTGAAGTTGATTTCTTCACTTATAGTAATAATAAAAGATTAAATTTCGCGTATCAAGCATTATTTGGCTATTATAAGGTAAAACACTATCCTCCGGCTTGCGTTGCATTGTGTGATGGGACCTGGGTCTTATAATAGCATCATTGTTCTTTATTTAGCATTGCACTGTTTGTTTTATGCACTAGTATTCTTGGGAGGAAACCCGTTCCGTGTTATACGGCGTGGTCCCTTGATTTACCGAACTTTAAAATAAATATTAACAACTGTTTTAATTCTCACACTAGTCACATGACTGATTTGGAGTTTATTGTTTTAACCTAAACTCTTGGTGCCCCTATTTTCCACACGGGTAGCTAGTAGGTTTTGCAGATTTATATACACAGGATCCTGGTTTACAGCTGGAACGATATCCGGAAAGCTCTGTATCCGTTTATCTCTATCAGTTGTGTTTTGTATTATTTTCCGCTGCTATATAATGTAATTAAATCTCTGATATTTTATGATGTGTAATATTTATTCATACTCTGTATACTCTTGTATTCTGATGGAATTATTGTAATAAACAATGAAATGTTCTTCTGTTTGTGTTCTAATTCGTCGTGTTCTCAAAGAAATTCGGGCTTTCCTTTACGGGGAAGTTCGGGTCTCCACATTTCGTATCGGAGCTTTGGTTTACAGAGCTCGAGAACATGACACATTAGAACCAAACGAAAGAATTCATCAGAGCATGGATTAGTAATATCCAATAAGAATGACTCGTTAGAGATGGGATCAGTAGTATCCTAGAGTGAGTGTGAAGAGTATTTCTTTCTAAAAATAAAAATGAAAACAAATTTTGTTTTGAAAATTTAAATTATTTCATACGTATTTGAATATTTATTTGTATTGAATTTTGACAATCCAATATATAAAGATTTTGCATATACGCCTTACAAAGGTATATTCGAAGTTTTAATATACTGGATAGATATAGAATCACACTCTAGTCGCCCGGAGATGGTTCTGATGATTGATCGATCATCATCAGAATTTGTGTTCGAATTTCGAAAGTGGGATTTCTATATTTTTCTAATTGACTGGTGTGAGAACCAAAACTAGATAGGGCTTCTTGTTGTGAATTGACATCAAAAATATGATTTTTGACTATGAAGTAAATTTATGTGTTTGAAACGTTAATCAACTAATTGATTGATGGTTATGTTGTATGATTATTCCTTTAAAACCATTATGTGAAAGAACAATACATATAGCCAATTTGTATCAAATGTTGAACTGAATTGCAAATTGTTTGGAAATGCATGCATGTACATACATACATACATACATACATACATATATATATATATATATATATATATATATGCGTGAACTAGTCATAGCAAGGTGGCTAGATCACAGGAATAAAATTGTATGCTCGACAAATAGGTACATGTTCACTAATTTCTTAGGTTTGGATGTTTTTATGAGCCGATTGGATAGCCGCTTGGCCTTTTCTTTTTCTTTTTGAGATGAGAGGGCTTGTGTGGCGGTTTGGGGATTTTCCCGGTGCTCCCGTACAAGGGAGATTATAGCGAAATTTTTCGAAAATTTAGAGTGTTAGCCAAATTTTTGAAAAATTAGAAATTCTTAGAAACAGAAAAGTTGAAGAATGAACACCAAACTGAAAGTTGAGTTGGTTTGTAAAACAAATTTCAACCCGTTCCTTTTCGGGGACGAAAAGATTTTAAATGGGGAAGATTGTAACAACCCAGAAAATCCGAACCAATTTAAAAAATTTATTTTGGCAATTTTGCTGAATTCTGAATATTTAAAATGAATTATTTTAAATAATTACGATGAGAAATATATTTTCAATAGAATTAGAATGTGTATATTTGTTTGAATCGATGTTGGAATATAAATATTTATTTTTAATTATAAAAGGAATTGGAAATGGCACGGTAGTTTGAAAATTCGATTTTAGATTTCAAATGAATGTACAGGATTCAAACTAAACCAGATTTTAGCGAAACCAAAAATATTAGAATATATTTGAAAATATCTTTCCAACGAATCCGAAAAATTGAAATTTTATTGTGGGGATAAAAAGTTATGCCCAGTTGAAAATTCAGAATAGTCGCTATGGAAAATATAGCCTATAAAAATGGAAATTTATCAAACGACCTCCGTTTTCGACGAAACTACTTTTGTTGGATCTGGGATGTCAAATTATCACTAGATTCCAAAATTCATAATTTTTGGGATTAATATGTGAGCGTGGCAAAAGAAAACGTGTTTTGATAGTTTTAGTCAATTTCGATCGACCAGAAAATGGCCATTTTTCAAATGGTCTCAGAATTTGACGAAATTTGTTTTGTTAGAACCGTATCTTCCATACGAAGCTAGAAAATGTTTTTTGGGAATTTTTAGAGTCCATATGTGGCCCCGGTAAATTGAAATGTGCGATCAAATTCAATATATAGATTTACATTTTAATTTTGACGGAAACTGATCGAAACAGCCGAACTGGCTTACACAACATATCCCATTGTGTTCGGAATGGGGGTAAATAGCTAGGGACGACAGTCGGTGGGTTTGAAATGGAGTTCGGATTAAAAAGTAATCTTTTGGATTTTAAAATAAGAATTAAATAAATATATTTATATAATCTAATCTAGGCTCCCTCTCTCTTCAGAAGGGTCAACGGGTTTCAAAATCAAAAAAAAAAAAAAAAAACGCGATCTACATTAGATCTGTCGCCTCCCCCCATCGGACCATCGCCGCCCACTTCGCTCCCCCCCATCCGCGCTGTCGTCTGCCAGTACCCCCCCACAAGCCACCATCGACACCACATCTACTCCCTCCTTTCCCAAACCGAACCCCACGCCCAAAAACCCCTCAAACCTCCACCTACGACCAAGGGGAGCCCACCGCCGACACCGCACCACCTCCTGGATCCCCAACGCCTCTTCCCGCACCTCAGCACAGTCACGGACCCCCTCCTCCTTAAAGATGCGATTTTTATATTGTACCTATTTATATTTCAACCCTTGCCGAGCCACCGAGAAGCACCAGCGCTGGAGAAGACTAGGTGACGCCACCGCGAGCACCAGCTCAGTCGAAACCCCAGAAAAAGTGAGTTTTCTGAAATTTAATTCTTTAATTTGGCGTTATTAGCGAATTAAAATGTGGGTTTTTAATTGCATGTGGAATTAGTAAAAATTAGATTTTTTTTATGTAAAGATTAGATTTTGAATAAGAAAAAAATTTGATTTTTATATTATAGGAATAAAAAAATATGATTTTTGTATTATATAGATAATAAAAATTTGATCTTTATATATGTAGCGATAGGATAAAAATACGATTTTTATATATGAAGTGACGATATAAAAATGTGATTTTTTATCATATATATAGCAAAGTAAAAATACGATTTTTATCATTTGAATGGAAATGTAAAAATGTGATTTTTATATATTCATTAGCAATAGAAAGATTTGATTTTTATCTATATAGTAGCGACATAAAAACGTGATTTTTTATATATTCATTAGCGGTAGAAAGATTCGATTTTTATCTATATTGTAGCGGTATAAAAATGTGATTTTTATCTATGTAGAGTTGTTATTAAAATACGAAACTATTTTTAGAAAGATAAAAATATAATTTTAGACTATGTATGTTATTTATAAAATATTCATGCAAAGAAATAATTATTGATCGGTTAAAAATATAATTTTTAATGTAGGTATACTACATAGATCGACAAAGAAAGCACCACGAAGTGGAACCCAAATGTGAGAATTTCTCACTTTAAATTTATTTCTAGTTAAAATATATACTAGGATGCAGACAGTGCTTAGCAGCACCTGACACCCGTCGTCCATAGACCATGGAGGACTTGTTTGTTTGTTTGATTTTGTTGTGAAAATTGATTGTGTGATGTGGAATGGAATAAAATATTTTATAGTTAAAAATATAATTTTTAACGTGTATAGGAATAAAATAAATATTTATAAACAAATCAGACGATTTGTTTATGTACACACATTTGACTGATATTGATTGAGACAATAAATTTTACACATCGCCCAACTGCACAAATAAAATTCATTATTTGTTGATTGAAACCCCATACGGGTATTGAGATGATATATGACATACACCAGTCCCAATAATTAGCTGTATGTCGATCGATTAATTGACAGACTGTTGTAAGCGTTAAATATTCGTATTTGATGCTTATGTAGTGTCGAATGCACTCTGAATGATGGTTGACTGTGTTTGATTGATGTTGTATACCTATATGTATGAAATCCATATAATCACATTATATGGTAATTGACTGTGTCTGATTCAAGTTAAGAAAGAATGAATATTTTAAAATAATATTTAGTAAAAGATCAAAATCTGATTTTGATGTCTGATTCGGGATGGACACGAATATATTTAAATATATATAGCTGTGTTGAATAGATTAACACCATTTTGACGTGAACGGTATTTATATCGATTTCATTCATTTTTATAATGAATATCGAAAAGGAAATGATTATAAAATCTATTGTTTGGAAAATATTATCATTTATATATCGATGATATGGAATATTCTATTTTAATTAGAAATTGAATATGAAGTTGAAATCGTTAAACGATTTATAAATACGTTTTAAAATAAAATAAACGAAATATATAATATATATATATATATATTATATATATATAAAGGCCTGGATAGAATGCACCGCGCCGCTGTAGTTCGCGAATTTCGACCTTTGACTTCGGATAGATATTACGGGAGATCCGACCGTCGGATTCTCCTAAAACCAAAAGCGTTGGGTTGTATCGAAAAGAGCTTTCAAACAAATATTAGAGATTTGAAATCTAACGGTTGGATTTGGAATTATGTCCAAATCAAATTTGGAAAAGGTCGCTGTAAGTGAAGTTCGTTGGCCGTTTATGGAAATCGACTGTATGGGCCTTGATAATATCATTAAAAATATCAATAATTTGTGTAAAATCATAATAAACGATTTGGAAAGAATTGGGATGAAAACTTCCATATTTGAAAGGATAAAAATATTTTTTTTATCAAAATGTACTAGTTATGAACTAGAATTATAATCCAATATTTTTAAATAATTAAATTGGATTTGAAATGGTTTTAAAATAACCATATTTTCCAATATATGAATTGGAATGGATCGGAATCGAAATTTCCTTCAGAATATTTCGATATTGGGTTTCGTGATTATACGGATATTGTGGAGGAATTCGGAAGATATATATATGTATATATATCGTTATTCCAATACGATATTTGTTGGTTTCAGAATTCGACATTGAATATAAGCCGATATATTTTCTATTCAGAGCCTTGTATTTAATATCGAATTGGATTTTGGGTTTGTCGTGAATTGTATCTTTAATAATACTGTTCTTAAACTCAATGGAGTTAAGAAAATTAGAAACTGATTGGAGATTAGTTAAGTTAAATGGTTTCTGGGGTATTGATCTGATGTTGGTTTCGACCTTCGGGGTTATTACTTAGGGAATTGTTCTCTTACTAATTTACGGTTAAAGACTGATGGAATGTGAATTAGGTTTATTGTGAATTGTGTTTTTAACGACATTCGTTCTCTAACCTGATTTACAGTGAAATGTGACTTGGAATTTATAAATCGTTTTATTAAGATTTAATAGGAATTTTCCAAAGTAAAGTTTCCCAATTTAATATGTATTAAATTGGAATTGAATGGAATTCGATTTGATAATAATAAAAATGAAATTCTGTGGAGGAAGACTGTTAATATAGATAGAATTTAAAAGGCGTTGCCGATATTCCATTTTATTGTTGGTCGGATACGGAAATTGGTATCGATTATATATTGATTTGTTCTTCCATGAAAATTCTATAATTAATATAATGTGATTTGGGTTTGTCGTGAATGGTATCTTTAATAATACTGTTCTTAGACCTAATGGAATTAAGAAAATCAGAAATTAATTGGAGATTAGTTAAGTTGAATGGTTTCCTGGGCATTGATCTGATGTTGGTTTCGGCCTTCGGGGTTAATACTTAGGGGATTGTTCACTTGCTAATTTACGATCAGAGGCTGATGGAATGGAATGTGATTTTGGGTTTATCGTGAACCGTGTTTTAAATGACATTGGTTCTTTAACCTAGTTAAAGACAGGATATGGTTTCCGAAGTTGACATCCAAAGGAAGATTAAAGAATAAATTTAAAAGAATTTATCTTTGAAAAAATTAATGGAAAAAGATCCCTAAAGATGTGAGTATTTAGATAAAAGAGTATTCAAATTTTGAATGAGGCGTATGTTGTGTTTTTATAGCACTTGTTTATTATATATGCGAGTTATTCGGAAAGGCCGGGTTTATACCTATTCTGAATAACTGATTCGATGATATGTCGACGTTGAAGACGGTGGTTGAAGACCGGAGGTCTTCACATCGTTTGGATAATTACTGATGTCTTGATTGGGCAATATACCTAAGATGAGGTAATAAGTGGTGATCGTCCAGACGTACTTGGAGATCGACGAATATGCGAGGACCTCTCTCCTGTATTGGACATACGGGAGAGGAATAAGGTGCCACCGGTTTCGTTCAGACCCAGAACGGACTTATAAATGGATTGTGTGTCTGACATTCGATTTTATTCTGTGCTGATTTATTTCTATTAAATATATATCTACTTGGCGGCGGAGAATTAATTCTCCTGCTTAACGCCCTTCCCTGAGACGTACGAGCTCAGAGGTTATATATCGATAGATATCAGTCGCATGGCATGAACTGCCTGTGTGGCATGCTGAGATGCAGTGATCAAGGCTTTTGTTGAAAAGCAGAGTCTTATGGTTGATGATCAAAGCACAGACTTAATACAGCGTAGCTTTGCGTATGGCGTTAATTCGCGAGCCTCACACCTCGTTATGAGTCAAAAACGGGATAAGGGAACGCAGTGAGTGCATGACGTTTCTTTCTAGCAATGGGTGGTGTCAGTGTTTTACAAGCCCTGACATTTATACTATTTTTGCTTATGAGGTTGTTGGATTGCGAGGCGCCTCGGTTATATCAGTCTCTACAGAGCCGATGGATAGGTCCGATAGGACCAGGAAACGCATGTTCAGGAATTGCCAATCCTCAAACGTAAGGGAGGACCGGCACTGCAGGATCCAGGAGTTACCCAGAGTGTGTAGTAGGCATTTTCTAGAGTGTCTCGAAGCGGAAAGGAGTACATCCCTTGCCTAGACTCATTTTGGAATCCAAATTTCCAATACGAAATCATGGATTTTAGTTGTAATCCTATATATGGCGACATAGTGGAAGGGGGTGCTTATGTCGCCTATGATTGATACATTTATATTTGAAGTTGATTTCTTCACTTATAATAATAATAAAAGATTAAATTTCGTGTGTCAAGCATTATTTGACTATTATAAATTAAAACTCTATCCTCCGGCTTGCGTTGCATTGTGTGATGGGACCTATGTCTTATAATAGCTTCATTGTTCTTTATTTAGCATTGTGTTGTTTGTTTTATGCACTGGTATTATTGGGAGGAAACTCGTTCCGTGTTATACGGCGTGGTCCCTTGATTTACCGAACTTTAAAATAAAGATTAATAACTGTTTTAGTTCTCACACCAGTCACATGAATGACCTGGAGTTTATTGTTTTAACCTAAACTTTAGGTGCCCCTATTTTCCACACGGGCAGCTAGTAGTTTTAGTTTTGCAGATTTATATTCATACGATCTTGGTTTACAGCTGGAACGATATTCGAAAAGCTCTGTATCCATTTATCTCTTTCAGTTGTGTTTTGTATTATTTTCCGCTGCTATATAATGTATTTAAATCTCTGATATTTTATGATGTGTAATATTTATTCATACTCTGTATATTCTTGTACTCTGATGGAACTGTTGTAATAAACAATGAAATGTTCTTCTATTTGTGTTTTGATTCGTCATGTTCTCAAAGCAATCCAGGCTTTCCTATACGGGGAAGTTCGGGTCGCCACAGGTAAGTTTTAGTCCATTCATACTACTTTAATTTGAAATTTTTCTACATCTAATTTGACTTCTTCTAAATCTTGTTTTCGTTTTCTTTTTCTAAACTGAAATTGTGAATTTAACAGTGAAATTGGGAATTTCGAAATAGACGAGATTTATCTCGAATCTCGTCTCGACAACGGCTAGAACCGAGTCGAAATGACCAGAATCTCGAGGTTCCGGTAAAACCTCAAAATGTAATGCTAAAACAACTGATCCCCTGGTTCAATCCCCCCACATTGTTTGACCTAGCACATAGCTATGGCTTAAATAATTAAAGCACAAAATATAAAAAATTATTTAGTTAGTGTAATATGCTCAAGCTTTTCACACAGCTAAATCTTATACAATATTACATAACTTAAAACCAAATACTACTAAAATTATTTGGTAAATCTTAATTAAGCAAAAATTTTCATGAGAAAAATTCTTAAAAGATGCCTTTCTATATATTAAACATATATATTTAAAGCGAAAACAAACTGTCAAGCGTGATAGCACATAATTAGTATGCTAAAGCTAATGCTGAACAGTTGAATGCTATATATTATCATAGAATTGCATTCGTTGTATCAAAGAATTTGGATTCAATCTCTAATTTATGTTTCACATGCAATTTCAAAGTTATCTATTATTCTGATTATAATTGATAATATTATAACTGATTAATAATATTGTAATCTAGCTCTTGATATCATAAGCATACCCAAGTCCTTAAAAATTTGTTCGTACATCTTCTTGTAAACTTTAGGTTCAGGCACTTATGCATTTTTCTTCTCATACTAGAAACATCCTTTCACTACATTGCCTTGGTCTTCAGAAATAACTTGAAATGTGGGATTGAAAATTTTGTATAGTTTGTTAGTTCTCCATCAATCACACTGTATCCAACTGTCTTGTTTGCTTCATCTACCATCTTAATCTTTTCTTTGCCAAATGTTATGTTTGGAACTTCTGTGTAATATATAGTTAGCATTAGTAGTTTTACATCAGTATCTAGTAAGTGAAGTATTTAGATAATATTAGTATTACCTTCAGTGTATTTCACTAGCCTTGCAGAGCTTATATGCTCTTGCTGTCCCCCTAGAGGATTTCAATACTCTTATATATATTCGAATATAATTTAGGCAGTAAAATGTTGGTTTCTTTCATGGCTTCCTAGTATTTGTCACCAGATGACTTCAACTCCACTTCCATTTCCATATTTGAAGCCATTTCCATTTTCTTTGATTTTGTGTACTGGGTAAAAGGAATATGAAATCTGATGAGGTAGTGAGGAAGAAAAAAAAAGAGGAGAGGCATGGCATGTTTAAATAGATGGTCAATTTATTAGTTTTCTCCAACTTCTATCAATTCCACTTAAATTCTCACTAGCTAAATAATCACATTTATTTTTCTGACATATATGAGTAAACATAAAACTTGTTGCGTAAAACATCAAGAAACTACTACAATGTCTAAGTGTAAAAATCAAAAACATGTATATAAACTATTTTCATTTTCTGAATAGACCACATCTGAATGTTTGATGATTTAATAAATAAGGAATCATTGCACTTTAAATTTCGAAAAAATGAAAAATTCTTGAACTATTATATTTATAAATTCATTTATTAATGAGATGTAGTTGTGATTATAGAAGTAGAAAATAGAAACAATGACAAATTCCTGAACTTTTATATTTATTCAGCGTTTGAACACTATAATTTTAAAATTTTATTATATTATTAAAGATAGGGGTCTCTATGGTACATTAATTAAGACAAAAGAGGGAGATAAATGACCAGTGCGTGTGTGTGTGTCTATTGTGAAAAAGAAATTAATTAAATTCCTTTGGATATCCAGATTATGGTTTCTGTTACAGTCTATTTTGTTTAACAACATTTATATGCTTTATCAGATTATGGCTAATGACATATTGAGCTTGGATTTGGCAAATAATTAAGTGTGATTATGTTGTGACCAAATTGCAATTATCGTAAATGCCAAATATGTACATGCATATGGTTTGTGAATTTGTTAATTCTTTAAATAAAATTAAAATAATAAAATTCAGTCTTTGGATATTTAGATTATGGTTTCTGTTATATCCTATTTTTTCAAGCAGTACTTATGTCCTTCATAATTTTCGATAAGCCTAACGTTTGTGCTTGTGATTATTAATTGAATCTAAAAAATTTATACTGATCTACAAGAAAATTATATTTAGTGAATAGTACATAATTTTCAAGATTTTATTCAGTAAGTTGACGTAAAAAGTTTTGAACCAATATAATTACTTTACTACATGATAAATTTAAACACTCATCAAAAATGCAAACTCTAAATGAATAAGGTTGTGCATGTTATTAAAGTTAAAAATATGGACATAGATATTAGTCGTGAAATTGTTCCCTTTCATTGTACTTATTTAGCATTTCTTGTTAAAATATTGGTACAATTGCGTAATGAGTGGTAATAAGTTGGAATATGGCAATATATTGTCTCCTCATTCTAATGTCAATTAGTTAAACCCAATACCTCCAGAGATGCCATTTGAGCTAATGGTTGTCTTGGTTGCCATTAATATTGATGTTTGGTTGATGAAACATGGAAAGTTTGATCTTTGCACTATTTATGTTTTGACGAGCCTTTCAGGCCCAGTTTCAAACAGGCTTTAACAGAGTCTTCAGGTTAATTGCAAAACCGAGCCAAAGACTACCATTTAGGCTTAGTTTCAACGACCTAAAATTGAGCCTTCAAGCTCATTGAAATTGAGCCTTCAGGCTCAGTTTCGACGAGCCTAAAGGAAGTTATTTTCTCGTCGAAGCTATGTGCCTTTTACTTTTAATTGTTGCTACCTTGAATTTGAATTGGAATGTTAAACTTGTGCATCACTTTATTGTGCATTGATCTCATGACTTTAACCGATAATGTCAATTCATTGTGATATTGAATGTATGTATGCACATCTTGAAGAAGCGGAAGAAAAGAGGAGATCAGAGGGTAGTTCTAGCGGTAAAGATGTAGTAGAAGATCTAGAAAATGATTCAACTGCGGAAATAATCGGTACAGATACAAAGAAAAATTATTGTCGAGCAATTCGTTCTACTACTTCTATGAAACAACTAAAAGTGGTTCGAGCTATATAAGTTATGACTGAAAGAAACAAGCAATGGATTTGTTAGACTGAAAATTGGCGATAGTAAGGGAAGTATCTAATCAAATTAATGATGTCATCAAAACAATTAGTTCTACTTCCATGAAATTTGCACCTACTTCGCAAGAAAAGCATGTTGCATTCCTACAATTCCACATATGGAAGATGCTTCTAATTTAGGAGATCCTCTAATAAACAATAATGTGGTTGTCATTCCAACCATCTCACATAATGATATATCTATAAGGGAAAAGAAATATGTAGTGCTATTGTCATAAGATCAGGGACGGATTTAGCTAAAAGTTATGTTGGAACATAAACTATTTGTAACGAACCAAATTTTTAATTGTTTAATTTTGAACATTTAAATTTGTTTAAATATTTTATTGAAAATATAAAATGAATTTATTTAATTAAACGACTTGTGAACGTATAATTTATAATTAAACTAAAAATGAGCTCATTACATCGCGATAGTTTGTAGTTTTATGTTTTTAACTTCAAATTGATGTACATGATCCAATATAAGTTTGAATTCTTTGAAACATGAATCTTCCGAATCTATTTGATTATAGTTTTCTAATAAAAAGGAAAAATCAAGATTTCTTGAAATTGAATTAAACCTCTTCATGAAAAGAAGTATCTCTTCGCTGTAAATAGTAGTTGGAAATAACCAGTCGATTGGTGAAAAATAACCAGTCATCTGGTTGAAAATCGTATGCATATAAATATATACACAAGTGCTCAAAACTGTGCACTTTATGCTTAACCAGTCGACTGGTTAAATATTGACTAGTTGACTGGTCGGTACCCAAAGGCACAGTTTTGGCACTTGTGTGCCAATATTATATGGGGTACTTTTGCACAGGTCCTTATTAAGGTCTAAAATACACGAAAAGTCCTCCACTAAATTTCAGTGTAAATTAGCTCCTTATTTTTTTATCCTCGATTGTTGTAGGCATATAAACAACATATCATAAAACAGGAAAATACCTTGAAGGACAAAACGAACAAAAAATTGTTCAATAAGGACAAGAGGACAAAATTTTGTCCATAAGGACAATTGTTAGTGTAAAAGGAGGAATTATAGTGGGACCCTGAATTCCTCCTTTTACACTAAATTTTGTCCTTGAGGATAATTTTTTTACCCTTTGTCCTTATGAAACAATTTTTTGTTCCTTTTGTCCTTCAGGGTAAAATCCCCATCATAAAATTTGCTGACATATCAGCAATTTTCTATACTTAGTATAAAAGTTGCTGACAAATCAGCAGTTATTTACAAAAGTTGCTGACATTTCAGCAATAATTTTCACTTTTCGGTACAATGTATAAAAGTTGTTGACATTTCAGCAATAATTTTCTCTGTACACTGTACAAAAGTTGCTGACATTTCAGCAATAATTTTCACTTTTCTGTACACTCTATAAAAGTTGCTGACATTTCAACAATAATTTTTCCTTTGTTTCTGGAAAAGTGGGACCGGATTTATAATGAAACTTTACCAGCAAAAGTTGTTGACATATCAACAATAATTTTCTTTGTTTCTTGAAAATAGGGACCGGTTTTACAATATGAAAGTATTACAGGGATGCCTCCTTAATTTTCACTATTATATATATATATATATATATCATTTTGTGTTGTGTTGTGATATTTGAGGATAGGTTTTAACATTATATAACACAACTAATTCACAAATAAATATTCATACTAAATCAAATCACTTTTCCTTTGATCATCTCTTCTTGCTTGTCATGAATCAAAAACTCATGAATCGATAGTAGCTATACTCGATTAACGACGTTATATTTATATAAAATATTTAAATAATTATTGTGAAATATGCGGTAATTACACTTATAGTCACTTAATACACTACAAAATAATTTAAGAGCAGATATCCTTATAGTCGTTTAGTACCACATAAAATAATCTCAGGGCGGATATTCTTACAATCGGTTAGTACCCAATGAAGTCATCTAAGGGCAGACATCCTTACAGTCATTCAGTAGCCCACGAGATGGGTTATTCTTAGTCACTTATGGTCATTCTTAATTTATTATGGGTGGACATCACTGCAGCCACTTAATACCCTATGGTGGACCCCCAGCCACTTAAGACATCGTCTCTAACGTCCATGTAATAAATAATTACTCTCTTTGAAGGTCGAGAAATAGTAACAGTCACTTGCTACTAGGTTTGGGTAACATAACTTCATTTAATAAAACCATCCTGGTTGACCCTCTTGTTACCATCTAATTGTCTCTAAGGGTGAACACCTAGTCACTTAGTACTTCCCTTGAACAATGCTTCCTTTAGGCGCCATATATAATCCATCCCAAGGTCAGCCCTCACTAGCCTCTAGATAAGATGAAAACATTACATGGAGAACTACACTACTCATACATCGTCTACTAGGACCATTTAATACTCTATAAGAGAAAGGCGGATCCAACGATCATCTAAGAACTTTGTAAGGGAGAGTCCCATGACTTGGGTACTAAACCAAGGAGTGAACCTTAGGAATTGACCTATTAACTACTTAATACACAAATCAAGGTAGGTCAGTCACTTAATACCTTTTCCCAAGGGAGGCCTACTTTGCACACAACATATATATACTCTAGATATCTCACATTAAACCGATCACTTGTAGATGCTGGATTTGCCGAGCGGTTCCGGGCAGGCTTCTACTACAATTTGGGTCTAACCTCGTATCATAATGTAATATTATAATGGCACATGACACCTAGACCTTACATTAACCAGACTTACTTGCAGATGCTGGATATGCTGGTCGGTTCCGGGAAAGCTTCTACTACAAGTAATGGTGATCCTCATGTCTATGTGTCATTAATTATAATTCAAGGCCACTAACTCGCACACATATATACAAATTTCTATGGGGACATTCAAATTCAAATTCCAAGTTTAAACTTATTTATTGTGCACTTAATACGCATTAATATTACGTTATAAATATATAGAATATATGCATGAATTATGCAAATGAGAGTGACGTCCTAACCACGTTTGAAATGTTAATCCTATCAATCCCAATTAACATGTACAAGCCAATTTCCCTTATTCACTAACACGTCCAACATATATTATCACATTTTATGACAAAAAGGGAAATAAAAACATATATACATAACTTGCAACCTAGGATTGAATGGATATTCAAATAATAGAAATATAGGCAAGGCGCAATATATCCAATTACATATGAAAATCCTCGGTTTTTGGTAATCCACGACTTTTGTATTTATGTTGTGCGCTAAACGTAAGATATATATTGTAAATAATATGTTCAAGTCAATCTATTCAAAATAGACGCTTAAACAACTAACTTTACAATATACGATTCTCACGTTTCAACAAACAAACATATGTGAACACAAAAGTAAAGATTAAGCGAATCAAAACCAAAACTTAAGAAATTCATAACATCCCAAGCCTACATCTCCATTATCCAAACAACACAAATCCAAAATACAATACTTATGGTTGACCATTTCAGGACAATCAGAATATAGGATGTTGTTTTTTTTAGTATTATGTTATCATTTAACCAAATCCCATATAGGCATAATATTCCAAATCTAAAACTACAAAATTTAAGAAATAGAACTTAGATGGTTTCTACTCACAGTGCTTTGGAAACGAAGAACAACCGAATTGAATAAAATAAGATCTGGATCTAGCCTTTGCAAATGAGCTCCAATCCTTTTATTAGTATGTATGTGTGTGTGTGTATATATATATATTGTGACGACTTGGAATCCCAACATTCGAAAATCGGCGTTTGACATAACTCAAGCACCAAACATCAGAGATTCAAATGCCGGATTCCATATCACCTTTGGGTATAAACACATCAGAACTGAACAAAAGAACTTTTTCATTTAATATCTTCACAATATTACATTAGAGTATAAGAATATATTGGAGTACAACAAATATCAGAGTACACCAGAAAAATACATACGCAGCGGAAAAATATATAGCGGAAAAACATAAACTCTCAACGGAAGAATATCTAAGTACAACGGAAGAATACGAATGCTCCAATAAAATAGCTCTAGCTAAAATCCAACACCTGCTCTATAAAATATCTGCAAACTAAACTACTAGACTGCCCGTGTGGAAAATATGAGTACCCAAAGTTTAGCGAAAGAACAATAAACTCGAGGTCAGTCATGGGACTGATAAGGGAACTAAAACAATTATCTTTAGTTTATTTTAAAGTTAGGTAAATTAAAGGACCACGCTGTATAACACAGAACGGGTTTCCTCATTATGAATATCAGTAAATAAGAACCCGAAATGTTTTTGGAAAATGAAGCTATCGTAAGTTCTCTTGTCACAACATTATGCAAACGCAGATTAAGAGAGGTTTCCCTTTATAATAGCAAAACATGCTTAATACGTAAAAATCTCTTTTATTATTTTTAGTGCATAGTGTAGAAATCACTTTCAAAAAATAAATGTATCAATCCTAGACAGCATAGGTATTATATATTATGTCGACATATAGGTTTACAACTAAAACTGTACAAACTCGTAGTGGAAAATAGATTTTCACCAAATGGCCAGACTAAGGAACTTCCTTACCAATGGAAACATCTCTAGAGGAATGCCTTGAGAACAACATGAGTTCTCTGGCAACATAAGGCTGGTCCATCCTTTCCTAGATGAATTCAAGTACTCCTAAGTATGTCGTCTCTCGGTCATTACCAACCTATAAACCAGGCCCCCACAACATTAACAACCACAAAAAGTAGAAGTCACCAGATAAGTAATACCTGGATTCCAGACCACGGTACACTTTTTATCTAGATAGGAAATGACACACCCATAATCTCGCTGCATCTTTCTTGCTTTTTTCATTTACCAGGCTGTGAGTCTTGTTAAAGTCTTGTTTAAACAAAGCTCTATTTTCAACAAAAGCTTTGATCATCATAGCACATCACTTAGCATGTCACATTGTCAATCCATAATATATAATTGATAATCACTAACCATGTAACCATTGAGCTCGTACGACTAAAAGAGGGCGTTAACTTGAGATAACCTCTCAACCACTAATCGAAATATGTTAGTAAAGAATCAATCACGTACTACAAAATACAATTTCAGTTACACATCCATACAAGTTCATTCTACGACTGAACGAAACCGAAGGCACCTTATTTCCCGTCCAATAAAGGAGAGATGTCCTCGCAAATCCCAAAAAATATCCAAGTACGTTCGGACCGCTGTCACAATATAACCTCAGGGAGGCCTTCTGAGGCGTCAACAAGCAGCCCATTCGATGTGAATATTCCCGATCTGAAACCATCATCTTCAATTGCTACATTCTAACGCATCGTTATTCGAATTGGTTTTTAGATAAAAATCCAATCCTGGACTTATCGAACAATGATCATCATTTAAAATCATAAGGAATATAAAGGATTCGCCGAGTTTCTTTACGCTTTATTTGGTTTATTAAAACCGTTCACTAATCTTGTAAAATCCTTTATTCATTTACTCCTAAATTAGGAATTTATAGAACTCATTCTCCTAAATCTTTAACAAAGATTCATTTAAATCTGAAGGAAGATTTATTCTAAAACTTAACTTTGGAAAACTTAATTAAATCACAATTAAAACACTTGTTATTACTTTTTATTCCAAATCATATCTTAGTCATAATTGGGCTAAAGAATAACGTGGTTTAAGATGCCGTTCACAACAAACCCAAAATCCAATTGATATCACATATAATATATACATAGAAATTACATTAACTTATATTCAATACCAATTCACAAAATCAATGAATACAGTAAGTGGAATAACGATATAAATATCTTCCAAATCCCTCAAGTAATATAAGTTTAACTACGAAATTTAATATCAACTATCTTCTTGAATCCTAATCATTGCTTAACTTAGCTGGGTTAAAGAATGATGTTATCTAAGACACCGTTCACAACAAAACCAAAATCAGTTGATATAAATATATAAGATTTAGACAAAAATCATGTCGCTCATATCCAATATCAACTTCGCATATTCAATGGATACTATAAGCAGAATAATGGCTTATCCACCTTTTAAATTCCTCGAATAGTATGAGTCTTATCTATGGAATTAATACCAAATATTTGACGAATAATTACAATCAAATCTAATAAGTTAAGATTCCAATTACGACCAATTTCTAGTTACGGTCACCGAACTACATTTAGAGCAACCTTTTTAAAAATAGTTTTAAATATAACTTGAAATCTATAAGTTGAAATTTAAAATCTCTTCTTTCGTTTGAAATTTTATTAATAGAAAACAAAAGTTTTTCATTTCGGGAAAATCCAATTTAAATTGCATTAGTTACAATCGTTGGAAGTTTATGATAGAAATTTGTGAATTGTCACTGCGTGACTAGTCCTATTCAAACTAGAATTAATTTTGAATCAAAAATAATTCGTTTCACCTCAAAATAAGTTAAAATTAAAACCAATTCTATTTTAAAGCAAAATTTCCAAAATTTAACCATTTAAAACAATTATTCATTCAAATGAATATTATAACATTATTTCACTAAAATTATATTTTTCTCAAAAATTCACTTCATAATAATTTTATAAGCCTTATAAACATTTATAGATTCATTTGAAAATTTTATGTCGAATTTTAACTTCAAACTTGATTATAAAAAAAATTAAACATTTTTAGTATTATAATATTAATATAATTTTTTTTTAAACTTCACCTTTGAAAACCAAACTTTGCAGAAATCAATTTAAATATTATATAAGATATTTGGAAAAATCAATTTGAGTTAGAAGCGTCGTTTATATATACATATATATATAATCCAAATTCAATTTTGAATTTACTACTCAAAATCGATTTCAAATTAGAATAAGCCATTTATTAAATCAAAACTTTTTCAAATTGGTTCATTCTTTTCAAAAGTTGTTGATAAACATTTTGATTTTATTTCTAAATCATTTCGGATATAAAAATCCAACTTTCAATTTCATGTCTTATTTTACTTAAATGAATATAATATTCATTTAAATTTTCCAGTGGAATGAGACTTAATCAATTCCAAATAATTCTAAATACGTAGTGTAAAATTTTGTGCTAAATAAACATAAACACATCCACATTAATAATCATCATCCATCAAACGATAGTTGTAATATATGCGTTATAATCGTTAACGCTTATACGTACATGAACGGTAAAAATAGACTGTAATAAAATCATCAACCAGGATGCAATCATAGCAACTACAATCAATATATAATCAATAACGATTATAATAAATTTTCTAGTCTAAATGAAGGAGTTCTCAATATAAATATTTCAAATAGAAGTTCTTACTTGTTAGTCATTGCAATAACGATCATTTTAAATTAAATTATACATGGATTTAATTTAATTTAAAATTCTAACTAGCTCCAAATTCGACCAAATCATTTAGTACACGTAGTATTTGTCCCACGATTCCATAACAACTCGTTTTGTTAAATTTCGTTTCCATATGAGCAGGATATAATAGTTCTATAACGTCTCGTATTGTCACAGTATAATAATTAATTTATTTAATTATTTAAATCGTGATTTAGAGAATTAAATGGTTGTTTAATTAAATTATATCAAATATTTAATTAATATAAATAATAGAATAATATATTTAATTCCAAAATAGTCGGAAATAGTGAATTGACAATATTGTGTGAATTGGACAATTTAAAATATATAATTTAATTTAAAATTGAATTATAATAAAGAATTTATTATTTAAATGAAGTTTGAACTTATAATTTATATTATAATTATAATCGAGCTCGAAATGATGCGGTAGTTCGTAATTTGGCGATATGAACTTTAAACGAATATACAAAATTCGTTTTAAGCCGGATTTCTGTGAAACAAGAAACGTTTAAATCTGTTAAACGATATTTTTCTAATGAAAGAGAAAAATCGAGATTTCGTCGTATAGATTGTGAGTTGTGTCCAATCAAATTTTCAAAAAGTCGCTATGGAATTCCTTTATAATTTATAATGATTTATTTATATTATAAATGGATTTTCAAAATAAATTAAATACTGATTTAATCAGGATTCGAAATGTCAAGTTATAAATTGAGATAGGAATATTTTGGAGCTGTATTATATTCTATGTGAATATATGTGATAATATTAATTTATTAATATTTAATAAAGTGTTTTTAAATATATTAATATATTTATTGGTTTATTTATAGCTTTAAAAATAGCCATTTTAGCAAACGAACTTCGTTTTCGACGAAACTAATTTTGTTGGATCCGGAATATTAAGTTATAGTTAGATTTCTATTTTCGTTATTTTTGGAGTCCGTATGTGGCCGTACGGAATTTTAATGTGAAAAATAGTCAATAATTTGACTTTAAAAATACGACGTGTGAGCAAAGGGATTCGAAATTCGACAAAACAAGTTTTGTTAGGTCTGTAATGTCAAATTGTAGTTGTATTTCCATTTTCATTGAAATTGGATAATATATGTGATCATATGAATTTTTAAACAACAAATACAAGCAGTGTTACTATATAAATTATTAAATAAAAAAATGTGTGAAGCTTCTAATACAAGCCAACCAACCCTATAAATACACTACCACTTTCCTAATCCTAATTTTACATTATCTAGTCAAACACTTCAACCGCCCGTGTTTTTCCCAAAAAAAAAAAAGGATAGATTCATAATCCGATATCAAATCAAATAAAATGTTATAAATTATGGAAGATAGTTCTTTGAATTCCCCTTGACACAAGCTACAATTCCATACCCTTATTTCTATGTGCGACGCTGGTCCAGAGATGCTTCGATGACAACAGTAGACCTAGGGTTCCAAAATTCGAGAAATAGAAGTAGTAACTCACGAAATGGAGTTCATATTTACCTTCAGAGTTGGATTTAGCATCACATATAAGTTTCTGGGAAAGATCGACAATACTAAATTTCGTGAGTCCCTGTAGCACGCCCGGAACAGGCTCGTCGTGTTTTTCATTGATGACCAGGAATCTGTTTTGTTTGTGACTGGAGGGTTGAGCGCAAGGAGGAGAGTTAGATGGTGAGGAGTTTGGAAGTTTTCGTGATGTAGAAGAGAAGAGATTGGGAGAGAAAGAAGTCGGAAATGGCATGAAATGGAGCAAAGTTTTATTCGAAGTGAAAGAAGACGATGAGCAGATGCTGATGTGGACTATTGAATGGATAATGGTATATTAGTGTTAATTAATATATAATTAGTCTAGTTAATTTCTCGTAAATATATTCAAGCTTGTAAATGATATATCTCGCTCATACATGGTCAGAATTACGAACGGTCGGTTCCATTGGGAACGTATGGACGAGGGCTACACAATGGAATTGACTGGGAGTGAATTGGAGCTCGTTACAATTTATAGCAAAATAAATTGTCTGTCTGAATCAACCGACAATTATCGTTATTTAATGATGATCGTCCAATGTGAGTAAATATCACTAACTTTGCCAGTTTATATTTCTATAAATTTAATCTAATATTGATAAATGATGATTGATTTCTATGTGATGATTGTTTGGTTGACTTGCAGATTTATTAGTTGAAATTATAGATAATGATATATTTATATATATAAATCGTAAATCAAATATTGATTCTATTTATTAGAGTATTTCATATGGAAATGAAATCGATGTTATTTTATTGTTTAACATCTATGGATGCAGGGAAATAGGTTGGTGGAATCTAACTGGATTCCTCAATATTTATAATACTGTTTGTTTTCATATATTGTGATATATGATGTGATATAAAACATGCGACTAATTATGATGACACTGGTCTGTTTAATTGGTATTTTAAATATCATAAGAAATACTGGAATGTAAAAAAGGGAACTTTCAAAGTGTATTTTGAAAATGAAATATTTATAGGAAACAAATAGGATATTATACATGAAATATTTATAGGAAATAAATATAATTATAAAAGGAATATTTATTTGGAAAATAAATATAATTATAAAAGGATTATTTATTTGGAAAGTAAATAGAATTATAAAAGGAAATATTTGGAAAATGAATAGAATTTTATAAAAAGAGAATTTTACATTAGGAAGGTTTAGACCCATACTTCGCACATGTGTGTAACATGATATTGATTTAAAGTAAATATTTAATAGAAATCTGTTTTAACAGATAAATTGAGGAGAATAATTTATAAACAATGTTTAAAAATTAATGAAATATTTATCATTTGATAAATTGAATATATAAATTTAAATTTATATAGAGAAGTAAAATCAGTTTTAACACCGATAATTGAAATGAAATGTGAACGTAGTAGTTATAAAGGAAATTTGCAATGAGATTATAAATGTTGGAAATGAAATAAGATTTTTATGAATAATTCTGCAAATAAAAATATAAATAGAATTTGGGTTTGAGAAATTGTTTTTAAATATGAAATCAAACTGTTTTGATTATATAAAGAAATATTATTCACATTCTTTGTGAAAAATTAGATTAAACTAAATATTTTGTAAATAAAATATTATAAAGGAATTTGGGGTTTGAATTAGGAACTTAAAAGGAATTACTGAAATTAGAAACTGACTGGAATTTAGTTGAGTTGAATGGCTTTCTGGGTATCGAACTGTTGTTGGTTTCGGCCTACGAGGTTATACTTAGGAAGTTGTTCTCTTACTAGTTTATCGTTAGAGGTTGATAGAGGTGGGAAGATATTGTTGCGTGAATCAGAAATGGAAACGTTTTCCAAAGTTAATAACATATATTTTCTAATTTTAGAAAATAAGGAATTTATGAATATATGGATATGATAAATGGGAATTCGGGAAATGAAATGATGATTGATCGGTAAGATTTCCATTTGGGAATACGATTGTTGTTTGTACACATGTTTTCCTTTGATCGTTGAATAACGACTACCAAATTTTTGACCATTTCCGTTGTCAATACGGAGAGACCGGGATCAGATTGATTATCTAAAAACGACTCCGTATGGGCATTACCGTTTCAAATCAAATATATCGAAGACAACTGAAGACGGAGTTTATGCAAGGTTTATTCTAGCGATCCTAGGTAGAAATTGCCTAAGATGGATCTTTAGAATAATTCCTTCGGATTGTCCAGTCCCAGGACAACTTGAGTGGACGAGTGTCTGACAGAGTGTATCTGGAGGATCGCGTAAGTTGATCTTTTCAAGCGTATTTACACTGGTGGCGGAGGAATTCGTTTCTCTTAGCTTATACCCATGGTATTCTTAGGAAAATCAATTTGTGATTTGATGGGTATGATGATGTGTCATTCAAAGTATATGAATTATGATCTGTTAAAGATACATTATGGCCTCAAGCCTCATCAACCAGGAAATATAAAAAATCGGGCAGGCAACATGGCTAAGTGGGTCGCACCCAATTAGGGTATATTGTTACCATCTAGAGAATATTCAAATTTGTTACTTCTTTCAATTCTGTATCCCCCGGGAACGGTTATGTTGGTATACCAACCATAAGGTGACAAAATATTTGGAACATTCAAGCGAAATGAATGGCCGGTCATGTGTGGCCGAGTTACAAGATGTTCTTGTTAAACTCCAGTGTATCGCTTCTAGAGCACACTAATCGGAAGGTGGTTCCATACCTTGTCATAGTTGGAATCCATTACCCAATAAGTGCCCACGGTTTTTGATTGTACATTATATATGTAGAGTGTGAGATGAAAACGTTCTATTAGATTGCTATCTACTTGATTTAGACATTATTATTGTAACAACCCGGAAAATTCAAACCAATTTAAAATTTTTATTTTGGTAATTTTAATGAATTTTGAATATTTAAAATGATTTATTTTAAATAATAACAAATATAATTTATTTAAATCAAAGTTAGAACGAATAAATTTATTTTAATTATATAACAAGCCCGAAATGGCGTAGTAGTTTGAAAATTCGATTTCAAATTTCAAATGAATGTACAGGATTCAAAATAAATTAGATTTCAGTAAAACCAAAAATATTTGAATCTGTTAATCTATATCTTTCTAACGAATGGGAAAAATCCAGATTTCATGATGGGAATAAAAAGTTGTGTCCAGTTGAAAATTCATACTTGTCGCTGTGGAATTTACATATATTTTAATATAATAAATAGCCATTTTGCAAACGACCTCCATTTTCGACGAAACCACTTTGGTTGGATCCGGAATGTCAAATTATTGCAAGATTCCAATTTTCATAATTTTTGGAATTAATATGTGAGTGTGGTGAATTTAAACGTGTTTGGTCAATTTAGTTTGAATTTAGTCAACTAGGAAATGACCATTTTTCAAACGGTCTCCAAATTCGACGAAATTAGTTTTGTTAGTTTCGTATCTTCAAAACATTGGAGTCAGTACGTGACCCGGTAAATTAAAATGTATGTTTAATTCAATATATATATTGAATTATATTTTAATTTAAAGAAAAGCTGATCGAAACAGTAGAATTAGCTTACGGGACATATCCCATTGTGTCCGGAATGGGATTATTTACCTAGGGGAAACAGTCATTGGGTCTCATTTGGAGTTCAAATGAAAATCTGACTTTTTGGAATATAAAAATAAAAAATATTTTTTGTAAAAAGGAGGCCAAGCCATCAAAACCCTAATTCATTGTGAAGCCGCCGTCAGCCTTATACGAACGATAAGTTTTGCCCCGATTTCATTCCTCAATCTCTCCCAAATTACAATGAGTTAGCATATGATTCTTAAGGGAAAATCGAAGCACTTCTCAAGCTCTTTTAATCCGTACGGTTGAGATCAAATTTAACTGAGTGTGGTGAAAGATCTTGAGCTGCAAACGCAGCAGCTTTGGGCTCATTTTTCAAGAGATTGGGGTGGCTCGAGTTTCGACCATCTCGTGGAGTTGGGAGCTTGTGGAGAGGTCTTCGACGTCGCACCTTGGATAGTGGTCCGATTGCTTTGAGAGGAGCGCGTTTTTGGTCAAAGGTTGGAAGACATGGGTTCGACGGGGGTTCTGGAGTCACGAAGGAGGAAGACGCAGTGTAGGTTTTTTTTACCTTTTAGTTTAATTACTTTGATAATTAAGTAATTTTTTTTACATAAATAGCCTAAAAAAAGTAAAAGTAATATTTTTTTATAAATAGCTTTAAAAAAAGTAAAAGTAATTTTTTATATATAAAATAGCATTGTTTTTTTAATGAAATGCTTAGTTTTAAAAATATGAATTTCTATATGAATAGCTTTAATAAAAATATGGGTTTTATTACATATATAGCTTTAAATAAAAATGTGTTTTTATTATAAAATACAACATAATAAAAATGCAATTTTTATTATGAACTGTTTTGAAAATAAAAATAGCAATGTTTAGAATATCAAAATAGCCATGTTTTTTAAATTATAAATGGCATTGTTTTTAAAAATATAAAATAGCTTTGATTTTAAAAATAAAAATAACTTTGACTATAAGAATAAAAATAGCTTTGATTTTAAAAATAAAAATGGCTTCAATTTTTAGAAATAAAAATTGAAATAAAAATATGATTTTTATATATAATAGCGGAATAAAAAATATGATTTTTATATGTATGATAACAGAATAAAAAATATGATTTTTATATATATGATAGCGGAATAAAAATTTGTTTTTTATATATATGATGGTGTTATTTAATAATCTGATTTTTAATTTAAACCACGTGAAACAGATTGCGATGGGACCGACTGAAAGCGAATAGAATCCAAACCGTCTAGTAAAGAATGACGGAGTGGAAACCATAGGTAAGAACTCTTTCTCACTCAATTTATTTTTTAGTAAAATATATACTAGGATGCAGACAGTGCTTAGCAGCACCCGACACCATTGATTGTACAAACCGTGATTGTTTGTTTGGATTGAATTGACTGTGTTGTGTTTATTGAATGAATAAAATATATAAAATATTCACGTATGGAATAAAATATTGGAACAATAAAAATATCATTTTTATTGAATGAATAAAATATATAAAATATTCGTGTATGGAATAAAGTATTGGAACAATAAAAATATAATTTTTATTGAATGAATAAAATATATGAAATATTCATGTATGGAATAAAATATTTAAACAATAAAAATTTCATTTTTATTGAATGAATAAAATATATTAAATATTCATGTATGGAATAAAATATTTGAACAATAAAAATATAAATTTTTATTGAATATATGAACCATATAAAATGGTCATGTGGTGAAAATAAATATTCATTTACAAATCGGACGATTTGTTTATGTACACCCATTTAACCGATATTGATTGGGACGATAAATTTTACGCATCGCCCAACTGCACAAATAATGTTCAGTATGTGTTGTTTGAAAACCCAACACAGGTATTGGGATGATATTTAACATACACTAATCCCGATATTTAGTTGTTTGTCAATCGATGGGTTGACAGAATGTGATGAGCGTTAATTATTTATTTTTAACGCCTATACAGTTGTAAATTGCACTCTGGATGATGGTTGACTGTGTATGATTATGGTTGTGTACACGTGTGTATGAAATCCATATAAATAACATTATATGGTAATTGACCGTGTCTGATTCCAATTCAGAAAGAACGAATATTTTAAAATAACGAATATTTTAAAATAATTTTCAGTAAGGGATTAAAATCTGATTTGATGTCCGATTTGGGATGGACAAAAAAATATTGAAATATATAAGCCGTGTTGATTAGATTTGCGCCATTTTAACGCAAACGATATTTATATCGATTTTATTCATTTTCATAATGAATATTGAAAAGTAAATGGTTCCAAAACCTGATATTTTAAAAATATTATCATTTATATATTATAATGATATATAGTATTCAATTTTGATATAAAAATGAAATTGAAGTTATCGTTTTAAAATGAATTTATAAAATACATTTTAAAAGGAAATCGAGAAATATATATAATATAATGTTATATATATATATATATTTAATGGCCTGAATAGAACGCGTCGCGCCGCGATCGTTCACGAATTTTGACCAATGACTTCGAATTGACATTACCGGTCGGATTCTCATAAAACCAGAACCGTTGGGTTAGTATCGAAAAGAGCTTTCTAATGAATATAAAAAATTTGAAATATAATGGTTGGATTTGGAATTATGTCCAAACCAAATTTGGAAAAGGTCGTTGTAAGTGCAGTTCGATGACCATTTATGGAAATCAACTAAAAGTGCCTTAATAAAATTATTAAAAATATTGTTAATTTATGTAAAATCATAATAAATGAGCTGGAAAGAATTTGGATGAAAAATTCCATATATGAAAAGATAAAAATATACTTTTAACGAAATGAACTAGTTATTGACTAGAAATGAATTCCAATAATCTTTAAATAAATAAATTGGATTGGGATTGGGTTTTGATATAACCAGAATTTCCAATATATGAATTGGAGTGGATTTGAATGGAAATCATCTTTGAAATATTTTTATGTTGGATTTCGAACCATACAGATATTGTTATGCAAATTTGGAAGACATATTTATATCGTTATTTCCAATATGATATTTGTCGGTTTTAGAATTTGATATTGAATATAAACTGATATAATTTCTATTCAGAGCCTTGAATTTGATATAAAATTGGATTTTGGGTTTTTCGTGAATGGTGTCTTCAGTAACACTATTCTTAAACCCCGATGAGAAAAGAATAAATCTTTTAATTAAGATTTAGGAAAGTTTTCCAATTAATTAATATTTAATTGGAATCGAATGAAAAATAAATTGGATTTTTGGGTTTGTCGTGAACGGTGTTTTAAATAACACTTGTTCTTTAACCCGATTAACCATGAAATGTAATTTGGAATTTATAAATCTTTTTAATAAGATTTAATGGAAATTTTCCAAAGTAAAGTTTTCCAATTAATAAAATAAATTGGAATGGAATGGAATTCGATTTCGTAATAATCGAAGTGAACTTCTGTGGAGGAAGACTATTAATATATATGCAATTCAAAAGGCTTTGTCGTTATCCCATTTATATTATTAGTCGGATATGGAAATTGATATCGATTATATATTGATCCGGTTTTTCGGTGAAGATTCCATAATTAACGGAATATGATTTTTGGTTTATTGTGAACTGTGTTTTAAATGACATTGGTTCTTTAACCCAGTTAAGGGCAGGATTACATGCCTAACATTGTATTTCAAACTATATGGTTGATCTCTGCTAAATATATGTATATATCTGTTTGGTGGAGGAGAATTTATTCTCTTGCTTAACACCCTTCTCCAAGACTTACGAGCTTAGAGGTTATATATCGGTAGAAATCAATAGTACGGTGTAGATTGTCGATACGGCATGTTTGTGTTTCCAAAGTTAAATAATCATTAATATTGAATTTTGGAAAGATTAAAACTAAGTGGAGTTTTAATGAATCTTTAATTAGATTGAAATGTGATAATTTAAATCATCAAATTTGGGGAAATGATCGAGAATGGAGTATCACCAGTTTTACTCCAGGTGCTAGTCAAATCTTTAATTAGATTTAAACGTGAAATGGTAATCAAATTTACCGATAACACCGTGGTGTTAGATATGGAGTATTACCAGTTTTGATCCATAAGATGAATAGGTTGAGACTGGGAAATATATAATAAATTATTACTTCGGTAAGGTGCGCAAATCCCGACTAGTTTGGATTAACCTTAATTTGGTTTGAATTGATATCCAAAGGAAGATTAAAGAATAAATTTAAAGAATTTATCCTTGATAAAATTAATGGGAACCTCCCTTATTGATGTGAATATTTGAATAAAAGAATATTCTGAATTGGAATGAGGCATATGTTGTGTTTTTGTAGCACTTGTTTATAAGATACGCGAGTTATTCGGAAGGACCCGGTTTATCCCATTCTGAATAACTGAATCGACGATAAGTCGACGATGAAGACGATGGTCGAAGACTGGAGGTCTTCACATCGTTTGGATGATTACCGATGTCTTGATTGGGCTGTACACCCAAGGCAAGGTAATAAGTGGTGATCGTCCAAACGTACTTGGAGATCGACCGGATATTCGAGGACCTCTCTCCTGTACTGGGCATATGGGACGAGGAATAAGGTGCCTTCGGTTTCGTTCAGACCCAGAACGGACTTGTAAATGGATGTGTGTCTGACATTGGATTTTATTCTGTGTTGATTGATTTCTATTAAATATATATCTGTTTGGTGGCGGAGAATTTATTCTCTTGCTTAACACCCTTCTCTAAGACATACGTGCTTAGAGGTTATATATCGATAGATATTAGTCGCGTGGCGTGAATTGTCAGTGTGGCATGCTGAGATGCAAAGGATCAAGGCTTTTGTTGAAAAGCAGAGCCTTGTGGTTGATGATGAAAGAACGACTTTAAATAGCATAGCTTTGTGTAGCGTTAATTCGTGATCCTCGCACCCAGGTGAGAACCAAAAACGCGATAGTGACTTCATGGAAATGGACATATGTTAGTTCTAGATACGAGTAACGTCATGGTATGGAGCCCAGACTGTTTACTCATGTGGATGTTGCACACTATTATTATTTGATGGGAGACGAGGTACCTCGGATATATCAGCACTGCGGGGATGATGGATATTATATCGGTCACTATGGGGTGATGGATATGGTCGACATACTGACCATTTTAGAGATTCGATAGAACCGGCTAACATATAGTTTATGGTACAACCAATCATCGATGGATGACCAGCTATGAAGATCCAACGGGTTCACTACGAGGGATCCTGAGGCACTTGCTAGTGTGTTTCGAAATCGGTTAGGATAATCCCTTGCCTTGGTTCATAGATGGAAACCCAATTTCCAGTACGCGATATTCGGTTTTAGTTGTATATATATATATATATATATATATATATATATATATGGCGATGTAATATAATGGAACGTGCGCCGCTTATGATTGATACATTTATATTTGAAGTTGATTTCTTCACTTATAGTAATAATAAAAGATGAAATTTCGCATATCAAGCATATTTGGCTATTATAAGGGAAAACTCTATCCTCGACTATGTTCATTGTGTGATGGGACCTGAGTCTTATAATAGCTTCAATTTCCTCTTTAGCATTGCGCTGTTATTTTTATGCACCAGTATTCAAGGGGGATAAACCCGTTCCGTAGTATACGGCATGGTCTCATCATTTACCTGACTTTAAAATCAAGCTAATAACTGTTTTAGTTCTCATACCAGTCACATGACTGACCTAGAATTTATTGTTTTATCCTAAACTATAGGTGCCCCTATTTTCCATACGGGCAGCTAGTAGTTTCGGTTTTGCAGATTTCTAATTTACAAGATCTTGGTTTACCGCTGGAACTATATTCGGAACACTCTGTATTCGTGTATTTCTTACAGTTGTGTTATGCATTATTTTCCCACTGCTATGTAATGTATTTTAATCTCTAATATTTTCCAATGTGTAATATTTATTCATACTCTGTTATATTCTTATACTCTGATGTAAATTGCTGTAATAAGCAAGGAAATGTTCTGTCATTTGTGTTCTGATTTTTCGTGTTCTCAACTCAATCTGGGCTTTCTTTTATGGGGAAGTTTAGGTCACTTCAGTTGGTATCAGAGCTTTGGTTTACAGAGCTCGAGAACAAGACACATTAGAACCATACGAAAGAATTCATCAGAGATTGGATTAGTAATATCCAATAAGAATGACCCGTTAGAGATGGGATCGGTAGTATCCTAGAATGAGTTCTACGAGTGTTATTTTTAAAATAAAAATGAAAACAATTTTTATTTTGAAAATTTAAACATTATTATACATATTTGATTTAAATTGATTTGGACAATCGAGTATATGAAGATTTTTCATATACGCCTAGCTAGCGTGTGTACAAAGTCTCAAATATACTGGATGGATATAGAATCACACTCTAGACGCCCGGGAATAATTCTGGGGATGCCGCGACATCGTCGGTACTTATTTCCGAGTTTCGAAAGTAAGATATCTATATGATTCCAATTGGCTGGTGTGAGAACCAAAATTTAGATAGGGCTATTGTTGTGATTTGGCACCAAAAAGATGATTTTTGAATATATAAGACAGTTATGCATTTGAAAAGCTAATTCACAAATTGATTACTAGTTGTGTTGTTTGATTATTAGTTTAACTAATAAAATTATTGTAACCAATACGAGAAGGAAAGATAAATTTTAGCCAAATTGAATCAAATTATTGAGCTAAATTGAAAATTGACTGAAATTGCATGCATATACATGTATATACATTGAACAGGTCATAGCAGGAAAGCTAAGCAGAGGAATAAAATTGCATGCCCAACAAATAGGTACATGTTTACTAATTTATTGGGTTTGGATAATTTTATGACCCGATTGGCTAGCCGCTTGGCTTTTCCTTTTTCTGTTGGATTAATGAGGGCCCTACGTGGCTAGTGGCGGTTTTAAATGTCTCCCCGTACAAAGGAGGTTATGGCGAAATTTTTCGAAAATTTAGGGTGTTAGCCAAATTTTTGTAAAATTAGAAAATTCTTAGAAACGTAAAAGTTGAAGAATGAAAGCTAGAATGAAATTTGAGTTGGTTAGTTAAACAACTTTCAGCTCTGTTCCTTTTCGAGGACGAAAAGATTTTAAGTAGGGGAGATTGTAACAACCTGGAAAATTAGAACCAATTTAAAAATTTTATTTTGGAAATTTTAAAGAATTTTGAATATTTAAAATGATTTATTTTAAATAATAACAACTAAAAATTATTTAAATCGAAGTTAAAACGAATAAATTTATTTTAATTATATAACGACCCTGAAATGGTGCGGTAGTTTGAAAATTTGATTTCAAATTTCAAATGAATGTATAGGATTCAAAATAAATCTGATTTCAGTAAAACCAAAAATATTTCAATCTGTTAAACTATATCTTTCTAATGAATGTGAAAAATCCAGATTTCATAACGGGAATAAAAAGTTATGTCCAGTTGAAAATTCAGACTAGTCGCTATGGAATATATATATATATATATATATTAATATAATAAATAGCCATTTTGTAAACGACCTCCATTTTCGACGAAACCACTTTGGTTGGATCCGGAGTGTCAAATTATTACTAGATTCCAATTTTCATAATTTTTGGAATTAATATGTGAGCGTGGTGAATTTAAACGTGTTAGGTCAATTTAGTTTGAATTTAATCGACTGGAAAATGACCGTTTTTCAAACGGTCTCCAAATTCGACGAAATTAGTTTTGTTGGGACCGTATCATGAAAACATAGCTAGATTTATTTTTCGGAAATTTTTGGAGTCAGTACGTGACCCCGATAAATTAAAATGTACGTTTAAATTCAATGCATATATATTGATTTATATTTTAATTTAAAGAAAAACTGATCGAAACAGTAGAATTGGCTTACGGGACATATGCCATTGTGTCTGGAATGGAGGTATTTAGTTGGGAGCGACAGTCGTTGGGTCTCGTTTGGAGTTCAAATGAAATTCTAACTTTTTGGAATATAAAAATATATAATAATTTCTATAAAAAGGAGGCCAAGCCATCAAAACCCTAATTCATTGTGAAGCTGCCGTCACTCCTATACGAACGATTAGTTTTGCCCCGATTTTGTTCCTCAATCTCTCCCAAATTACAATGAGTTGGCCTATGATTCTTAAGGGAAAATTGAAGCACTTCTCAAGCTCTTTTAATCCGTACGGTTAAGATCAAATTTCGCTAAGTGTGGTGAAAGATCTTGAGCTGCAAACGCAGCCACTTTGGGCTCATCTTTCAAGAGAATGCGGGGCTCAAGTTTCGACCAGTGCCTGTAGTTGGGAGCTCGTGGAGAGGTCTTCGACGTCGGCACCTTGGATGGTGGTCCGATTGCTTCAGGAGCTGGTGCGCGTTTTTGGTCAAAGGATGGAAGACATGGGCACGACTGGGGTTCTGGAGTCAAGAAGGAGGAAGACGCAGTGTAGTTTTTTTTCTACCTATGTAATTAGTTTCTTTGATTATTAAGTAATTTTTTTATATAAATAGCGTAAAAAAGTAAAAGTAATATTTTTTTATAAATAGCCTTAAAAAAAAGTAAAAGTAATTTTTTATATATAAAATAGCATTGTTTTTTAATGAAATGCTTAGTTTTAAAAATATGAATTTTTATATAAATAGCTTTAATAAAAATATGGGTTTTATTATATATATAGCTTTAAATAAAAATTTGTTTTTATTATAAAATACAACAAAATAAAATTGTGATTTTTATTATGAAATGTTTTGAAAATAAAAATAGCAATGTTTAGAAAATCAAAATAGCCATGTTTCTTAAATTATAAATGGCATTGTTTTTAAAAGTATAAAATAGCTTTGATTTTAAAAATAAAAATAGCTTTGATTTTAAGAATAAAAATAGCTTTGATTTTAAAAATAAAAATGGCTTAACTTCAGTGAAGCGTTTTAAGTGAATATAGAACATAAAATCGCAACAAGACAGATATAAAGCAGTACCTGAACATTTAAAACTTTATTTATTGCAACAGAAGGTAAATATGTTTGGTTACACCATCAAAATCCATAAACCAAAGTCAAGTACATAATATCCATCTTGATAAAATAAAGTACATAATCCCACTACTACAAGTAGCCATAAAGAAAATGATAGGCTGAACTTTACTTCGGCAATCCAAATCCAATTGCTCCCAAAGAGATCCTAATCAAGCTCCACTAGTACAAGTCCCACCCTTAGCAACTGGGGGGGGGGAGGAGGAAGAAAAGAGGTGGAAACAAAGGGGGTCAGACATAAAGTCTGGCGAGTGCGATAACTCTAACAACATAATTATTAAAGCAATATGATAAGATATAAGCTGGAGAATAAGGTAATGACTGTGTGAACCACATGGGCAAGGCAATCAAGAGAAACAGAGATAACGTAAATGGAACTTCCTAATCGATATAGGATAATTACTATACTCCACCGTACTGTACCATACTGTACTGTACTAACACTAACTGCACCCCTACTAGTCACTCTAGAAATTTAATCCCTCTTAGCTAAATAGAACGATGATAGCTCCGTGTACTACTAGATGTACCCACTATCCTCCATGTTTGACTGTATATCTCTAGTTGCTATAATAGGTACCCAGCGTGTACCTATCCCCACTAGATGTACCCCTTCAATAAGTAATAATGGTAATTCTATGTACTCCTAGCTGACGTCATAGGTGCCGCCTGCTCCTATCTCCACTAGGTGTACCCCCTTAATAATTAATAGTGGTAGCTTCATGTACCCCTAGCTTACTACATAGGTGCCGTATGCTCCAATCTCCACTAGGTGTACCCACTACCCTGCCCCATTCGATCGGCTCCCTAACTCGTAGATACCCGTGCTGGCCCCACAGTGGGGTGTATCACTCCCCAAAGTGGCAACCAATACCACCAATAATGCACGGCTTATACCTACACGATGCAACAACGTCTTACCTACCAGCCCGGGCCCACACACGCATAGGAACCCGTTGGACTTGCGTTGCCACCGCTAACCCGGTTTGGCCTCTTACAGTCAATCCCAGTATGCGTGTCCCGTCCTCGACTTGGGTAGAGCCCACAAAGATATGTATGGGTTACTGGTTGAAATGGGTCCCCATGACTTGACACAAGCTATCCACCTAAGCTTGGTCCCCTCTAGTACATCCCACTTAACCCACTTCTTATTCATGTTTCAATTACATGTTTCAATTTTGGTTAATTGTTTCCATTAGTAATTCCACATGCCACCCAAGGCACCCACTTAATCCCTATGTCCCACTTACATGTTTTACCTTGGTTAAGTGTTACTAATCGTATTTCCTCATGCCACCCAAGGCACCCACTAGATTCCACATGCCATCCAAGGCACCCACTTAACCCCCTCATGTCCCACTACATGTTTATCTGGTTAAGTGTTTCTTAATTCATTAAGACCATAACCTCATAAAGACCTCTCACATTAGACTGGCATTTGTGGCAGCTGGATTTGTCGGGCGGGTCCGGGCAGTCTTATACCACAAAAGAGCCTAACCTCGTGTCTTTACAATTATTACGTATTTAATTTATGCCTAAGACCTCTCACATTAGACTGACATTTGTGGCAGCTGGATTTGTCGGGCGGGTCCGAACAGTCTTACTCCACAAAAGAGCCTAACCTCGTGTCTTAGACGATTAATCATCCCCCAATTTGAATTACTTTCCCTATTCAAATTATTAATCAATTCCAAATTTAACGATGTCCATAATTGACTCAATTATGTCCATCTATTTATGGTATGTAAAATCATACCAATTTTCACCACAATTATATTTTATGCCTTTTAAGGCATTTATGCTCATCTATTTATGGTATATAAATTATACCAATTTCATTACTAATTAATTTTATTCCTTAAAATTAATTACATGCCTTTTTAGGCCATTACATGCCAATTAAATCTTTTTAATAATATCCCCTTCGTACCCCCGTCGTTCGTTCGCTCAACATGACATATTCATATTAGACTAGCAATTAGTCTAATACTTAAAAAAGGGAATAAACGTCACAAAGTCACAAACACACAATAATAGATCTAATTTACATCTAATTTGCAATTAAGAATTACAACATACTGGCATGGTCTTCGTATTATCAAGGATCCAAAAATCATAGATCTAAAAGGTGTGAGCTTGCATGTATGAACATAGTTCTACACCCAACTAGCCTAGGTAATTATCACAAACTTACATAAACTTTGTATGTCGTCAACCTAAATATAAAGGTGTCATCTTGCATAACTATGGATCCAGTAAAGGTGTTAACTTGAGTAAGCTATGGATCCACATAAAGGTGTAAACTTGCATAACTAGGCATGTCATAGATTCAACATAAAAATGTCAACTTGAATATGGATCTAAACTTTAAAGGTGTGAACTTGTGTGTGTATATATATATATATCCAATTATCACTTAAACTTGCATATGAACATAATACCTATACGAACTAGCATATGTTCCACATCCATATTCGCATAAAAACTAATGTTATAAACCTTGGTGGTTGGATTATAAAAAAAGGGGTTCATTAACACAAGTTAACATCATGAACTACTAGCATGTATTTTAGATCCATACTTACATAACATCATATACAAAACTTGCATAACATCATATGTGAAACAGGCATAACATCATATATAAAACTTGCATAAAATCATAGGTGAAACCGACATAACATCATATATAAAGCTTGCATAACATCATAGGTGAAACCGGAATAACATCATATATAAAACTTGCATAACATCATAGGTGAAACCGGCATAACATCATATATAAAACTTGCATAACATCATAGGTGAAACCGGCATAACATCATATATAAATCTTGCATAACATCGCATATAAAACTTTCATAACATCATATAATATGAATCAAGTTAACATACATGATTAAACATATGAATTAGATTCACAACCACAACTTATAATCCAACGTATATCACATCATAACTGATTTAGCAATTATTTTGTTAAGGTGATCGAACTTACAACTCAAAAGCAGTCTTGAATTTTGAATACTGATTTCTGGAGTTGCATTAGCGCTCCTTTGATGAAGATTCGCTGTTAGGGATGAATAGTTCTGATTTGATTTGTTGTTCTTCCTCCTTAATTTTGGTGGCGGCTGCTCTAGGGTTCAAGACAACAGCATGACGACCATTGTTTCAATTTTAATTCTGATTTAGGGTTTGAGTCTATGGGTCTTTTAATAGAATTTTGAATTAATTTAAGTCGTCGGATGTTCTTAGGGTTAATCAAAACCATTCAATCATGATAGGGTGATGAGTCAGCCCTAATGACTCAGCAAGGAGTCAGAAAGGACTCAACAACACGGGTCAGCCTGAACCAGAAAGCTGTGCAGGCTCCTGCCTCGGCCTGGGCGCACTTGGCAGGTGCGCCAGTGCAAATATGTACTGGCGCACTTCCCAAGTGCGCCAGTGCATTTTTTTTCTACTTTTGCCACCAATCTTCGTTCGTCCATAACTCCTTCATCCGGTACTCGTTTCCCGCAAACTCGGACTCTATTTCAACCAGAATTCCGAGACGAACACAATGGAGCAACCCATTCCCCATAATTCTCACGTCTGAGATTAATTATTCTTTAAATTAGTTAATTTGATTATTCAAAAATCCGGGGTGTTACATTCTCCCCTCCTTAAAGGATTTCGTCCCCGAAATCTCCAAGTCAAGGAGAATGCATATCCTACCATCCAAACAACCATCTATTCAACCATCAAACACGGGCATCCATTGTCCTTATAAAATTTCTAGTGCTGTATGAACATATGCAAGAAGTGTGTGTATATGTTACTTATCTAATGCAAAATCAGGCGGTCTACTGATTCAGTTGACCTCCTTAATGAAAACCATGATAGTGCCATGCGTCCATTATGTATGCGAAAGAATCCTATCGATACATATTATCTCTACATGTGTGCACAACCATTCACCAAAATGCAACATCCACATGATGGTACAACCATTATACATCCATTACTTAAATATGTACACACATTTATATGCAATATGCAATATGAAGTGACTGAGCCGATCTAGTGCCTAAAGTGTGTGTATATGCATCCACGAGCAACCACTAGCAAACACTTGCATCCAAGTGCATGCATCATACATAACATGTCTCAAACACATGTTTCAACCATAGGACTATCCAATCTAAAGGTCAAAGATACTAGCGAGAGGACACACTAAAGATGAGATAAGTACAAGGTAAGCGATAAAGGAGAAATTAAAAGACATACCCTCGAAAAGAAAAGGGTATAATGAACGCATCTTCGCTTCCGCCTCCCAAGTAGCGTTGCTCTCATCATCTCCCCATTGCACTTTGACTAGTTTGACCTCTCGATTCCTCAACTTCTTAATCTCCGACCCGAGAATGTGCGTAGGAGCTCGTCGAATCGTCGCATCACACTCGATCTCCACCTCTTTAAGCAAGCTCGGCTCTACCACTTCCGCGGTCTCGTGCAAGCACTTCCTCAAATGTGATACATGGAATACGTCGTGTACACCACCAAGTCTCTCGAGCAACTCCACTTTATACGCCATCTGCCCAATCCTTTCCTTAATAGGAAACGACCCTACGAACCTTGGTGCTAACTTTCCAATGGACCCAAAGCGAACGACGTTCCGTAATGGAGACACCGTGATTAAGACCATGTCCCCAATATCAAACTCGAGATCTAACCTCCTCTTGTCTGCATAAGATTTCTGTCTATCTTGCACCTTCTTCATCCTCCTTCGAATCAAATCGATCTTTTCCGAAGTCTCTCTAATCATATCGGGTCCAAGCAAGATCTTGTCTGTAGACTCCCACCAACATGTAGGCGAACGACACGGCCGTCCATAAAGAGCCTTGAATGGTGCCATGCCAATACTAAACTGAAAGCTGTTATTATATGCGAACTCTACCAACGGAAGATGTTCCTCCCATGTACCTCCGATGTCTAAGACACATAACCTCAATAAGTCCTCTAGAATACGATTCACCCTCTCGGTCTGGCCGTCCGTCTGAGGATGATATGCGGTGCTCAAACATAACTGAGTCCCTACCGCCTCTTGTGAGCTTTTCAAAAATTCGCCAGTGAAAATAGGATCGCGTTCGCTCACTATGCTAGAAGGAATACCGCGCAAATGAACTATCTCTCGGATGTATACGGAGGCTAACCATGGAGCAGTCCTCTTACTCTTCACGGGAATGAAATGGGCGCTCTTAGTAAGTCTGTCTACCACGGCCCAAATCCCCGTATTACCCTTCCTCGATCTTGGTAATCCGCTAACAAAGTCCATCGAAACACTTTCCCACTTCCATTGTGGGACCTCTAATGGTTGAAGCAATCCACCGGGCTTCTTTTGCTCCGCTTTTACTTGTTGGCACACCAAGCATCTAGCGACATACTCGGCCACATCCCTCTTCACACCGGCCCAAAAGTAAACTCGTCTCATGTCCACGTACATCTTGTCCCCGCCGGGATGAATGGTCATCTTCGAACGATGGGCATCATCAAGGATGGTCTTCCTCAAATTCTCATCCCGTGGTACACAAAGTCTACCGTCCCTATGCAACCAACCCTTATCATCTAGGGTATACCTATGGAGATGGCTTGATGACTCCCCTCCTTTGAGCTTTTATACTAACTCAACCAACTGTCGGTCGTCTTGCTGTGCCTCACCAATCCATCCCAAAAGCGTAGGTCTGACCTCTAAGGATGCTAGCAAACCGGGTACAAAGTCAATGGATGGTCTAAAGTCAAAGGTAGAGATAAACTCTAAGCTATTTCGCTCGACAACAAAGGACTCCATGTCAACTTGTTCCTACTCAAAGCATCTGTCACGACGTTACCCTTGTCAGGGGTATATGCTATCTCGAAATCGTAGGACGCCAAGAACTCTATCCACCATAACATATCACCCTTCCCTAGAAACCACATGTCCTAAAATCCTCACTTCTTTCCTCCAAAAATGGTATTTTGGAGAACTTAGCTTTAAGCTGGTGCACTTGTAGGGTCTCTAAGCTTTCCCTAATATGTAGGGCATGCTCTTCTCTGCTTCTAGAGAAAACCAGAATATTATCCCATGAAAAATCGTCACAACTATCCATCCCTCACGCAGACCATCCTAGTCGAACTCGACATCCCCCAAGTGCAAGCCCCAAAGGCCTAAACCAATATCAGACAAACACCCAAGGGATACCTCCTTCGAATTCATACGACCTACGTGAGATGATACTAGTAAGACGGCCAACCAATTGAGCACTTGACCGATTCTGGTTGTCCTTGCCAGTCTTGCTCCAAAACCACCGCTGATTACATAACTGACTTTGCTTACTCTATTAAGCATATACGAAAACTTATTTCACGCCTATGGGTAAACCCCGCACTTTATCAATGACGTCTCCATACTCACGGACCACACAAATAGACTCCCAGTCATCGTTGGATGAGTCAGAAGATTCTAGGCAGCTAAACATCACTGAACCCCTAGGGTCACAAGAAATATGAGGGTCTTTCCATAACGAATCAATAATCTAACTACCCTCCTTTCACAATCTAGGATGGCACCCCGCCTAGCTAGCCAATCCACCCCTAGAATCAAACTATATCCCGTGAAACCAAGGACGAAGGCGTTGCATTCAAATCCAACGCCCAAGATAGACACTCTCAAATCCCGACAAACCATTGAAGGATGAGCCGAACCACCAACAGGATTTGAGACTAGGATGGGATCCTTAACTAGACTAGTATTTAGGTGCAGTGTTTCAACTAATGATGTAGAAATTAACGAATGCGATGCGCCATAATTGAATAAAATTCAAACAGGATGATAAAGAAAACCGAATTTCAACCTAGACGGTCCTACCCCCATCAGGTATACCAACCGTGAGGGAATACAACTACCCTCCAGAAGATCCTGTACTTTGTCCTTGCCTCCTTGGACAATCCTAAGGTGTCCTATTTCTCCAAAACAACTAGCCTTATTCTTTACATTCTCCATTAGTGACCTCCCACTAAGATGAGGTTTCGTCCTTTGTTAACCAAACAGCTATTTGAACCTTCCTCCCGTCGTCTACCTTAAAGGTACCAACAAGCCCTCCACTTCCTTGGACTAACTTCTAGCCCGACAAACGTCTAAGTCCCTTGAAGTAGTTCTCCGTCCTTCGTACGGAAGTCCCTTTTTTTGTAGAAAAAGCATCTGTACGCGGAGGGGGAAAAACTCAAAAAGAGAAAGTGGAAGAGATTCAAAACGGAGAATCGAAGGAAGGATATATGGCTCTTGGGGATTATGTTATTAAAATAAATCTTTCTTTCAAAAACACTCTTCTACAAACATATTTTTGAAAGTATTCTTTATAAAAATGCTTTAAAAAAAATAGTTTTTCAAAATATCTTATCAGTTCTGGTAACCTTCAGCTCTGATACCACGTGTAACACCCCACCTCCATTAAAGTCACTCGCAAAGGGAATGCCTTAACTTCAGTGAAGCGTTTTAAGTGAATATAGAACAGAAAATCACAACAAGACAGATATAAAGCAGTACCTAAAAATTTAAAACTTTATTTATTGCAGTAGAAGGTAAATATGTTTGGTTACACCATCAAAAACCATAAACCAAAGTCAAGTACATAATATCCATCTTGATAAAATAAAGTACATAATCCCACTACTACAAGTATCCATAAAGAAAATGATAGGCTGAACTTTACTTCGGCAATCCAAATCCAAGTGCTCCCAAAGAGATCCCAATCAAGCTCCACCAGTACAAGTGTAACAACCCGAAAATCTGGGCCAGTTTAAATTTTTTATTTTGGCAACTTTGGCGGATTTTGATTATTTAAAATGAATTATTTTAAATAATTACCAGCGAGAAATTTATTTTGAATATATTAGAACGTATATATTATATATGTCGTCGTTAGAATATAAATATTTATATATAATTATAAATAGAATTGAAAATGGCGCGGTAGTTCGATAATTCGATTTCAAACTTCAATTGAATGTACCGGGTGCAAAACAATCAGGATTTTAGTGAAATCAAAAATGATAGGATCTAATTGATAATATCTTTCCAACGAATCCGAAAAATCAAGATTTCATAGCGGGAATCAAAAGATATGTCCAGTTGAAAATTCTGAATAGTCGCTATGGAATTCAGGCCCTTAAAAATAGACATTTTGCAAACGACCTCGGATTTCGACGAAACCAGTTTTGTTGGGTCCGTGATGTCAAATTATTGCTAGGTTTCAAATTTCATAATTTTTCGAATCAATGTGTGAGCGTGGCAAAGGAAAACGCGTTTGACCAGTTTTAGTTGATTTTAATCGACTGGAAAATGGCCATTTTTCCAACGGTCTCAGAATTCGACGAAACTAGTTTTGTTAGGACCGTATCGTCAATACGAAGTTAGAAAATATTTTTCGGGAATTTTTAGAGTTAGTATGTGACCCCGGTAATTTGAAATGTACGTTTAAAATTCAATATAGTGATTTAAATGTAAATTCAACGGAAACTGATCGAGACGAACAAATCAGCTTGCGATACATATCCCGTTGTGTTCGGAACGGGGGTAATTAGCTAGGGGCGACAGTCGTTGGGTCTCGATTGGAGTTAAATTAGAATGTCAACTTTTAGGAGGATTAAATAAATAATTAAAATAATAATATATAAAATTCAAAAGCGGTCAACCCTTATTCATTTCCTCCCAAACCCGAAACCCCCTCTTTCAGAAAAACCCGATGGTCCTCAAATCGTTCAACCCTAACCTCAGTCGCCCGCTGCCGTTGACCTCTCTCCACCGCACCGCGAGCTCCGCCCTCCGGCCTCCCCTCGAATCGCCGAACCCCTTACCTCCGTTCAGCCATCCCCAAAAACCGACCCCCCATCTCCAATAACCCCAAATCGAGCCGCCTTAGCCCACCCTGGCCCGCCACCATGCCTGACCGCCGGCTCCTACCGATTACAGCCCCTCCCCGTGCCTTCTCTAGTCCCTACGATGAATAAAGGTGATTTCTACTTTATTAAATCAGTTTTTTTTTTATTTCAGTTCTTATTATATGTGTTAGATTATCAAAAATTCGATTTTTATTATTTATGACTAGCGGAAAAGGGTTGATCTTTAATTCATGAAAAGAGGAGATCTTTGAACATGAAAAGCTAATATTTTTGAATATGAAAATAGAATATGTTTCAATATGAAGTAGCAATAACAAAAATATGGTTTTTGTATAGTAGCAATAATAAAAATATGATTTTTATATTTTTAAAGTATTAAAAATATAATCTTGACTATGTAGATGATATAAAAATATTATTTTTATATTTTTAAAGAGTTAAAAATATAATCTTTATTATGTAGAAGACTATAAAAATATGATTTTTACTTCGAGAAAAATAAAATCTTTATTTTTGAAAAAAAAAGCGAAATCTTCATTCTTGAAAAGGCGGAATCTTCATTTTTGGAAAGGCGAAATCCATATATATGAAAAGAGCCATATCTTTGAAAGTCGATATTTTTATATATTGAATAGTGAAGTAAAAATTCGATTTTTAAATGTATGACGCGATTGTGAAAATATAATTTTTATATATTGAATAGTGAAGTAAAAATTCGATTTTTACATATGTAGCGGCTACGGGCGACGAAGATGACGAAGAGGCGATAACGATGAAGATTTCTATCAAAGAAGAGTCAAGATGATTGGATAGCTATCTGTGAGAATTTCTCACCTTTCAATTTCTTTTCTAGCTATATATATATACTAGGATGCAGACGGTGCTTAGTAGCACCCGACACAATCGTCCACAGACCATGGACTTGTTTGTTTGGTTGCATAGATTAGTTAGATGATTTGATTTGAAATTGAATTGTTTGGTGAAATGAATAGATTTGATTGATGTGTGAATGGCGTGGGCCTTCACTAGACCGGGGATAAGGCTAGGCCTCGTCCCGTTTCTAGTATCGCGCCGTTATGCCGCCGAAATTTTCTAAAATATGTTAGAAAAATAAAATTAACATTTTATTGAATAAATGAACCGAATGGAATATTCATAGATTGAATAAAATGTTTTATCGTTAAAAATATAATTTTTAACGTGAATGTGAATAAATAAATATTCATTTACAAACCGGACGGTTTGTTTATGTACACCTATTGGAAGGACCTTGATTGGGACGATAAATTTTACACATCGCCCAACTGCACAAATAAAATATGTGTTTGATTGTTTGAAACCACACACGGGTGTTAGGATGAAATTTGAAGTTCACTCATCCTGATTGATTAAATATGTCGATCGATCGATTGACAGGCTGTTATAAGCGTTAGATATCTATATTTGATGCTTATACAGTGTAGTGCACTTTGGTTGATGGTTGATTATTTTTCAATGCTATTATATACATGTGTTGTATGGAATCCATATAATTAACTTTATATGGTAATTGATTGAGCCTCATTCCAATTTAAAAAATAAAGAATAATATAAAATAAAGGTTCATGTGTTGACAGTACTCATCCATTGAGATTGGTCATGTGTTGAACGAAATATTTTAGTAATAAAATTTACATCTTTATCAATATAAAATAAAGGTTCATGTGTTGACAGTACTCATCCATTGAGATTGGTCATGTGTTGAATGAAATATTTTAGTAATAAAATTTACATCTTTATCAATATAAAATAAAGGTTCATGTGTTGACAGTACTCATCCATTGAGATTGGTCATGTGTTGAACGAAATATTTTAGTAATAAAATTTACATCTTTATCAATATAAAATAAAGGTTCATGTGTTGACAGTACTCATCCATTGAGATTGGTCATGTGTTGAACGAAATATTTTGATAATAACAACTATTTTGAAAAAGAAATATTTGAAATAGAATATTTGAAAATAGAAATTTATGAAGCCGTGTTGATTAGATTGACGCCATTTTGACGTGAACGATATTTATATTGATTTTATTCATTTTGAAATGAATTGAATTGAAAACGATTTCGAAATGAAATGAATTGAAAACGATTTCGAAATGAAATGAATTGAAAACGATTTCGAAAGGAAATGAATCGTAAACGATTTCGAAATGAATTGAATATAAAACGAATTCAAATTAAATTGAAAGCAAATTGAAATGAATTCAAATTCAATTGAAATTTGAATTGAATAGGAATGAATTTTAAAATGAATTTATAAAGAAGAATTCAATTTTGATTTGAATTGAAATGGAAGTTGAAATTGCTTTTGAAACGAATTTTAAAACTATTTATATAATTCGTTTTAAATAGAAATCGACGAAATATATATTATATATATTATATATATAATATAATGGCCTGAATAGAACGCGCCGCGCCGCGGCAGTTCGCGAATTTCGACCATTTATTTCAAACGGACATTACGGGAGATCCGACCGTCAGATTCTCCTAAAACCGGAACCGTTGGGTTCGTATTGAAAAGAGCTTTCTAACGAATATTAGAAATTAGAAATCTAATGGTTGGATTTGGAATTATGTCCAAATCAAATTTGAAAAAGGTCGCTGTAAGTGCAGTTCGATGGCCGTTGATGGAAATCGACTGTACGGGCCTTGATAAAATTATTAAAAATAATAATAAATTGTGTAAAATCATAAGAAATGATTTAGAAAGATTTGGGATGAAAAACTCCATATTTGAAAAGATAAAAATAGATTTTTATCGAAATGAACTAGTTTTGAACTAGAATTATAATTCTATTTATTTTTAAATAAATAAATTGAATTTGAAAGGGGTTTTAAAAATAACCAGAATTTCCAATGATTGCATTGGAATGGATTTGAATCGAAATTGTCTTCGGAATATTTCGATGTTGGATTTCGTGATTATACAGATGTTGGTATGGAAATTTGAAAGATATATATATTTATATCGTTATTTCCAATACGATATTTGTTAGTCGTAGAATTTGATATTGAATGTAAGCCGGTATATTTTCTATTCAGAGCCTTGTGTTTAATATCAAATGTGATTTGGGTTTGTCGTGAATGGTGTCTTCATTAACGCTGTTCTTGAACCCAGTTGAGAAAAGATTAAATCTTTTTATTTAGATTTAATGAAGTGTACCAATTGAATAATATTTAATTGGAATTGAATTGATAATGATTTTTGGGTTTATCGTGAACAGTGTTTTAAATAACACTTGTTCTTTAACCCGATAATTAATGAATGTGATTTTGGGTTTACCGTGAACCGTATTTTAAATAACACTGATTCTTTAACCCAGTCAAAGATTAAAACTAAGTGGAGTTTTAATGAATCTTTAATTAGATTGAAATAATCGAAATGGAGTATCACCAGTTTTGCTCCAGGCGATAGTTAAATCTTTAATTAGATTTGAACGTGAAATGGTAATTGAATTTACCGATAACACCGTGGTGTTAGATATGAAGTATAACCAGTTTTACTTCATGGGATGAATAGGTTGGGATTGGGAAATTAAAACAAATGATTACTTCGGTAAGTTTCATTAATCCCGACTAACTTGAATCGAAATTCAAAGGAAGATTAGAGAATAAATTCAGGAATTTATCTTGGATAAAATTAATGGGAACCTTTCCCCTATGAATGTGAAATCAGAAACTAACTGTCGGTTAGCTAAGCAGAATGGTTTTCTGGATATTGATCTGATGTTGGTTTCGGCCTTCGGGGTTAATATTTGGGGAATTATTCTCTTGATTAATTTGCGGTTAGTGATTGATGAATTGGAATGGGGCGTATGTTGTGTTTGTGTAACACTTATTTAAAATATATGCGAGTTATTCGGAAAGACCGGGTTTATCCCATTCTGAATAACTGATACGACGATAAGTCGAAGATGAAGACGATGGTCGAAGACCGGAAGTCTTCACGTCGTTTGGGTGATTACTGATGATCTTGATTGGGCTGTACACCGAAGAAGATGGAAACCGTTGGTGATCGTCCAGACGTACTTGGAGATCGATGGATATGCGGGGTACTAGGTGCCTCCGGTTCCGTTCAGACACAGAACGGACTTGTAAATGGACTGTGTGTCTGACATTGGATTTTAGTCCGTGTGATTGATCTCTATTAAATATATATCTGTTTGGCGGCGGAGAATTTATTCTCTTGCTTAACGCCCTTCTCTGAGACGTACGAGCTCAGGGGTTATATATTGATGGATATCAAACGCATGGAGTGAATTGCCTGTGTGGCATGCCTAAGTGGCAATTGATCGGGGCTTCTGTTGAAAAGCAAAGTCTTGTGGTGATGATCAAAGCATGGTCTTTGTGGCGTAGCTTTGTGTAACGTTTACTTTGCGAGTTTCACACCCGGTATGAACCAAAAACGGGAGACGGACCTCAGGGAGGACTTGCGTTTCTTTCTAGCTAAAAGTGGCGTCAGTGGTTTTACATGCCCTGACGAGTTTCACTTATGTGGTTGTTGCTGTTGCGAGGCGCCTCGGATTGATCGGTCGTTCTCGAACCGATGGAGTCATTTGATGGCTCATTTGCGCCCCAAAGGGCGGGGAAACGTAGTGTTCAGGCATTTTAATCCACATCGGTGGACCGGCCCTGTCGCTCCTAGGGTCACTCGAGCTCTGATCCTGAGACATGGTAGGCTAGATTGACTCGAATCGGTTGAGGACTATCTTTTGCCTCGGTTCATAGACGGAAATCCAATTTCCAAATACGTGACTTTGCGGTTTTATATGTAAATCTATATATGGTGACATAGTGGGATGGGGCGCTCATGCCGCCTATGATTGATACTTATGATTTGAAGTTGTTTTATACACTATGCACTTATAATAGTATCAAACGATTTGTTTTAACCGTATCAAGCATTCTTTGGCTGTTATAAGGGAAAACCCTATCCTCGGCTGCGTTGCATTGTGTGATGGGACCTGGGTCTTATAACAGCTTCATTTTTCTTTATTTAGCATTGCGCTGTTTGTTTTATGCACTGGTATTCTTGGGAGGAAACCCGTTCCGTGTTATACGGCGTGGTCCCTTGATTTACTTAATGATTTAAAATAAAGATTAATAACTGTTTTAGTTCTCACACCAGTCACATGACTGACCTGGAGTTTATTGTTTTAACCTAAACTCTGGGTGCCCCTATTTTGACACGGGTAGCTAGTAGTTTTGGTTTTGCAGATTTATATTCACAGGATCCTGGTTTTCAGCTGGAACGATATCCGGAAAGCTTTGTATCCGTATAACTCTTCTAGTTGTATATTGTATTATTTTCCGCTGCGATGTATTTAAATGTAATTTAAATCTCTGATATTTCTGTGTAATATTCATTTATACTCTGTATATTCTTGTAATCTGGTGCATTGTTGTAATATACAATGAAATGTTCTTTTATATGCGTTATGTTGTGGCTTGTTCTCGAACTATCCGCGCTTTCCCTTACGAGGAAGTTACGGGTTTTCACAACAAGTCCCACCCTTAGAACCTGGGGGGGAGGGGAGGGGGGAAAGGAAGAAAAGAGGTGGAAACAAAGGGGGTCAGACATAAAGTCTGGCGAGTGCGATAACTTTAACAACATAATTATTAAAGAAATATGATAAGATATAAGCTGGAGAATAAGGTAATGACTGTGTGAACAACATGGGCAAGGCAATCAAGAGAAACAGAGATAACGTAAATGGCACTTCCTAATCGATATAGGATAATTACTATACTCTACCGTATTGTACCATACCGTAACGTACTAACACTAACTGCACCCCTATTAGTCACTCTAGAAATTTGATCCCTCTTGGATAAATAGAACGATGATAGCTCCGTGTACTGCTAGATGTACCCACTATCCTCCATGTTTGTATGTATATCTCTAGTTGCTATCATAGGCACCCAGCGTGTACCTATCCCCACTAGATGTACCCCTTCAATAAGTAATAATGGTAATTCTATGTACTCCTAGCTGACGTCATAGGTGCCGCCTGCTCCTATCTCCACTAGGTGTACCCCCTTAATAATTAATAGTGGTAGCTTCGTGTACCCCTATCTGACTACATAGGTGCTGTCTGCTCCTATCTCCACTAGGTGTACCCACTACCCTGCCCCATTCGATCGACTTCCTAACTCGTAGATACCCGTGCTGGCCCCACAGTGGTGTGTATCACTCCCCAAAGTGGCAACCCGATACCACCAATAATGCACGGCTTATACCAACACGATGCAACAACGTCTTACCTACCAGCCCGGGGCCACACACGCATATGAACCCGTTGGACTTGCGTTGCCACCGCTAACCCGGTTTGGCCCCTTACAGTCAATCCCAATATGCGTGTCCCGTCCTCGACTTGGGTCGAGCCCACAAAGATACGTATGGGTTACTGGTTGAAATGGGCCCCCATGACTTGACACAAGCTATCCACAAAAGTTTGGTCCCCTCTAGTACATCCCACTTAACCCACTTCTTATTCATGTTTCAATTACATGTTTCAATTTTGGTTAAGGGTTTCCATTAGTAATTCCACATGCCACCCAAGGCACCCACTTAACCCCTATGTCCCACTTACATGTTTTACCTTGGTTAAGTGTTACTAATCGTATTTCCTCATGCCACCCAAGGCACCCACTAGATTCCACATGCCACCCAAGGCACCCACTTAACCCCCTCATGTCCCACTACATGTTTATCTGGTTAAGTGTTTCTTAATTCATTAAGACGGTAACCTCATAAAGATCTCTCACATTAGACTGGCATTTGAGGCAGCTGGATTTGTCGGGCAGGTCCGGGCAGTCTTACACCACAAAAGAGCCTAACCTCGTGTCTTTACAATTGTTACATATTTAATTTATGCCTAGGACCTCTCACATTAGACTGACATTTGTGGCAGCTGGATTTGCCGGGCGGGTCCGGGCAGTCTTACACCACAAAAGAGCCTAACCTCGTGTCTTAGACGATTAATTACTACTAATTAATCTTCCCCCAATTTGAATTACTTTACCAATTCAAATTATTAATCAATTCCAAATTTAACGATGTCCATAATTGACTCAATTATGTCCATCCATTTATGGTATGTAAAATCATACCAATTTTCACCACAATTATATTTTATGCCATTTAAGGCATTTATGCTCATCTATTTATGGTATATAAATTATACCAATTTCATTACTAATTAATTTTATTCCTTAAAATTAATTACATGCCTTTTTAGGCCATTACATGCCAATTAAATCTTTTTAATATTATCCCCTTCGTACCCCCGTCGTTCGTTCGCTCAACATGACATATTCATATTAGACTAGCAATTAGTCTAATACTTAAAAAAGGGAATAAACGTCACAAAGTCACATACACACAATAATAGATGTAATTTACATCTAATTTGCAATTAAGAATTACAACATACTGGCATAGTCTTCGTATTATCAAGGATCCAAAAATCATAGATCTAAAAGTTGTGATGTGAGGACCGCCCATAACCCCCGCACTAAGCAAGAGGAATAATGCGCTGAAAGTCGTGCCAGGCTGCTATGGACGATCATCATAGTAAGTGAACACATCGAAACCTGTCGTAGAACTCACAGCGCAAGGATAAAATATAATAGAACATATACAACAGGTGATAGTAATGAGGTATCATATAGCAAACTTTTGAAACTCTTTCAAACATCCCGAAAGATTATCCAACTGATATCCAAGTTTGTACATAAGGCCTCACTACAACTCTCAAGCAACTCAAACTGCGGAAACAGAAATACTAGATAGAATAAAACTGGTACGCCAGCCTCCTGCTCGTCATCGCTCAGCTTCCTCGTATCACTAAGCTCCATTACCTATAACCTGCTACTTAGTCTGCCCATCCACAACCGGATGAACAGCCCAAGGTAATAAGAGGAGATATAAAACCTTGAGTCAGACAATAGTCTTAGTGAGCGATAATACAGCTAACAAACTTCAACAAGGAAGTATATGAGAATGGGTAAATGAACAACTTATCTACCCACAACACCAGAGAAGAACTCAACCTTATCTTCCCCCACATCGGACAGTGATAGCCTTTACACCAAGCATTTCAATCATTAATCCATAGAAACCAGAACAACCAATTTTCCATGGAAAACAAAAACAACCAGCAATAGCAATCATGACATCGAGATTATATAGATCTCACGTAAATCATCCTAGTCGAATTCAACATCCCTCGAGTACGAGCCCCAGAGGCCGAAAACAATATCAGACAAGCACTCAAGGAACATCTACTTCGATGTTAGATAACCCACGTGAGATGGCACAAGCAAAACATCCAGCATACATGACAGACTCCGGCTATCACCGCCAATCCAGCTTCGAAACCATCATTATCGTATGACGGCCAACCTTGCCATATGTCAAGGGCTAATGGTAACCCCAGTTCTAGCATGAACTCCATATGCCCGACCTTGGCAATGTCCAACCCTGACACTAGGCCTCTCCCCGAGACCCAGGGTACTTGACCTACAACCGGTCTTTTTTTTGGGTGCGACCTACAACCGGTCTTTTGAGTGCCCCCATCGTACCCCTGCTTTGAGCCTGCTAGAACTTACGACAATGATAACTTCTCGGCCCTCGCATCTCTCATCGTCCAACCTTGACGATGTTTCATAGCTCAAGCAACCTTCTCGAGCAACCATTATCCACCAACTCAGGACACTTTAGAGTTGTCACCGCATTCGTTGTTCCGCCTTGATCAACGAACACATCCATCACTTCGAGCCTTCCTACTTGAACCACTTCGAAGTCACACCAATCATCCGACTGACCGACCAGATATGCCACCATCTGACCGACCCGATCCTTCAAAACCGACCAGATATGCCACCATCTGACCGACCCTTCAAAACCGACCAGAACAGGATCTTCCTCTCAAGACTCCAGGCCGACTACCTTTGTCTTTTGAAACCGACCCGACCTGATCACCCCTCCCTGGAACATGACCGACCGCCTGCTCCAAATTAGCACTCCAGATCTACTCGATCCAACCAGTATGGATCGACCGACTAAACCGCACCGCCACCCAGTCTTCACGACCGACCCATATGCAAAGCTCGACCCACACCTTGCTCGACCCGACCCACATACATACCGGATCAATCAACTTACTCGACCGACCCTCCTTCAATGTGGAGATCGACCGACCCATCCAAAAGACCGACCAGGGATGGACCGACCCGCCTGCTCCAGAACCAGAACTCCAGAACAGTTTCCACACGACCAACCCGCTTCAGACCGACCCGACCAGAGTGGACCGACCGACTCAACCTTCACACTTCAACTTTTGGACTGTCCAGGATATGACCGACCTGCTCCATCAAAGCCGACCAGCCCTGCACGACCGACCAGAATGCCACCATCTGAACCGACCAAAATGCCACCATTTGAACTGACCAGAATCTGACTTGTTCTCCAAGACATCAAATTGGCCGACCAGTATAGAACCGACCCCTCCTAGACCGACCCCATTCCTGCATAGCTCCGTTTCAACTTCGATTTCGACCAAAACTTCGCCAAACGACGAATCCGACGAAACCAGCTTATCCGATTCATCCAAACGCAACCACAAACATGTTATGCAACCAACACTATCATCAATCCAACAATTTCCATCAAAACACATAAATTTCCCAAAACATGATAAGTGAATCATATGAACATAAAAACGGATCTAACTTGCATAATCTTGAGAAAAATCATAAAATTAACCATTTAAATTATCTAGATCAGATCCTAAGGTGATTCATATATAAAATGGACTTAGCGTGGTGTGGATCTAAGGAAAATAACATGGAAATGATGAAATTAACATCCTAAAACCCATATACTTGCATGAATCCGAATGAGAGATGTAAATCACTCACCAATTATCCAAATCTAAGCAAAAGCAATGAAAACGCAATCCGTACAGCGAACACTTCGAATCAAACTCTTCAATCCGATGAATTCGCCCTTGAGACGATGTAGATCTAGCCTCTTATGGTGTAGATCTTCGATTTCCCTCCTTGGATTTTGGAATTTTAATGGTGGAAAGATGTTAGAGGAAGAAGGAGATCAAAGCCTTCCCCTAAGAGAATGGAAAATGCCAACCTTTCTCCATACCCCTTACCCCCTATTTATAGTCTCCACCCACCCTCTAATGGGCCTTCTCCAAATCAACCCATTAGCCTTCCAAAACCTGAACAACCAACTGAAAAATCTTAAAACAGCGATTTCTCCCAAACCGCTGAACCAAATCCTTAATGTAACCACTCTACGGAAAGGGAATCATCAATTCCTTTCCAATGGCACAGGTCTCACCCTCTGATTCGACCTGAGTCAAAAGTTATGCCCAGTACAAGACTGACAGGGGCAAAATGGTCACAAACAAAATCGGTAAAAATTATGGACATGTCACACATCCCCATAAGCAACATATCAAAAGATGAGAATGATCCAACCCTCAGGGAATAAAATAAAAATATTTTACGACCTTCCGATACGAAAAATGCGGGCTGTTACATTCTCACCCCTTAAGAATTTCGCCCCCGAAATTCCAAGCAAACACAAGCAACCACAACAATTCCGCATGCCTATCATCCATGAGAAGCCAATCCTATCATCCAAACTAGCAACCATCAAGCCATACATCCATAGCCTTATCCTAGCACGCGGAATTCTATCAAACAACAACAAGATACAACGATATAACGATGATACAATCAAAGGGTCCTACTGATGAAAAGTTCTGGATGAGTCGCCTTCATGCTCTCTTCCGTCTCCCATGTACAATCGTCGCCATCTTCACTCCATTGTACCTTGACTAGCTTAACCGTCTTCCTCCTAAGCTGTTTCGTATCATTTCCCACAACACGAAGTGGCCTACGAGGTTTCGCAACTGCGGTCTCGACTTCTAAATCTTCATACTGTTCTGGAGATACCACCACATTCGAGTCGTGCAAAAACTTTCGAAGAAACGACACATGGAAAACATTATGCACACTCGACATCTTCTCGGGTAACTCCAACCTATATGCGAGCTTTCCTATTCGCTCGACTATCGGAAATGGTCCAACAAACCTAGGAGCCAACTTTCCTTTACTTCCGAATCGAACCATATGCTTTAACGGTGAAATCTTCACAAAAACCATATCACCTACGTCGAATTCTAAATCCTTACGACGCTTATCGGCGTAACTCTTTTGACGATCTTGGGCCGCTTTCATTCGTTGCCGAACAATTTTGATACAACCCGAGGTTTCTCTAATCATCTCGGGCCCAAGTACCAACTTATCTCCAGTTTCTAACCAACAAGCTGAAGAATTGCACGGCCTTCCATACAACGCCTCATATGGTGCCATCCCAATACTCGACTGGTAGCTATTATTATATGCAAATTCGACTAAATGTAGATGGTCCTCCCATGATCCTCCGAAGTCTAACACACAAGCCCTCAAGAGATCTTCTAAAACTCGGTTGACTCTCTCGGTCTGACCATCAGTTTGGGGATGGTATGCCGTACTTAAGCACAACTCGGTTCCCAAAGCTTCTTGCAAACTTTTCCAAAATCCACTCGTGAACAATGGATCCCGGTCACTTACTATACTCTTTGGGACACCATGGAATCGAACTATCCATTTCACATAAAGCTCAGCCAATTTTGACGCTGTCCTAGTCGTCTTGATAGGAATAAATCTCGCACTTTTGGTCAAACGATCCACAATGACCCAAATCCCTTCATTCCCTGCCCTAGTTCTAGGTAGTCCATCGATAAAATCCATCGATATCTGCTCCCACTTCCACGTAGGAACCTCTAATGGTTGAAGTAAACCACTCGGCTTCTTCTGTTCAGCTTTCACTAACTGACAGTTCATACACTTGGAAATGAATTTTCCAATATCTCTTTTCATCCCTTCCCAGTAGTAGACTCGCTTCATGTCCTGATACATCTTATTACCACCGGGATGAATCGTTAGCTTCGAGTGATGACATTCTCTCAGAACCTCATCCCTCAATCCGTCGACATCAGGAACAACTAATCGTCCTTGCTTTCGAAGCCAGCCTTCTCGGTCGACCTTGAACTCTTTATCCTCTGGTTTCAGTTTCTGAATGGACTCGACAAGCTTCGCATCTTTCTTTTGGCCCTCGCCAATCCTTTCGATAAGAGTAGGCCTTATCGACAAGCTTGCCAATATTTCAGGTTCCAACTCACACCTTGGCCTGAAATCGAACCTTGCCAAATACTCGAGGCCCTTCCATTCCGAAAACATCGCTCCCAAACTTGCGTGTATTCGACTCAATGCATCTGCAACTGCATTGCCTTTGCCAGGAGTATAGGCTATTCCAAAATCATACGATGCCAGAAACTCTAACCATTGTTGCTGCCGAAGACTCAAATCCTTTTGGGAGAAAAGATACTTCAACGACTTGTGATCCATAAACAACTCGAATCGTACTACCAACATGTAATGTCTCCACATCTTCAGAGCAAACACAATCGCTGCCAACTCCAAATCATGAGTTGGATATTTTCTCTCCTGCGGCTTTAGCTGTCGACTTGCGTAAGCCACTACCTTATCCTTGTGCATTAGTACCGCTCCAAGTCCAGTACCACATGCATCCGTGTACACCACCATCTCTTCATTCCCACTTGGGATGGTCAACACAGGTGCACTTGTCAATCTCTCCTTCAAGATTCCGAATGCTTGTTCACACTTCACATCCCATGTGAACACTTGGTTCTTTTTCGTCAATCCTATTAATGGTGCAGCTATCTTGGAGAAATCCTTGATAAACCTTCGGTAATAACCAGCCAACCCAAGGAAACTCCGAACATCCGTCGCATTCTTAGGTCTATCCCAGTCCTGGATTGCTGCCACTTTAGCGGGGTCAACCGCTATACCTTTCCCAGAAACAACATGACCCAAGAACCTCACTTCATCCTTCCAGAAGTGACACTTTGAGAACTTAGCTTTAAGCTGATGCTTTCGCAAGATCTCTAACACAACTCTCAAGTGCGTCTTATGTTCTTCCACATTTCTGGAGTAAACCAGTATATCATCCACGAACACAAGCACGAACTTATTCAACTGATCTCTGAACACTCTATTCATAAGATCCACAAAATACGCGGGCGCGTTAGTCAACCCGAATGGCATCACCAACCACTCGAAAAATCCGGACGGTGTCCTAAAAGCAGTCTTTGGCACACTATCCTTAGCTACTCTCAACTGGTGAAATCCCGTTGCCAAATCCATCTGAGAAAACACTTTGCCTTCGTGAAGCTGATCGAACAAGTCATCAATCCTTGGCAACGGATACTTGTTCTTCTTAGTCACCTTGTTCAGCTCACGATAGTCCACACACAACCTTAACGAGCCATCTGCCTTAGTTGCAAACACGACTGGTGCACCCCACTCGGAAACACTCCTCCGAATGAATCCTTTACCCAAAAGGTCACGAACTTGCACCTCTAACTCTCGTTGTTCCCTAGGCGCCATCCGCCTAAGGGGCATAACAATTGGTCTAGCACCTTCGACCAAATCGATCCTAAACTCGATCTCACGATGCGGCGGCAACCCTTTGACCTCGTCAAAGACATCCACATACTCATTAGCGATCAGCACTGATGATAGGTCTTCCTGTGGAATCCCAAGCGAATATAGATAACTCACGAAGACCCCGTCTTCGCGCTTACATCTAATCAATACCTTTCTCCCTTCCACATCCCCGACCCTCACCTCTAGCTTCTCGCAATTCACCCTTGCCGCATATCTCTTGAGCCAATCCATGCCCAAGATGATCCCATACCCAGCGACGTTAAGAACAAAGCAATCACACATAAAAGAGCAACCATGACTCGATAATACTAGACCTCGGCAAATCATGCACAAACTGGACGAACCCCCAACTGGATTAGTCACGATCAATGGTCTATCACAAATCTCGGGTTCCAAACCCAAGCAACACACATGCTCATTGCAGATGAATGAATGTGATGCTCCAGTATCAAACAAAACTCGAACTGAAACACCATTAACGGAAAAAGTACCTTGCACCACGACACCCTTTCCCTTCTCTTCCGCAGTAGGAGCTCTTGAAGAAGATGGCACAACGTCCAAAGCATATGCCTTCACAATCTGCTTGGAATTGCTCCCATGAAATCTCCTCTTCCGGAGTCTCGAGTATGACAGAATTCCACCATTCCATGGCCTAGCTCTGAAGCTACCTTGATGCAAGCTTTCTCTTCATTGCATCTTCAATACCCAAGTCTCCAAAGATTCGAACACATGAATCCATCCACCTTTGAACCTCTTCAGCTGGTTCAGTTCCTTTAAATGGTTTCCCTCCTAGAGATATAAAGTCCTTGCACATCTTTGCAAAATCTACTCTAGGAACTCGTACTCCTACATCCACCATAGCCGCCACTGGAGCTGGTACCCTTCGCATAATTGCTTCCGCCATGGCTTCAAACATGGCTGGGCAATCTGGTTCACCACCATTTCCCCCTCCAGTATCAGCTCTCCTAGCAGCATGTCTTGATGGTCGTCTACTCATTCTAAATCTGCAATCTAGAATAATTAGCCACTTCCAAGAAAAACTGCTAAAGAGATACAATCGCTACCACTATATATGTTAATATATATAATAAACATCCAACTGAAATCTACAAATACATCTCTCATACGTAATTACGTCTTCGAACGTTGGCCAAAATCGTTGACCAGAGCTCTGATACCAAATGTGAGGACCGCCCATAACCCCCGCACTAAGCAAGAGGAATAATGCGCTGAAAGGCGTGCTAGGCTGCTATGGACAATCATCATAGTAAGTGAACACATCGAAACCTGTCGTAGAACTCACAGCGCAAGGATAAAATATAATAGAACATATACAACAGGTGATAGTAATGAGGTATCATATAGCAAACTTTTGAAACTCTTTCAAACATCCCGAAAGATTATCCAACTGATATCCAAGTTTGTACATAAGGCCTCACTACAACTCTCAAGCAACTCAAAAAGCGGAAACAGAAATACTAGATAGAATAAAACTGGTACGCCAGCCTCCTACTCGTCATCGCTCAGCTTCCTCGTATCACTAAGCTCCATTACCTGTAACCTGCTACTTAGTCTGCCCATCCACAACCGGATGAACAGCCCAAGGTAATAAGAGGAGACATAAAACCTTGAGTCAGACAATAGTCTTAGTTAGCGATAATACAGCTAACAAACTTCAACAAGGAAGTATATGAGAATGGGTAAATGAACAACTTATCTACCCACAACACCAGAGAAGAACTCAACCTTATCTTCCCCCACATCGGACAGTGATAGCCTTTACACCAAGCATTTCAATCATTAATCCATAGAAACCAGAACAACCAATTATCCATGGAAAACAGAAACAACCAGCAATAGCAATCATGACATCGAGATTATATAGATCTCACGTAAATCATCCTAGTCGAATTCAACATCCCTCGAGTACGAGCACCAGAGGCCGAAACCAATATCAGACAAGCACTCAAGGAACATCTACTTCGATGTTAGATAACCCACGTGAGATGGCACAAGCAAAACATCCAGCATACATGACAGACTCCGTCCATGGAAAACAGAAACAACCAGCAATAGCAATCATGACATCGAGATTATATAGATCTCACGTAAATCATCCTAGTCGAATTCAACATCCCTCGAGTACGAGCACCAGAGGCCGAAACCAATATCAGACAAGCACTCAAGGAACATCTACTTCGATGTTAGATAACCCACGTGAGATGGCACAAGCAAAACATCCAGCATACATGACAGACTCCGGCTATCACCGCCAATCCAGCTTTGAAACCATCATTATCGTATGACGGCCAACCTTGCCATATGTCAAGGGCTAATGGTAACCCCAGTTCTAGCATGAACTCCATATGCCCGACCTTGGCAATGTCCAACCTTGACACTAGGCCTCTCCCCGAGACCCAGGGTACTTGACCTACAACCGGTCTTTTTTTGGGTGCGACCTACAACCGGTCTTTTGAGTGCCCCCATCGTACCCTTGCTTTGAGCCTGCTAGAACTTACGACAATGATAACTTCTCGGCCCTCGTATCTCTCATCGTCCAACCTTGACGATGTTTCATAGCTCAAGCAACCTTCTCGAGCAACCATTATCCACCAACTCAGGACACTTTAGAGTTGTCACCGCATTCGTTGTTCCACCTTGATCAACGAACACATCCATCACTTCGAGCCTTCCTACTTGAACCACTTCGAAGTCACACCAATCATCCGACCGACCGACCAGATATGCCACCATCTGACCGACCCGACCCTTCAAAACCGACCAGATATGCCACCATCTGACCGACCCTTCAAAACCGACCAGAACATGATCTTCCTCTCAAGACTCCAGGCCGACCACCTTTGTCTTTTGAAACCGACCCGACCTGATCACCCCTCCCTGGAACATGACCGACCGCCTGCTCCAAATTAGCACTCCAGATCTACTCGACCCAACCAGTATGAATCGACCGACCAAACCGCTCCGCCACCCACTCTTCACGGCCGACCCATATGCAAAGCTCGACCCACACCTTGCTCGACCCGACCCACATACATACCGGATCAATCAACTTACTCGACCGACCCTCCTTCAATGTGGAGATCGACCGACCCATCCAAAAGACCGACCAGGGATGGACCGACCCGCCTGCTCCAGAACCAGAACTCCAGAACAGTTTCCACACGACCAACCCGCTTCAGACCGACCCGACCAGAGTGGGCCGACCGACTCAACCTTCACACTTCAACTTCTGGACTGTCCAGGTTATGACCGACCTGCTCCATCAAAGCCGACCAGCCCTGCACGACCGACCAGAATGCCACCATCTGAACCAACCAAAATGCCACCATCTGAACTGACCAGAATCTGACTTGTTCTCCAAGACATCAAATTGGCCGACCAGTATAGAACCGACCCCTCCTAGACCGACCCCATTCCTGCATAGCTCCGTTTCAACTTTGATTTCGACCAAAACTTCGCCAAACGACGAATCCAACGAAACCAGCTTATCCGATTCATCCAAACGCAACCACAAACATGTTATGCAACCAACACTATCATCAATCCAACAATTTCTATCAAATTACATAAATTTCGCAAAACATGATAAGTGAATCATATGAACATAAAAACGGATCTAACTTGCATAATCTTGAGAAAAATCATAAAATTAAGCATTTAAATTATCTAGATCAGATCCTAAGGTGATTCATATATAAAATGGACTTAGCGTGGTGTGGATCTAAGGAAAATAACATGGAAATGATGAAATTAACATCCTAAAACCCATATACTTGCATGAATCCGAATGAGAGATGTAAATCACTCACCAATTATCCAAATCTAAGCAAAAGCAATGAAAACGCAATCCGGACAGCGAACACTTCGAATCAAACTCTTCAATCCGATGAATTCGCCCTTGAGACGATGTAGATCTAGCCTCTTATGGTGTAGATCTTCGATTTCCCTCCTTGGATTTTGGAATTTTAATGGTGGAAAGATGTTAGAGGAAGAAGGAGATCAAAGCCTTCCCCTAAGAGAATGGAAAATGCCAACCTTTCTCCATACCCTTTACCGCCTATTTATAGTCTCTACCCACCCTCTAATGGGCCTTCTCCAAATCAGCCCATTAGCCTTCCAAAACCTGAACAACCAACTGAAAAATCTTAAAACAGCGATTTCTCCCAAACCGCTGAACCAAATCCTTAATGTAACCACTCTACGGAAAGGGAATCATCAATTCCTTTCCAATGGCACATGTCTCACCCTCTGATTCGACCTGAGTCAAAAGTTATGCCCAGTACAAGACTGACAGGGGCAAAATGGTCACAAACAAAATCGGTAAAAATTATGGACATGTCACACATACCCATAAGCAACATATCAAAAGATGAGAATGATCCAACCCTCAGGGAATAAAATAAAAATATTTTACGATCTTCCGATACGAAAAATGCGGGCTGTTACATATGAGCTTGCATGTATGAACATAGTTCTACACCCAACTAGCCTAGGTAATTATCACAAACTTACATAAACTTTGTATGTCGTCAACCTAAACATAAAGGTGTCATCTTGCATAACTATGGATCCAATATAGGTGTTAACTTGAGTAAACTATGGATCCACATAAAGGTGTAAACTTGCATAACTAGGCATGTCATAGATTCAACATAAAAATGTCAACTTGAATATGGATCTAAACTTTAGAGGTGTGAACTTGTGTGTGTATATATATATATATATATATATATATATATATATGAATCCAATTATCACTTAAACTTGCACATGAACATAATACCTATACGAACTATGTTCCACATCCATATTCGCATAAAAACTAATGTTATAAACCTAGGTGGTTGGATTATAAAAAAAGGGGTTCATTAACCCAAGTTAACATCATGAACTACTAGCATGTATTTTAGATCCATACTTACATAACATCATATACAAAACTTGCATAACATCATATGTGAAACCGGCATAACATCATATATAAAACTTGCATAACATCATACGTGAAACCGGCATAACATCATATATAAACTTGCATAACATCATAGGTGAAACCGGAATAACATCATATATAAAACTTGCATAACATCATAGGTGAAACCGGCATAACATCATATATAAAACTTGCATAACATCATAGGTGAAACCGGCATAACATCATACATAAAACTTGCATAACATCGCATATAAAACTTTCATAACATCATATAATATGAATCAAGTTAACATACATGATTAAACATATGAATTAGATTCACAAACACAACTTATAATCCAACGTATATCACATCATAACTGATTTAGCAATTATTTTGTTAAGGTGATCGAACTCACAACTCAAAAGCAGTCTTGAGTTCTGAATTTTGATTTCTGGATTTGCATTGGCGCTCCTTTGATGAAGATTCGCTGTTAGGGTTCAATAGTTCTGATTTGATTTGCTGTTCTTCCTCTTTAATTTTGGTGGCGGCTGCTCTAGGGTTCAAGACAACAGCATGACGACCATAGTTTCAATTTTAATTCTGATTTAGGGTTTGAGTCTATGGTTCTTTTTATAGAATTTTGAATTAATTTAAGCCGTCGGATGTTCTTAGGGTTAATCAAAACCATTCAATCATGATAGGGTGATGAGTCAGCCCTAATGACTCAGCAAGGAGTCAGAAAGGACTGAACAACACGGGTCAGCCTGAACCAGAAAGCTGTGCAAGCTCCTGCCTCGGCTTGGGCGCACTTGGCAGGTGCGCCAGTACAAATATGTACTAGCGCACTTCCCAAGTGCGCCTGTGCATTTTTTTTCTACTTTTGCCACCAATCTTCGTTCGTCCATAACTCCTCCATCCGGTACTCGTTTCCCGCAAACTCGGACTCTATTTCAACCAGAATTCCGAGACGAACATAATGGCGCAACCCAATCCCCATAATTCTCACGTCTGAGATTAATTATTCTTTAATTTAGTTAATTCGATTATTCAAAAATCCGGGGTGTTACATATAAATGGCATTGTTTTTAAAAGTATAAAATAGCTTTGATTTTAAAAATAAAAATAGCTTTGATTTTAAGAATAAAAATAGCTTTGATTTTAAAAATAAAAATGGCTTCGATTTTTAGAAATAAAAATTGCAATAGTAGTCAAAATAAAAATTTTAATAAAAATATGATTTATATATATATAATTGCGGAATAAAAAAAATGATTTTTATATGTATAATAACAGAATAAAAAAAAATATGATTTTTATATATATGATAGCGGAATAAAAATATGATTTTTATATATTTGATGGCGTTATTTAAAAATCTGATTTTTAATTTAAACCGTGTGAAACAGATTGCGATGGGACCGACTGGATGCGAATAGAATCCAAACCATCCAGTAAAGAATGACGGAGTGGAAACCAAAGGTGAGAACTCTTTCTCACTCAATTTATTTTTTAGTAAAATATATACTAGGATGCAGATAGTGCTTAGCAGCACCCGACACCATTGATTGTACAAGCCATGATTGTTTGTTTGGATTGAATGTGTTGTGTTTACTGAATGAATAAAATATATAAAATATTCATGTATGGAATAAGATATTGGAACAATAAAATATCATTTTTATTGAAAGAATAAAATATATAAAATATTCATTTATGGAATAAAATATTGGAACAATAAAAATATTATTTTTATTGAATGAATAAAATATATAAAATATTCATGTATGGAATAAAATATTTGAACATTAAAAATATCATTTTTATTGAATGAATAAAATATATTAAATATTCATGTATGGAATAAAATATTTGAACAATAAAAATATAATTTTTTATTGAATATATGAACCATATAAAATGATCATGTGTTGAAAATAAATATTCATTTATAAATTGGACGATTTGTTTATGTACACTCATTTAACCGATATTGATTGGGACGATAAATTTTACACATCGCCCAACTGCACAAATAATGTTCAGTATGTTTTGTTTGAAAACCCCACACGAGTATTTATATGATATTTAACTTACACTAATCCCGATATTTAGTTGTATGTCAATCGATGGGTTGACAGGCAATGATGAGCATTAATTATTTATTTTTTAACGCTTATACAGTTTTAAATTGCACTCTGGATGATGGTTCACTGTGTATGATTATGGTTGTGTACACATGTGAATGAAATCCAAATAAATAAAATTATATGGTAATTGATTGTGTCCGATTCCAATTCAGAAAGAACGAATATTTTAAAACAACGAATATTTTAAAATAATATTCAGTAAAGGATTAAAATCTGATTTTATGCCCGATTTGTGATGGACATGAAAATATTGAAATATATAAGCCGTATTGATTAGATTTGCGTCATTTTAACGCGAACGATATTTATATCGATTTTATTCATTTTTATAATGAATATCGAAAAGGAAATGATTTGAAAACCTGATATCTTGAAAATATTATCATTTATATATTATAATGATATAGAATATTCAATTTTGATTTAAAAATGAAATTGAAGTTAGAATCGTTTTAAAATGAATTTATACACGATTTATAAAATACGTTTTAAATGAAAATCGACGAAATATAATATATATATATATATATATATATATAAATCTAATGGCATGAATAGAATGCGCCGCGCCATGACCGTTCGCGAATTTCGGCCATTGACTTCGAATTTATATTACGGGAGATCCGGCCGTCGAATTCTCCTAAAACCAAAACCGTTGGGTTCGTATCGAAAAGAGCTTTCCAACAAATATCAAAGATTTGAAATCTAATGGTTGGATTTGGAATTATGTCCAAATCAAATTTGGAAAAGGTCGATGTAAGTGCAGTTCGATGACCGTTTATGGAAATCGACTGAAAGGGCCTTAATAAAATTATTAAAAATATTGAAAATTTGTGTAAGATCATAATAAATGATTTGGAAAGAATTAGGATGAAAAATTCCATATTTCAAAAGATAAAAATATATTTTTGTTGAAATGAACTAGTTATTGACTAGAAATGAATTCCAATAATTTTTAAATAAATAAATTGGATTGAAAATGGGTTTTAATATAACCATAATTTCCAATATATGAACTGGAGTGTATTTGAATGGAAATCATCTTTGGAATATTTCGATGTTGGATTTCATGATTACACATATATTATTATGGAAATTTGGAAGATATAAGTATATCATTATTTCCAATACGATATTTGTTGGTTTCAGAGTTTGATATTGAATATAAACCGATATAATTTCTATTCAGAGCCTTGTATTTGATATCAGATTGGATTTTGGGTTTGTCGTGAATGGTGTCTTCAGTAACACTGTTCTTAAACCCCGATGAGAAAAGAATAAATCTTTTAATTAAGATTTAGGGAAGTTTTCCAATTAATTAATATTAATTGTAATCGAATGAAAAAAATTGGATTTTTGGGTTTATCACGAAAGGTGTTTTGAATAACACTAGTTCTTTAACCCAATTAACTGTGAAATGTAATCTGGAATTTATAAATCTTTTTAATAAGATTTAATGGAAATTTTCCAAAGTAAAGCTTTCCAATTTAATAAAATAAATTGGAATGGAATGGAATTCGATTCGGTAATAATCGAAGTGAAATTCTGTGGAGGAAGACTGTTAATATATATGGAATTTAAAAGGCTTTGTTATTATTCCATTTATATTATTTGTCGGATACAGAAATTGATATCGATTATATATTGATCCGTTTTTCTGTGAAGATCCCATAATTAATGGAATATGATTTAGGGTTTATCGTAACTGTGTTTTAAATGACTTTGGTTCTTTAATCCAATTAAAGGCAGGACTACATGTCTAACATTGTATTTCAAACTGTATGGTTGATCTTTGCTAAATATATATCTGTTTGGTGGCAGAGAATTTATTCTCTTGCTTAACACCCTTCTCTAGGACGTACGAGCTTAGAGAAGGTATATCGGCATAAATCAATAGTATAGTGTAGATTGTCGATGCAGCATGTTTTTGTTTCCAAAGTTAAATAATCATTAATATTGATTTTTAGGAAGATTAAAACTAAGTGTAGTATTAATGAATCTTTAATTAGATTGAAATGTGATAATTTAAATTGTCAAATTCGGAGAAATGATCGAGAATGGAGTATCACCAGTTTTACTTCAGGCGATAGTCAAATCTTTAATTAGATTTAAACGTGAAATGGTAATTAAATTTACCGATAACACTGTGGTGTTAGATATGGAGTATTACCAGTTTTGCTCCATGGGATGAATAGGTTGGGATTGGAAAATATATAACAAATGATTACTTCGGTAAGGTGCGCTAATCCCGACTAGTTTGGATTAACCTTAATTTGGTTTGAATTGATATCCAAATGAAGATTAAAGAATAAATTAAAGAATTTATCTTTGATAAAATTAATGGGAACCTTTCCCTAATGATGTGAATATTTGAATACAAGAATATTCTGAATTGGAATGAGGCGTATGTTGTGTTTTTATAGCACTTGTTTATAAGATACGCGAGTTATTCGGAAAGACCGGGTTTATCCCATTCTGAATAACTGATTTGACGATAAGTCGACGATGAAGACAATGGTCGACGACCGGAGGTCTTTACATTGTTTGGATGATTACTGATGTCTTGATTGGGCCATACAACCAAGACAAGGTAATAAGTGGTGATCGTTCGAACGTACTTGGAGATCGACTGGATATGCGAGGACCTCTCTCCTGTATTGGACATATGGGACGAGGAATAAGGTGCCTACGGTTTCGTTTAGACCCAGAATGGACTTGTGAGTGGATTAGTCTCCAACACTGGATTTTATTCTGTGTTGATTGATTTCTATTAAATATATATCTATTTGGTGGCAGATAATTTATTCTCTTGCTTAACACCCTTCTCTAAGACGTACGAGGTTAAAGGTTAAATACTGATAGATATCAGTCGCATGGCGTGAATTATCAGTGTGGCATGCTGAAATGCAAAGGATCAAGGCTTTTGTTGAAAAGAAGAGCCATGTGGTTGATGATCAAAGCATGACATTAAATAGCATAGCTTTGTGCAGCCTTAATTCGCGAGCCTCGTAACTAGGTGTGAACCAAAAATGGGATAGTGACTGCATGGAAATGGACATATGTTAGTTCTAGCTACGAGTAACGTCATGGTATGGAGCCTAGACTGTTTACTCTTGTGGATGTTGCACACTATTATTACTTGATGGGAGATGAGGTACCTCGGATATATCGGCACTGCGGGGCTGCTGGATATTATATCGGTCACTACGGGGCTCATGGATATGGTCGACATACTGACAATTTTAGAGGTTCGATAGAGCCGGCTAACATATAGTTTATGGTATAACCAATCATCGACGGATGATCGGCCATTAAGATCTAAGGGGTTCACTACGGGGGATCCTGAGGCACTTGCTTGTGTGTCCCGAAATCGGTGAGGATACTCCGTTGCCTCGGTTCATAGATGGAAACCTAATTTCCAATACGTCATATTCGGTTTTAATTGTAAATATATATGGCGACGTAATATAATGGTACCTAAGCCGCCTATGATTAATACATTTATATTTGAGGTTGATTTCTTCACTTATAGTAATAATGAGAGAAGAAATTTCGCGTATCAAGCATATTTGGCTATTACAATGGAAAACTCTATCCCCAACTGCGTTCATTGTGTGATGGGACCTGAGTATTATAATAGCTTCATTTTCCTCTTTAGCATTGCGCTATTATTTTTGTGCAGCATCATTCATGGGAGATAAACCCGTTCCATAGTATACTACATGGTCTCATGATTTACCTGACTTTAAAATCAAGCTAATAACTGTTTTAATTCTCACATCAGTCACATGACTGACCCGGAGTTTATTGTTTTAACCTAAACTCTGGGTGCCCCTATTTTCCACACGAGCAGCTAGTAGTTTCGGTTTTGCAGATTTCTAGTTTACACGATCCTGATTTACAGCTGGAGGTATATTCGGAACGCTCTATATCTGTGTATTTCTTATAGTTGTGTTATGTATTATTTTCCCACTGCTATGTAATATATTTTAATCTCTGATATTTTCCAGTGTGTAATATTTATTCATACTCTGCTATATTCTTGTACTCTGATGTAAATTGTTGTAATAAGCAAGGAAATGTTCTATCGTTTGTGTTCTGATTTGTCGTGTTCTCAACTCTTTTAACCTTGCTAAAGCACTGAATTGGCCTCAATCATATGGGTCGAGAAGTACCATGGATTGGGTCGGTCAGCACATAAATATTGGTTTGGTCGGACTTCTCAAAGGCATTGGGTCGATCCATAACAATAGACCGGTCACTACAGAGTGGATCAGTCAGTATCGAAGAACCGGATCAGTCACTATTGATGGACCAAGTCAATCAATTCCAATATTTGGATCGGTCACTACAACACTACATAGTCACCATGGGTTCATGAATGGATTGACTACTCATCACATAATCGTACACATATAGTAAGATGAATGCAAAGCAACCAACGTGCTTACAAATATCACGTTTTATCCAAAAGCTAGAACATGGCGCATATGGGGCCATTTGCATATATAAATGACGTGAAACATATAGTAGAGCGCAAACAATAATACGGGTTGGCTTGGAAAGTGCTTATGGAAAAGGTGGTGCCATGCAAAATAGTGTACACGTAAATAATGCACAATTATGATGTGGCTTTCATTTTGTTGTAAAGCGCCTGGATGGTCCAAAAGTGTATAAACATGAGGCAACTTAAATATAAAACAAAGGATTGCCACATAGGCTTCTAGAATTGTGGAATGTCCCTTGCATTTCAATAAGATGGTTCGGGCATGTTTTGGAACAGGAGGTGACAATACACTTGGCGCAATTGAATCGGTCACGTAATTCAAACTGGACCGGTGCATAGCAGCTAACCAGATCGGGATATTCAAAAGTGCAAAACTGGATCGATGCACTGTGTAAAATGGAACCAGTCATGAAAGCTTTTATATGATAAATAGAGGATATAGTATAGATGTTGGGCATAAATCCATGCAATATGTACACATGGACCACCCGGTAACGTATAGTAGCAGCTAGAGCAAACATTGGATCGGTGCATTTTGGACAAACAGTGGATCAGTACCAACAAATAGGAAGTGGATCGGTGTATAATAAAACATCTGGATCGGTCCCTCTCATACAAATGAATCGGTCCCATTCACCTGCAACATAAATGAAAATGGATCGGTGCATTTGAGTCAAACATGATCGGTACTACCCCGATCCAAGTTTACCCCGATCCAAGTCTAACCCGATCCAATTTCATGCCCGATCCAAGTTACTACCCGATCTGAACTTTGCACCCCTTAATTACGAAACTACCACCACCTTCAAACTTCTTCTATAAATAGCCCCTTGCTCCACAATTCAAGGGACTAATTCCACTACCCGAAGGGCTGCCTAAACCACTCCTACACCACTCTAAAGCTTCCAAAAACTTCATTAATGGCCGCCAAACTTCTCTTCTCCTTTCACCAACATGAGATGGATCTTATCTTCTCCAAGCACCATTAATTCACACTCCGATCTACTCCAAGTGATCTCCAATTGCCATAGCTCCTCCTTAATGCACGGATCTAAAATCATTTTCATGATGGAACCAAGGAAAAGCATATAATTACGCAATCCAATCCGTTCCTTCTCGAATCAAAGTGTGATCTAAAGCAGAAAGAGAGCGATAAGTGGAGAATTATCACAAAAGTGGTCAAGTATAATTAATGCAATGTATGAGATGATAAAATTTGTAATTCTCTCCATAAGGATAAAAAATGATTGAAAAGTGGATGTAGATTCACATTGAATCAAACCACTTTAAAAATCCTGTGTCCTCTACTTGTTTTTCTCCATTTATTTTTCGATTGTGGCCCTTTTATTTTCTAACCATAATTAGTGAAGTGTAATTTCACACCCCTGGTGTTGATTCCAATTTTGAGATCAACAATTGGCGCCAACCGTGGGGCCGCGTTCGCTTCTCCTACCTCCCCTCACACTCTCACAAGGTTAAACGCTTTGCCATTAGAGTCCTAAGTTGCATCATTCTTCAAAATTATGGCCAAGTCTAAGAAGACCGTTAGAAAAACCATGGTAGAACCCGATGGTATCGCTAATGAAGAAACACCGCTCGTAAACCACTTTGAAGTTGGCGAAAATTCAGAAAGCGGAGCCCGTGTGGCTAGAAATGAATTAAAAATCGAATGGATGCCTCTACTAAAATGATGATGGAGAAACTTGACACCATTCTTAATGCTCGATCAAATTTGACCCCTCCGAAAGTGCATGTGGATCCCGAAGAGAATGATAAATCGCCCGCTTCCGATCATAACCGCAATGACAATATGGAAGACGATTATGATTGGGCAAGTGATAGGGACGAAGCTAACATAGAAGAATTGGTATCAAAAGCTAAGAATCATTCCGAAGTGGATGCTCGAAAGATTTCTAACCCTATCACGGGGGCACCCCCTCATCGAGAAGGCAAAGCACCTAAGCTCTCTAATCGAGATCATATGCCTAGACGAACATTTGGTAAAGAGCTAAGCTTCACGGAGCGCCATAACACTGAAGAATACATTTCGAATATTGTAGAACGAGCCATGAAAAAGAATCAAGCTAGCAAAGACGACGAAAGAGAATGGGACTTCTCTCCCGATAGGACTCCGTTCACCGAAAGGATCCTCGAAGCAGAATGTCCAAAGAAATTTAATCCTCCGACTTTGCCTCCATACAATGGTCTCGTTGATCCCAACTACTTCCTATTCAAATATAAGTGGCATATGAGCGCAACTAAAGCGACTCACGAAATGAGATGCACATACTTTCCCTTTTATCTAGAAGGTGCTGCGTCATTATGGTTCACAAAACTACCACCCAAACCCATAGACCGTTTCTCTAACCTGACCAAAAAGTTCAAAGAGCAGTTCCGCTTGTATGCTACCAGAGTCAAGGACGCTATAACTCTCTCAGCAATGAAGCAGAAGCCAAGGGAAACTATCAAAGCCTTCCTCAGTCGATTCAATGTTGCCTTGTCTGAAGTGAGGATCCAGAGCCACGCATAATTCTCATGGCTCTAAGGAACCGACTACGCTTGACAAGTTCTATAAGAAAGCGGAAGAGTACATGAGAGTGTACAATAATCCTATACCTCTTCAGATCATTGGTGGTAACCAACTCCTTGAAGCTCCTAAAAGTGCAGCTATTCAACCTAATCAGAAGAGTACGCAGGGGAAGAAGCGAGCCAACAATGGAAACGACAACAAAGCTAATAAAAAGTTTCGTCCTCTTGACTCATCTAATCTAACACCTCTGAATGATACTCCTGAGAACATTTACCTTGCTACAAAGGATGCAGAAGATTATCCAGAGCCTCAGCCAATGAGAATGAATGACCATCTGACCAAATCTAGGAAGTTTTGTCGGTTTCATAATCAACCAGGCCACAACACTAACGAGTGCAGACAACTAAGATCATTGATCAAAGAACTGATTAAGAAGAACCGTTTGCAACAGTATGTGAAAATTTTTCAAGAGCAAATCCTTCTGTGACTACCCAGGGTCAAGGGGCATCAAGTGACCAATCCGGTCCAAGCAACGTAGCTTCTACTCATGCTATGCCAAGGCTTACAATCAACTAATGACCGTTGATGATGATCTAATATCTACAGCTCAAAATAAGAGATGTCTATCACATTTACTTTACTTCTCGCATTACTTTACTTTCCGCTATGTTCTACTTTCCTGTAAATAGTCTGTAATGATTTACATGCATTGTACCGAAAACAACTCTATGAATGAAGTATTACCTGCCTGTATAAATCTCTATCTTGCCAAATTTATACGAAAATTTGCTAACATACAATTTTTCATTACAGGCTATCTGACGAGCGCTTGCTTCCTCAAAACCCGACCAAGTGAGTCAACCTCGATAACACCGATTCAATGGTAGATCGAGAAAGTCCAGATAAGTCAAACGCCCAGGAAGTTAGCAAGTAGCCATGGATCCAAAACCTTAAAGGTTTGCGGGAGTCTAGGGCAGGGCAGCGATCACTTACCGTGTTAAGTGACTCCGACCGATGACTGAGGTTCGCTCTGTGGATCGATGCAACCTGAACCTATATCTCATGGTTCATGGAGATCCAGGATGCTTCAGTCGGGCAGTGATCACTTACCGAGTTAAGTGGCTCCGACCGATGATTGATGCCCGCTCCGTGAATCAACCTTAACCTTTACCTCATGGTTCATGGAGGTACAGGATGCTTCAGTTGTAACACCCCACCTCCACTAGGGTCACTCACAAAGGGAATGCACTAGTTTTGGAGGAGCGTTATCGAGGTGAACAAACACATAAATATTACAAGACAGAACATAAATAAAACAGCGGAACAATTAAAAGCTAAATTTCATTACTTTCAAAAAGAGTCAAAACCTTTTACATCCAAAGTACCAACTCTTATTTTCCATTACAACAAGTTCTGCCTTGAATAAATAAAGGAGCATAAAACTTAAAACAACAAAAGTATCTTAATTCTCCAAAGGGAGCAGAAATGCAGCCATAACATAGCTCAAGATCAAACCGTACATGAGCTGAACCGAAAACAAGCGAAATCCAAGCTAAGTTCTAGAGTTTCCTCCCTGAGAACCTGGGGGGGACGAAAGAAAACGAGGCAAAAGAAAACAGGTCAGTCATAAAGACTGGTAAGTCCTAGTGACTTTCAGCATAAAAACAGGTAAAGGTAATATGACATGTATAAACTGAAAGTAAACATAAGGATGCTATCAAGATAGGAAAGATAGACTAAGATAGCATGATAATTCAAGTATCAATCAAGTATAGCATCGCGTGTTCAAGATTCGCTGCACCAACTGTACTAGTATCCCAAACCCATGTCATATATTAACCATGTAATGATCCCTTGGCCCAATATCACGAATGACCCATTACTAGGTCCAACGGAACGATCAATTAATCGATCGGCTCCCTACAAGTTCTAGTTCGTCCTGTGTCTATATCATACGGCCCTATCACGAATGTAGTCACCTGTGCTAGGTCCACCATAGGGTGTATCAAGCCCTAGGGTGCCAACCACCGACACGAATCAAGCATGCACAGTGTAAACCTACTGATGCCCAATGCCTGCTTTTTCAACTCCGGACTACGTGCACGACCATAGTCCGCCTGAACCTACACTGGCGTACTAACTCAGCCGTCGTTCTGTTCGCTTATAATCAGCCCAATAATCATGCCCCACCCTGCCTAGTTCCAGGGTACCATGATACATCTAAGTCAGTTACTTCTGAAATGGACCGCATAACTAGGGTTTCCGTCCAACAGGATAAGTGTTGTCATTTAAATTCATGACTTAACCCTCATCAGTCTAGCATGTCAAGTTGGTTAAGTGTTGTCTTTCATGTTCATGAATTAATCCTATCATATGACATTAATTCATTAATGCACCCCAACCTCTCACATCAGACCTGTTGTTGTGGTCACTGGATATGCCGGGCGGTTCCGGGCAGGATTACACCACAACTCAGTCTGCCCTCGGGTTTCAAGCGCGATATGACCAACTACCCACATTGGATCATATTGTTTGCAGTCATTGGATTTGCCGGGTGGTTCCGGGCAGAATTACACTGCAAACTCAACCCAACCTCGAGTTGGCCATTTTCAAGTTCATTCTAGTGTCATGTCCATGTTTAAATTCCGTGTCAAGTTCATGTCAAGTTTCATGGAAAGTTTCATGTCCATATCCAGATTCGAGTTATAATAATGTTCATGTTTCATGTTCATAACCAATTCATGTTTTGCCTAATCTACCCAAATCGTATTCCCATCACATGTAAACGTGAATCGATCTAAATTACAAGTAGATCCAAATCCAGAAATAAAGGGAATAACATCAAAACTATGATAGGAAAAAAGGACGAGCATAAAGTGATAAAAGGGATTACAAGACTAGCATGATATAACTTGAGATAATTGGTTACAACATCACTGGCATATAGAAAATAATAGGATTTCAAATCTAGCATAATAAGGTGATAGTCATGGCATAAGGTGATAGTCCCAAACTTGTAAATAATAGATTGATTCAATATCACAGGCATGATAATGTTATGGACATGAAAGAGTTTGATTCACAACATGAATAGGTCCAAACTGATTTCATAGCAATATTCCCAAATGTCAAGATCCAAGAAGGAAACTAGAATAGATGTGAATCGATTATCATACTTAAATCCAATTTCACTTCATCTCATGTCCAAATTACAATTAACAAGTTTAAATCTCAAAGTAACTAGAACTTACATATCGTGGAATAAGAAATTAAGATGCAGAAGTCAAGTCTAGAAACTAGTTGTTGAATTGTTGAATCTCGATTTGATTGTAGAAGAAAATCCCCAATATGCAATTCCTAGCCGTAGTCTTCAAGAAATAGTCTTCTTGTTTTATTTTAATTTAATTTTGAAGAAGAAGCCATGTCCATCAAGAATTTGTGCAGCATAAGGTTAGAGAAGAATGGTGTAAAGAGAATGGAGCTACGGGGCTGCTTATATAGGATTCGACGAATGAACCTAGAATGAAAACGAGACCAGAAACATCAGAATGAACCCAGGCTCAAAACAAGGTTTCGGCACCAGGTCGACCCCCAGGTCGACAATAGGGTCAACCTGGTCCCTGGGAGGTCGACCATAGTATCGACCCCCAGGTCGACCTGGTCCCGGGTAGGAAAATTCCCGCCCCGTCTGCGCTGGGGTTTGAATTTGAATTTCGAATTCGAGCTGTTTTTCTATTCTGAAAATCCTTGAAACTTCAGAGGGTCATATTTCCCTCATACGGACTCCGTTTCTCGAAAACTCGGACTCGTTTCCAAGCAGAATTTCACGATGAACACAATGGCACAACCCGTTTCCCTTGATTCTTAATTTAAAATTTAATTCTGCCTTGATTCATGGTTTTAACATGTTATTAAAATACAGGTTGTTACATTATCCCCTCCTTAAAGGATTTCGTCCCCGAAATCTTCAAGTTATGAAGAATGAATCCTATCATCCAGTCAACCATCTACTCAACCATCATCCACAAGCAACCATTGCCCTTAAAAGATTCCTAATGCTGTATGAATTTATGCAAGAGTGTGTGTAAATGTACTTATCTAATGCAAAAGATCAGGCGGTTATTGATTCAGTAAACCTCCCTAATACAAAATATGTTAGTGTAATGAGTCCAACATGTATGCAAATTCCTAACATATTTATAATCTCTACATGAGTGCACAAACATTCATTCATATGCAACATCCATATAACAACATATCAAATTTCCATCCATATACAAGTATAAGCACCCATGCATATGCAATATGAAATATGTGACTGAGCCGATCTAGTGCCTAATGTGTGTTATGCAACCACGAGCAACCACTTGCAATCATCAACCATAACATGTTTCAATTACATGTTTACATCCAAAAGGGTTCTACCTAAGGTTTTCAAGATAGGATCGAAAAGATAATAAGACAAACATGGATAGCAAAAGCATGTACATGATACGAAGGTATGTAAAATTATAGGAAAAAGAGATCGAGAAAATACCCTAAAAAAGAAATGGGTATAGCAAGCGTATCTTCTCTTCGGTTTCCCAAGTTGCGTCTTCTTGGGCTTCATTCCATTGTACTTTAACTAGCTTGACTTCTCGATTCCTTAGCTTCTTGATCTCCGTTCCTAAAATACGAATTGGAACTCGCCTCAATGTTGCTTCTCTTTCCACTTCTACGCCTTTAAGGATGCTTGGCTCAACCACTTCGGCAGACTCATGTAAGCACTTTCGGAGATGCGAAACGTGAAAGACATTGTGTACTCCGGCAAACCTCTCGGGTAACACTACCTTATAGGCCATCTGTCCAATCCTCTTGATGATAGGGAATGGTCCTATGAACCTCGGTGCTAACTTTCCAACCGCTCCAAAGCGAACCTCATTGCGTAAAGGAGAAACTTTTATAAAGACCATATCTCCAACTTCGAACATTAGGTCTGTCCTTCTCTTGTCCACGTAGGATTTCTGTCTATCTTGGGCCGTTTTCATCCATCTTCATATCAACTCAACCTTCTCGGAAGTGTCCCTTATCATGTCGGGTCCAAGTATGAGCTTGTCTGTCGATTCCCACCAACAAGTTGGTGACTTGCACGGTCTTTTGTATAAGGCTTCGAATGGTGCCATTGCTATGCTAGCTTGGTAACTATTATTATACGCGAACTCAACGAGAGGTAGGTGATCTTCCCAAGTACCACCAAAGTCAAGAATGCATAGTCTCAAAAGGTCCTCTAGTATCCTATTTACCCTTTCGGTTTGTCCATCCGTCTATGGGTGATAGGTCGTGCTTAAACATAGTCGTGTACCTATTGCTTCTTGTAAACTATTCCAAAATTCGCTAGTGAAAATCGGGTCACGATCGCTAACTATACTAGAAGGAACTCCGTGCAACCGTACTATTTCTCGAAGGTATATAGAGGCTAGCCATGATGCGGTCCTCTTGCTCTTCACAGGAATGAAGTGAGAGCTCTTCGTGAGTCTATCTACTATAACCCATATGCTAGTATTGCCCTTCCTTGACCTGGGCAATCCATCCACGAAATCCATCGAGACACTCTCCCATTTCCACAGCGGAACCTCCAAAGGATGCAATAGCCCACCGGGCTTTTTCGACTCGGCCTTTACTTGTTGGCACACCATGCACTTAGAAACGAATTCCGCCACGTCCTTTTTCATCCTGTTCCAAAAGAAAATGAACTTCATATCCTTGTACATTTTATCCCCTCCGGGATGTATAGTCATCTTCGAGTGATGTGCCTCTTCGAGAACTCTTTTTACTAAGTCTCCCACTTGTGGGGGCACATAGTCTACCATCACACCTTAGCCATCCCTTGTCATCTATGGCATACCTACTGAGGTGACTTGACATCTCACCTCTAATCAACTTGTCCATGGTCTCGACTATCTATCGCTCTTCCTTCTATGAAGTCCCTACTTGGTCTAGAAGCGTAGGCCTTAACTCGATAGATGCTAAGTGCTAGCCAACGACTCAACAACAGGTGTGAAATCAAAGGTTGCTATAAACTCTAGACTTTTCCTTTCAACAAACAAAGGACTCAAAGTCAACCTTTTCCTACTTAGCGCATCCGCACCACGTTACCCTTGCCAGGGGTATAAGCTATATCGAAGTCATACGATGCCAAGAATTCCATCCACCTCTGTTGCCTTATATTCAAATCTTTTAGCGAAAAGAGATACTTAAGCGATTTGTGATCGGTATACAACTCGAATTTCTCACCTAGAAGATAGTGGCGCCAAGACTTAAGCGCAAAAACAATCGCGGCCAATTCCAAGTCATATGTGGGATTGTTTTTCTCATGAACTTTAAGTTGTCTACCTCCGTAGCATATCACTTTCCCTTCTTGCATTAAGACAGCGCCTGATCCCGTGCCGCACGCATTTGTGTACACTGTAAACATCTTACCTCCGTCGGGTAATGCCAAAACTGGAGTTGTGGTAAGGGCTCTCTTAAGCCTTTGAAAAGCAATGTCACACTCTAAGCTAGGTTCTTCTTCATTAACCTAGTAAGAGGGGCTGAAATCTTAGCGAAGTCCTTAATGAACTTCCTATAGCAGCCCGCCAAACCGAGAAAGCTTCTCACTTCCGTTGCGTTCTTAGGAACTTTCCAGTCTTGCACCGCAGCTCCCTTTGCAGGGTCCACAGCTATACCTTGCTTAGAAACTACATGTCCAAGAAATCGAACTTCTTTTCTCCAAAAATGACACTTGGAGAACTTAGCTTTTAACTCGTGTGCTCTAAGCGTATCCATGACTTCCTTGAGGTGTCTAGCAAGTTCTTCCTCATCTTTTGAGAAGATCAAAATATCGTCCACGAAGACCACCACAAACTTGTTAAGGAACTCCCTAAACACCCTACTCATCAAGTCTACGAAGTACGCGGGTGCATCCGTCAAACCAAACGGCATGACGAGCCATTCGAAGAAACCATCCGGAGTCCTAAACGCAGTCTTGTCGATGCTATCCTCAGCCACTCTAAGCTGATGGAATCCTGTAGCTAGATCGAGTTGAGAGAAAACAGACGCTCCTACAAGCTGGTCGAACAAGTCGTCGATTCTCGGAAGTGGGTGCCTATTCTTCTTAGTCAGCTTGTTTAACTCACGATAATCTACGCATAGACGAAGCGAACCATCCTCCTTAGTAGCGAATACCACCGGAGCACCCCATTCAGAAATGCTTCACCTAATGAAATTTTTCTCAAGCAACTCCTTAATTTGCTTACTAAGCTCTTTTCTCTCTCGCGAGGCCATGTGTCTAACGGGCAATGCAACTCGCTTAGCATTATCAACAAGATATATACGGAAATCTATCTCGCATTTAGGGGTAACCCCTTAACCTCATCAAAGACATCGGGATATTCTCGGTCTACCCTTACTGATTGCAAATCATCGATAGACGAGTCAAGAGATTCTAGGTAACATAACATGATAGGACCCATAGGGTTACAAGAAATTTCATGGGTATTACCAAGGCGAGTCACGAGTCTAACTACCCATCGTTCACAATCGAGGATGGCTCCATTATTGGACAGCCAATCCATGCCTAGAATCAAACCGTATCCCATAAATCCGAGAACATAAGCATTACACATGAATTCTACGCTTAAGATAGAAATCCTCAAATCCACACAAATCATAGATAAATGAGCGGAGCCACCAATTGGATTTGAAATAATAACGGGATCCTCAACCAGACTAGTACTTAGGTGCAGAGTTTCAACAATATCAGAAGAAATAAAAGTATGCGATGCGCCAGAATCAAACAAGGTTCGAACAGGATGATCAAAAAGATAGACTAAACTTTCGACAGAAATATTTCTACCTCGTTCTTGCGGAGGTACCGTGAGAGCGTGGACTTGTCCTCCAGAAGAAGGCCCAGCTCCCTGCCCTTTCTTCCTTGGGCAGCCCTTAGCCATGTGTCCCGTCTCACCACAGTGGAAACAGCCACCCATCTTCCTTTTCTTCTTCCTGCAATCTTTGACCAGATGTCCAGGAATGCCACAGAAATTACACTTTCTATTTTCACAGGGTTTGTTGTTCTTCCCGCCTTTCTTTGGATCAGCCTTCTTGTTCTGTGACCCTTCCCCCTTCTTATCTTGAGGTACTTCTTCTTTTGCCTCATTCTTGCCTTCGTCTTCCTCATTTAAGAGTGCCATGTCTACTAACCTTTCGTAAGTAGCCCCCATAGGTATGTGGGTCATAGCCAAGCTGTGAAGTGACTCATTCAATCCCTTGACAAAACGGAGAGCCTTCTTATGTGGAGTATTCACTAAGTCCAGTCCAAATCGGGCTAGCTGATTGAATTGATTGACGTACTCCTTGACTGTCATACTTCCTTGCTTAAGAGATAAGGACTTTTCCAGCTGTAGACTTCGTTCAGCTTGTGAGAGGAATTTCATCTCAAACCTTACCCTGAAATCCATCCATGCATCAATAAGACTTTCAGCGTTAGTGACTTCCCACCAATAGGAAGCTTCGTCTTTGAGCAACCATACTGCCAGCTGTATCTTCTGCCTATCGTCCACCTCGAAGACGAATAGATCCTCAGTTTCTTTGAGCCAGTTCCTCGCTTCTATGAATGATTTAGTTCCTTTGAAATCCTTTCCACCCATGGCCTTAAAATCTCTACAGATCTTTGAGAAAGCATTTGCACGAGGAGGAGGAGGAGGAACTGCTGCAGGTGGAGGAGGAATATCTACTGGGCCTGCATCGTTGGCCCTAGCCTCGAAGTACCTCCCGAACTAGCCAGGTATTGGCATGCCCTCTGGAAGGTTAAGATTCCCAGACATGCTGAAATAAAAAAGAAAAAGATTCAAACGAGGAAACAAAGGATAGTGCTAATGGATTTTGGGGAATAGCCTTTAAATATAACAAGACTTTTCTTGAAAAATGCTTCTTTGTAACCGGTTTTGAAAATAGTTTTAGAAGGTTTTAAGAACTTTTTCCCAGTCTGGTAACCTTCTTCTCTGATACCAAGTGTAACACCCCACCTCCGCTAGGGTCACTCACAAAGGGAATGCACTAGTTTTGGAGGAGCGTTATCGAGGTGAACAAACACATAAATATTACAAGACAGAACATAAATAAAACAGCGGAAGAATTAAAAGCTAAATTTCATTACTTTCAAAAAGAGTCAAAACCTTTTACATCCAAAGTACCAACTGTTATTTTCCATTACAACAAGTTCTATCTTGAATAAATAAAGGAGCATAAAACTTAAAACAACAAAAGTAGCTTAATTCCCCAAAGGTAGCAGAAATGCAGCCAAAGCATAGCTCAAGATCAAACCGTACCTGAGCTAAACCGAAAGCAAGCGAAATCCAAGCTAAGTTCTAGAGTTTCCTCCCTGAGAACCTGGGGGGGGGGGGAGGGCGAAAGAAAACGAGGCGAAAGAAAACGAGGCGAAAGAAAACGGGTCAGTCATAAGACTGGTAAGTCCTAGTGACTTTCAGCATAAAAACAGGTAAAGGTAACATGACATGTATAAACTGAAAGTAAACATAAGGATGCTGTCAAGATGGGCAAGATAGACTAAGATAGCATGATAATTCAAGTATCAATCAAGTATAACATCGGATGTTCAAGATTCGCTGCACCAACTGTAATAGTATCCCAAACCCATGTCATATATTAACCATGTAATGATCCCTTGGCCCAATATCATGAATGACCCATTACTAGGTCCAATGGAACGATCCATTAATCGATCGGCTCCCTACAATTTCTAGCTCGTCGTGTGTCTGTGTCATACGGCCCTATCACGAATGTAGTCACTTGTGCTAGGTCCACCATAGGGTGTATCAAGCCCTAAGGTGCCAACCAACAACACGAATCAAGCACGCACAGTGTAAACCTACTGATGCCCAATGCCTGCTTTTTCAACTCCGGACTACGTGCACGACCATAGTCTGCCTGAACCTACACTAGCGCACCTACTCAGCCATCGTTCGGTCGCTTATAATCAGCCCAGTAATCGTGCCCCACCCTGCCTAGTTCTAGGGTACCATGATACATCTAAGTTGGTTATTACTGAAATGGACTGCGTAACTAGGGTTTCCGTCCAGCAGGTTAAGTGTTGTCATTTAAATTCGTGACTTAACCCTTATCAGTCTAGCATGTCAAGTTGGTTAAGTGTTGTCTTTCATGTTCATGACTTAACCCTATCATATGGCATTAATTCATTAATGCACCCCAACCTCTCACATCAGACCTGTTGTTGTGGTCACTGGATATGCCGGGCGGTTCTGGGTAGGATTACACCACAACTTAGTCTAACCTCGGGTTTCAAGCGCGATATGACCAACTACCCACATTGGATCCTATTGTTTGCAGTCACTAGATTTTCCGGGTGGTTCCAGGCAGAATTACACTGCAAACTCAACCCAACCTCGAGTTGGCCATTTTCAAATTCATTCTAGTGTCATGTCCATGTTTAAATTCCATGTCAAGTTTCATGTCCATATCCAGATTCAAGTTATAACAATGTTCATGTTCATAACCAATTCATGTTTTGCCTGATCTACCCAAATCATATTCCCATCGCATGTAAACGTGAATCCATCTAAATTACAAGTAGATCCAAATCAAGAAATAAAGGGAATAACATCAAAACTATGATAGGCAAAAAGGACGAGCATAAAGGGATAAAAGGGATTACAAGACTAGCATGATATAACTTGAGATAATTGGTTACAACATCACTGGCATATAGAAAATAATAGGATTTCAAATCTAGCATAATAAGGTGATAGTCATGGCATAAGGTGATAGTCCCAAACTTGTAAATAATAAACTGAGTCAACATCACAGGCATGATAATGTTATGGACATGAAAGAGTTTGATTCACAACATGAATAGGTCCAAACTGATTTCATAGCATTATTCCCAAATGTCAAGATACGAGATGGAAACTAGAATAGATGTGAATTGATTATCATACTTAAGTCCAATTTCACTTCATCTCATGTCCAAATTACAATTAACAAGTTTAAATCTCAAAGTAACTAGAACTTACAGATCGTGGAATAAGAAATTAAGATGCAGAAGTCAAGTCTAGAAACTAGTCGTTGAATTGTTGAATCTCAATTTGATTGTAGAAGAAAATCACCAATATGCAATTCCTAGCCGTAGTCTTCAAGAAATAGTCTTCTTGTTTTATTTTAATTTAATTTTGAAGAAGAAGCCATGTCCATCAATAATTTGTGCAGCATAAGGTTAGAGAAGAATGGTGTAAAGAGAATGGAGCTAGGGGGCTGCTTATATAAGATTCGATGAACGAACCTAGACTGAAAACGAGACCAGAAACATCAGAATGAACCCAGGCTCAAAATAGGGTTTCAGCACCAGGTCAACCCCCAGGTTGACCATAGGGTCAACTTGGTCCCTAGGAGGTCGACCATAGTGTCGACCCTCAGGTCGACCTGGTCCTGGGCGGGAAAATTCCCGCCCAGTCTGCGCTGGGGTTTGAATTTGAATTTCGATTTCGAATTCGAGCTGTTTTTCTGTTCTGAAAATCCTTGAAACTTCAGAGGATCATATTTCCCTCATATGGACTCCGTTTCTCGAAAACTCGGACTCGTTTCCAAGTAGAATTTCGAGAGGAACGCAATGGCGCAACCCGTTTCCCTTGATTCTTATTTTAAAATTTAATTTTTCCTTGATTTATGGTTTTAACATGTTATTAAAATACGAGTTGTTACATTAGTTGGGCAGCGATCACTTACCAAGTTAAGTGACTCCGACCGTGTAACAACCCGTAAAATCTGGGCCAGTTTAAAATTTTTATTTTGGCAATTTTAGCGAATTTTGATTATTTAAAATGAATTATTTTAAATAATATCGACGAGAAAAATGTTTAGAATATAATTCGAACGTCTATATTATATACGTCGTCGTTAGAATATAAATATTTATATATAAATATAAATAGAATTGAAAATGGCGCGGTAGTTCGATAATTCGATTTCAAACTTCAATTGAATGTACCGGGTGCAAAACAATCCGGATTTTAGTGAAACCAAAAATAATGGAATCTAATAGTGAATATCTTTCTATCGAATTCGAAAAATCAAGATTTCATTGTGGGAATCAAAAGATATGTCCAGTTGAAAATTCTGAATAGTCGCTATGGAATTCAGGCCCTTAAAAATGGACATTTTGCAGATGACCTCGGATTTCGACGAAACCAGTTTTGTTGGGTCCGTGATGTCAAATTATTGTTAGGTTTCAAATTTCATAATTTTTCGAATCAATATGTGAGCGTGGCAAAGGAAAACGCGTTTGACCAGTTTCAGTTGATTTTAATCGACTGGAAATTGGCCATTTTTCCAACGGTCTCAGAATTCAACGAAACTAGTTTTATTAGGACCGTATCGTCAATACGAAGCTAGAAAATATTTTTCTAGAATTTTTCTAGTTAGTATGTGACCCCGGTAATTTGAAATGTACGTTTTAAAATTCAATAAAGTGATTTAAATGTAAATTTAACGGAAACTGATTGAAACGATCAAATCAGCTGGCGATACATATCCCATTGTGTTCGGAATGGGGGTAAAACGCTATGGACGACAGGCGGTGGGCCTCGTTTCGAGGTCGTATGTGAAAGTCAACTTTTTGCCAAAATTAAATAATTAAATAATAATAATAATAAAAAAAAACCTTTCTTATATCCTCTGGCCCCCCCCTCTTATCTTTCAAAACAGAAATCGAATGAAAAAAAAAAAAAAAAAAAACCCTAGATATCGACAGCCGCCCCCCCCTGAAGCGCCGCCGCCCATCGCCGAAGCCCCCCCTCCCTCGACGAGCCCACCGAAGCCCCCCCTCCCTCGACGAGCCCACCGAAGCCCCCCCTCCCTCGACGAGCCCACCGAAGCCCCCTCGTACGCAATGCTGAAGCCGCCGAACCCCCCCTGAAGTGCCGCCGACGACAGTTTCACCCCCCCTTTTCTTCAAAATGCTGTAAGTTTTTAATTTATTTACTTTATTTTTATTTAAAACAGAAAACCGATTTTTAAATGATAGAAAAAAACTGATTTTTATGTTTTTAAAAACTGATTTTGTTTGAAGAAAAAAAACTGATTTTTATGTTTTTAAAAAAACTGATTTTGTTTGAAGGAAAAAAACTGATTTTTATGTTTTTAAAAAAACTGATTTTGTTTGAAGAAAAAAAAACTGATTTTTATGTTTTTAAAAACTGATTTTTATGTTTTTAAAAACTGATTTTGTTTGAAGAAAAAAAACTGATTTTTATGTTTTTAAAAACTGATTTTGTTTGAAGGAAAAAAACTGATTTTTATGTTTTTAAAAAAACTGATTTTGTTTGAAGAAAAAAAAAACTGATTTTTATGTTTTTAAAAACTGATTTTTATGTTTTTAAAAACTGATTTTGTTTAAAGAAAAAAAACTGATTTTGTTTAAAAGTAAAAACTTTAAATAGGAAAAAGGTTTAATCTTTGAAGAGAAAAAGGATTTGAGCTTTAGGAAGTAAAAATTCGATTTTTATATATTGAACTTTGAAATAAAAATTCGATTTTTATATATTGAACTTTGAAATAAAAATTCGATTTTTATATATTGAACTTTGAAATAAAAATTCGATTTTTATATATTGAACTTTGAAATAAAAATTCGATTTTTATATATTGAACTTTGAAATAAAAATTCGATTTTTATATATTGAACTTAGAAGTAAAAATCAGATTTTTATATATTGAACTTTGAAGTAAAAATTCGATTTTTATATATGGAATAGCGAAGTAAAAATTCGATTTTTACATATGTAGTGAAAGCGGACAACGAAGGTGACAAAAAGGCGGGAACGACGAAGATCTCTACAATAGAAGTGCCGTGGAGCTAGGATAGCTATAAGTGAGAATTTCTCACCTTTCAATTTCATTTTCTAGTTATATATATATACTAGGATGCAGACTGTGCTTATTAGAAGCACCCGACACCCGTCCACAGACCATGGACTTGTTTGATTTGTTGTGTAGTTGGTTAGATTATTTGATTTGGATTTGATTGTTTTGGTGAAATTGAAATTGATATGATTGATGTGTGAATGGCGTGGGCCTTCACTAGACCGGGGATAAGGCTAGGCCTCGTCCCGTTTCTAGTATCGTGCTGTTATGCCGCCGAAATTTTCTAAAATATGTTAGAAAATAAAATATCATTTTATTGTGTAAATGAATTGAACAGAAATTCATAGGTTGAAATAAAATGTTTTATCGTTAAAAATATAATTTTTAACGTGAATGTGAATAAATAAATATTCATTTACAAACCGGACGGTTTGTTTATGTACACCTATTTAAAGGACATTGATTGGGTCGATAAATTTTACACATCGCCCAACTGCACAACTAAATCTGTGTTTGATTGTTTGAAACCCCACACGGGTGTTAGGATGAAATTTGAAGTTCATTCATCCTGATTGATTAAATATGTCGATCGATTGATTGACAGGCTGTTATAAGCGTTGAATATCTATATTTGATGCTTATACAGTGTAGTGCACTTGGGTTGATGGTTGATTATTTTCAATGCTATTATATACATGTGTTGTATGGAAATCCATATAAAAATCTTTATATGGTAATTGATTGGGCCTCATTCCAATTTGAAAAATAAAGAATATTATAAAATAAAAGTTCATGTGTTGACAGTTTCATCCATTGAGATTGGTCATGTGTTGAACGAAATATTTTAATAATAAAGTTTACATCTTTATCGATATAAAATAAAAGTTCATGTGTTGACAGTACTCATTTATTGAGATGGGTCATGTGTTGAACGAAATATTTTAATAATAAAGTTTACATCTTTATCGATATAAAATAAAAGTTCATGTGTTGACAGTACTCATTTATTGAGATTGGTCATGTGTTGAACGAAATATTTTGATAATAACAACTATTTTGAAAAAGAAATATTTGAAATAGAATATTTGAAAATAGAAATTTATGAAGCCGTGTTGATTAGATTGACGCCATTTTGACGCGAACGATATTTATATCGATTTTAACGATTTCGAAATGAAATGAATTGAAAACGATTTCGAAATGAAATAAATTGAAAACGATTTCGAAACGAAATGAATTGAAAACGATTTCGAAATGAAATAAATTGAAAACGATTTCGAAATGAAATAAATTGAAAACGATTTCGAAATGAAATAAATTGAAAACGATTTCGAAACGAAATGAATTGAAAACGATTTCGAAATGAAACGAATTGAAAACGAATTCAAATTGAATTGAAAACGAATTGAAATGAATTCAAATTGAATTGAAATTTGAATTGAATAGAAATGAATTTTAAAACGAATTTATAAAGAAGAATTCAATTTTGATTTGAATTGAAAAGGAAGTTGAAATTGCTTTTGAAACGAATTCAAAACTATTTATAAAATTCGTTTTAAATAGGAATCGACGAAATATATATTATATATATTATATATATAATATAATGGCCTGAATAGAACGCGCCGCGCCGCGGCAGTTCGTAAATTTCGACCATTTATTTCAAACGGACATTACGGGAGATCCGACCGTCGGATTCTCCTAAAACCGGAACCGTTGGGTTCGTATCGAAAAGAGCTTTCTAAAGAATATTAGAAATTAGAAATCTAACGGTTGGATTTGGAGATACGTCCAAATAAAATTCGAAGAAGGTCGCTGTAAGTGCAGTTCGATGGCCGTTGATGGAAATCGACTGTACGGGCCTTGATAAAATTATTAAAAATAGTAATAATTTGTGTAAAATCATAAGAAATGATTTGTGAAGAATTGGGATGAAAAACTCCATTTTTGAAAAGATAAAAATAGATTTTTATCGAAATGAACTAGTTTTGAACTAGAATTATAATTCTATTTATTTTTAAATAAATAAATTGAATTTGAAAAGGGTTTTAAAAATAACCAAAATTTCCAATGATTGCATTGGTGTGGATTTGAATCGAAATTGTCTTCGGAATATTTCGATGTTGGAATTCGTGATTATACAGATGTTGTTATGGAAATTTGAAAGATATATATTTATATCGTTATTTCCAATACGACATTTGTTAATCGTAGAATTTGATATTGAATATAAGCCGGGATATTTTCTATTCAGAGCCTTGTATCTAATATCAAATGTGATTTGGGTTTGTCGTGAATGGTGTCTTCACTAACACTGTTCTTGAACCCAGTTGAGAAAAGATTAAATCTTTTTATTTAGATTTAATGAAGTGTACCAATTAAATAATATTTAATTGGAATTGAATCGATATTGATTTTTGGGTTTATCGTGGACAGTGTTTTAAATAACACTCGTTCTTTAACCCGATCATTGATGAAATGTGATTTTGGGTTGTCGTGAACGGTATCTTTAATAATACAGTTCTTAGACCTAAAGGAGTTAAGAAAATCAGAAACTAACTAGAGATTAGTTAAGTTGAATAGTTTCCGAGGTATTGATCTGATGTTGGTTTTGGCCTTCGGGATTCATACTTAGGGAATTGCTCACTTGCTAATTTACAATTAGGGACTGATTGAAATGTGATGTGATTTTGGGTTTATCGTGAACCGTGTTTTAAATGACACTGATTCTTTAACCCAGTCACAGATTAAAACTAAGTGGAGTTTTAATGAATCTTTAATTAGATTGAAATAATCGAAATGGAGTATCACCAGTTTTGCTCCAGGCGATAGTTAAATCTTTAATTAGATTTGAACGTGAAATGGTAATTGAATTTACCGATAACACTGTGGTGTTAGATATGAAGTATTACCAGTCTTACTTCATGGGATAAATAGGTTGGGATTGGGAAATTAAAACCAATGATTACTTCGGTAAGGTTCGTTAATCTCGACTAGTTGAATCGAAATTCAAAAGAAGAATAAATTCAAGGAATTTATCTTTGATAAAATTTATGGGAACCTTTCCCTATGAATGTGAAATTTAGAAACTGACTGTCGGTTAGCCAAGCAGAATGGTTTCCTGGATATTGATCTGATGTTGGTTTCGGCCTTCGGGGTTAATATTTGGGGAATTATTCTCTTGATTAATTTACGGTTAGTGACTAATGAATTGGAATGAGGCGTATGTTGTGTTTGTGTAACACTTATTTAAAATATACGCGAGTTATTCGGAAAGACCGAGTTTATCCCATTCTGAATAACTGATACGACGATAAGTCGAAGATGAAGACGATGGTCGAAGACCGGAAGTCTTCAAGTCGTTTGGGTGATTACTGATGATCTTGATTGGGCTGTACACCCAAGAAGATGGAAACAGTTGGTGATCGTCCAGACGTACTTGGAGATCGATGGATGTGCGGGGTACTAGGTGCCTCCGGTTTCGTTCAGACCCAGAACGGACTTGTAAATGGACTGTGTGTCTGACATTGGATTTTAGTCCGTGTGATTGATCTCTATTAAATATATATCTGTTTGGCGGCGGAGAATTTATTCTCTTGCTTAACGCCCTTCTCTGAGACGTACGAACTCAGGGGTTATATATTGATGGATATCAAACGCATGGAGTGAATTGCCTGTGTGGCATGCCTAAGTGGCAATTGATCGAGGCTTCTGTTGAAAAGCAAAGTCTTGTGGTGATGATCAAAGCACGGCCTTTGTGGCGTAGCTTTGTGTAACGTTTACCTCGCGTGTTTCACACCCGGTATGAACCAAAAACGGGAGACGGACCTCAGGGAGGGCATGCGTTTTCTTCTAGCTAAAAAGTGGCGTCAGTGGTTTTACACGCCCTGACGAGTTTGACTTATGTGGTTGTTGCTGTTGCGAGGCGCCTCGGATTGATCGGTCGTTCTCGAACCGATGGAGTCATTTGTTGGCTCATTGACACCCCAAAGGGTGGGGAAACGTAGTGTTCAGGCATTTTAATCCACATCGGTGGACCGGCCCTGACGATCCAAAGGCTTGACTGAGTACTTGCCTGAGACACGGGCTAGAGCGTCTCGAATCGGTTGAGGACTATCTTTTGCCTCGGTTCATAGACGGAAATCCAATTTCCAAATACGTGACATTTGCGGTTTTAATTGTAATCCTATATATGGCGACATAGTGGGATGGGGTGCTTATGCCGCCTATGATTGATACTTATGATTTGAAGTTGTTTTATACACTATGCACTTATAATAGTATCAAACGATTTGTTTTAAACGTATCAAGCATTCTTTGGCTGTTATAAGGGAAAACCCTATCCTCGGCTGCGTTGCATTGTGTGATGGGACCTGGGTCTTATAACAGCTTCATTTTTCTTCATTTAGCATTGCGCTGTTTGTTTTATGCACTGGTATTCTTGGGAGGAAACCCGTTCCGTGTTATACGGCGTGGTCCCTTGATTTACCTAATGATTTAAAATAAAGATTAACTGTTTTAGTTCTCACACCAGTCCCATGACTGACCTGGAGTTTATTGTTTTAACCTAAACTCTGGGTGCCCTTATTTTTGACACGGGCAGCTAGTAGTTTTGGTTTTGCAGATTTATATTCACAGGATCCTGGTTTACAGCTGGAACGATATCCGGAAAGCTTTGTATCCGTATATCTACTTCTAGTTGTGTATTGTATTATTTTCCGCTGCTATGTATTTAAATGTAATTTAAATCTCTGATATTTCTGTGTAATATTCGTTTATACTCTGTATATTCCTGTAATCTGATGCATTGTTGTAATATACAATGAAATTTTCTTCTGTATGCGTTCTGTTGTGGTTTGTTCTCGAACTATCCGACGCTTTCCTTTTCGGGGAAGTTGCGGATCTTCACAGACCGATGACTGATGCCCGCTCCATGAATCAACCTTAACCTTTACCTCATGGTTCATGGAGGTCCAGGATGCTTCAATCGGGCAGCGATCACTTACTGGGTTAAGTGGCCCCGACCGATGACTGATGCCCGCTCCATGAATCAACCTTAACCTTTACGTCATGGTTCATGGAGGTCCAGGATGCTTCAGTCGGGAAGCGATCACTTACCAAGTTAAGTGACTCCGATCGATGACTGATGCCCACTCCGTGAATCAACCTTAGCCTTTACCTCATGGTTCTTGGAGGTCCAGGATGATTCAGTTGGGCAGCGATCACTTACCAAGTTAAGTGACCCCAACCGATGACTGATGCCCGCGCCGTGGATCAACCCAACCTTTACCTCATGGTTCATGGAGGTCCAGGATGCTCCAATGGGGTAGCGATCACTTACCAAGTTAAGTTACTCCGACCGATGACTGATGCCAACTCCATGGACCAGCTCAAACTTACCTCATGGTTAATGGAGGTCCAGGATGCCTCAGTCGGCAGCGATCACTTACCAAGTTAAGTGACTCCGACCGATGACTGATGCCCGCTCCATGGATCAACTCAACCTTACCTCATGGTTCAGGGAGGTCCAAGATGCCTCAGTCGGGCAGTGATCACTTACCGAGTTAAGTGTAACACCCCGGATTTTTAAAATATCAAATTAATTAAATTAAAGAATAATTAATCTCAGACGTGATAATTATGGGGATTGGGTTGCGCCATTGTGTTCGTCTCGGAATTCTGGTTGAAATAGAGTTTGAGTTTGAGGGAAAGGAGTACCGGATGAAAGAGTTATGGACGAACGAAAGGCGGTGGCAAAAGAAAAATAAATAAATGCACTGGCGCACTTGGGAAGTGCGCCAGTACATATTTACACTGGCGCACCTGCCAAGTGCGCCCAGGCCGAGGCTGGAGCCTGCACAGCTTTCTGGTTCAGGCTGACCCATGTTGTTGAGTCCTTTCTGACTCCTTGTTGAGTCATTAGGGTTGAATCATCACCCTATCATGATTGAATGGTTTTGATTAACCCTAAGAACATCCGATGGCTTAAATTAATTCATAACTCTATAAAAAGACCCATAGACTCAAACCCTAAATCAGAGTTAAAACTAAAACTATGGTCGTCATGCTGTTGTCTTGAACCCTAAAGCAACCGCCACCAAAATTAAGAGGAAGAACAACAACCAAACCAGAACTACTCAAACCTAACAGCAAATCTTCATCAAAGGAGCGCTAATTCAACTCCAGAAATCAGAATTCAGAACTCAAGATTGCTTTTGAGTTGTGAGTTCGATAGTTTTAGCAAAATAATTAGTAATTTAATTAGATTAAGTTATAATGTGGATTGTATGGATGTGATATAAAGTATTGATTGCATGTCGTAATTATGTTGCAGGATTGTGATTGAAATATCTACGATGTTATGTTGTGATGCTATCATTTATGATGCAAAGTTATGTTGCCATCATCCATGTTGTAAATTTTATATACAATCAAATCATCATGTTTCTTATGCTAGTTTGTATTGATTCATATGATAAATCATATGTAGGAAAGTTTAGATGTTGATTCAAACATGAACCATATACAAGTTTGGGTAGAATTATATGTGACTTCACATGGCTATGGCACCTAGTTTATGTGAAATTTAATTGAAAGTTAGGCTATGACATATGCTAAATTCTACATGATACTTTACATGTTAGATATTAGTTTACGCCATTGTTGCGATGTATAAATCACATATGTGAGTTTATGAGTTGGATATGAATCATGTTATGTTATTACCTATGCAAGTTTACCCCTTTTAGATATAGATCTATGACATATGATGTTTATGCAAGTTTGTGGCCATTATTTCATCAAGTTCACACCTTTAGATATAGATCTATGACATATGATGTTTATCCAAGTTTGTGGCCATTTTCTCATCAAGTTCACACCTATAAATTTAGATCCATGACATATGTTATTTATGCAACTTGTAATCTTGGCTTATGCAAGTTTTAGATGTAGAACATCATTCACATATGCAAGTTCACCCCTATGTTAGATCTATGTTTTAATTATGTGTATATATTGTGATGTTTTCTTTTATTTCATGAGTTAGACTATTCGAGTCTAACGTATATTTTTACGCTGAACAAACAAACATACTATGTGGGGGTAAAAGGGGATTATATTAAAAATTCTTAATTGGCATAAATGCCTTAAAAGGCATAAAATAAAATTGTGGTGAAATTGGTATTATTTTACATACCATAAATGGATGGACATAATTGAGTCAATTATGGACATCAATAAATTTGGAATTGATTGATAATTTGAATAGGGAAAGTAATTCAAATTAGGGGATGATTAATTAGGAGTAATTAATCGTCTAAGACACGAGGTTAGGCTCTTTTGTGGTGTAAGACTGCCCGGACCCGCCCGGCAAATCCAGTTGCCACAAATGTTAGTCTAATGTGAGAGGTCTTAGGCATAAACTTAATACGTAACAATTGTAAAGACACGAGGTTAGGCTCTTTTGTGGTGTAAGACTGTCCGGACCCGCCCGGCAAATCCAGCAGCCACAAATGTCAGTCTAATGTGAGAGGTCTTTATGAGGTTACGGTCTTAATGAATTAAGAAACACTTAACCAGATAAGCATGTAGTGGGACATGAGGGGGTTAAGTGGGTGCCTTGGGTGGCATGTGGAATCTAGTGGGTGCCTTGGGTGGCATTTGGAAATACGATTAGAAACACTTAACCAAAATTGAAACATGTAATTGAAACATGAATAAAAAGTGGGTTAAGTGGGATGTACTAGAGGGGACCAAGCTTAGGTGGATAGCTAGTGTCAAGTAATGGGGGCCCGTTTCAACCAGTAACCCATATGTATATTTGTGGGCTCGACCCAAGTCGAGGACGGGACACGCATACTAGGCTTGACTGTAAGAGGCCAAACTGGGTTAGCGGTGGCAACGCAAGTCCAACGGGTTCATATGCATGTGTGGACCCTGGCTGGTAGGTAAGACGTTGTTGCATCGTGTAGGTATAAGTCGTGTATTCTTGTTTGTATCGGGTTGCCACTTTGGGGAGTGATGCACCCCACTGTGGGGCCAACACGGGTATCTACGAGTTAGGGAGCCGATCGTTTGGGGGTAGTGGGTACACCTAGTGGAGATAGGGGCAGACGTCACCTATGAAGGCAGCTAGGGGTGCACGAAACTACCAATATCATTATTAAGTCTGTAGGCGGGATCAACCTTAAGGTGACTAGTGGTGGTGCAGTATACTAGTGGTGGTGCAGTTTAGGAATTATCCCATAGTGTTGGTGTAGTTTAGTAATCATCCTATAGTGGTTTAGGTGCGCTTAACGATATCGTTGATCATCCTGTTTCCTTGTTTACTCTGCCATACTCAATGGTTCATGATCATTTCCTTATTTTCCAACTTATGCCTTAGCCTAGTTACTTTGTTAATTATATTGTTAGAATTATCGTACTCGCCAGACTTTATGTCTGACCCCACTTTTTCCATCTCTTTCCTCCCCCCCAAGGTGCTCAGGTTGGAACTAGCACCAGTGGAGCTTGATTTTGGACTGCTTTTAGAAGACTTCTTGGACCGCTGAAGTAAAGTTCAACTTCTCTTTATTTATGGCTATTTTAATGTTGGGGATTATGTTTTTCAGTTTATGTACTTTGTTTTATCAAGATGGATATGATGTACTTGACTTTGGTTTTATGGTTTTGATGATGTAATCAAACATATGGGTTTATCCGCTGCACAGAAATAAAGTTTTAATTTTCAAGTACTGCTTTATATCTGTCTTGTTGTGATTTTCTGTTCTATACTTACTTAAAATGCTCCATGGAAGTTAATGCATTCCCTTTGTGAGTGATATTAATTGACGTGGGGTGTTACACGTCGTATCAGAGCTGAAGGTTACCAGAACAGATATGACTTTTTGAAAAATTATTTTTCAAAGAAATTTTTATAAAGAAGTACTTTCAAAAGTATGTTTAAGGAAAGTATTTTCAAGAGAAAAGTATATTTTAGAAAGCATAACCCCAAGGGCCATATATCTTTCCTTCGGTCCTTTTTGTATTGAATCTTTCCTTTTTCGTTTCAGCATGTCTGAAGCATCTGAGATACCAGAGGGCGTTCATGTGCCCGGTTGGTTCCGTCAATATCTTGAGGCTAGGGCCACCGCCGTAGGTCCAGCGAATCCTCCTCCTCCTCCTCGCATCGATAATTTCGCAAAGATACGTAAGGACTTTAGAGCAATGGGTGGAAAACCTTTTCACGGGACAGAGACATTTGTTGAAGCTCGTAACTGGCTAAAGGAGGTAGAATAACTGTTTGGAATCTTTGAAGTGGATGATGGAAGAAAGGTCCAGTTGGCTGTCTGGCTAATGAACGATGAGGCCTCGTTTTGGTGGGAGGTCACTAATGGGGGACGTCCAGTCGATACGTGGCCAGATTTTAGGCAGAGGTTTGAGGCGAAGTTTCTCTCACGGGCTGAAGAGAATCTATACATGGAAAGGTTTTTATCGCTGAAGCAACGGAATTTATCGGTGAAAGAGTACGTTAACAAATTCAACCAATTGGCAAGGTTTGGCTTAGATTTGGTGAACACTCCAGAAAAGAAGGCTCTAAGATTTGTTAAGGGTTTAAATGAGCCGCTTCATGGGTTAGCTATGACCCACATTCCCATAGGGGCTACCTTTGAGAGGCTAGTTGATATGGCACTCATGCATGAAGAGGAGAAGGGCGCTAATGCTAATAAGGCACCCGAAAAGAAAGGGGATCAAAAGAAGTCTCAACAGCAACAACAGAACAAGAAAGGTGGCAAAGACAACAATGCTAAGGGGAAGAAGAAATGCTTTAACTGTGGGACATCAGGCTATCTAAGCAAAGATTGTAGGAAGAAAAAGAAGACTGGTTGTTTCCACTGTGGCGAAGCGGGACATCTTATTAAGGATTGCCCAAAGGAAGGGCAGAGGGCAGGGTCTACCTCGGGAGGACAGGTGCAAGCTCTTATGGCACCAGGGCAGGCAAGGGTACAAGTTCAGGCTCTCGTGGTCCCACCGCTGCAAGAACGAGGTAGAGCAATTTCCGTTGAAAGTTTAGTTTTTCTGTTTGGTCATCATGTCCGTACTTTATTCGATTCTGGCGCATCACCTTCATTTATCTCTACATCATTAGTTGAAACACTGCACCTAGATACTAGTCTTGTTACTGATCCCTTAGTAGTCTCAAATCCTATTGGTGGTTCGGCTCATCTTTCTATGATTTATCGGGATTTGAGAGTTTTTATCTTGGGCGTTGAGTTTGAGTGCAACGCTTTTGTTCTTGGCTTCATGGGCTACGGTTTAATTCTAGGTATGGATTGGCTAGCTAGATATGGGGCCATCCTAGATTGTGAAAGAAGGGTAGTTAGATTGTTGACTCATTCCGGAAAGACCCTTGATATTTCTTGTGACCCTAGAGGTCCAGTAATGCTTAGTTACCTAGAATCCCTTGACGCATCCGATGATGATTAACATTCTGTTCCCATAGTCCGTGAATATGCTGATATCTTTGATGAGGTGAGGGGTTTACCCCCAAAATGTGAAATTAACTTTCGAATATATCTAGTATACAATGCAAAGCCGGCTGCATTGCCAGTGCACCACGTGGCTCCAAGAGAGAGAAGAGAACTCAGTAAGCAAGTGAAAGAATTGCTTGAGAAGGGGTTCATCAGACGTAGTGTATCGGAGTGGGGTGCTCCAGTAGTGTTTGCCATGAAGGCGGATGGGTCCCTTAAACTTTGTGTGGATTATAGAGAACTTAATAAGCTTACTAAGAAGAATAGACACCCACTGACGAGGATTGACGATCTCTTCGATCAGTTAGTTGGCGCCTCAGTGTTTTCGCAGTTGGACTTAGCCACTGGTTTCCATCAGTTGAGTGTGGATGAGGATAGCATAGACAAGACTGCCATTAGGACTCCAGACGGTTTCTTTGAGTGGCTGGTGGTGCCCTTCGGTTTGACAAACGCCCCCGCATACTTTGTTGACTTGATAAGTAGGGTGTTTAGGGAGTACCTTAATAAATTCGTGGTAGTCTTTGTAGATGACATCTTGATCTTTTCTAAAACTGAGGAAGAGCATGCCCTACATCTTAGGGAAGTGTTGGAGACTCTTCGAGCGCATAGCCTTAAAGATAAATTTTCCAAATGTCACTTTTGGAGGAAAGAAGTGCGATTTTTAGGGCATATGGTTTCTAAAGAAGGGATAGCCGTGGATCCCGCGAAGATAATGGCCATCCAAGATTGGAAGGTTCCTAAAAATGCGACCGAGGTAAGCAGTTTCTTAGGGTTGGCTGGCTACTATAGGAAGTTCGTTAAAGACTTCGCAAAAATATCAGCTCCATTAACATGCTTGACGAAGAAGAACTTAGTTTTCATGCGGGACATAGATTGTGATGATGTGTTCCAACGTTTAAAGAGAGCTTTGACCACAACCCTAGTCTTAGTGTTGCGGGATGGGAGTAAGCCATTTACCATTTATGCCGACGCTTGTGGGACAGGACTAGGCGCAGTCTTAATGCTAGAGGGAAGGGTAATAGCCTATGGTGGAAGGCAGTTGAGAGTACACGAGAGAAATTACCCCACACATGACCTTGAGTTAGCTGCTATTGTCTTCGCGCTTAAGTCTTGGCGTTATTATCTTCTTGGTGAAAAATTCGAATTATTCACTGACCACAAATCGCAAAAATACTTATTATCTCAGAAGGACTTGAACTTAAGGCAGTAAAGATGGATGGAGTTCTTAGCATCCTACGACTTTGAGATAGCATATACCCCTGGCAAGGGTAACATAGTGGCAGATGACTTAAGTAGAGAAAGATTATCTTTGAGTCCGTTGTTTGTTGAGCGGCGAAGTTTAGAGTTCATCTCTACGTTTGACTTCACACCTTCCGTTGACTTCATACTTGGCTTGCTAGCATCCTTAGAGGTCAGACCTACGCTTTTGGGATGGATCGGCGAGGCGCAGCGAGACGACCCACAGTTGGTTGAGTTAGTAGAAAAGCTCAAAGGAGGGGAGTCATCGAGCCATCTCCGTAGGTATACCCTAGATTATAAGGGTTGGTTGCGTAGGGATGGTAGACTTTGTGTGCCACAGGACGATAATTTGAGGAAGACCATTCTTGATGATGCCCATCGTTCGAAGATGACCATTCATCCGGGCGGGGACAAGATGTACATGGACATGAGACGAGTTTACTTTTGGGCTGGCATGAAGAAAGATGTGGCTGAGTATGTCGCTAGATGCTTGGTGTGCCGACAAGTAAAAGCGGAGCAAAAGAAGTCCGGTGGATTGCTTCATCCATTGGAGGTCCTACAATGGAAGTGGGAGTGTTTCGATAGACTTTGTTGACGGATTACCAAGATCGAGAGAGGGTAATACTGGGATTTGGGTCATGGTAGACGAACTTACTAAGAGCGCCCATTTCATTCCCGTGAAGAGTAAGAGGACTGCTCCATGGTTAGCCTCCGTATACATTAGAGAGATAGTTCATTTGCAAGGTGTTCCTTCTAGCATAGTGAGCGACCGCGATCCCATCTTCACTAGTGAATTTTGGAAAAGCTTACAAGAGGCGGTAGGGACTCAGTTATGTTTGAGCACCGCATATCATCCTCAGACGGACGGCCAAACCGAGAGGGTGAATCGTATTCTAAAGGACCTATTGAGATTATGTGTCTCAGATTTCGGAGGGACATGGGAGGAACATCTTCCGTTTGGTAGAATTCACATATAATAATAGCTTTCAGTCTAGTATTGGCATGGCACCGTTCGAAGCTCTTTATGGACGGCCGTGTCGTTCGCCTACATGTTGGTGGGAATCTACGGATAAGATCTTGCTTGGACCCGATATGATTAGAGAGACTTCGGAGAAGATCAATCTGATTCGAAGGAGGATGAAGACGGTGCAAGATAGGCAGAAATCTTATGCGGACAAGAGGAGGTCAGATCTTGAGTTTGATGTTGGGGACATGGTCTTTGTCAAGGTGTCTCCATTACGGAACGTCGTTCGCTTTGGGTCCGTTGGGAAGTTAGCACCAAGGTTCGTAGGGTCGTTTCCTATTAAGGAAAGGATTGGGCAGATGGCGTATAGAGTGGAGTTGCCCGAGAGACTTAGTGGTGTACACGACATATTCCATGTATCACACTTGAGGAAGTGCTTACACGAGACCGCGGTGGTGGTAGAGCCGAGCTTGCTTAGAGAGGTGGAGATCGAGCATGATGCGATGATTCGACGAGCTCCTACGCGCATTCTTGGGTCGGAGATTAGGAAGTTAAGGAATCGAGAGGTCAAGCTAGTCAAAGTGCAATGGGGAGATAATGAGAGCAATGCTACTTGGGAGACGGAAGCGAAGATGCGTTCATTATACCCATTTCTATTCGAGGGTATGTCTTTTAATTTCTCCTTTATCTCTTATCGTGTACTTATCTTATCTTTAGTGTGTCCTCTCGCTAGTATCTTTGACCTTTAGATAGGATAGTCCTATGGTTGAAACACGTGTTTGAGACGTGTTATGTATGATGGATGCACGTGGATGCAAGTGTTTGCTAGTGGTTGCTCGTGGATGCATATACACACACTTTAGGCACTAGATTGGCTCAGTCACTTCATATTGCATATTGCATATAAATGTGTGTACATATTTAAGTAATGGATGTATAATGGTTGTACCATCATATGGATGTTGCATTTTGGTGAATGGTAGTGCACACATGTAGAAATGATATGTATCGATAAGGTTCTTTCGCATACATAATGGATGCATGGAACTATCATGGTTTGCATTAAGGAGGTCAACTGAATCAGTAGACCGCCTGATTTTGCACTAGATAAGGAACATATACACACACTTTTTGCATATGTTCATATAGCATTAGAAATTTTTTAAGGACAATGGATGCCCGTGTTTGATGGTTGAGTAGATGGTTGTTTGGATGGTAGGATATACATTCTCCTTAACTTAGAGATTTCGGGGACGAAATCCTTTAAGGAGGTGAGAATGTAACACCCCGGATTTTTAGAATATCGAATTAATTAAATTAAAGAATAATTAATCTCAGACGTGATAATTATGGGGATTGGGTTGCGCCATTGTGTTCGTCTCGGAATTCTGGTTGAAATAGAGTCTGAGTTTGCGGGAAACGAGTACCGGATGAAAGAGTTATGGACGAACGAAAGGTGGTGGCAAAAGAAAAAAAATATAAATGCACTGGCGCACTTGGGAAGTGCGCTAGTACATATTTACACTGGTGCACCTACCAAGTGCGCCAAGGCCGAGGCTGGAGCCTGCACAGCTTTCTGGTTCAGGCTGACCCGTGTTGTTGAGTTCTTTCTGACTCCTTGCTGAGTCATTAGGGCTGACTTATCACCCTATCATGATTGAATGGTTTTGATTAACCTTAAGAACATCTGACGGCTTAAATTAATTCATAACTCTATAAAAAGACCCATAGACTCAAACCCTATATCAGAATTAAAACTAAAACTATGGTCGTCATGCTATTGTCTTGAACCCTAGAGCAGCCGCCACCAAAATTAAAGAGGAAGAACAGCAAATCAAATCAGAACTATTCAACCCTGACAGCGAATCTTCATCAAAGGAGCGCTAATTCAACTCCAGAAATCAGAATTCAGAAGTCAAGATTGCTTTTGAGTTGTGAGTTCGATAGTTTTAGCAAAATAATTAGTAATTTAATTAGATTAAGTTATAACGCGGATTGTATGGATGTGATATGAAGTATTGATTGCATGTTGTAATTATGTTGTACGATTGTGATTGAAATATCTATGATGTTATGTTGTGATGCTATCATTTATGATGCAAAGTTATGTTGCTATCATCCATGTTGTAAATTTTATATACAATCGAATCATCATGTTTCTTATGCTAGTTTGTATTGATTCATATGATAAATCATATGTAGGAAAGTTTAGATGTTGATTCAAACATGAACCGTATACAAGTTTAGGTAGAATTATATGTGACTTTACATGGCTATGGCACCTAGTTTATGTGAAATTTAATTGAAAGTTAGGCTATGACATATGCTAAATTCTACATGATACTTTACATGTTAGATATTAGTTTACACCAATGTTGCAATGTATAAATCCATATGTGAGTTTATGAGTTGGATATGAATCATGCAATGTTATTACCTATGCAAGTTTACCCCTTTTAGATATAGATCTATGACATATGATGTTTATGCAAGTTTGTGGCCATTATTTCATCAAGTTCACACCTTTAGTTATAGATCTATGACATATGATGTTTATGCAAGTTTGTGGCCATTTTCTCATCAAGTTCACATCTTTAAATTTGAATCCGTGACATATGTTGTTTATGCAAATTGTAATCTTGGCCTATGCAAGTTTTAGATGTAGAACATCATTCACATATGCAAGTTCACCCCTATGTTAGATCTATGTTTTAATTATGTGTATATATTGCGATGTTTTTTTTATTTCATGAGTTAAACTATTCAAGTCTAATGTATATTTTTACGTTGAATGAACAAACGTACTACGTGGGGGTAAAAGGGGATAATATTAAAAATATTTAATTGGCATAAATGCCTTAAAAAGCATAAAATAAAATTGTGGTGAAATTGGTATGATTTTACATACCATAAATGGATGGACATAATTGAGTCAATTATGGACATCGCTAAATTTGGAATTGATTGATAATTTGAATAGGGAAAGTTCAAATTGGGGGATGATTAATTAGGAGTAATTAATCGTCTAAGACACGAGTTTAGGCTCTTTTGTGGTGTAAGAATGCCTGGACCCGCCCGACAAATCCAGTTGCCACAAATGTCAGTCTAATGTGAGAGGTCTTAGGCATAAACTAAATACGTAACAATTGTAAAGACACGAGGTTTGTCTCTTTTGTGGTGTAAGACTGCCCGGACCCGCCCGGCAAATCCAGCTGCCACAAATGCCAGTCTAATGTGAGAGGTCTTTATGAGATTACGGTCTTAATGAATTAAGAAACACTTAGCCAGATAAGCATGTAGTGGGACATGAGGGGGTTGACTGGGTGCCTTGGGTGGCATTTGGAAATACGATTAGAAACACTTAACCAAAATTGAAACGTGTAATTGAAACATGAATAAAAAGTGGGTTAAGTGGGATGTACTAGAGGGGACAAAACTTAGGTGGATAGCTTGTGTCAAGTAATGGGGGCCCGTTTCAACCAGTAACCCATACGTATCTTTGTGGGCTCGACCCAAGTCGAGGACGGGACACGCATATTGGGCTTGACTGTAAGAGGCCAATCCAGGTTAGCGATGGCAACGCAAGTCCAACGGGTTCATATGTGTGTGTAGACCCGGGCTGGTAGGTAAGACGTTGTTGCATCGTGTAGGTATAAGCCATGCATTCTTGGTTGTATCGGGTTGCCACTTTGGGGAGTGATATACCCCACTATGGGGCCAACACGGGTGTCTACGAGTTAGGGAGCCGATCGTTTGGGGGTAGTGGGTACACCTTGTGGAGATAGGGGCAGACGGAACCTATGAAGGCAGCTAGGGGTGCACGAAACTACCAATACCATTATTAAGTCTGTAGGCGGGATCAACCTTAAGGTGACTAGTGGTGGTGCAGTATACTAGTGGTGGTGCAGTTTAGGAATTATCCCATAGTGTTGGTGTAGTTTAGTAATCATCCTATAGTGGTTTAGGTGCGCTTAACGATATCGTTGATCATCCTGTTTCCTTATTTACTCTGCCATACTCAATGGTTCATGATCATTTCCTTATTTTCCAACTTATGCCTTAGCCTAGTTACTTTGTTAATTATATTGTTAGAATTATCGCACTCGCCAGACTTTATGTCTGACCCCCCCTTTTTCCATCTCTTTCCTCCCCCCTAGGTGCTCAGGTTGGAACTAGCACCAGTGGAGCTTGATTTTGGACTGCTTTTAGAAGACTTCTTGGACCGCTGAAGTAAAGTTCAGCTTCTCTTTATTTATGGCTATTTTAATGTTGGGGATTATGTCTTTCGGTTATTTACTTTGTTTTATCAAGATGGATATGATGTACTTGACTTTGGTTTTATGGTTTTGATGATGTAATCAAACATATGGGTTTATCCGCTCCAATGAAATAAAGTTTTAATTTTCAAGTACTGCTTTATATCTGTCTTATTGTGATTTTCTGTTCTATACTTACTTAAAATGCTCCATGGAAGTTAATACATTCCCTTTGTGAGTGACATTAATGGATGTGGGGTGTTACATTAAGTGACTCCGACCGATGACCGATGCCCACTCTGTGGATCGGCTCAACCTTAACCTTATCCCAAAAGTTCGCGAGAGTCCAGGCCACCTCAGTCGGGCACGATCACTCACCAAGATAAGTGATTCTGACCGATGATTGATGTTCACTCTGCAGATCGATGGAACCTCACCCCTCACCCAAACTTCACGGGAGTTCACACTGCAAAACGATGCAACAAGAAAAAATCATTTCCATAAAGAAAGCAATTTCTCCAAAGGAAAAATCAATAACGCTCGTTGGGCTCCATCATTTTGACTTAGTCGACAAGAGAAGACAAAACGTTGGATTAAAATGAACTCTCCAAAACATGCGGCATCCAACGGAGTCTCCAACATCAAAACTAATCAACAAAAATTGAGCTACATGAAGAATTCTTCTCACGACTGGTGATGACCTCCAGAGCCGGGGCACTAATAATCAAAAACTTCTCCGAAGAGAAGTAGAGAATAAATCACAAATACATATTTCTCAAATGTGAAATACCATACACCATCATATAAGTCATTAAAATGGTAGCGTTCAAAATCCACAGTCGGCTCAGTCGATTATTTGATTTTTATCGTTAATGCGAAATCGAATTAGAATATCGTATTTGTACGGATAACGTTTGAAGAGTTTTAAACCATTAAATAAAACAATTCCGTGCAGACCGATAGTGAAGTATAAGTCCAAAATTGTGCAATCGCTTGTTTTAATTACAAAACAGGTGACACGAAGCACATGAATTCAAAGCATGGTTCACCAAAACAAGACGAAAAACTATAACCGGATCCCAATGCAGCATATATCAACAACAATGTTTATTTCGAAGCCTGCATTTCTCGCAAGCAAAAAATACAAGCTTCGAGGGGCAAATATTAACCTTGCTAAAGCATTGAATCAGCCTCAATCATATGGGACGAGCAGTACCAACGGATCGGATCAATCAACACAGAAGTATAGGTTTGGTCGGATAGCTCAAAGGCATTGGGTCGATCCATAGCAATAGACTGGTCACTATAGAGTGGATCAGTCAGTATCGAAGAATCAGATCGGTTACTATTGATGGACCGGGTCGGTGAATTCCAATATTTGGATCGGTCACTACAACACTACATAGTCACCATGAGTTCATGAATGGATTGACTACTCATCACATAATGGTACACATATAGTAAGATGAATACAAAGAAACCAACATGCTTACAAATATCATGTTTTATCCAAAAGCTAGAGCATGGCGCATATGGTCCCATTTGCACACATAAATGACGTGAAACATATAATAGAGTGCAAACAATACTACGGGTTAGCCTGGAAAGCATTTATGGAAAAGGTGATGCCATGCAAAATAGTGTACACGTAAATAATGCACAATTATGATGTGGCTTTCATTTTGTTGTAAAGCACCTAGACGGTCCAAAAGTGTATAAACATGAGGCAACTTAAATATAAAACAAAGGATTGCCACATAGTCTTCTAGAAGTGTGGAATGTCCCTTGCATTTCAATAAGATGGTTCGGGCATGTTTTGGAATAGGAGGTGACAATACACTTGGAGCAATTGAATCGGTCATGTAATTCAAATTGGACTGGTGCATAGCAGCTAACCGGATCGGGATATTCAAAAGTGCAAAACTGGATCGGTGCACAGTGTAAAATGGAACCATTCATGAAAGCTATTACGTGATAAATAGAGGATATAGTAAAATGTTGGGCACAAATCCATGCAATATGTACACATGGACCACCCAGTAACGTATAGTAGCAGCTAGAGCAAACATTGGATCGGTGCATTTTGGACAAACAGTGGATCGGTACCAACAAATAGGAAGTGGATCGGTGTATAATAAAACATCTGGATCGGTCCCTCTCATACAAATGAATCGGTCCCATTCAGCTGCAACATAAATGAAAATGGATCGGTGCATTTGAGTCAAACTGGATCGGTACTACCCCGATTCAAGTTTACCCCGATCCAAGTCTACCCCGATCCAACTTTACACCCGATCCAATTTCATCCCCGATCCAAGTTACTACCCGACCCAAACTTTGCACCCCTTAATTACAAAACTTCCACCACCTTCAAACTTCTTCTATAAATAGCCCCTTGCTCCATAATTCAAGGGACCGATTCCACTATGTCGAAAGGCCGCCTAAACCATTCCTATACCACTCTAAAGCTTCCAAAAACTTCATTAATGGCCGCCAAACTTCTCTCCTCCTTTCTCTAACATGAGATGGATCTTATCTTCTCCAAGCACCATTAATTCACACTCCGATATGCTCCAAGTGATCTCCAATCGTCAGAGCTCCTCCTTAATGCACGGATCTAAAATCATTTTCATGATGGAACCAAGGAAAAGCATATAATTACACAATCCAATCCGTTCCTTCTCGAATCAAAGTGCGATCTAAAGCGGAAAGAGAGCGATAAGTGGAGAATTATCACAAAAGTGGTCAATTGTAATTAATGCGATGTATTAGATGATAAAATTTGTAATTCTCTCCATAATGATGAAAAGTGATTGAAAAGTGGACATAGATTCACATTGAAACGAACCACTATAAAAATCCCGTGTCCTTTACTTGTTTTTCTCCATTTATTTTGCGATTGTGGCCCTTTTATTTTCTAACCATAATTGGTGATGTGTAGTTTCACACCCTTGGTCTTGATTCAAATTTTGAGATCAACAAACTCAATCCGGGCTTTCCTTTATGGAAAAGTTTAGGTCACTTCAATTATAATATCAAAAAATATTGATCTTAAGAAATATTTTGTGTTATCGTAAGGTAAAAACCATCTGTATTTATGTTTGGATCGGTCTTATGATTATTATTGCTTTTGAAAAGGATTTGGAAAAGTTAAACTAAGTGTTTGGAGTTTACTCACACCAGTCACATGATTGACCCAGAGTTTATTTTGTTTTGATTTTCCTAAACTCTTGGGTGTCCAATTTTGTACGGGCAGTCAAGTAGTCGGGATTTTACAGATATTTGGAGAGCTGGAGCAGAAGGCTTCAGGATTATAGCTATTGTTTATTTCCGCTGAGTTGTAAGTATTGTACTCTGATAATGGTATTGTACATATACTATTTTTATTTCAAGTTATGTTGTATAATATATTTTATTCGTTCCACTATGAGATTCGTGTTACTCTGATGTTGTACCTATATTCTTCTTCTTCTTCTATTCTAATTTTCTATCTTATCTATTCTCACCCTCTAACTTTTTTGTATTGACGTTCAGGTATTTTTGATTCTTGGATAGTCGACATGGTATTGTATGTCGATTATCGAAGATCGCAAATCCCCCGGGTCGTTACAGTGGTATCAGAGCTGAAGGTTAAGTGATTACCTTGGCTCTATGGCGTAACTCGAAAGAGATAGGGTTAATAATACCCTAGATTGAGTTTGAGTGTATATATACGAGTGAACGTATTTGTAGATTTTATAAAAATGGTTTTGTATTATGGAGATTTATTGGTTGAGTGGCTTATGAATTCTGGTCGATCAGTTTGATCCACTGTATCGATAGGTGTTTGTAAACACTCGAATACGATGAACCGACATAGTATGTTTTGAAAAGAGGGTAAAATGAAATAATTTACCGAAATTATATTTTGATATAAAAGAATTATTGATATTAGAATTATTATAGTGTATTAAATGTGTTAGTTATTATTATAATCGAATTAGATTATAAAGGTAAAATGACTATAAATAGCCGATCAGAATTCATATGAATGTATCAGATGAATTAAATCTGAAATTAAAATCAAAATTGGAATTGAAATTCCTAAAAGTTGAAGAAGTGTTTGTAGATGGATTTGAATGAAATATTTGAGAATTTTAAAATCCTGGGAAATTTTAAATTGTTTCACAAGCATTGTGAAGAATATTTTGAAATAATTTCAAAATGAAAATGATTAAGAAATGGTTTTGAAAAGTGATATTATATTGAACTCACTTCGGTAGCTGCGAAATAACCCTGATGATGATGGCCACATCATCAGTGTTCATTTTTGAGTTGTAAGTGACAGATTACTACCAAAGACACTATTTTCGAATTATTTTGAGAAAAGCAAGTTGGTTTGAATTCCAAAAAGAAATATTTGATTTTAGAAAAAACTAAGTGGTTTAAAACTCCCAAGAAGGATTGTTTGATTTGAAAACAAATTAAACCGAAATTCGTAAAAGCAAATTGAAATTGAATTAAAGCCAATTAAGTGGCAATTGAATTAAGACAAGTAGAATTGGAATTTAGTATATAATTGGACTCGGTTGACTAAATGGATTGATTTTTGAAATAAAAAAAATCAAAATTGTGATTTTGGGATGAAGATAACTGATTAGAGGAATTAATTAGTTAATGAAATTTGCGAATGAAACTTAACGAGGTTAAGTAGGTTGAATTGATGAGTTAGGTGTTTGGAATCAAGAATGGAACTTTGGTTTGAAATAGAATTTGGCTTGGATACATGAATGATTTGGTTTTGAGGATAAAATTGGAAATTGATTGGGAATGCATGTATATGCTGACATGATAGCAGATTGAAAGTGGTAGAGTTGAATGCCCGATAAAAAGGTACAAGTTTATTTATATATGAGTTTGGTGATTTATGAGCCGAATTGGCAAGCCGCTTGGCTGTTTTATTTTGTTTTGGAATGGAGAAGGCCTAGAGAGGATAGCTGTAGTTGTACCGATTGAGCCGTACAAAGGAGGTGCTGGCGAAATTTTTTGAAAATTTTGGGGTGTTAGAAAATTTTCAGAATTTTTGAAAATTTTCGTTGGTAAGAACAAATTAATATTTTAATTGAAATTAATCAGTCCAGTTGAAACTAAAGTTAATAAGCAAACAAATAATTTTTACCCAGTTAATAGGGTTTGTTTTCTACCTAAGCAATTTCGGGGACGAAATTATTTTAAGGGGAAAAATGTAACGTCCCGTATTTTTACGGTATAATAATTAATTTATTTAATTATTTAAATGGTGATTAGAGAATTAAATGGTTGTTTAATTAAATTATATCAAATATTTAATTAATATAAATAATAGAATAATATACTTAATTCCGAAATAGTCGGAAATAGTGAATTGACAATATTACGGAACTGGACAATTTAAAATATATAATTTAGTTTAGAACCGAATTATAATAACTAACTTATTATTTAAATGAAGTTTGAACGTATAATTTATATTATAATTATAATCGAGCTCGAAATGACGCGCAATTTGTAATTTGGCGATTCGAACTTTAAACGAATATACAGAATCTGTTTTAAGCCGGATTTCTGTGAAATAAGAAACGTTTGAATCTGTTGAACGATATTTTTCTAATAAAAGAGAAAAATTGAGATTTCTTTGTGTAGGTTGTGAGTTTTGTCCGAGTCAAATTTTTGAAAAGTCGCTATGGAATTCCTTTATAATTTATAACGATCTATTTATATTATAAATGGATTTTCAAAATAAATTGAATACTGATTTAATCTGGATACCAAATGTCACGTTATAAATTGAGATAGGAACATTTTAGAGCTGTATTATATTCTATGTGAATATACGTGATAATATTAATTTATTAATATTTAATTAAAGTGTTTTTAAATATATTAATATATTTATTGGTTTATTTAGAGCTTTAAAAATAACAATTTTTGCAAAAGAACTCCGTTTTTGACGAAACTAATTTTGTTGGATCCGAAATATTAAATTATGGTTAGATTTTGATTTTCCTGATTTCTGGAGTCAGTATGTGGCCGTACAAGATTTTAATATGGAAAATAGTCAATAATTTGACTTTAAAAATACGCCGTGTGAGCAAACGGATTTGGAATTCGATGAAACAAGTTTCGTTGGGTCTGTAATGTCAAACTCTAGCTGTATGTCCATTTTCATTTAAATTGGATAATATATATGTGATCGTATGAATGTTTAAACAATAAATACAAGTAGCATTACTCTATAAATTAATGAATAAAAAAATGAGTGAAGCTTCTAATACAAGCCAGCCAACCCTATAAATACACTACCACTTTCCTAAGCCAAATTTTATATTTCTCTAGTCAAACACTTCAGCCGCCCATGTTTTTTTTCAAAATAAAAAGGATAGCTTCATAATTCGATATCAAATCAAATAAAATGTTATAAATTGTGGAAGATAGTTCTTTGAATTTCCCTTGACATAAGCTACAATTCCATACCCTTTTTGATATATGCGACGCTGGTTCAGAGATGCTCCGACGACAACAGTAGACCAGGGTTCCAAAACTCGAGAAATAGAAGTAGTAACTCACGAAATGGAGTTCATATTTATGTTCAGAGAAGGATTTAGCATCACATATAAGTTTCTGGGAAAGATCGACGGTACTAAATTCCGTGAGTCCCTGTAGCACGCCTGGAATAGGCTCGTCACATTTTCGTTGATGACCAGGAATCCGTTTTGTTTGTGACTAGAGGGTTGAGCGCGAGGAGGAGAGTTAGATGGTGAGGAGTTTGGAAGTTTTCATGATGTAAAAGAGAAGAGATGGGAAGAGAAAGAAGTCGGAAATGGCATAAAATGGAGCAGAGTTTTATTCGGAGAGAAAGAAGATGATAAGCAGATGCGGACGTGGACTATTGAATGGATAATGGCATATTAGTGTTAATTAATATATAATTAGTCTAGTTAATTTCTCGTAAATATATTCAAGCTTGTAAATGATATATCTCGCTCATACATGGTCAGAATTATGAATGGTCAGATCCGTTGGGATCATATGGACGACGGCTACATAATGGAACTGACTGGAAGTGAATTGGAGCACATTACAATTTATAGCGAAATAAATTGTGTTTCTGAATCAACCGACAATTATCGTTATTTAACGATGATCGTCCAATGTGAGTAAATCTCACTAACTCTGCCAGTTTATATTTCTATAAATATAATCTAATATTGATAAATGATGATTGATTGCTATGTGATGATTGTTTGGTTGAATTGCTGATTTATTAGTTGAAATTATAGACAACGATATATATAAATCGTAAATCAAATATTGATTCTGTTTATCAGAGTATTTCATATGGAAATGAAATCGATGTTATTGATATTGTTTAACATCTGTGGATGCAGGGAAACAGGTTGGAGGGATCTAACTGCATTCCTCAATATTTATAATACTGTTTGTTTTCATATATTGTGATACAAAACCTGTGATTGATTATAATGACACTGGTCTGTTTATTGGTATTTTAAATACCATAAGAAATACCGGAATGTAAAAAAGGGAATTTTCGAAGTGTATTTTGAAAATGAAATATTTATAGGAAATAAATAGGATATTATACATGAAATATTTACAGGAAATAAATATAATTATAAAAGGAATATTTATTTGGAAAATAAATATAATTATAAAAAGAATATTTATTTGGAAAGTAAATAGAATTATAAAAGGAAATATTTGGAAAATGAATAGAATTTTATAAAAAGAGAATTTTACATTAGGAAGGTTTAGACCCGAGCTTCGCACATGGGTGTAACATGATATTGATTTAAAGTAAATATTTAATAGAAATCAGTTTTAACAAATAAATTGAGGACAATAATTTATAAACGATGTTTATAAATTAAGGAAATATTTATCATTTGATAAATTGAATATATAAATTTGAATTTATATAGAGAAGTAAAATCGGTTTTAACACCGATAATTGAAATGGAATGTGAACGTAGTAGTTATAAAGGAAATTTGCAATGAGATTATAAATGTTGGAAATGAAATAAGATTTGCATGAATAATTTTTCAAATAAAAATATAAATAGAATTTGTGCTTGAGATATTATTTTTAAATACGAAATCAAACTGTTTTGATTTAAAAAAATATTATTCACATTCTATGTGAAAAATTAAATTAAAGTAAATATTTTGCAAATAAAATATTATAAAGGAATTTGGGGTTTAAATTAGGAATTTAAATGGAATTATTGAAATTAGAAACTGACTAGAAATTATTTGAGTTGAATGGCTTTCTGGGTATCGATCTAATGTTGGTTTCGGCCTTCGGGGTTTATACTTAGGAAGTTGTTCTCTTACTAGTTTACAGTTAGAGACTGATAGAGTTGGGAAGGTATTGATGCGTGAATCGGAAATGGAAACATTTTCCAAAGTTAATAACATATATTTTCTAATTTTAGAAAATAAGGAATTTATGAATATTTGGGAACAATGAATGGGAAATCGGGAATTGAAATGGTGATTGATCGGTAAGATTTCCATTTGGGAATACGACCGTTGTTTGTGCACATGTTTTCCTTTGATAGTTAAATAACCGACTATCAATGTTTTGACCATTTCCGCTGTCAATATGGAGAGACCAGGATCAGATTTATTATCTGAAAACCACTTCGTATGGGCATTATCATTTCGAACCAAGTATACCGAAGACAATTGAAGACAGAGTTTGTGCAAGGTTTATTCTGGCAATCCTAGGTAGAAATTGCCTAAGATGGATTTATAGAATAATTCCTTCGGATTGTCCAGTCCCAGGACAACTTGAGTGGACGAGTGTTTGACATAGTATATTTGGTGGATCGCGTAAGTTGATAGTTTCAAACGTATTTACATTGGTGGCGGAGGAATTCGTTTCTCTTAGCTTATACCCGTGGTATTTTTGGGAAAATCAGTTTGTGATTTGATGGGTATGACGATTTCAAAGTAAATGAAGTATGATCTGTTAAAGATACATTATGCCCTCAAGCCTCATCAACCGGGAAATGACAAAAATCGAGCTGGCAGCATGGCTAAGTGGGTCGCACCAAATTAGGGTATTTTGTCACCATCTAGAGAATATTCATATTTGTTACTTCTTTTAATTTCATATCTCCCGGGAACGGATATGTTGGTATACCAACCGTAAGGTGACAATATATTTGGAACATTTAAGCGAAATGAATGGCTGGTGATATGTTGGTATACCAACCATAAGGTGACAATATATTTGGAACATTCAAGCGAAATGAATGGCTAGTCATGTGTGGCCGAGTTACAAGATGTTCTTATTGAACTCCAATGGTCGGTCTTGTGTGGACAAGTTACAAGATGTTCTTGTTGAACTCCAATGGCCGGTCATGTGTGGCTGAGTTACAAGACGTTCTTGTTGAACTCTAGGGTATCGCTTCTAGAGTACACTGATCGGAAGATGATTCCATACCTTGTCATAGTTGGAATCCATTACCCAATAATAACCTGCAGTTTTTGATTGTATATTATATATGTAGAGCATGAGATGAAAGCGTTCTACTAGATGGCTATCTACTTGATTTAGACATTATTACAATATTAGAAAATATTGATCTTAAAAAATATTTTGGGTTATTGTAAGGTAAAAACCATCCATATTTATGTGTGGATTGGTCTTACAATTATCATTGCTTTTGAAAAGGTTTTGGAAAAATTAAACCAAGTGTTTTGAGTTTACTCACACCAGTCACATGACTGACCCAGAGTTTATTTTGTTTTGTTTTCCCTAAACTCTTGGGTGCCCAATTTTGTACGGGCAATCAAGTAGTCAAGATTTTACAGATATTTGGAGAGCTGGAGCAGGAGGCTTTAGGATTATAGCTATTGTTTATTTCCGCTGATTTGTAAGTGTTGTACTATGATAATGGTATTGTATACATATACTGTCTTGATTTCAAGTTATGTTGTATAATATACTTTATTCATTCCGCTATGAGATTCATGTTACTCTGATGTTGTATCTATGTTCTTCTTCTTCTTCTATTCTAATTTTCTATCTTATCTATTCTCACCCTCTAACTTCTTTCTATTGACATTCCGGTATTTTCGATTTTTGGATATTCAATATGGTGTTGTATGTCGATTACCGAAGATCGCAAATCCCCTGGGTCGTTACAAGTTCGAAATTAGATAAACCAATCACATGACGAATTATTTAATTAAATAATCATTTAACCTCTTAATCATCTTCCTCACCATTCACATGTACTGCTCTACCCCTTTCACCCACATCGCGATCACCAAAGAGGACCGGACACTACCTCGACTACTGTGTCGCCTCCCCCTTACATGTCGTTGCTTCTCCACCAAACACCGCTACCAATTCATCACCAATGACCCCCAATTTCAATACGAATGCCAGACCGTTCGAGCGCCGAACTGGCTACCTTGAGTCACCAACCACCTTGAAACTTAACCAGCACCTTGGCCTCATCCGCCTCTTCCATTCTCCAATTGACACCAATTTCGTGAAAATGACCACGTCCGCCGAAATCGGTTGAAATTCGAAAACAACACAAAAAACGTTCACCTTCAATTATCTGACTACCACAACCACCATAGTGCATTTCAGGCCAACCTTCCAACATCAAACTTGTAGGTTACCCTCCACTCTCCAACTTCACTTTAGACCCCAAAACCTAACTCCCCACCGTTTGCACGAAAACGAAGAAAATTCGAAACTTCCTCTTTATGTTTTAGGACAAATTCCGGCCACCTAACGTGTCCGTTAGCCACAAAATTTTTATTGCAGGTAGAACTCGACATACACTACCACTTTCTAATTGGAACCTTCCCCTAATTCTCACTTGTTTGGAATATAAATTAAAAGTTTGGAAAGGAATTAATTGCAAATTATAGAGGCTGAAATTTAGGGATTTAGATTTAGGAAATCTTAGGGATATTTATAGAGAACGTATTTTAGTTTTATTATGATACTATTTGATTATTATATTATTTGATGCCCATCGCTATCTCTGATTGACGTTTATAAATTCGCACAGTCACATAAGAACTGCGTTCGTGGTGAAAATGGACATACAACTCTAGTTTGATATTACAGTCCTATTGAAACTTGTTTCATCAAATCTGAGTCCGTTTACTCAAATAGCGCAAGTTTGAGTTCAAATTATCGATTAATTCATATATTAACTTCAAATCAATTTTCGTCACGCGTTTTTATCGCGCACGCTCGGATACTAACTCCAATTGATACGAAATTTGAAATCCTACAATAATTTAATGTGTCAGATTCAATGAAACAGAATTCGTCGAAATCAGAGATCATTTGCAATTTTCGATATTAACTTAAATCGATAAAATATAATTAGTTTCAAAACATTCAAATTCTATTAATAATAAATTATTATTATCTTATATATATTCAAACAGAATTCTATATAACTTCCAAAATAAAATACTTCGAATTTAAAACTCGATATTTCATTTTCAATCTAAATCATATTCAATTTATTTTAAAGTCCCTTTATTTTATTTAATAATTGTTATGGTTTAAAAACGATTCCTTAGCGACTTTCTGAAAATTTGATTTTGACATATCTCATAATCTACTATATGAAAACTCGATTTTTTTAACCTAATACATTCGAACATCTCTTATTTCAACGAATTCCAACTTATATTGGATCTTATACATTCATTTAAAGTTCAAAATGCAGTATTACGAACTATTGCGTCGTTGCGAGCTCATATTTAATTATATTATAAATTACATGTTCTGATCATTAAATCAATTAAATTCCAAATTATTAAATCTGCAAAATAAATCATTTTAAATATTTAAATTAATTAAATGTTCTTACTTAAAAGTTATGATCGTTACATTTATGAACCAAATGAATCAGAATCTTTATATATAACTAAATTCCAGAATTCTCAAACAAATATAAATCTTAGAATAAAGAGGGTAGAATTGAGATTAGAGAAGGAGAAGAGAAATCTAATCTTATATTCTGGATTTAGTAATGGAAGAAAGATAGTGGAGGCACAAGAACGAAATGAAGAATAGGGCTGGGGATACGCTAGGAGGGTGGTTTATATAGTTGTAAGTGCTAATAAAGACCGTAGAATCCAGCAGATTAAATCCAATAGTGCGTATATGCAGTATTATATAATAACCCTCACATAATAGCCCCAAACACATCAGGCTCGACCCAAGCAGTCGATGCCTAAGGGTCAACCCTTTGGGTCGAGTTCTACCCAGGAGATTAAATCTTCTGGTTTGAAGCCTAATTTATTAAACGTTATTTACTGTATTGATTTCTTTCCTTTGTTCACTTATTCTTTCCCCTACTGTATATAAGTATATATGCGCAAATTTGAATTTAGCTGGAATACTCTTTTTAAGCTAATCTCAATTAATATGTTCCAGATTTGTATATTTATTTATTTGAAATACAAATTTTGTGTGTTAATATTTACATACAACTTGTTTTATTAATATCTCTCACATACAGACTCCATTTTTAGTAAGTTAAATATGAAAACGGATTACAAACATAATTACAATACTTTCATGGACTAAATCCTAATTATTTAAATTTTCATTTTTATCCCATTATCCCATTAGTGATTATTATTATTATTTATTTTAAATTAAATTACCTTATGTTTAGGTTTATCTTATGGGGTGTTACATTTTCCCATTTATAAGAGATTTCATCCGAAATCTTTTGAAGGGCAAAGAACACAACCCACTCAAAACAGTCATGTTGTACACCTGTATTATTTAGTACACATCTATAAACGTCCATAACTCATAGTGATTATGAATTGCAAACTTGCTAATAATGAGCTCAGTCCTAGCGTCTACATGTAATAAGTGATGTAATATGTATGAAAAACATCCCAATATGCATGTAATTCTATATGAGTGAATGGTGCATCTGTGTTGCAATCACCTTTTACCATCCAATCTAGCAACCACAATCCAACTAAAAACGAGAAATTAGGACAGAATAATTACTCGAGAAAAGCTGTGGATGAGTTTGCTTAATTTTCTTCTTATTTTCCCAAGTGTTTTCGTAGGGTTATCTCCTCCACTGAACTCGGACTAGGCAAATAGATTTATAGCAGAGTCGTTTGATTATGTGCTTCACAATCTTTGTGGTGGAATGAGGCACCCTGGACTCTAACTCCAACTCCCTAAGTCACTAATATCATTAAGCTTGAGTATGTCGGCTGAAGGCATTTTTGAATACGAGAAAACATTATGGACTCCCGACAAACGCTTGGGAAGATCCACACGATAATCCATTTTCCTAATCCTATCCAATCCAAAAAGGCCCAATAAACCTGGGAGCCAACTTCCCAACTTTCCCAAATCGGATTGTCTTCTCGAGAAGGGAAACTTTAACTAATACCAAATCTCCAACATAAATTCTAGTTATTTCCTCCTCCTATCCGCATACGGCATCTTCCGATCTTGGGAAACCTTCATTCTATGTCCAATAAAACCGATAATCTCCATAGACAAAGCGATAATCTCCATAGACTCATGGATAAGGTTGGTCCGAGTAGAACATTGTCCGTAATTTCCCATCAACAAGTAGATGATTTGCATGGCCTCCTATACAAAGATTCCCAAGGGGCCATACCAATTGTCTCTTGATAACTGTTATTATATGAAAACTCTACCAAAGGCAAGTGTTTTTCCCATGCTCTTCCAAAGTCGATGATGCAACCTCTGAGCAGATCCTCTAATACTCTATTGATTCTCGCTATCTGACCGTCTATTTGCAGATGATAGGCTGTGCTCAAGTTCAGCTTCATTCCAAAAGCTTCTTGAAGACTCTTCCAAAATTCTCTAGTAAATAACGGGTCTCTGTCACTGACTGTAGTAGTCAGAATCCCATATAGCCTAACAATCTCATTACCATATAACTAGGCAAAAAAATAGATGGTACTACTCTTCTTAATTGGAATAAAACAGGTGCTCTTCGTTAATCAATCCATTATGACCCAAAAAACCTTCATTCCCCTTCTTGATCCTAGGAAGCCATCAACAAAATCCATAGAAATATGTTCTCTTTTCCAAGTGGGAATCTCCAATGGTAACAAAAGTCCTCCAAGCTTCCTTTGTTCCGCCTTCACTTTCTTACAGGTTTAGCACCTAGAAACAAACTTTGCAATGTCTCTTTTCATTCCTTGCCAATAAAAGCTCCTCTTCATGTCCCTAATCTGAAACGACCCAAACTCGCCCTTACGGGAAAGCCCGGATTGAGTTGAGAACAGGACAAATCAGAACACAAACAATAGAACATTTCATTGCTAGTACAACAATTGCATCAGAGTACAAGAATATAGCAGAGTATGAATAAATAACATATAGCAGAAAAATATCAAAGATTTAAATTACAAAGCAGCAGAAAAATAATACATAACACAACTAAATGAAATACACGGATACAGAGCTTTCCGAATATAGCTTCAGCTATAATCCAGGATCTTGGGAAAAGAAATATCGGCAAATACCAAGAATACTAGCTGCCCGTGTGGGAATTATGGGCAACCAGAGTTTAGGTAGAAACAATAAACTCCGAGTCAGTCATGGGACTGGTCTGAGAACTAAAATAGTTATTTAATACCTTACTTTAAAAATAAAGTAAATCAAGGGACCACGGCGTATAACACGGAACGGGTTTTCTCCCAAGAATACCAGTGCATAAAATAAACAGCGCAATGCTTTTTGGAAAAATGAAGCTATTATAAGACTCAGGTCCCATCACACAATGAAACGCAAGTCGGAGGATAGAGTTTTCCCTTATAATAGCCAAACATGCTTGATAGGTTTAAAACAAATCATTTTGATATTACTATAAATGTATAGTGTCAAAATCAACTTCAAATATAAATGTATCAATCATAGACGGCATAGTACCACATCCTACTATGTCGCCATACTAGCTCTACAATTTAAACCGCACAAAGTCATATTGGAATTTGGATTTCCATCATGAACCAAGGCAAGGGATCGTCCTTACCGAATTCGAGACAATTTATCCCATGTCCCAGGATCAGTCGCAATTGCACATTGGATCTTCAGGGCCGATCCTTTCTTACATTTGAGGATTAGTAATTTCTGAAAAATATATTTCCCCGCTCTACGGGTCGTAAGTCTGGTCAGTATGTCGACCATATCCATCCGTCGGCCCTGTAGTGATCTATATATCTGAGGTGCCTCGCTTTCCATCATCTACATAAGTAAAAATGTCTGGGCTCCATACCATGACACCACTACTAGCTAGGAAGAAACGCATGTTCTCCCTGCAGTCCACTCCTGTTTTTGGTTCATACCGGGGTGTGAGGCTCGCGAATTAACGTTATACACAAAGATATGCTATTTAAAGCCTCGCTTTGATCATCAACCACAAGACTTTTCTTTTCAACAGAAGACTTGATCATTTGCATCTCAACATGCCACACTGACAATTCATGCCATGCGACTGATGTCTATTGATATATAACCTCTAAGCTCGTACATCTCAGAGAAGGGTGTTAAGCAAGAGAATAAATTCTCTGCCACCAAACATATATATATATATATATATAATAGAAATAAATCGACGCAGAATAAAATCCAATGTCAGACACACACATCCATTTACTAGTTCGTTCTGGGTCTAAATGAAGCCTGAGGCACCCTACTCCTTGTCCCACATGTCCAATACAGGAGGGATGTCCGGTCGATCTCCAAGTACGTCTGGACAACCACCACTTATTACCTTGTCTTGGGTGTACGGCCCAATCAAGACATCGGTAATCATCCAAATGATGTGAAGATCTCTGGTCATCAACCACCGTCTTCATCGTCCCATATCGTCGAATTAGTTATTCAGAATGGGCATAAACCTAGTCTTCCCAAATAACTCGCGTATGTTATAATCAATTGCTATAAAAACACAACATACGCCTCATTCCAATCCAGAATATTCTTTTATTCAAATATTCATATCTTTAGGGAAAGGTTCCCATTAATTTTATCAAAGATAAATTCTTTTAAATTTATTCTTTAGTCTTCCTTTGGATATCATTTCAAAAGATTTCATTATCTTTTCAATTCTAAACCAAATTAAGGTTTATCCAACTAGTCGGGATTAACGAGTCATACCGAAGTAATCATTTCTTTTATTTTCCCAATCTCAAGCTGTTAATCCTAAGGAGAAAAACCGGTGATACTCCATATCTAACACTACTGTGTTATCGGTAAAAATTAATTACCATTTCCTGTTCAAATCTAATTAAAGATTTAACTATCGCTTGGAGCAAAACTGGTGATACTCCATTCTCGATCATTTCTCAAATTTGATAATTTAAATTATCACATTCACATTTCAATCTAATTAAAGATTCATTAAAACTCTACTTAGTTTTAATCTTCCCAAAAACCATTATTAATGATTATTATATTTGGAAACACAAACATGTCACATCGACAATCCACACCTTACCACCAATTTCTGCCAATACATAACCTCTAAGCTCATATGTCTCAGGGAAGGGTGTTAAGCAAGAGAATAAATTTTCCGCCACCAAACAGATATATATATATATATATATATATATATATATAGCAAAGATCAATAATACAATTTGAAATACAATGTTAGACATGTAATCCTATCTTTAACTTGGTTAAAGAACCAATGTCATTTAAAACACAATTCACGATAAACCCAAAATCTCATTCCATTAATTATGGAATCTTCACGGAAAACAGATTAATATATATAATCGATATAAATTTCTATATCCAACCAATAATATAAATGGAATAACGGCAAAGCCTTTTAAATTCCATATATAGTAAAGATCTTCCTCCATAGAAGTTCACTTCGATTATTACCGAATGGAATTCCATTCAATTCCAATTTTAATATATTAAATTGGAAAAATTTACTTTGGAAAATTTCCATTAAATCTTAATAAAAGATATATAAATTCCAAATGACATTTCACTGTTAATTGTGTTGATGAACGAATGTCGTTAAAAACACAGTTCACAATAAACCCAATTCACATTCCATTTTATTCCAATTACTAAATATAACTGGAAACTATAATAATCTTAAATAAAAAAAATTATTCTTTTCACATGGGGTTTAAAAATAGTGTTATTTAAGACATCATTCACGACAAACCCAAAATCCAATTTAATATTAAATATAAGGCTTTGAATAGAAATTATATCGGCTTATATTCAATATCAAATTCTAAAACCAGCACATATCTTATGGGGAATAACGATATATATCTATCTTCCAAATTCCTCCACAATATAATCCAGTTCAATTTATACATTGGAAAATTCTAGTTAGATTAAAACCATTCCCAAATCCAATTTATTTATTTGAAAACGTTGGATTATCTTTTTATTTAATAACCAGTTCATTTTGATAAAAATATATTTTCATCTTTCCAAACATGGATTTTCCATCCAAATTATTTCCAAATCATTTATTATGATTTTACACAAATTATTAATATTTTTAAAAAATTTATCAAGGCCCGTATAGTCGGTTTCCAATAACGGCCACCGAACTGCATCCACAGCAACCTTCTCTGAAATTGATTTGGACATGATTCCAAATACATCCATCAGATTTCAAATTTCTTATATTGATTGGAATGCTCTTTTCGATACGAACCCAACAGTTCCGGTTTTAGGAGAATCCGACGGTCGAATCTCCCGTAATGTCAATTCGAAGTCAATGTTTGAAATTAACGAACGGTCGCAGCGTGACATGTTCTATTCAAGCCATTAATATATATATATATTATATTTTTTCAAACATGTTTTATAAATTCGTTTTAAAAATGATTCCCACTTTCATTTCAATTTTAAATCAAAATTGAATATTCCGTATCATTAATATATAAATGATAATATTTTCAAAATATCCAATTTTGAAATCATTTCCTTTTTGATAATGAATAAAATCGATATAAAAACCGTTCACGTCAAAATAGCGCATATCTAATCTATACGGCTTCACACATTTCAATTTTTTTGTGTCCACCCAAAATTGGACATCAAATTCACATTTTAATCATTTACTGAATATTATTTTAAAATATTCGTTATTTCTGAACTGGAATCATACATAATCAATTTCCATATAATGTTAGTTATATGGATTTCATACATTACATGTACACAACAACAATAATAAACAATCATCCATCATCCAGAGTGCATTACACAACTGCATAAGCATTAAATATAAATAATTAACGCTTACAACAGTTTGTCAACTAATCGATTGACATACAACTAAACAATTGGGATTAGTGTACATCAAATATCATCCCAATACCCGTGTGGTGTTTCAATCAACAAACACAGAATTTTATTTGTGCAGCTGGGCAATGTGTAAAATTTATCGTCCCAATCAATGTCAGTTAAATGGGTGTACATAAACAAATCATTCGATTTGTAAATGAATATTCATTTTCATTTCAGTAGAATTTCATGTCGTTCATTTATACGTTGAAAATTATATTTTTAACAATTAAATATTTATTTCGACACATGAATATTTTTAATAGTTCAGTTACGCATTAAAAAAATATTATTTTTAACTAACACATTTTTATTTCAAAAATTTTTGGCATTATAACGACGCGATATTAGTTATGGAGTAATGTCTAGCATTACCCCTCTTCTGATACTGGCTCGCGCCATACACAATAATCAATCCATCACAATTAACCAATTCAAATCAATATACCACAAACAATCGATTTCACCACATTTCAATCCAAACAAACATCTATGGTTTTGTAATGAATAGGGAATTTTCGGCCCCGGAAATCGACATTAATATCTTTACCGTAACTCATGCTGACCTTCCAAACATCGAAAACACTGGAACGTTATTAGAAAGTAAATTAGAGGGTGAGATAAGAAAGAAAGAAATATTAGAATAGAAGAAGAAGAAGAACCAACACAACACAAGATCAAAGTCTCACATCGCAACGGAACAAAATATAATACAAAAATAAAACTTTATTGAGAGCTTTTAAAAATACATACAATATTAGAGTACATCAACATCTCTGGACAGTTATAAAAATCTGTCCCATATACAACATACAACGGAATAATAGCTATATAATATCATACGTCTGTACTCTTCCAGCTTGTCTCTTCACAGCATTCGATAACCTAAACCTGTACACCCCGGGCTAACCCGAGCATTTACAAAACACCAAGTCAGTCTGGTGAACCAGAGTGAGAAAAATTCGCACAGTATTAAGGGTATCACACAACTTGATTTTAAAGTCAAAATCTTTTTGAAAGAAAAGGATAATCGTAAGACCAAATCCACACATAAATACAGATGGTTTTTACCTTACGATAACCCAAAACATTTTCGAAATCAATATCCTTTCTGATATTATAATAGTGTCTAAATACAAGTAGATATCAATCTAGTGAAACACTTGCATCTCACGTTCCACACACACACACACATATATATATATACAAACAAAACCATGGGCGCTTATTAGAGATTGGATTCCGACTATGACAAGGTATGGGACCACCGGCCGATAGTGTATCTCTAGAGGCGAATACACTGGGTTCAATAAGAAAGTCTTGCAACTCGGCCCTCACATGACCGACCACTCATTTCGCTTGAGTGTATCAAATGTATAGCACCAATGGTTTGGCTCAAACCACCATTTCCCGAAAGGGACAGCATCGAAATAGATTAAAGAAGCAAAAGGAATTTCTCTAGATAGGTGATTATACATCCTAATGGGAGCGACCCACACAGCCATGCTGCCTGCCCGATTTTTGTCATTTCCCAGCTGTGAGGCTTTAGGTTTGAATTTCCTTTTGGAGTATTTGGTCACCATTCACTTTAAATGCCACATCGTCAAATCCGCCAGTTATCTCTAATTGATGTCCACAAAAATACTCTAGTTGGGAGCTCACCAACTATGGTATGTTTGAAGAAATCAACATACGCGATCCCTTTGGAAATACTCTGTCAGACATCCGTCCATACAAGTCATCCAGGAACAGGATGAACCGAAGGCACTCTCTCACTGCATCCAATATAGGAATCACCCCATGGATCATTAGCGAGAAGTCCTTGCAACCCGTAGATCACAACCACGACATAACCACAGTTTATCTCTGGCCGCTAAACCAGAGATTATTAGTAGTTCTTTCGCTTATGAAAATCCACGATCTTCAATGCTCCATCTCGATCAGCTTCTGACATCTTCACGTATTTGTTGGTCGGAATGGTTTTGGAATATAAATTCGATCCCGTTCTTTCCGTACCCATAATCGTATTGGCCAGATTTGATAGTCGGTGATTTAACTATCAAAATAAACAGTGATTCAGTCATGATAATCCCGTGAGTTCACTGGTTCAGTATTCAGCAACACTTGGCTTTTTAATTAAAACAAACTAATTCACTTTTTCTTAATTAAAACTTCTAACTCTTTTATTATTTAAAAGTACGATATTTGATTCTTATAAACTAATGTTCTCAAAACCAATTCTCTATAATACTTAGTAAAATAGCCATATTCAATTTCCACTTAATTCTCCTTTAAAAACATTTATTACATCATTCTTTATTATTTAAATTTGGGAAATCCATTCAACTTATTATTCGTAACACGCTACGTAATATCTTTTATTCCGTTCTTGAAACAGTAACTAATATTTATTAGTATAGAATAAAACTCAACTTTACATCTCCTTCCTAACCCGAAAATATCGTTATATTTTCATGCAAACCCTTTTGGTTTTTCTTCTACTTTGGAATTCTCATTTATATAATTTCCCTTCTTACTAATTTCCTTTACTTCGGATTTCTTGTTATATATTTTCCAAATTCCCACCAAATGTTGCATTATTATTTCACTAATGGAAATAACAAATTATCACTAACCTCTTTTACGATTACCACTAATATCATCTTCAGATAATCCTGATGTTGTTCAAGTTGGGGTATTTTAATTACCTCTCAGACCTTGATCAGCAACGTTCATATCTAAAGACAAATACTAGTTGTAATCCAAAAACCAGTACTTCACTCTAATATCAACACAATTTCCATTTAAGTTATTTTATTCCAAATACGGTTTCATAAAACTTGCTTATCTCTTTTGAAACCTCTTTTCGGCTATACCCATTTTTCTCTTAATTCAATAATTAAGTACTTCTTTGTAAACTTCACTTTTAGTTCGACCTTTTTAACCAAGCTCACTTATAATTCGGATTTGGTTATCTAATCCCATGATTCACTTCTACTACCCAATTCATTTTTTCTCAATTTCCTTTCAAATCCATCGAACCATCTTTCGTTTTGAGATTTTCATTTCAATTCCCCACTTTTACTTAATCCTATTATCAAGCAACTTTAATGTCAAATTAACGCTTTAACATCTTAATCCTCACTTATAAAAATCCTGGTTTATAATAAACCCTTTCTCTTAATTTCCATATACTTAATTTAAATAATTAAGTGACATTTATTTTAAGTTGCCTTGTTCGCTTAAAATGCTCTTTATCACTTGGTTATAAAACTCAGGTTTTAAAAATAAAACCAGTTCATAAACTTCTTTCACTAATCCATTGGATTTCTTTTCAACTTCGATTACCTTTAAATGATTTTCAATTAAAAAGTAATTCTCTAATTTATTATTAATTAAAATAATAATTTACTTCCATTATTTTCTACCTCCGTAGTAAATTTCTTTATTAACTAAAATGAATATTAATCCCCTTTTTAAAACCCTATTAAAATTAACAATTATTCTTTAAACAAGTTTATTAGATTAATCCAAACAAACTAAAATAATAATAATTCCAGTTAAAAATGGTCAATTTAGTCAACTCTAAACACGGTTATCTGGTTAACCGATTTCAATTTGTTTTCCCTTTAAATTAACTAGTAGTATAATTAATTTAAAATAATTCCATTTAATTGTTTCTTAACAAAACAATTATCCAATTTAGTTGTTAGGTTAATTTTCTTATTCTCGCATTTACAAATCTGATTAACATCAGAATTGTCTTTGTAAAATCAATTTATAATTAATTATAAAAATAAATATTTATTTTCTTTTTATAAACCTTTATTCAAATAATATATTTCAAAATCTGTCTTTAGTCAGAAAATAAATTTCATAACTTCAATTCTACCAATTCACCTGACGGTAAATCAATATAAACAAAATAATTTACTTTTAGGCCATTTACTATCGATTACTTAACCAATATAGCCTATTGGTTAAAACACAACAAAGGTTGACATCTCAGTCAATGATCACTACTGACAGTTCATATATGATAATATGAAAGTAAATAATATATTTGAGGAATCCGTTGGATCCCTCCAACCTGTTCTTCCCTGAAATCAAAACGGTTATCTCAAATCAGGACATTCAATTCCATTCAGCAAACAACAACTATATAACATCAGCCAACCAACCAAACAATTCAGTCAGTTCGAACAATTCAAACAAAAAACGTTTATTTTATAAACATGACCAACGAGGTAAGTTACCTTCATTGGGTCCAATTCGTTAAATTAACGATATGGTATTCCACTGAAATTAAACGACAGTGTAATTTCATCAGTTAAATCAAAAATTAAATGTATAACAAGCAAACAGTCAACCATAGCAAACAGAGCACACAAAATAAAAACCCGATTTACATAAAATATAAATGGGAAAAACTGAGTGAGTTTAACTCACCTTGGTTTGTTTTTGGTTCGATTACAGTTAAATTAAATGGTCGTTTGATTTAACTGTAATTTTCTGCTGTTTCCAAACGCGTCCAGATCAGTTCCACGATGTTCTGCTCGACAAGATGATTCCAACGGCACCTCGTTTGTCCTATTCTGTTGGGATATGGATAAGTTATAGTCATTATAATTTAAAACTATTTTAATTATAATTAAATTTCCTAATTACTTTGGTTAATCAAACTAATTACATGTTATAGTTGACTTAGGCCCATTAAAATTGATTTGCTCGTTCTTCCGGCTTTGCTGAAGGTTCTTCAAGCAATCTGCTAACTTAGAGTCAAATAATTATTAACGATCAAATTTAACTTAAGTCTAAATTATTAAATTATAACATAATTATTGTTCATTAACCATTATCAAGGCCAACGTGTTATGTTACTTTCGAATGGCCTAATCCCTTTTTCCACTGCATTGATTCCGCCTTGATTATATCACAATAATTTAATTAGATATACTATTATTAATCACACATTAGTAAGTAAATTAATTACGGTTTAATACTGGCAAAAAGGATTGACTATAGGCTTTTGATATCTTTCTCGTTGTTCTGCACACCCTAGAATGAATTAACTAAGTTAATAAATATAATATAATCAACTAATTTGTGTCTTAATTAATCAAAATTTGTTACTTAGGTTATCAAAGAAACGGCTTTGTTCCAGTTTGTTGTCTTCCAAAGGACCTTCGTCCAGCCCGTATACCACTTTTGGTCCTCTCGTATTTCACTACTTCTGTTACAACACGAGCCACCCTCGAGCAAAATCAGCACCATGCTCTAAAACAAAGTCCCACTGCCAACCCTGTTTGCCACGCCACCGCCCCTCACTCCTCCAACCAGCGACTGATTTGACGCCACCAAAATGTCCGCCTAAGCCTCCTCAGCCAACGCCCTAAACATGGCTCCGTCCGACCTCCCCAATCATCGATGAACTCGCTCGAACCCTTCACCGTTTCGAGCTACAAACCGGCCACCACAGCTAGTTGTAAATGATCACCACTGTTGGATTGATCAATCTCACGTAGCTCGTTAGATTTTCTGTTGGAAAGTATTTGATTTGGTGAGTGGTTTGAGAGATCGCTGGAGAAAATTTTGATGAGATTCTGGTCGTTGAAATAATTAAGGTGGAGGCGGACATTTTAAAGTGTTGACCACGAAGACTTAGTTTGACTCAATTAGGTGTACACGTTAGTTATATATAGAGTGAGTTTGGACCAATATTATACTTATTTTATTTTTAACGAAACTTACGGATAAAGTAGTTGATTAAAATCACTACAAATGATTTCTATTTTCTGATAAAAAGGCAAATCTTAGTATAAAAAAATATTCTGGACTTAATGGGATAAGTTTCGTCGAATTCCGACATCATTTGAAAAAAAATTCCTTTATAAAACCAGAAATAAACACGCATTTAAATTTTCCACGATCACTGAATAAATTCGATCAACTTGAACCTTTGAAATCCTACAATAGTTAATCAATACGAACCCAACGACACTAGTTTCGTCGCATTCCGAGACTGTTTCCCGATACGCTATTTTTATACGCACCGCATTGCCATTTTGGACACCAATTTAACCGGTCTTCAAAAATAACAAACTATATACCTATCCTGACTCTAATCGACAATACGAACTCAACGAAATTGGTTTCACATCTTAATTCGATCGTCTGCTCAAGTTACACTCGAATATCTCTTTATTAAATTAATTACGTGCTATAGAAAATAACTGGCATTTCAGCTGCCGTGATCACATACGACATCGGTTTGCTACACAATTCAACACCAAACAATAATTTAATGTTACGGTTCTAATGAAACTGATTTCATCGAAAACGAAGTCCGTTTGAAAAATGGCTATTTTAACGGCCTATATTTTAATAAGGATTTTCACAGCGACTATTTTAAAATTTGATTTGGCCATAACTAACAAACAATAATACGAAATCTGAATTTTTCTCTTTCATATGAAAATTATAATCAATACGCTTCCAACGTTTCTCGTTTCACAGAAATCCGACTTATATCGGATCCTGTATATCAAATTGAAGTTCAAAACTCCATTTTACGAACTGCCGCGCGATTTCGAGCTCGATTTATATTATAAATAAATTAACGTTCAAACTTCGTTTTTCTAATAACGAATTTAATATTAAAATCCATTAATACTCCAAATATAATATTTTAAAATAATAAATTAAATAAAATATTTAGCTACCAAAAATATGTGACGTTACAGGTTTGTACTATAAATAGTGTCAGGAGCTACTAAGCCCCGTCTGCAGCCTAGTATATTTTTAATTGTAAAATAATTTGAGTGAGAAGGTGTTCACACCTTGGGATCCACTCCGCCATTGTTTTTTGATATGCTAATTTGGGCTTCTAAATGGTTCCACCGCGTAGTGTCCTTCAACATGTTTCCGACCGTTATCTGTTTCATGCAGTTTATATTAAAAATCAAATTTTTAATAATGATATTAACATTTAAAAATCATATTTTTAAACCAATTCTATTTTTATAACAATTTACCTTTTTATAACTTAGTTATCTATATAAAATTTAAATGTTTAAAACAGTCATTTAAATAAAAATCACATTTTCATAACAATGCTTTATATTTTAAAACAATGCTATGTATATTTAAAAATCTCATTTTTAAATCAATGCCATATATATAAATCACATTTTTATATCGTTGCTATATATATAAAATCAAATTTAAAACAATGCTCTTTATATAAAAATCTCATTTTTATTCTATATAAAAATTCATTTTTTTAAATCATGCTATTTTTATTAAAAACCATGTTATTTATATTTAAAAACCATATTCTTAAATCATGCTTTTCATATTAAAAATCATATTTTTAATTTAATCTATTTCATAAAAAATCACATTTAATAACAATTCTTTTTATATAAAAATTACATTTTTATCACAATGTTATTTACATTTAAAACAATGCGATTTATATTTTAAAAACAATTATATGGTTAAAAAGTTTTACACTGCGTCTTCTTCTTCGTTTGACTCCGCTGAACCCACTGTTCAAATCGAAAACTTCATCGCCGCCACTGCCAGAGGGGGTTGGACCCCGATCCATCAGCCCCACGTCGAAGCTCCCCGCGAACTCCACCTCCTTCATGAACCACCCTCAACTCGAACTCCCAGGTGTGTCACATTTTAAGCTCGAACGAGCTGACTTCCATCCCCGAATTTGACTACGTCGGAGCTCCATTAGCTATCACGACCGTATATAATCGAAGAGGGAGGGAAGCGCTACCATTTTTTGTTTTTAGAGTATTTATTTTTAGTTTGTGGATTGACCGAAATTTATGGAAAAATGATGGAGCATTTCAATCGTCGAATCGCTCCTAGAGGCGGAAAGGAGACACTGACCGCGAATTGAATTTTTGACCAATAGGATTTTAGAAAATTAGGTTTATATATATATATAATTTTATTTAATTCCAAAAATAGTTGTTCATCAATCCGAACAGCAAAACAAACCAAACGACTATCGCCTCTAGTCAAATACCCCCATTCCGGACAAAATTGGATATATTTCGTAAGCCAATTCGAATGTTTTGATCAGTTTTCATCAAAATTAAAATATAAATCAATATATATTGAATTCAAACATACATTTTAATTTACCGGGGCCACATACTGACTCAAAAAATCACAAAAAAATATTTTGATGATACGGTCCTAACAAAACTAATTTCGTTGAATTTGGAGGCTGTTTGAAAAATGCCCATTTTCCAGTCGATTAAATTCTAACTGAAATTACTAAACACGTTTTAATTTACCACGCTCACATATTAATTCCAAAAATTATGAAAATTGGAATATAGCAATAGTTTAATGTTCCGGATCCAACAAAAGTGGTTTCATCGGAAACAGAGGTCATTTGCAAAATGGATATTTTTAAAGGCTATATATTATATTAAAATATATATTTCCATAGCGACTATTTTTAATTTTAAACTGGGCATAACTTTCAATTCATATTATGGAATCTCAAATTTTCACATTCATTGGAAAGATATTTTTAAACAGATTCAAATATTTCTTTTTTTTTCTTACTGAAATCCGGTTTATTTTGAATTATGTACATTCAATTGAAATTTAAAATTGAATTTTCAAACTACTACGCCATTTCAGGCTCGTTTTATAATTAAAATAAATTAATACATTCTACCTTCGATTTAAATAAATTTTTAGTTGTTATTATTTAAAATAAATCATTTTAAATATTCAAAATCTGTTAAAATAACTAAAATATTTTTTTTTAAATTGGCTCTGAAAATCTGGGTTGTTACATTAACATTTTGTCTCCTCAAGGTGAATGGTCATTCTAGACCGATGAAACTCCTCAAGAATATCCTTTCAAGATCCACGCTTCTAGGGACACGAAGTTCATTATCTCTCCTCAAATTACCATTACTATCCACAGAATACATACCCAAAGGAGGGAAAGATTCTCTTTTAGAGACCTTTTCCTTTAATATCCGTGACTCATCATCTTGGTCCTGTTCACTCTTGATTCTCTTTGTCAGAACTAGTCTTATCTTCATAGCTCCAAGAAATCCTTGAACTACCTCCAATGCTGGTTGCGACTTGAAACTAGAGAGAAACTCTAACTATCACTACTCAATGCACGCATTAGAGGTAGCGTGCTTCCAACCCAAAGCATCAGCCACGACGTTTCCCTTCCCAAGCGTATACATAATGGAAAAATCCAAAGATGCAAGATATTTCATCCATCTCTGCTATCGTAGTTTCAGATCTCGCTAAGAAAACAAATATGTAAGAGGCTTATGATCAGTGAATAACTCATACTTCTCTCCAAGAATATGATGTCTCCACATCTTTAGGGTGAAAACTACTGATAACTCTAAATCATGGACATGATACCTTTTCTTGTGATCTTTAAGTTGTCTACTTGCATAGGCAACTATTCTACCCTATTGCATAAACACCGCTCCTATCAGTCCCACAAGCATTTGTGACAACTGTGAACATCTTGGTTTCATACTGGATAATACAAATAGGTGAACTTGTGAGAGATTCCTTCAACCTCTCATAAGAAATTCCAAACTTCTCACTCCACTCAAACTTGTGAGCCTTTTCTATCAATTAGGTTAGTGGGGTTAAAATCCTCACGAAGTCCTTAATAAATTTCCTACAACCTGTTAACCCAAGGAAACTCCTGACCTCCCTCGCATTACAGGGTATCCTTCATTCTTGTACAACTTCTACTGTAGCGGGGTCTATTGCTAATCCTTTCCCCAAAACAATATGTCTTAGAAACTGGACTTCTTTCTTCTAAAAGTGGCATTACGAGAATTTGTGCCTAAGTTGGTTTTCCCACACAATCCCTGGGAATTTTCTCAAGCGCTCCTCATGTTTATTAAAGTCCTTGAAAAAATAAGGATATCATCCAAAAAAACTACAACAATCTAATTAAGATACCCCTAAATACCTTATGCATAAGGTCTATAAAGAAGGCAGGGGCATTCATCAAACTAAAAGGCATAACCTCCTACTCAAATAGTCCATCAGGCATTATAAACCCTATCTTGTGCTTACTCTCATCCGAAATCCTCAACTGTTGAAATCCAGTAGCCAAATCTAATTAGGAAAATATCCGGGCTTTTCCCAAATGGCCAAACAAGTCATCAATCCTTGGTAAGTGGAATCTATTCTTCTTAGTCAATTTGTTAAGTTCCCTATAATCTACACATAACCTTAACGATCCATCAGACTTTGTAGAAAGCACTACTTGTGCACCCCCACTCAGTGGTACTCCTACAAATAAACGTTTTCTACAATAATTATGAGATTGGTATTTCAAGCTCTCCCCTTTCCTTAGGAGTCGTATGTCCTAAAGGAAAAGCTACTTGCCTTTCATCCTTCATGAGGTCTATCCTAAACGATATTTCTTGGTAGGGTGGGAGTTCTACGACTTTCTCAAAAACATCGAGCAACTCACATACAATCGGTACCGATAATGGTCCTTCTAAATCAGAAGATAAGGAAAACAAGGTCGGATCCATATTCCTTATCCTACAGGGGACCTTTAAGCTATGGTCTCCAAGGCTTCTCAAACAAACCACTCCCTTATCTCAATTAAGGACGACTCCATAAATGATAGCCAGTCTAATACTAGGTCCTTACACATAGCTGAAAGTTGCATAGTCCCTCGATAGGATTAACCACTTCTATTGGATGGCTAGCAAGGGATAAGGGAAGTTTCAAAGAATCAATAATCATCCTAGAAACAAAGGATTGGGTGGCTTCTGAATCAAATAGGGTACCCAAAGAAATTCCTAGCATAAAAATTATACCTTCCAACATAGGTTGTCCTTGATTTCTAGGGACTGACCACGAATAAGTGCTACCTCCAAGGAAGAGTTTTCTCCATTTTGCACTACCCTTAGCTTAGGGCAGTCCCTTCCCAAATTCCCATCCTCATAAAAAATAAAGCATTTTCCTTTGAATTCTGACCTTGCTTGGCTCACTCTATAGTCCTTCGCTGCATGCCCTGTCTTGTGGCACCTTGAACATGTCTTGGCCTCCTTCTTCTTAAGCCAAATTTTTTTCTCTTTATCATTTCCAACACTAGAGGTACCTTCTCCCTTATCAGTCTTAATGTCCTTAACATTCTCAGTTGAATATTGGATAATCGCCTCAACCAGTGCTTCAAACGTAGCTCCAAATGTCACTTGGGCCAAAAGCATTTCCCTTAACGGAGAATTCAATCCTTTAATAAACCTAAGGGCCTTATCCATTAGGGTGTCTACAAACCCTTTTCCAAACTTGGATAATTCTGTAAATTTCGCCATATACTCTTTCAGATCTAACCTCCATACTTCAAGTGAATAAACTTCTCTAGTTGCAGTCTCTTTTCAGCATTAGTTAAGAACTAGCCTCAGAATGGTCCTAAGCTCCGCCTAAGTAAACACTTTACCCACATTCTCCTATGAAATTAGGTTCCATCATTCAAGGGCCTCCCCCTTCAAATTCCAATTTGCTACCCTACATTTAAGCTTATCATCCATCTGGTAGCTTGGAAGATCCTTTTACACTTGGTGATCCAATTTTTAGCTTCAACGAAATTCACATTCCTCAAAATTGACTTGCCTCCTAAACTCACGAAACCTTTGCAAAGATGAGGGAAGTTGAGGGCCCCTTAAGCGTGCTGAGTTGCTGGTTCAACTAGGGCAGGATTGGCAATAGGGACCTGTTTCATTGTCCTAAGCAACTGTTGGAATAATTCTGGCAAGTACTGAGGCCTTGTTGGGTTCCCCATCTCAGGATAGTAATCGACCATTTCTGCTATCTAAAAAAAAGGGAAACCCTTTAGTGGACTTCCTATGGTAGTATCATGGCCCAAAAAGTAGGAAGGATAAGGTTGCCTTATATATACATATGTTTTTGGGGTATAGTACATATATATATGTAGTTTTGAAAGATTTTTCAAATAAAAATACGTCTCTCTTACGTATATTTCACCGTAATCGGGTAACCTATGCTCTGATACCAAATGTAACAACTAGCCTGGAGTGCGCCTAAATTCCAACCCAGAGAAAGGCCCATCGAAACTTAGATCCACTTTAAACGGATCGCTTATTACTATAAGGAAATACTAAGACAAAAAATATCACAAAGCAGTCTAAATGAAAACCAGAATCTCACATGGCGGAAAGGATAAAATATAATAATTCATAACTAGATGTACCATTATTAAAAACCACCAAAGTCAAATAAAATAAATTTCAAGGAATATCTTGTACATCAAATGTTATCTAAAGTACAACAATAGTTATGATAGTAATGGCAAAATAATAACCAAGTCTTCATCGGGAGGCTCCTTCTCCGAGCACTAGGTATTCATCACCAATCAACAGTCCTCACTGGTTAACCTGTTTATGTTAAGAGGAGGGAGGTCAGAACATAAAATTCATGTGAATGAAAAACATATAAGTTTAGGAGTGACTATTTCCTATATTTGGCAGTGTAAATTCTTCATGTTATGTCTATGCAAAAAACACACATAACAAATCATATGAGGCAAACATCCTAACAGTCACTTAAGGCCTATATGTAAATCTTAGGGAAGACACCCTTATAGTCACTTAATACCTTACAAGGTAATTTAAGGGCAGACATCCTTACAGTCACTTAGTTCCCCCACGAAGTAATCTAAGGGTGGGCATCCTTGCAGTCACTTAGTACCCTGCGAAGTAATCTAAGTTGGACATCCTTACAGTCACTTAGTACCCCACGAGATGAGCTATTCCTAGTTACTTAAGACCATTTCTTAATTTATTAAGGGTGGACATCCTTACAGTCACTTAACAATCCATGGAGGATCCTAAACCACTTAAGACCTCATCTCTAACGTCCACATCATAAAAATAACTCTCCTTGTAGGTCGAGAAATAGTAGTGGCCACTTACTACCAGGTTTGGGTCAGGAAAACAACTTTATTTAAGAAAAACTTCTTGGACCCTCTTGTTACCTTCTAGTTGTTCCTAAGGGTGAACTTCTAGTCACCTAATATTACCCTTGGATGGTGGTTCCTCTAGGCCATATACATAATCCATCCCTAGGTCAACCTTCACTAGCCTGTTGATAAGAAGTGGGCATTACTTGGAGAACTACTCTACTTACGCTATCGTCTACCAGGACCATTTAATACCCTATAAGAGAAAGGAGGACCCAACAACCACTTGAGACCTTTGTAAGAGTGAGTCAATGACTTAGGTCCTAAACCAAGGAGTGAACCTTAGGAATGGGCCTAGTCCTAACTACTTTATACCAGATCAAGATAGGTCACTCACTCAATGTTTACATCAAAAATGGTCTAAACACCCAAGGTACTAAACTGTACTTCACTAATTCGGTAAGAAATAAATGGAGTCGTGTTTAATCAGCAATAAAAAGTAAATAATGTGAAAAAGTAAAGTAGAGATGAGATTTAGAGTGGTTCAGCTGTTAATGAGGCCTACGTCCACTATGAAGGTGATTTCCTGCCTTATAATGAGAATTACAGAACTTATCAACTCTCTCTTTTCATACATCTCTATACCCGCTCAATATACCCTCATTGATATATTTCAACCTAAGGAGTTATACAAAAGAATAACAGAATTTGAGGAGAAGAAGGATGGATGAATGATTGAGAAGATGGGTGTCTTCGTTTTCCATCCTCATGAAATTGTGCTTGACGCCATGGCTGAATCTGTGGTTGAGGATCAAGTCCGGCAGCACTTCGTGGTTTTTTAGGAGCCCCCTACTTTACGTTGGTAGTCATGGTCTATTTATAGATGAACCCCCCTTGGTAAACAACCTGGAATTCCTTTATACAGGCTGTGGATCGTCCATTTTGCTAACTATGACTATGCCACCAGCTAGCTGTAGCTAGCTGTCGGTGGCTGTATCCAGTTATCATGTGTGAGCGACTCGTTGGAAAGAGTATCTTGAATAGGTGAGAGGGTCCATGTAAGCGAGCGTCCCATGAGCGCCTCAAGAGATTTTGTAAGAGTGGGATGCGGATTTGGAGTTGAGTCTCCTTTTCCCATGTGCGACCGTCCTTCTCGGTCGAAGGGCGCTTGTCTTAATGTTGCCTTTGTATGTCGCTTTTTGGCTTCGAGGCTTTGTTATGAGGTCGGTCCTGCTTAGGTTGAGTGGGCGACTTGCCTCATTTTGATGTTTAAGTGGTCCTCAGGATATGCGACCTTTATCTTTATCGAGTCGTACTTCTTATAATATGTTATACTATTATCTTCAGACGCAGTGGTTGACTTGAATTGCCTTGGGTTCGATATTTGGATCTTGCTTTGTGCGGGTGCAACATGCACGGCCGACCCTGATGACATCTGCCTTGTACCCTTTACCTAATGTGCGCATGAATTTTTTTGGATTAACACTTTCCCCTCGAAGTCTGTGATTTCTTTTGTATACGGAATCGCGGGCTTCGACGTATTTGATCACACATTGGTTGGTGGGTTTGTCCTGACTTGTTGAGGGCTCGGTCGTGCCAATCATTTAAATTACTTCATCATCGCTGATTGATATTGTCTTTTCCTATGAGCGAGAGGCTCGATGTAACTTTTTGATTACCGTGCGAATAGCTGAATTTCGGGATGCCAGCCGGGACTTATTGAGAGACTTCTGTGTAGTCAGGTACCAAGCTGACGTGGCGAGAATTTCCTAGATGAATGCCTTTTAATCTCCTTTATTTACCTCTATCTGTTTGCTTTTGATTGGTTTTCCCACGTGCTTCTATGTATGCTTTCTTTAGGCGATTCCCTGTTTCTTGAATGTTGGGCTTATTGATTTGAACGTTGGGCTGTTGAACGACCAGATGAAAATACTATTTTGGTCTACCAGCCCTTTCGTCTTTCCTTCACATATTATTTCGCCATATATTTTAAAAGGAAATCTTTAATGGCGGCGTCGTTTTGATCGGTCTTCTTTTCCACTGGGATCACCCTTTGCAATTCCTGAATATCATAGCTCTTTTATTGTTCCAACTTGCATTCAAGTCATCAAGGCTTCTGCAATCTTGAGATCGATTTGGTCGGATTGTTTGCCTTGGTTCGAAACTATTCACTTGTCTATAAGCGAATTTCTCTATTGATTTTATCTTAACCCACCTTTGGAGCATGAGTTTTATTGTGCGATCTTGGGGTTCCTAGGCATGGTTTTCCTTTTTCTAAAATTTCATAATTTCAGGGAGTTATCCATGTCGGACCAGGCCGGAAGGTTGGATCGAGAAGAAAGTTCTGAAAAGTTACATCTATGCCCCATATTGTTTCTTTAATGGGTGCTGCCCAATAATTCCCGCAACCTCGTGCGCTTTCTGAAACGCCCAATGAGAGGCATCCAATGGAGCTTTCGCCCGGTTCGTTTCATCAGCTGTGCAAGCAATTTGGGATTTCGGAAAAAGGAAAGGCCAAGCTGCCTAAAGGAGAGGAGTTCGCTGATATCCCTCCCAAAGGATACGTCGTTGTCACTCGCGGTATGTTGAAAAGCGGAGCGGTTCCTCCCTTTAATCCTTATATAGAGATGATTCTCCGGAATTTGGCCATTGCCCCGTATGAGTTACATCCCAATGGTTATGTGATTTTGACAAGCCTTTTTTTCCTTTTTACCAGGGAGAAACATCAGGCTCCTTCATTTAGGGACATACGCACGTTATATGCTTTTAGGAAAAGAGACCAGCGTCCCTCATTTATCTTCGTGGAAAGTCGGGGTTTGAAAATAATCACTAGTCTAGAGGACAGTGTGTGAGGATTTCCCAATCAATACTTCTTTGTCCAATGTCCCGATAATTTCTGTGGCCTTTGGAAGGCAACGGGTAAGTATCTTTATTCCTTGAATCCCAGCTCGCTCTTTCTTCCTTTCGTTTTGCCTTTCCTGAAGTCTTTTTGGATATATTGCAGTGCTTCCCGATCAAAGCATACCGTTTGACCAAGATCTACGCAACTCGTTATTAACCGTTGACGAGAGCCAGAAGAATAAGAAATTATTGATTAATGAAGGGTTCTTAAGGCAGTACAACTTGCTTTCTCCTCTACGTACCTTTCCGGCGGATGCTTCCGGCAAACAGAAAGCTATCAGTAAATCCCCTGCTAAGAAATCTTTGGAAAAAAGAGGGTTCTATTGTTATAGGGAGCAGCGGTGTATCTTCTAGCAGCTGAGTGATCCCTGCCAAAAAGGTAGTATCCAAGCGTACAAAGCGCAAAGGCTCTAAGACTTTAGTGATTTTGCGTGAAGAAGACAGGCCTTTACTAGAGGGAGCCGCCCGAGGAGATGTGAACGTGACTCCTTCGAAGATTGCCTCGGAACAAGTTTGGGAAGCGGAGCGGCTCGATGAAATTGTAGAAACTTCTGTAAAATACCCGGAAAGCGGAGGGAACTCTTCTAAAGAAGACCCATAAGAGAGTGGTTTAGAGGCTTCAATAGGACTTGATCCTCCTGACTTGGCTGGAGAGCTCATTCATGGTAAGATCGCTTCCTTTTAATCATGAGGACTTTATGGAAAAAAAACCCTTGTTTTTGGGTCAAAGCGATATCTCACAAAGCTTTTGGGATTCTTTTCTCATTTTTCTACAACCACGGTGTTTAAAATTTCTTTTCTTCTTAGATCTAGGAATGGAGTCATCTTTATCAGAAAGTTTCTCCCATCAACTTGCTTTCGCTGATCCACGGAATCTCTTGCAATCTAGTCTTTCTCATTGTCTCAAGCGTTCCCGTCCATCTTCAGATCTTTTATCCCAAGGTGCTCTTGAAGCACCACTAGCGAGTTTGATAAAGAAAAAGAAGCATGATCATTCCCGGGTGTCTAGAGGAGAAACCCAGGATACTGAGAAGAGAGCGGGTAAGAATGAGTAAGCTGGCATCGATGGGTCTTTTGACAGCTGAACTTCCATGCCCCAGTTCTTTGGTCCCTGTGAAGCCGCTGGTTAGATCCTCTATCTCTGATGTACCTGCTCTTCGTCGGATTCAGGAGATTCTTGGTAGACCTCCCTACAGAGTTGTCCCTGGTAATCCTAAGTTGATGGACATGTTTGGAGACTGGGACTTGAGTGGAATGGATCTTGACTTAGATTTGTCTCCATACGATGACCAGGGCGCCGTTGGGGAGTTGGGTGCCATAAAAAACTATGTGACCTCCCAGCTTGCCACTATCATGGGTCAGCTTGAAGTTCAGTTAGATGAAGCCAAAGATACCTCCAAAAAGCGGTTTGAGTCTTTGGATAAGTTCTGCTTCGAATTTCAGAAATTGAACACTCAGCCCGTTGAGCGTATTGAACTCCTGGAGAGCGATAAGACTGAACTGAGCCGTGTGATTGAGGGTCAAGCGGCCGAAATCACACTCTTTAAAGATGGGAATAGCAGGATGAGTAGCTTAGAAGCCGACAACAGAAGACTTCAAGAAGAGGTTGAAGCTGCCAAAAAACGACTTGACGAGGCTTAAACAGGTCGTGAGTCTGCTGAATCTCAATTAACTTCCGTACAACAGGCTACGGTCGCTTGTCGGTAGGAGAAAGTGGTGCTCGAGGGTGAACTTGCTTTCCCGAACAAGGTTCTTGAAACTTTGGAAGGAGATAAGGCAAGGTTAGCCGGCGACCTTGAACGGGCCCGATCTAAAACTGAAGAAACCCTGTTTCGATTTTACACTCTCAGCGTTATGACCCGTAGAAGCTTGAGCTATTTGAACAAGGATTTTCCCTGTACATTAGGCCTTGTCTGGGAGGAGGTGCTCAGTTACTCCAAAGATAAGGAAGATAGCGTTCTGAAAGAAGCCCTTCTTGAGCCAAAGGATCGTGATGCTTTGGAAGAAGGCAGGAGAATATTGGCCGGCGAGCGAGCTTGACCCCTTGGAAAAGAAATCCAGAATGTTGTCCCTGTTCATGCCTCTGGTTCTATAGGAGGTGAAGATTTGGGATCCTAAATTCCTTTGACGGATCTTTCGTCGCTAATGAAGGTACTTCTGAGGTCCGTGATGGTCATGATGCCCCTGAAAAAATTGCCACATGATATGCTTTTGTTGTGTATTTTTCAGTTCCAACTTCATTACCATGTATCTTTATGATGAATTTGTATTTCATTATCGTGCGTTATTGTTGAAACGCTATAACTTATCATTATCTTATTTTGTTATATTTATCCCTTTTTTATATGGGTTGCGCGATGATTACATTTTTTCATCGTTCGTTGTCTAATATCGCTGGTTTGCCTTGAATTTGAAACATCATATTTTATATTTTTGCCCCTCTCTTTGAGGGGTTTAGTTCTTATTATGCTTGCATTCGCGTTTTTATTTTGTCTGCTAATTCGAACCTTTAAAGTTCATTTTTTGCATGGGTACCTTTATTATAAGATGCAGATATCTTGCTGTACATTTAATCTTGTTGTATATTTAATCTTGTTCCTCATTGATTTAGCATCCCAAGTCCTTTAGAAACATGATTAAATGTATTATGTATGATTAGCTCGCGTATTTTCTTTTTTATGTATCCAATCCCATATTTTACTGACTCAGTGACCCGAGCCCTTTGGTTACTGGTTTTGGATACGTGCCCCTATGGGAGGACTTGGGTTACAATTTTCGACCCAATTTCGATCTTATTTGATCCGACTCGTTATGATCAAATAGAGACCTAGACTGGATACTCCCAAATGGTTAGGATTTCTGATACCCCCTTTCAGCTAGGATTTCTGCTATTGTAATCCATCCTTGGCTCTGTTTGACTTAGTTAACAACAAAGAACAAGGGTGGCCACCTCCTTTCGGTCGGGTTTCTTTTTTTTTTGTTTCGGGACATGTCAGTTTTTCCCATATTGTGCTTCGACCAAGGACACAGACGTTGGTTCTCCTCGTTGAGTTTCTTTTTCTTAAGTTGGAAAACCCATATCCAACACCTAGGAAGGTCACCTAAGAAGGCGCTTCTTCGGTGGGCTTTAGCAATTTCATCCGTGGGACTTTTGATTTCTACAAGACGGTGGTTTTGATGGTCCTGCCTTTTTTGACCAATGCTCTTGATGCGCGATGCGCGTTTTGCCCTGCATCAGAGACCAATTTCAACATTAGTTCGTAAATAATTTTTGCCTTTCATGAGGCTATAATCAGTGAGTGAGTATCTTTTATCATGTAGATTTTTCACTTGACACAATAGAAAGGGGAATCACAGATCACCCCATGGAAATACAATTAGAAAAAACAGAATAAATAAGTAGCAAAATAAAGGGAATGGGGTCACGCATTCCCAGTTCTAGATATTGGAGTGTGCCCAGTTGCCATTAGTCAATGTTTGGTCGTAAGTCTTCGGGCGTTCGGGTTACCTCGCGCGACCCAGCCTGATCGGCAACCTTACCTTTCCTCTGACCTTCTGATGCATTTTGTGGATTCTTAACATATTGCTGCAGTTGATTTTTTCGGATGAGCTCCTCAATAAAGTTTCTCAAGTGTCAACATTCATTTGTGTTGTGTCCTGGCTGATTGTGAAACCGGCAGAACTTTCCAGAGTTTGCCTATTGTTCTGTGTTTCTTTGCGGCTTTACCTGATGAAACATGCCTGTGTCCTTGGTAGCAGAGTAGATTTTATCTGGAGTTTCATGTAGGGGAGTCAATTCTGATTGCTTAAAGAATTTTGACTTTTTGTGTACTCCACTGCTCCTTCTATTGAACCCTCTTTTATGCCTAGGATTATCCTTCTCAATTATTTGAGGAGATTCGTTGCTTTTCCTTCCTTAATAATGCTATTACTTGCGTCCTTCTTAGCACCCAGGGTGTCGGTTTCCATACTCATGTACTCTTCGTCTTTCTTGTAGAATTTCTTTAGAGTCTTTGGTTTCTTCATCTAGAGTCATTTTCCGAATTCTTACTTCTTATAGATAGCCTCTTTCAAGGATGCCAACAAGTACTAAGGTTCCGGTTCTATAACCTCTACTGCTGTAGCGTGGAAGCATGTAAGGAAAGCTTTGATGGTCTCTCCGGGCATCTGTTCCATTTCACTTAGTGTCATCACGTCCCTTGCCTTGGTGGCCTGCAATCGAAATTGATCTTGAAATCTCCTTGCCAGATCAATAAACTGGTCATTACACCTAGGTGGAAGTCTGATGAACCATAATGAGGCTACACCTTCCAAGCAAACGGGAAATTATAAGCACTTGATTTCGCCAGTGGCCCTAGCTTCATTCATGTGTTGGTCATATTTGAACAGAAAAATGGTTGGATCTCCGACCCACCTATAAGGTGCTATTGTTGGCAGTATGAATTTCTTCGGAAATTTCGCTTGACGGATATCCTTTTTAAATGGATTTTTACTGGGGCGAAACTCCCATTCGTTCTCCTCATCCTCTCGAGTTACTTTCTCCTTCATTACTCGCTGGATTAGGTCTGTGATGCACCTTTCGTCGCCTTCTTGTTTATCGGGATCAACGCTGATGTTATTATCAGCACGACCATGGTTTAAGCTTCGGCACATTGCATCCTTCTTGAGGGAGGTTACGTTAGTGCGATTCGTCGCACGTTCTTCTTTGCGCTGTGGAGATCTGACTTTAGGGTCCTCAACGCCGATTTCCCCCCGTTTCTCACTGAGCTGTGAGGTCGTTCAGGGTTTGAGGCTGATGAGTCCTCTTTTTCATCAACATTAGCCACAACATTTGGCAGTAACAAATTGGCTTGCCTGTTGGTTAGGACATCAAACCTTTCCATTATCATCTTCGTTGTATTATCCATTTTCTCATTCAATCCGGTTACAACTACATTCAATTCGTTTCGTGTTACAGATGGCCCAGGGGTTTTCCCAGCCCTTTGATTCAAGATGTGAGGTGTAGCTTCGTCAGCATTACCATCCTCAATAATCGCAGCGACTTTAGTAGATTTGCCACTTTTCTTCGATCCTACCATGATTTCAAAGGAGAAAACGATTTTGAGAGGTTTTTTGTTACTGAACTACAAAAAGGAATTTATGAACACGGCCCCACGGTAGGCGCCAAAATGTTTACACCAAAAATGGTCTAAACACCCAAGGTACTAAACTGTACTTCACCAATTCGGTAAGAAATAAATGGAGCCGTGTTTAATCGGCAATAAAAAGTGAAAAAATGCGAAAAAGTAAAGTAGAGACGAGATTTAGAGTGGTTGAGCCGTTAATGAGGCCTACGTTCACTATAAAGGTGATTTCCTGCCTTATAATGAGAATTACAGAACATATCAACTCTCTCTTTTCATACATCTCTATACCCGCTCAATATACCCTCATTAATATATTTCAACCTAAGGAGTTATACAAAAGAATAGCGGAATTTGAGGAGAAGAAGGATGGATGAATGATTGAGAAGATGTGTGTCTTTGTTTTCCTTCCTCATGAAATTGTGCTTGACGGCATGGCTGAATCTGTGGTTGAGGATCAAGTTCGGCAGCATTTCGTAGTTTTTTAGAAGCCCCCCCTCCACTCTACGTTGGTAGTCATGATCTATTTATAGATGAACTCCCCTTGGTACACAACCTAGAATTCCTTTATCCAGGCTGTGGATCGTCCATTTTGCTAATTACGACCATGCCACCTGCTAGGTGTAGCTAGTTGTCCGTGGCTGTATCCACTTATCATGTTTGAGCGACTCGTTAGAACGAGTTTCTTGAATAGCTGAGCGAGTCCATGTAAGCGAGCGTCTCAAGAGCGCCTCAAGAGATTTTGTAAGAGCGGGATGCGGTTTTGGAGTCGAGTCTCCTTTGCCCCTTGTGCGACTGTCCTTCTCGGTCCAAGGGCACTTGTCTTAGTGCTGCCTTTGTATGTCGCTTTTTGGCTTCGAGGCTTTGTTATGAGGTCGCTCCTGCTTAGGTTGAGTGGGCGACTTGCCTCATTTTGGTGTTTGAACGGTTCTCAGGATATGAGACCTTTATCTTTATATGGTCATACTTCTTATAATATGTTATACTGTTATCTTCGGACGTAGTGGTTGACTTGACTTGCCTTGGGTTCGATATTTGGATCTTGCTTTGTGCGGGTGCATCGTGGACGGCTGGCCCTGATGACATCTGTCTTGTACCCTTTACCTAATGTGCGCATGAATTTTTTGGGATTAACACTCAATGCATTTTCCCAAGGCAGGCCTACTTCTTACATTATATATATACACATGCTAAATACCTCACATTAGGCTGACCACTTGTAGATGTTGGATTTGCTGGGACATTCCGGGCAGGCTTCTACTACAAGTCAGGTTGGCCTAATCTTGTATCATAGTGTAATGATTATAATGGCCCATAACACTTAGAGCTCTCACATTATCAAGACTTGCTTGTAGATGCTAGATATGCTGGTCAGTTCCGAGAGGGCTTCCACTACAAGTAATGGTTAACCACGTGTCTATATGTCATTAATTATAATTCAAGGTTATTAACTCTCACACACATACATACGAATTCCTTTAGGGACATTCAAATTCAAATTCCTAGTTTAAAAATATTTAATACACACTTAATACACATTAATATTATGTTTATTACGTTATATATATATATATATATATATATATGCATGAATTATGCGAATGAGAATAACATCCAAACCACGTTTGAAATGCCAATTCTATCAATCCCAATTAAGGTGTACACGCCAATTTCTCTTATTTACTAACATATCCAGTATATATATTCACAATTTATGATAAAAATGAAATAACAACATATAAATATTACTCGCAACCTAGGCTTGAATAGTTATTCAAATATTAGAAATATAGGCAAAATGCAATATATCTAATTATATAGGAAAATCCTTAGTTTCTAGCAATTCTTCATTTTTGTATTTACGTTATGCACTAACCTTAAGATCATATGTTTTAAGTAATACATTGAAGTCAATCTATTCAGAATAGACGCTTAAACCTATTAACTTTACAACATACAATTCTCATGTTTCAACACACAAACATATATGAACAGAAAAGGTAAGGACTAAGTGATTCAAAGCCAAACTTTGAAATTCATAACATCAGCCTAAATCTCCATTATCTAAACAACACAAACTCAAAATACAATACTTATGACTGGTCGTTTCAGCGATAATTAGAATATAGGATTTGGAGGTTTTAGTATTATGTTATCATCTAACCAAATTTCGTATGGACATAATATTCCAAATCCAAACTACAAATTATAAGAAATAGAACTTAGATTGTTTCCACTCACATTGCTTTGGAAATGATGAACAAAAGAATTGAGTAGAATAAGATTTGGATCTAGCCTTTGCAAATGAACTCCAATCCTTCTATTAATATATATATATATATATATATATAAGAATCAAATTAATCATAATCTTATATATATAAACTAAATTCTAGAATTCTCAAACCAATATAAACCTTAGAATAAAGAGGGTTGAATTGAGGTTAGAGATGGAGAAAAGAGATCTAACCTTATATTCTGGATTTAGCAATGGTAGAAAGATAATGGAGGCACAAATCAAATGTAGAATAAGGCTTGGAAGAGGCTAAGAGGGTAGTTTATATAGTTGCAAGTGTTAATAAAGACTGTACGATCAGTTAGATTAAATCCAGGCTGTTCGTGCGTGCAATATTATACATAAGCACTCACAAAATAGCTTCAACCATACCAGGCTCGACCCAAGCGGTCTACCACTATTCCCAAAGGGCAATTGACCCTTGGGTTGAATTCTGCCCAGTAGATTAAAACTCCTAATTTGATGCCTAATTTATTAAACATTATTTATTGTATTGATTTCTTTCCTTTGTTTTCTTATTCTTGTCCTCTATTATATATAAATATATAAACATAAATTTTAATTCAATTGGAATATTCTTTTCATGCTAATCTCAGTTAATATATTCTATATTTTTATATTTATTTATTTAAAATTCAAACCTTGTGTGTTAATATTTATGCCAAAACCGGTTTGATTAGTATCTTTCACATGTAGGCTCCTTTTTCAGTAAATAAAATACGAAAATGGATCAAAATCACGCCGCAAAAGTAATTACAATAATCTTAACAACCCAAATTCCGACAGACCAATTTTTTTTTCAAAATTCCAATTTATCAAAACTCGGATTGGTTTGCTCTGGTATCCTGTAGAAAAAGACAGTGACATAAAATATGTCAGAGCTCAGAAAATATCACACAGCGGAATGGACAAAATATAATGTAATCAAAATATAACCTTACCATATTAATAACACTGCCTAACCAGTATCCAAAGCTATGATGTCTCAGACACAAATCTAACCTACGAGTATGTTATGAGGAGGGGGTGAGAACACAAGTTCTGGTGATGGATTTAAACTATACACTTTGGATAATCCAACATATACCGTTCAATCATATTTTGTTATTTATTAGGTTACTTGGGTTAACAGCACTCAAGGCTTACACATACGTCGTACCCATTTACTTCCCAGTGGATTAACCTAATATAGTATATACGTAGCTACCCCCAATATTAAGGTATACCCCACGGTACCCCACTCGCACGGTCTCCACCGTAATACCATAGAAATGAACGTAGTCCATCATACTACGCCGGAGTGACATATGGATCTCTACATAACAATGTTACGTTCCACATATATCTGTCATTACTACACTATGTAAGCGTACGGACTGCCACCGTCGATCGAATCAGATTTCATACTGGAGTAATGCCCTCAAGTCTACGATACACTACCCAGAGCCGACATGCATGTATCTTGACTGTCCCCACATACATATCAATTGTAGCTCGATGCCTTAATCGCACGTCCTCTAATGTGCACCGAGTTCCGTGGTAGGGCGATACTAGGAACACAGAACTCTGTCATGAGCTTTTCCATATCTGTACAAGCCCGTCTTTAAGAGCCCCTATATACAGATATTCCTAGGATCTGTTTTCATGGTGGCTATGGGCCCACCTCGGCCCCTCCCTCAACTATTAAGGACTACAAGAGCTAAACGACTGCCCGTAAAAAAAATTCTAAACATCCATTTGGCGTCTTCCCTCAACCACTGTACCCCGATAGTGAATGGTGAATGGTCTATTTGTTTTAGCTCTAGTCTTTTTGCATCCCACTGGCTGCCGATGACGGGTATCCGATGATCTACTATCCTTATTGGTCGTGACCCTTGGCCTTCCCGTTGAGGCAACCGCTGAATCACCCTAGTGTCACCGCGTCACAACATTCTGAATACATAGCTACTTTTGCAGTCAAGGTCCACCCACCTAATAGTTACGCGCAGACCCAACCCCTACGATCACAACCTAAGCATATGCCACCGCACAGAGGACTAGTAGGAGCACCTTACGTACCTCAGGAAGCGACGTGCTTCCGCTTCCAGTCCTTCAGAGCCGTCAGAACAATCAGATGAATGTGCGCTCCCCTCGTTCCTTATAACACCACGATGATTTACCCCGTTGGGTTATTCACCCTCAAACGTGCGGACTGGTCCAAGTGCCTCCCTTTAATATGTTGTTAGACCCTATGTCTAATCATTCTTTTACGCGCTTGACTAACCACATCAGGTTTCCATTTAACTTGGTTATTTCCATTCATGTTGAACTCTTAATAAAGTTACCAAGTCCCTCTTGCTTATTAATTTCGGTTATATAACTTAACCCATATAAGTTTATTAATAAGGCCACAACATGTTATTCTCTAGATTGTGGTCTAAGGTCTGTAATCCACATTCCCTTTCATATTCATGTTTGATTTCACGGTTACAGTAACATGTTCTACTTAATATGTTATTAAGTATATCTCAATTCACATGTTTTCTAATTAACATGTCACTTACCATTTATGATTATATATAACTTATTTCATTTCATAAGTTTTCCTCATTCTTTCTCATTTTAATCATAAATTCAATTTACACCGCCACTACAACTTATCGTTGTTTACTTATTAACTTAGCTCTCCTACTAAGGTCCATCAATAAGTTTCTCTATTTATAACAACCTATGTTATAATTTCCTCTTGTCCCCAGGACAAGTGCAAACACGTTATTCTTGTCAGTGGGTTCCAGACTTCCAAGTTTACAGATTACTTAATTTATAATTAAGTACAACTTCTGATAATTAATAAATTTTCCCCCATTTCTTAACTGGTTTCAGGTTTTCCCCATTTACTGATTAACTAATTTACAATTAAGTGTCCCTTACCTCATTTCACCAGCTATCCCATTTCCTCGCTTGTTGACTATAACCTAAGTTAAAATCTTCACTTGTCCCTTGGACAAGTCTACCTATTATACAACATTTTCATTAATGCTAATTATTTTTAATAGGTGATTATCATTCCCCATTTTAACCATTTTATTTTACTGTTGCATTCCAGTATTCTTCATTCACTGTAATATATGTTCCTTATTTTAATTAAGGAAAACACTTCATGCACCTTATCAGTTTGATGTATAGAAGGAATCAGTGATTTATTTTCATAATGTATTCCCATCTAAATCCGTGGTGGCAAGTAAATTTTTTTCCTTTTTCTTATTTTATTGGCTATGGCATGCTTGCAACCATGTTCTCAGAATAGAAATAGGTCATTTGGGGAAATACATCACTTTTCCTTCGCATCACCCTAACTCGGTCCATTAGTCCCTTCCTTTCTTATTTTTTGAGTTAGACATTTAATTACCATCATTGCCATTTATTCATATCTGGTTATATACATATTTCTTTATATATATATATATATTTATGCACCAGACCTCTCACATTAAGTCTATACTTGTAGATGCTAGATTTGCCGGGCGGGTCCGGGCAGACATCTACCACAAGTTGACTTAACCTCATGTCTTAGTACCATTGCATGTTTTATTTTGCACTTAGACCCCTCACATTAGATTTAGCACTTGTGAATGCTGGATATGCCAGGCGGTTCCGGGCAGACTTCTATCACAAGTGCAATCTAACCTCGTGTCTAAGAGTGTTACAGTGTCAAATTACTTTAGGCATGTTCGTTCTTTAACAGTTACTCCTATTTCATGTAAATTTTAAGCATATTCTCCTTTTCATCTGTTTATTGTAATCTAATTTACATATCGCCAAATTATGCCTATATTTATTGCATGTCCTTTTTAACATGCTTTAATTCTATTTTGACATGTAAATATTCAATCGGGTAATTATTCAAATCCAACAAGTTAAACATGTCATTTGCTCAACAATATGCCACAAGTGAATCATATAATTATGACAACAGTAGTCATTGCCCATATTCTAGCAAGTTTGTTCAACATGTAATCATTCTAGCACTTTAACTGATTCAATGTATGAATTATTCATATTAACATCTTAACTTGTTATAACAATAATTTATAATTAATCTGGCAATTTCACAATTAATAAAAAGGGGAATGCTAAATGATAATGTATTATTATCTAAAGACTATGGCTTAAACCCACTCACCTCATACGCATTCCCAATTCTGGATCTGATCCAGTTTTAGCATCCATGTTTTTTCCTTAATCGGATTCAAAACCTAACGACCATGGATTGATTATTTTCATTAAAAGAGAAGGGAAAGAAAGAGGTAGAATTTGAATAGATTGGATCTAGAAGTTTACCTTGCTTTGATTGGATCTAAGAAATAGAAGAGTAATTGCAGAGGTTGAATCATAGATCTCTGAATCAGTCTAAATCTTGATTGTTGAAGAAGAAAAAGGCTAGATCAAACCACATTGGAGCAGCACCTTATCGTCGCCATTGCATTAGATGAATAAAACAATAGGTCAGGGTCGTATTTATAGCCTAGAATCAATGAATTTGGTTGAGAAAGGTACCCATGTTCATAAAAATGTACTCTACCTCGGATCAGACAGGGGAGTCGACCCCCCCATTTAGGGGTCAATCCACCCCTTAGGGGGTCGACACCCCTGGGCGGAAAAATCTGTCGCCTTCCCAAAATTCGAATTTTGAACTGATTTCTGAATTTCTGATCCTAATATGTACATATATATATTTCCTATGCATATACAAACTTCAAACCTTAATAACTTCTTCATACAATGTCCGTTTTATGCAAACCAGGTGTGTAGCTTGAACAGAATTTCGAGACGGATGCAATGGCACAGTACTTTTTACTTAATTCTGAATATTTAATCAAGTTATTATTATTTTATTATCTTAAGTTAAAAATGTGAGGTATTACATTCTCTAATCCTTAGGAAATTTCATCCTCGAAATTTGATAAGGGTAAAATCAATTAACCCCTCGCATAATATACGTCCATCATGTGTGCATCCAATTTTGCAAACATTGTGCACTTGTTCAAAGTGAAATACGACATAATAATGCATGTATGTCTAAGCGGTACCTCCTATGTGTATGCAAATTTTTCAAAAATCCTTTTAAAATATGATGCTCACATCCTGTATATACTGTCAGTTCTACATGAATGCAATATTTTTCAAAATCAAAATATATTTTAATCCAAATTTTCCCACTCTCCTGCTGAGTAACAACATAGTTCATCCAATTGTTGCATCCATATCCTACCAACCAACTTTATTTTTTTCGAATTTCAGAAAAGTCTAATTCTCTTAATTTGACTTCTTATGTTACAAAAAGGTGGAAAACGGAAAATTTCACATCTTCCAGTTTTCTTTTATATACCTTTTTCCAACCGTACTCGGATTTTATGAAACTATTTATAAAAATTTTCCTATTTTCCTATCCAAGCATAGCCCACACAAGAAAATTTTCTTTTGTTACTGATTTTCTTATAACTGAATTTGTTGTTTCCTTTTTGGTTGTACCTTTTCTCTTTTCTTAGCATATTTAATTATCTGATCTACGTTTAAATTTAAATAAGCTTTCTAACCTTTCAACTAAAATAGGAGAACAGACACCCTGCACAGGTACTACTAAGGGCCAAGAATCTTGGCACTATGTCCCACTCAGACTGAAAAGTCCAAACTATACTATCCACGACAGGTTTAGGTGTTACCTGACTACCCATCAAGAACGAAATAGTGGAACGATCCCAATAGAAATGTAGAAACGGGTTTTACCCCTAACATGGAAATTAGCAGTAGGGTCTAATCACTTACTTTCCCTTTACTATCTAGTAGTCACTACTAATTCTAGCTGCGTACCAGCAATAGTTTTAAGCAACACCCCAGGCTTTTCAATGCTTATTCATTTTATGGGAACTTTCTATTATTCCAAGATAATTCTCGCTATCTACCTCATAGCCTTAAAACTTTTCCTGTCCTTCCTAGACACCAATCCTTGCCTACTCCATACTTCTAAAACACGGTTTGGCCATTTCCATTTAAACTTTTCTTCCAAAAATTCAAAAATGTCAAAACTTTATTTTCCTCATGAAAACTTACTTTTGCCAAACCATAAAACATGTCATAAAAATTGTAAATAGTTTTTTTTTTCAAATCACAAAACTGGAGTAGACGAGGACAATAATTTCTCAATCAGGTTTATGACTTTACCTATAAGGTCAGTCTCTTGCTACAAAGTGCAAACATCTACTATACTCTTAATTTCTATAACTTATTTTGTCCACCCAAAGTAATTTATCAAAAAGGATTATCATAAGAGTAGAGACTTCAAAACTTCCTTTCATAAAGATTCTTGTATGAAATATACAAAAAAATTAGTGAGCTATTCATTCTCTATAATATGCACCTTTTACTGAGAGAATTTTACTTTAACTAAAGTTTTCAAAGAAATCACTATTTACAAAATATACCCCATTTTACTTCAAAACCCAATATATACTTCTTTACATATTTTAAAATTATAACTTTTAAGATTAAAACTTGAAAACACCATAAACCATTTTTCTGAAACTTTTATAATTTCAAGTTCTTAAAAGTTAACAATGGGGTTAGACCCAAAGCGGATTTCCATTTTTTCTTGGCTTTCCTAGACACTCCCCAAGGTCAATTCTCTCAACTATATATACTCCTAATCCATTTTTTTCTTTTCAACCTTTTCCAATTTATAAGGTTTTACCGCCAAACCCACTAACCAAAACTACTAATCATACGGGATTTATCTTTCTTCCATACAAAGTATATTTTACACTTCCCACCCAAACTTCCTAGGGGTCTCAAATTTCCATATTCATTCCTTTAGTGTACAAAATGGTTATCCCAATTCTGACCATATTATACTCTTTCTATTTAGTGGGTTTCTCTATAGATCTAGGTATATATATATCTAATATTTATATTTTAAAAATACAAATACATTCACTCACTATTTATAGAGGAATCCTAAACCTAAGCTCTAATGCCAGACGTAACAACCCAAATTCTGGTAGAACGATTTTTTTTCAAAATAATCTATCGAAACTCGGATTGGTTTGCTCTGGTATCCTGTAGAAAAAGACAGAGACATAAAATATGTCAGAGCTCAGAAAATATCTCACAGCAGAATGGATAAAATATAATTTATACAAAATATAGCCTTACCGAATTAACAATAATGCCTAACCAGTATCTAAAGCTATCATGTCTCTGCCACAAATCTAACGTGCGAGTATGTTATGAGGATGGGGTCAGAACAAAAGTTCTGGTGATTGGATTAAATTGTACTCTTTGGATTATCCTACATATACCGTTCAATCATATTTTCTTATTTATTAGGTTACTTCGGTTAACAACACTCAAGGCTTGCACACACGTTGTACCCATTTACTTCGCAGTGGATTAACCTAGTACAGTATATATGTAGCTACCCCCAATATTAAGGTACACTCCGTGGTACCCGACTCGTATGGTCTCCATCGTAATACCACCGAAATGAACGCAGTCCCTCATCCTATAGCGGAGTGACGTACAAATCTCTACATAACATTGTTATATTCCGCATATATTTGTCATTACTACGCTATATAAGCGTACGGACTGCCACCATTGATCGAATCAAATTTTATACCTGAGTAATCCCCTCAACTCTACGATACACCACCCAAAGTCGGCATGCATGTATCTAGATTGTTCCACATGCGTATCTTCAATTGTAGCTCGATGCCTTAACCGCACACCTTCTAATGTGCACCAAGTTCCGTGGCAGGGCGATACAAGAAACACAGAACTCGGTCGGGAGCTTTTCCATATCTGTACAGGTCCGTCATTAAGAGCCTCTATATACAGATATTCCTAGGGTCTGTTTTCATGGTGGCTATGGCCCTACCTCGGCCCCTCCCTCAACTAGTAAAGACTACAAGAGCTAAACGACTACTCCTAAAAGAGAAACACAGAACTCGTTTGGGAGCTTTTCCATACCTGTACAGGTCCGTCTTTAAGAGGCTCTATATACAGATATTCCTAGGGTCTGTTTTCACAGTGACTATGGCCCTACCTCGGCCCCTCCCTCAACTAGTAAAGACTACAAGAGCTAAATGACTACTCCTAAAAAATAATCTAAACATCCATTTGGCATCTTCCCTCAACCACCATACCCCAATAGTGAAAAGCGAATGGTCTATTGGTTTAGCTCTAGTCTTTTCACATCCCATTGGCTGCAGATGATGGGTATCTGATTATCTACTATCCTTGTTGGTCGTGACCCTTTGCCTCCCCCATTGAGGCAACCGCCAAATCATCCTAGTGTCACCACGTCACAGCACTCTGACTGCATAACTACTTTTGTAGTCAAGGCCCACCCACCTAGTAGTTACGCGCAGACCCAACCCCTACGAGCACAGCGTAAGCATTCGCCACCGCACAGAGGACTACAAGGAGCACCTTACATATCTTAGGAAGCTGCATGCTTCCCCTTCCAGTCCTTCGGAGCCGTCAGAACAATCAGATGAATGTGCACTCCCCTCGTGCCTTATAACACCCGATGATCTCCCCGTTGGGTAAGTCACCTTCAAATGTGAGGGCTGGTCCAAGCGCCTCCCTTTAATTTGTTGTTGGACCCTATGTCTAAACATTCTTTTACGTGCTTGCCTTACCTTATCAGGTTTCCATTTAACTTGGTTATTCCCATTCATATTGAATTCTTAATCAAGTTACCAAGTCCCTCTTGCTTATTAATTTCTATTATATAACTTAACCCATTCAAGTTTATTAATAAGCCCACAACATGTTATTCTCTAGATTGTGGTCCAAGGTCTATAATCCACAATCCCTTTCATATTCTTGTTTGATTTCATGGTTACAATAACATGTTCTACTTAATATGTTATTAAGTATATCTCAATTCACATGTTTTCTAATTAACATGTCACTTACCATTTATGATTAAATATAACTTATTTCATTTCATAAGTTTTCCTCATTCTTTCTCATTTAATAATAATTCAATTTAAACCGCCACTACAACTTATCGTTGTTTACTTATTAACTTAGTTCTCTTAACTAAGGTCCATCAATAAGTTTCTCTATTTATTATAACCTATGTTATAATTTCCTCTTGTCCCTAGTACAAGTCCAAACATGTTATTCTTATCAGCGGGTTTTAGACTTCCATGCATACAGATTACTTAATTTATAATTAAGTACAACTTCTTATATTTCATAAATTCCCCCCTTTTTCACAACTAGTTTCAGGTTTTCCCCATTTACTGATTACTTAATTTAAAATTAAGTGTCCCTTACCTCATGTCACCCGTTATCCCATTTCCTCCCTAGTTTATTAAAACCTAAGTTATAATATTCACTTGTCCCTAGGACAAGTCTACCTATTATACAACAGTTTCATTAATGTTAATTTATTTATAATATGTGATTATCATTCCCTATTTAAAATATTTTCTTTTACTGTTATATTTCTGTTTTCTTCATTTACTATAATATTGTTCCTTATTTTAATTAAGGAAAACATTTCATGCACCTTATCAGTTTGATGTATAGAAGGAATCAGTGATTTATTCTCATAACGTATTCCCATCTAAATCCGTGGTGGCAAGTAATTTCTTTCCCTTTTCTTACTTTATTGGCTATGGCCTACTTGCAACCACGTTCTCAGAAATAGTCATTTTGGGAAATACATCACTTTTCCTTCGCATCACCCTAACTCAGTCCATTAATCCCTTCCTTTCTTATTTTCTGAGTTAGACATTTAATTACCATCATTGCCATTTACTTATATCTGGTTATATACATATATCTTTATATATATATATATATTTATGCACCAAACCTTTCACATTAAGTCTATACTTGTGGATGCTGGATTTGTCGGGCGGGTCCGGGCAGACTTCTACCACAAGTTGACTTAACCTCGTGTCTTAGTACCATTACATGTTTTATTTATGCACTTACATCCCTAATATTAGATTTACCACTTGTGAATGCTGGATATGTCGGGCGGTTATGGGCAGACTTCTATCACAAGTGCAATCTAACCTCGTGTCTAAGAGCGTTACTGTGTCAAATTACTATGAATCTAGGCATGTTTTTTCTTTAACAATTACTCCTATTTCATGTAAATTTTAGGCATATTCTCCCTTTCATCTGTTTATTGTAATCTAATTTACATGTTGCCAAATTATGCTTATATTTTGTCGTATGTCCTTTTTTAACATGCGTTTAATTCTATTTTGACATGTAAACATTCAATCGGGTAATTATTCAATTCCAATAAGTTAAACATGTTATTTACTCAATAATATGCCGCAAGTGAATCATATAATTATAACAATAGTAGTCATTACCCATATTCTAACAAGTTTGTTCAACATGCAATCATTCCAGCACTTTAACTGATTCAACGTATGAATTATTCATATTAACATCTCAACTTGTTATAATAATAATTTATAATTAATCTGGCAATTTCACAATTAATAAAAAGGGGAATGCTAAGAAGTAACATATTATTGTCAAAAGACTATAGCTTAAACCCACTCACCTCATACGCTTTCCCTATTCTGGATCTGATCCAGTTTTAGCATCCATGATTTTTTTTCACTTAATCGAGACAAAACCAAACGACCATGGATTGATTATTTTCATTAAAAGAGAAGGGAAAGAAAGAGGTAGAATTTTAATATATTGGATCTATAAGTTTACCTTGCGTTGATTGGATCTAAGAAATAGAAGAGTAATTGTAGAGATCGAACCACAGATCTCTGAATCAGTCTAACTCTTGATCGTTGAAGAAGAAAAAGGCTAAATCAAACCATGTTGGAGCAGCACCTTGTCGTCGCCATTGTATTAGATGAATAAAACAACGGGTCTAGGGTCCTATTTATAGCCTAGAATGAACGAATTTGGTCAAGAAAGGTGTCAACGTTTAGAAAAATGTATTTTGCCTCGGATCAGACAGGGGGGTCGACCCCCCCTTAGGGGGTCGATCCATGGGTTGACCCACCCCTTAGGGGGTCGACTCAGGGGTCGACACCCTTGGTCGAGAAATCTACCACCTTCCCAAAATTTGAATTTTGAACTGATTTCTGAATTTCTGAAACTATTTTTGAATTTCTGATCCTAATGTGTATATATATATATATATATATGTGTGTGTGTGTGTGTGTGTGTGTGTGTGTGTGTGTGTGTGTGTGTGTGTATGTGTGTGTGTGTTCTTCCTGCACGTATGTAAACTTCAAACCTTAATAACTACTTTATACAATGTCTGTTTTATGCAAACCAGGTGTCTATCTTGACCAGAATTTCGAGACGGACGCAAAGGCACAGTACTTTTTACTTAGTTTTGAATATTTAATTAAATTGTTCTTATTGTATTATCTTGAGTTAAAAATGCGGGGTGTTACAATAATTTCTTGGCCCAATTCCTTATCATCCAAATTCCATTTTCTGCCCATTAACTCTTTATTGATTATTATTATTTAAATTAAATTAAATTACCTTATGTCTAATTTAGGTTTATTTTATGGAGTGTTACAGAAGTGGTGGAAAATGAGGGGTGTTGCCACTTGTTTATACTTAGATCTAGCATGTTTATTACCATTTTAACCTTCCATTTTTTATGTTTTCTTTTTGTCTTGATTTGATGGTTGCTTTTTATGAAATGAGAAGCATTAACTAGGATGAGAAATAGGATAATAATGATTTAATATTTTCTTATTTCCTATATAGGATTTGATGGCTTAAGTATTCTTATTAATGGTGATAAGAAGTTTAGCTTAGTTTCCTAATGAATATGTCATGTTGGATTTGGGAAGTTGGGAAAGTGGTAATCATGGCTTTGTTAATTATATCTGATGTCATATCATGTATTAATTCAAGGGAAATCACTACATTAAATTAATAAACCTTTTTCCATTAATTTAAAAAAGGTTTTAACATAATTTAATATATAACTATTTATGTCGTAAAATATTTATACAACATATATTGGTTAAAACATTGAGTTTTGACAAAATGATTAATGGTCATATTCCAATGTTTTATTTAATGTACCCGTTTATATAATCAAAATTCAAAAATAAATTTCATTCTTGTTTATATAAATTAAAATATGTGTATTTATATTTAAATTATATACGTAGGTAATACAAATAATCCCAACTTTACTTAGTTGGTAATATTGAAAAAATATGAATAATTTTTAATATTTTGCAAATGAATAACAACTTGTTCATCAAACCTTTATTATATCTTGTATATCATTATAATAAGATTTCAAGTATAAATTTCTTATTTTACCTAATATTTAAACCTTAATCACATAACTTTATTAAAATGCTGATTTTGATGATTTACACGAAAGTTCAAAACCTTTATTTTTGAAAATAGATAAGTATTCTCAATCATAGATATTATCTAAAATAAAATTACATCACTTTACATATTAAATCGTTGATTTATTTAGATTCCAAAGTGAAGAAATTTTGGGTTGTCACATTCTCCCCTACTTAAAAGTATTCATCCTCGAAATAAATGTATTCTCCTCAAATTACTGGTGTTGACAATATTTATGCAATTTTTTATGCCTTGACATCATTTAAAAGGAAATCAGTGCTAATACTACCATCCATATATAAATAAGTGTCAAGCTATCAACGTAGCGCTACAACATGTTATTCCTAACCTGAGCGCGTACTACGCTACTTAAGGTAGGATACCAGCATATGTACATCACAAAATATGAACTACTGCCAAATACAACTACTCATTAGACTCCCTATTAGATGGGGTTTCAAGATCAATTACTTAAGGGTCTTCCTCATCTTTATCTAATATATTTTATCTATATCCCAAACCACCGGCTTTTCATCATCTCCTTTTGGATAATCAATCGGAAAATATGGGTCCTCATTATTGTCCTCAAGTACATCCTCCTCTACATAAGCAAGTACTGGGAGACCAATCTCCTATACAACTTCCTCATCACTTCTAGAAATGTCTTCGATCCAAGCGTATGTGCTCCAGAGTCCTCTCCTCCAAACTCAATCACAATAGGTTCTACTACTGTGGGTCGTACGGGTATAGAAACTACTAGCTCATCATAATCTATCCATCATGGCCCTCTCATAGTCTGAGGATTGTATCTATATGCAATAAGAGGCTCCTTATCTGCCTAATTTTCTTCACTAAGTCGATCAAACATTCAATCGACGGATCCTCCAGCTTCGGTGTCAACCTTGATTCCCTCATCAATCATTGCGGCAACGCCTGCTTACTCATCAACAACAACCATCACTACTTTTGATACTATTAAAGAATTATCTCCATGAGGACATGGAATCCTAATAGTACCATCATCACTAACCAGGATGTCTCCTTTCGGCGGGAACTATCTCCTCATATGATACACAGTTAGGTGATCCTCCGAACCTACTCTTACTCTTGAAGTCTCCATTACTTGGCAACTCTCGTCAACGTCACTAGTGTCCAATGCCTGAACCAATTCGAAATCACCATACTTAGCTAATGCTTCCCCAAGTTTCTTTCTCATTTCCCTGTGCTCTGCCTTGGAAATTTTCTACAATTATAGAAAACTTGGAATTAATTTACTATGGATTTTATTGTTTAGACACAAAATTGTAGTTTCAGTTGGTTAAATTATCTCTTATTTTTTTAAATTTTAGAAGAAACTTGTCATAGTAATTCCTTCAATTAAATATTAACTTTCATAAAACATCCATTCATTCATCCATTAATTCAAAATACTACTTAAAAAATCACAACCAAAATGACTTCCTCCTTGGACTTAGATGGTTTTCCTTACTCATTTACATACAACCAACACTCCTATAATTTTTTCCCTTTCTCTATGGAAGTGGTTGTGTCAGTAAGGGTAGCAAAGGGTTTTCAATAATTTATTTCCCTTTCTCGGTGGTAATGGCTGGCATGGTAAGGGGACCAAAGTGTCATGATTATTCTCTTATCTCTACCATTGGGTAGCTTACGGAAATATGGCCCTATGCATGACAGATGTAACATCTTCTTATGGAAAATTTCTTACACCTCTGGAGTTTTAACTTGCAATCCTTCACTTCGAGACCCTCATAAATACACTTGAAGAAAGTCCGTCTAGACTACTGGTGTTGTCATCCTTGAGTTGGCATCTCATAAACAAACTGAGGAACAAGGGATTTTATATTCAAAGAATTGTCTAGACCTCCCAGAATGGTTTATTGATCCAGTTTATCATATAAAATAATGTAGATCAGACTTTACTATCCAATCTTGAACTTCCTTTTAGATCTGATGCAATGAACTTCCTTTGAATTAATATCTCAAAATTTTGACATAACATGGCAAAGTTTGGTGGGTATAGTTCGTCCTAAAAAGAAGTTGTATTATACTCAAAAACCTTATAGTCAAACTGCGAAGCTTAATTCACAAGATATTTGATCATATTTTTTTCAACTACATATCTATCATTTATTCATTTTTTGGGGGTAGATAATCATAGTTCTAAATATGAGGTCTTGACTAATCCTCTATTCTTCCATATTCATGGAATATCTTATAGTCAAATTGTGCAACTCAAATCATAAGATATCCATTAGGTTAAGTTATAATTCTTTTATTATTTTTCCTAAAATAAAATATCCCTTTTTATTTATTAATGTAATCCCATACTAAGATTATTTCATTAACCAAACTTTTCAAAAAAAATCTTTATATATAAAATTAACAAATACGATCTCATATGTGGTACCCTCAAAACTCATTCTATGGCATTACCAAACCTATCTCTAATAAGTTACTCATTCTAGAATGTTACTAATCCTATCAGTGATAAGTTTTCACCAGAATAAAGACGAGGTCCTTACTCAACCTTTAGCTCTGATACCAAACACAACAACCCAAAAATTTATACTCTTTAAACCGATAATAAGACACACATATCCAATTTAAGTTGTATGAACTATCGGACTATCAGGGGTGAAAATAATAAAGGTGGAATAGAACAGAATCTCACACAAATGGAATAACATATAATATTAAACAATATTCTTTACCGCATAAAACTTTTTAAATACAGCATTAGAGTCTAACCTGGACTCAGCCAACACTATTATAATACATGTCCTTACAATTTGCTGATAACAATCTAATATAACAAACATAGCGAAATATAGAATACTTCGGTAATATGATGAAGATCTCCAATTTTCCTTTGGAAATTTCAACCGTCTTCAACTAAACTTGCAATGGCTCAACAGATTTTCGACCTTGAAAATCGACATAAATGCATTTACCGTATAACATGCCGACCTTCCAAGCACTAAAAACACAGGAACATTATTAGAAAGAAATTAGAGGGTGAGATAAGAAAGAAAGAAATATTAGAATAGAAGAAGAACAACAAACATAACACAAGTCTCACGTCACAGCGGAACATAATGCAGAAATAAATTTTTACAGAGAGCTTGAAAAATACTTACAATCATCAGAGTACATCTACATATCTAGACAGTTATAATAATCTATCCTCATATATAATCACACAGCAGAATAAATAATAGATATCATATGTCTGAACACCTCCAGCTTGTCTCTGGATTTCGCAGCATTCGATAACCTGAATCTATATAACTCGGTCTAACCTGAGCATTACAAACAACGGGTCAGTCTAGTGAACCAGAGTGAGAAAAACACACTAAGTTTACAATAACATCCAGGTTGATTTAAAGTTAAAATCTTTTCAAAAGAAAAGGATAATCGTAAGACCAAATCCACACATAAACATGTACGATTTTTACCTTACGATAAACGATTTTTGAAATTAATACCGTTTTGATATTATAATAGTTTCTAAATACAAATAAATATCAATCTAGCAGAACGCTTGCATCTCACGCTCTACATATATAGTCTAAAATCAAAACCGCAGGCACTTAGTGGAGGATTGATATACATAGCAAGGTATTGGCAACCACCTTCCCGACAATGTACCTCCAGAGATGAATACTTTGGGGTTCAACAAGAACAACTTGCAACCCAGTCTATACATGACTAGCCCCTCACTTCGCTTGAGAGTACCGAATATATCATTACCACGGATGGGGGCCAACCAACCAAACCGATAGAATTCAAATAAAATAAAGGAACAACCGAAGGCATTTAATTTCAGCAGATCAGGTAATGATATACCCTTTTGATGGGTGCAACCCACATAGCCATGCGACCTACCCGATTTTAACCATTTCCTGGTTGATGAGGCTTGAGGTCAAAATTAATTAATTCTTTAATTCTTTTAGAACATCTAGCCACCATCCACTTTGAATGTCACATTGTCAGATCCGCCAGATATCACTAATTGACATCCACAAAAATACTCTAGGTGTTAAGAAGGTGTCTTTTCTGCCACCAACAGAAATACGTTTAAAGAAATCAACGTACGTGGTCCTTTGGAAATACTTTGTTAGAAACTCATCCATACAAATCATCCAGGAACAGGACGAACCGAAGACTCCCTCCTACCACATCTAAGTAATCACCTTATAGATCAGTAGTGAGTAGTCCTTGCAATCCGTAGACTTCAACCACGACATAACCTGGAATACCCCGCATTTTTAACTCAAGATAATAAAATAAGGATAACTTAATTAAATATTCAGAATTAAGTAAAAAAGGACTACGCCATTGTGTCCGTCTTGAAATTCTGGTCAAGATAGACACCTGGTTTGCGTAAAATGAACAACGTATGAAGAAGTTATGAGCATTAGAAATTTGTGTACAAATAAAGAGCTGATATGTATATATATATATATTAAATAAATATATCAAGAAAATTAAAATCAGTTCAAAAATCAAAATTAACGAGCAGAAAAAGCTGGAGTGAAATTAGACCATTGTGGGGACGACCTAGGGGTCGACCCACCAACAGGGAGGTCGACCTAGGGGTCGACCCACCCATGGATCTGGAAAGTTCTTTTCTAATGTGGACGATTTTGTTTTTTTTAAATTAAATCTGTAACAACCGGGAAATCCGAGCCAATTTAAAATTTTTATTTTGGCAATTTTAACGAATTTTGAATATTTAAAATGGTTTATTTTAAATAATAATGACGAGAAATTTATTTTGAATAGAATTAGAACGTATATATTTATTTGAATCGACATTAAAATATAAATAATTTATTTTAATTATAACAGGAATTGAAAATGGCGCGGTAGTTTGAAAATTCGATTTCAAATTTCAAATGAATGTATAGGATTCAAAATAAACCGGATTTTGGAAAAACCAAAAATATTTGAATCATTTTGAAAATATTTTTCCAACGAATCCGAAAATTCAAAATTTTATAATGGGAATAAAAAGTTATGTCCAGTTGAAAATTCAAAATAGTCGCTATGGAATTCTGGCCCGTAAAAATGGAAATTTTTTAAACCACCTCTGTTTTTGACGAAACCACTTTTATTGGATCCGGGATGTCGAATTATTACTAGATTCCAAAATTCATAATTTTTCGAATCAATATGTGAGCATGGCGAAGTAAAACGTGTTTTAACAGTTTCAGTAAATTTCGATCGACCAGAAAATGGTCATTTTTCAAACGGTCTTCAAATTCGACAAAATTACTTTTGCTAGGACCGTATCGTCGATACAAAGCTAGAAAATATTTTTCGGGAATTTTTAGAGTCCGTATGTGGCCCCGGTAAATTGAAATGTGCGTTCAAATTCAATATATAGATTTATATTTTGATTTTGATGAAAACTGAATGAAACAGTCTAATTGGCTTATGAAACATATCCCATTGTGTTCAGAATGGGGGTAATACGCTAGGGGCAACAGTCGTTAGGTCTCGTTTGGTGTTCGAATTAAAAGTTAACTTTATCGAAGGAGAAAAAATATAATAATAAAATATATATAAATAAAATCCGTCACCCCTCATTTCTCTCTCTTCCTCCCTCATAACAGAAATCGAAATAAAAAAAGAGGAAGGGGGATTGCGCCGCCGCAGTCTATAGGGGCGTCGTGCCTCCGGCGCCGCCGCCGGAGGGAACCCTCCCCCCTCTCAGCCTCGACCTCCTTCATTCTCCCTCTCCTTCTTGAATTAAAAAACCGTGCCTCCCCTTTCTTTTAAACCCTGTGACCATCGCACCCTCCATCCGCCTCCATGACCCTGCGTTCCGCCTCCCCTTCCCTCAGATCGACCCCTCCCCATTCCTCCGCATCCACTTAAAAACTCGACAGCCCAAAACCTTAAAAACCGAGCTCCTCCGACCGTCTTGGGACCGGGGCTGCCTTGTGCACCACCCCGATCATCGGCGAACCTCTGCGCCACCCTCCTCCTTTGAAGTTATGACTTTTACACAAAGAAAAGTGAGTTTTATTTATTTTTATTTAAAATAATTAGTTTCAAAAATCAGTTTTTATATATAGGGTACGGTAAAAATATAATCTTTGTGTAGACAACATAGGAAAAAGTATATGATTTTTGTACATATGAAAGGTATGATTTTTATGATATGGAAAGATTAGATTTTTACTCATCTAAAGATGAGATCTTTTAATATGTAAAGTACAGATTTTTATTCGTGAAAAGAAACGATTTTTATTTATATAATTATAGTAAAAAAATTGAATTTTCTTATAAATGGTGATATGATTAAGATCGCATCTTTATATATATATTAATAGGGTGAAAATATTATTTTTATATGAGTAGCGAATTAAAAATCGAATTTTTATATAACAGAGAATATAAAAATATGATTTTTATTTATGTAGCGAAATAAAAATCTGATTTTTATTATATATATAGTGAGATAAAAATGTGATTTTTATCTATGTAGCGTTGTTATAAAAAAATGAAATTATTTTTAGAAAGATAAAAATATAATTTTTAGCCTATGTATGTTATTTATAGAATAATCATACAAAGAAATAATTATTGATTGGTAAAATAATATAATTTTTAACGTAGGTATACTACGTAGATTGACAATCAAAGCACGGCGGAGTGGAACCCAAAGGTGAGAACTTCTCACTTTTATTTTATTTTTTGGTTAAAATATATACTAGGATGCAGATGGTGCTTAGCAGCACCTGACACCCATCGTCCACAGACCATGGACGACTTGTCTGTTTGTTTGATTTTGTTGTGAACGTTGATTGTGTGATGTGGAGTGGAATAAAATATTTTATAGTTAAAAATATTTTATAGTTAAAATTATAATTTTTAATGTGTATATGAATTAAATAAATATTTATAAACAAATCGGATGATTTGTTTATATATATACACTTGACTGATATTTGATTGGGACGATAAATTTTACACATTGCCCAACTGCACAAATAAATCTGTGTTTGTTGTTTGAAAACCCCACACGGGTGTTGGGATGAAATTGGACATACACTAATCCCAATAATTAGTGGTATGTCAATCGATGGGTTGACAGATTGTATAAGCGTTATTTATTTATTTTAATGCTTATAAAGTTGTAGAATGTACTTTGGATGATGGTCGAGTGTGTTTGATTGTTGTTGTGTACATGTATTGTATTAAATCCATATAATCACATTATATGGTAATTGACTGTGTTTGATTTCAGTTCAGAAAGAATGAATATTTTAAAATAACAATTATTTTAAAATAACGAATATTTTAAAATAATATTCAGAAAAGAATCAAAATCTGGTTTTGATGTCCGATTTGGGATGGACACGAATATATTTAAATATATAAAGCCAGGTTGATTAGAATGACGCCATTTTGACGTGAACGATATTTATATCGATTTTATTCATTTTTATAATGAATATCAAAAAGGAATTTATTTCAAAATATAATGTTTTGAAAATATTATCATTTATATATCGATGATATGGAATATTCAATTTTGATTTGAAATTGAATATGGAGTTGAAATCGTTTTGAAAACGATTTATAAAATATGATTTAAAAGGGAATCGACGATACATACATATATATATATATATATATATATATATATATATATATATATATAATGGCCTGAAAAGAACACGCAGCGCCGTGGTAGTTCGTGAATTTCGACCATTGACTTCAAACGGACATTACGGGAGATCCGAGCATCGGATTCTCCTAAAACCGGAACCATTGGGTTCGTATCGAAAAGAGCTTTCCAATGAATACAAGAGATTTGAAATCTAACGGTTGGATTTGGTGATATGTCCAAATCAATTTCAGAAAAGGTCGCTGTAAGTGCAATTCGATGGCCGTTAATGGAAATCGACTGTACGGGCCTTGATAAAATTATTAACAATAGCAATAATTTGTCTAAAATCATAAGAAATGATTTGGAAAGAACTGGGATGAAAAATCCCATATTTGAAAAAATAAAAATGTATTTTTATCAAAATGAACTAGTTTTGAACTAGAATTATAATTCAGTATTTTTATAATAAATAAATTGGATTTGAAACGGTTTTAAAAATAACCAGAATTTCCAATATATGAATTGGAATGGATTTGAATCGAAATTATCATCGAAAAATTTCGATGTTGGATTCCGAATTATACGAATATTGTTATGGAAATTTGAAAGATATATATATCGTTATTTCCAAAGCGATATTTGTTGGTTTCAGAATTTGATATTGAATATAAGCCAATATATTTTCTATTCAGAGCCTTGTTGTAACGACCCGGATTTTTGAACAGTTTATTTTAAATATTTAATATGGTTTTAAATATTGAATTGATAATATAAATGAATTTTTATAATTTGTTATCGATTTAAAAATTGATTTTGATTTAATATCGAATATATTAAATTTTCGTAATACAAAATATATTGAAATCGAAGTTAAAACTGAATCGAAATGATTCAAATGATCAGTGTTAGTTCTGATTGAAAATAAAAGCGATAATAATGATTTATTATCGAAGAATTTATTTGTTTTTGAATATAAATTATATTGTATTAATTTATTTTGGTTATTTATATATATACGTTGAAATTAAATATCAAAATATATTCAGTTCAGTTCAGAATAGTGTTACACTGTTGAAACAACAGTGGTTACATTAAAACAACGATTCATGATTTAAATTAATGGACCCCGAGATATTTGATTGTGGATAGGTTCGAAATCAAATCAGAATCTGTTTTAAAAGAATAGAAATCTTCTTAAATCAAATCAAAATTAGTTCGTTGTACTTCATTGTAACATAATTCCTTGATAGCCAAGGAAATCTTCTACTATAAATCGTGACCTTCACCCCTTATTTCTTCTTCTAGAAATCGTGAGATTCAAATACAATGTCGATCCTCTTTACTTCTTCTTCTGAAAATGTCATTCCCTTCTTCTTTCTATTTAAACAAGATTAGCAACCCATGGCCTTTCATCCTCCACTCATCCACTCTATAAATCATGTACAAACTCTCCTCTCCTAAATGATCTAAAAACAAATGGAAAATTAAAAGCTTCAGCTCTCAAATCAAAAATGGCCATAGCCCATTCTACTCTACCAATCGGAAATCCCAATACCCATTCTACTTCGTTTTTGTTCGTCATTCATTCCAGAGCCAGAAGAAGCGCAACACGATTAATTAGGGGAAACCAACTCGATCATTCCTCGCGAGCTTAAAGGGGGCATCGCGGTTTCAACGTGATACGGGAAAAAAGGGAAATCGAGTTCCTCAAATCAACTCGACACAGGAGAAGCAGTCGATTTTGGGTAGGGTTGAAGATGAGATTCCGGGGAGTTTGGGGAGTCGCGAAAAGTTCCAGAGGAGGTACGCGATGGAAGAAGGAGGTGCTCAAACAGTCGCATTTCCTTCTGGAGTTCAAGTTCGAAGGGATTCGCCTGGCGTGGATGTGTACAGCGAGAAGAAGCGTGTTCGAGGAGCCATTACGATTCAGTTTTGAGGACTTGCGGGGTGGCGACTGGTTTCGACAGGAGGATGGAGAAGTTGAACAGGAATTAAGGTATATGATGTTGCTAAATTCCTATTTAATTAAAACAGAAATTTTGTTAGGAGAAAATATATATGCTTATACAATTTGAACATTTTAAAATACTTTATTTGATTTATATAAAGGTTATAGTCATGGTTAGAAATTTAATTAAAATGAATTGATAATTAAATTTAATGAAAAAGGAAAGAAATGAAAAAGAGAAATATATATATATACACACACATATATATATATATAAGAAATTTATGTATCCATTAATCTAAGCAAATGTTAATCACTACATTAAATAAATCGTAGGTACAAAGAAATTTGTTCGAGACGATTCGTAGCAGTGATAGCATGGAAATTAATTTGGATATTCGGCTAATACAAATCACGGTGAGTAAAATCACTCACGTTTTAATTAGAATTATTTTATCAGTAAAAATAATTGTTGTTGCCTGTTTGAATGCTTTCTGGTTGATTTAAATATATTAGTTATTTAGGGTTGACTATTATATATATATTAGGTTGATGATTGGATTGTGCCCGTAGTCTCATTAGAGGATGCCCGCAGTTTCATAGCAGATGATTTCCCTTCGCGACCCGCAAATATATATTAATGGATGACCTTCATACCGCGATATCCTGCCTCGAATCAGGATGGGTATTAGTATGTTGACTAACGTCTGTGGATGCAGGAAAACAGGTTGGAGGAAACCGACTGGATTCCTCAAAAATATATTATCTGTTTGTTTATTTGTTTTGCATATATATACTGTGATATATGATGTGTTAGAAAACCTAAAATAAATAATTGGTTGTTAGTGTGTTTAAATATCAGTAGGCCTAAATGTTGATATTTAAAATATCGTGAAAAGGATATTTGAGATTTAAAGGGAAATTCTATTTTTCTAAAAATAGAATTTGAAATTCGAATAGAATAGAAATATTAACTTGTTTTTTTTAAATAATAAAAACAAGTAGTTCATTTATAAACGAAGTTTATAAAGGAAATGAAAAGAATTATCATTTGGATAATTCGGGAAAATAAGAACACAGGTGTGAATTTAGAAAAGGGGAAATTTATTTTTCCAAAATAGAATGTAATTTCAAAAATGAATTTGAAACCAAGACTTGTTTAAAAATATAAACAAGTAATTTAAATGATGTTATAAAGAAAGGTGGAACTTATCATTGACAATTTCAATATTTAAATTCAAATATGAATTTAAAAATGAGAAGTTGAAATAGAATTTCAAAATAGAATTTGAATAAGTGAATTCAAATAGAATTTGAATAAGAGAATTCAAATAGAATTTGAATAAGAGAATTGAAATATAATTTGAATAAAGGAAAATTCAAATATAGAATTTGAATAAAGGAAAATTCAAATATAGAATTTGTATATAGAAATTTAAATGGGATTGAATATATATAATTCAAATAGAACTGAAAAGGAATTTGAAGATAGAAGATCGGAAATATTTTGTTGAATTGGAAAGATGGATTTGATATATATTAAAAATATATCAGAATTGAGTTGAATTTATTTTAAACGAAGTTTAAAGGTTTATATATATAAATATTATTAAAACGAACTCGCCGCAGCGCTGTAGTTCGTAAAATGGCGATTCGAACTTCAATTGAGTATATAGAAGTCAAATTAAGTCGGAATTCTTTGAAACAAGAATCATCAAGACCAGTTAGATAATAGTTTTCTAATACAAGAGAAAAATCTGGATTTCGTTGAATAGATTTTGAGATATGCCAAAAATCAAATTTCTAAAAGTGCAGCGCCAAAATCGTTTAAAAACCAGAATGGTTTATATATATAAATATAAGGATTTTAAGGAAATAAAATCCGAATTGCCATTAGAAAAATGCAGACTGGAGATATAAAATAAATATGAACTCCAGTGAAGTAAGTGAAATGACTTTTGAAATAGAAATCAAATTTTTAATTATTGAATAGATTTAACTAATTTGAATAGAAATTAGTTAATGAGATTTTGAATTAATATTGGGCTTTGAATAAGTGAATTCGATTTGGAAATTCATATTCGAAATCGAAAAGGAAACTTGAAATGAAAATGGAATTTAATTTAGTTATAAGCCAGTAAATATTTTATTTGAAAACGTTATGTTAAATAACAAGTGAAATAGGCTAAGAAGCTAATTAAAGTATAAATGGGCGAAACCAAATTCAAACGATTGGAAGGAGTTGAATTGAATTGAAAACAGGTGAACGGGTGTTAAGCAGGTATGGAATGAAGAGAATGAAGTTTATAAATTAAGTGCCCGACAATAAGGTACATGTTTAAATTCCATATGAGGTTTTATGCGCCGTATCGGCTAGCCACTTGGCTTTTTCTTTTTCTTTTTTATTGGAGAGGGCCTATGTGGCGGTTTGGGGATTTTCCCGATGCTCCCGTTACAAAGGAGGTTATGGCGAAATTTTCCGGGAATTTAAGGGTTAGAATATTTTTAAGAAAATTTGATAGTTAGAAATCAATGTATCGGTATATATAGAATTCGATAGGGAAATGAACTTAAAAATAGAATATTATAAACAAAAACAGGAAATCCATAAATTTGATTTGTTAAAAATTGAAAGAGAAACATATATGTGTTTTAGAAATTGGAAATTGGTTTAATATGGTGTTGATTATTCGAGTTAGCAGTCTTGTCTGCTTGAAGTTAATAATATTTTCAGTCAAGGTCTGAGAGGTAATTATACCCCAACTTGATTGATTTCATTATTAGCTGATAAATAGCAAGATTCAGTCTCGAAGAGAAATATTAAAGAAATTTAGTCCAATGCAGTATTTTGGGTTGTTGTGACGATGTTTTACACAACATTCGTTTTAACCCAAAGAAGTGAAAGTTTGAAAATATAATAATAAATATTTCCTAAGTATAAAAATGAATGGTCGTGAAAGAGATTAGTAATTGGAATATTTTCCAATTATTAATAGAAGATATTTTCTAAATATAGAAAGTAAAAGAAGGCGATATATGGAAATGTTTTCCAAAGAACGTAAGAGATCGAGATGATAATTGAAAATGTTTGGTTAACAAATATTGACAAGGAAATGGAGAAGTGATATAATTAATAAAATATTAATTAAAAGGCCAAGTGATTGTTTGATGCTGAGAATGGGTGCTTGTTTTTCTTCGATAGTTAAATAACCGACTATCGAAGTGTTTGCCAATATCGTTGTCAATATGGAGATACCGGTTGGATTATTGTCCGAGAACCACTATGTATTGGCAGTAGCATTGCGAACCAGATTATATGAAGATAATCAAAGACGGAGTAAAATGCAAGGGCTTTTTCAGTTAATAGAAATTGTGCCTTCGGTTTCGTTCAATCCCAAAACGAACATAAATGGACGAATGTCTGATAGAGTATTTCCAATGATCAAATATGTTGGTCTGTATAGATATATACATGGCGGCAATGGATTTATTCCCTTAGCATAATATCCAGAATATATTTGTGCAAATCAACTAGTGATTAACGGATCTGACAATGTGGCATTCAAAGTGATTGTGCTATCAATGAATAGAAGGTAATCGTAGCCTCAGGCCTCAACAACCGGGAAATGACGAAAATCGGGCAGGCAGCATGGCTATGTAGGTCGCTTCCATTAGGGTGTATTATCACCTACCTAGAGATTCATTTAATTCCTTATTCTATTCGATGTTGTCCCATTCGGGAACGGTTGCTGGTCCCAACCGTTGGTGATATACATTCGATACACTCAAGCGAAATGAGTGGTCGGTCATGTGTGGGCCGGGTTGCAAGATGTACTTATTGAACCCAGTGTATTCCTCTCTAGGGATACACTATCGGAAGGTGGTTCTATACCTTGTCATGTTGGAAATCCAATCTCCAATAAGTGCCATGCAGTTTTTGATTTTATATTATATATGGAGCGTGAGATGCAAGCGTTCCACTAGATTCTATTTATTTGATTTAGACACTATTATAATATCATTGGATTTTCGTATCAAAGTGTTTTGGGTTATCGTAAGGTAAAAATCATCCGTGTTTTTATGTGGATCGGTCTTACGATTATCACTTCTTTCGAAAGGATTGTTCAAGTTAAACAAATGATTGGAGTTTACTCATACCAGTCCCATGACTGACCCAGAGTTTATTTTTTTTCACTAAATTCTTGGGTGCCCAAATTTGTACGGGCAGTCAAGTAATCAGGATTTTTCAGATTCACTTGGAAGAGCTAGAAGCAGGAGGCTTCACCAGTTAGCTATAGACTATCATATTTCTGTTGTGTACTATGTTGTATCTGGAAACAGGTGTTTATAACTGTTCCAGAAATAGCTGTTGTGCTATAATGATGGTATGTATGTAAAGTTACTGAGTTATGTTATATAATATATTTTATTCGTTCCGCTGTGAGTTTGTGATCTTCGTTTTTCTTCTATTCTAATATTTCTTTCTTTCTATTTCTCATCCTCTAACTTCTTTCTAATAATGATTCGTATTTCTATGCAATTTGGGTTGGATGTGTGGTGTTATTAGTCAACTCAGATAGTACGGATTTGCGGGCCATTACACTTGTATTTAATATCAAATGGAGTTTGGGTTTGTCATGAATGGTGTCTTCATTAACACTGTTCTTAAACCCAGTGGAGAAAAGATTAAATCTTTTTATTTATATTTATTGAAGTATACCAATTAATTAATATATTTAATTGGAATTGAATTATAATTGATTTTTGGGGTTTATCGTGAACGGTGTTTTAAATAACACTTTTCTTTAACCCGATAATTAATAGAATGTGAATTGGGTTTATTGTGAACTGTGTTATAACGACATTCGTTCTTTAACCTGATTTACGGTGAAATGTGATTTGGAATTTATAAATCTTTTTATTGAGATTTAATAGGATTTTCCAAAGTAATGTTTTCCAGTTTAATATATTAAATTGGAGTTGAATGGAATTCGATTTGATGATAATCGAAATGAAATTATGTGGAGGAAGACTGTTAATACATATGGAATTTAAAAGGCTTTGCCGTTATTCCATTTATATTATTGGTCGGATACAGAAATTGATATCGATTATATATTGATTTGTTTTTCCGTGAAGATTCCATAATTAATGGAATGTGATTTGGGTTTGTCGTGAACTATATTTTAAATGACATTAGTTCTTTAACCTAGTAAAAGACAGGATTACATGTCTGTCATTGTATTTCGAACTGTATGGTTGATCTCTGCTTAATATATATCTGTTTGGCAGTGGAGAATTTATTCTCTTGCTTAACGCCCTTCTCTGAGACATATGAGCTCAGAGGTTATATATCGGCAGAAATCAATAGTGCGCTGTAGATTGTCAATGCGACATGTTTGATTTACCAAAGTTAAATAATCATTAATATTGATTTTTGGAAAGATTAATACCAAGTGGAGTTTTAATGCATCTTTAATTAGATTGAAAGGTGAATTGATAATTTAAATTATCAAATTTGGAAAATGATCGAGAATGGAGCATCACCAGTTTTGCTCCTAGCAATAGTTAAATCCTTAATTAGATTTGAATGTGAAATGATAACTAAATTTATCGATAACACCGTGGTGTTAGTTATGGGGAAATAACAGTTTTGCTCCATGGGATGAATAGGTTGGGATTGGGAAATAAAATAAATGATTACTTCGGTGTGGTTCGCTAATCCCGACTAGTTTGGAAAACCATAATTTGGTTTGAAATGACATCCAAAGGAAGATTAAAGAATAAATTTTAAAGAATTTATCTTTGATAAAATTGATGGGAACCTTTCCCAAAAGATGTGAATGTTTAAGTAAAAGAATATTCAGAATTGGAATGAGGCGTATGTTGTGTTTTATAGCACTTGTTTATTATATACGCGAGTTATTCAGAAAGACCGGGTCTACTCCATTCTGAATAACTGTTTCGACGATAAGTCGAAGATGAAGACGGTGGTGGAAGACCAGAGGTCTTCACATCGTTTGGATAATTACTGATGATCTTGATTGGGCCGTACACCCAAGAGGAGGGAATCAGTTGGTGATCGTCCAGACGTATTTGGAGATCGATGGATATGCGAGGTATAAAGTGCCTCCGGTTTCGTTCAGAGTCGGAATGGACTTGTAAATGGATTGTGTGTATGACATTGGATTTTATTCTGTGTTGATTGATTTCTATTAAATATATATCTGTTTGGCGGCGGAGAATTTATTCTCTTGCTTAACGCCCTTCTCTGAGACGTACGAGCTCAGAGGTTATATATCGATAGATACCAGTCGCATGACATGAATTGCCTGTGTCGCATGCTGAGATGCAATGATCAAGGCTTCTGTTGAAAAGCAGAGTCTTGTGGTTGATGATCAAAGCACGGCTTTAATACAGCGTAGCTTTGTGTATAGCGTTGATTCGCGAGCCTCACACCTCGGTATGAGTTAAAAATGGGATAAGGACTGCAGGGAGTGCACGATGTTTCTTTCTAGCTATGAGTGGTGTCAGCGTTTTACTAGCCCTGACATTGTTGATTATTATACCTTTATGGATGTTGGAATGCGAGGCGCCTCAGATATATCGGTCTCTACGGAGCCGATAGATAGGTTCGATAGGACCGGGAAACATGTGTTCAGGAATTGCCAATCCACTAACGTAAGTGTGGACCGGCCCTGAAGATCCAAGGGCAACCCAGAGTGTGTAGTCCTGGGGCATTTTCCAGAGTGTCCCGAAGCGGTGAGGACCTTGCCCCTGGCCTCGACTCATGACGGAAATCTAATTTCCAATACGTGACACTTCGGTTTTATTTGTAGAGCCTAGTATTGGCGACTTGATAGATGGTACCCATGCCACCTAGGATTTATACATTTATATTTGAAATTGTTTTGACACTATACACATATAATAGTATCAAATGATTTGTTTTAAATGTATCAAGCATTATTTGGCTAATATAAGGGAAAACCCTATCCTCCGGCTTGCGTTGCATTGTGTGATGGGACATGGGTCTTATAATAGCTTCATTTTTCCAAAAAGCATTGCGTTGTTTATTCTATGCACTAGTATTCTTGGGAGGAAACCCATTCCGTGTTATACGGCATGGTCCCCTGAATTACTCTGTTTTAAAGTAAAGTTTTAAATAACTGTTTTAGTTCTCACACCAGTCACATGACTGACATGGAGTTTATTGTTTTAACCTAAACTCTGGGTGCCCCTCTTTCCACACGGGCAACTAGTAGTTTTGGTTTTGCAGATTTATATTCAAAGAATCCTGATTTACAGCTAGAAAAATATCCGGAAAGCTCTGTATCTGTATATCTCCTTCAGTTGTGTGTTGTATTATTTTTCCACTGCTATGTAATGTAATTTTAATCTCTGATATTTCTCTGATGTATAATATTTATTCATACTCTGTATATTCTTGTATTCTGATGGAATTGTTGTAATAAGCAATGAAATGTTCTTCTGTTTGTGTTCTGATTTGTCGTGTTCTCAACTCAATCTGTGCTTTCCTCACAGGGAAGTTCAGGTCGTTTCAAAATCTAAGGGTCCAGGTTCCTCCACTACACCTATAAATAAGACCTTAGACCTAACCCTAAACTTCATAATTTGGCGGCTACGCTGGAGCTCTGCCATTACTCTCTTTCTCTCTCCTCAAATTATATTCAGAAATTTGGATTTATAAATTAGAAAATTAAGATCTAGATGGAAGAGATTGATGTTCTTTTAGGCGTTCAGAATTACGTGAAAAGTAAGGTAACGTTCCTAATCCAATCTATTCAATTTTTCCTCCTCTTTCTTTTCCCTTTCTCTTATAGTAAAAATAGTAAATCTATGATTATTAGGTTCTGAATTCAATTCGCAGAAAATCATGGAAGATTAGATCTGGACCAGATCCAGGGTTTGGAATGCTTACGAGGTGAGTGGATTTAAGCCATATTATTTTAGATAATGGTACATAATCTTTAAGTACTCCACTTTTTATTAATTGTGAAATTGCTAGATTAATTATAAATGGCTGTTGTAACGAGTTGAAATGTTAATATGAATATGTCAGGGAATTCGTTTGTTGAATTGGCTGAAGTATTGAATGTTTACATGTTGGAGAAAATAAACTTATTAGGATATGAACAGCCAATTCAGTGATTGTAACTACATGATTTACCTGTGGCATATTATTGAGTAATTGACTTATAACTTGTTAGATCTAAACAATTACCCGATTAAATGCTTACATGTCAAAAATTAGAATTAAATACATGTTAAAAAGGACATGCGCCAAAATATAGGCATAAATTGACGACACGTAAATTGGATTACAGTAAACATATGAAGAGGATAATATGCCAAATATTTACATAGAAAAAAGAGGATAACTATTAAAATATGAACATGCCTAAATACATAGTAACTTGGAACTGTAACGCCTTAGACACGAGGTTAGATTGCACTTGTGATAGAAGTCTGCCCGGACCAGCCCGACATATCCAGCATTCACAAGTGGTAAATCTAATATGAGAGGTCTAAGTTCACAACTAAAAATGGTGCTAAGGCACGAGGTTAAGTCGACTTGTGGTAGAAGTCTGCCCGCACCCGCTCGGCAAATCCAGCGTCCACAAGTGTAGGCATAATGTGAGAGGTCTAGGCATATGTGTGTACATATATATAAATATATGTATATAATAAGATATGAATAAATGACAATGATGGTAATTAACTTTCTAACTCAAAAAAATAAGAAAGGAAGGGATGTAATGAACTAAGTTAGTGTGATGAGAAGGAAAAGTGATGTATTTCCCTAAATGACCTATTTCTAAGAACGTGGTTGCAAATAAGCCATAGTAAATAAAGTAAGAAAAGTAAAGAAATCACTTCCTACCACGAATTTAGATTGGAATACGTTATGAAAATAAATCATTGATTCCTTCTATCAAACTGATAAGGTGCATGAAGTGTTTTCCTTAATATAATAAGGAATATATATTACAATGAATGAAGAATAATGGTTTACATCAGTAAATGGTTTAAAAAGGGGAATGATAATAACCTATTATAAATAAATAACATTAATGAAAATGTTCTATAATAGGTAGACTTGTCTTAGGGACAAGTGAATATTATAACTTAGGTTATAATAAACTAGTAAGGGAATGGGATAACAGGTGAATTGAGTTAAGGGACACTTAATTGTAAATTAAGTAATCAGTAAAGGGGGAAACTTGAAACCAATTAAGAAAATGGGGGAAAATATGTTGCCTTTAATTATAAACTAAGTAATCCGTAAACTTGGAGGTTTGAAACCCGCTGATAAGAATAACATGTTCAGACTTGTCCTAGGGACAAAGGGAAATTATAACATAGGTTATAATAAATGGGTAGAGGAACTTATTAATGGGCCTTAGTTAATAGTACTAAGTTAATAAGTAAACAACAATAAGTTGTATTGACGATGTAAAGTAGAATTATGATTAAATGAGAAAGGATGAGGAAAAATTCTGAAATGAAATAAGTTATATTTAATCACAAATGGTAAGTGACAAGTTAATTGGAAAACATGTGAATTGAGATATGCTTAATTACATATTAAGTAAAACATGTTATTGTAATGATGAAATCAAACAAGAATATAAAAGAGATTGTGGATTAAGACCTTAGGCCAAAATCTGGAGAATAACATGTTGTGGGCTTATTAATAAACATAAATGGGTTAAGTTATAATTGAAATTAATAAGCAAGAGGAACTTGGTAACCGATGAAGAATTCAAGGTGAATGGGAATAACCAAGTTAAAAGGAAACGTAGTAAGGAAAAGAAAGCGCGTAAAAGAATGTTTAGACATAGGGTCTAACAACATATTAAAGTGAGGCGCTTGGACCAGTCCATATGTTCGAGTGTGAATAACCCAACGGGGCAGATCATCGAGGTGTTATAAGGCACGAGGGGAGCGCACATTCATCTGATTGTTCTGACAGCTCTAAAGGACTGGAAGGGGAAGCACACAACTTCCTAAGGTACGTAAGGTGCTCCTAGTTGTCCTCTGTGCAATGACATATGTCTTAGGTTGTGCTCGCAGAGGTTGGGTTTGCGCGTAACTACTAGGTGGATGGGCCTTGACTGCAGAAGTAGCTATGCAGTCAGAATGCTATGACGCAGTGACACTAGGGTGATTCGGCGGTTGCCTCAACAGGGAGGCAGAGGGTCAGAACCAATAAGGATAGTAGATCATTAGATACCCATCATCGACGACTAGTGGGGTACGAAAAGACCAGAGCTAAACCCAAGATAGCATTCACCCTTCACTATCGGGGTAAGGGGTTGAGGGGAGACGCCAAATGGATGTTTAGATTGTTCATTAGGGGCAGTCGCTTAGCTCTTGTAGTCATTACTAGTTGAGGGAGGGGTCTAGTAGAGCCATAGCCACCGTGAAAATAGACCCTAGGTATATCTGTATATAGAGGCTCTTTAAAGAGGGGTTGTACAATTATAGAAAAGCTCTCGACCGTGTTCCGTGTTTCTTGTATCACCTTGCCATGGAACTCGGTGCACTTTAGAGGACATGCGATTGAGGCATCGAGCTACAATTGAAGATACATATGATGGACAGTCTAGATACATGCATGTCGGCTCTGGGTGGTGTTTCATAGGCTTGAGAGCATTACTCCGGTATGAATTCGTATTCGAACAAAGGTGGCAGTCCGTTCGTTTGCGTAGCATAATTATGACATATATATGCGGAACGTAATATTGTTATCCGTACGTCACTACGGCATCGGATGAGGGATTGCGTATATTTCGATGTTGTTATGGTGGAGACCGTGCGAGTGGGGTACCATGGGGTGTACCTCAATATTTGGGGTAGCTACATATATACTATATTAGGTTAATCCATTAGCATGTAAATGGGTACGACGTGTGTGTATGCCTTGAGTGCTTATAACCTAAGTAACCTAATAAATAAGATAATATGATTTAACGGTATACGTAGGATTATCCCAAGTGTATAGTTTAAATCCAATCACCAGAACTTGTGTTCTGACCCCCTCCTCATAACATACTCGCAGGTTATATTTGTGGCAGAGACATGATAGCTTTGTACTGGTTAGGCAGTATTAATAATATGGTAAGGCTATGTTTTGATTATACTATATTTTATTTCGCTATGAGATATTTCCTGAGCTCTGACATATTTTATGTATCTGTCTTTTCTTTAGGATACCAGAGCAAACCAGTCTGAGTTTCGATGGATTGGAATTTTGAAAAAAATTCGGTTTGTGGGAATTCGGGTCGTCACATATGGTATCAAAGCTTAGGTTTAGGATTCCTTTATATATAGTGAGTGAACGTATTTGTATTTTTAAAAATATAAATATATTATATATATATATACGTAGATCCATATAGGAACCCACTAAATAGAAAGAGCATGATATGATAAGAAATAGGATGTTTTGTACACTAAAGGAATGAATAAGAAAATATGAGACCCTTAGGTAATTTGGGAGGAGAGTGTACAATATACTTTGTATGGAAGGAATGTGAATCCCATATGATTAGTATTTTGGGTTAATGGGTTTGGTATAAAACCTTATAGATTGGAAAAGGTTAGAAAGAGAAAAATGGATTATGAAAATATATAGTCGAGAGAACTGACCTTGGGAGGGGGTGTCTAGGAAAGCCTAGAAAAAAATTTGGAAACTCGCTTTGAGTCTAACCCCATTGTAAACTTTTAATAACTTGAAATTATAAAAGTTATGGGAAAATGATTTATAGTTTTTCCAAGTTTTAATCTTAAAGTTATAGTTTCAAATATGTAAAGTATACATATTGAGTTTTAAAGTAAAACGGGGTATATTTCGTAAATAGTGATTGTAATAACCCGGAAAATCTGAGCCAGTTTAAAAATTTTATTTTGGCAATTTTAACGAATTTTGCATATTCAAAATGAATTATTTTAAATAATATCGATGGAGAAATTTAATTTGAATATATTTAGAACGTATATATTATATACGTGGTCGTTAGAATATAAATAATTATATATAATTATAAAAGGAATTGAAAATGGCGCGGTAGTTCGATAATTCGATTTCAAACTTCAATTGAATGTACCGGGTGCAAAACAATCTGGATTTTAGCGAAACCAAAAATAATAGAATCTATTTGTGAATATCTTTCCAACGAATCCGAAAAATCAAGATTTCATAGCGGGAATCAAAAGATGTCCAGTTAAAAATTCTGAATAGTCGCTATGGAATTCAGGCCCTTAAAAATGGAAATTTTGCAAATGACCTCGGATTTCGACGAAACCAGTTTTGTTGGATCCGCAGTGTCAAATTATTGCTAGGTTTTAAATTTCTTAATTTTTCGAATCAATATGTGAGCGTGGCAAAGGAAGACGCGTTTGACCAGTTTCAGTTGATTTTAATCGACTGGAAAATGGCCATTTTTCAAACGGTCTCAGAATTCGACGAAATTAGTTTTGTTTGGACCGTATCGTCAATACGAAGCTAGAAAATATTTTTCTGGAACTTTCCAAGTTAGTATGTGACCCCGGTAAATTGAAATGCGCGTTCAAATTCAATATATATAGTTATATGTTAAATTTAACGTAAACTGATTGTAACAGCCGAATCAACCTACGATACATATCCCATTGTGTTCGGAATGGGGGTAAAACGCTATAGACGACAGGCGGTGGGTCTCGTTTCGAGGTCGTATGTGAAAGTCAACTTTTTGCAAAATAAAATAATAATAATAATAATAATAATAATAATAATAAACCCTCCCTTCTCTCCTTTATTTCCTTTGGCCCCCCCTCTTCATTTCGATTTCAGATTGAAGAAGATAAAAAAAAGAAAAAAAAAACCCCGATCCAATCGCCCGCCCACCCATCGACATCGCCACCGCCGCCAGGTTCCCCCCCCCCCCACCGCTGGCCGACCCCCTCAAGCGCACATACCCCTCGAACACCACGATGACCGAACCCCGATTCCCATCGCCCCCTTTTTCCACTGCATCGTGGGCCCCCACCACCTGCCGCAACTCCACCGCCGCTCGCCCAGGCGCTGCCTCGAGCCTCGCGCGACCCCCCCTCCGTTTCCAGCTCCTCCCTTCGACGAAGACAACCGCCAAGCCCCCTCCTCCACAGTAAATCGAATTGAAAAGTAAGCTTTTACTTTTAATTATTTTTGTTTTATTTATTTTTAGTGGTGTATTTTATTTACAGGTGATTTTCATATTTTTTCTAAAATCAGTTTATAAATGCAAAGTAAAGATTGGGTTTTTATCGTTTTGAAAACAAAGTATAAGTTCATATTGGCTTGAAATTATAATTTTTAAAGGAAATGATTTGTAATATAGAAAAATTAGAAAAGTTATAGTTTTTATAGGTATGAAGATGCGAGTTTTATCTATATAAAAATATGGTTCTATCATATTAATAACAATAAAAAGATCTGATTTTTAATCCATTAAAAATATAATTTTTATTGTAAGTGAAGAGTAAAAATTTGATTTTTATATATTGAACATCGAAGTAAGAATATGATTTTTATATATTGAACATCGAAGTAAAAATATGATTTTTATATATTGAACATCGAAGTAAAAATATGATTTTTATATATTGAATAGCGAAGTAAAAATTCGATTTTTACATATGTAGAGAATACGGGCGAAGAAAGTGATAAGAGACGAGAACAGTGAAGATTTCCTGCATTAGAAGTGCCGTGAAGTTGGATAGCTATTTGTGAGAATTTATCACTCTTCAATTTCTTTTCTAGTTATATATATATATATATACTAGGATGCAGACGGTGCTTAGTAGCACCCGACACAATCGTCCACAGACCATGGACTTGTTTGTTTGATTGCAAAAATTAGTTAGATTATTTGATTGAAATTGAATTGTTTGGTGAAATGAATGGATTTGATTGATGTGTGAATGGCGTGGGCCTTCACTAGACCGGGGATAAGGCTAGGCCTCGTCCCGTTTCTAGTATCGTGCCGTTATGCCGCCAAAATTTTCTAAAATAAGTTAGAAAAATAAAAATATCATTTTTATTTGGTAAATGAACTGAATAAAAATTCATGTGTTAAAATAAAATATTTGATCGTTAAAAATATAATTTTTAACGTGAATGTGAATAAATAAATATTCATTTACAAACCGGACGGTTTGTTTATGTACACATATTTGAAGGACATTGATTGGGACGATAAATTTCACACATCGCCCAACTGCACAATTAAAATCTGTGTTTGATTGTTTGAAACCCCACACGGGTGTTGGGATGAAATTTGAAGTTCACTCATCCTGATTGATTAAATATGTCGATCGGTTGATTGACAGGCTGTTATAAGCGTTATATATCTATATTTGATGCTTATACAGTGTAGTGCACTTTGGTTGATGGTTGATTATTTTTCAATGCTATTATATGCATGTAATGTATGAAAATCCATATAATTAATATTATATGGTGATTGATTGGGCCTCATTCCAATTTAGAAAATAAAGAATATTATAACATAAAAGTTCATGTGTTGACTGTACTCATTCGTTGAGATTAGTCATGTGTTGAACGAAATATTTTAATAACAAAATTTGCATCTTTATCAATATAAAATAAAGGTTCATGTGTTGACTGTACTCATCCGTTGAGATTAGTCATGTGTTGAACAAAATAATTTAACAAAAATTGTCACACGTGGACAGTACTCATTCGTTGAGATTAGTCGTGTGTTGACAAAAATAAATATTCATTCGTTGAATAGAATAAAGGAATATATGAAGCCGTGTTGATTAGATTGACGCCATTTTGACGTGATCGATATTTATATCGATTTTATTCATTTTAAAACGAATATTGAAAATTGATTTCGAAATCGAATATTTTAAAATGAAATTCATATTGAATTGAATAGAAAACCAATTCGAATTAAATCGAATAGAAAACCAATTTGAATTGAATTGAATATAAAACGAATTTGAATTGAATCGAATAGAAAACCAATTTGAATTGAAAGCGAATTGAAATAAATTCAAATTGAGTTGAAATTTGAATCGAATAGAAATGAATTTTAAAAACGAATTTATAAAGAAGAATTCAATTTTGATTTGAATTGAAATGGAAGTTGATATTGCTTTTGAAACGAATTTAAAACTATTTATATAATTCGTTTTAAATAGAAATCGACGAAATATATATTATATATATAATATAATGGCCTGAATAGAACGCGCCGCGCCGCGGTAGTTCGTGAATTTCGACCATTTATTTCAAACGGACATTACGGGAGATCCGACCGTCGGATTCTCCTAAAACCGGAACCGTTGGGTTCGTATCGAAAAGAGCTTTCTAACGAATATTAGAAATTTGAAATATAACGGTTGGATTTGGAGATACGTCCAAATCAAATTTGAAAAAGGTCGCTGTAAGTGCAATTCGATGGCCATTGATGGAAATCGACTGTACGGGCCTTGATAAAATTATTAAAAATAATAATAAATTGTGTAAAATCATAAGAAGTGATTTAGAAAGAATTGGGATGAAAAACTTTATATTTGGAAAGATAAAAATAGATTTTTATCGAAATGAACTAGTTTTGAACTAGAATTATAATTCTGTTTATTTTTAAATAAGTAAATTGAATTTGAAAGGGTTTTAGAAATAACCAGAATTTCCAATGATTATATTGGAATGGATGTGAATCAAAATTGTCTTTGGATTATTTCGATGTTGGATTTCGGGATGATACAGATATTGTTATGGGAATTTGAAAGATATAGATATATATATCGTTATTTCCGATACGATATTTGTTAGTCGTGGAATTTGATATTGAATATAAGCCGGTATATTCTCTATTCAGAGCCTTGTGTTTAATATCAAGTTGATTTGGGTTTGTCGTGAATGGTGTCTTCATTAACACTGTTCTTGAACCCAGTTGAGCAAAGATTAAATCTTTTTATTTAGATTTAATGAAGTGTACCAATTAAATAATATCTAATTGGAATTGAATTGATATTGATTTTTGGGTTTATCGTGAACAGTGTTTTTAAATAACACTTGTTCTTCAACCCAATAATTAATGGAATGATATTTTGGGTTTACCGTGAACCGTGTTTTAAATGACACTGATTCTTTAACCCAGTCAATGATTAGAACTAAGTGGGGTTTTAATGAATCTTTAATTAGATTGAAATAATCGAAATGGAGTAGCACCAGTTTTTCTCCAAGCGATAGTTAAATCTTTAATTGGATTTAAACGTGAAATGGAAATTGAATTTACCGATAACACCGTGGTGTTAGATATGAAGTATTACCAGTTTTACTTCATGGGATGAATAGGTTGGGATTGGGAAATTAAAACCAATGATTACTTCGGTAAGGTTCGTTAATCTCGACTAGTTTGAATTGATATTCAAAAGTAGATTAAAGAATAAATTACAGAATTTATCTTTGATAAAATTAATGGGAACGTTTCCCTATGAATGTGAAATTTAGAAACTAACTGTCGATTAGCCAAGTAGAATGGTTTTCTGAATATTGATCTGATGTTGGTTTCGGCCTTCGGGGTTAATATTTGGGGAATTATTCTCTTGTTTAATTTACGGTTAGTGACTGATGAATTGGAATGAGGCGTATGTTGTGTTTGTGTAACACTTATTTAAAATATACGCGAGTTATTCGGAAAGACCGGGTTTATCCCATTCTGAAAAACTGATACGACGATAAGTCGAAGATGAAGACGATGGTCGAAGACCGGAGGTCTTCCCGTCGTTTGGGGGATTACTGATGATCTTGATTGGGCTGTACACCCAAGAAGATGGAAACAGTTGGTGATCGTCCAGACGTACTTGGAGATCGATGGATATGCGGGGTACTAGGTGCCTCCGGTTTCGTTCAGCCCCAGAACGGACTTGTAAATGGACTGTGTGTCTGACATTGGATTTTAGTCCGTGTGATTAATCTCTATTAAATATATATCGGTTTGGCAGCGGAGAATTCATTCTCTTGCTTAACGCCCTTCTCTGAGACGTACGAGCTCAGGGGTTATATATTGATGGATATCAATCGCATGGAGTGAATTGCCTGTGTGGCATGCCTAAGTGGCAAATGATCAAGGCTTCTGTTGAAAAGCAAAGTCTTGTGGTTGATGATCGAAGCACGGCCTTTGTGGCGTAGCTTTGTGTAGCGTTGATTCGCGAGTATCACACCCGGTATGAACCAAAAACGGGAGACGGACATCAGGGAGGACATGCGTTTCTTTCTAGTTAGGAGTGGCGTCAGTGCTTGAACTGGCTGACGAGTTTGACTCATGTGGATGTTGCTTATTATTACTTGCTGAAAAGCGAGGCGCCTCGTGATATCGGTTTCGGCCGATGCTTCTGGTCGGCTGACGGGCCAGGCTTACGCCCCAAAGGGCGGGGAAACGTAGTGTTCAGGCATAATAATCCACATCGGTGGACCGGCCCTGACGATCCAAGGGGCAGTTGCGGCTGTTCCTGTGGCTCGGGCTAGAGAGTCACAAATCGGTAGAGGATCTTGCCCCTAGCCTGATTCATACCATAAATGATAACCCAACTTCCAATACGACGTCTTGCGGTTTTGATTGTAAACTTATATATGGTGACATAGTGTTATGGGGCATTCATGCCGCCTATGATTGATACTTATGATTTGAAGTTGTTTTATACACTATGCACTTATAATAGTATCAAATGATTTGTTTTAAACGTATCAAGCATTCTTTGGCTGTTATAAGGGAAAACCCTATCCCCCGGCTTGCGTTGCATTGTGTGATAGGACCTGGGTCTTATAACAGCTTCATTTTTCTCTATTTAGCATTGCACTGTTCGTTTTATGCACTGGTATTCTTGGGAGGAAACCCGTTCCGTGTTATACGGCGTGGTCCCTTGATTTACCTAACTTTAAAATAAAGAATTAATAACTATTTTAGTTCTCACACCAGTCACATGACTGACCTGGAGTTTATTGTTTTAACCTAAACTATGGGTGCCCCTATTTTGACACGGGCAGCTAGTAGTTTTGGTTTTGCAGATTTATATTCACAGGATCCTGGTTTACAGCTGGAATGATATCCGGAAAGCTTTGTATCCGTATATCTACTTCTAGTTGTGTATTGTATTATTTTCCGCTGCTATGTAATTTATTGTAATCTTTGATATTTCTGTGTAATATTTATTTGTTCATACTCTGTATATTCTTGTATTCTGATGCATTGTTGTAATATACAATGAAATGTTCTTCCGTCTGCGTTCTGTTGTGGCTTGTTCTCGAACTATCCGCCGCTTTCCTTTACGGGGAAGTTACGGGTTTTCACAGTTGGTATCAGAGCTTTGGTTTACAAAGCTAGAGAACAAGGCACATTAGAACCATACAAAAGAATTCATCAGGTAACTGGATTAGTAATATCCAATTAGGATGACTCGTTAGAGATGGGATCAGTAGTATCCTAGAACGAGTGTGAAGAGTATATTTTTAAAATGAAAGCCAATTTTGTTTTGAAAATTTAAAATCAATTATTCGTATTTGATTATTTAATTTATATTGATTGGGACAGTCCAGTATATAAAGATTTTGCATATACGCCTTGCAAACGTGTATTTGAAATTTTAATATACTGGATAGATATAGAATTACACTCTAGTCGCCCGGAGATGATGTTGATAATGACCATGGCATCATCAATAATTATGTTCGTGTTTCGAAGGTGTGATTTCTATATATTTCCATTAGACTGGCGTGAGAACCAAAACTTATATAGCTAGAACCCTTTGTTGTGAATTGGCATCAAAAACATGATTTTTTGTATATATATCAAATTTATGAATTTGAAAACTCTAATCCACTAATTGATTGATGTTTGTGTTGTTTGTCTATTTGTTTGCTAATTTTTAACCATTTTTGCCTAATAGCACCAAATATTGAATTGTATTGAAAATTAGTTGCATTTGCTTGCATATACAAGTATATCATTGAACAGATCATAGCAAGGAGGCTAGAGCAGAGAATAAAATTTGTTTGCTCGACAAATAGGTACATGTTTACTACATAATTTACTGTTTTGTTTGGGTGATGATGATTTTATGAGCCTATTGGCTAGCCGCTTGGCTTTTTCTTTTTCTTTTTGAGATCTGAAGGATCGGGGAAGCTATTTGAGATTTCCCGATGCTCCCGGTGCAGGGGAGGTTATGGTGAAATTTTTCGAAAATTTAGGGTGTTAGCCAAATTTTTGAAATTTTTGAAAATTCTCAGAAACTGAAAAGTTGGAGAATGGAAGCCAGATCGAACGTAGAGCTGAATAATCAAACCACTTTCGACTTTGTTCCTTTTCGGGGATGAAAAGTTTTAAGTGGGGGAGATTGTAATAACCCGGAAAATCTGAGCCAGTTTAAAATTTTTATTTTGGCAATTTTAACGAATTTTGCATATTTAAAATGAATTATTTTAAATAATATCGACGGAGAAATTTAATTTGAATATATTTAGAATGTATATATTATATACGTCGTCGTTAGAATATAAATAATTATATATAATTATAAAAGGAATTGAAAATGGCGCGGTAGTTCGATAATTCGATTTCAAACTTCAATTGAATGTACCGGGTGCAAAACAATCCGGATTTTAGCGAAACCAAAAATAATAGAATCTATCCATGAATATCTTTCCAACGAATCCGAAAAATCAAGATTTCATAGCGGGAATCAAAAGATATGTCCAGTTGAAAATTCTGAATAGTCGCTATGGAATTCAGGCCCTTAAAAATGGAAATTTTGCAAATGACCTCGGATTTCGACGAAACCAGTTTTGTTGGATCCGCAGTGTCAAATTATTGCTTGGTTTTAAATTTCTTAATTTTTTGAATCAATATGTGAACGTGGCAAAGGAAGACGCGTTTGACCAGTTTCAGTTGATTTTAATCGACTGGAAAATGGCCATTTTTCAAACGGTCTCAGAATTCGACAAAATTAGTTTTGTTAGGACCGTATCGTCAATACGAAGCTAGAAAATATTTTTCTAGAATTTTCCAAGTTAGTATGTGACCCCGGTAATTTGAAATGCGCGTTCAAATTCAATATATTTAGTTATATGTTAAATTTAACGTAAACTGATTGTAACAGCCGAATCAACCTACGATACATATCCCATTGTGTTCGGAATGGGGGTAAAACGCTATAGACGACAGGCGGTGGGTCTCGTTTCGAGGTCGTATGTGAAAGTCAACTTTTTGCAAAATAAAATAATAATAAACCCTCCCTTCTCTCCTTTATTTCCTTTGCCCCCCCCCCTCTTCATTTCGATTTCAGATTGAAGAAGATAAAAAAAACCCCCGATCCAATCGCCCGCCCACCCATCGACATCGCCACCGCCGTCAGGTTCCCCCCCCCACTGGCCGACCCCCTCAAGCGCCCATACCCCTCGAACACCACGATGACCGAACCCCGATTCCCATCGCCCCCTTTTTCCACTGCATCGCGGGCCCCCACCACCTGCCGCAACTACACCGCCGCTCGCCCAGGCGTTGCCTCGAGCCTCGCGCGACCCCCCCTCCGTTTCCAGCTCCTCCCTTCGACGAAGACAACCGCCAAGCCCCCTCCTCCACAGTAAATCGAATTGAAAAGTAAGCTTTTACTTTTAATTATTTTTGTTTTATTTATTTATAGTGGTGTATTTTATTTACAGGTGATTTTCAGATTTTTCTAAAATCAGTTTATAAATGCAAAGTAAAGATTGGGTTTTTATCGTTTTGAAAACAAAGTATAAGTTCATATTGGCTTGAAATTATAATTTTTAAAGGAAATGATTTGTAATATAGAAAAATTAGAAAAGTTATAGTTTTTATAGGTATGAAGATGCGAGTTTTATCTATATAAAAATATGGTTCTATCATATGAATAACAATAAAAAGATCTGATTTTTAATCCATTAAAAATATAATTTTTATTGTAAGTGAAGAGTAAAAATTTGATTTTTATATATTGAACATCGAAGTAAAAATATGATTTTTATATATTGAACATCGAAGAAAAAATATGATTTTTATATGTTGAACATCGAAGTAAAAATATGATTTTTATATATTGAATAGCGAAGCAAAAATTCGATTTTTACATATGTAGAGAATACGGGCGAAGAAAGTGATAAGAGACGAGAACAGTGAAGATTTCCTGCATTAGAAGTGCCGTGAAGTTGGATAGCTATTTGTGAGAATTTCTCTCTCTTCAATTTCTTTTCTAGTTATATATATATATATACTAGGATGCAGACGGTGCTTAGTAGCACCCGACACAATCGTCCACAGACCATGGACTTGTTTGTTTGATTACAAAAATTAGTTAGATTATTTGATTGAAATTGAATTGTTTGGTGAAATGAATGGATTTGATTGATGTGTGAATGGCGTGGGCCTTCACTAGACCGGAGATAAGGCTAGGCCTCGTCCCGTTTCTAGTATCGTGCCGTTATGCCGCCGAAATTTTCTAAAATAAGTTAGAAAAATAAAAATATCATTTTTATTTGGTAAATGAACTGAATAAAAATTCATGTGTTAAAATAAAATATTTGATCGTTAAAAATATAATTTTTAACGTGAATGTGAATGAATAAATATTCATTTACAAACCGGACGGTTTGTTTATGTACACATATTTGAAGGACATTGATTGGGACGATAAATTTCACACATCGCCCAACTGCACAATTAAAATCTGTGTTTGATTGTTTGAAACCCCACACGGGTGTTGGGATGAAATTTGAAGTTCACTCATCCTGATTGATTAAATATGTCGATCGGTTGATTGACAGGCTGTTATAAGCGTTATATATCTATATTTGATGCTTATACAGTGTAGTGCACTTTGGTTGATGGTTGATTATTTTTCAATGCTATTATATGCATGTGATGTATGAAAATCCATATAATTAATATTATATGGTGATTGATTGGGCCTCATTCCAATTTAGAAAATAAAGAATATTATAACATAAAAGTTCATGTGTTGACTGTACTCATTCGTTGAGATTAGTCATGTGTTGAACGAAATATTTTAATAATAAAATTTGCATCTTTATCAATATAAAATAAAGGTTCATGTGTTGACTGTACTCATCCGTTGAGATTAGTCATGTGTTGAACGAAATAATTTAACAAAAATTGTCACACGTGGACAGTACTCATTCGTTGAGATTAGTCGTGTGTTGACAAAAATAAATATTCATTTGTTGAATAGAATAAAGGAATATATGAAGCCGTGTTGATTAGATTGACGCCATTTTGACGTGATCGATATTTATATCGATTTTATTCATTTTAAAACGAATATTGAAAAGTGATTTCGAAATCGAATATTTTAAAATGAAATTCGAATTGAATTGAATAGAAAACCAATTCGAATTGAATCGAATAGAAAACCAATTTGAATTGAATTGAATAGAAAACGAATTTGAATTGAATCGAATAGAAAACCAATTTGAATTGAAAGCGAATTGAAATAAATTCAAATTGAGTTGAAATTTGAATTGAATAGAAATGAATTTTAAAAACGAATTTATAAAGAAGAATTCAATTTTGATTTGAATTGAAATGGAAGTTGAAATTGCTTTTGAAACGAATTTAAAACTATTTATATAATTCGTTTTAAATAGAAATCGACGAAATATATATTATATATATAATATAATGGTCTGAATAGAACGCGCCGCGCCACGGCAGTTCGTGAATTTCGACCATTTATTTCAAACGGACATTACGGGAGATCCGACCGTCGGATTCTCCTAAAACTGGAACCGTTGGGTTCGTATCGAAAAGAGCTTTCTGACGAATATTAGAAATTTGAAATATAACGGTTGGATTTGGAGATACGTCCAAATCAAATTTGAAAAAGGTCGCTATAAGTGCAGTTCGATGGCCATTGATGGAAATCGACTGTACGGGCCTTGATAAAATTATTAAAAATAATAATAAATTGTGTAAAATCATAAGAAATGATTTAGAAAGAATTGGGATGAAAAACTTTATATTTGAAAAGATAAAAATAGATTTTTATCGAAATGAACTAGTTTTGAACTAGAATTATAATTCTGTTTATTTTTAAATAAGTAAATTGAATTTGAAAGGGTTTTAGAAATAAACAGAATTTCCAATGATTATATTGGAATGGATTTGAATCGAAATTGTCTTTGGATTATTTCGATGTCGGATTTCGGGATGATACAGATATTGTTATGGGAATTTGAAAGATATAGATATATATATATCGTTATTTCCAATACGATATTTGTTAGTCGTGGAATTTGATATTGAATATAAGCCAGTATATTCTCTATTCAGAGCCTTGTATTTAATATCAAGTTGATTTGGGTTTGTCGTGAATGGTGTCTTCATTAACACTGTTCTTGAACCCAGTTGGGCAAAGATTAAATCTTTTTATTTAGATTTAATGAAGTGTACCAATTAAATAATATCTAATTGGAATTGAATTGATATTGATTTTTGGGTTTATCGTGAACAGTGTTTTTAAATAACACTTGTTCTTTAACCCGATAATTAATGGAATGATATTTTGGGTTTACCGTGAACCGTGTTTTAAATGACACTGATTCTTTAACCCAGTCAATGATTAAAACTAAGTGGGGTTTTAATGAATCTTTAATTAGATTGAAATAATCGAAATGGAGTAGCACCAGTTTTGCTCCAAGCGATAGTTAAATCTTTAATTGGATTTAAACGTGAAATGGAAATTGAATTTACCGATAACACCGTGGTGTTAGATATGAAGTATTACCAGTTTTACTTCATGGGATGAATAGGTTGGGATTGGGAAATTAAAACAAATGATTACTTCTGTAAGGTTCGTTAATCTCGACAAGTTTGAATTGATATTCAAAAGTAGATTAAAGAATAAATTACAGAATTTATCTTTGATAAAATTAATGGGAACGTTTCCCTATGAATGTGAAATTTAGAAACTAACTGTCGGTTAGCCAAGTAGAATGGTTTTCTGAATATTGATCTGATGTTGGTTTCGGCCTTCAGGGTTAATATTTGGGGAATTATTCTCTTGATTAATTTACGGTTAGTGACTGATGAATTGGAATGAGGCGTATGTTGTGTTTGTGTAACACTTATTTAAAATATACGCGAGTTATTCGGAAAGACCGGGTTTATCCCATTCTGAATAACTGATACGACGATAAGTCGAAGATGAAGACGATGGTCGAAGACCGGAGGTCTTCACGTCGTTTGGGGGATTACTGATGATCTTGATTGGGCTGTACACCTAAGAAGATGGAAACAGTTGGTGATCGTCCAGACGTACTTGGAGATCGATGGATATGCGGGGTACTAGGTGCCTCCGGTTTCGTTCCGCCCTAGAACGGACTTGTAAATGGACTATGTGTCTGACATTGGATTTTAGTCCGTGTGATTAATCTCTATTAAATATATATCGGTTTGGCGGCGGAGAATTTATTCTCTTGCTTAACGCCCTTCTCTGAGACGTACGAGCTCAGGGGTTATATACTGATGGATATCAATCGCATGGAGTGAATTGCCTGTGTGGCATGCCTAAGTGGCAAATGATCAAGGCTTCTATTGAAAAGCAAAGTCTTGTGGTTGATGATCGAAGCACGGCCTTTGTGGCGTAGCTTTGTGTAGCGTTGATTCGCGAGTATCACACCCGGTATGAACCAAAAACGGGAGACGGACATCAGGGAGGACATGCGTTTCTTTCTAGTTAAGAGTGGCGTCAGTGCTTGAACTGGCTGACGAGTTTGACTCATGTGGATGTTGCTTATTATTACTTGCTGAAAAGCGAGGCGCCTCGTGATATCGGTTTCGGCCGATGCTTCTGGTCGGCTGACGGGCAGGCTTACGCCCCAAAGGGCGGGGAAACGTAGTGTTCAGGCATAATAATCCACATCGGTGGACCGGCCCTGACGATCCAGGGGCAGTTGCGGCTGTTCCTATGGCTCGGGCTAGAGAGTCACAAATCGGTAGAGGATCTTGCCCCTAGCCTCGGTTCATACCATAAATGATAACCCAACATCCAATACGACGTCTTGCGGTTTTGATTGTAAACTTATATATGGCGACATAGTGTTATGGGGCATTCATGCCGCTTATGATTGATACTTATGATCTGAAGTTGTTTTATACACTATGCACTTATAATAGTATCAAATGATTTGTTTTAAACGTATCAAGCATTCTTTGGCTGTTATAAGGGAAAACCCTATCCCCCGGCTTGCGTTGCATTGTGTGATAGGACCTGGGTCTTATAACAGCTTCATTTTTCTCTATTTAGCATTGCGCTGTTCGTTTTATGCACTGGTATTCTTGGGAGGAAACCCGTTCCGTGTTATACGGCGTGGTCCCTTGATTTACCTAACTTTAAAATAAATAATTAATAACTATTTTAGTTCTCACACCAGTCACATGACTGACCTGGAGTTTATTGTTTTAACCTAAACTCTGGGTGCCCCTATTTTGACACGGGCAGCTAGTAGTTTTGGTTTTGCAGATTTATATTCACAGGATCCTGGTTTACAGCTGGAATGATATCTGGAAAGCTTTGTATCCGTATATCTACTTCTAGTTGTGTATTGTATTATTTTCTGCTGCTATGTAATTTATTGTAATCTCTGATATTTCTGTGTAATATTTATTTGTTCATACTCTGTATATTCTTGTATTCTGATGCATTGTTGTAATATACAATGAAATGTTCTTCTGTATGTGTTCTGTTGTGGTTTGTTCTCGAACTATCCGCGCTTTCCTTTACGGGGAAGTTACGGGTTTTCACAGTGATTTCTTGCAAACTTTATCTAAAGTAAAATTCTTTCAGTAAAAGGTGCATATTATAGAGCATGTATAGCTCGCTAGTTTTCTTATTGTATTTCATAATAAGAAGTTTTATAAAAGGAAGATTTGAAATCTCTATTCTTATGATAAATCCTTTTTGATAAATTATTTTAACAAGTGGATTTTGTCGTAGAGATTAGGAGTTGCGTAGATGTTTACACCTTGTAGTAAGGGACTGAACCGAACTTATCGGTAAGAACCACTCATAAAGCCGATTAAGGAATAGTTGCCCTTATCTACTCCAGTTTTTGTGATTTGAAAAAAAATGTGTAACAACCCGGAATTTTGGAACCAACTTAAAATTTTTATTTTAGAAATTTCAATGAATTTTGAATATTTGAATTGATTTATTTTAAATAATAACGACTAAAACTTTATTTTATTTCAAGTAAAAATGAATAAATTTAATTTAATTATAAAAGAAGTTTGAAATGACGCGGCAGTTTGAAAATTCGATTTCAAATTTCAATTTATTATACAGAATTCAATATAAATACGAATAGAACGAAACAAGAAATATTTGAATCTGTTTAATAATATCTTTCTAACGAATGTAAGAAACTAAGATTTCATTTTATAAATTGTAAGTTATGTCCAGTTTAAAATTTATAAAAGTTGCTGTAGAATTTATATATATTTTAATATAATATAAATCCTTAAAATTAGCCATTTTGCAAATGACTTCCATTTTCGACGAAACCACTTTTGTTGGAACCGGAATGTCAAATTATTGCTAGATTCCAATTTTCATAATTTTTGAAATCAATATGTGAGCATGGAAAATTAAAACGTTTTTTGTCAATTTCATTTAAATATAATCGACTTGAAAATGGCCATTTTTCAAACGGTCTTCAAATTCGATGAAATTAGTTTTGTTTGGACTGTATCATCAAAACATAACCAGAAATAATTTTTCGGTAATTTTTAGAGTCCGCATGTGGCCCTGGTAAATTAAAATGTACGATCAAATTAAATAATTAAATGCTTATATTTTAAATTCAAGAAAACAAGCTGGAGATGATCAAAAGGGCTGACGTGACCTAGTCCATTATGTCCGGAGGGGGGATATTTGGCTACGGACAACAAAAGTTGGGCTGAATTTGGAGCTAATAGGAGATAACAGGCTTTTCTTGAATTTTGATCCCTCAGCCACTCCCAATCTACACAAAAATAAAACATCAATCCAAAGCAAAAAAATTTCAACTTTCCGAGCTCTTCAGTTTGATGCAGATATGATCAGAATTGGTTAATCGTGGTGGCGGAAATTGGAGCATAAAGGGGTGGCGGTTCGTGGGTTTCCGGAGGCACGTTGGGGCGGCGAGTTGGACGAAGGAGCAGGGATTGGGTGGTGTCATCATGCTCTTCAACGTGGTGGTTCCTAATCAATCCCTCATGGCCTAACGTGGCGGCGCTATGATGATCTTTCCGCGATGGAATTGGGTTCAAGGTTACAGAAAGACAACGAAGAAGATGGCCCTTGTTTTAATTAATGGTTAAGTTAATTATAAAAATAATTATTAATGTTAATTATATATTTAGAGATTAAACTTTAAATAGCAATAACTTCTACATACAGTATCGAAATCCAAAAAATTCAGGTGCGTTGGAACCATAAATTCAAGATCTACAACATGGGATAGACCAGAGCTGAAATGGAGGGATCTAGAATTTTGAATAATTCGAAACCCAATGTGAGAATTTCTATTTTTTATAATTAAAAAATTTAATTATTTTGCACTGTTCTGAATCTATGAAGTTACATAATAAATCAGATCTGTAATGCTTGGATTTTGAATCTGTTGAATGTTGATTGTTGATCATGATGCTCATTTTTGTTTGATCTGGTTAGGATCTATAGTTTATTATTAGATCTCGATTTGAAATAAAAAAAAATTATTTTTATTTCAGATCTATACATAATTATTAGATGTTATAGTATAAGTTTCATCTTTTATTTAGAAACATGAAGCATGGTTGTTTAGTTTTTGATTAACAATAAAAATCTCATTTTATTGTCAATATGAAACGTGGTTTTGATAAATTAGGTTTACAATAAAGTATCACCTTTTTTACATTTTGATGAATCAAAATTTTCAACAAAAATGAATCATACATTTTTTTTCACTTTGATTGAATTAGAATTTTAAATCAAAATGAAGTATCACCTTTTATACATTTTGTGGAATAAAAATTTTCAACAAAAATGAATCATACATTTTTTTTGTCACTTTTATTGAATTAGAATTTTCAATCAAAATGAAATGTCACCTATTATATATTTGGTTGAATCAAAATATTCAACAAAGAATGAAATTAACATTTTTTGGTCATTTTGTTAAATCAAAGTTTTCAACAAAATTAAATTATATATTTGTGTCTTTTTGTTGAATTAGAATTTTCAACAAAATTGAAATATACATTTTTTAAGTAATTTTTTTGAACTAGAGTTTTCAATAAAATTTAATTATACATTTGTGTCTTTTTGTCGAATTAGAATTTTCAGCAGAAATAAAATATACATTTTTATGTCATTTTGTTGAAGTAGAGATTTTCAACAAAAATAAAATATACATTTTTATACATTTTGTTAAATTAGAATTTTCAACAAAAATGAAATATCAATTTCTATCATTAGTTGAATTAGTTTAGAAAAAAAGGAAAAGTTCATTTTTCTTAAATAAAAACATGAATACATTAAAAATTCACATTTTAATGTAAAGATATAAATTAGCAAAATGTATATGTTTTAGAAATAAAAACATGTTGTCATTAAAAACCATATTTTTAATGTCAAGAATGAAATTAGCAAAATGTATATGTTTTAAAAATAAAAACATGTTATCATTAAAGACCATATTTTTAATGTCAAGAATGAAATTAGCAAAATGTACATGTTTTAGAAATAAATCATGTTGTCATTAAAAACCATATTTCTAATGTCAAGAATGAAATTAGCAAAATGTACATGTTTTAGAAATAAAAACATGTTTTCATTAAAAACCATATTTTTAATGTCAAGAATGAAATTAGCAAAATGTACATGTTTTAGAAATAAAAACATATTGTCATTAAAACCATATTTTTAATGTCATGAATGAAAATAGGAAAATGTTAATGTTTAAAATAAAAACATGTTAACAATTAAAAACCTTATTTTTAATGAAAAGAATGATTCTTATGAAAATAGTTCATGTTAGAATAAAAGTGTTGAAACATTAGAAATCACATTTTTAATGAAAAGGTTAATTCATTAGAAAAAGTTAAATGGAATAATCATGTTTTGTTTATTCGATGTGTTGATTCAAAACTAACATTTATGTTAATTAGAAAAAAGTTAAATAGAATAATCATGTTGTGTTTATTCGATGTGCTGAATCAAAATTAACATTTATGTTAATTAGAAAAAGTTAAATAGATAATCATGTTATGTTTATTCAATGTGCTGATTCAAAATTAAAATTTATGTTAATTAGAAAAAGTTAAATAGAATTATCGTGTTATGTTCACTAGATTTGTTAATTCAAAAATTAATATCTATATTAATTAGAAAAATAGTGAAATCAGTTATCATGTTATGTTCACTAGATTTGGTTATGCAAAAATTAACAAATATACATTTTTGTTCATTATAAAAGATTAGACAAAAATATACATTTTTGTTCATTATAAAGATTAGACAAAAATATACATTTTTGTTCATTAGAAAAAATTTAACAAATATACATTTTTGTTCATTATAAAGTATTAGACAAAAATATACATTTTTGTTCATTATAAAGGATTAGACAAAGATATACATTTTTGTTCATTATAAAGGATTAGACAAAAATATACATTTTGTTCATAAAAAAAATTAAACAAAAATATACCTTTTTCGTTAAAAAGAATGAATACATTTTTTATCATTAAAAAGGATTAAACAAAAATAAACATTGTTGTTAATTAAAAAGGTTGAAAACAAAAATATACATTTTTGTCAACTAAAATGAGTGAAACAAAAATTAACATTTTTGTTTATACGATTTGAGTGAAACAAAAAGTAACATTTATGTTAAATAAGATTAGAGTAAACAAAAATTACATTTTTGTTGGACAAGATTTGGGTTAAAATGAAAATACCATTTTAATGTATTGCATATATTAGAATTTATATGCAAAGTGAAAATACCATTTTAATGTAAATGCATATATCAGAATTTATATGCAAAATGAAAATACTATTTTAATGTAATTGCATATATTATAATTTATATGCAAAATGAAAATACCATTTTAAGGTAAATGCATATATTAGAATTTATATGCAAAATGAAAATACCATTTCAATGTAATTGCATATATTAGAATTTATATGCAAAATGAAAATACCATTTTAATGTAATTGCATATATTAGAATTTATATGCAAATTGAAAATATCATTTTAATGTAAATGCATATATTAGAATTTATATGCAAATTGAAAATAACACTTTATTGTAAATGCATATATTAGAATTTATATGCAAAGTTAAAATATCATTTTATAGACAATACATACATCAGAATTTGTATGAATTATTTTATTTGTCAAAGCATGCATTGGAACTATATACAAATAAAATATTCCTTTTTATTTGTTAAAGTTAAGGATAGAAATACAAATAAAAGTTTATCTTTTATTTGTCATTAACAAATGTAATGAAAATAAAGATATGTTGTTTGACATTACAAAATATGTTGAAATGGTTAGGGAAATTAAAATATTCTTTTATTTGACGTATTAGATACGTCAGTGACATCATCGAATAGTTTATATTTATATAATTATATATATAAATATAAATTATAATTAAAGGAATCGCGCGCGGTAGTTCGCGTTTCGGAATCGTAACTTTAAACGATTATACCGAAAGATCCGATCATCGGATTTTCCCAAAATTGAGACCGTTAGGACCGCTTTGGAAAGATCTTTCTAACGATATATGTGACGATCCCAAAACCCCGTGACACGGTGTTAAGGATAATCATTGGAATATAACACATTAATCATCATTAGCAGATCACAGATAATAGCATAAACAGAAAATAGAATAATTTACACACATATGACAGCGGAATCATATAGATATCATCACATCAGAGAAGCACAGTACAGGATACAACTTAGTGCATAATGATACATAATCAGTCACCATCGCCGGAGGCGGAATCATACATAAAGAGTACACAAAAGGAATATCAGTCTACATCGCCAGTGGCGGAATCATAATATAGATACAATAATGGCGGAGAAAATCCAAGTCAGCACAGTGTAGTCAAGCCTCGCCATGAGCCAAAAGGTGCGTCAGAGACCTGTAACTAGGCTGCCCATGTGAAAATGAGGGCACCCGAGTTTGCAAGGTGAAACAAACTACGATTCAGTCATGGGACTGGTATGAGAAATCTACTCAACTTATTAACAACAATAATAAGGCAAATCAAAGGACCACGCCACTTTCGCGGAACGGGTTTACTCCAATGAGTGCTAGTGCATGAAATAAAATAAATGATTAAATCAACGCAATGCTTTTTATAAAATGAAGCCATTATAAGACTCAGGTCCCATCACACAATGCAACGCAAGCCGGAGGATAGAGTTTTTACCTTATAATGGCCAAAGATGCTTCATACGAATAAAACAAAAGTGTTTGATATTATTACTAGTGCATATATGTTTCAAAAGCAAAATCAATCATAAATATCAATCCTAGGCGGCATAGCTACCATCTACTATGTCGCCGTACTAGTAATACAATCACATCCGCAAATTTCGTATTGGAAATTGGATTCCTTCATGAGTCGAGGCAAGGGGCAAGCTCCTCTCCGATTCGAGACACTCTAGCAAATGTCCCAAGACCCCACTATGATCCTTGGATCTTCAGGGCCGGTCCTCTCTTACTTTTGAGGATTGGCAATTCCTGAACACACGTTTCCCGGTCCTTACAGACCTATATCGAAGCGCCTCGCATTCCAACAACCACACAGGTGAAAAGTATATATATAATGTCAGGGCTGGTAGGTCACTGACACCACCTTAGCTAGAAAGAAACGTCGTGCTCTCCCTGCAGTCACTCTCCCGTTTTTGACTCATACCGAGGTGTGAGGCTCGCGAATTCACGTTATACACAAAGCTACGTCACACAGACCATGCTTTGATCATCAACCACAAGACTTTGCTTTGCAACAGAAGCCTTGATCATATGCCACTTAGGCGTGCCACACAGGCAATCCACTCCATGCGACTGATTTCTGTCAATACATAACCCCTGAGCTCGTACGTCTCAGAGAAGGGCGTTAAGCAAGAGAATGAATTCTCCGCCGCCAAACAGATATGTATTTAACAGAGATCAATCAACACAGAACAAAATCCAATGTCAGACACACAGTCCATTTACAAGTCCGTTCTGGGTCTGAACGAAACCGGAGGCACCAATTCCTCGCATATCCGTACAATCAACAGTATGTTTGGACGGCTACTACTTCAATTCCTTCATGGTAGCTACTCCAGTCACGAGTATCAGTAGCGCCCATCCATCCAATGTGGAGATCGTCGGTCTTCAGTCGTCTTCGACTCTTCGACTTCTCAATGTCGATCGATTATTTGAAATGAGATAAACTCGGCCTTTTCAAATAACCCACGTATATTTAGATTTTCAAATCAATTATTCACATGGTTGGACTATTCAACATTCACATTTCAGTTATTTAGTTATAATTTCATGTCAAATACATTCAACCATCACATATCAAGCAAACACATCACAATTGGTTTAGTTCCACTCTATATCGTCTATAGTACTTTATAACGATATATCACCATTTTTATTTGATTTAAAACGGCCATATTTAATTAAACGACGTTTCAGGTCGTGTCGATGCACTGGCGCTGCTTTCCACTAATTTTGTTTTACACATATATGAAAATCTAACCGTTGGATCTTCACAAATTTTACATCATTAGGAAGGTCTTTTCAAAACGAATCCAACGGTTTCAGTTTTGGGAAAATCCGACGGTCGGATCTTCCACACTAACCTTTTGAAGTTACGATTTCAATTTACGAACTACAGCGTCGTTATTCGATTTAATTTAATTATATTTATATATATATATATAAATATAATCGTTTCTGGCGCTGTTTTTCTTCAGTTTTGAATTAAACATTTCAGACAATCCAACCGTCGGATCTTCACAAAGTTGGTGCCGTTGGAAAGATATTTCCAAGGCGAACCCAACGGTTGAGGTTTCAGGAAAATCCAATGGTCGGATCTTCCGCACTAGTTGTTTGAAATCACGGTTTCAAAATATGAACTGCACGGCCACGTTTCGTTTTAATTCTATTTATATTTATATATTTATATAAATATAGTTCATTCAAAAATTCCTATATCGTTTCCACTTCAATTATTTCACTAACGCCTTTAAATTTTGAAAAATTTCGCCATAACCTCCTTTGTACGGGAGGGTCTGGGAAAATTCCCAAATAGCCACACGGGCGTCTCATATCAAAAAGAAAAAGAAAAAGCCAAGCGGCTAGCCAACAGGCTCATAAAATCATCACCCAAACAAAGCGGTAAATGTGTACCTATTTGTCGGGCACAAAATTCTATTTCTATTCTCTAGCCCCTTTTTGCTTTAACCTGTTCAATAGATATGCATGTACATATATACAATTTCTAACATTCATCATTTTCCATTCAATTTCATATTTGATTTGCTTTGGTTTAAAAACACCATTCGTTCTAATGTTGCATGCATAGGCTAAAATCATATCATTAGCTAGTTAATGTATATTTCAACTCATGCATGTTTATTTGAACAAATGGCTATTTTTAACACTTCACATTTCAAAGATGATAATTTTGGCGAACTAAAATAGATTTTAACACATGACTATTTTATTTAGTTCCTATGCATGTTAAAAATAATATTTCTTTCACAAATATTTATTTCAACGTTCGCATATTTTTAACATATCACACATATGATAAAAATGATATTTTTATCATTTAAAGTATTTATTCGACAAATAGATGTTTCAGCACTTCATAGTTTCAACAAAAAATGTAATTTTTATTGTTCGATCTTTTTATTCAACACATGAACTTTTCCACTACACACACTTTTCAACAAATGAGCATTTCCACACATGGACATTTTATTTATGTTGTTCATATTAGAAAGATGAAATTTTGATTGTTGAAACTATTTATATAAGGCGAATATTTTTCATACTTCATATATATATATAAAAATGTGATTTTTATTGTTTAAACACTTCATTCATTCACAAATGAATTTAATTTTCACACCACACTTTTCAACACATGAATATTTCCATACATGGATATAGTTTCAATATATGACTTTAATTTAAACACATGAAAATAATTCTAACACACAAAGATTATTCAAAATTTCGGCAGCATAACGGCAGGGTAGTTAAAACCGGCACCGTCCCTAGTACGGCTCCTCGCTTTACCTTAAAACCTCGCGGTTTTTGACAATGGGGATTCATGCATCTAATTCGCATGCAGGAGGCATGTTTATTTTTATTTCCACAAATGTTTCCAATTTATTTCAATCACCAATGGGTATTTTTCAACCACAACCAAACAATATCAACCACAAACAATTATTCAACCATTCGTATTTTTCATCCAATATTTCACACCAATTCACCACAATAAATATCGTCCATGGTTTGTGGACGAGGGGAGTATATATATAATATAATTTATATTTGCTATATTTCACTAGCATTTCAACACATATATCACTTATTCTATGCATGTAAAAATTCATACTTCGCCTATATAGCTTACACTACGCATGTACATGAGGTATACAACACGTATGTAATTTATATTTCGCTAATATAAATTATACACGACCTTTTCCATTCAATTTCACGTTAATTTAGATTTCTCACCTTAGTTTTCGGAGCGCTAAAAATTGATACGATGTCAGAAAAATCCGCAGCTTCTTCTATTGGGTAGAGAGCTTCCATGCGCTCTCGATGTTTCCTGTTTCATCGAATTTCGTCAACACACCAAAAAGATATGATTTTTCAAAGTGTAAAGATCAAAGGAAAACTCACTTTCACGAAGCTTCAAATCTAGGTTTACAGTTTTCGCGAGAACCGTGGCACGTGGGGACGATCAGGGAGTTGGACGTGGAAGAGCTTCGAGAGGGCTACAGGCGCGCGGCGGTTTGGTGGCGTTCGGTGATGCAGATCGGCGGCGGCGGCTTTTAGGTCGGAACTTTGGAAGGGGATATCTCGACGTAGAGGCGACGATAGGGGAGCTCCTTATATGGATTTGAAGAGGGGAGGGAGAGCTACAAAAAGTTGAACTGGGGGAGGAGCTAATTCGGGCTGTGGCGATCGGAAATCGCCAGGGAAGGGGAAAAAGGGTTTCCGCCGTCGAAGTCGGGGTTGGGGGGGGGTTTCTGATATTTTTTATTTTATTTAATGAATGGAGAAATATGATTGGTCGAGGACTATATTAAATTTTTAAATAGTGTTTTCTCAAACGAACTCCTTTTTAAACCCAACGACTGTCGCCCCTAGCTAAATACCCCCATTCCGGACACAATGGGATATGTTTTGTAGGCCAATTCGACTGTTACAGTCAGTTATTTTTCAAATTAAAGTATAAAACATTTAATTTTTAACTCTGAACGCACATTTCAATTTGCCAGGGCCACAAACTGATTCGAAAAATTCCAGAAAAATAAATCTAGCTATGTTTTGACGCTACGGTCCCAACAAAACTAGATTCGTCGAATTCTGAGGTCGTTTGAAAAATGGCCATTTTCTGGTCGATCCAATTTAACAGAAATCGACCAAACACATTTTCTTTTGCCACGCTCACATACTAGCTTCAAAAATTATGAAATTTGAAACCTAGCAATAGTTTGACATCCCGGACCCAACAAAAGTGGTTTCGTCGAATTCCGAGGTCGTTTGCAAAATATCAATTTTCCAGGCCTATATATTCTATATACCGACTCTTCTGAAAATTCATTCGGCCATAACTTTTGATTCCCGTTATGAAACTTCGATTTTTTAGATTCGTTAGAAAGGTATTGACTAACAGATTTAAATATTTTTGGTTTTGCTAAAATCCGTTATATTTTCCACCCTGCACAGTCGGTCAAAGTTTGAATACAAATTTTCAAACCGACTCACTATTTCTAATTCACTATTTTATTGAAATATTCTATTTCAATTGTTCAAATTCCTTTGAAATCACCAATTTAAAATTTTTAAATTGGCTCGTATTTTCCGGGTTATTACAATCTCCCCTACTTAAAACTTTTCGTCCTCGAAAAGGAAACAACAGTAAAGTAGGAAATAAAATGTAAATGCAAAGTATTGTAAAGGTACCTTGCACCGGAGTTAGTCAGAGATATCCACTCTGCATTTGGGGTAAGCTTGCTTAATGCTTTCCTCAGTCTCCCAAGTACAGTCTCTAGGATCACTGCTCCATTGTACTTTAACTAAATGAACCTTTTTGCTTCTGAGTTCTCTAGTTTCTTTGCCAACAATTTTTAAAGGCTCTCTTTTGAGTGCTAATTCTGGAGTTATCTCCACATCCCGTTGCGCTGCTTCTTCTACAACAAGATCCGGATCATGCACATGTCTCCTAAGTTGAGATACGTGAAATACATTGTGCACTCCAGGCAACCAATCTGGTAATTGAACCCTATAAGCAAGAGTTCCAATTCGCTCAAGTATAGGAAAGGGACCAATAAATCTCGGTGCCAACTTCCCAGTCTTTCCAAATCTGATTACTCCTCTCATCGGAGAAACCTTTAAATAAACATGATCACCAACAGTAAATGTCAAATCTCTCCTTCTAGAGTCTGCATAACTTTTCTGTCGGCTTTGGGCGGTTTTCAACCGCTTCCTGATGAAGTCCACTTTATCAGATGCTTCCCTAATCATATCGGGTCCTAATACAAGTCTGTTGCCAGGTTCTACCCAACATGCAGGAGATCTGCAGGGACTGCCATATAATGCTTCAAATGGTGACATTCTCAAACTTGCTTGATAGCTATTGTTATATGAGAATTCTGCCAAATGCAAATGATCTTCCCATGACCCACCAAAATCGATTATACAAGCCCGCAATAAATCTTCTAGAATTCTATTCACCCGCTCAGTTTGGCCATCTGTTTGAGGGTGATAAGCGGTGCTCATATTCAGTTTTGTTCCCAATTCTGTCCGGAAAGCCTCCCAGAATTTGCTAGTAAATAGGGGATCTCTATCACTGACTATGCTGATGGGAATTCCATGCAGCTTAACAATTTCTTTGAAATATATCTGTGACAGACTTTGGGCAGTTCTATTGGATCTGACAGGTATAAAATGGGCAGTCTTCGTGAAGCGATCTACGATTACCCAAATGCTGTCATTACCTTTCTTGGTTCACGGCAAACCATCTATGAAATCCATGGAAATCTGTTCCCATTTCCAGCCTGGGACTTCCAACGGTTGCAACAATCCAGCTAGCTTCTGTTGGTCACTCTTGACCAATTGACAAGTAGGGCATCTACTAACATACAAAGAAATATCTCTTTTCATTGCCTTCCACCAGAAAGGGCGTTTGATATCGTTGTACATTTTACTCACCCCAGGATGGATGCAAAATTTGGATTTATGGCATTCGTCCAGCACTTCTCTTCGAAGGCCTGGAATATTTGGGATGCAAATCCTGTTATTTAACCTGAGAACCCCCTTATTGTCAATACGGAAACTCGTGGTTTCACCTTCCTTGACTCTCTTACTGATTCTCTAAATGAATTCATCGTCTTTCTGAAGGGCTGAAATCCTATCAATCAATCCAGGTGTAATTATAAGATGGGCGACGATTGCGATCTTTCTACTAAGTGCATCCGCTACTACGTTAGCTTTCCCCGGCGTATACAGGATATCAAGATCATACGCTGCAAGAAATTCTAGCCAACGCTGCTGTCTCAGATTCAGATCTTTCTGGGTATATAAATACTTCAATGATTGATGATCTGTGTACAGTATAAATTTCTCGCCCAACAAGTAATGCCTCCAGATTTTTAAGGCAAAAACGATGGCTAGCAACTCAAGATCATGAGTCACATAATTCTTCTCATGCGGTTTCAATTGGCGGCTTGCATAAGCGACTACTTGGCCTCTGTGCATTAACACGGCACCAAGACCTCTAATAGAAGCAACTATCCAAACCGTTAAATCCTGATTGCCATCAATAATTGTTAGCACTGGAGCGGTGGTCAGCTTCGATTTCAATTCCTGGAAAGCTTCTTCACAGTCGGAAGTCCACTTAAACTTCTCATGTTTCTTTGCGAGCTTCGTTAACGGACCGGATATCTTCGAAAAATCCTTAACGAACTTTTGATAATAACTAGCCAACCCCATAAAACTTCTAACTTCTGTGGGAGTAGTGGGTTGTTTCCAGTCTTGAATCGCTATTATTTTGCTTGGGTCAACAGAAATTCCTTTCTCTGACAGGACATGGCCAAGAAATTTAACTTCTTCTTGCCAGAAGACACATTTAGAGAATTTGGCTTTGAAGACATTCTTCCTTAGAATCTCCAATACTTGTTCTAAGTGTTTTTCATGCTCGGGTTTTGATTTGGAGTAGATTAAAATATCATCGATGAATACGAGGACAAATTTATTCAGAACTCCCCTGAACACTCTATTCATTAGATCGACAAAGTATGCTGGAGCGTTGCATAGGCCAAACGGCATTACTAACCATTCATAAAATATGTCGGGACCTCTGAAAGTGGTCAAAGGAACACACTCTTCTGCTATTCTCAATTGATGAAAACCTGTAGCTAGGTCCATTCGGGAAAATACTTTCGCCCCATTCAATTGGTCTAGCAAATCATCAATGCGGGGTAATGGATATTTATTTTTAAGCGTTTGTTTGTTGAGGTCTCGGTAATCAACACATAATCTAAGAGTACCGTCTGACTTCGGGACAAACACAACAGCTGCACCCAATTAGAAAAACTCGGCCTGATTAGACCCTTCCATAACAGTTGACGAGTTTGATCGCCTAATTCTTCTTTTTCTTTCGGAGTCATTCTACGAATTGGATGTACCACTGGTCTGGCATTGGGAATTAAATCGATTCGGAATTCTATTTCTCTTTGCGGAGATAAGTTTTCAACTTCTTCAAACACATCCGCATAGTTTCTAACAATCGGAATCTTTTCCATGGAAGTGGGGATAAGTTCTAATGTCGACCAAAATTCTTCTCTATTCGGATTCGAACCATGACAGGGAACCGTAATATATCCAAGCTTCGTTCGAATTTTAACGATTCTTTCCGCACATTTCACTTCGGCTTCATATTTCGTTAACCAATCCAGCCCGAGAATAATATCGAATTCGGGAAAATCCATAACGATTAAATCAAAAGGAAATTTGTAGGAAGAATAAGAGACTGGCACCCTACCATATGAGCCGAGAGTAATAGGACCCCCTATCGGGTTATGAACTTCAACCGATTCTTTGAGCCTTCGCTGTTTTAACTTTAATTTGTGCACTGTGTTTCTAGCAATAAAACTACGCGATGCACCTGTGTCAAACAATACAGAAACAGGAATATTTTTAATTGTAAGGGTACCTCCCAAAACATCGGGTTTACCTGCTCCGTCGGAAGCAGCTGGCGGGCTAGACCCGTCATAGACATGAGCTACTGTAGCTTTCTTCAGCAAAGGACAGTCTTTGACCAGATGATCGGTCTTGCGACAATTGAAGCACGAGCGAGGGTTCTGAGAGCCTTGGCTCGAGCCTTGAGAATTCGTCTTCTGCCTCTTCGGAGCTGTGCGGACGTTTGAGTATTGCCCCGGCTTACCACAGTTAAAGCAATTTCCTCTTGGCGGCTTGCCAGTCTGAGGCTTTGAAGATGCTGCTTGGCTTGACTCGCCCTGATTTACAGCAGGTTTGCGCTTGTTTCCGGCTTGGCTCCTAGCGCGATCCTGATCCAGATGCCTTTGATCAAGGTCTTCATAGTTGCATGTCATTTCCACCAGTTCGTTGAAATCCAGCTTGACATGGGCCATGGCTCTATCATGATATTGTCGTCTTAGCCCAAGGATAAACCTCTTATTTTTGGATTTTGCGGTAGCAACGAGCTCTGGAGCATAGGGCGACAACATTGTAAATTTGTTCAGATAATCTTGCACGGAAAGATCCCCTTGCTGGAGATTGGCGAAGTCATCGTGCATTCTTTCTAAAGCTTGTTCTGGGACATATTTCTCCTTGAAGAGTTCTTTAAATCCATCCTATGTTCTTCCAGCTTCTCTATTCCCGGCGGTAAGAGATTCCCACCATAATTCAGCTTGTTCCTGCATAAGCCAGGCGCCCATAATAGCTTTGTCTTCGTCTCCAAGCCTTAGGCCTTCAAGAATTTTCTCGCATGTTTTGAGCCATGCAAGGGCCTCTATTACGGTGCCAGTTCCCGAGAAGGTCTTGCCTCCTAAGTTCTTATATCTCTTAGCTACACGGTCAAGCTCGAAGTATTGAGCTGCCGGAGGTTGTATCAAAGGTCCTTCTTGAGCTGGGATTTCTCCCCTTCCTCTGCCTCGGCCGGCACGGCCTCCTCTAGCGGCGGCTGCTCTGGTAGCCATTTGTCAAATTCTGTATAAGCAACGAAAAAGTCTGTTAACAGAAATGATAGTCTATTGCATAGTTAAGCAGAAATTTCTACGGAAAGATAACGATGGACTGATCAATTGTTTTTGCTATTCTGCTCCGCTCATTCTAGGACCTTACTAGTCCTATCTCTAATGAGCGACTCGCCTTAGAATACTACTGATCCTATTTTGACGAAGTGTTTAATGTGTTAGACTCCAGAACTAAGGTTAACCAAAGCTCTGATACCAGCTGTGACGATCCCAAAACCCCGTGACACGGTGTTAAGGATAATCATTGGAATATAACACATTAATCATCATTAGCAGATCACAGATAATAGCATAAACAGAAAATAGAATAATTTACACACATATGACAGCGGAATCATATAGATATCATCACATCAGAGAAGCATAGTACAGGATACAACTTAGTGCATAATGATACATAATCAGTCACCATCGCCGGAGGCGGAATCATACATAAAGAGTACACAAAAGGAATATCAGTCTACATCGCCAGTGGCAGAATCATAATATAGATACAATAATGGCGGAGAAAATCCAAGTCAGCACAGTGTAGTCAAGCCTCGCCATGAGCCAAAAGGTGCGTCAGAGACCTGTAACTAGGCTGCCCGTGTGAAAATGAGGGCACCCGAGTTTGCAAGGTGAAACAAACTACGAGTCAGTCATGGGACTGGTATGAGAAATCTACTCAACTTATTAACAATAATAATAAGGCAAATCAAAGGACCACGCCACTTTCGCGGAACGGGTTTACTCCAACGAGTGCTAGTGCATGAAATAAAATAAATGATTAAATCAACGCAATGCTTTTTATAAAATGAAGCCATTATAAGACTCAGGTCTCATCACACAATGCAACGCAAGCCGGAGGATAGAGTTTTTACCTTATAATGGCCAAAGATGCTTCATACGAATAAAACAAAAGTGTTTGATATTATTACTAGTGCATATATGTTTCAAAAGCAAATTCAATCATAAATATCAATCCTAGGCGGCATAGCTACCATCTACTATGTCGCCGTACTAGTAATACAATCACATCCGCAAATTTTATATTGGAAATTGGATTCCTACATGAGTCGAGGCAAGGGGCAAGCTCCTCTCCGATCGAGATACTCTAGCAAATGTCCCAGGACCCCACTATGATCCTTGGATCTTCAGGGCCGGTCCTCTCTTACTTTTGAGGATTGGCAATTCCTGAACACACGTTTCCCGGTCCTTACAGACCCATATCGAGGCGCCTCGCATTCCAACAACCACACAGGTGAAAAGTATATATATAATGTCAGGGCTGGTAGGTCACTGACACCACCTTAGCTAGAAAGAAACGTCGTGCTCTCCCTGCAGTCACTCTCCCGTTTTTGACTCATACCGAGGTGTGAGGCTCGCGAATTCACGTTATACACAAAGCTACGTCACACAGACCATGCTTTGATCATCAACCACAAGACTTTGCTTTGCAACAGAAGCCTTGATCATATGCCACTTAGGCGTGCCACACAGGCAATCCACTCCATGCGACTGATTTCTGTCAATACATAACCCCTGAGCTCGTACGTCTCAGAGAAGGGCGTTAAGCAAGAGAATAAATTCTCCGCCGCCAAACAGATATGTATTTAACAGAGATCAATCAACACAGAACAAAGTCCAATGTCAGACACACAGTCCATTTACAAGTCCGTTCTGGGTCTGAACGAAACCGGAGGCACCAATTCCTCGCATATCCGTACAATCAACAGTATGTTTGGACGGCTACTACTTCAATTCCTTCATGGTAGCTACTCCAGTCACGAGTATCAGTAGCGCCCATCCATCCAATGTGGAGATCGTCGGTCTTCAGTCGTCTTCGACTCTTCGACTTCTCAACGTCGATCGATTATTTGAAATGAGATAAACTCGGCCTTTTCAAATAACCCACGTATATTTAGATTTTCAAATCAATTATTCACATGGTTGGACTATTCAACATTCACATTTCAGTTATTTAGTTATAATTTCATGTCAAATACATTCAACCATCACATATCAAGCAAACACATCACAATTGGTTTAGTTCCACTCTATATCGTCTATAGTACTTTATAACGATATATCGCCATTTTTATTTGATTTAAAACGGCCATATTTAATTAAACGACGTTTCAAGTCGTGTCGATGCACTGGCGCTGCTTTCCACTAATTTTGTTTTACATATATATGAAAATCTAACCGTTGGATCTTCACAAATTTTACATCATTAGGAAGGTCTTTTCAAAACGAATCCAACGGTTTCAGTTTTGGGAAAATCCGACGCTCGGATCTTCCACACTAACCATTTGAAGTTACGATTTCAATTAACGAACTGCAGCGTCGTTATTCGATTTAATTTAATTATATTTATATATATATAAATATAATCGTTTCTGGCGCTGTTTTTCTTCAGTTTTGAATTAAACATTCCAGACAATCCAACCGTCGGATCTTCACAAAGTTGGTGCCGTTGGAAAGATATTTCCAAGGCGAACCCAACGGTTGAGGTTTCGGGAAAATCCAATGGTCGGATCTTCCGCACTAGTTGTTTGAAATCACGGTTTCAAAATATGAACTGCACGGCCACGTTTCGTTTTAATTCTATTTATATTTATATATTTATATAAATATAGTTCATTCAAAAATTCCTATATCGTTTCCACTTCAATTATTTCACTAATGCCTTTAAATTTTGGAAAATTTCGCCATAACCTCCTTTGTACGGGAGGGTCTGGGAAAATTCCCAAATAGCCACACGGGCGTCTCATATCAAAAAGAAAAAGAAAAAGCCAAGCGGCTAGCCAACAGGCTCATAAAATCATCACCCAAACAAAGCGATAAATGTGTACCTATTTGTCGGGTACAAAATTCTATTTCTCTTCTCTAGCCCCTTTTTGCTTTAACCTGTTCAATAGATATGCATGTACATATATACAATTTCTAACATTTATCATTTTCCATTCAATTTCATATTTGATTTGCTTTGGTTTAAAAACACCATTCGTTCTAATGTTGCATGCATAGGCTAAAATCATATCATTAGCTAGTTAATGTATATTTCAACTCATGCATGTTTATTTGAACAAATGGCTATTTTTAACACTTCACATTTCAAAGATGATAATTTTGGCGAACTAAAATAGATTTTAACACATGACTATTTTATTTAGTTCCTATGCATGTTAAAAATAATATTTCTTTCACAAATATTTATTTCAACGTTCGCATATTTTTAACATATCACACATATGATAAAAATGATATTTTTATCATTTAAAGTATTTATTCGACAAATAGATGTTTCAGCACTTCATAGTTTCAACAAAAATGTAATTTTTATTGTTCGATCTTTTTATTCAACACATGAACTTTTCCACTACACACACTTCTCAACAAATGAGCATTTCCACACATGGACATTTTATTTATGTTGTTCATATTAGAAAGATGAAATTTTGATTGTTGAAACTATTTATATAAGGCGAATATTTTTCATACTTCATATATATATATAAAAATGTGATTTTTATTGTTTAAACACTTCATTCATTCACATATGAATTTAATTTTCACACCACACTTTTCAACACATGAATATTTCCACACATGGATATAGTTTCAATATATGACTTTAATTTAAACACATGAAAATAATTCTAACACACAAAGATTATTCAAAATTTCGGCAGCATAACGGCAGGGTAGTTAAAACCGGCACCGTCCCTAGTACGGCTCCTCGCTCTACCTTAAAACCTCGCGGTTTTTGACAATGGGGATTCATGCATCTAATTCGCACGCAGGCGGCATGTTTATTTTTATTTCCACAAATGTTTCCAATTTATTTCAATCACCAATGGGTATTTTTCAACCACAACCAAACAATATCAACCACAAACAATTATTCAACCATTCGTATTTTTCATCCAATATTTCACACCAATTCACCACAATAAATATCGTCCATGGTTTGTGGACGAGGGGAGTATACATATATATAAAATATAATATATATTTGCTATATTTCACTAGCATTTCAACACATATATCACTTATTCTATGCATGTAAAAATTCATACTTCGCTTATATAGCTTACACTACGCATGTACATGAGGTATACAACACGTATGTAATTTATATTTCGCTAATATAAATTATACACGACCTTTTCAATTCAATTTCACGTTAATTTAGATTTCTCACCCTGGTTTTCGGAGCGCTAAAAATCGATACGATGTCAGAAAAATCCGCAGCTTCTTCTATTGGGTAGAGAGCTTCCTTGCGGTCTCGATGTTTCATGTTTCATCGAATTTCGTCAAGACACCAAAAAGATATGATTTTTCAAAGTGTAAAGATCAAAGAAAAACTCACTTTCACGAAGCTTCAAAACTAGGTTTACAGTTTTCGCGAGAACCGTGGCACGTGGGGACGATCAGGGAGTTGGATGTGGAAGAGCTTCGAGAGGGCTACAGGCGCGCGGCGGTTTGGTGGCGTTCGGTGGTGCAGATCGGCGGCGGCGGCGGCTTTTAGGTCAGAACTTTGGAAGGGGATATCTCGACGTAGATGCGACGATAGGGGGAGCTCCTTATATGGATTTGAAGAGGGGAGGGAGAGCTACAAAAAGTTGAACTGGGGGAGGAGCTAATTCGGGCTGTGGCGATCGGAAATCGCCAGGGAAGGGGAAAAAGGGTTTCCGCCGTCGAAGTCGGGGTTGGGGGGGGGGGTTTCTGATATTTTTTATTTTATTTAATGAATGGAGAAATATGATTGGTCGAGGACTATATTAAATTTTTAAATAGTGTTTTCTCAAACGAACTCCTTTTTAAACCCAACGACTGTCGCCCCTAGCTAAATACCCCCATTCCGGACACAATGGGATATGTTTCGTAGGCCAATTCGACTGTTACAGTCAGTTATTTTTTAAATTAAAGTATAAAACATTTAATTTTTAACTCTGAACGCACATTTCAATTTGCCAGGGCCACAAACTGATTCGAAAAATTCCAGAAAAATAAATCTAGCTATTTTTTGACGCTACGGTCCCAACAAAACTAGATTCGTCGAATTCTGAGGTCGTTTGAAAAATGGCCATTTTCTGGTCGATCCAATTTAACAGAAATCGACCAAACACATTTTCTTTTACCACGCTCACATACTAGCTTCAAAAATTATGAAATTTGAAACCTAGCAATAGTTTGACATCCCGGACCCAACAAAAGTGGTTTCGTCGAATTCCGAGGTCGTTTGCAAAATATCAATTTTCCAGGCCTATATATTCTATATACCGACTCTTCTGAAAATTCATTCGGCCATAACTTTTGATTCCCGTTATGAAACTTCGATTTTTCAGATTCGTTAGAAAGGTATTGACTAACAGATTTAAATATTTTTGGTTTTGCTAAAATCCGTTATATTTTCCACCCTGCACAGTCGGTCAAAGTTTGAATACAAATTTTCAAACTGACTCACTATTTCTAATTCACTATTTTATTGAAATATTCTATTTCAATTGTTCAAATTCCTTTGAAATCACCAATTTAAAATTTTTAAATTGGCTCGTATTTTCCGGGTTATTACAATCTCCCCTACTTAAAACTTTTCGTCCTCGAAAAGGAAACAACAGTAAAGTAGGAAATAAAATGTAAATGCAAAGTATTGTAAAGGTACCTTGCACCGGAGTTAGTCAGAGATATCCACTCTGCATTTGGGGTAAGCTTGCTTAATGCTTTCCTCAGTCTCCCAAGTACAGTCTCTAGGATCACTGCTCCATTGTACTTTAACTAAATGAACCTTTTTGCTTCTGAGTTCTCTAGTTTCTTTGCCAACAATTTTTAAAGGCTCTCTTTTGAGTGCTAATTCTGGAGTTATCTCCACATCCCGTTGCGCTGCTTCTTCTACAACAAGATCCGGATCATGCACATGTCTCCTAAGTTGAGATACGTGAAATACATTGTGCACTCCAGGCAACCAATCTAGTAATTGAACCCTATAAGCAAGAGTTCCAATTCGCTCAAGTATAGGAAAGGGACCAATAAATCTCGGTGCCAACTTCCCAGTCTTTCCAAATCTGATTACTCCTCTCATCGGAGAAACCTTTAAATAAACATGATCACCAACAGTAAATGTCAAATCTCTCCTTCTAGAGTCTGCATAACTTTTCTGTCGGCTTTGGGCGGTTTTCAACCGCTTCCTGATGAAGTCCACTTTATCAGATGCTTCCCTAATCATATCGGGTCCTAATACAAGTCTGTTGCCAGGTTCTACCCAACATGCAGGAGATCTGCAGGGACTGCCATATAATGCTTCAAATGGTGACATTCTCAAACTTGCTTGATAGCTATTGTTATATGAGAATTCTGCCAAATGCAAATGATCTTCCCATGACCCACCAAAATCGATTATACAAGCCCGCAATAAATCTTCTAGAATTCTATTCACCCGCTCAGTTTGGCCATCTGTTTGAGGGTGATAAGCGGTGCTCATATTCAGTTTTGTTCCCAATTCTGTCCGGAAAGCCTCCCAGAATTTGCTAGTAAATAGGGGATCTCTATCACTGACTATGCTGATGGGAATTCCATGCAGCTTAACAATTTCTTTGAAATATATCTGTGCCAGACTTTGGGCAGTTCTATTGGATCTGACAGGTATAAAATGGGCAGTCTTCGTGAAGCGATCTACGATTACCCAAATGCTGTCATTACCTTTCTTGGTTCACGGCAAACCATCTATGAAATCCATGGAAATCTGTTCCCATTTCCAGCCTGGGACTTCCAACGGTTGCAACAATCCAGCTAGCTTCTGTTGGTCACTCTTGACCAATTGACAAGTAGGGCATCTGCTAACATACAAAGAAATATCTCTTTTCATTGCCTTCCACCAGAAAGGGCGTTTGATATCGTTGTACATTTTACTCACCCCAGGATGGATGCAAAATTTGGATTTATGGCATTCGTCCAGCACTTCTCTTCGAAGGCCTGGAATATTTGGGATGCAAATCCTGTTATTTAACCTGAGAACCCCCTTATTGTCAATACGGAAACTCGTGGTTTCACCTTCCTTGACTCTCTTACTGATTCTCTAAATGAATTCATCGTCTTTCTGAAGGGCTGAAATCCTATCAATCAATCCAGGTGTAATTATAAGATGGGCGACGATTGCGATCTTTCTACTAAGTGCATCCGCTACTACGTTAGCTTTCCCCGGCGTATACAGGATATCAAGATCATACGCTGCAAGAAATTCTAGCCAACGCTGCTGTCTCAGATTCAGATCTTTCTGGGTATATAAATACTTCAATGATTGATGATCTGTGTACAGTATAAATTTCTCGCCCAACAAGTAATGCCTCCAGATTTTTAAGGCAAAAACGATGGCTAGCAACTCAAGATCATGAGTCACATAATTCTTCTCATGCGGTTTCAATTGGCGGCTTGCATAAGCGACTACTTGGCCTCTCTGCATTAACACGGCACCAAGACCTCTAATAGAAGCAACTATCCAAACCGTTAAATCCTGATTGCCATCAATAATTGTTAGCACTGGAGCGGTGGTCAGCTTCGATTTCAATTCCTGAAAAGCTTCTTCACAGTCGGAAGTCCACTTAAACTTCTCATGTTTCTTTGTGAGCTTCGTTAACGGACCGGATATCTTCGAAAAATCCTTAACGAACTTTCGATAATAACTAGCCAACCCCATAAAACTTCTAACTTCTGTGGGAGTAGTGGGTTGTTTCCAGTCTTGAATCGCTATTATTTTGCTCGGGGGGGTTTTCTGATTTTTTTTTTTTATATATGAATGGAGAAATATGATTGGTCGAGGACTATATTAAATTTTTAAATAGTGTTTTCTCAAACGAACTCCTTTTTAAACCCAACGACTGTCGCCCCTAGCTACATACCCCCATTCTGGACACAATGGGATATGTTTCGTAGGCCAATTCGACTGTTACAGTCAGTTATTTTTCAAATTAAAGTATAAAACATTTAATTTTTAACTCTGAACGCACATTTCAATTTGCCAGGGCCACAAACTGATTCGAAAAATTCTAGAAAAATAAATCTAGCTATGTTTTGACGCTACGGTCCCAACAAAAATAGTTTCGTCGAATTCTGAGGTCGTTTGAAAAATGGCCATTTTCTGGTCGATCCAATTTAACAGAAATCAACCAAACACATTTTCTTTTTCCACGCTCACATACTAGCTTCAAAAATTATGAAATTTGAAACCTAGCAATTGTTTGACATCCCGGACCCAACAAAAGTGGTTTCGTCGAATTCCGAGGTCGTTTGCAAAATATCAATTTTCCAGGCTTATATATTCTATATACCGACTCTTCTGAAAATTCATTCGGCCATAACTTTTGATTCCCGTTATGAAACTTCGATTTTTCAGATTCGTTAGGAAGGTATTGACTAACAGATTTAAATATTTTTGGTTTCGCTAAAATCCGTTATATTTTCCACCCTGCACAGTCGGTCAAAGTTTGAATTCAAATTTTCAAACCGACTCACTATTTCTAATTCACTATTTTATTGAAATATTCTATTTCAATTGTTCAAATTCCTTTGAAATCACCAATTTAAAAATTTTAAATTGGCTCGTATTTTCCGGGTTATTACAATATAAATGTTGTTAAAATCCAATGGTTATATTTCGAGATATGTGAAAATCAAATTTCGATAAAAACAAAGCCAGAGCGGCCTATTGAACCGAAGCGTCGTTAAATTAAATTGAGCTATTTTTATATAAATAAAAATAGCGATAAATCGTTATAAAATAATATTAACAATATAAAATGGTTTTAAATTATATATATGCGAAATTATTTGAAAACACCTAGTTTAATCTCATTTCAAATAATTATATGACGATTTAAATCGAAGATATTGAAGACGGTGATTGAAGACTGGTGATATTCACATGGAATGGGCGACAACTAATGCCCTGAACTGGGTCTCTCCTAGGGAAGGTTTAAAGTGGTAGTTTTCCGAACATACATGTTGATTGTCCGGATATGCGAGAATGTCTCTTCCGTATTGGACATATGGGACGAGGAATAAGGTGTCTCTGGTTTCGTTCAGACCCAAAACGGACTTGTAAATGGATGTATGTTTGACATTGGATTTCATTCCATGTAAATTAAATTGATTTCTTTTTAATATATATTTGTGGTGGCGGAGAATTTATTCTCTTGCTTAACACCCTTCTTTGAGACGTACGAGCTCAGAGGTTATATATTGGTAGTTATCGACCGCATGGCATGGATTGTCAATGTGGCACACAAATATGCAAATGATCAAGGCTTTTGTTGAAAAGCAGGGTCTTGTAGTTGATGATCAAAGCATAGCCTATTTCGGCCTAGCTTTGTGTATAGTGTGACTTCGCGAACCTCACACCCCGGTAAGAGTCTAAAACGGGACAAGGGAACGCAGGGAGTGCACACGTTTCTTTCTAGTTAGAAGTGGTGTCAGCGTTTACAAGCCCTGACATTTTTTACTTATGTGGATGATGGATTATGAGGTACCTCGGATTTATTGGTCGATAGTGAGTATTTTATAGGTTCAATAGGACTGGGAAGCGTGTGATCAGGAATTGCCAATCCATTAAAGTATTTGTGGACTGGCCCTGCAGGATCCAAGGGTTCGCCAGCGTCCGAATCCCAAGACATTGCTAGAGTGTCTCAAATCGGTAAGGAGATCGCCCATTGCCTTGACTCATGATGGAAACCCAATTTCCAATACGACATTACGGTTTTGATTTTAAACCTATATATATGGTGATATAGTAGGAATGGGTACTATGCCATCTAGGATTGATACATTACTTTGAAGTATTTTAAAACTGATTAGACACTAATAATAATATTAAAATATTATTTTCTACGTATCAAGCATATTTGATCATTATAAGTTAAACTCTTTCCTCCGGTTTGCGTTGCATTGTGTGATGAGACTTGAGTCTTATAATGATTTCATTTTTCTAAAATGCATTGTTGTTTTTGAATAAAAATTTAGTTAATTTATGCACTGGCAATCCAATGGAGTAAACTCGTTCCGCGTTAGCGGTGTGGTCCTGTGATTAGCCATATTGTTAGATAAATTAGGAAAGATTTCTCATACCTATCCCATGACTGGCTCGTAGTTTGTTTCACTGGCAAACTCGGGTGCCCATATTTTCCACATGGGCAGTCAAGTTGCTTATTTGGCAGATATATTGAGCAGGATTCTAGATCGAAGCTTAAAGCTGTGTCCAGAGTATTGATAGACATCCGCTGTACCAGATTATTAGTTCCGCTGCAATGTACTAAATTCATTGTAAATTATCTTCCGCTGCTGCATTATTATTTCGATGTACTCTGATATTCTGTACTCTGATGTTACATTATTATGGTGTAATAAAAGTCTTCTGTTATTTGTTCTGGTGTGTTGTATGCCCAAAGTTAGCGTATTCGGGTTTTTGAATGGTCTTAGTCGATTTTGCGATCGATTAGGTCCGGGTGAAATTCGAATCGTTGCAGTTGGTATCAGAGCTTTGGTTAGCTCAAATCTTTGGGGTACAACCATTAGAACTGAACAAAAGACTCATCAGAGATTGGATTAGAAATATCCAATAAAAGAATACTCATTAGAGATAGGATCAGTAGTATCCTAGAATGAGAAAACTCGTTAGAGATGGGGATGGAAATGCCCTAGAATGAGTTGAGAGAAACAAGTTTATAATTAACGTATTTTTGATTATATATATAATCTGATCTTAGTAAATATGATTTTTGAATATATAAAAGTTTTATATATATTTGATAAGTTAATCAACAAATGGATTTATGATTGTGTTGTGTGATTATTAGTTTAACTAATAAAATTATTGAAACCAATTAAAAGAATGGAAGTTGAGTTGGTTAATTAAACAACTTTCATCTCCATTCCTTTTCGAAGACGAAAATATTTTAAGAGGGGGAGATTGTAACAACCCGGAATTTTGGAACCAATTTAAAATTTTTATTTTAGAAATTATAATGAATTTTGAATATTTAAATTGATTTATTTTAAATAATAACGACTAAAAATTTATTTTAATCGAGGTACAAATGAATAAATTTAATTTAATTATAAAAGGAGTTTGAAATGAGGCGACAGTTCGAAAATTCGATTTCAAATTTCAATTTAATATACAGAATTCAATATAAATCAGAATTGAACGAAACAAGAAATATTTGAATCTGTTTAATAATACCTTTCTAACGAATGTAAGAAACTGAGATTGCACTTTATAAATTGTAAGTTATGTCCAGATTAAAATTTTGAAAAGTCGCTGTTGAATTTATATATATTTTAATATAATATAAAGTCCTTAAAAATAAACATTTTGCAAACGACTTCCGCTTTCGATGAAACCACTTTTGTTTGAACCAAAATGTTAAATTATTGCTAGATTCCAATTTTCATTATTTTTGAAATCAATATGTGAGCATGGCAAATTAAATCGTGTTTTGTCAATTTCAGTCAAATTTAATCGACTTGAAAATGGCCATTTTTCAAACGGTCTCCAAATTCGATGAAATTAGTTTTGTTAAGCATATCTTCAAAGCATAACCAGAAATAATTTTTCGGTAATTTTTAGAGTTTGCATGTGGCCCCAATAAATTAAAATGTACGATCAAATTAATAATTAAATGATTTATGAAAACAAGCTGGAGATGATCAAACGGGCTGATGGGACTTAGTCCATTGTGTCCGGAGGGGAGGTATTTGGTTAGGGACAACATAAGTTGGGCTAAATTTGGAGCTAATAGGAGATAACGGGCATTTCTTGAATTAATGAACTAAATAAAATAATAATATAAATAACCCTAAATAGAACCAATACCTAACACTAATTCTAATACTGTAGCTGCCAGCACTGAAACCAATGGCCACCGATATCCGATTTTGATCCCTCAATACCTCCCAATCTACATAAAATTAAAACATTAATCCAAAGCAAAAATCGTTCAACTTTCCGAGCTATTCAGTTTGATGCGGATATGATCGGAATTGGTTAATCGTAGTGGCGGAAATTAGAGCACAAAGGGGTGGCGGTTCGTGGTTTCCTGAGGCACGTCGGGGCGGCGAGTTAGACGGCGGAGCAGGGGTTGGGTGGTGACACGATGCTCTTCAACGTGGTAGTTCCCGATCGGCCCCTTGTGGCCTGACGTGGCGGCGCGATGATGATCTTTCTGGCGATAGAATTGGGTTCATGGTTACAATAAGACAATAAAGAAGATGGCCCTTGTTTTAATTAATGTTTAAGTTAATTATATAAATAATTATTAATGTTAATCATATATTTAGATATTAAAGTTTAAATAACAATAACTTCTACATACAGTATCGGAATCCAACAAATTCAGGTGCGTTGCAACCATAATTCAAGATCTACAACATGGGACAGACCAGAGCTGAAACGGAGCGATGTACAATTTTGAATAATTCAAAACCCAATGTGATAATTTCTATTTTTTATAATTAAAAAATTTAATTATTTTGCACTGTTCTGAATCTATGTATTTACGATAATAAATCAGATCTATAATGCTTGGATTTTGAATCTGTTGAATGTTGATTGTTGATCATGATGCTCATTTGTGTTTGATCTGGTTTGAGTCTATAGTTTATTATTAGACCTCGATTTGAAATAAAAAAAATTATTTTTATTTCAGATCCATATATAGTGATTTGATGTTATAGTATAAGTTTCATCTTTTATTTAGAAACATGAAACATGGTTGTTTAGTTTTTGATTAACAATAAAAATCTCATTTTATTGTTAATATGAAACACGGTTTTGATAAATTAGATTAACAATAAAGTATCACCTTTTTTACATTTTGATGAATCAAAATTTTCAACAGAAATGAATCATACATTTATTTTTCACTTTGATTGAATTAGAATTTTCAATCAAAATGAAGTATCACCTTTTATACATTTTGTGGAATAAAAAATTTCAACAAAAATGAATCATACATTTTTTGTCACTTTGATTGAATTAAAATTTTCAATCAAAATGAAATGTCACCTTTTATATATTTGGTTGAATCAAAATATTCAACAAAGAATGAAATTAACATTTTTTGGTCATTTTGTTAAATCAAAGTTTTCAACAAAATCAAGTTATATGTTTGTGTCTTTTTGTTGAATTAGAATTTTCAACAAAATTGAAATATACATTTTTTATGTCATTTTGTTGAACTAGAGTTTTCAACAAAATTTAATTATACATTTGTGTCTTTTTGTCGAATTAGAATTTTCAACAGAAATAAAACATACATTTTTATGTCATTTTGTTGAACTCGAGATTTTCAAAAAAACAAAATATACGTTTTTATACATTTTGTTGAATTAGAATTTTCAACAAAAATGAAATATCAATTTCTATCATTTGTTGAATTAGTTTAGAAAAAAGGAAAAAGTTCATTTTTTTAAAATAAAAACATGAATACATTAAAATTTCACATTTTAATGTAAAGATAGAAATTAGCAAAATGTACATGTTTTAGAAATAAAAACATGTTGTCATTAAAAACTATATTTTTAATGTCAAGGATGAAATTAGCAAAATGTACATGTTTTAGAAATAAAAACATGTAGTCATTAAAAACCATATTTTTAATGCCAAGAATGAAATTAGCAAAATGTACATGTTTAAGAAATAAAAACATGTTGTCATTAAAAGCCATATTTTTAATGTTATGAATGAAATTACCAACATGTACCTGTTTTAGAAATAAAAACATGTTGTCATTAAAAACCATATTTTTAATGTCAAGAATGAAATTAGCAAAATGTACATGTTTCAGATATAAAAACATGTTGTCATTAAAAAACCATATTTTTAATGTCATGAATGAAACTAGGAAAATGTTCGTGTTTAAAATAAAAACATGTTAACAATTAAAAACCTTATTTTTAATGAAAAGAATGATTCATATGAAAATCGTTCATGTTAGAATACAAGTGTTGAAACATTAAAAATCACAATGAAAAGGTTGATTCATTAGAAAAGGTTAAATTGAATAATCATGTCATGTTTATTCGATGTGTTGATTCAAAATTAACATTTATGTTAATTAGAAAAAAGTTAAATAGAATAATCATGTTATGTTTATTCGATGTGTTGATTCAAAATTAACATTTATGTTAATTAGAAAAAGATAAATAGAATAATCATGTTATGTTTATTCGATGTGCTGATTCAAAATTAACATTTATGTTAATTAGAAAAAGTTAAATAGAATTATCATGTTATGTTCACTAGATTTGTTAATTCAAAAATTAACAACTATGTTAATTAGAAAAATAGTGAAATAAGTTATCATGTTATGTTCACTAGATTTGGTTATGCAAAAATTAACAAATATACATTTTTGTTCGTTATAAAGGATTAGACAAAAATATACATTTTTGTTCATTATAAAGGATTAGAAAAAAAATATACATTTTTTTCATTAAAAAAAATTAAAAAATATACATTTTTTTCATTATAAAGAATTGGACAAAAATATACATTTTTGTTCATTATAAAGGATTAGACAAAGATATACATTTTTTTTCATTATAAAGGATTGGACAAAGATATACATTTTTGTTCAGTATAAAGAATTAGACAAAAATATACATTTTTTCATAAAAAGAATTAAACAAAAATATACCCTTTTGTTCATTAAAAAGAATGAATACATTTTTGATCGTTAAAACAGATTAAACAAAAACAAACATTGTTGTTAATTAAAAAGGTTGAAAACAAAAATATACATTTTTGTTAACTAAAACGAGTGAAACAAAAATTAACAATTTTGTTTATAAGATTTGAGTGAAACAAAAGGTAACATTTATATTAAATAAGATTAAAGTAAACAAAAATTAGATTTTTATTGGACAAGATTTGGGTTTAAATGAAAATACCATTTTAATGTAATTGCATATATTAGAATTTATATGCAAAATGAAAATACAATTTTAATGTAATTTCATATATTAGAATTTATATGCAAAATGAAAATACCATTTTAATGTAAATGCATATATTAGAATTTATATGCAAAGTGAAAATACCATTTTAATGTAATTGTATATATTAGAATTTATATGCAAAATGAAAATACCACTTTAATGTAAATGCATATATTAGAATTTATATGCAAAATGAAAATACCATTTCAATGTAATTGCATATATTAGAATTTATATGCAAAATGAAAATACCATTTTAATGTAATTGCATATATTAGAATTTATATGCAATGTGAAAATACCATTTTAATGTAAATGCATATATTAGAATTTATATGCAAATTGAAAATACCACTTTAATGTAAATGCATACATTAAAATTTATGTGAAAAGTGAAAATATCACTTTATTGTAAATGCATATATTAGAATTTATATGAGAAGTTAAAATATCATTTTATTGACAATACATACATCAGAATTTGTATGAATTATTTTATTTGTCAATACATGCACTGAAACAATATAGAAATAAAAGATTCCTTTTTATTTGTTAAAGTTAAGGATAGAAATACAAATAAAAGCTTATCTTTTATTTGTCATTATCAGATGTCATGCAAATAAAGATATGTTATTTGACATTACAAAATATGTTGAAATGGTTAGGGAAATTAAAACATTCATTTATTTGACATGTTAGATACGTTAGTGACATCGTCGAATGGTTTATATTTATATATAATTATATATAAATATAAATTAAAATTAAACGAATCGCGCGCGGTAGTTCGCGTTTCAGTATCGTAACTTTAAACGATTATACTGAAAGATCCGACCGTCGGATTTTCCCAAAATTGGAACCATTAGGACCGCTTTGGGAAGATCTTTCTTACGATATAAATATTGTTAAAATCCAACGGTTAGATTTCAAGATATATGAAAATCAAATTTCGATAAAAACAGCGCCAGGGCCGCCTATTGACCTGAAGCGTCGTTAAATTAAATTGAGCTATTTTTATATAAATAAAAATAGTGATAAATCATTATAAAAATAATATTAACAATATAAAATGGTTTTAAATTATATATATGCGAGAATTATTTGTAAAGACCGAGTTCAATCTCATTTCAAATAATTATATGACGATTTAAATCAAAATATTGAAGACGGTGATTGAAGATCGGTGATCTTCACATGGAATGGGTGACTACTGATGCCCTGAACTGGGTCGCTCCTAGGGAAGGGTTAAAGTGGTAGTTGTTCGGATGTACTTGTTGATTGTCCGAATATGTGAGAACCTATCTTCTGTATTGGACATATGGGACGAGGAATAAGGTGTCTCCGGTTTCGTTCAGACCCAGAACGGACTTGTAAATGGATGTGTGTCTGACGTTGGATTTCATTCCATGTAAATTAAATTGATTTCTATTCAATATATATCTGTGGTGGTGGAGAATTTATTCTCTTTCTTAACACCCTTCTCTGAGACGTACGAGCTCAGAGGTTATATATTGGTAGTTATCGGTGGATTGTCAATGTGGCACGCCAAGATACAAATGATCAAGGCTTTTGTTGAAAAGTAGGGTCTTGTAGTTGATGATCAAAGCATAGCCTATTTCGGCCTAGCTTTGTGTATAGTGTGACTTCGCGAACCTCACACCCCGGTAAGATTCTAAAACGGGACAAGGGAACGCAGGGAGTGCACACGTTTCTTTCTAGTTAGAAGTGGTGTCAGCGTTTACAAGCCCTAACATTTTTTTACTTATGTGGATGATGGATTATGAGGTACCTCGGATTTATTGGTCGATAGTGAGCATTTTATAGGTTCAATAGGACCGGGAAGCATGTGTTCAGGACTTGCCAATCCATTAAAGTATTTGTTGACCCGCCTTGCAGGATCCAAGGGTTCGCCAGCGTCCGAATCCTGAGACATTGCTAGAGTATTTCGAATCGGTAAGGAGATCGTTCCTATCCTTGACTCATGACAGAAACCTGATTTCCAATACGACATTACGGTTTTGACTGTAAACCTAGATATATGGCGACATAGTTGGATGGGGTACTATGCCGTCTAGGATTGATATATTTACTTTGAAGTATTTTAAAACTGATTAGACACTAACAATAATATTAAAATATTATTTTCTACGTATCAAGCATGTTTGATCATTATAAGGTAAAACTCTATCCTCCGGTTCGCGTTGCATTGTGTGATGGGACTTGAGCCTTATAATGATTTCATTTTTCTTAAAAGCAATGCGTTGTTTTTGAATAAAAATTTATTTAATTTAGACACTGGCAATCCAATGGAGTAAACCCGTTCCGCGTTAGCGGCGTGGTCATGTGATTAGTCATATTGTTAGATAAGTTAGGAAAGATTTCTCATACCAGTCCCATGACTAACCCGTAGTTTGTTTCACTTGCAAACTCGGATGCCCATAATTTCCACACGGACAGTCGAGTAGCTTATTTGGCAGATATATTGAGTAGGATTCTGGATTGAAGCATAAAGCTGTGTCCAGAGCATTGATAGACTTCCGCTGTATCAGATTATTGGTTCCGCTGCAACGTACTAAATTCATTGTAAATTATCTTCCGTTGTTGTATTATTATTTCGATGTACTCTGATATTCTGTACTATGATGTAACATTATTATGATGTAATAAAAGTCTTTTGTTATTTGTTCTGGAATGTTGTATGCCCAAAGTTAGCGTATTCGGGTTTTTGAACAGTCTTAGTCGATTTTGCAACTGATTAGGTCCGGGCTCAAATCGTTACAAAATGAATGAATGATTTGCATTTTTTAAGATTACATTTTTTTGTGGTTTGGAAAAAGTAAATTTTCATGAGGAAAATGAAATTTTGACACTTTTGAATTTTTTAAAGAAAAATTAAATGAAAAAGAAAAGCCAAACCATGTTTTAAAAGTATGGAGTAGGTAAGGGTTAGTGCCTAGGGAAGATGGGAAATTTTGTGGGGCTATAAAGTAAATAGCGAAAATTATCTTGGAATAATAGTGAGTTCCCGTAAATGCATAAGCATTGAATACCCTAGGGTGTTGCTTGGAATAATTATTGATACACAGCTAGGACTAGTAGCGACTACTAGATAGAAAAGGGCAAGTAAGTGTTTAGATCCTGATACTAATTTTCATGTCAGGGGTAAAACTCATTATCAGATTTCCATTGGGATCGTTCCGTTATTTGTTGGGTAGCTAAGGTAACACCTAAACCTGTCGTGGATCCCATAGTTTGGACTTTTCTGTCTGAGGAGGACATAGTCCCGAGATTCTTGTCCTTTAGTAGTAGCTGTGTAGGGTGTCTGTTCTCCTGTTTTAGTTGGAAGACTAGAAGCTTATTTAAATTTAAACTAAGATCAGATAATTAAATAAGCTAAGAAAAGAGAAAAGGTACAACTAAGAAGGAAGCAACAAATTTAGTAAAGCAACAAAACATGATAAATTATGAGAAAAGATGGATAAAGATAAAAAATTCCAAGATAAGATGAAAAAGAAAATCAGTAACAAAAGAAAATTTTCTTATGTGGGTTATGGAGAATCTTTATAATAGTTTCATAAAATCCAGGTATGGTGGAAAAAGGTATATAAATGAAAAACGGAAGATGTGAAATCTTTCATTTTCCACCTTTTTGTAACATAAGAAATCGAATTTAGAAAATTAGATTTTTCTGAAATTCAAAAAATAAAGTTAGTTAGTAGGATTATGGATGCAACAATTGGATGAACTATGCTCTTACTTAGTAAGAGTGTGGGAAAAATTGGATGAAAAAGTATTTTGATTTTCTAAATAGTGCATTCATGTAGAACTACAAGTATATTTAGGATGTGAGCATCATATTTTAAAAGGATTTTTGAAAAGTTTGCATACACATAGGTGGTACCGATTAGGCATACATGCATTATTATGTTGTACTTTAATTTTCACAAGTGCACAATGTTTACAAAAAATTGGATGCACACATGTTGGATGTATATTATGTGAGGGATTAGTTGATTTTACCCTTATCAAATTTTGGGGATGAAATTTCCTAAGGGTGGGAGAATGTAACACCCCGCATTTTTAACTCAAGATAATAAAATAAGGATAACTTAATTAAATATTTAGAATTAAGTAAAAATGGATTGCGCCATTGCGTCCGTTTCGAAATTCTGGTCAAGACAGACACCTGGTTTGTGTAAATCGGACACCGTATGAAGAAGTTATTAGCATTAGAAGTTTGTATACATATAAGGAGCTTATATGTATATATATTAAATAAATATATCCAGAAAATTTGAAAATCAGTTCAAAAATCAAAATTCACGAGAGGGAAAAGCTGTAGTGAAATTAGACCGTTGGGGGTCGACTTAGGGGTCGACTCACCCGTAGATCTGGAAAGTTCTTTTCTGATGTGGACGATTCTAATTTTTTTAAATTAAATCTGAGGGTCGTGATTCCTCCGCTGCACCTATAAATAAGACCTTAGACCTAATCCTAAACTTCATAATTTGGCGGCTACGATGTAGCACTGCCATTACTCTCTTCCTCTCTCTCCTCAAATTATATTCAGAAATTTATATTTATAAATTAGAAAATTAAGATTTGGAGGGACGAGATTGATGTTTTTTTAGGCATTCAAAATTACGTGAAAAGTAAGATAACGTTCTAGATCCAATCTATTCAATTTTTCCTCCTCTTTCTTTTTCCCTTTCTCTTTTAGTAAAAATAGTGAATCCATGGTTATTAGGTTCTGAATTCAATTAGGGGAAAATCATGGAAGATGATCTAGACCAGATCCAGGATTTGGAAAGCTTACGAGGTGAGTGGATTTAAGCCGTATTATTTTAGATAATGGTACATAATCATTTAGCATTCCCTTTTTTGATTAATTGTTAAATTGCCAAATTATTTATAAATTGCTGTTGTAACGAGTTGAAATGTTAATATGAATATGTGAGGAAATTCCTATGTTGAATTGGCTAAAGTATTGAATGTTTACATGTTGGAAAAAATAAGCTTGTTAGGAAATGAATAGCCAATTCAGTGATTGTAACTACATAATTTACTTGTGGCATATTATTGAGTAATTGACTTATAACTTGCTAGATCTGAACAATTACCCAATTAAATGCTTACATGTCAAAAATTAGAATTGAATACATGTTAAAAAGGATATGCGCCAAAATATAGGCATAACTTAACAACATGTAAATTGGATTACAGTAAACATATGAAAGGGATAATATGCCAAATATTTACATTGAAAAAAAGAGGATAACTATTAAAATATGAACATGCCTAAATACACAGTAATTTGGAACTGTAATGCCTTAGACACGAGGTTAGATAGAACTTGTGATAGAAGTCTGCCCGGACCCTCCCAGCATATCCAGCATTCACAAGTGGTAAATCTAATGTGAGAGGTCTAAGTGCATGACTAAAAATGGTGATAAGGCACGAGGTTAAGTCGACTTGTGGTAGAAGTCTGCCCGCACCCGCCCGGCAAATCCAACATCCGCAAGTGTAGGCTTAATGTGAGAGGTCTAAGCATATGTGTGTACATATATAAAAATATATGTATATAATAAGATATGAATAAATGGCAATGATGGTAATTAAATGTCTAACTCAGAAAATAAGAAAGGAAGGGATGTAATGAACTGAGTTAGTGTGATGAGAAGGAAAAGTGATGTATTTCCCTAAATGACCTATTTCTGAGAACGTGGTTACAAGTAAGCCACAGTAAATAAAGTAAGAAAAGTAAAGAAATTACTTGCTACCATGAATTTAGACTGGAATACATTTTGAAAATAAATCATTGATTCCTTCTATCAAACTGATAAGGTGCATGAATTGTATTCCTTAATATAATAAGGAATATATATTATGGTGAATGAAGAATAATGGTTTACATCAGTAAATAGTTTGAAAAAGGGAATGATAATAACCTATTATAAATAAATAACATTGATGAAAATGTTGTATAGTAGGTAGACTTATCCCAGGGACAAGTGAATATTATAACTTAGGTTATAATAAAGTAGTAAGGGAATGAGATAACTGGTGAATTGAGTTAAGGGACACTTAATTGTAAATTAAGTAATCAATAAGGGGGAAAACCTGAAATCAGTTAAGAAAAAGGGGGAAAATATATTGCACTTAATTATAAATTAAGTAATCCATAAACTTGGAGGTCTGAAACCGGCTGATAAGAATAATATGCTCAGACTTGTCCTAGGGACAAGGGGAAATTATAACATAGGTTATAGTAAATGGGTAGAGAAACTTATTATTGGACCTTAGTTAATAGAACTAAGTTAATAAGTAAACAATGATAAGTTGTATTGACAATGTAAAGTGGAATTATGATTAAATGAGACAAGATGAGGAAAACTTATGAAATGAAATAAGTTATATTTAATAATAAATGGTAAGTGACATGTTAATTGGAAAACATGTGAACTGAGATATGATTAATAACATATTAAGTAAAACATGTTATTCTAACGAAGAAATCAAACTAGAATATAAAAGAGATTGTTTATTACAGACCTTGGGCAACAATCTGGAGAAATAACATGTTGTGGGCTTATTAATAAACTTAAATGGGTTAAGTTATAATTGAAATTAATAAGCAAGAGGAACTTGGTAACTGATGAAGAATTCAATGTGAATGGGAATAACCAAGTTAAAAGGAAAGCTGGTAAGGAAAAGCAAGCGCATAAAAGAATGTTTAGACATAGGGTCTAATACATATTAAAGTGAGGCGCTTGGACTAGTCCTGTAACACCCCACGTCCATTAATGTCACTCACAAAGGGAATGCATTAACTTCCATGGAGGTTTTAAGTGAATATAGAACAGTAAAATTACAACAAGACAGATATAAAATAGTACTTGGAAATTCAAAAAAACTTTATTTCATTGTAGCAGAAGTCAAAACATGTTTGATTACATCATAACACCATATTCAATGTTAAGTACAATATCTATCTTGATAAAACAAAATACATAATCCCATCATCATAAATAGCCATTAAACAAAAGATAACAAGCTGGACTTTACTTCAGCAGTCCAAGCTTTCCCAAAAGAGATAAGCAATCCAACTAGACTCCACTAGAACTTGGCCCAACCTGAGGACCTGAAGGGAAAAAGAATGGAAAAGAGGGGGTCAGACATAAAGTCTGGCGAGTATGACAATTCTAACAATACTATTATCAAAATAACTGGACTAAGGCATAAGCTGGAAAACAAGAAAATGTCTATGAAGAGCAGATTAAGGACATAGACAATCGCTAAAGGCAACGTTATAGGCGCTCCTAGATACTAAAGGATAAACACTGTACTGCACCACACCCGTCCACTAACACTAACGTTAATGACGCTTCCTAATCAACATAGGATAATTACTATACTCTACCGTATTGTACCGTACCATATTGTACTAGCACTAACTGCACCCCTACTAGTCATTCTTGGAATTTGATCCCCCTTGGCTAAATAGAATGATGATAGCATCGTGTACTACTAGATGTACCCACTATCCCCCATGTTTGACTGTATATCTCTAGTTGCTATCATAGGTACCCAACGTGTACCTATCCCCACTAGACGTACCCCTTTAATAATGGTAACCCCACGTATTCCTAGCTGACGTCAAAGGTGCCGTCTGCCCCTATCTCCACTAGGTGTACCCCCTTAGTAATTAAATGATAGTGGTAGCTCTATATACCCCTAGCTGACTACATAGGGCCGCCTGCTCCTATCTCCACTAGGTGTGTCCACTACCCTGCCCCATTCGATCGGCTCCCTAACTCGTAGATACCCGTGCTGGCCCCACAGTGGGGTGTATCACTCCCCTAAAGTGGCAACCCGATACAACCGAGAATGCACGGCTTATACCTACACGATGCAACAACGTCTTACCTACCAGCCCGGGGCCACGCACGCACGTGAACCCGTTGGACTTGCGTTGTCGCCGCTAACCCGCTTTGGCCTCTAACAATCAGGCCCAGTAGGCGTGTCCCGTCCTTGACTTGGGTCGAGCTTACAAAGATACGAAATGGGCTACTGGTCTGAAAAGGGCCCCCACCAAGCTTCCCACCTAGGCTTGGTCCCCTCTAGTATATCCCACTTAACCCCTCCATGTCTACTTACATGTCTGAATTTGGTTAAGAGTTCTTATAGTAATTCCACCTGCCACCCAAGGCACCCACTTAAGCCCCATGTCCCACTTACAAATTTACTTTGGTTAAGTGTTACTAATCATATTTTCTTATGCCACCCAAGGCACTTACTTAACCCTTTAGTCATGTTTATTTACATGTGTGTTTGGTTAAGTCTTTACTAATTGTATTTCAAATGCCACTAAGGGCAACCACTAGATTCCTCATACCACCCAAGGCACCTACTTAACCCCCATGTCCCACCTTACATGATTATCTGGTTAAGTATTCCTTAATTTATTAAGGCCATAACCTCATAAAGACCTCTCACATTAGACTGGCATTTATGGCAGCTGGATTTGCCGGGCGGGTCCGGGCAGTCTTACAACATAAAAGAGTCTAACCTCGTGTCTTTACAACTGTTATGCTTTAGTTTGGGCCTAGGACCTCTCACATTGGGCCGACATTTGTGACTACTGGATTTGCCGGGCGGGTCCGGGCAGGTTTACGTCACAAACGAGTCCAACCTCGTGTCCTAAGCATTGATTATTATTAATAATCCATTTTCCCCCAATTTTAATAATTCCCTATTTGAATTATTGATTAATTTCCAGTTTTAACGATGTTCATAATTGACTCAATTATGGCCATCCATTTATAGTATGCAAAATTATACCAAATTTCATCACAAGTTCATTATATGCCATTAAAGGCATTCTAATTCAAGTTAATCCGTAATTAGATTATGTCCATTACTCCACATTAATTTTCCAATTAATGTCTTAATTAAATTTTCCACCTTTTAAGGCAATTTCTTAACATCTTAATTTTGTTATATGCCTTTTTAAGGCCATCTCATGCAAATTCTCAATATTAAATCTTTTAATATTATTCCAACCCCACGTTGTATGTTTCGTTCATTAAACGTAAAATATACGTTAGACTCGAATAGTCTAACTCATAGCATAAAAGAAATTATCACAACAACCACATATATATGTGACTAAATAAATCATAATAAGGGGTGAAACTTGCATACATCCAAAATTACAACTTGCATAAGGTTATACATGTCACGGATCTAAGGGTGTCAACTTGTTCAAAATTCACCTAATATGATCTCAATCAATTTTCATAAACTTACGTATGAACATGTGTGAATCAACATCATCTAATTTTTAACAACATGGTTTTATATGGGTACACCTAACTCAATAGGCAAATTCCCATAATCAAGTTTTATTTAATTATAGTTTCAAGTTTATGGGTACACCTAACCTAATAGGCAAATTCCCATAAACAAGATCCATTTAAATTAAGAGAAAAAAAAACATAACTTTAAGCATGATCCAACAACATCATGATTTTACAACATAATATAGCATGATTTATAACATGGCATAGTATGATAGTATAACATAGCATGACATGATTCTCAACATAGCACGACATTGCATAAGAGAATTTACAACATAGCATGACATAGCATATATAATTTACATCATACGACAACATGATAACATAATAAGAGATCCACAATATATAGAATTTACAATTACAAATCACATCACTTTCTTGTGATCCATTCATAACTGAGTCAAATTAGTTTGTAATAGTCTTGTGAGAATCATCATACTCACCAACAAAAGAAGAGAATTAGAGAGAGTTCTTTGGTTTGATTTGTTTTGTTGAGTAGATTTTAGTTGTAGTAGATTAGGCTTCCTCTTCTTAGTTTGTGACGGCTACGCTGAACTCCATGGCAGCAGCATGACGGTAGCTTCTCTAATTTTACAAGTGATTTAGGTTTAGGGTCTACCCACTTATTTATAGATTTTAGAATGCATTTAGGCCATTAGATTTAACCTAGAAATAACCGCAGCCGTTCAGACAAGATGGGATTTATCTTGTTGACTCAGCAATGAGTCAGAAGTGACTCAGCAAACACTCAGCAAATTAATAAACTTCTATTCATGTTTGCATTAACTGCCCATATATATATATATATATTCTACAATGTACACATTATATACATCCCCCTTTACTTATTATTGTTTTTATATACATATTAGATACATCCCCTCTCTTACATACTTATTAATATTTTTATATTCATATTAGATACATCCCCTCTCTTACACACTTATTAATATTTTTATATTCATAATAGATACATCCCCTCTCTTACATACTTATTAATATTTTTATATTCATATTAGATACATCCCCTCTCTTACACACTTATTAATATTTTTATATTCATAATAGATACATCCCCTCTCTTACATACTTATTAATATTTTAGCAACTTTAGTGTTAATAGAAAATTCGGGGTGTTACATTCTCCCCTCCTTTTAAGATTTCGTCCCCGAAATCTTCAAGCCTGGAAGAATGTATATCCTACCATCCAAACGTCCATCTACTCATCCATCATACACATGCGTCCATTGTCCTTAAAAGACTTCTAATGCTTTATGATCATATGCAAAGTGTGTGTACATGTCCTTACCTAATGCGAAATCTGGCGATCTACTGATTCAGTTGACCTCCTTAATGCAAATTATGTAAGTGTCATGAATCCATTATGTATGCAAAAGATCCTAATTGCTTACATACTACTTCTATATGCGTGCACACCCATTCAACCGAATGTAGCATCCATATGATGGTACAACCATTATACATCCATTATACTAAATACATCCATATATATGCAATATGCAATATGAAGTGACTGAGCCGATCTAGTGCCTAAAGTGTGTGTATATATGCATCCACGAGCAACCACTAGCAAACACTTGCATCCATTTTGCATCCATCATACATAACATGTCTCAAACACATGTTTCAACCATAGGATTATCCTAACTAAAGGTCAAAGATACTAATGAGAGGACATACTAAAGATAAGATAAGATAAGCTAAGCGATAAAGGAGAAATTAAAAGACATACCCTCAAAAAGAAAAGGGTACAACGAACGCATCTTCTCTTCTGTCTCCCAAGTTGCGTTGCTCTCATCATCTCCCCATTGCACTTTAACCAGTCTGACCTCTCGATTCCTCAACTTTTTGATCTTCGACCCAAGAATGCATGTAGGAGATCGTCTAATTGTTGCATCACGCTCTATTTCCACCTCTTTAAGCAAGCTCGGCTCTACCACCTCCGCGGTCTTGTGCAAACACTTCCTCAAATGTGATACATGGAATACGTCGTGTACTCCCCTAAGTTTCTCAGGCAACTCCACCCTATATGCCATCTTCCCAATCCTGTTTTTTACAGGAAATGGCCCTACAAACCTTGGTGCTAATTTCCCCACGGACCCAAAGCGAACAACATTCTGTAACGGAGATACTTTGATAAAAACCATGTCCCCAATGTCAAACTCAAGATCTGTCCTCCTCTTATCAGCATACGATTTTTGCCTATCTTGTGCTGCTTTCATCCTCCTTCGAATCAACTCAATCTTCTCCGAGGTTTCCCTAACCATATCGGGCCCAAGTAGGATTTTATCGGTAGATTCCCACCAACATGTAGGCGAACGGCAAGGCCTTCCATAAAGAGCTTCGAAAGGTGCCATGCCAATACTAGACTGAAAGCTATTGTTATATGCGAATTCTACTAACGGAAGGTGCTCTTCCCAAATTCGCTAGTGAAGATAAGGTCGCGGTTGCTCACTATGCTAGAAGGAACACCGTGCAAACTAATTATCTCCTTAATGTATGCGGAAGCTAACCATGGAGCAGTCCTATTACTCTTCACGGGAATGAAATGGGCGCTCTTAGTAAGTCTATCTACTACAACCCAAATCCCCGTATCTTGATTTTGGTAACCCATCGGGTTCCCTTTGCTCCGCTTTTACTTGATGGCACTCCGAACATTTAACGACATATTCGGCCACATCCATCTTCATACCGACCCAAAAGAAAACTTGCTTCATGTCCTTTTTCGTCTTGTCCCCGCCAGGATGAATGGTCATTTCTAAATGATGTGCATCATCAAGAATAACCTTCCTTAAGCTCTCGTCTCGTGATACACAAAGTCTATCGTACTCATGCAACCAACCCTTATTATCTAAGTATATCTACTTAGGTGGCTTGATGACTCCCCTCTCATGAGTTTCTCTACTAACTCTATCAACTGTGGGTCATCACGCTGTGCCTCTCCAATCCGTCCCACAAGCGTAGGTCTAATCTTAAGGATGCTAGCAAACCGAGTACAAAACCAATGGATGGTCTAAAGTAAATGGTAGGGATAAACCCTAAGCTATGCCGCTCAACAGACAAAGGACTCAATGTCGATCCTTCCCTACCTAAGGCATCCACCACAACGTTACCCATTGTAAGGGGTATATGTTACCTCGAAATCGCAGGACGGCAAGAACTCCATCCACCTTTTCTGCCTCCAGTTAAAATCTTTATGAGAGACCAAAACTGTAACGACTTATGGTCTTTAAACAACTCAAATTTTTACCAAGACTTGAGCGCAAAAGCTATGGCGGCCAATCCTAGGTCATGGGTAGGGCAATTCTTCTCATGGACTTTCGATATTCTTCCTTCATAACATATTACCCTTCCTCTGAGACCTCCCTAAGATGTAGGGCATGTTCTTCTCCGCTTCTAGAGAAAACCAGGATGATATCCCATGCAAAATCATCACAACTATCCATCTCTCACGCAGGCTATCCTAGTCAAACTAGACATCCCCCAAGTGCAAGCCCCAAAGGCCTAAACCAATATCAGACAAACACTCAAGGGATACCTCCTTCGAATTCAGACGACCTACGTGAGATGATATTAGTAAAACGGCCAAATAATTGAGCACTTAACCGACTCTGGCTGTCTTTGCCAGTCTTGCTCCAAGGTCATCATTGCTCACCTAACTGGCTTTGAACTATCCACTAGGCACACACGAAGGCTTACTTCGTGCCTCTAGGTAAACCCCGCACTTCATCGAAGACGTCACTATACTCACGGACCACACAAACAAATTCCAAATCACCGTTGGATGCATCAAAATATTCTATGCGGCTAAGCATTATTGAACCCCTAGGGTCTCAAGAAATATCGAGGGTCTTTCCATAACGAGTCACAGTCTAACTACCCTCCTTTCCCCATCTAGGATGGCACCACACCTGGCTAGCCAATCCATCCCTAGAATCAAACTACAGCCCGTGAAATGAAGGCGTTGCATTCAACCCCAACGCTCCAGATAGATACTCTCAAATCCCAACAAACCATTTAAGGATGAGCCGAACCACCAACCGGATTTGAGACTAGAATGGGATTCTTAACTAGACTAGTATTTAGGTGCAGTATTTCAACTAACTAAGCAGATACTAACGAGTATGAAGCGCCAGAATCGAGTAAGGTCCGATCATGATGATCAAACTGAAAAACTAAGTTTTCAACAGAAATTTTTCTACCTCGTTCTTGCAGCGGTGGGGATTCAATAGCCTGAACTCGCCCCCTTGCCTGCCTGGATGCCATAAGAGCCTGTACCTGTCCTACTGAGGTAGACCCTGCCCTCTGCCCCTCCTTTGGGCAGTCCTTCACTAAATGTCCTACAACTAGCCTTCTTCTTCTCATTCTCCATTCGTGACCTCCCACCAAGATGAGGTTTCGTCCTTTGTTACCCTAACAGCTATTTGAACCTTCCTCCCCATTGTCCATCTTTAAAGGTACCAACAAGCCCTCCACTTTCTTGAATCAACTTCTAGCCCGTCAAACATCGAAGTCCCTTGAAGTGGTTTTTCCGTCCTTCGTACGGAAGTTCTTATTTATCATATCTACACGCGGAGGGGAAAGATTCGAAAAGGGAAAGAGGAAGAGACTCAAGCGGAGAATCGAAGGAAAGGATATGGCTATTGGGGATTATGTTTTTCATAAAAACTTTCTCTGTAAATAACATGTTTTTGAAAGCACTTCTTCCAAAAATACTTTAGAAAAAAATATTTTTCTAAAAAAAAAAAAATTTTTATCTGTTCTGGTAACCTTATGCTCTGATACCACGTGTAACACCCCACGTCCATTAATGTCACTCACAAAGGGAATGCATTAACTTCCATAGAGGTTTTAAGTGAATATAGAACAGTAAAATTACAACAAGACAGATATAAAATAGTACTTGGAAATTCAAAAAAACTTTATTTCATTGTAGCAGAAGTCAAAACATGTTTGATTACATCATAACACCATATTCAATGTCAAGTACAATATCTATCTTGATAAAACAAAATACATAATCCCATCATCATAAATAGCCATTAAACAAAAGATAACAAGCTGGACTTTACTTCAGCAGTCCAAGCTTTCCCAAAAGAGATAAGCAATCCAACTAGACTCCACTAGAACTTGGCCCAACCTGAGGACCTGAAGGGAAAAAGAATGGAAAAGAGGGGGTCAGACATAAAGTCTGGCGAGTATGACAATTCTAACAATACTATTATCAAAATAACTGGACTAAGGCATAAGCTGGAAAACAAGAAAATGTCTATGAAGAGCAGATTAAGGACATAGACAATCGCTAAAGGCAACGTTATAGGCGCTCCTAGATACTAAAGGATAAACACTGTACTGCACCACACCCGTCCACTAACACTAACGTTAATGACGCTTCCTAATCAACATAGGATAATTACTATACTCTACCGTACTGTACCGTACCATATTGTACTAGCACTAACTGCACCCCTACTAGTCATTCTTGGAATTTGATCCCCCTTGGCTAAATAGAATGATGATAGCTTCATGTACTACTAGATGTACCCACTATCCCCCATGTTTGACTGTATATCTCTAGTTGCTATCATAGGTACCCAACGTGTACCTATTCCCACTAGACGTACCCCTTTAATAATGGTAACCCCACGTATTCCTAGCTGACGTCATAGGTGCCGTCTGCCCCTATCTCCACTAGGTGTACCCCCTTAGTAATTAAATGATAGTGGTAGCTCTATATACCCCTAGCTGACTACATAGGGCCGCCTGCTCCTATCTCCACTAGGTGTGTCCACTACCCTGCCCCATTCGATCGGCTCCCTAACTCGTAGATACCCGTGCTGGCCCCACAGTGGGGTGTATCACTCCCCTAAAGTGGCAACCTGATACAACCGAGAATGCACGGCTTATACCTACACGATGCAACAACGTCTTACCTACCAGCCCGGGGCCACGCACGCACGTGAACCCGTTGGACTTGCGTTGTCACCGCTAACCCGCTTTGGCCTCTAACAATCAGGCCCAGTAGGCGTGTCCCGTCCTCGACTTGGGTCGAGCTTACAAAGATACGAAATGGGCTACTGGTCTGAAAAGGGCCCCCACCTAGGCTTGGTCCCCTCTAGTATATCCCACTTAACCCCTCCATGTCTACTTACATGTCTGAATTTGGTTAAGAGTTCTTATAGTAATTCCACCTGCCACCCAAGGCACCCACTTAACCCCCATGTCCCACTTACATATTTACTTTGGTTAAGTGTTACTAATCATATTTTCTTATGCCACCCAAGGCACTTACTTAACCCTTTAGTCATGTTTATTTACATGTGTGTTTGGTTAAGTCTTTACTAATCGTATTTCAAATGCCACTAAGGGCAACCACTAGATTCCTCATGCCACCCAAGGCACCTACTTAACCCCCATGTCCCACCTTACATGATTATCTGGTTAAGTATTCCTTAATTTATTAAGGCCATAACCTCATAAAGACCTCTCACATTAGACTGGCATTTATGGCAGCTGGATTTGCCGGGCGGGTCCGGGCAGTCTTACAACATAAAAGAGTCTAACCTCGTGTCTTTACAACTGTTATGCTTTAGTTTGGGCCTAGGACCTCTCACATTGGGCCGACATTTGTGACTACTGGATTTGCCGGGCGGGTCCGGGCAGGTTTACGTCACAAACGAGTCCAACCTCGTGTCCTAAGCATTGATTATTATTAATAATCCATTTTCCCCCAATTTTAATAATTCCCTATTTGAATTATTGATTAATTTCCAGTTTTAACGATGTTCATAATTGACTCAATTATGGCCATCCATTTATAGTATGCAAAATTATACCAAATTTCATCACAAGTTCATTATATGCAATTAAAGGCATTCTAATTCAAGTTAATCCATAATTAGATTATGTCCATTACTCCACATTAATTTTCCAATTAATGTCTTAATTAAATTTTCCACCTTTTAAGGCAATTTCTTAACATCTTAATTTTGTTATATGCCTTTTTAAGGCCATCTCATGCAAATTCTCAATATTAAATCTTTTAATATTATTCCAACCCCACGTTGTATGTTTCGTTCATTAAACGTAAAATATACGTTAGACTCGAATAGTCTAACTCATAGCATAAAAGAAATTATCACAACAACCACATATATATGTGACTAAATAAATCATAATAAGGGGTGAAACTTGCATACATCCAAAATTACAACTTGCATAAGGTTATACATGTCACGGATCTAAGGGTGTCAACTAGTTCAAAATTCACCTAATATGATCTCAATCAATTTTCATAAACTTACGTATGAACATGTGTGAATCAACATCATCTAATTTTTAACAACATGGTTTTATATGGGTACACCTAACTCAATAGGCAAATTCCCATAATCAAGTTTTATTTAATTATAGTTTCAAGTTTATGGGTACACCTAACCTAATAGGCAAATTCCCATAAACAAGATCCATTTAAATTAAGAGAAAAAAAAACATAACTTTAAGCATGATCCAACAACATCATGATTTTACAACATAATATAGCATGATTTATAACATGGCATAGTATGATAGTATAACATAGCATGACATGATTCTCAACATAGCACGACATTGCATAAGAGAATTTACAACATAGCATGACATAGCATATATAATTTACATCATACGACAACATGATAACATAATAAGAGATCCGCAATATATAGAATTTACAATTACAAATCACATCACTTTCTTGTGATCCATTCATAACTGAGTCAAATTAGTTTGTAATAGTCTTGTGAGAATCATCATACTCACCAACAAAAGAAGAGAATTAGAGAGAGTTCTTTGGTTTGATTTGTTTTGTTGAGTAGATTTTAGTTGTAGTAGATTAGGCTTCCTCTTCTTAGTTTGTGACGGCTACGCTGAACTCCATGGCAGCAGCATGACGGTAGCTTCTCTAATTTTACAAGTGATTTAGGTTTAGGGTCTACCCACTTATTTATAGATTTTAGAATGCATTTAGGCCATTAGATTTAACCTAGAAATAACCGCAGCCGTTCAGACAAGATGGAATTTATCTTGTTGACTCAGCAATGTGTCAGAAGTGACTCAGCAAACACTCAGCAAATTAATAAACTTCTATTCATGTTTGCATTAACTGCCCATATATATATATATATATATATATATATTCTACAATGTACACATTATATACATCCCCCTTTACTTATTATTGTTTTTATATACATATTAGATACATCCCCTCTCTTACATACTTATTAATATTTTTATATTCATATTAGATACATCCCCTCTCTTACACACTTATTAATATTTTTATATTCATAATAGATACATCCCCTCTCTTACATACTTATTAATATTTTTATATTCATATTAGATACATCCCCTCTCTTACACACTTATTAATATTTTTATATTCATAATAGATACATCCCCTCTCTTACATACTTATTAATATTTTAGCAACTTTAGTGTTAATAGAAAATTCGGGGTGTTACAAGTCCATATGTTTGAGGGTGAATAATCCTACGGGGTAGATCATCGAGGTGTTATAAGGCACGAAGGGAGCGCGCATTCATCTGATTGTTGTGATGGCTCCAAAGGACTGGAAGGGGAAGCACGCGACTTCCTGAGGTACGAAAGGTGCTCCTAGTAGTCTTCTGTGCAGTGACAGAAGTCTTAGGCTGTGCTCGCAGAGGTTAGGTCTGCGCATAAATACTAGGTGGGTGGGCCTTGACTGCAGAAGTAGCCATGTAGTCAGAATGTTGTGACGCGGTGACATCAGGGTGATTCGGTGGTTGCCTCAACGGGGAGGCGGAGTGTCACGACCAACAAGGATAGTAAATCATCGGATACCGTCATCGACGGCTAGTGGGTTGCGAAAAGACTAGAGCTAAACCTAAGATACCATTCACCCTTCACTATCGGGGTAAAGGGTTGAGAGGAGATGCCAAATGGATGTTTAGATTGTTTGTTATTAGGGGTAGTCGCTTAGCTCTTGTAGTCTTTACTAGTTGAGGGAGGGGCCGAGGTGGGGCCATAGCCACCGTGAAAACAGACCCTAGGTATATTTGTAAATATAGGCTTTTAAATACGGGCATGTATAGATATGGAAAAGCTGTCGACTGAGTTTCATGTTTCTTGAATCGCCGTACCATGGAACTCGGTGCACATTAGAGGACGTGCGATTGAGGCATCGAGCTACAATTGAAGATACGTTCAGTGGACAGTCTAGATACATGCATGTTAGCTCTGGGTGGTGTATCGTAGGCTTGAGGGCATTACTCCGGTATGAATTCAGATTCGAACAAAGGTGGCAGTCCATACGTTTGCGTAGCATAGTAATGACAGATATATGCGGAACGTAATATTGTTATCTGTACGTCCCTACGGCGTAGGGTGAGGGACTGCGTATATTTCGATGGTGTTATGGACGAGACCGTGCGAGTGGGGTACCATGTGGTGTACCTCAATATTGGCAGGTAGCTATATATATACTATATTAGGTTAATCCACTGGGAAGTAAATGGGTACGACGTATGTGTAAGCCTTGAGTGTTGATAACGCAAGTAACCTAATAAATAAGATAACATGATTGAACGGTATATGTAGGATTATCCAAAGTGTATAGTTTAAATCCAGTCACCAGAACTTGTGTTCTGCCCCCTCCTCATAACATACTTGCAGGTTAGATTTGTGGCAGAGACATGATAGCTTTGGATACTGGTTAGGCAGTATTAATAATACGGTAAGGCTATGTTTTGATTATACTATAATTTATCCATTCCGCTGTTAGATATTTTCTGAGCTCTGACATATTTTATGTCTCAATCTTTTCTGCAGGATACCAGAGCAAACCAATCCAAGTTTCGATGGATTGGAATTTAAAAAAAAAAATCGGTCCATCGGAATTCGGGTCGTCATAGAACAACAATACATCTTTGGCTGCAGACCAGAGATTATTAGTAGTTCTTCCATTTATGGAGATCTATGGTCTTCAATGCTCTATCACAATCATCTTACGATATTTTCACGTACTTGTTGGTCGTAATGGTTTTCGAATATAAATTCGATCTCGGTCTTTTCGTACCAACAATCATATTGGACAGATTTGATAGTCGATTATTTAACTATCAAACTAAACAATGATTCAATCAAGAAAATCAATTGAGTCCACTGGTTCAGTATTCAGCATCACTTGGCCTTTTAATTAAAAACAAATTTAAAACTCTTAAATATTTTGATATTACGAATATAGCTTTTCGCTTCTTATTTAACATTAGATTATTCTTTAACAAATTCATTTTAATACTTAGGAAAATCCTATATCATATCCAGTTTTCTATTTTCACTTCCAAAACATTAGCCACATTATTATCTAATATTGGGAAACTAATTCAACTTATTGTTCGTAAAACAACGTTACGAAATCTCTTTTTGTTTCATTATTTGACAACGTGCTTATTCTTATAGAATAAATCTATTTCAATACTCAATTTTACGTTTCCTTTTAACTCGAACACATCTTTATATTTTCGCACAATCCCCTTTCTATTTTTCCTTTAATCTGGAACACTTTTGTATATACCCAAATCTTTTTAAATTTCCTTTACCCCGGAATCCTCATTATATATTCTTTAGATTTGCACCAATAATGTTGTATTATTATTTCTCAAATGAAATAATAATTCATTACTAACCTTTTTGCCATTACAAACTAATATCATCCTCAGATAATCCTGAAGTTATTCAAGTTGGAGTATTTTAATTACCTCTCAGACCTTGATCAACAGCGTTCTTATCTTAAGATAGATATGAGTTGTAATCCAAAAACCCATATACCATTCTAATATCAAAACAAATACCATTTAATTATTTTATTTAAATACGGTTTCATAAAACCTTCTTACTCTTTGAAAATCTCTTTCTCATTATTAATTATTCAATAATTAAGTAATTTCTTTATAAAACACCACCTTTTAACCTATTCCTCTTTAATTAAATTCATTTTATAATTCGAATTTGATTACAAAATCCTATGACTCACTTCCTTTACCAAATTCACTTTTATGAATTTCTTTTCCAATCCATTCAACCATTTCCCGCTTTGAAAATCTTATTTCAATTTTCCATCTTTTCTCAATTCCATTTTTAAGCAACGTTAATTTAAAATTAACGCTTTATCACCTTTAACCTAAGTTATATAACTCTGGTTTAATATAAACCCTTTTTATCTTAGTTTCCTTTTACTTAATTCAAAAATTTAAATAACGTTTATTTTAAGCTATTATATTCACTTAAGATCCATTTCTAACTAAATTTAATAAATTCAGTTTAAATATAAACCCGTTCATAAACATCCTGTAAAATTCAATTATATTTTATTACCAACTTTGATTACTTAAATGAATTCTATTTATAAAGTAATCATTTTAAATCATTATTAAATTAAATAATAATTACTTCATCATTAACTACTATAGAAGTAGTTAACTTCTTTATTAACTAAAATAAATAGTAAATCTATTTTTAGAATAATCTAAAACAAATATTCATTAATCTATTTTAATCAGATTAATTGGCACAAACTAGTTTAATTTATTAATCAATTTCACTTAAAACAGTTGACTTGGTCAACTCTAAGACATGATTAAATCATTGATAATCTTTAACGTGTCTCTTTATTTAAATTAATAAATAATATAATTAATTCAAATAATCCCATTAATTCGATTATTATTAAATAAATAATAATCAATCCAATATAATACCATTTTAGTTGTTACTTAAAACAATTAATCTCAGTTATTAGTCATTACATTAATCCTTGCTCACTTGCTTATCCATTTCAGTAATATAAGAATTAGCTTTATAAATCATTTAACCAATAAGACAATGCACGTGCTTCGCATATAGAAGATTTTTGTTTAAAAAAAATGGTGATTGGTGGTTAAAACAATCAATATATATGTGGTTAGTTTATTTCCTTTATAAACTCCATTACAATAATATATTTAAAAACCTATATTTAGTTAAAAAATAAATTTATAACTTTATTTATATCGATTCGCCTTATGGTAAATCGGTACTTATAAAATGATGTATTTTCAGGCCATATGCTACCAGTTACCCAACCCATACTGTCCATTGGTTAAAACAAACAAATGTTGAATTTTTATTCAACGATCAATCATCCAATCAGAACAGTTTATATAATGATAATGTGAAAATAAATAATATTTAATATATTTGAGGAATCCGTTGGATCACTCCAACCTGTTCTTCCCTGTATTCAAATCGGTTATCTTGAACTAGATCATTCAATTCTATTTAACTGATAATTTCTATAATACTAAATAATGACTATTTAACATCAACCCCTTAACAAAACAACTAAACACGTTTATTTTATAATCGCGACCATTAAAGCAAGTTACCTTCATAGGGTCAAATCGTTAAAAAAACGATTTGGTGTTTCACTGATATTAAACAGCATTTAATTTCATTGGTTCAAACAATATATATAAATATATATTTAACAAACAATCAACCATTAACAGGCATAACACACAATTATAAAACCCGACTTGTATCAAATATAAGTGGGAAGAACTGAGTGAGTTTAACTCACCTTGATTTCATTCTGTTGTTTAATCGGCTCGTTTCAGTTAAATTAACAAGCGTTTAATTTAAATAAAAATTCAGTTCATTCCAAATGCATCCAATTCTATTTCAGATTGTAGTGCTCGCCACCATGATTCCAGTATAACTCATTTCGTTAAATTCTGTTAACAGGGGTAGAACTTATACACAACTTAATTTAGATCATTTACTAACCCTCTTAATTATAATTTAAATTTAAATTAAACAAACCTTAACTTACTAATTATTCTTAATTATCTAAATGGGTAAAATTATTTACACTTTAATATACTAAGGCCGACTGTATTGTTCCTACTATCTTTGTCTTCTCGTACCACTTCAGATCCTGCTTCTCAAATGTGCCTGTACAAAAACAATTCAAGTTCCAATAGGGTTTAATTAAATTAACAATACCCTAAATAACTACTTAAACTTTGTTTAATCTTAATTAGTCTTTCAACATGTTAATTTGAACTCGTTTGGGCACATCTGAAATGGTAGGCAGTGCAATAATATGAACAAATACCAATAAACTACCCAGTTATACTATTGTTACCCTTTTCTTACATGCGTCAATATAATAATAACTTGGATTAGGAAATTAAGGAATGGATTAGGCATATTTAAAATACCGTTACTGTGTATCTTCCTCATGAGCTCTCACCTTCTATTATTCTTTTGCGAACCCATTCCTCACATTTTCTTCTTCTTGTTTACTGCTACTGCTCGTTCTTTACACCTGGACACGCCATGCTCCTCCTTCTCAACACTCTACACGGCCGTGCCCACCACTAGTCTCGCTCTCGACTGTTACCATCCATGCACCGCCCCCCTTATGCATACATCATCATGCTCCAGCACTGTCAGACCACCGCGCCCCCTCTCCAACCATCGAGATCATCACCTGAGATCCGGCTTGACACCATTATCTCCAACCATCCCGTCTCGTCGGTAACTCCACGCCATCGCTACCTCTGTCCTCAACAATGACTGCGGCTCTCTCCCTTTGATAAACTTTCCTCGAACGCTACAACAACTTTTCCAGAGAACCCACGAACCAAAAGTACTCTAACGTGTGGAAACTTATGTAGATCAGAAGCTATTTGTTAGGCGAAAGTAGTGGACATGGTTTCGGGACTTTAGAAGTGCATACAAGCTTCCCTTTTTATTTGTTTAATACACTCTATTTCAATTAAAAATGGCGTAGAGTAAAGATAGAAAGGAAGAAATGGAGCTTTCACTTGTTTGCTGGAGTAGAAGAAATAGAAGAAAGGAGATTCGTATGCATTATTTATAGTGAATATATACTTCGCACCCAAGTTTAGTGCGGTTAGGTCTGCATAAGGGTAGCTAGGTTGCCTTGAGTGTTCATTATCCTATGTGATGGGAAGGTCTGCATGGTGTGTGTACTTTAATTTACTTGGGTATGATGGTGCCAATTTATATTGGCCTGCAATTTGTTTTCATTGTACAGGATATACGATGTGAGAGAGCAGCAGCGTAGCTGTGCGCATTGTTTAGGATAGGTACAGCGTAGGGTACAATGTAGGTTATAAGGTAGGGTAAGGAACAGATAAATTAGCATGTGTATTTACACAGCATGCGTGGTTCTCATATAGGCTACATATATTTCCTATGTTTGAAATGAATTTAAGGCTGTACGTGTAGTGTAGATATAGACAGGATAGGTAGCACGAAATTTATTTGATTGCTTAAGCTAGAAGTGATTCATATATTTTATTATTTTTATACGATTAGTTTAATTATACCGTCGATTGCATTATATGCTGAATATTTGCACTAACACTCATGAATTACAAACATAATGAAAATAGGCACACTGTTATGCCTTAACGTTCCGATGCCAATGAATTTAATTTCGTCGAAAACAGAGACCGTTTGCAAAATAGGTATTTTAACGCTTATAAAATATAAATAAAATATTAATTAAATTCAAGAATAATCAAATAAATAATAATAAATTATTATTATCGTAAATATCCAAATAGAATAAATCTATAGCATCAAATATAAAATATACAACTCAGTATTATCATTTTCGAGTTAAACGTATCCAAATTATATTAAAAATCCTTAAATTTATTAAATAAACGTTATCGTTTTATTAACATTTCCATAACGACTATTTTAAAATTTAAATTGGACATAACTAAAATTTGGATTTTTCTCTTCCATATGAAAATTATAATCAACAAGATTCCAGCATTTCTTGTTTCACAGAAATCCAACTCATATCGGATCTTGTATATTCAATTGAAGTTTAAAACTTAATATTACGAACTACTGCGCCATTTCGAGCTCGTTCTATATTATATATAAATTAACATACAAACTTCGTTTTAACAAAACGAACCAAATATTAAAAATCCATTAATATTCCAAATATAGTATTTAAAATAATAAATTAAATTAAATATTTGGCTACCAAAAATATGGGACATTGCAATCTTCCCCCCTTAAATGAAATTCATCCCCGTAATACTAAGGTAAGAAAAGCTATAAACCCATTATTATTTTCAAATCCAATTTATTATAAATTACAAGCCAATTCAATATTGTAAATAATTTTTTTAAATATATCAAAAAAATTCTAGCACTTCAAATTCCCGGAAAAATTCGACAGAGTCTCCCTTGCATGGAGTGACATCCGCGATACCACAGGAACAAATAATATATATACATCGACCCACCAGGTTGAAAAAAAATTAAAAACTAAAACTTTATATTTTCGCATAGGCGTACCCTTTACGAGCGCTATTGAGCATACTTGCTCAACGTATATGCGATTTACTCAACCAATATCATTCTGTCTAGTCATCTGACACCTGTAATTAACTCAATTCAATATATAATTAACTAACATATATATGAAATTCTTAAATAATATTTCATTAATCATCAATTATACTACACCAATTTCCAAATCAACATGAAATATCAATTCACTTGCAAATATAGGCTTAAATCATTTATTTCAAATCATATACAGTTTTATTCCAGTTTTAATTATACCGGAATTTATTCTTTAGTTTATGATTCACTTAGCTCCATTAAATTGTTGATTATTTCCATTCAAAAAACTATCATCCAATAATAAATAATTCACAATCAACAACCAATACACAACCATATCAACTAAATCAATTGGATTTACATTCAATATTAAAATTTACTTTGGTTTCACATATTTGAACATCAATCGATTAATATTCGATTGATTTTAATTTAATTATTATTTTTTCAAATTATAAATTCCAAATTTATTTAAATTAATTTCAATACCATTATTTATTAAATTACACTTAACCATGTTAATTTCCGATTCAATTTTTTAATCCAATATGAATTCCATTCACATCAATCAAACACACCAACCAATATCTCAATAATTTAATAAAATTATTTCTTTTCTATACAAGATATAATTTGGGTAAAATTATGTCATTTACTCTCTTTACAAAACAATATCATATCCATTGGGCGTTCAATGCTTTTCAACACTTGAACCGATCAACAACACAATACAAAACATTTGTAAATAAAATTTACAAATATGCTCTCATATATAAACACTCAAATCAATCTAGGGTACTACGAACCCCATCTCTATCAACTTATACCACAGAGCAAAGGTTATTACTAAACCAATAGCTCTGATAGCACTGTAACGGCCCAACAGATTTTTGACCCCGAAAATCGACATAAATACATTTACCATATAACATGATGACCTTCCAAGCACCGAAAACACTGGAACATTATTACCAAGAAATTAGAGGGTGAGATAAGAAAGAAAGAAATATTAGAATAGAAGAATAAGAAGAACCAACACAACACAGAGTCTCACTCGCAGCGGAACAAAATATAATACAGAAATAAATTTTTACTAAGAGCTCGAAAAATACTTACAATCATCAGAGTACATCAACATATCTGGACAGTTATAATAATCTATCCTCATAAACAATCATACAGCGGGATAAATAATAGATATCATACGTCTTAACACCTCAAGCTCTTCTCTGGATTTCACAGCATCCGATAACCTGAATCTGTACAACTCGGTCTAACCTGAGCATTACAAACAACGGGTCAGTCTGGTGAACTAGAGTGAGAAAAACACATTAAGTTTACAACAACATCCAGGTTGATTTAAATTTAAAATCTTTTCGAAATAAAAGGATAATTGTAAGACCAAATCCACGCATAAATATGGTTGGTTTTTACCTTACAATAACCCAAAACGATTTTTGAAATCAATATCTTTTTGATATTATAATAGTGTCTAAATACAAATAAATATCAACCTAACAGAACGCTTGCATCTCACGCTCTACATATATAGTATAAAATCAAAACCGTGGGCGCTTATTGGAGAATGGATTTCCATAGCAAGGTATGGGCAACCACCTTCCCGACAATGTACCTCCGGAGATGAATACATTGGGGTTCAACAAGAACATTTTGCAACCGAGTCTAACATGACCAGCCCCCTCACTTCGCTTGAGAGTACCGATTATATCATTACCATGGTTGGGAGCCAGCCAACCGATATCATTCAAATAAAATAAAGAACAACCAAAGGCATTTAATTTCACTAGACAGGTAATGATATACCCTTTTGATGGGTGCGACCCACATAGCCATGCGACCTATCCAATTTTAACCATTTCCTGGTTGATGAGGCTTGAAGTCAAAATTAATTAATTAATTAATTAGTTCTTTAATTCTTTTAAAACATCTGGTCACCATCCACTTTGAATGTCACATCGTCAGATCTGCCAGATATCACTAATTGATAGCCACAAAAATACTTTGGGTGTTAAGAAGGTGTCTTCTCTGCCACCAACAGAAATACGCTTGAAAAAATAACATATGTGGTCCTTCGGAAATACTTTGCCAGACACTCGTCCATACAAGTCATCCAGGAATAGGATGACCTGAAGGCACCCTCCTACCACATTTAAGGAATCACCTTATAAATCAGTAGCGAGTAGTCCTTGCAATCCGTAGACTTCAACCACGATAGAACTACAGTACATCTTTGGCTGCAGACCAGAGATTATTAGCAGTTCTTCCATTTATGGAGATCTACGGTCTTCAATGCTCCATCTCAATCATCTTATGGTATTTTCACGTATTTGTTGGTCAGAATGGTTTTCGAATATAAATTCGATCCTTTTCGTACCAACAATCATATTGTATTGATTTGATAGTCGGTTATTTAACTATCAAACTAAACAGTGATTCAATCATGAAAATCAAATGAGTCCACTGGTTCAGTATTCAGCATCACTTGGCCTTTTAATTAAAAATAAATTTAAAACTCTTAAATATTTCGATATTACGAATAAAGCTTTTCGCTTCTTATTTAACATAAGATTATTCTTTAACAAATTCATTTTAGTACTTAGGAAAATCCTATATCATATCCAGTTTTCTATTTTCACTTCCAAAATATTATCCACATTATTATCTAATATTGGGAAATCAATTCGACTTGTTGTTCGTAAATCAATGTTAAAAATCTCTTTTTGTTTCATTATCTGATAGCACGCTATGCTTATTCTTATAAAATAAATCAATTTTACAATTCCTTTTAACTTGAACGCATCTTTATATTTTCACACATTCCAAAATTCTATTTTTCTTTTACTTTGGAACACTTTTACATATACCTAAATGTTTTTAAATTTCCTTTACTCCGGAATCCTCATTATATATATTCTTCAGATTTGCACCAATATTGTTTTATTATTGTTTCTCAAGTGAAATAATAATTCATTACTAACCTTTTTGCCATTACAAACTAATATCATCCTCATATAATCCTGAAGTCGTTCAGGTTGGGGTATTTTAGTTACCTCTCAGACCTTGATCAACAACGTTCTTATCTTAAGATAGATATGAGTTGTAATCCAAAAACCCATATTTCATTCTAATATCAAAATAAATACCATTTAATTATTTTATTTAAATACGGTTTCATAGAACCTTCTTACTCTTTGAAAATCTCTTTCTCATTATTTCTTAATTCAATAGTTAATTAATTTCTTTATAAAACACCACCTTTTAACCTCTTCCTTTAATCAAATTCATTTTATAATTCGTATTTGATTACAAAATCCTATGACTCGCTTCCTCTACCATATTCACTTTTACCAATTTCTTTTCTAATCCATTTAACCATTTCCCGCTTTGAAAATCTTATTTCAATTTTCCATCTTTTCTCAATTCCATTTTTAAGCGACGTTAATTTAAAATTAACACTTTATCACCTTTAACCTCAATTATATAACTCTGGTTTAATATAAACTCTTTTAATATTGATTTCCTTTTACTTAATTCAAATATTTAAATAACATTTATTTTAAGCTATTGTATTCACTTAAGATCCCTTTATAACTAAATTTACCAAACTCAGTTTAAATATAAACCCGTTCACAAAAATCCTTTAAAATTTAATTATATTTTATTACCAACTTTGATTACTTAAATGAATTCCATTTATAAAGTAATCATTTTAAATCATTATTAAATTAAATAATGATTACTTCATCATTAACTACTATAGAAGTAGCTAAATTATTTATTAACTAAAATAGATAGTAAATTTATTTTTAGAAAAATCTAAAACAAATATTCACTAATCTATTTTTATCAGATTAATTGGCACAAACTAGTTTAATTTAATAATCAATTTCAGTTAAAACAGTTGACTTGGTCAACTCTAAACATGATTAACTCGTTGATAAACTTTAACTTGTCTCTTTATTTAAATTTTAATAAATAATATAATTAATTTAAAAAATCTCATTACTTCGATTATTATTAAATAAATAATAATCAATTCAATATAATCCCATTTTAATTGTTACTTAAAACAATTAATCTCAGTTATTAATCATTACATTAATCCTTGATCACTTGCTTATCCGTCTCAGTAACATAAGAATTAGTTTTATAAATCGTTTAACCATTAAGACGATGCACGTGCTTCGCACACGACAGATTTTGGTTTAAAAAATGGTGAATGGTGGTTAAAATAATCAATATATATGTGGTTAGTTTATTTCCTTTATAAACTCCATTATAATAGTATATTTAAAAACCTATATTCAGTTACAAAATAAATTTATAACCTTATTTATATCGATTCGCCCGACGGTAGATCGATATTTATAGAATGAAGTATTTTCAGGCCATATGCTACAAATTACCCAGCCCATACTGCCCATTGGTTAAAACAAAACAAACGCTGAATTTTCAATCAATGATCAATCATCCAATCAGAATAGTTCATATAATGATAATATGAAAATAAATAATATTTAATATATTTGAGGAATCCCATTGGATCACTCCAACCTGTTCTCCCCTGTATTCAAATCAGTTATCTCAAACCATATCATTCAGTTCTATTTAACTGATAATTTCTATAATAGTAAATAAAGACTATTTTACATCAACCAATTAGCAAAACCATTAAACACGTTTATTTTATAAACGTGACCAATAAGGCAAGTTACCTACATTGGGTCAAATCGTTAAAATAACGATTGGTGTTTCACTGAAATTAAACAACATTTAATTTCATCGGTTCAAACAATAAATATAATATTATTTAACAAACAATCAACCATTAACAGCCATAGCACACAATTATAAAACCCGACTTATATCAAATATAAATGGGAAGAACTGAGTGAGTTTAACTCACCTTGATTTCATTCCATTGTTTAATCTTCTCAATTCAGTTAAATTAACAAGCGTTTAATTTAACTGAAAACCCAGTTCATTCCAAATGCATCCAATTTCTAAAATACCATAAGTAATACTGGGATGTAAAATGGCAATTTTCTAAGAGTACAATGAAAATAATATATTTATAAAATCAAAGGATTTTATAAAAGAAATTAATTATAAAATCAAAGGATTTTATAGAAGGAAAAAATAAATAGAATTATAAAAGGAATATTATTTAGAAAATAAATAGAATTATAAAAGTAATATTTATTTAGAAAATAAATAGAATTATAAAAGGAATATTTATTTAGAAAATAAATAGAATTATAAAAGGAGTATTTATTGGGAAAATAAATAGGATTATAAAAGGAAATTGACGAGATATAAAAGAATTATGAGAAGATTGTTTAAAGTGGATATTAAATAGAAATCTGTTTTTAACAGATAAATTAGGAAGATTAATTTATAAATAATGTTTTATATATTAAAGTAAATTATTTATCATTGGATAAATTGGATATATAAGTCTGAAATTATATGAAGAAGTAGAAATTGATTTTAACACTGATATTTTTATGGAATGTAAACATAGTATTTACAAAGGGATTTACAAACGAGATTTATAGGTGATTGGGATTAAAAATAAGATTTTATATGAATAGTTCTATAAATAGAAGTATAAATAGAATTTGGAAATGGGATATATTTTAAATGAAAAATCAAAACTGATTGATAACATAAAAGAAACATTATTCACACTTGAGTGAATAATGGATTTGAAATAAATATTTTATAAATTAAAACATTTATAAGGAAACTTAGGTTTTGAAATACGAATTCAAATGGGAATTTTAATGAGATAGGAACTAGAGTTAATCGAATATTAGTTATTCAAATAAAGTTAATCGAATAGAGTTAATAGAATTAGAGGTAATCAATTATTATTTATTCGAACTAGAGTTAATCGAATGTTAGTTATTCAAATAGAGTTAATCGAATAGAGTTAATCGAGTAGAGTTAATTGAATTAGAGTTAATTGAATATTAGTTATTCAAATAGAGTTAATCGAATATTAGTTAATCGAATAAAGTTAGTCGAATATAGTTATTCGAATTGAGTTAATCGAATATAAGTTATTTGAAGGGAGATTATCGAATATAGTTTATTTGAAGAAAAGAGTTATCGAATAGAGTTTATTCGAAAGAGAGTTATCGAATAGAGATTATTCGAGAGAGAATTATACGTTGAAATTCGATTTTATCGAATTCGGGAAAGTACTATTCACTTTCCGTTTTTAATCAAGATTTATTTATTTATTAATAAATTAGTTGCTTGTTTATTTATTCAAATTAAGAAATAAAAGTTATATTTAAGTTATTATATATCGGAAGCATGGGATTATAACACTATTGTTATAATCAAACGATTTCTGTAAAAGAAGTGGATTTGTAAATAGAATCCGAGAGTTACGTAAGGAAGTTTGTTAAAGATTTAAAAAGTGAAATTTGTCCATTTCAAGGTTAGAAATGTTGTTCAGTAAAGTCTGAGTGGTAGTTATACCCCAACTTGAATGACTTCATTTTTAATTAAGGAATGGTTAAGGTTCGATAGTGAAGGTTGGTTAAGTGAATTTAGTTAATGAGTGTAATGGTTTGAGTTGGCATAGCAATGTTTTATTTAAACATCTATTTAAATCCAATGAAGGAGTTTTGGAAATGTTTCCAAATAAGAATTAGAAATGTTTTCTAATATAAGAAAAATAGAAATGATAGTAAATATGGAAATGTTTTCCAATGATTAATAACGTATATTTTCTAAATTTAGAAAATAAGAATTTACGAATATATGGAAACGGGAATAGGGAAATGAATAATTGAATGACAAAATAAATAAAAGGGGTCAGTGTTGACTGATGATTTGCTCGGTAAGATTTCCATTTGAAAATACGATCGTTGTTTGTACACATGTTTTCTTTGATAGTTAAATAACCGACTATCAGAGTTTTGACCATTTTTCTTTCGCCAATGAGGAGAGACCGGAATCAGATTTATTATCTGAAAACCAATCCGTATAGGCGTTAGCGTTGTGAATAAAATATGATGATGAAAATTGAAGACGGAGTTTATGCAAGGGCTGTTCTAGTGATCCTAGGTAGAAGTTGCATAAGATGGATTTACAGAATAGTGCCTTCAGTTTGTCCTATTCCAGGACAACCTATATAGAAGAATGTCTAACAGAGTATATTCAATAGATCGCGTAAGTTGATCTCTTCAAGTATTTACGTTTGGTGGCGGAGGAATTCGTTTCTCTTTTCTGTATACCCCTGGTATTTTTGGGGAAATCAATTTGTGATTTGGCGGGTACGATGATGTGACATAAAAGTAAATAAATGTGTGATCTGTACGTTATGGCCTCAAGCCTTACAACTGGGAAATGACAAAAATCGGGCAAGCAACATGGCTATGTGGGTCACTCCCATTATGGTGTATAATCACCTATCTAGAGAAATTTCGTTTCCTTCTTTATTCTATTCGTTGTTGTTCCTTTCGAGAAACGGTTGCTGATCCCAACCGTTGGTGATATACATTCGATACACTCAAGCGAAATGAGTGGTCGGTCATGTGTGGGCCGGGTTTCAAGACGTTCTTGTTGAACCCAGTGTATTCCCCTCTAGAGATTCACTATCAGCAGGTGGTTCCGTACCTTTTTATAGTCAGAATCCAATTTCCAATAAGAGCCCGTGGTTTTGGTTGTATACTATATATGTGGAGCGTGATATGCAAGCATTCCGCTAGATTGCTATTTATTTGTATTTAGACACTATTATAATATCAGAAAATATATTTGATTTCAAAATGGTTTGGGTTATCGTAAGGTAAAAACCATCCATGTTTATGTGTGGATCGGTCATACGATTATCTTTTCTTTCAAAACGTTTTTGAAAAGTTAAACAAGTGTATTGGATTCTAATAAGGGAAAAACCCGTTCCGTTTTTACGTCGTGGTCTTATGAGATATCCTTTATCAAATCAAGTTGTTTTAAAATCGTTTACTCATACCAGTCCCTTAACTGACCCAGAGTTTATTTTTTATGTTTTCCCTAAAGTCTTGGGTGCCCAAATTTGTATGGGCAGTCCAATAAGTTCAGGATTTTACAGATTTATCTGGAGGAGCTTGGAGCAGGAGGCTTCAGGGTTATATAGCAATTGTTTATTTCTGCAATTTTGTAAGTGTTGTACTTTGATAATGGTATGTATATTCAAGTATATATTTGTATTTCAAAGTTATGTTATATAGCATATTTTATTCGTTCCGCTATGAGATTCGTGTTACTTTGGTTGTGTTGTTATTTTCTTCTTCTTCTATTCTAATTTTCTATATTATCTATTCTCACCCTCTAATTTCTTTCTATTAACTATCCGATATTTCCGATGCTTGAATAGTCGACATTGAGTTTATGTCAATTACCAAGATCGCAAAATCCCCGGGTCGTTACAGAATTTGATAAGACCCGTACTGATAAGATCATTCTGAAGTTCAGAAAATTAATGGAATATAGAAATGAATCGAAAGGTGATTCTAAATTAATAATAGATTAAGTTGAATTTGAGGAAAGTATCGTTCACTTTCCGATTTAATAAATATTAAATTAATTATTGAACTAAGGAAATAAATAGTAATTATATTTAAAGTCATATATATATATATTGAAGAATGGATGATAACAATACTACTATAATCAATAAATAAGATTCTTAAACAGAAATAACATATTAGATAGATATGATTTGAAATGACTATTTTCCAAAATCAACCAATGATGAACGATGGTTATTTGAATTGTTGAATTGTGATAGACCATATATGTTGTGATAACTGATTTGTTAATTTGATTACTTGAAATTCTATATCATTACCCAATTATCTTGTTAGTTTAAATTTCTTATTTGGATAAATCTTGATAATCAATTAAGGATATAGAAACACATATGAAATATATTGACCTGGCTTCCATTAAGTATCACTTGACCCTAAAGGATATTAACGTTATTGTTTCGAAGAGTCCGGAATCTATATTCCATTTTGATTCGATTTGTGCTAGTCAGAGATTATTAAAGACAATTGAGGATGGTGTTTATGCAAGCTTGTTTTGTCGATCCTAGGTACAAAATGCATAAGACAGATTTACAAGATAGTGCCTTCAGTTTGTCCAGACCCAGGACAACTTGTATGGATGAATGTCTGACAAAGTATAACTAACAGATCGCGTAAGTTGGTCTCTTCAAAACTATGTTTGGTAGTAGAGGAAATAGTTTCTCTTAGCTTTTTCCTGTGATTTTGTGGAAATCAATTTGTGATTTGGCGAGTTTGACGATGTGGCATTCAAAGTAAATGAAGATATGATATATCCAAAGGTAAGTATAGCCTCAATCCTCACAATTGGCAAATGACAGAAATTGGGCAGGCAACATGGCTATATGGGTCACTCCCATCAGGGTGTATAATTGCCTATCTAGAGAAAATTCATTTCCTACTTTAATCTATTCGTTGCTGTCCCTTTCGGGAAATGGTCGCTGATCCCAATTGTTGGTGACATACATTCGGTACACTCAAGCATAATGAGTGGGTCGGTCATGTGTGGGCCGGGTTGCAAGACATTCTTGTTGAACCCAGTGTATTCCCCACTATAGATACACATTGGAAGGTGGTTCCATACCTTGTCATAGTTGGAAATCCATTAACCCAGATTAACAATTAGTATTTTTGTGCAATTTGGGTTGGACCTATATGGTATTTTGTCGACCCAAAAGCTACGAGTTTGTGGGCCGTTACAGATATTTTCCCTTTGTATATTCTTGTCAAAATAATTCATTGATGTTGGCTACATGATCTTCTGGAACCATTGAAGAACTTGTCAAACACATTTGAATACTGGAATGATTCTCTTTTGAAAATCTGGAATGTTTTAAAGCCCATGAATTTGTGATTGCTGACTTAATTTCTTGCTGAAATGATTGATTGATTTCATTGAACATTCAACTTAATTTCTTGCCTTAATTGCTTTTATTTATGGAGTGCATTTAAAGTCATTCATGCCATGTATATTTATATATACATATTTGCGTATATATATATATGAATATATATATACATATATATACATATTTGTGTGTGTATATATATATATGAATATATATATATATATATTTTTGAAAATGGGTAACTTATATTAATCAGAAATAGTACATGATTTCGGTTAGCATACTAACCGGATTACAAAACAACCAAATTATAGACTGGAAAACAATTGAAAAAATCAACTAAGAAAGCTCCAACAGCTGAGCAATTACCATAGCATATCAACCAAAAATCGACTGAAACTGGGAGAGAAGTCGAATTCATTTCAGAGAACAACCGTTCTCAACTACCCCAACAAAACAGCACACTCCAAATCAAAACAGAAACCGTCTCAACACCATAGCAATGAACCAACTCCATCAACACAAAACTTAAACTGATACTCATCACAGACAAGGAGACAAGGACATCAAGTTCACCAGAGGGTCAGTTGGAGGAGGCTGGAGCTGAAGAAACTTCAGAAGCCACCGGCAATGCCAGAACCCAGTCTCCCAAAGGCTTGAACCCCAAATTGAACAAGAATGCCTGCACTTTCCAATCTATCACGGAAGCAGCTGATAGCGAAGGAAGAAATCACAAACGGCGGTCTGATTTTGAGAGCGAAATCGATTTGAGAGCAGCGGAGGATTTGAGAGGAAGGATAGAAGCCGATCTACACAGAAAAGGAGAAAGCTAGGTTGAGTTTTGTGGAAGGAAAAAAGACGAAGAGGTGAAAGCAGAAAGGAGGATACGAAAAGGGGGCAGCGGAAATCGTAGGTGACTTAGTCCCCATTAATGAGGCTGAAGTCAGCTATATATGAATATATATATATATATATATATCTGTGTGGCCTCCATGTATTTGTGTATTCATGCATCAACCTGGAGCTTTATTGCACTTGCACAAGTGCTTATGCACTGAACTTGAAACTTGTCTTAGCTGTTCCACTTTGGTTGTGCATTTGTGTGCCAAATATTTTGTACATAGACTTTCTTGAGGCAATATTATATATATATATACACATACATGTGTGTGTGTATATATATATATGTATATGTATGTGTATGTGTGTATGTGTGTGTTGTTCAGTGATTTGGCAGATTTCATGCTTCATGGCAAATTTTCATGCTTCAATGCTTCTGTACTTGAGTTATTGCTATGTTGTTGCACTTTTTACTTTCCTGCTAAATTTCCTTTTGTGTCGCTTCTTCTCGAGTTGCTATGTTCTTGTCACCATTCATGCACAGTTTCTTGTGCACACGGTTGCATGTATCATACTTACATGTAATTGAGATCATTCTTTCATGTTGTGTACATGTGTTAGCGACTTGGTTGCTGTGTACATTTGTTTGCATTGTATACACCATTATGTACATCTGTGTAAACCGTTGTTTCACTATGTTGTTTTTCACCATGTTTGTGTTTATGGCCAAATCTGTTCACCGTCATGACCATATGTGTGAGATGCACCACTCCCTTGGATTGCTGTATGTACAGCTCTCTTACCAAACTTCACTAGCATGCTGTATTTGCTTGAGTTATTGTGTAGATGATGCCCATTGCTTTCAACATGCACATGTAAATTTGCATTAGTCTGTTTACATGAGTATGCACTTCGGAGTTGCCCCTGACTTGTACATGTGAGCATGCCTTATGATCTTGTGCATGGTTTGAGTTGAACCCATGCTTTGCTTCATTGTATCTTGAACCAATATACTTTGTTATGCTTGTGCATATATCGCTATATACATACATATGTATATATACACATATGTGTTTGAATTTGTTTCTTGAGTGTTCATGGATACTTGCAAAATTTCAGAGTTCTCAAGCTTCACCTGATCATATCATTCTCGATATATTTGTCCCTGCTATTTAAATGATGGACCATATTGTCCATGCACAAAATATAAGTGTATATACATACATATATATGTGTATACATGTAGCACGTGTAGTTTATATATGTGAGCACTAGAAATTCTCTCTACCTCGTGGTATTTAAAGTGAATCACTTTGAATATCACAAGCTGTCTAGGCATATATGGATGTAAATATTAATCAGATCAAGTCATGAAATATGATGAGAAACACACCAAAATTATGAGGCAAATAAGTTTTAAAGATAAAATTATATTTTCTAGAATTTAAAAATATTTTATTCTAGTTTACTTTGTGTGTTTCTATGACAAGTAAGCAGAAGACTAGACTGATAGAGAAGCTGGCAGAAGACAGAAGACAAGACTGTGTAACTGTATATGAGCGAGTGACTATATATGAATGTATTTGTACAATTAAGTAACGTGAGTTAGTGACAGAGTGTTGTAGTGAGGAACTGATGTAACAAATGTTACTGAATGGGAAATTGAATTGTAATATATCAGTGGAATGTACAAGTAGTGGAGATACAAATCATTACTATTCAAATGTAGAAATTAAATATTTATATTTCAATAAAATATTGTTTGAATATTAAAATTCTTGTGCAGTAGTATTTTATTTAAATATAAATATTTAATTTTGCTTGTGATGTGGTAGAATAGAACAATTACAAACACATTTATAATAATATATATATGTTTATCGTTATCAAACAGAAATCATGGAATTATTATATACAACAATCTCCCCCTTTTGATGATGACAAACAAATAATAATATTTTGAATATAATAAATGTGTTTGATAGTGAATAGCGGAACTCCCCCTATATATGTGCTCCCACTAGACATGTGCATGAGTGAAAAGAATAAATGAATTGAAATTTCTGTATTAAAATATTTAAGATAATCCACTCATCGATCAAAATCTTAACCCATTCTCCCTTTTTTGTTATCATTAAAAGGAGACAAAAAATAAAATAGTGATGAAAAAATGACTAAAAATATAACAACAGCAAAAGGCAGAGAATTCTCATTATAAAACTCTTTTAATCAAACAAAAATCATGATATAATATGAACTAATAGCAAATTTCACATTGTAGAATGAAGGATTTACGATGAAATTTATATAAATGAAGAGAGTTTTAAAAACATATGTATTTCCAATTATTTTCAAATAATTTTTAAAAAAAATGAGCACAAAACAGTGATGGATTTGGACTACAATTATAAATTCAATTTAAGTAACGAAATCAAATAATCTCCCAATAGTTATCAATCAAAAATCATAATGTGTCATAAAATATTAAAACATTTCACAAATTAGAAAAATGAATTGATAGGTCGGTTTTACACACCAAGGAGGATTTCATATAAAAATTTATTTACTTTCCTTTTTCATTTCTTTTCATTTAAGAGGGCATTGACCACACATAACCAGATCTTCGATTTTTAAATGAGGTCAATCGCTACTTATATTATAAGTAATCTCTTAACTATGCATGACTAGAGCTTGAATTTTTTAATGAGGTTAGAGAAACACTTATGTATTTAATATATTTATCATTTTCCTTAAAAAAAACACCTTAGTATATAAAGCCAATATAGATGATAGAAATATGGTCGGTACAAAAATGATTATAAAATAAATTTCTAAATTAATAAAATTATGAAATAAGCTCAAGTGTACTGGGATCTTTGAAATATTTTAATTATCTCTATTTCTGAAAAATAATATAGTCACATTTCCATCACACATTTGAAACAGTATATTTAAGATGATTTAAAAAATATTAAACTCTCCACATTAGTATAAATTCATGATGGATGGCAGAATGATAATAGACTAAGAGGATGTTCATGAAATATACGCTAATTCAAAGATATTATAAAAACTGTTCAATCATCATGAAAATTTAAATAAAATTTCCTTTTTTTGTGAAATATATTATAGTCACAACTCATCACAATTTCAAAAATTTGATAATAATTTTGATGAATTCAAAATATAGTTCAATTTGGTTATTGATTTCAATTTTTGAATTTGTAACGACCCGCCTTCTACGCATCGTAGGATCATAGAATATTTATTTCTTTGTTGTAAGGAGTCGTATGATCGTGTGACATTGGGGGAGGACTATTGGGGTCATTTCCCATGTTCATGATTTTTTCCAATTTTTGAATGACCATTTTGCCCCTAGCTGATCTTGTATCGGCCATAACTTTTGATTGGTAAGGAGATTTGACCTGAAACCACTTCCATTAGATCAGGATGGTGGTTTACCTTTCCGTAGAGTGGTCATATGTGAAAAATGGACTTACTGTTTGGGAGATATGGCTGAATTAAGGTTTAGAAGGTGAAAAACAACTTAACTGGGCTTAATTGGGTAATTAACATCTAGGCCCAATGGGGGATTTCGGGATTTGGAGTACTTAAGGGCTGTTAGGGTTTAGAGAACGCCCTTTTCTCATTTTTCAGCCGCCACTCATCATCCCCTCAACCTCGCAATGGCCTCCACTTGCTAAAACACCTCAAATCACCTTCTAATCGCTAATTAAGCCAAATCTACATCAAATCAAAGCGGATTAGCACAAAAATCGAGGTAAAGCTGCTGTGTAGCCTTGGGAACAGCGCCAAACAGAGGATAATTTCAGATTTGGTATTTTATTATGGCTAAAGTGAGTGATTTGCATAGTTCCTCTCTAATTATGGTTAATTAAGGGTAATTAGTGCTAATTAGCGAATTTAAACATGATTAAATTCTGGAAAAATATTTATAAATTTCGAAATATTGTTTTAGACCTTTGTTAGAAGTTTGGTTTGATTTGGTTAAGTTTTGCTAATCCTATCACTAGATTTGCTTAAACATGATTAAGGGGAAAGTAAGGGTTTTTGGGTATGTTGATCCATATTGACACATTCAATTGTTGTTTTGATGTTTATGGCTGATTCTCTATGTTGCTATGACTGTATGGTATGCTTTATGATTGCTAAGAACAGTTAGAACGGTCGAAAATGTCGTCATATGGCGTAAAACAGTAACTGGAAAAGTTGTAGGAAAAACTATAGGGATTGGGATCAGATCGGATAGGAGGAATGGGTTCGGATCAGATAGGATTGGTCGAACCGAACCGATACGAGAGACAAGGAATTCAAACCGAACCGGAGCCCAGGCAGAAGAAAGAGTATGGCAACAAAGGAAGGCCGCTAGCTTGGAGTTGGAGTTGGAGTGAAGCACCGAATCGGATCGGGATCCATGAGCACCGAACCGAACAGGAGGCGTTGGACTGAAGTGAAGTGAAGTACAGGAGATGAACCGAGACATACGAACCGAAGTGCATGGAGGAGAAGAACCCGAACCGAACCGAGGGAAGGGAATTTAGCCAAACCATATGGGGAGCTGAGCACCACATGCCGAACCGAAACGAGTAGGCCGAACCGAATCGGTTTTGGACCTCCACTACTACTACGCGACGACTCTTCTGAAGACCAACTCCAATTCGACCAAAATCCGAGATGCAAAGAAAGTCCAATTGGGAGGTTATTACTCAGGATCCAAATGGGATCAACGGGTTAATTTCATGAGTTGGGCTTTGCTGCGGGACGTGTGCTAAGGGGTTATTGACGTCTATAGCTTTGACTCACCACGGAAAGACGGATATTAGCTACGGATCAGTGCAGTGAAGTTGTTATTACATCATGGGGCAGAATGATCATAGCAAGGCTATGAGCCAGTGCAGTGGTGTCATCATGACTCCATGGGGGCAGAGTGGACATAACAAAGTATAAGTGGTTATGGATCAGTGCAGTGGTGTCATTACGACTCCATAGGGCAGAGTGATCATAGCAAGGAATTGGGTGGTCAAAGTGGTAGATATTGTATACTTTACGCACTGAGTGAGAGATGTGATGATGGTTGCTATGCTTGATTGTTTGACATCATTATGATATGCACACCCCAGCCCCGCATTCCTTACACCATATGTTAGTGGCACCTTAGAGTATCGTACGGTATGTTGTGCTAACTCTTTGGTTGCAGGTTCAGGTATGGTTTAGTATACATATTATTATTATGTTTTGCTGCTCATCGCTCATACCAGACTTTTGTCTGACCTAGAGTTTTATGTCTCTTCTTATTACTCTGGGTGCTCTTAAATGGGCAGACTAGAGACGGGTTAGATGGTATGCACGAGTAGCTGTACCGGAGACGAGCAGGAGGCTCATATGTATTATCTACATATATTCTCCCTGTGTTGTTGATGGTCAGTTCTTTAGGCATTAGTAGTGTACCTTTCCTTTCTTTTGCTTTAGAGACAGTTTTAAAGTTGTAATAATGATGATGTGGAACATAAGCTGTATTTGGATTTTCCGCTGCTATGATGTCTAGTTTTCAGCTTATGCACTGTCTCGTCTGTTTTATGTCAAAGTATTTATTATTATATTTTATTCATGCGCTGTGAGACATTCTACAGGTTCTTTGTTAGTCCACTGTTAAGTTTCTTTTCCTTCTCTTTCTTTGGCGACCATCGCGTGCTGGTTGGACATCGGCACAACGCACTTCCATGGTAAATGTCGGCTGGTGGGGGCAGGCTGTCACATTTGGTAACAGAGCTCTAGGTTGCGTAGTTAACCTAGGGAAAGACACCAGGGAGAGATAATACGTATATGAGAGCGCGTATTTGTAATTATTTTGGTTTTCAAAAGCTATATATGTACATATACACAATTAGTATGGCTAGGGATGAAGCCGCACTGCACTAACACCACAAACAGGATGGTTAATCGTTTCTCTTTACAGATTGAACAATGAGCCGATATACGAGGGGTGCTGGTAGAGGAGCTAATAATGGGAATGCTCCTGATATGAGGACGATGTTCACTGATCTCATGAGAGAGATGCTTAGGGATGTTCAGAGGGCATCTCATAATGCTGCAAATGGTGGTGGTGCAGCAGTGCAGGCGCCTAGAGCAGATTTCGCCAAGCTTTGCAAGGACTACACTAGTCTTGGTGGAAAGCTGTTCCATGAAACGGAATCGGCTAAAGAAGTTCAGGATTGGCTGGATAGCTGTGAGCGTATCTTCGAAGACATAGGTATCGAGGATGCGATGAAGAGAAAGCTAGCATCCCGTCAGCTGCACGGACGGGCGATGAATTGGTGGAATGCTATTAAGGCAGCTACACTAGAGGATCAAGTTACATGGGATCAGTTTAAGGCCCGATTCAGTGATAAGTTCATCCCAGCTGCCCAGAAGTCAGTGTTGTTTAGGAAATTTCTGGAGCTTAAGCAGAATGGTAGGGCAGTCTCAGAGTACATTGCAGAGTTCGATACTCTATCGAAATATGGATTATCCCTTATTGATACTGAAACGACCCGCAAATCCGTGCTATCTGAGTTGACTAAAAACACCACACGTCCAACTCAAATTGCACAGAAATACGACTCATTATTAGAAAGAAGTTAGAGGATGAGAAATAGAAAGAAAGAAATATTAGAATAGAAGAAAACAAAGATCACCAACTCACAGCGGAACGAATAAAATATATTATATAACATAACTTCTGAAATACAAATCAGTAACTTTATATACATACCATCATCAGAGCACAACAGTCATTTCTGGAACAGTTATAAACACCTGTTTCCAGATACAAACAAGGTCCACAGCGGAATATATGATAGTCTATATCTAACTGGTGAAGCCTCCTGCTTCCAGCTCTTCCAAGTGAATCTGAAAAATCCCAACTACTTGACTGCCCGTACAAATTTGGGCACCCAAGAGTTTAGGGAAAACAAAACAAAATAAACTCTGGGTCAGTCATGGGACTGGTGTGAGTAAACTCCAACCACTTGTTTAACTTTAAAAATCCTTTCAAAGAAAATAGTAAGACCAGCCCACACATAAACACGGACGGTTTTTACCTTACTATAACCCAAAACACTTTGATACGAAAATCTAGTGATATTATAATAATGTCTACATCAAGTAAATAACCAAATAGCGGAACGCTTGCATCTCACACTCCACATATATAGGGTAAAATCAAAAACCGCATGGCGCTTATTGGAGATTGGATTTCCAACATGACAAGGTATGGGACCACCTTCCGACAGTGCATCTCTAGAGGCGAATACACCTGGGTTCAACAAGAACGTCTTGCAACCCGGCCCACACATGACCGACCACTCATTTCGCTTGAGTGTATCGAATGTATATCACCAACGGTTGGACTCAAACCACCGTTCCCGAATGGGCAGAATCGATAGATTAAGAAACAAAAGGAATTTCTCTAGATAGGTGATTATACACCCTAATGGGTGCGACCCACATAGCCATGCTGCCTGCCCGATTTTTGTCCTTTCCCGGTTGTTGAGGCCTGAGGCTACGCATACTTACCATTCCTTGATAACGCAATTCACTTTGAATGCCACATCGTCAGATCCGTTAATCACTAGTTGAGTTTGCACAAATATTCTGGATATTATGCTAAGGGATAAATCCGTTGCAACCATATACATTCATACAGACCAACCCATTTGATCATTGGAAATACTCTGTCAGACATTCGTCCATTTACGTTCGTTCTGGGATTGAACGAAACCGAAGGCACTATTTCTATTACTAGAAAAGCCCTTGCACTTTACTCCGTCTTCAATATATCCAGCATACTTGGTTCGCAACGCTTATGCCGATACGGAGTGGTTCTTCGGATAATAATCCAACCGGTCTCTCCATATTGACAACGATGGTCAAAAACTTCGATAGTCTGTGATTTAACTATCGAATAAAAACAAGTGTTCATCCAAACATATCAAACAAATCACTGGGCTCTTTAATTAATATTTCATTAATTAAATCTCTTCTCCATTTCCTTATCAATATTTGTTAACCAAATATTTAAATAACCATATTGGCCCTTTTCGCTATTTTTGATTTCGTTTCCTTATCGAATTCTATATATATCGATATATAGATTTCTAATTGTCAAATTTCTTAAAAATATTCTAACTCCTTAAATTTCCGGAAAATTTCGCCATAACCTCCCCTGTATCGGGAGCATCGGGAAATTTCAAATAGCTTCCCGGTATCTTCTAATCTCAAAAGGAAAAAGAAAAAGCCAAGCGGCTTGCCGATATGGCGCATAAAACCTCATATGTGAATTAAAACGTACCTTTTTGTCGGGCACATACATTAAAATCTTCATATACTTCATCCCATACCTGTCTACCTGTTTTCAATTCAATTCAATACCATCTAATCGTTTGAATTCAGTTTCGCCCATTTATTCTTTAATTAGCTATTTTGCCTATTTCACTTCTTTGTTTGAACATAACACGTTCAAATAAAATGTTTAACTTGCTCACATCCAAATTGAATTTCAATTTCAATTCTAGTTTCCTTTTTGATTTCGAATATAAATTTTTAAATCGAATTTACTTATTCAAACCCCAATATCCATTCGAAATCTCATTAACTAATTTTTATTCAATTTAGTTAATTCTATTCAATAAATCAAAATCTGGTTTCTGTTTCAGAAATCATATTCATTTACACAACTTGAATTCGCATATATTTTACAACTCAAATCTGAAATTTTCTAAATAGAAATTCGGATTTTATTTCGCTTAAAATCCTTTTATACATTAAATAAACCATTATGGTTTTAAAACAAATTCTGGCGCTGCTTTTCTGAAAATTTGATTTTTGACATAACTCAAAATCTATATGACGAATTTCATATTTTTCTCTTTCATTAGAAAACTATTATCAAACCGGTCCTGACGTTTCTTGTTTCAAAGAATTCCGACTTCAATTGCGTTCTGTATACTCGATTGAAGTTCGAATCGCCAATTTACGAACTGCAGCGCTGCGGCGAGTTCGTTTTAATTATATTTATATATATATATAAACTTTTAAACTTCTTTAAAATGAATTCAACTTCATTTAACTCTATTTGAATTCCTTGATTCAAATTCCAATCTTACTTTTGAATTCTATATTTCAAATCCCAATTCCTTTTCTATTTGATATTCAAATTTAATACTTGAATTTCTATTTCAATTCCATATTCACATTCAATACTTGAATTCATTTGAATTCTCTTATTCAAACTCTAGATTTAAATTCCATTTGAACTTCTATATTCCCATTTCTATATTTGAATTCTATTGAAATTCAAATATTCAAACTCCTTTTTAAATTCTATATTCAAAATTCCATAGTTAAAACCCATTTGAATCTCATATTCAAATCCCATAGATTAAATTCTATTTGAATTCAATTTGAATCTCTTATATTCAAATTTCATTTTCCCTTTCCATTTGAATTCTAATATTCAAATTCATTTCCAGCCCCATTTGAATTCTAATATTCAAACTCATTTTTAACACCATTTGAAATTCTTTACTCAAATCCATTTGAATTCCCTTGAATTCAAATTCCATTTCAAAACCATTTGGATTTTCTATGTTGAAATCCTATTTTGAAATTCTATTTCCAATTCTACTTTGAAAATCTTATTTCAAAGTTTATTTCAAATTCTATTTGAAATTCTACATGCAAATCTCTATTTGAATTTCTTTATTCGAATTCCTTTGAATTCAAATTTTATTTTGATTCCTTGAATTCAACTTCTATTTTTCATTCTAACTTTGTCTATTCAAATTCTATTTGAACTTCTATTTAAATTTCTAATATTCAATCTCTTTTTAAAATTCAAATATTTAAACTCCCTTTAAAATTCAAATGTTATACTCAAATTTCATTTGAGTTATATATTTAAAAATTTCATTTCACATCCTATTTTGAAATTCCATTTCAAATTCAAATTTCACGCTTGTATTTCTATTTCTGAATTATCAAATGATAATTCTTTTCACTTCATTTATAACTTTGTTATAAAAGAACTATTTATAAACTTCGTTTATAAAGAAACTACTTGTTTTATTTTTCAAAACCAGTTTATATTTTTATTCCATTAAAAATTCAAATTCTATTTAAAAATAGAATTTTCCCTTTTAAATCTCAAATATCCTTCCATGATATTTTTAAATAAATTAACACTTAGCCCAGTGATATTTAAACAATCAAATCACCCAAATTTCAATCATTTTTATTTTTAACACGTCATATATGAATATATGAAATCAGCAAACAACAAACAGATAATATAATTTTGAGGAATCCAGTTGGATTCCTCCAACCTGTTTTCCTGCATCCACAGATGTTAGCACATAAATAATACCCATTCTGCTTCGTGGCAGAATATCGCGGTATAGAAGGTCATCCACTAATCATAGCGTGGGGCGTATAGGGTAATCATCCGCTATGAAACTGCGGGCATCCGCTAATGAGACTGCAGGAATCCAACCAATCAATCAACCCAATATATATATATATAATAGCCTAAATAACTAATATATATAAAACAAGCAGAAAAATCCAAACACGCAACAACAATTATTTTTAAGAAGTAAAAATAATTATAAATAAAAGGTGAGTGAGATTTACTCACCGGAGTTTGCAGTTGTCGAATATCCTGTTTATTTCCAAATCATCGACTATGAATCTTCTCGAATGAATTCGCACCTACGATAATTTGATTTAAATTTTCTGATTAATATTTATTTAAATTAACTATAAATTACTTTCCTATATTTTTCTTCTTCTTTTAGTGGTTATTAACTGAAACCTTACTTAACAAATAAAATTAAACTAACCTACGTATCTTTAAACACACACATATATATATATGTTAGGTTTTCTTGAACAAATAAATAACACATTTTAATTGTTATTTTTTTCCATTTTTATTTATGATTTTTGACATAAATCAAACTGATTTCATAAAAGAAACATAACTAAACTAATATCTAAATAAATTCACTTTAAATGGATTACCAATTGTATAAATTAATTTCCTATATTATTTAAAATGAAAATAAAAATTACCTTAATTCTTTTCTGAAATTTCAAAAATAGGAGAAAAAGAACAAGCCTCTTCTCCCTTGCTGATTTCGGGTTCGACATCCCCAAAAACTAGTTCGAGTCCAGTACCCTGACCTCCATCGCTCGCATCACTACGTCGATCTTCTGAGGCTGCCATGCCCTTTCATCCAGCTAACCGAACAAGACCTCAAACACTTCCCTTGAACTGCCGACACCATCGCTTTCCCAAACATCCAGATCGAACTCCTCGTTCGAACACCCGAATCCATTGCGATAACCTCTCCTCGTTCGAACACCCGAATTAATCGCGATGCCCTGTGTTCCCCGAATTTGCGAGCACGCCGAGCTTCGATGAACTTCTGGTTGTGATTCGCGATTTCCTCTTCTTCCCTTTTTTTTATTGCGGTGGTTTCTGATTTTAAATTGGGGATTTGGGTTTCCAAATGACGGAAGAGGAAATGGCTTTCAGTGGATGGGAAATGCAAAGGCTCGGCTGTCTATATATATAGTTGTGAAGGAAAAACAGTTGTACAATGGCCATAAATGGTGTGTTTTACTTTGTCTTGAAGAGAAGGAGCAAATATTTCAGCTCGAGGTAGATGGTAGGTCTGCGTTGGAAGAAGAGGTCGGCTTGTTTGGTTTTAGGGTGGTAGTATTTAAATTAAATTGATTTGATTATTTAGTTTAATTAAATAACCAAAATATCTTACGGTCCTTTGACTTCAACCATGGAACCCTATGTTAACTTAACGACCGTCATTTCAGATTACAACGTTATTCTGAACACTACAGAACTGATTCTCGAATTAAATTTGACTATATAGAAAAGATAACAATTTAAATTAACGATTTAAACTAAATTAGATTCAACATATAATCGATTTCAAACAATCCCATTTATCGAAAATAAATTATTATTACCGTTCTAATTCAATAGAATTTATATTAATCGACTGAATTGGCTCAATTCGGTTTTAACTCAACGTCAAATTATTTATCGTTCTAGTATTACGGCAATTCAATATATTCGATATTAAATCGTATATCGATTATTAACCCGATAAATTCCATAATAAAAATCCATTTATATTCGAATCAATATTTAAAACCATACTAAATATTTAAAATAAACTGTTCAAAAATCTGGGTCGTTACATTCTTTCCCCCTTAAAATAATTTCGTCCCCGAAATTGCTAAGGTAGGAAAAATACTATAACTCACTAACTTTTCAAAACTCCTTTATGTTGAAACTCACCTCTTCATATTTCAACAGATTAACTCCAACCAAAACTTTTGGTTTTCACACATTTAATTCAAATGATCTACGATCAATCCATTTATATCCAATCTATATTCCAATAAACCTATTCAAATTGATTCTAATCAATTGATTCACTTCAACCCATTTAACTTGTTTAAGTTAAATTTAAATTCCAGAATCCAAATCCCAGGGTTTTCGTTTCAAATCCCTTGAAATACATAAATATATACTTATTTTTATTTCCATCTAAAACTCAAAACATTTGAATTTTCAAACCACTTGTTTTCCTTTCAAACAAATTCCATCAAAATTTTTCTAAGGTAGCCATTCGTCACTTAGAACTCGAAAATGAACACTGATGAAGCTGCAGTCATCATCAGAATTATTTCCCAGCGACTGAAGTGAGTTCAGTGCCTTATTATTTCAAAAATCAATTCAAAATGATTTTCATTCAAAAATCCTTTCAAAATAAAACTATATTATTTGAAAAGTATTTTTCAACTTCCCAGGATTAAAATTCCAAATTCTGGTTTGAATTTAATTCTAATTCATCTCATTTGTATATTTAATTCTTTTACAAATTCTATTTGGTTATAAATAACCATTCCAATTTCTATAATCTCGTTTGATTATAATCCTAACAATCAACACATCCATATAATATAATAATTCTAGAAAATTATTCTTTTTATATCAAAATAGAAATTTGGGTAAAATTATTTCATCTACCCACTTAAAAACAATATCGTGTTGTATTTTCTGTTCAAGTGTTTAGAAATCCCTATCGACTTTGTGGCGTCCCACTATTCGATCAGAATTCATAAACCACTCAACAGACTAGCCAACATAATATAAAACAACCTTTATATCAATTTACAAATACGCTCTCTCGTATATACATACACTCAACTCATTCTAGGGTACTACTGACCCTATCTCTAATGAGCACAACTCCACAAAGCCTAGGTATTCGCTTAACCTAAGCTCTGATACCAACTGAAACGACCCGCAAATCCGTGCTATCTGAGTTGACTAAAAACACCACACGTCCAACTCAAATTGCACAGAAATACGACTCATTATTAGAAAGAAGTTAGAGGATGAGAAATAGAAAGAAAGAAATATTAGAATAGAAGAAAACAAAGATCACCAACTCACAGCGGAATGAATAAAATATATTATATAACATAACTTCTGAAATACAAATCAGTAACTTTATATACATACCATCATCAGAGCACAACAGTCATTTCTGGAACAGTTATAAACACCTGTTTCCAGATACAAACAAGGTCCACAGCGGAATATATGATAGTCTATATCTAACTGGTGAAGCCTCCTGCTTCCAGCTCTTCCAAGTGAATCTGAAAAATCCCAACTACTTGACTGCCCGTACAAATTTGGGCACCCAAGAGTTTAGGGAAAACAAAACAAAATAAACTCTGGGTCAGTCATGGGACTGGTGTGAGTAAACTCCAACCACTTGTTTAACTTTAAAAATCCTTTCAAAGAAAATAGTAAGACCAGCCCACACATAAACACGGATGGTTTTTACCTTACTATAACCCAAAACACTTTGATACGAAAATCTAGTGATATTATAATAATGTCTACATCAAGTAAATAACCAAATAGCGGAACGCTTGCATCTCACACTCCACATATATAGGGTAAAATCAAAAACCGCATGGCGCTTATTGGAGATTGGATTTCCAACATGACAAGGTATGGGACCACCTTCCGACAGTGCATCTCTAGAGGCGAATACACCTGGGTTCAACAAGAACGTCTTGCAACCCGGCCCACACATGACCGACCACTCATTTCGCTTGAGTGTATCGAATGTATATCACCAACGGTTGGACTCAAACCACCGTTCCCGAATGGGCAGAATCGATAGATTAAGAAACAAAAGGAATTTCTCTAGATAGGTGATTATACACCCTAATGGGTGCGACCCACATAGCCATGCTGCCTGCCCGATTTTTGTCCTTTCCCGGTTGTTGAGGCCTGAGGCTATGCATACTTACCATTCCTTGATAACGCAATTCACTTTGAATGCCACATCGTCAGATCCGTTAATCACTAGTTGAGTTTGCACAAATATTCTGGATATTATGCTAAGGGATAAATCCGTTGCAACCATATACATTCATACAGACCAACCCATTTGATCATTGGAAATACTCTGTCAGACATTCGTCCATTTACGTTCGTTCTGGGATTGAACGAAACCGAAGGCACTATTTCTATTACTAGAAAAGCCCTTGCACTTTACTCCGTCTTCAATATATCCAGCATACTTGGTTCGCAACGCTTATGCCGATACGGAGTGGTTCTTCGGATAATAATCCAACAGGTCTCTCCATATTGACAACGATGGTCAAAAACTTCGATAGTCTGTGATTTAACTATTGAATAAAAACAAGTGTTCATCCAAATATATCAAACAAATCACTGGGCTCTTTAATTAATATTTCATTAATTAAATCTCTTCTCCATTTCCTTATCAATATTTGTTAACCAAATATTTAAATAACCATATTGGCCCTTTTCGCTATTTTTGATTTCGTTTCCTTATCGAATTCTATATATATCGATATATAGATTTCTAATTGTCAAATTTCTTAAAAATATTCTAACTCCTTAAATTTCCGGAAAATTTCGCCATAACCTCCCCTGTATCGGGAGCATCGGGAAATTTCAAATAGCTTCCCGGTATCTTCTAATCTCAAAAGGAAAAAGAAAAAGCCAAGCGGCTTGCCGATACGGCGCATAAAACCTCATATGTGAATTAAAATGTACCTTTTTGTCGGGCACATACATTAAAATCTTCATATACTTCATCCCATACCTGTCTACCTGTTTTCAATTCAATTCAATACCATCTAATCGTTTGAATTCAGTTTCGCCCATTTATTCTTTAATTAGCTATTTTGCCTATTTCACTTCTTTGTTTGAACATAACACTTTCAAATAAAATGTTTAACTTGCTCACATCCAAATTGAATTTCAATTTCAATTCTAGTTTCCTTTTTGATTTCGAATATAAATTTTTAAATCGAATTTACTTATTCAAACCCCAATATCCATTCGAAATCTCATTAACTAATTTTTATTCAATTTAGTTAATTCTATTCAATAAATCAAAATCTGGTTTCTGTTTCAGAAATCATATTCATTTACACAACTTGAATTCGCATATATTTTACAACTCAAATCTGAAATTTTCTAAATAGAAATTCGGATTTTATTTCGCTTAAAATCCTTTTATACATTAAATAAACCATTATGGTTTTAAAACAAATTCTGGCGCTGCTTTTCTGAAAATTTGATTTTTGACATAACTCAAAATCTATATGACGAATTTCATATTTTTCTCTTTCATTAGAAAACTATTATCAAACCGGTCCTGACGTTTCTTGTTTCAAAGAATTCCGACTTCAATTGCGTTCTGTATACTCGATTGAAGTTCGAATCGCCAATTTACGAACTGCAGCGCTGCGGCGAGTTCGTTTTAATTATATTTATATATATATAAACTTTTAAACTTCTTTAAAATGAATTCAACTTCATTTAACTCTATTTGAATTCCTTGATTCAAATTCCAATCTTACTTTTGAATTCTATATTTCAAATCCCAATTCCTTTTCTATTTGATATTCAAATTTAATACTTGAATTTCTATTTCAATTCCATATTCACATTCAATACTTGAATTCATTTGAATTCTCTTATTCAAACTCTAGATTTAAATTCCATTTGAACTTCTATATTCCCATTTCTATATTTGAATTCTATTGAAATTCAAATATTCAAACTCCTTTTTAAATTCTATATTCAAAATTCCATAGTTAAAACCCATTTGAATCTCATATTCAAATCCCATAGATTAAATTCTATTTGAATTCAATTTGAATCTCTTATATTCAAATTTCATTTTCCCTTTCCATTTGAATTCTAATATTCAAATTCATTTCCAGCCCCATTTGAATTCTAATATTCAAACTCATTTTTAACACCATTTGAATTTCTTTACTCAAATCCATTTGAATTCCCTTGAATTCAAATTCCATTTCAAAACCATTTGGATTTTCTATGTTGAAATCCTATTTTGAAATTCTATTTCCAATTCTACTTTGAAAATCTTATTTCAAAGTTTATTTCAAATTCTATTTGAAATTCTACATGCAAATCTCTATTTGAATTTCTTTATTCGAATTCCTTTGAATTCAAATTTTATTTTGATTCCTTGAATTCAACTTCTATTTTTCATTCTAACTTTGTCTATTCAAATTCTATTTGAACTTCTATTTAAATTTCTAATATTCAATCTCTTTTTAAAATTCAAATATTTAAACTCCCTTTAAAATTCAAATGTTATACTCAAATTTCATTTGAGTTATATATTTAAAAATTTCATTTCACATCCTATTTTGAAATTCCATTTCAAATTCAAATTTCACGCTTGTATTTCTATTTCTGAATTATCAAATGATAATTCTTTTCACTTCATTTATAACTTTGTTATAAAAGAACTATTTATAAACTTCGTTTATAAAGAAACTACTTGTTTTATTTTTCAAAACCAGTTTATATTTTTATTCCATTAAAAATTCAAATTCTATTTAAAAATAGAATTTTCCCTTTTAAATCTCAAATATCCTTCCATGATATTTTTAAATAAATTAACACTTAGCCCAGTGATATTTAAACAATCAAATCACCCAAATTTCAATCATTTTTATTTTTAACACGTCATATATGAATATATGAAATCAGCAAACAACAAACAGATAATATAATTTTGAGGAATCCAGTTGGATTCCTCCAACCTGTTTTCCTGCATCCACAGATGTTAGCACATAAATAATACCCATTCTGCTTCGTGGCAGAATATCGCGGTATAGAAGGTCATCCACTAATCATAGCGTGGGGCGTATAGGGTAATCATCCGCTATGAAACTGCGGGCATCCGCTAATGAGACTGCGGGAATCCAACCAATCAATCAACCCAATATATATATATATAATAGCCTAAATAACTAATATATATAAAACAAGCAGAAAAATCCAAACACGCAACAACAATTATTTTTAAGAAGTAAAAATAATTATAAATAAAAGGTGAGTGAGATTTACTCACCGGAGTTTGCAGTTGTCGAATATCCTGTTTATTTCCAAATCATCGACTATGAATCTTCTCGAATGAATTCGCACCTACGATAATTTGATTTAAATTTTCTGATTAATATTTATTTAAATTAACTATAAATTACTTTCCTATATTTTTCTTCTTCTTTTAGTGGTTATTAACTGAAACCTTACTTAACAAATAAAATTAAACTAACCTACGTATCTTTAAACACACACATATATATATATGTTAGGTTTTCTTGAACAAATAAATAACACATTTTAATTGTTATTTTTTTCCATTTTTATTTATGATTTTTGACATAAATCAAACTGATTTCATAAAAGAAACATAACTAAACTAATATCTAAATAAATTCACTTTAAATGGATTACCAATTGTATAAATTAATTTCCTATATTATTTAAAATGAAAATAAAAATTACCTTAATTCTTTTCTGAAATTTCAAAAATAGGAGAAAAAGAACAAGCCTCTTCTCCCTTGCTGATTTCGGGTTCGACATCCCCAAAAACTAGTTCGAGTCCAGTACCCTGACCTCCATCTCTCGCATCACTACGTCGATCTTCTGAGGCTGCCATGCCCTTTCATCCAGCTAACCGAACAAGACCTCAAACACTTCCCTTGAACTGCCGACACCATCGCTTTCCCAAACATCAAGATCGAACTCCTCGTTCGAACACCCGAATCCATTGCGATAACCTCTCCTCGTTCGAACACCCGAATCCATCGCGATGCCCTGTGTTCCCCGAATTTGCGAGCACGCCGAGCTTCGATGAACTTCTGGTTGTGATTCGCGATTTCCTCTTCTTCCCTTTTTTTATTTATTTTTTTATTGCGGTGGTTTCTGATTTTAAATTGGGGATTTGGGTTTCCAAATGACGGAAGAGGAAATGGCTTTCAGTGGATGGGAAATGCAAAGGCTCGGCTGTCTATATATATAGTTGTGAAGGAAAAACAGTTGTACAATGGCCATAAATGGTGTGTTTTACTTTGTCTTGAAGAGAAGGAGCAAATATTTCAGCTCGAGGTCAATGGTAGGTCTGCGTTGGAAGAAGAGGTCGGCTTGTTTGGTTTTAGGGTGGTAGTATTTAAATTAAATTGATTTGATTATTTAGTTTAATTAAATAACCAAAATATCTTACGGTCCTTTGACTTCAACCATGGAACCCTATGTTAACTTAACGACCGTCATTTCAGATTACAACGTTATTCTGAACACTACAGAACTGATTCTCGAATTAAATTTGACTATATAGAAAAGATAACAATTTAAATTAATGATTTAAACTAAATTAGATTCAACATATAATCGATTTCAAACAATCCCATTTATCGAAAATAAATTATTATTACCGTTCTAATTCAATAGAATTTATATTAATCGACTGAATTGGCTCAATTCGGTTTTAACTCAACGTCAAATTATTTATCGTTCTAGTATTACGGCAATTCAATATATTCGATATTAAATCGTATATCGATTATTAACCCGATAAATTCCATAATAAAAATCCATTTATATTCGAATCAATATTTAAAACCATACTAAATATTTAAAATAAACTGTTCAAAAATCTGGGTCATTACAGATACTACCGAGAAGAAAAATGAAAAGTTAATAACATGCTTAGATCAGTACTTGGGGGAAAGTCTTATAAACAATGTCGATGAGACATTTGAATCGATTGTGGGGAAAGCTTTGAGATTAGAGAGTCTATACTCTAAGTCGAAGACTGAGGTTGCATCTATAGAGGATCCAAAGCCGCAAGCAAGCGGTGGAGGCAAGAATGGTTCTCAAAATAAGAGAAAGCAGAATCAGACCAAGGATGGCCAAAAGAAAAAGAATAAGAAAGATGTTGAGTGCTTCAGCTGTGGTAAGAAGGGCCACTATGCCAAAGAATGTCGGGCCAAGCCAGCGGATAGGAAGTGCTTCAACTATGGCCAAGTGGGACATCACAAGGACAAGTGTCCGCAACCCCTTAAAGAAAAGCAGATTGTGAAAGCATACGCTATCAATGTTGTTCCTTCTTCGTCGAATCCCCAACTGCGGCGGAGAAAGGAAAGAATGTCGTCATTCAAGGTATGTTTTTTGTTTATGATGTTCCTGTTCGAGTACTGTTTGATACCGGGGCTTCCCGTTCCTTCATATCTAGCGACCTGATAGATTGGTTGGGATTAGAACCCGAGATAGTTGATAGACCTTTAGCGGTGACGAACCCGATTGGTGGTTCAACTAGCCTTAGCATGATTGTCGAAATTTGGGTTTATCGAGACATGGATGCATGTTTGTTTGTGATTGCTTTGTTTCGGGCTTTACTGGGTTCGGCATTATTTTGGGAGTCGATTGGCTCCAAAGATATGGGATGGTGGTAGAGTGTGAGGGCTTTTCGGTGACAGTTAAAGCGGATGATGGGCGGAGGGTAGTGTTTGGTGGTCTACCTAGTGATGGGGTAATGGCTAATTTTCTAAATTCCCTCGACATCCCGCATGATGAGTTGTCAGATGTGCCCGTGGCTGGCCAATATCCGGACGTCTTCGAGGAAGTGACCAGACTTCCACCACACCGAGAGATTGAGTCCCGTATTGATTTAGTGAAAGATGCCAGACCTATAGTGATGCCACTTTGTCATATGGCACCAAGGGAGTAGCGAGAGCTTGAGGTGCAAGTAAGTGATCTTTTGAAGAAGGGATTTATCAGAAGAAGTGTTTCTGAGTGGTGAGCACCAGTTGTGTTTACTACCAAGGCAGGTGGTTCCCTTCGTTTGTGTATAGACTACTGTGAGTTGAATAAGGCGACGAGGAAGAATAAGTATCCTCTACCGCGGATAGATGATTTGTTTGATCAGTTGAGTGGCGCGAGAGTATTCTCCCAGTTGGATCTTGTGACAGGTTTTCATCAGCTTAGAGTGGAAGCTGAAAGTATAGCTAAAACGGCATTTCGGACGCCGTGTGGATTCTATGAGTGGTTGGTCATGTCATTTGGGTTGACCAATGCACCAGCATCTTTTGTGGATCTTATGAATATGGTATTCTGAGATCAGTTGAATAAGTTTGTTCTTGTGTTCGTGGACGATATACTTGTTTATTCGAGGACAGATGAACACAAGGAACACTTGAGGATAGTGATGGAGGTGTTGAGAAAACACCAATTGAAAGCAAAGTTTTCTAAGTGTCACTTCTGGAGGAGGGAGGTGAGATTCTTTGGCCATGTTGTTTCAGAGAATGGTATTGCCGTGGATTCTGCGAAGGTGGCTACGGTATAGGATTGGTCTATGCCCAAGAATGCAACAGACGTAAGAAGTTTATTAGGATTAGCTGGGTATTATCGTAAGTTCATCCAAGACTTCTCCAAGATAGCAGCACCGTTGACTCAGTTGACCAAGAAGAATCAAGCTTTCGTCTAGGACGAAAAGTGCGAGAATGCATTTTAAATTCTAAAGGAAAAGATGACATGTGCACCAGTGTTAGTCATCCCTAAAGGGAATGAAGAGATGACGGTATACACAAATGCCTGTGGTACCGGACTAGGTGTTGTATTGATGCAAGAAGGTACGGTTGTAGCTTATGCAAGTCGGCAGCTGAAACCGCACGAGAAAAGATATCCTACCCACGATTTGGATTTGGCAGCGATCGTGTTCGCGTTGAAGATGTGGAGACATTATCTCTTGGGAGAAAGATTCGAGTTGTTTACTGACCATAAGTCGTAAAGTATATTTTCTCTCGAAGGATCTAAATCTCCAACAACAAAGATGGTTAAAATTATTGGCTTCATATGATTTTGATATCGCATATACACCAGGAAAAGGCAATGCAATAGTTGATGACTTGAGTAGGAGACATGCCATTTCAGAGGCTATGTTTCTTGAGTGGAAGCAACTAGAGCAAATCAATGATTTCAGACCAAAGTGCGAATTGGATCCAGAAGTATTAGCAAGTTTGACGGTCAGACCCACTTTGATTGAGCGGATTGGTTCCAGTCAGAGGGACGATCCAAACTTATTGAAAATCATCTCCAAGTTTGAGATTGGCATCGATGAGGAGATGAACGAATATGGGCTTGATCATGATGGATGGCTTAAAAAGAATGGAAGACTCGTTGTACCTAATGTCCATGGATTGAGAGATGAAGTGCTTAGAGAATGTCATCCCTCAAAACTGACTATACATCCCGGTGGTAACAAAATGTATCGAGACATGAAGCAGACCTACTACTGGGAAGAAATGAAAAGAGACGTTGGGAAGTTTATATCTAAGTGCTTGAATTGCCAGCTAGATAAAGCTGAGCAAAAGAAGCCTAGTGGCTTGTTACAACCATTAGAAATTCCAGAATGGAAATGGGAAAAAGTCTCAATGAATTTCATTGATGGGTTACCAAGGACCAGATCGGGCCATGATAAAATTTGGGTGATTGTGGACCGATTGACCAAGAGTGCAAGATTTATACCCGTCAAGACGAATAGAACGGCAGCTAAGCTAGCTGAGCTATATATGAAATGGGTAGTGAGATTTCATGGAATACCCAAAGGAATTGTGAGTGACCGAGATCCGTTGTTCGCTAGTGGATTTTTGAAGAGCTTACAAGAGGAGTTGGGATCAGAATTACATCTCAGTACCGCGTATCATCCTCAAACTGATGGTCAGACAGAGAGGGTGAATCGTACATTAGAAGACCTGTTAAGAGCTTGTATATTGGATTTTGGTGGATCATGGGATGACCATTTACATCTGGTTGGGTTTGCGTATAATAACAGTTATCAATCCAGTATTGGTATGGCTCCATTTGAAGCTTTGTACGGAAGACCATGCAACTCACTGTCATGTTGGTTAGAAACTGGTGAGAAGTTTGTGCTTGGACCAGATGTGATAAGAGAAACCTCAGATAAGATCAAAGTTATCCGACAACGAATGAAGGCTGCCTAAGGTAGACAAAAGAGGTATGCTGATAAGAGGAGAAGAGATTTAAAGTTCTCCATTGGCAACTTGGTGTTTGTCAAGATTTCTCTGTTAAAGAGTGTGAAATGATTTTGCAGGAGAGGCAAGTTAACACCAAGATTTGTTTGTCCATTCCCAGTTCTTAAGAAAATCGGGAATTTGGCATATAAAGTTGAATTACCAGAGAAGATGGAAGGAGTTCATAACGTATTTCATGTTTCCCAGTTAAGGAAATTCGTGCACGACCCCGATATCACTATTTCACCGGATCAGTTGGACGATATCGAGGTTGAACCCGAGGCGGTTGGGAACCGCAGGCCTATGCGTATTGTTGGGAACGATACGAAGCAGCTTCGAAGGAAGGCGGTGAGACTAGTCAAAGTTCAGTGGGGTGATGAAGAGGAAGACTGTACTTGGGAAACAGAAGAGAACATAAGGAGGAAGTATCCAGAACTCTTTGCCTGGTAAGGTTTTTATATCGGTATAGTACTCCCTTGTTAGTAAACCGTATGCTAGGATAGGCTTATTGTGTTGTTTTGTATGCTTGATTGTTTGTAAGTGATTGGTAGGCATGCGGGATCCTTCCAATGTTTTGGGTTAAGGAAATTTAGGGATGAAATATCTTAAGGGGGGAGAATGTAACAACCCGCATTCTACACATCGGAGGATCGTAGAATATTTATTTCTTTCTCGTAAGGAGTCGTATGGTCGTGTGACATTGGGGGACGACTATTGGGGTCATTTCCCATGTTCATAATATATGCCGATTTTTAGATGACCGTTTTTCCCCTAGCTGATCTTGTATCGGCCATAACTTTTGATTGCTAAGGAGTTTTGACCTGAAACCAGTTCCAATGGATCCGGATGGTGGTTTACCTTTCTGTAGAGTGGTCATATGTGAAAAACGGACTTACCATTTGGGGGATATGGCTGAATTAAAGTTTAAAAGGTGAAAAACAGCTTAACCGGGCTCAATTGGGTAATTAACAGCTAGGCCCAGTGAGGGAATTCGGGATTTGGAGTATTTAAGGGCTGTTAGGGTTTAGTGAACACCCTTTTCTCATTTTTCGGTCGTGGCAATGGCCTCTATTTGCTAAAACACCCCAAATCACCTTCTAATCACTAATTAAGCCAAATCTACATCAAATCAAAGCGGATTAGCACAAAAATCGAGGTAGAGCTGCTGTGTAGCCTTAGGAACAGCGCCAAACAGAGGATAATTTCAGATTTGGTATTTTATTGTGGCTAAAGTGAGTGATTTGCATAGTTCCTCACTAATTATGGTTAATTAAGGGTAATTAGTGTTAATTAGCGAGTTTAAACTTGATTAAGTTCTGGAAAAATATTTATAAATTTCAAAATATTGTTTTAGACCTCTGTTAGAAGTTTGGGTTGATTTGGTTAAGTTTTGCTAATCCTATCACTAGATTTGCTTAAACATGATTAAGGGGAAAGTAAGGGTTTTTGGGTATGTTGATCCATATTGACACATTAAATTGTTGGTTTGATGTTTATGGCTGATTTTCTATGTTGCTATGACTGTATGGTATGCTTTATGATTGCTTAGAAAACTTAGAATGGTCGAAAACGCTGTCATATGGCGTAAAACAGTCGCTGGAAAGGTTGCAGGAAAAACTGCAGGGATTGGGATCGGATCGGATCGGATAGGGGGAAGGGGTTCGGATCGGGTAGGATTGGTCGAACCGAACCGACACCAGAGACAAGGAATCTGAACCGAACCAGAGCCCAGGCAGAAGAAAGAGTATGGCAACAAAGGAAGGCCGCTAGCTTGGAGTTGGAGTTGGGGTGAAGCACCGAACCGGATCGGGATCAATGAGCACCGAACCGAACATGAGGCGTTGGACTGAAGTGAAATGAAGTACAGTAGATGAACCGAGACATACGAACCGAATCGCATGGAGGAGAGGAACCTGAACCAAACTGAGGGAAGGGAATTTAGCCAAACCAAATGGGGAGTTGAGCACCGCATGCTGAACTGAACCTAGTAGGCCGAACCGAACCGGTTTTGGACCTCCACTACTACTACGCGACGACTCTTCTAAAGACCGGCTCCAATTCGACCAAAACCCGAGATGCAATGGAAGTCCAAATGGAAGGTTATTACTCAGAATCCAAATGGAATCAACGGGTTAACTTCATGAGTTGGGCTTTGCTGCTGGACATGTGCTAAGGGGTTATCGACGTCTATAGCTTTGACTCGCCACAGAAAGACGGATATTGGCTACGGATCAGTGCAGTGAAGTGGTTATGACTTCATGGGGCAGAGTGATCGTAGCAAGGCTATGAGCCAGTGCAGTGGAGCCATCATGACACCATGGGACAGAGTGAACATAGCAAATTATAAGTGGCTATGAATCAGTGCAGTGGTGTCGTTACGACTCCATGGGGCAGAGTGATCATAGCAAGGAACTGGGTGGTCAAAGTGGTAGATATCGTATACTTTATGCACTGAGTGAGAGATGTGATGATGGTTGCTATGCTTGATTGTTTGACATCATTATGACATGCACATCCCACCCTCGTATTCCTTACACTATATGTTAGTGGCACCTTAGAGTATCGTACGGTATATTGTGCTAACTCTTTGGTTGCAGGTCCAGGTTCAGGTATGGTTTAGTATACCTGTTATTATTCTGTTTTGCTGCTTATCTCTCATGCCAGACTTTTTTATGACCCAGAGTTTTATGTCTCTTCTTATTACTCTGGGTGCTCTTAAACGGGCATACTAGAGATAGGTTAGGTGATATGCACGAGTAGTTGTACCGGAGACGAGCAGGAGGCTCCTACGTATTATCTACATATATTCTCCATGTGTTGTTGATGGTCACTGCTTCGGACATTAGTAGTGTACCTTTCCTTTCTTTTGCTTGAGAGACAGTTTTAAAGTTGTAATAATGATGATGTGGAACATAAGCTGTATTTGGATTTTCCGCTGCTATGATGTTTAATTTTCAGCTTATGCATTGTCTCGCCTGTTTTATGTCAAAGTATGTTATTATTATATTTTATTCCATGCGCTGTGAGACATTCTATAGGTTCTTCATTAGTCCACCGTTAAGTTTCCTTTCCTTCCCTTTCTTTGGTGACTATCTTATGCTGGTTGGACATCGGCACAACGCACTTCCATGGGAAATGCTGGCTGGTGCGGGGCGGACCGTCATTGAATTAATAATCAATAAATGATTTTAAAATTGAAAAAACAATTACAAGAGGGAATTGAAAGATCTATAAAATTTGAAATTTCAAGTTGTTGAACAAGAAAAATATGAGACACCGGAGACTGATACCACTTGTTATCTCCATTAACGAGGATTTTGATACCACTCCAATGGCTAACAAAGGTATCTCCGGCAACAATGTCCAGTCACTAAGCCGAAGTAGACAATTTAACAATCCAGTTGCTTTTATCAGAGCAGCAAGACAATGAGTTTCAAAACAAGATTTTAAAAAAAATCATATTATTTGCATCAAGCCTAAAAGATGATTCATGATCCAAGTTTAAAAACAGTTTATTTGAAATCACTTAAAGGGATGTGAAAACTTCAAGATTCAAAGAATCGATCACACAAGATTATAAATTGCAAATAGCAGAATAGTGTGAGATTCAAGATATAAAAAATTTCAAATGATTTCAAACACTCAAATATCCAACTGTAACAACCCGGAAAATCAGAACCAATTTAAATTTTTCATTTTGGAAATTTTAATGAATTCTGAATATTTAAAATGAATTATTTTAAATAATAACAAAGAGAAATTTATTTTGAATAGAATTAGAATGTATAAATTTATGAAAATTGAAATTAGAATATAAATATTTATTTTAATTATTAGAGGAATTGGAAATGGTGCGGTAGTTTGAAAATTCGATTTCAAATTTCAAATGAATATACAGGATTCAAAATAAACCGGATTTTAGCGAAAATAGAAATATTTGAATCTGCTTTAAAATATCTTTCCGATGAATCCGAAAAATTGAAATTTCATAGCGGGAATAAAAAGTTATGTCTAGTTGAAAATTCAGAATAGTCGCTATAGAAATATAGCCCGTAAAAATAGCCGTTTTGCAAACGATCTTCGTTTTCGAGGAGACCACTTTTCTTGGATCCAGAATGTCAAATTATTGCAAGATTCCAATTTTTATAATTTTTGGAATCATGTGAAGACCCGTAACTTCCCCGTAAAGGAAAGAGCGGATAGTTCGAGAACAAACCACAACAAAACGCATACAAAAGAACATTTCACTGTATATTACAACAATGCATCAGATTACAAGAATATACAGAGTATAAACAAATAAATATTACACAGAAATATCAGAGATTTAAATTACATTTAAATACATAGCAGCGGAAAATAATACAATACACAACTAGAATGGGATATACGGATACAAAGCTTTCCGGATATCGTTCCAGCTGTAAACCAGGATCCTGTGAATATAAATCTGCAAAACCAAAACTACTAGCTGCCCGTGTCAAAATAGGGGCACCCAGAGTTTAGGTTAAAACAATAAACTCCAGGTCAGTCATGTGAATGGTGTGAGAACTAAAATAGTTAATAATCTTTATTTTAAAGTTAGGTAAATCAAGGGACCACGCCGTATAACACGGAACGGGTTTCCTCCCAAGAATACCAGTGCATAAAACAACAACGCAATGCTAAATAAAGAAAAATGAAGCTATTATAAGACCCAGGTCCTATCACATAATGCAACGCAAGCCGGGGGATAGGGTTTTTACCTTATAATAGCCAAGAATGCTTGATACGTTTAAAAGAAATCATTTGATACTATTATAAGTGTATAGTGCATAAAACAACTTCAAATCATAAGTATCAATCATAGGCGGCATGAATGCCCCATCCCACTATGTCGCCATACTAGGCTCTACAAATAAAACCGCAAATGTCACGTATTTGGAAATTGGGTTTCCATCTATGAACCGAGGCAAAAGATAGTCCTCAACCGATTCGAGACGCTCTAGCCCGCCCCTCAGGATCAGAGCTCGAGTGACCCTTGGATCCTCAGGGCCAGTCCACCGATGTGGATTAAAATTTAACCCTGAACATGCGTTTCCCCGCCCTATGGGGCGTAAACGAGCCAACTAAATGACTCCATCGGTTCGAGAATGACCGATCAATCCGAGGCGCCTCGCAACAGCAACAACCACATAAGTCAAACTCGTCAGGGCGTGTAAAACCACTGACGCCACTTCTAGCTAGAAAGAAACGCATGCCCTCCCTGACGTCCTCTCCCGTTTTTGGTTCATACCGGGTGTGAATCTCGCGAATCAACGTTACACAAAGCTATGCCACAAAGGCCGTGCTTTGATCATCAACCACAAGACTTTGCTTTTCAACAAAAGCCTTGATCATTTGCCACTTAGGCATGCCACATAGGCAATTCACTCCATGCGTTTGATATCCATCAATACATAACCCCTGAGCTCGTACGTCTCAGAGAAGGGCGTTAAGCAAGAGAATAAATTCTCCGCCGCCAAACAGATATATATTTAATAGAGATCAATCACACGGACTAAAATCCAATGTCAGACACACAGTCCATTTACAAGTCCGTTCTGGGGCTGAACGAAACCGGAGGCACCTAGTACCCCGCATATCCATCGATCTCCAAGTACGTCTGGACGATCACTAACTGTTTCCATCTTCTTGGGTGTACAGCCCAATCAAGATCATCAGTAATTACCCAAACGACGTGAAGACCTCCGGTCTTCGACCATCGTCTTCATCTTCGACTTATCATCGTATCAGTTATTCAGAATGGGATAAACCCGGTCTTTCCGAATAACTCGCGTATATTTTAAATAAGTGTTACACAAACACAACATACGTCTCATTCCAATTCATCAGTCACTAACCGTAAATTAATCAAGAGAATAATTTCCCAAATATTAACCCCGAAGGCCGAAACCAACATCAGATCAATATCCAGAAAACCATTCTACTTAGCTAACCGACAGTTAGTTTCTAAATTTCACATTCATAGGGAAAGGTTCCCATTAATTTTATCCAAGATAAATTTCTTGAATTTATTCTTTAATCTATTTTTGAATATCAATTCAAACTAGTCGGGATTAGCGAACCTTACCGAAGTAATCATTTGTTTTAATTTCCCAATCCCAACCTATTCATCCCATGAAGTAAAACTGGTTATACTTCATATCTAACACCATGGTGTTATCGGTAAATTCAATTACCATTTCACGTTCAAATCTAATTAAAGATTTAACTATCGCCTGGAGTAAAACTGGTGATACTCCATTTTCGATCTTTTCAATCTAATTAAAGATTCATTAAAACCCCACTTAGTTTTAATCGTTAACTGGGTTAAAGAATCAGTGTCATTTAAAAACACGGTTCACGGTAAACCCAAAATCACATTCATTAATTATCGGGTTAAAGAACGAGTGTTATTTAAAACACTGTCCACGATAAACCCAAAAATCAATATCAATTCAATTCCAATTAAATATTATTTAATTGGTACACTTCATTAAATCTAAATAAAAAGATTTAATCTTTTCTCAACTGGGTTCAAGAACAGTGTTAGTGAAGACACCATTCACGACAAACCCAAATCACATTTGATATTAAATACAAGGTTCTGAATAGAAAATATCCCGGCTTACATTCAATATCAAATTCTACGACCAACAAATATCGTATTGGAAATAACGATATATATATATCTATATCTTTCCAATTTCCATAACAACATCTGTATGATCACGAAATCCAACATCGAAATATTCCGAAGACAATTTCGATTCAAATCCATTCCAATGCAATCATTGGAAATTCTGGTTATTTTTAAAACCCTTTTCAAATTCAATTTATTTATTTAAAAATAAATAGAATTATAATTCTAGTTCAAAACTAGTTCACTTCGATAAAAATCTATTTTTATCTTTTCAAATATGGAGTTTTTCATCCCAATTCTTCTCAAATCATTTCTTATGATTTTACACAAATTATTACTATTTTTAATAATTTTATCAAGGCCCATACAATCGATTTCCATCAACGGTCATCGAACTGCACTTACAGCGACCTTTTTCAAATTTGATTTGGACATAATTCCAAATCCAACCATTAGATTTCTAATTTCTAATATTCGTTAGAAAGCTCTTTTCGATACGAACCCAACAGTTCCGGTTTTAGGAGAATCCGACGGTCGGATCTCCCGTAATGTCTGTATGAAATAAATGGTCGAAATTAACGAACTGCCGCGGCGCGGCGCGTTCTATTCAGGCCATTATATTATATATATATAATATATATTTCGTCGATTTCTATTTAAAATGAATTATATATATAGCTTTAAATTCGTTTCAAAAGCAATTTCAACTTCCTTTTCAATTCAAATCAAAATTGAATTCTTCTTAATAAATTCGTTTTAAAATTCATTTCTATTCAATTCAAATTTCAATTTAATTTGAATTCATTTCAATTCGCTTTCAATTCAATCTTAATTCGTTTTATATTCAATTCATTTCATTTCGAAATCGTTTTCAATTCATTTCATTTCGAAATCGTTTTCATATTCAATTCATTTCAAAATTAATAAAATCGATATAAATATCGTTTACGTCAAAATGGCGTCAATCTAATCAACACAGCTTCATAAATTTCTATTTTCAAATATTCTATTTCAAATATTTCTTTTTCAAAATAGTTGTTATTATCAAAATATTTCGTTCAACACATGACCAATCTCAATGGATGAGTACGTCAACACATGAACCTTTATTTTATATTATTCTTTATTTTCTAAATTGGAATGAGGCCCAATCAATCACCATATAATGTTAATTATATGGATTTTCATACATTACACACATATAATAGCATTGAAAAATAATCAACCATCAACCAAAGTGCACTACACTGTATAAGCATCACATATAGATATCTAACGCTTATAATAGCCTGTCAATCAATCGATCGACATATTTAATCAATCAGGATGAGTGAACTTCAAATTTCATCCCAACACCCGTGTGGGGTTTCAAAAAATCAAACACATATTTTATTTGTGCAGTTGGGCGATGTGTAAAATTTATCGACCCAATCAATGTCCTTCAAATAGGTGTACATAAACAAACCGTCTGGTTTGTAAATGAATATTTATTTATTCACATTCACTATATTCATATTCACGTTAAAAATTATATATTTTTAGCGATAAAACATTTTATTTTAACATATGAATTTCTATTCAGTTCATTCTTTAAATAAAATGATATTTTTATTTTCTAACTTATTTTAGAAAATTTCGATGGCATAACGGCACGATACTAGAAACGGGACAAGGACTAGCCTTATCCCCGGTCTAGTGAAGGCCCACGCCATTCTCACATCAATCAAATTCACCAAACAAATCAATTTCAAATCAAATCATTTAACTAATCTATGCAACCAAACAAACAAGTCCATGGTTTGTGAACGATTGTGTCGGGTGCTACTAAGCACCGTCTGCATCCTAGTATATATATATATAACTAGAAAAAGAAACTGAAAGGTGAGAAATTCTCACTGATAGCTATCCAAACATCTTGACTCTTCTTTTGTAGAACATCTTTGTCGTGCTTCCACTTGGTCCATCGCACTTTGTTTCACACGATACATGTTAAAAATCACATTTTTAACCTCGCTATTTTTAAACCAAAGATTATATTTTCTACCACTATTTTTAGAGAAAATGTTATATTTTTACAACGCTATTTAAATTATAAAGGTTATATTTTAACATGATATAAATATAATAAAGATTATATTTTTAACACGATATATATATAATAAAGATTATATTTTTAACACGATATATATATAATAAAGATTATATTTTTACAACACAAAAATCAAATCTTTACTTGACTAAAAATCTATTTTTCTTTCTTTCCTTTGCATCATACATAAGAAAAATCTTATCTTTTCAAAGATGAAAATCAAACCCTTTTAAATTTGAAAATAAAATATTTTGTATATTAAAAATCGAACCTTTGGCATAGATAAAAATCAAACCTTTCTATCCTATGCTATATAAAAATTATATTTTTTTCTTCTATACATATATTAAAACAAGATTTTTACATCGCTCCTATATACATAAGGGTCTGAATTAGCATCAACAAATAAACAAGTAAAATGGAAATAAAACTTACATTTTTAGTGGGAAAAAACGCATCTTTGTTAGAGATGGGGTGCTGGTGGTGTGCTGCGCGACTGGAGGTGGTCGGTGCTGGTGGTGGCAGGCTGTTGGAGTGACGGTTTGCAGTGGCGGGGCCCCATTGGCTGGTCGGCGCGGATTTCCGTGGCCTGGGGGGGCTGTGTAACACCCCACGCCCGCTATGGTCACTCACTAAGGGAATGCCATAGCATCGGTGGAGTATTTTAGTGAATATAGAACAGAAAAATTACATCAAGACAGATATAATTAGTACTTGAAATTTAAAACATCATCTCATAACAGCGGAAATAAACATGTCTGGTTACATCATAAAAGCATGATAAAAGTCAAGTACAATATCCGTCAAAATAAAGAAGTACATAATCCCACTCTCTCATACAATAGCCAGAACAAAAGAAAAGATAACTGGATAACTGGAGCTTTACATCTATCCAAGCTCCTAAAGACTGGAACAGCAATCTGATCAAGCTCCACTACTGCTAGGATCCACCGTAGGACCTGAGGGTTGGGAAAAAAAGATAGAAACAACGGGGTCAGACATAAGTCTGAGTGAGTCCTATAACTTTAACAATACAATCATTAGAGTAACCAGAGAAGACATAAACTTGACCTACGGTAATATCTAGGGATGAATGGCTACACTAAGCAGCTTGGTAGACTTAGGATAAACTAAGATAGCCGTAAGGACGCATCTACCCACCCAAGGATGATTACTAACTGCACCACACCAGTCATTCCTACTTAAAGGTTGATCCCTCCAAGGACTTAGAAAATTTCCCCAGTAGTTTCGTGTACTCCTAGTCCACTACATAGGTGCCGTCTGCCCCTTTCTCCACTAGGCGTACTCAATAATTCTTACCCAGTAGTTTCGTGTACCCCTATATAGGTGCCGTCTGCCCCTATCTTCATTAGGTGTACCCACTACTCCCCAAGCGATCGGCTCCCTACCGTAGATACCCGTGCTGGTCCCACAGTGGGGTGTATCACTCCCCTAAAGTGGCAACCCAATACTATCAACGGTGCACGGCTTTATATCTACACGATGCAACAACGGCTTATCTACCAGCCCGGGTCCACACACGCATATGAAACCCGTTGGACTTGCGTTGCCACCGCTAACCCGTTTTGGCCTCTTATAATCAAGCCCAATATGCGTGTCCCGTCACTCGACATGGGTCGAGCCCACAAAGATACGTTTGGGATATTGGTTGAAATGGGCCCCCACAAGCTACCCACCTAAGCTTGTCTCATATCTAGTGTATCCCACTTAACCCTTTAATCATGTTTAATTACATGTTTCCACTTGGTTAAGTATTCTAATCGTATTTCATATTGCCACCCAAGGCAACCCACTAGATTCCACATGCCACCCAAGGCACCCACTTAACCCCTCATGTCCCACTACATGCTAATATGGTTAAGTGTTTCTTAATTAATTAAGACCGTGACCTCCCATAAAGACCTCCCACATTAGACTGGCTGTTATGACCGCCTGGTTAAGCCGGTAGAGTCCGGGCAGTCTTACGTCATAACAGAGCCTAACCTCGTGTCTTTACTTTAATCACGTATTTAATTTATGGCTAAGACCTCTCACATTGGGCTGACATTTGTAGCAACTGGTTAAGCCGGTCGGGTCCGGGCAGTTTTACACTACAAATGAGTCCAACCTCGTGTCTTAGTCGATTAATTACACCTAATTAATCACCCCCATATTAATTATCCCTAATTAATATCAAGTTTTCCATAACATGGGTAGACCTAACTCAATAGGTAAATTCCCATGGGGTAGACCTAACTCAATAGGTAAATTCCCACTTATGGTAATTTATTTATTTTATGGTATGCTCAATCATACCCAATCATACTTTATTAACATATTTATTAACCCCATCGTTCCCCACGTAAATCGTTCTCATTTCATAACATAATAAAGGGGAAGATCCATCACAAATATCATGGGTTTAGCATATAACTTTGTCATGGGTTAAGAGGATGTCAACTTGCATATATGAGCACATATTAACCCAACTACATTTAACCCAAACTTGCATATTACCATACACATGATTTGCATAACATGTTGCATATGAGCTTGCATATTATCATACACATATCTTGCATAACATGTTGAACTTGCATATAGGCATTCTCATAACTTGCATAACATGTTAAACATGCATTTAAGCATACACATAACTTGCATAAGCATTCACATACTTGCATAAGCATTCACATACTTGCATAAGCATTCACATACTTGCATAAGCATTCACATACTTGCATAAACATGCATAACTTGCATATCATGTCATTTAAGCATATACATATCTTGCATAGGCATTCATATACTCGCATAAGCATGCATAACTTGCATATCATGTTAAACTTGCATTTAAACATATACTTAACTTGCATATGAACTTGCATAACTCACTTTGTTAAACATGCATAAATCCACTTATTAAATATGCATAAACCCACTTGTTAAACATGCATAAACCCTCTTGTTAAACATGCATAAACCAACTTATTAAGCATGCATAAGCCAACTTATCAAACATGCATAAACCCAATTATGCATAATCATAGTAAAACATAGAGTAGCATATCATTACAAATGATTCAAACTCACTAATCCGCATTTAAGACCATAAGTCTCATTACACCCAATCTACTTACTTTAACAATTGATGTTAAAGTGATAGAAACTCACCAAACCCAAAATTAACCAACTTATGAAGTGGAATTAGTTGCTAAATATGAAGATGGTGATGATTAGAGAATGACTTGAGAGGGATTAGCTTGCAACTTCCTTCTTAGATTAGTGGAGGCTCCTTCTAGGATTTAATTTGGCGGCATGAGGCCATTATTTCTATTTTTAGTATGGATTAGGGAAGGTTTAGGGTGTATTTATAGATTAGGAGAGTGTTTTAGGCCCTTAGATTAACCCTAGATTAGATTAGGTCCGTTAGATTTAGGAAATCTCTAGAACCCAGCCCAGCCCTAGCCAGAAAACCAGATCTGGTGCACCCAAGCACCCTGGTTCGACACGCCGTGTCGACAGGCAAGTCGACAGGCAAGTCGACACCCCTGTCGATAGGCCTGTCGACAGCCCTGTCGACATGGTCAGGGCGGGAATCTTCCCGCCTGGCCCCGCTGGTTCTAATTTAAAATCCGAAATTAAATTTCTAAATCTGTTTTAAGCCTTAAATTTTTCTGCAAACTTCATTGGGCCATAACCGGGCCATACGGACTCCGATTCTCAAAATCTCGGACTCTATTTCGCGTATTTTTCCGAGACGAACGCAATGACGCAGCCCGTTACCCCCAGTTCCCTCATCTGAGATTATTTATCGTATGATTAGAGAATTTTAGTATTAGCTAAAATTCGGGGTGTTACATTCTCCCCTCCTTAAAGGATTTCGTCCCCGAAATCTCTAAGCTAAGGAGAATGCATATCCTACCATCCAAACAACCATCTACTCAATCCATCAAAACACGGGCATCCATTGTCCTTAAAACAATTTCTAATGATGTATGAGCATATGCAAAAAGTGTGTGTATATGTTCCCTATCTAATGTATGAACATATGCAAACCATGATGGTGCCATGCATCCATTATGTATGCGAGAGAACCCTATCGACACATACAATATCTACATGAGTGCACAATCATTCACCAAAATGCATCATCCATATGATAACACAATCATTATACATCCATAAATATAGCTTCCTACACACAATTTTATACAATATGCAATATGAAGTGATTGAGCCGATCTAGTGCCTAGAGTGTGTGTACATGCATCCACGAGCAACCACTAGCAACCACTTGCATCCACTTGCATCCATCAACCATAACATGTCTCAAACACATGTTTCAACCATAGGTTTACCCTATCTAAAGGTCAATTAGTACTAACGAGAGGATATACTAAAGATAAGATAAGTACCAGACAACGATAGAGGAGAAAGTAAAGACATACCCTCAAAAAGAAATGGGTACAATGAACGCATCTTCGCTTCCGTCTCCCAAGTTGCGTTGCTCTCATCTTCTCCCCATTGCACTTTGACTAGCTGAACCTCTCGATTCCTCAATTTCCTAGTCTCTGACCCAAGGATGCGAGTAGGAGCTCGTCGAATCGTCGCATCACGCTCTACCTCTACATCTCTAAGCAAGCTCGGCTCTACTACCTCTGCCGTCTCATGTAAACACTTCCTCAGATGTGATACATGGAATACATCATGAACACCACTAAGTCTGTCGGGCAACTCCACCCTATATGCCATCCGTCCAATCCTTTCCTTAATAGGAAATGGCCTAACAAACCTCGGTGCTAACTTCCCAACGGATCCAAAGCGAACAACATTTCTCAATGGAGATACTTTGACAAAAACCATGTCCCCAACCTCAAACTCAAGATCCGTCCTTCTCTTGTCCGCATAAGATTTTTGCCTATCCTGCGCTGCTTTCATCCTTCTTCGAATCAAGTCAATCTTCTCAGAAGTCTCCCTAACCATATCAGGCCCAAGCAAGATCTTATCCGTAGATTCCCACCAACATGTAGGTGATCGACAAGGCCTTCCATAGAGAGCTTCGAAAGGAGCCATACCAATACTGGACTGAAAGCTGTTATTGTATGCGAACTCCACCAATGGAAGATGCTCTTCCCATGTACCTCCAAAATCTAAGATACAAAGCCTCAAAAGGTCTTCTAGAACACGATTCACCCTCTCAGTCTGGCCGTCTGTCTGAGGATGATATGCGGTGCTAAGACACAATTGAGTCCCCACTGCTTCTTGCAAACTTCTCCAAAACTCGCTAGTGAAGATAGGATCTCGATCACTCACTATGCTAGAGGGTACCCCATGCAATCGAACTATCTCTCGAAGATATACTGAAGCTAGCCATGGAGCAGTCCTCTTGCTCTTCACAGGTATGAAATGGGCGCTTTTAGTAAGTCTGTCTACCACCACCCAAACTCCTGTATTACCCTTCCTCGATCTGGGTAACCCGTCAATAAAATCCATCGAGACGCTATCCCACTTCCATTGCGGAACTTCCAATGGGTGAAGCAACCCACCTGGTTTCCTTTGCTCCGCCTTCACTTGCTGGCACACCAAACATCGAGCTACATATTTGGCCACATCTTTCTTCATACCGGCCCAGAAGAAAACCCTCTTCATATCTTGGTACATCTTGTCCCCACCGGGATGAATGGTCATCCTAGAACGGTGTGCATCATCAAGAATAACCTTCCTCAACCCTTCATCTTGCGGTACACAAAGTCTACCGTCTCTACGCAAGCACCCCCTATCGTCTAGGGTGTACCTACTCAAATGGTTGGACGACTCCCCCCTTATGAGCTTCTCTATCAACTCAACCAACTGTGGGTCGTCCCTCTGGGCTTCCCCAATCCGCCCCAGAAGAGTAGGTCTGACCTTCAAGGATGCTAGCAAACTAGGTATATAATCAATGGAAGGTCTGAAATCAAACATCGAGATAAATTCCAAGCTTCGTCGTTCCACGAACAATGGACTCAATGACAACCTCTTTCTACTCAAGGCATCTGCCACCACATTACCCTTGCCAGGGGTATACGCTATCTCGAAATCATAGGATGCTAAGAACTCCATCCACCTTTGCTGTCTTAAGTTTAAATCCTTCTGAGAGAATAAGTACTTCAAGGACTTGTGGTCAGTGAACAATTCGAATCTCTCACCAAGAAGATAATGGCGCCAAATCTTAAGCGCAAAAACAATAGCGGCCAGTTCTAGATCATGGGTAGGGTAATTTTTCTCATGTGCCCTCAACTGCCTTCCACCATAGGCTATCACCCTTCCCTCTTGCATTAAGACTGCGCCAAGTCCTGTCCCACAGGCATCGGTATAGACAACAAATGGCTTGCTCCCATCTGGCAACACTAAAACTGGAGCGGTGGTTAAAGCTCTCTTTAACCGTCGGAACGCATCATCACAATCTACGTCCCATGCGAAAACAAGGTTCTTCTTTGTTAAGCTGGTTAATGGAGCTGATATCTTCGCGAAGTCTTTAATAAACTTCCTATAATAACCCGCCAACCCCAAGAAACTTCTTACTTCGGTAGCATTCTTCGGAACCTTCCAATCCTGAACTGATACTACCTTTGCGGGATCCACAGCTATCCCTTCCTTGGAGACTACGTGCCCCAAGAACCGTACCTCTTTCCTCCAGAAGTGACATTTAGAGAATTTAGCCTTAAGGCTATGTGCTCGAAGAGTCTTCAACACCTCCTCAAGATGTAGGGCATGCTCTTCCTCACTCTTAGAAAATACTAAGATATCATCCACAAAGACCACCACGAACTTATTAAGGAACTCCCTGAACACCCTACTCATCAAGTCAACAAAGTATGCAGGGGCGTTCGTCAACCCAAATGGCATCACCAGCCACTCATAAAAACCATCCGGAGTCCTAAAGGCAGTCTTGTCTATGCTATCCTCAGCCACCCTCAACTGATGAAACCCCATGGCTAAGTCCAATTGAGAAAATACTGAAGCGCCAACCAACTGATCGAAAAGATCATCAATTCTCGGCAATGGGTGTCTATTCTTCTTTGTGAGCTTGTTGAGTTCTCTGTAGTCTACACAAAGTCTGAGGGACCCATCCGCCTTCGTAGCAAAAACTACTGGAGCTCCCCACTCCGATATACTTCGTCTTATGAACCCCTTCTCAAGCAACTCCCCTACTTTCTTATGGAGTTCCTCCTCTCACGAGGAGCCATGTGGCGCACTGGTAAAGATACAGGTTTAGCATTATCCACCAGATATATTCGGAAGTCAATCTCCCGCTTCGGAGGTAAGCCCTTCACCTTCTCAAACACATCCGGATATTCCCGGACCACTTAAACAGATCGCAAACTCTCGACCGAAGCGTCGAGCGATTCAAGATAACTTAGCATAACAGAATCCCTGGGATTACAAGAGATCTCGAGAGTGTTACCCAAACGGGTCATGAGCCTAACAACTCTCCTTTCGCAATCAATAACGGCACCATTACTGGATAACCAGTCCATGCCCAAAATCAACCCATAGCCCGTGAAGCCCAACACAAAAGCATCACATCTAAACTCAATGCTAAGTATAGAAATCTTCAAACCCAAACATATCATGGACAAATAAGTGGAGCCCCCAATTGGGTTTGAAACAACCAAGGGATCATCTACCAGACTGGTGTCTAAGTGCAGTAACTCAACTAATGATGATGAGATAAATGAATGCGATGCGCCTGAATCAAACAATGTACGGACAGGATGATCAAATAGAAAAACCAGACTTTCAACGGAGATAGTTCTACCTCTTTCCTGAATCGGTGGAACCGCGAGAGCCTGTACTTGCCCCCTAGCCTGAACTGGTGCCATAAGAGCTTGCACCTGTCCTCCTGAGGTAGACCCCGTCCTTTGCCCTTTCTTAGGGCAATCCTTCACTAAATGCCCTGCTTCGCCACAGTGGAAGCAGCCAGTCTTCTTCTTCTTGCGACAATCCTTGCTTAGGTGGCCAGGTGTCCCACAATTGAAACACTTCTTCTTCTTGCCCTTGCCACCGTTGCCTTTCCCACCTTTGCTTTGTTGTTGTTGCTGAGGTCTCTTTTGATCTCCCTTCTTCTCGGGTGCCTTATTAGCATTGGGACCCTTCTCTTCTTCATACATGAGTGCCATGTCAACTAGCTTCTCAAAGGTGGCCCCCATAGGGATATGAGTCATAGCCAACCCATGCATCGGTTCATTCAAGCCTTTCACGAACCTTAAAGCCTTCTTCTCTGGTGTATTCACCATATCTAGGCCAAACCTTGCCAATTGATTGAACTTATTAACATACTCCTTCACCGAGAGATTTCCTTGCTTTAGAGTCAAGAATCTTTCCATATACAAGTTTTCCTCCGCCCTTGAGAGAAACTTTGCCACAAATCTTTGCCTAAAATCCGCCCAAGAGTCAACGGGGCGTTCTCCATTAGTGACCTCCCACCAGAATGAGGCCTCTCCCTTCATTAACCAAGCGGCTAACTTGACTTTCTTTCCTTCTTCCATCTCAAAGATATCTATTAACTCTTCCACCTCCTTAAGCCAATCTCTAGCCTCCACAAAAGTTTCAGATCCTAGAAAAGGTTTCCCTCCCATAGCTTTAAATTCCTTGCAAGTCTTAGCAAAAGTATCCGTGCGAGGAGGAGGGGGAGGAGGAAGATCGGGTGCTACGGTTGGTGGAGGAACATTTGCTGGACCCGCAGTGGTGGCCCTAGCCTCCATCAATCTCCTATACCATACTGGTACCGTCACACCCTCCGGAAAGTTAAGATCCTCAGCCATGCTGAAACGAAAAAGGAAAGATTCAAAACGGAGAATTCGAAGGATATAGATATGGCTATTGGGGATTATGCTTTTCTTTCAAAAACTTTTCTCTTTAAAGACATGTTTTTGAAAATATCTCTTCCAAAAATGTTTTAGAAAAATAGTTTTCTAAAAATTTTATCTGTTCCGGTAACCTTTGCTCTGATACCACGTGTAACACCCCACGCCCGCTATGGTCACTCACTAAGGGAATGCCATAGCATCGGTGGAGTATTTTAGTGAATATAGAACAGAAAAATTACATCAAGACAGATATAAATAGTACTTGAAATTTAAAACATCATCTCATAACAGCGGAAATAAACATGTCTGGTTACATCATAAAACCATGATAAAAGTCAAGTACAATATCCGTCAAAATAAAGAAGTACATAATCCCACTCTCTCATACAATAGCCAGAACAAAAGAAAAGATAACTGGATAACTGGAGCTTTACATCTATCCAAGCTCCTAAAGACTGGAACAGCAATCTGATCAAGCTCCACTACTGCTAGGATCCACCGTAGGACCTGAGGGTTGGGAAAAAAAGATAGAAACAACGGGGTCAGACATAAGTCTGAGTGAGTCCTATAACTTTAACAATACAATCATTAGAGTAACCAGAGAAGACATAAACTTGACCTACGGTAATATCTAGGGATGAATGGCTACACTAAGCAGCTTGGTAGACTTAGGATAAACTAAGATAGCCGTAAGGACGCATCTACCCACCCAAGGATGATTACTAACTGCACCACACCAGTCATTCCTACTTAAAGGTTGATCCCTCCAAGGACTTAGAAAATTTCCCCAGTAGTTTCGTGTACTCCTAGTCCACTACATAGGTACCGTCTGCCCCTATCTCCACTAGGCGTACTCAATAATTCTTACCCAGTAGTTTCGTGTACCCCTATATAGGTGCCGTCTGCCCCTATCTTCATTAGGTGTACCCACTACTCCCCAAGCGATCGGCTCCCTACCGTAGATACCCGTGCTGGTCCCACAGTGGGGTGTATCACTCCCCTAAAGTGGCAACCCAATACTATCAACGGTGCACGGCTTTATATCTACACGATGCAACAACGACTTATCTACCAGCCCGGGTCCACACACGCATATGAAAACCGTTGGACTTGCGTTGCCACCGCTAACCCGTTTTGGCCTCTTATAATCAAGCCCAATATGCGTGTCCCGTCACTCGACATGGGTCGAGCCCACAAAGATACGTTTGGGATATTGGTTGAAATGGGCCCCCACAAGCTACCCACCTAAGCTTGTCTCATATCTAGTGTATCCCACTTAACCCTTTAATCATGTTTAATTACATGTTTCCACTTGGTTAAGTATTCTAATCGTATTTCATATTGCCACCCAAGGCAACCCACTAGATTCCACATGCCACCCAAGGCACCCACTTAACCCCTCATGTCCCACTACATGCTAATATGGTTAAGTGTTTCTTAATTAATTAAGACCGTGACCTCCCATAAAGACCTCCCACATTAGACTGGCTGTTATGACCGCCTGGTTAAGCCGGTAGAGTCCGGGCAGTCTTATGACATAACAGAGCCTAACCTCGTGTCTTTACTTTAATCACGTATTTAATTTATGGCTAAGACCTCTCACATTGGGCTGACATTTGTAGCAACTGGTTAAGCCGGTCGGGTCCGGGCAGTTTTACACTACAAATGAGTCCAACCTCGTGTCTTAGTCGATTAATTACACCTAATTAATCACCCCCATATTAATTATCCCTAATTAATATCAAGTTTTCCATAACATGGGTAGACCTAACTCAATAGGTAAATTCCCATGGGGTAGACCTAACTCAATAGGTAAATTCCCACTTATGGTAATTTATTTATTTTATGGTATGCTCAATCATACCCAATCATACTTTATTAACATATTTATTAACCCCATCGTTCCCCACGTAAATCGTTCTCATTTCATAACATAATAAAGGGGAAGATCCATCACAAATATCATGGGTTTAGCATATAACTTTGTCATGGGTTAAGAGGATGTCAACTTGCATATATGAGCACATATTAACCCAACTACATTTAACCCAAACTTGCATATTACCATACACATGATTTTCATAACATGTTGCATATGAGCTTGCATATTATCATACACATATCTTGCATAACATGTTGAACTTGCATATAGGCATTCTCATAACTTGCATAACATGTTAAACATGCATTTAAGCATACACATAACTTGCATAAGCATTCACATACTTGCATAAGCATTCACATACTTGCATAAGCATTCACATACTTGCATAAGCATTCACATACTTGCATAAACATGCATAACTTGCATATCATGTCATTTAAGCATATACATATCTTGCATAGGCATTCATATACTCGCATAAGCATGCATAACTTGCATATCATGTTAAACTTGCATTTAAACATATACTTAACTTGCATATGAACTTGCATAACTCACTTTGTTAAACATGCATAAATCCACTTATTAAATATGCATAAACCCACTTGTTAAACATGCATAAACCCTCTTGTTAAACATGCATAAACCAACTTATTAAGCATGCATAAGCCAACTTATCAAACATGCATAAACCCAATTATGCATAATCATAGTAAAACATAGAGTAGCATATCATTACAAATGATTCAAACTCACTAATCCGCATTTAAGACCATAAGTCTCATTACACCCAATCTACTTACTTTAACAATTGATGTTAAAGTGATAGAAACTCACCAAACCCAAAATTAACCAACTTATGAAGTGGAATTAGTTGCTAAATATGAAGATGGTGATGATTAGAGAATGATTTGAGAGGGATTAGCTTGCAACTTCCTTCTTAGATTAGTGGAGGCTCCTTCTAGGATTTAATTTGGCGGCATGAGGCCATTATTTCTATTTTTAGTATGGATTAGGGGAGGTTTAGGGTGTATTTATAGATTAGGAGAGTGTTTTAGGCCCTTAGATTAACCCTAGATTAGATTAGGTCCGTTAGATTTAGGAAATCTCTAGAACCCAGCCCAGCCATAGCCAGAAAACCAGATCTGGTGCACCCAAGCACCCTGGTTCGACACGCCGTGTCGACAGGCAAGTCGACAGGCAAGTCGACACCCCTGTCGACAGGCCTGTCGACAGCCCTGTCGACATGGTCAGGGCGGGAATCTTCCCGCCTGGCCCCGCTGGTTCTAATTTAAAATCCGAAATTAAATTTCTAAATCTGTTTTAAGCCTTAAATTTTTCTGCAAACTTCATTGGGCCATAACCGGGCCATACAGACTCCGATTCTCGAAAACTCGGACTTTATTTCGCGTATTTTTCCGAGACGAACGCAATGACGCAGCCCGTTACCCCCAGTTCCCACATCTGAGATTATTTATCGTATGATTAGAGAATTTTAGTATTAGCTAAAATTCGGGGTGTTACAGGCTGCTCCACGGATTTGGGGAGGGAGAAGGGGAGGAGACGGAGTGGAGAGGGTTGGCGTCGTGTGGTGGCGCCGGGGCCAGGCCTAGGCGGCGGGTCCGCTCGATTTGGGGGGTCTAGGGTTCGATGGATTGGGGTTTCGAGGGGGAGGGCAAGGCTGGAGGGAGGCGGGAGTTGGTGGAGGGGCGGTGGCCTGACGACGAGGTGGCGGGGAGGGAGGCGGCGACGGGCTCGAGATCTGGTGTTTTTTTTCTTTTTTTTTTCATTCGATGCTATCTGAAGAGAAAGAGGAAGGGGGTAGGGATATGTAAATATTTATATATATTTAATTATATTTTAATTTATTTTCAAAAAGGGTTGACTTTTTATTCGAACACCAAACGAGACCCAACGACTGCCGTCCCTATCTAATTACCCCCATTCCGAACACAATGGGATATCTACCGCCGGCTGATTCGGCTGTTACAATAAGTTCCCGTTAAATTTACATTTAAATCACTTTATTGAATTTTAAACGTACATTTCAAATCACCGGGGTCACATACTAACTCTATAAATCCCATAAAAATATTTCCTAGCTTCGTATTGACCATACGGTCATAATAAAACTAGTTTCGTTGAATTCCGAGATCGTTAGAAAAATGGCCATTTTCCAGTCGATTAAAATCAACTGAAACTGGTCAAACGCGTTTTCCTTTACCACGCTCACATACTGATTCGAAAAATTATGAAATTTGGAATCTAGCGATAATTTGACATCACGGACCCAACAAAACTAGTTTCGTCGAAATCCGAGGTCATTTGCAAAATGTCCATTTTTAAGGGCCTGAATTCCATAGCGACTAAATTTTCAACTGGACATATCTTTTGATTCCCGCTATGAAATTTCGATTATTCGGATTCGTTGGAAAGATATCATCAATTAGATCCTATTATTTTTGGTTTCACTAAGATCCGGATTATTTTGCACCCGGTACATTCAATTGAAGTTTGAAATCGAATTATTGAACTACCGCGCCATTTTCAATTCCTTTTATATATTTAAATAAATATTTATATTCTAACGACAACGTATATAATATATACGTCGAATTATATTCAAAATAAATTTCCCGTCGATATTATTTAAAATAATCTATTTTAAATATTCAAAATTCGCTAAAATTGCCAAAATAAAAATTTTAAACTTGCCCAGATTTTCCGGGTTGTTACAATCTCCCCCACTTAAAACTTTTCGTCCCCGAAAAGGAACAAAGTCGAAAGTGGTTTGATTAATCAACTCTACGTTCGATCTGGCTTCCATTCTCCAACTTTTCAGTTTCTGAGAATTTTCAAAATTTCAAAAATTTGGATAACACCCTAAATTTTCGAAAAATTTCGCCATAACCTCCCCTGCACCGGGAGCATCGGGGAATTTCAAATAGCTTCCCCGGTCCTTCAGATCTCAAAAAGAAAAAGAAAAAGCCAAGCGGCTAGCCAATAGGCTCATAAAATCATCATCACCCAAACAAAACAGTAAATTATGTAGTAAACATGTACCTATTTGTCGGGCAAACAAATTTTATTCTTCGGCTCTAGCCTCCTTGCTATGACCTGTTCAATATAAGTATATGTATATGCAAGCAAATGCGACCAATTTCAATACAATTCAATATTTGATATAATTAGGCGTAATGGTTCAAAATTTATCAAACAACTAAACAAGCAACACAAACATCAATCAATTAGTGAATTAGAGTTTCAAATTCATAATTTTGATACATATACAAAAATCATGTTTTTGATGCCAAATCACAACAATAGATCCTATATAGCTTTTGGTTCTCACACCAGTCAATAGGAAATATATAGAAATCCCACCTTCGAAACTCGAACATAAATGTTGATGATGCGATCGCTATCATCAATATCATCTCCGGGCGACTAGAGTGTGATGCTATATCTATCCAATATATTAAAACTTTGAATATACGTTTGCAAGGCATATATGCAAATTCTTTATATACTGGACTGTCCAAATCAATACTAATAAATAATCAACTACGAATAATTGATTTAAATTTTCTAAACAAAATTGGTTTACAATTTTAAAAATATACTCTTCACACTCGTTCTAGGATACTACTGATCCTATCTCTAACGAGTCATTCCCATTGGATATTACTAACCCAATATCTGATGAATTCTTTCGTATAGTTCTAATGTGCCTTGTTCTCTAGCTTTGTAAACCAAAGCTCTGATACCAAATGTGAAGACCCGTAACTTCCCCATAAAGGAAAGAGCGGATAGTTCGAGAACAAACCACAACAAAACGCATACAAAAGAACATTTCACTGTGTATTACAACAATGCATCATATTACAAGAATATACAGAGTATAAACAAATAAATATTACACAGAAATATCAGAGATTTAAATTACCTTTAAATACATAGCAGCGGAAAATAATACAATACACAACTAGAATGGGATATACGGATACAAAGCTTTCCGGATATCGTTCCAGCTGTAAACCTGGATCCTATGAATATAAATCTGCAAAACCAAAACTACTAGCTGCCCGTGTCAAAATAGGGGCACCCAGAGTTTAGGTTAAAACAATAAACTCCAAGTCAGTCATGTGACTGGTGTGAGAACTAAAATAGTTAATAATATTTATTTTAAAGTTAGGTAAATCAAGGGACCACGCCGTATAACATGGAACGGGTTTCCTCCCGAGAATACCAGTGCATAAAACAACAGCGCAATGCTAAATAAAGAAAAATGAAGCTATTATAAGACCCAGGTCCTATCACACAATGCAACGCAAGCCGGGGGATAGGGTTTTTACCTTATAATAGCCAAGAATGCTTGATACGTTTAAAAGAAATCATTTGATACTATTATAAGTGTATAGTGCATAAAACAACTTCAAATCATAAGTATCAATCATAGGCGGCATGAATGCCCCATCCCACTATGTCGCCATACTAGGCTCTACAAATAAAACCGCAAATGTCACGTATTTGGAAATTGGGTTTCCATCTATGAACCGAGGCAAAAGATAGTCCTCAACCGATTCGAGACGCTCTAGCCCGCCCCTCAGGATCAGAGCTCGAGTGACCCTTGGATCGTCAGGGCCAGTCCACCGATGTGGATTAAACTTAAACCCTGAGCATGCGTTTCCCCGCCCTATGGGGCGTAAACGAGCCAACTAAATGACTCCATCGGTTCGAGAACGACCGATCAATCCGAGGCGCCTCGCAACAACAACAACCACATAAGTCAAACTCGTCAGGGCGTGTAAAACCACTGACGCCACTTCTAGCTAGAAAGAAACGCATGCCCTCCCTGACGTCCTCTCCCGTTTTTGGTTCATACCGGGTGTGAAGCTCGCGAATCAACGTTACACAAAGCTATGCCACAAAGGCCGTGCTTTGATCATCAACCACAAGACTTTGCTTTTCAACAGAAGCCTTGATCATTTGCCACTTAGGCATGCCACATAGGCAATTCACTCCATGCGTTTGATATCCATCAATATATAACCCCTGAGCTCGTACGTCTCAGAGAAGGGCGTTAAGCAAGAGAATAAATTCTCCGCCGCCAAACAGATATATATTTAATAGAGATCAATCACACGGACTAAAATCCAATGTCAGACACACAGTCCATTTACAAGTCCGTTCTGGGGCTGAACGAAACCGGAGGCACCTAGTACCCCGCATATCCATCGATCTCCAAGTACGTCTGGACGATCACTAACTGTTTCCATCTTCTTGGGTGTACAGCCCAATCAAGATCATCAGTAATTACCCAAACGACGTGAAGACCTCCGGTCTTCGACCATCGTCTTCATCTTCGACTTATCGTCGTATCAGTTATTCAGAATGGGATAAACTCGGTCTTTCCGAATAACTCGCGTATATTTTAAATAAGTGTTACACAAACACAACATACGCCTCATTCCAATTCATCAGTCACTAACCGTAAATTAATCAAGAGAATAATTTCTCAAATATTAACCCCGAAGGCTGAAACCAACATCTGATCAATATCCAGAAAACCATTCTACTTAGCTAACCGACAGTTAGTTTCTAAATTTCACATTCATAGGGAAAGGTTCCCATTAATTTTATCCAAGATAAATTTCTTGAATTTATTCTTTAATCTATTTTTGAATATCAATTCAAACTAGTCGGGATTAGCGAACCTTACCGAAGTAATCATTTGTTTTAATTTCCCAATCCCAACCTATTCATCCCATGAAGTAAAACTGGTTATACTTCATATCTAACACCACGGTGTTATCGGTAAATTCAATTACCATTTCACGTTCAAATCTAATTAAAGATTTAACTATCGCCTGGAGTAAAACTGGTGATACTCCATTTTCGATCTTTTCAATCTAATTAAAGATTCATTAAAACCCCCACTTAGTTTTAATCGTTAACTGGGTTAAAGAATCAGTGTCATTTAAAAACACGGTTCACGGTAAACCCAAAATCACATTCATTAATTATCGAGTTAAAGAACAAGTGTTATTTAAAACACTGTCCACGATAAACCCAAAAATCAATATCAATTCAATTCCAATTAAATATTATTTAATTGGTACACTTCATTAAATCTAAATAAAAAGATTTAATCTTTTCTCAACTGGGTTCAAGAACAGTGTTAGTGAAGACACCATTCACGACAAACCCAAATCACATTTGATATTAAATACAAGGTTCTGAATAGAAAATATCCCGGCTTATATTCAATATCAAATTCTACGACCAACAAATATCGTATTGGAAATAACGATATATATATCTATATCTTTCAAATTTCCATAACAACATCTGTATGATCACGAAATCCAACATCGAAATATTCCGAAGACAATTTCGATTCAAATCCATTCCAATGCAATCATTGGAAATTCTGGTTATTTTTAAAACCCTTTTCAAATTCAATTTATTTATTTAAAAATAAATAGAATTATAATTCTAGTTCAAAACTAGTTCACTTCGATAAAAATCTATTTTTATCTTTTCAAATATGGAGTTTTTCATCCCAATTCTTCTCAAATCATTTCTTATGATTTTACACAAATTATTACTATTTTTAATAATTTTATCAAGGCCCATACAATCGATTTCCATCAACGGTCATCGAACTGCACTTACAGCGACCTTTTTCAAATTTGATTTGGACATAATTCCAAATCCAACCGTTAGATTTCTAATTTCTAATATTCGTTAGAAAGCTCTTTTCGATACGAACCCAACAGTTCCGGTTTTAGGAGAATCCGACGGTCGGATCTCCCGTAATGTCTGTATGAAATAAATGGTCGAAATTAACGAACTGCCGCGGCGCGGCGCGTTCTATTCAGGCCATTATATTATATATATAATATATATTTCGTCGATTTCTATTTAAAACGAATTATATATATAGCTTTAAATTCGTTTCAAAAGCAATTTCAACTTCCTTTTCAATTCAAATCAAAATTGAATTCTTCTTTATAAATTCGTTTTAAAATTCATTTCTATTCAATTCAAATTTCAATTTAATTTGAATTCATTTCAATTCGCTTTCAATTCAATCTGAATTCGTTTTATATTCAATTCATTTCATTTCGAAATCGTTTTCAATTCATTTCATTTCGAAATCGTTTTCATATTCAATTCATTTCAAAATGAATAAAATCGATATAAATATCGTTTACGTCAAAATGGCGTCAATCTAATCAACACGGCTTCATAAATTTCTATTTTCAAATATTCTATTTCAAATATTTCTTTTTCAAAATAGTTGTTATTATCAAAATATTTCGTTCAACACATGACCAATCTCAATGGATGAGTACTGTCAACACATGAACCTTTATTTTATATTATTCTTTATTTTCTAAATTGGAATGAGGCCCAATCAATCACCATATAATGTTAATTATATGGATTTTCATACATTACACACATATAATAGCATTGAAAAATAATCAACCATCAACCAAAGTGCACTACACTGTATAAGCATCACATATAGATATCTAACGCTTATAACAGCCTGTCAATCAATCGATCGACATATTTAATCAATCAGGATGAGTGAACTTCAAATTTCATCCCAACACCCGTGTGGGGTTTCAAACAATCAAACACATATTTTATTTGTGCAGTTGGGCGATGTGTAAAATTTATCGACCCAATCAATGTCCTTCAAATAGGTGTACATAAACAAACCGTCTGGTTTGTAAATGAATATTTATTTATTCACATTCACTATATTCATATTCACGTTAAAAATTATATATTTTTAACGATAAAACATTTTATTTTAACATATGAATTTCTATTCAGTTCATTCTTTAAATAAAATGATATTTTTATTTTCTAACTTATTTTAGAAAATTTCGACGGCATAACGGCACGATACTAGAAACGGGACAAGGCCTAGCCTTATCCCCGGTCTAGTGAAGGCCCACGCCATTCACACATCAATCAAATTCACCAAACAATTCAATTTCAAATCAAATCATTTAACTAATCTATGCATCTAAACAAACAAGTCCATGGTTTGTGGACGATTGTGTCGGGTGCTACTAAGCACCGTCTGCATCCTAGTATATATATATATATATATATATAACTAGAAAAAGAAATTGAAAGGTGAGAAATTCTCACCGATAGCTATCCAAACATCTTGACTCTTCTTTTGTAGAACATCTTTGTCGTGCTTCCACTTGGTCCATCGCACTTTGTTTCACACGATACATGTTAAAAATCACATTTTTAACCTCGCTATTTTTAAACCAAAGATTATATTTTCTACCGCTATTTTTAGAGAAAATGTTATATTTTTACAACGCTATTTAAATTATAAAGGTTATATTTTAACATGATATAAATATAATAAAGATTATATTTTTAACACGATATATATATAATAAAGATTATATTTTTAACACGATATATATATAATAAAGATTATATTTTTACAACACAAAAATCAAATCTTTACTTGACTAAAAATCTATTTTTCTTTCTTTCCTTTGCATCATACATAAGAAAAATCTTATCTTTTCAAAGATGAAAATCAATCCCTTTTAAATTTGAAAATAAAACATTTTGTATATTAAAAATCGAACCTTTGGCATAGATAAAAATCAAACCTTTCTATCCTATGCTATATAAAAATTATATTTTTTTCTTCTATACATATATTAAAACAAGATTTTTACATCGCTCCTATATACATAAGGGTCTAAATTAGCATCAACAAATAAACAAGTAAAATGGAAATAAAACTTACATTTTTAGTGGGAAAAAACGCGTCTTTGTTGGAGATGGGGTGCTGGTGGTGTGCTGCGCGACTGGAGGTGGTCGGTGCTGGTGGTGGCAGGCTGTTGGAGCGACGGTTTGCAGTGGTGGGGCCCCATTGGCTGGTCGGCGCGGATTTCCGTGGTCTGGGGGTGCTGCTCCACGGATTTGGGGAGGGAGAAGGGGAGGAGACGGAGTGGAGAGGGTTGGCGTCGTGTAGTGGCGCCGGGGCCAGGCAGAGGCGGTGGGTCCGCTCGATTTGGGGGGTCTAGGGTTCGATGGATTGGGGTTTCGAGGGGAGGGCAAGGCTGGAGGAAGGCGGGAGTTGGTGGAGGGGCGGTGGCCTGACGACGAGGTGGCGGGGAGGGAGGCGGCGACGGGCTCGAGATCTGGTGTTTTTTTTTCATTCGATGCTATCTGAAGAGAAAGAGGAAGGGGGTAGGGATATGTAAATATTTATATATATTTAATTATATTTTAATTTATTTTCAAAAAGGGTTGACTTTTTATTCGAACACCAAACGAGACCCAACGACTGCCGTCCCTAGCTAATTACCCCCATTCCGAACACAATGGGATATCTACCGCAGGCTGATTCGGCTGTTACAATCAGCTCCCGTTAAATTTACATTTAAATCACTTTATTGAATTTTAAACGTACATTTCAAATCACCGTGGTCACATACTAACTCTATAAATCCCATAAAAATATTTCCTAGCTTCGTATTGACCATACGGTCATAATAAAACTAGTTTCGTCGAATTCCGAGATCGTTAGAAAAATGGCCATTTTCCAGTCGATTAAAATCAACTGAAACTGGTCAAACGCGTTTTCCTTTACCACGCTCACATACTTATTCGAAAAATTATGTAATTTGGAATCTAGCAATAATTTGACATCACGGACCCAACAAAACTGGTTTCGTCGAAATCCGAGGTCATTTGCAAAATGTCCATTTTTAAGGGCCTGAATTCCATAGCGACTATTCAGAATTTTCAACTGGACATATCTTTTGATTCCCGCTATGAAATTTCGATTATTCGGATTCGTTGGAAAGATATCATCAATTAGATCCTATTATTTTTGGTTTCACTAAGATCCGGATTATTTTGCGCCCGGTACATTCAATTGAAGTTTGAAATCGAATTATTGAACTACCGCGCCATTTTCAATTCCTTTTATATATATAAATAAATATTTATATTCTAACGATGACGTATATAATATATACGTCGAATTATATTCAAAATAAATTTCCCGTCGATATTATTTAAAATAATCTATTTTAAATATTCAAAATTCGCTAAAATTGCCAAAATAAAAATTTTAAACTGGCCCAGATTTTCTGGGTTGTTACAAATCAATATGTGAGCATGGTGGACTTAAACGTGTTTGGTGATTTTAGTTTGAATTTAATCGACTGGAAAATGACCGTTTTTCTTACGGTCTCCAAATTCGACGAAATTAGTTTTGTTAGGACCGTATTGTCAAAACATAGATAGATTTATTTTTCGGGAATTTTTGGAGTCAGTATGTGGCCCTAGTAAATTAAAACGTATGTTAAAATCAAATTTAAAAGGAATATTATTTTATATTTTAAATTTTGTAAAAACCTATCAAAACAGCTGAACTGGCTTACAGGACATATTCCATTGTGTTTGGAATAGGGATAATTAGCTAGGGGCGACAATCGTTGGGCTCAATTCAGAGTTCGAATTTAAAACTGACTTTTTGAAAATAAATTAAATTAATTAATATATTTTATAACCCCCCCAATGCTTTCTCTCTCCCGTTCAAAGTCAACGCCCTCTATTTCTTGTTCAATTCGAAAAAAGAAAAAAAAGGAAAAAAAGGGAACGACGGACTCCCCATCGCGGCCGCCCTGCGCCCCTTGATGGCCGTCGCGGCCTCCGGCCTCATCCCATCTGGCGTCGCGCCTCCCCCTCTCTCCTCATGCCTCCCTCCCCTTTTCTCTGAACCCAATGCCCCCCACCCCAAACCTTAGGACCCGCCGCCAGTCCCATGTTCCGTCGCCAATTTGCTGAGAGCACCCCGCGCGAGCACCGGCACCCCACACTCCTCCTCCGACTTCTACAGTGAGTTTTTAGTTTAATTAATTTAATTAAAAAGCAATTATTGTTTCTTTTCAGTTTTTAAATATAATTACCATTATAGAAAGGTTAGATTTTTATAACTAAAAAGATGAGATTTTTATGATAAAAAAATTGAGATTTTTATCATTCAAAAGATTTGATTTTTATATGATAAAAAGATTTGATTTTTTTATATGATAAAGATATGATTTTTAAATAAGTAAAATTATAATTTTTAGTTAAATAAAAAGAAGCGATTTTTGAAAACGAAAAGATATGATTTTTAGATATATAAAAATTCGATTTTATATATGAAGCAGCGATGTAAAAGTTAAATTTTCATTATGAAGTTAGCGAAGTAAAAATATAATTTTTATATGTGTACAGTAGTAAAAATGTAGTTTTTAGTGATATAAAAATATTATTTTTATATATGTAGTAGCATTTTAAAAATTTGATTTTTATAATATAATAGTGGTTTAAAAATATGATTTCTATTATATGAATGGTTTAAATAAAAATATGATTTTTTAATATAAACTGTGAAACAGATTATGTGGAAATCATGAAGAAGAACGCTACGCACTAGAAATAAAACCATTCAGAAATAAAGAATGGAGGAGTGGATCCCAAAGGTGAGAACTCTCTCATTGAATTCTTTGTACAGTTATTTATTTTATAACTGCATATATGAACTGCTCCCCGTCATCCACAGACCATGGACGACTTGTTTGATTGTTTGGTTCGGTTGATTTGTTTGTTTGAATTGATTGTGATGTGAAATGGAAAATAAAATATTTGAAAATAAATATTTTATCATTAAAAAAATAATTTTTAAAGTGTATATGAATAAAATAAATATTCATTTACAAATCGGACGATTTGTTTATGTACACCCATTTGACTGATATTGATTAGGACGATAAATTTTACACATCGCCCAACTGCACAAATAATATTCATTGTTTGTTGATTGAAACCCTACACGGGTATTGGGATGATATTTTGCGTACACTAATCCCAATTGTTAGTAGTATATCGATCGATTGGTTGACAGGCTGTTGTAAGCGTTAATTATTTATATTTAATGCTTATGCAATATAGAATGCACTTTGGATGATGGTTGATTGTTTATCATTGCTGTTATATACATGCGTTTTATGACATCCATATAAATAACATTATATGGTAATTGACTGTGTCTGATTCCAGTTCAGAATGAATGAATATTTTAAATAACGAATATTTTAAAATTATATTCAGTAATGGATCAAAATATGGTTTTGATGTCCGATTTGGGATGGACACGGATATATTTAAATATATGAAGCCGTGTTGATTAGATTAATGCCATTTTGACATGAACGATATTTATATCGATTTTATTCATTTTTATAACGAATATCGAAAAGGAAGTGATTTCAAAATCTAATGTTTTGAAAATATTATCATTTATATATTAATAATATTGGATATTCAATTTTGATTTGAAATTGAATATGAAGCTGAAATCCTTTTGAAAATGAACTTAAAACAATTTTTAAAGTATATTTTATGTAGAAATCAATGAAATATATATATATATATAATATATATCATATATATTAAATGGCCTGAATAGAACGTGCCGCGCCTCGGTAGTTCGCGAAGACTTCACATGGACATTAGGGAGATCCGACTGTCGGATTCACCTAAAATCGGAACCATTGGGTTTGTATCGAAAAGAGATTTCTAACGAATACAAGAGATATGTAATCTAACGGTTGGATTCGGAAATATGTCCAAATCAAATTTGGAAAAGGTTGCTGTAAATGCAGTTCGATGGCCGTTTATGGAAATCGACATAAAATTATTAAAAATATCAATAATTTGTGTAAAATTATAATAAATGATTTGGAAAGAATTAGGATGAAAAATTCCATATTTTAAAAGATAAAAATATATTTTTATCGAAATGAACTAGTTATGAACTAAAATTATAATCCAATATTTTTAAATAAATAAATTGGATTTGAAACGGTTTTAAAAATAACCAGAATTTCCAATATATGAATTGGAATGGATTTGAATCGAAATTATCTTCAGAATATTTCAATATTGGATTCCGTGATTATACGGATATTGTGGAGGATTTTGGAAGGTATATATACATCGTTATTCCAATATGATATTTGTTGGTTTCAGAATTTGATATTGAATATAAGCCGATGTATTTTCTATTCAGAGCCTTGTATTTAATATATCAAATTGGATTTTGGGTTTGTCATGAATGGTATCTTTACCAATACTGTTCTTAAACCCAATGGAGTTAAGAAAATTAGAAACTAATTGGAGATTAGCCAATTTGAATGGTTTCCTGGGTATTGATCAGATGTTGGTTTCGAACTTCGGGATTAATACTTAGGGAATTGTTCTCTTACTAATTTACGGTTAGAGACTGATGGGATGGGGTCTTCAGTAACACTGTTCTAAAACCCCACGGGAAAAGAATAAATATTTTAATTAAGATGTAGAGAAGAATTAACAATTAATTAACATTTAATTGGATTTGAAATGGAATGCAAATTGGGTTTATTGTGAACTGTATTTTTAACGACATTCATTCTTTAACCCAATTTATAGTGAAATGCGATTTGGAATTTATAAATCTTTTAATTAAGATTTAGGGGAAATTTCCAAAGAAACGTTTTCCAATTTAATAAAAGAAATTGGAATGGAATGGAACTTAATTTAGTAATACTCGAAGTAAACTTTTGTTGGAGGAAGACTGTTACTATATATGGAATTTAAAAGGCTTTGCCGTTATTCCATTTATATTACCGGTTGGATATGGAAGTTCATATCGATTATATATATTGATCTATATTCTGTGAAGATTCCATTGTTAACGGAATGTGATTTTGGGTTTATCGTGAGCTGTGTTTTAAAGGATATTAATTCTTAACCCAGTTGAAGATAAGATTTATTTCTTAACTTTGAATAATCATTAAGTAACGATTTTTGGAAATCAAAACTAAATTAGAGTTTTAATGAATCTTTAAATAGACTGAAAGGGAAATTTGATAACTAAAATAATCAAATCCGAGAAATGATCGAGAATGGAGTACCACCAGTTTTACTCCAGGCGATAGTTAAATCTTTAATTAGATTTGAATGTGAAATGGTAATTAACTTTACCGATAACACCGTGGTGTTAGATATGAAGTATTACCAGTTTTGCTTCATGGGATGAATAGGTTAGGATAGGGAAATTTAACAAATGATTACTATGGTAAGGTTCGCTAATCCCGACTAGTTTTGATAAACCATAATTTGGTTTGAATTGATATCCAAAGGAAGATTAAAGAATAAATTTAAAGAATTTATCTTTGATAAAATTAATGGGAACCTTTCCTAAAGGATATGAATATTTAAATAAAAGAATATTCAGAATTGGAATGAGGCGTATGTTGTGTTTTCATAGCACTTGTTTTTTTATATACGCGAGTTATTCAGAAAGACCGGGTTTATCCTATTCTGAATAACTGAATCAGCAATGAGTCGACGATGAAGGCGGTGGTTGAAGACTGGGGGTCTTCACATCATTTGGATGATTACTGATGTCTTGATTGGGCTGCACACGCAACACAAGGTAATAAGTGGTGATCATCCAGACGTACTTAGAGATCGACCGGATATGCGAGGGCCTCTCTCCTGTATTGGACTTATGGGACGAGGAATAAGGTGCCTCCGGTTTCGTTCAGGCCCAGAATGAACTTGTATGGATGTGTGTCTGACATTGGACTTCGTTCTGTGTGATTGATGGACATCAGTTGCATGGCGTGAATTGCCAGTGTGGCATGCTAAGATGCAAACGATCAAGGCTTATGTTGAAAAGCAGAGTCTTGTGGTTAATGATCAAAGCATGGCTTTAATATAGAATAACTTTGTGTAGCGTTAATTCGCGAGCCTCGCACCTTGGTGTGAACCAGAAATTGGAGAGGACCTCAGGGAGGGCATGTGTTTCCTTCTAGCTAGGAGTGGTGTCTGGGTTTTGCACGCCCAGATGTTTTACTTATATGGATGATGGATAGAGAGGCGCCTCGGATATATTGGCACTGCGGGGCCGATGGATAGTATGGTATTTATATAGACCAGAATGACGCCCCATAGGGTGGGGAAACGTAGTGTTCAGGAATTTTAATCCACATCGAGTGGACCGACCATGATGATCCAAGGGCCCACCTGAGTCTGGGTCCCGAGACACGGGCTAGAGCGTCTCGAAGCGGCAAGGACGATCCCTTGTCTTGGTTCACAGACGGAAATCCAACTTCCAATATGTGACATTTCGGTTTTATTTGCAGAGCCTAGTATGGCGACATAGTGGGACGAGGCACTATGTCGTCTATGATTAATACATTTATATTTGAAGTTGTTTTCATACACTTTACACTATAATAGTATCAAAATGATTTGTTTTAAATGTACCAAGCATGTTTGGCTATTATGAGGTAAAACTCTATCCTCCGGCTTGCGTTGCATTGTGTGATGGGACCTGAGTCTTATAATAGCTTCATTTTTCCAAAAAGCATTGCGTTGTTTGTTTTATGCACTAATGTTCTTGGGAGGAAACACGTTCCGTGTTATACGACGTGGTCCCTTGATTTACTTCATTTTAAAGTAAAGATTGAATAACTGTTTTAGTTCTCACACCAGCCACATGACTGACCTAGAGTTTATTGTTTTAACCTAAACTCTGGGGCCCCTATTTTCCACATGGGCAGCTAGTTGTTTTGGTTTTGCAAATTTAAATTCACAGGATCCTGGTTAGCAGTCGGAATGATATTCGGAAAGCTCTGTATCCGTATATTCCTTTCAGTTGTGTTTTGTATTATTTTCCACTGCATTGTAATTTGTAAATCTCTAATATTTATCAAATGTATAGTATTTATTCATACTCGGTATATTCTTGTATTCTTATGGAATTGTTGTAATAAGCAATGAAATGTTCTTCTGTTTGCGTTCTGATTGGTCTTGTCCTCAAAGCAATCCGGGCTTTCCTATACGGGGAAGTTCGGGTCGCCACACCAACCCAGAAGACCATGAATAAAAATGAATTTTAAGATGCAACATAATGATTCAGGCCAAATGATTTTCAACTCACAATAATCAAGCCAATCCAAAAAACAATAAAATTATCACAGCTGAAAAACAGTAGTGTGATGTAATGGGATAAATTTTTAGGTCTTCCCAAAATGAATTAGAAGAAACTCAAAATAGCAGATATGTGTGAAATTTCATATGTTTTTCAAATCTTTAAAAATGTAAAATTCAAATTAACAGTTTTCAAGATTTGATAAGAATGCTTTAGCACCATTAGGAATTCAAAAGAAATAAACTTCAAAACAATTATAGATATTTACAAATTCGAATTCAAGTTCTGGAAACCATTAAAACATGAGTGTTTTATACAAATGAAGTACGCTTCCAGAAGATCCAGAATACTGCAAATTTGAATTTTAAGAAGAAAAATAAATTATAAATGATATGGTAGTGTCAAAACAGATAAGCAGAATCAGAAGGAGGAACAAGAGAAAAAACAGCACAGCATTATAGAAAATAGAAGGATTAGAAGGAGGAATAAAAAAATAGAAACACAAAAGAAAATGTGAGTGTAGAGATCATGCCTGATTTACAGTAAACATTGTAGATCTCCAACTCAGAAGAGTTGGCTAAGGAACTTCGAATAATTCAATGATATGAAATAACATGAATTCAATTTCTCTTTTGTAAACCAGTTCCTCAGTCTCCTCCGGTACCTAACTGTTTAGAGGATCAAGTGGTCTAACAAAATTTGTAAACCTACTCCTAGTTTTGTTCACATGTTTTGGTATCCAGACTTGTTTGTATAACAACCCATCAGAATTTACTTTTGTACTTTTGGGGACCCAAATCTGTTTGAATTTAGCCAAGCTTGTTTTATTTTCTTTTAGGGTCCAGAGACATTTAATTGGTTAGTTATAAAATAAGTTCACGTCTCTTTTATGATTTAAAAATCCTTTGATATTTTCAAAGTTCAAATTTTCAAATTAATCTTTTCCAAAGTAATTTGAAGGATTTTTAAAATCATTTGAGTTCAGTTTCTCAGAAACATCAGTTTTCCCAAACCAAGGCCAAATTAATTTCCAACAGAAAATTGGTTTTGCAACAACATATTCAATGATTTTTTCCCATTAGAAAATTTATCCAAAGTTGATTCTAGTCATTGAATTTTGGATTTAAGATCTCCATTCTCTTTCATCAAATTCGAACAACGATTAATATTGATCTTTCTCTTTTCAGCATCTTTTGTTTCAAAACAAAGTTTACTTTTTAAGCAATTTGGTTTTTGTCTTGGACTCAAAAATCTCAAATTCAAATTGAATTTGTTTCTCAAATTGATGTTTTTCAAAACTCTTGAAATGTTCAATCTCTTTTTCAAGCTCATTCAAAATAGATTCAGTTTTAAGTAAATTTTCTTTTTTAAAAATTTCAAGTTTGGAATTTTCAGATGTCGTAAAATTATTAAATTCCTTTTGCAAAAAATTGTTTGTACTTTTTAGCTCATTCTCGTTGCGTTTTAAAATTATAATTTCCTCTTCAAGCTTTTGAATATTTTTATTGAGATGAACGAGATCAGTTTTCAATTTCAAACAGTTTTTGCAATCAGTATTTTCAAATTTGCTGACGTTTTAAATTTTGATTCTAAAGAATTATTTTTGCTAATCAACTAAAGATTTTCAGATTTTAGAGTTTTGTTTTTCCATTGGATTTTATCAACAGATTTAGTTAAATTAGTCACATGCAAACTAAATGTTCATAAGAGAAATTTCCTGTCTCATCGTCTGTTGAGCCTCCATTGTTTGGTCTATCTTAATTTTCATCTGTAAGACTTGTTAAGCATAAAGCTAAAACTAAGTTGATATTCTAGGGTTTTGAGAAGTTTTCGTCACTTCCGTACAAGGCGTTGAGAGTTTCCAAATATCCTGTGCAGATGAGCAATGAGAAATAAGGTTAAACTAATCAATAGTAATGTAAGAATAAATGATATGCATTGCAATGTCATTCCTATCTGCATTATTACCTCTATTCATAATAATATCCCAATTTTTAATTTTAACAAATTCTAAATAGAATTCCCGTTCCAATTTCCAATTTAAAAAATCCGTGACATCAAAAATATTTGGAATATGACTAGACTGACCCATGATGAACTGACAACTGGGGGAAAACATGTGTCTAGAGTTAATGAAAATACCAGTCTCTGATACCACTTATTGGATCTAGATTAACCCTAGGGGTGAATTGGGTTTATTACAGTTTTAAGAGATATTAAAATTATTATAACACAGATTGCATTAGAGAAAATAAATACAGGAATAAATAACACAGATTTTACCCAGCTTCGGCAAACCCTTCCTACTTCTACATTCCCAAGATTTTTACTTGGTATCAAAAAAGATTCCGCTTACAAAACCTTGTAAACTCGAAAACCGTTCTCCTATTCTAATCCTGCGCTCAAAATCCTAGACTTATCTTCATCCCCAAGACCAGATATTCCCTGAATTACAAACTCGTAATTCCTAAACCCTAACTATAAGTCCTATAGCTAGTAAACCTAGTTTTATAGCCAAACGAGAAAATCGTTTGGATCGATTACAAAGGAATAAAAAACAATATAATAAAAAGTAAAAAACAAACTTTTTTATGATAAAATAAAACCTGACCCTTTTATTTGCTTTTCACTCTTAAATGAATTATCGGCTCCCTTCTTTCTTCTTCAATGGTCGGCTCTAAAAGTTAGGGTTTCTCTTCCCAAACAAATCGCAATATTAAACTTGTTATTCTGGAGATTCGCTCTCTGATGATCTTCGAAAGTGGTTATTCTTGTTCGATTGAATTGGGTTTGATGATCGAAAACAAAGTGAGTAATTCAAACTGATTTTTTCTTATTGCTCTTCAAATTTGTTGCTTTATTTCTACGATGCTTTGCTTATGATGAAATGGTGTGATTTTTAGGATTATAAAACCCTAAATTACCTTTGATTTCACGAATGACTTCATCTGATTGTTGCATGATTTTGTTGCCTTTGTTTCCACAGTATCGAGTGAAATTCTGGAAATAATCTCTGCGTGATTGTTGCTTTGGTTTGGATTGAATCGACTTTGAGTCCCCTTTGTTTCCTTAATTGAATGTTGTGAATTGGCTTGATGATTTTTGGAAATAATTTTTAGATTTGCAAATTGATTTGCAATATTGCCCAAAATCGAACTGTGATTTTGATAAGTAATAATTGTTTGATTGAAAAAAAAATTTGCAAAAAATATATTTTACCCAATTCAATCCTGGAAGCAAATAAATGAATTTCGACCAATTTTGGAATTTTTAAAAGTTTCTTGCCAAAATTGTACATTCGAAATCTGGAATTAAAAGTTTGATTTGTTTCTTACCAAACTTCGTGCATGTTGTAATTTTGGAAATCATTCGAGTTGATTTTATTTGAGCATTCCCCTTGTGCATTTCTGGAAACATATAAAAATGTTCTCCTTGCCATTGCATGATTGAAAACCTTGATTTTGATATTGTCCCTTTTGAAATATTCTTGACCAAGACCCTTGAAAACTGGAATGATTTTCTGCCCATAGTCTGGAATGTTTTAAAGCCCGTGAATTTGTGTTTGTGATTTCTTGACGAAATGATTGGTTGATTTCATAGAACATTCAACTTAACTTCTTTCCTAGATTGCTTTCATTTCTGGAGTGCATTTAAAGTCATTCATGCGATGTATATTCATATGTACATATATATATATATATATATACATACTTGTATATATATATATATATATATATATATGAATATGTATATCTGTGTAACCTCCATGCGTATATATACATATACACACTTGTATATAAATATATATATATGAATATGCATTTAAAGTCATTCTTGACTGTTCCACCTTGGTTGTGCATTTGTGTGGCAAATATTTTGTACATATAGTCTTGCTTGAGGCACTGTAATATATGTACATGTGTGTGTGTGTGTGTGTGTGTGTTGTTCAGTGATTTGGCGAATTTCATGCTTCATGGCAGATTTTCAAGCTTTGGTGCTTCTGTACTTGAGTTATTGACATGTTGTTGCACTTGTTACTTTCTTGCTACATTACCTTTTATGTCACTTGTTCTCGAGTTGCTATGTTCTTATTACCATTCATGCACAATTTCTTGTGCACACAATTGCACGTATCATACTTACATGTAATTGAGATCATTCTTGCATGTTGTGTACATGTGTTTCCCTTTTGGTTGCTTTGTACATCTGTTTACATTGTCTACACCATTTTGTACATCTGTGTACACCATTGTTTCACTATGTTGTTTTTCACCATGTTTGAGTTCAGTGCCAAATCTGTTCACTGCCATGACCATATGTATGAGATGCATCACTCCCCTGAATTGTTGTATGTACACTTCTCTTGCCAAACTTCACTGGCATGCTGCATTTGCTTGAGCTGTTGTGTAGATGTTGCCTATTGCTTTCAGCATGCACAGGTAAATTTTCATTAGTCTGTATACATGAGTATGCACATTAGAATTGCCCCTGACTTGTACATGTGAGCATGCCTTATGATCTTGCGCATGGTTTGAGTTGAATTGTAACAACCCGAATTCCGAAAGATCGATTTTTTTTTTTAAATTCCAGTCTATGAAAACTCAAGTTGTTGTGCTCTAGTATCCTACAGAAAAGACAGAGACATGAAATATTTCAGAGCTCAGAAAATATCTCACATCGGAATGGATAAAATACAATATAATAAAATATAGCCTTACCGTACTAATAATACTGCCTAACCAGTATCCAAGGCTATCATGTCTCTGCCACAAATCTAACCTGCGAGTATGTGATGGGTGGTCAGAACACAAGTTCTAGTGACTGGATTTAAATTATACACTTTGGATAATCCTACATATACCATTCAATCACATTTTCTAATTTATTAGGTTACTTAGGTTAATAGCACTTAAGGCTTACACATACGTCATACCCATTTACATCCCATTGAATTAACCTAATATAGTATATATGTAGCTACCCCTCAATACTGAGGTACACCCCATGGTACCCTCACTCGCACAGACTCTACCGTAATGCCACAGAAATGAACGTAGTCCCTTATCTTACGCTGGAGTGACGTACAGATCTCTACATAACAGTGTTACGTTTCGTGTATATCTGTCATTACTACGCTATGTAAGCGTACAGACTGCCATCGTCAATCGAATCCGATTTCATACCGAAGTAACGCCCTCAAGTCTACGATACACCACCTAGAGCCGACGTGCATGTATCTAGACTATCTCACATACGTATCGTCAATTGTAGCTCGATGCCTTAACCGCACGTCGTCTAATGTGCACCGAGTTCCGCGGCAGGGCGATAAAAGAAACACGGAACTCGGTCAGGAGCTTTTCCATATCTATACAGGGCCGTCTTTAAGAGCCTCGATATATAGATATTCCTAGTGTTTGTTTTCACGGTGGCTATGGCCCCACCTCGGTCCCTCCCTCAACTAGTAAAGACTGCAAGAGCTAAACGACTGCCCCTAAAAAAACAATCTAGACATCCATTTGGTGTCATCCCTCAACCATCGTACCCCGATAGTGAAAGGTTAATGATCTATTGGTTTTAGCTCTAGTCTTTTCGCATCCTACTGGCTGCCGATGACGACTATTCGATGATCTACTATCCTTGTTGGTCGTGAACCTTTGCCTCCCTATTGAGGCGACCGCCGACTCACTCTGGTGTCACCGGGTCACAGCATTATGACTGCATAGCTACTTTTGTAGTCAAGGCCCACCCACCCAGTAGTTACGCGCAGACCCAACCTCTGCGAGCACAGCCTAAACATCTGCTACCGCACAAAGGACTACTAGGACCACCTTACGTATCTCAGAAAGCCGGGTGCTTCCCCTTCCAGTCCTTCAGAGCCGACAGAATAATCATATGACTGTGTGCTCCCATCGTGCCTTATAACACCACGATGATCTACCCCATCGGGTTATTCACCCTCAAACATGCGGACTGGTCAAAACGCCTCACTTTAATATGTTGTCAGACCCTATGTCTAAACATTCTTTTACGCGCTTGGCTTACCTGATCATGTTTCCATTTAACTTGGTTATTCTCATTCATATTGAATTCTTAATCAAGTTACTAAGCTCCTCTTGCTTATTAATTTCAGTTATATAAGTTAACCCATTTAAGTTTATTAATAAACCCACAACATGTTATTCCCTATATTGTGGTCCAAGGTTTGTAATCTACAATCCCTTTATATTCTTGTTTGATTTTATCGTTATAATAACATGTTCTACTTAATATGTAATTAAGTATATCCCAGTTCACATGTTTTTCTATTTAACATGTCAGTCATTATTTATGATTAAATATAACTTATTTCATAAGTTTTCCTCATTCTTTCTCATTTAATCAAAATTCAATTTTACACTGTCACTACAACTTATCCTTGTTTACTTAGTTCTCTTAACTAAGGTCCATTAATAAGTTTCTCTACTCATTTATTATAACTTATGTTATAATTTCCTCTTGTCCCTAGGGCAAGTCCAAACATGTTATTCTTATCAGTGGGTTTAAGACTTCCAAGTTTATAGATTACTTAATTTATAATTAAGTACAACTTCTTATATTTCATATATTTCCCCCCTTTTCTCAACTGGTTTCCGGCTTTCCCCATTTACTGATTACTTAATTTACAATTAAGTGTCCCTTATCTCATTTCCCTAGTTATCCCATTTCCTTACTAGTTTATTATAACCTAAGTTATACTCTTCACTTGTCCCTAGGATAAGTCTACCTATTATACAACATTTTCATTATTTATAATAGGTTATTATCATTTCCCGTTTTAACCATTTACCGTTGTAACTTATTCTTCATTCACTGTAATATATGTTCCTTGTTTTGTTAAGGAAAACACTTCATGTAACTTATCAGTTTGATTTATAGAGGGAACCAGTAAATTTATTTTCATAGCGTATTTCCATCTAAATCCGTGGTGGTAAGTAATTTCTTTCCTTTTTCTTACTTTATTCACTATGGCTTATTTGCAACCACGTTCTCAGAAATAGGTCATTTAGGGAAATACATTACTTTTTCTTCGCATCACCCTAACTCAGTCCATTACATCCCTTCCTTTCTTATTTTCTGAGTTAGACATTTAATTATAATCACTGCCCTTTATTCATATCTTGTTATATATATACGCATTAGACCTCTCACATTAAGCTTACAATTGTGGACGCTGGATTTGCCAGGCGGGTCCGGACAGACTTTTACACCAAGTTGACTTAACCTCTTGTCTTAGTACCATTGCATGTTTTAATTATGCACTTAGACTTATCACATTAGATTTACCGCTTGTGAATGCTGGATATGTCGGGCGGTTCCGGGAAGACTTCTATCACAAGTGCAATCTAACCTCGTGTTTAAGAGCGTTACAGTGTCAAATTACTGTGAATCTAGGCATGTTCGTTCTTTAACAATTATTCCCATTTCATGTAAATTTTAGACATATTGTCCTTTTCATATGTTTTATGTAATCCAATTTACATGCCATCAAATTATGCCTATATTTTGTTACATGTCCTTTTAACATGTATTTAATTCTATTTTGACAAGTAAATATTTAATCGGGTAATTGTTCAAATCCAACAAGTTAAACATGTCATTTACTCAATAATATACCACAAGTAAATTATGTGATTATAACAACGATAGTCATTGCCCATTTTCTAACAAGTTTGTTTTCAACATGTAATCATTCCAACACATTAACTGATTCAACATATGAATTAATCATATTAACATCTCAATTTGTTATAACAGTAATTCTTAATTATTCTGGAAAATTAACATATAATAATAGGGAATGTTTTAAATGATAACATATTATTATATAAAATGCTATAGCTTAAATCCACTCACCTTGTAAGCTTTCCAAATCCTGGATCGGGTCCAGATCTAATCTTCCATGGTTTGCCCGTAATTGGATTCAGAACCTAACAACCATGGATTGACTATTTTTACTACAAGAAAAAGGAGAGAAAGAAAAGAGAATTGAAATAGACCAGATCTAGAAAATTACCTCACTGCAATAAGAGATCTGAACACCTAATTACAAAAACACGTTCCTTTCCTTCATATATGGATTCAGAATTTTTCCTAAACTAAGAATCTTAATTTTTCGAATAAATTTGAGGAGAGGGAAAGGAATGGAGGAGCTTCAGCGTAGCCTTAGAAATATTAGACTTAGAGTAGACTCTATAGGCTTATTTATTGGTTTTCAGCAACGTATTTGGTCAAGAAGCGAGTCCATGTTCACAAAACCGAATTCTGCCCAGATCTGTATAGGTGTCGACCCCCCCTTTGGGTGTCGACCCAAAGAGCCTAGGTCGACCCAGCGGGTCTAGGGTCGACCCCGAAAATGGAGCGGTTCGGCTATAGTGCTTCTGTTTACTGGTTTTGAATTTTTTTCATATTTTTATTTCTTTGTATATATATAACTCTCTTGCGTGTATACAATCTTCAAGGCTTAATAACTTCTTCATACAGTGTCTGTTTTGCGCAAACCAGATGTCTATTTTGACTAGAGTTCTGAGACGAATGCAATGAAGCAGTCAGTTTCACTTAATTTTAAATATTTAATTAAGTTATTCTTATTTTATTATCTTAAAGAATGTGTGGTGTTACATTCTCCTACCCTTAGGAAATTTCATCCCCGAAATTTTATAAGGGTAAAAATCAATTAACCCCTCGCATAATATACATCCATCATGTGTTCATCCAATTTTTGCAAACATTGTGCACTTGTACGAAGTGAAATACAACAGAATAATGCATGTATGCCTAAGAGGTACCTCCTATATGTATGCATATTTTTCAAAAATCCTTTTAAAACATGATGTTGACATCCTAAATATACTGGCAGTTCTACATGAATGCAATATTTTGAAAATCAAAATGGTTTTTCATCCAAAATTTCCCATAATCTTACTGAGTAAGTGCATAGTTCGTCCAACTGTTGCATCCATAATCCTACTAACCAACTTTATTTTTTCGAATTTCAAAAAAAATCTAATTTTCTAAATTCGATTTCTTATGTTACAAAAAGGTGGAAAACGGAAAATTTCACATCTTTTGTTTTTCTTTTATATACCTTTTTCCAACCGTACTTGGATTTTTATATAACTATTTATAAAGATTTCCTATTTTCCTATTCAAGTACAACCCACATAAGAAAAATTTTCTTTTGTTACCGATATTCTTTTTCATTTTATCCTAGAAACTTTTATCTTTACCCAACTTTTCTCGTAATTTATCATGTTTGTTGCTTTACTGAATTTGTTGTTTCCTTTTTAGTTGTACCATTTCTCTTTCCTTAGCTTATCTAATCATCTGATCTTAGTTTAAATTTAAATAAGCTTTTAGTCTTTCAACTAAACAGGAGAACAAACACCCTACACAACTACTACTAAAGGCCAAGAATCTTGGGACTATATCCCCTTCAGACAGAAAAGTCCAAACTATGGGATCCATGATAGGTTTAGGTGTTACCCTAACTACCCAACAAGAACAAAATAACAGAATGATCCCAATAGAAATGTAGGAATAGGTTTTACCCCTAACAGGAAAATTAGAAACATGATCTAAACACTTAATTTCCCTTTTTACTATCTAGTAGTCACTACTAGTCCTAGCTACGTACAAATAATTATTTCAAGTAACACCTTAGGCTTTTCAATGCTTATGCATTCTACGGGAACTTACTATTATTCCAAGATAATTCTCGCTATCTACTTCATAGCCTCAAAACATTTCCCATGTTCCTTAGGCAATAATCCTCACCTACTCCATACTTTAAAACATGGTTTGGCCAAACTTTCTTCCAAAAAATTAAAAATACCAAAACCTTGTTTTCCTCATGAAAACTTATTTTTGCCAAACCATAAAACATGTTATATCAAAAAAAAATGTAAATCATTTTTTTTTTCAAATCACGAAAACTAGAGTAGACAAGGACAACTATTTCTCAATCGGGTTTATGACTTTAACAATAAGGTCGGTTCAGTCTCTTACTACAAGGTGCAACCATCTACTCTATGCTCATTTTCTATAACTTATTTTGTCCACCCAACAAAATCTCTTGTTAAACAATTTATCAAAAATGATTGTCAAAGGAACAGAGACTTCAAAACTTTCTTTATTAAAAATTCTTGTACGAAATATAACAAGAAAACTAGCGAGCTATACATGCTCTATAATATGCACCTTTTACTGAGAGAATTTTTAACTTTAGACAAAGTTTCCACAAGAAATCACTATTTACAAAATATACCCTATTTTACTTCAAAACACAATATGTACTTCTTTACATATTTAAAACTATATCTTTTAAGATTAAAACTTGAAAACACCATAAATCATTTTCCCAAAACTTTTTAAAACTTCAAGTTCCTAAAAGTTAACAATGGGGTTGGACTCAAAGCGGGTTTCCAATTTTTCTAAGCTTTCCTAGACACTCCCAAATAAAACCAATTTAAATTCTTTTAAAATAACCAATTTAAAATTTTTTAATTGGCTCATATTTTTCGGGTTGTTAAATCATGTCGCCATACTAGGCTCTACAAATAAAACCGAAATATCTCGTATTGGAAATTGGATTTCCGTCATGAGTCAAGGCAAGGGGCAAGCTCCTCTCCGCTTCGAGGCACTCTAGCAAATGTCTCAGGACTACACACTCTGGGTAACCCTTGGAATCGGCTGGGCCGATCCTCTCTTACGTTTGAGGACTGGCAATTGCTGAACACACGTTTCTCGGTCCTTACAGACCTATAATCGAGGCGCCTCGCATTCCAACAACCATAAAGGTGAAAATAATATAAATGTCAGCCAGTTTAAGCACTGACACCACCTTAGCTAGAAAGAAACGTCGTGCCCTCCCAGCGGTCACTATCACGTTTTTGACTCATACCGAGGTGTGAGGCTCGCGAATTCACGCTATACACAAAGCTATGCCTCGTAGGCCGTGCTTTGATCATCAACCACAAGACTTTACTTTTCAACAGAAACCTTGATCATTTGCCACTTAGGCATGCCACACAGGCAATTCACTCCATGCGACTGATGTCCATCGATATACAACCTCTGAGCTCGTACATCTCAGAGAAGGGCGTTAAGCAAGAGAATAAATTCTCTGTCGCCAAACAGATGTATATTTAATAGAGATCAATCAACACAGAATAAAATCCAATGTCAGACACACAGTCCATTTACAAGTTCGTTCTGGGTCTGAATGAAACATGAGGCACTTTCCTCGCATATCCATCGATCTCCAAGTACGTCTGGACGATCACCAACTGATTCCCTCATCTTGGGTGTACAGCCCAATCAAGATCATCAGTAATCACCCAAACGATGTGAAGACTTCCGGTTTTCAACCACCGTCTTCATCTTCGACTTATCGTCGAATCGGTTATTCAGAATGGGTATAAATCCGGCCTTTCCGAACAACCCGCGTATATAATAAACAAATGTCACACAAACACAACATACGCCTCATTCCAGTTCAGCAGTCACTAACCGTAAATTAGCAAGAGAACAATTTCCCAAATATTAACCCCGAAGGCCGAAACCAACATCAGATCAATACCCAGGAAACCATCCTTCTTAGCTAACCTGCAGTTAGTTTCTAAATTTCACATTCTTAGGGAAAGGTTCCCATTAGTTTTATCAAAGATAAATTCTTCTAAATTTATTCTTTAATCTTCCTTTGGATGTTATTTCAAACCATGTTAAGGTTTTCCAAACTAGTCGGGATTAGCGAACCACACCGAAGTAATTATTTATTTTATTTCCCCATCCCAACCTATTCATCCCATGAAGCAAAACTGGTAATACTTCATATCCAACACCACGGTGTTATCGATAAAATTAATTACCATTTCACGTTCAAATCTAATTAAAGATTTAACTTCCGCTTTGGAGCAAAACAGGTGATACTCCATTCTCGCTCACTTTCCAAATTTGATAATTTAAATTATCAATTCACATTTCAATCTAATTACAGACTCATTAAAACTCCTTTTACTGGGTTAAAGAACTAATGTCATTTAAAACACAGTTCACGATAAACCCAAATCACATTCTGTTTATTATCGGGTTAAAGAACAAGTGTTATTTAAAACACCGTTCACGATAAACCCACAAACCAATTCTAATTCAATTCTAATTTAATATATTAATTAATTGGTATACTTCATTAAATCTAAATAAAAAGATTTAATGTTTTCTCAATGGGGTTTAAGAACAGTGTTAATGAAGACACCATTCACGACAAACCCAAATCCCATTTGATATTAAATACAAGGCTCTGAATAGAAAATATATCGGCTTTTATTCAATATCAAATTCTGAAACCCACAAATATCGCTTTGGAAATAACGATATAAAATATATCTTCCAAATTTCCTCCAAAATATCTATATAATCACGGAATCTAATATCGAAATATTCTAAAGACAATTTCGATTCAAATCCATTCTAATTCATATATTGGAAATTCTGGTTATTTAAAATCCATTTCAAATCCAATTTATTTATTTTAAAAATAAATAAATTATTATTCTAGTTAATAACTAGTTAATTTCGATAAAAATCTATTTTTGTCTTTTCAGATATGGGATTTTTCAGCCCAATTCTTTCCAATTCATTTATTATGATTTTTCACTAATTATTGATATTTTTAATAATTTTATCAAGGCCCGTACAGTCGATTTCCATCAACGGCCATCGAACTGCACTTACAACGACCTTTTCCAAATTTGATTTGGACATAATTCCAAATCCAACTGTTAGATTTCAAATTTCTAATATTCATTGGAAAGCTCTTTTCGATACGAACCCAACGGTTCTAGTTTTAGGAGAATCCGACGGTCGGATCTCCCGTAATGTCCGTTCGAAGTCAATGGTCGAAATTCACGAACTACCGCGGCGCGGCGCGTTCTATTCAGGCCATTATATATATAATACATATATATTATATATATTTCGTCAATTTCCTTTTAAAACGTATTTTATAAATCGTTTTAAATTCGTTTTTCGAAACGATTTCAACTTCATATTCAATTTCGAATCAAAATTGAATATTCCACATCATCGATATACAAATGATAATATTTTCAAAACGTTATTTTTTGGAATCACTTCCTTTTCTATAATCATTATAAAAACGAATATAATTGATATAAATATCGTTCGCGTCAAAATAGCGCATCTCTAATCAACACGGCTTTATATTTTTCAATAACTTCGTTATTCTATTCAACAAATGAATATTTATTCTATTCAACACATGAATCTATATTTCTTTAAACTCATGACTAATCTCAACACATGAGTACTGTCAACACATGACTATTTTTGTTATTTAATATATTTTATAAAATTTTGATTTCTATCCTTAAATTTTTAATCAAACTCTAACTGTAAATTAGTAAGAGAACGATTCCCTAAGTATTAACCCCGAAGGCTGAAACCAACATCAGATCAATACCCAGGAGACCACTCATCTTGTCTATTTCCCAGTCAGTTTCTAATTTTATATATGATAAAGATGTAAATTTTATTGTTAAAATATTTTGTTCAACACATGAATCTATATTTCTTTCAACACATGACTATTCTCAACATATGAGTACTGACAACACATGACTATTTTTGTTTTATAATATTCTTTATTTTCCCAATTGGAATGAGGTCCAATCAATTACCATATAATGTTAATTATATGGATTCCATACAACATACGTATACAATAACAACGGTGAACAATCAACGATCATCCAAAGTGCACCACACCACTGCATAAGCATTAAATATAAATGATTAACGCTTACACAGCCTGTCGACCAATCGATCGACATACAACTAAATAATTGGGATTAGTGTACGCCAAATATCATCCCAACACCCGTGTGGGGTTTCAAATCAACAACAAAGATTTTTCTTCATGCAGTTGGGCGACGTGTAAAATTTATCGTCCTAATCCATATCAGCCAAATCAGTGTACATAAACAAACCGTTCGGTTTGTAAATGAATATTTATTTATCCACATTCACGTAAAAATTATATTTTTAATGATAAAATATTTTATTCAACCTATGAATATTCTATTCAGTTCACATACACAATAATAATGATACTTTTGTTTTTCTAACTTATTTTAGAAAATTTCGGCGGCATAACGGCGCGATACTAGAAATGGGACAAGGCCTAGCCTTATCCCCGGTCTAATAATGGCCTGCGTCATACTCATACCAATTTTATTCAATTCCATTTCACCCAAACCAACCAAACAAATAAATCAACCAACAAACAATCAACTAAACAAACAAGTCGTCCATGGTCTGTGGACGACGGGTGTCGGGTGCTACTAAACATCGTCTGCATCCTAGTATATATTTTAACTAGAAAATGAAATTTAAAGTGAGAAGTTCTCACCGACTAGCTAAACCAAACGCCACGACTCTTCTTTGTAGAAATCTTCGTCGTGCTCGCATTTTGTTACTTTCATTGTCTGTGGCCACTACATATATAAAAATCACATTTTTATATTGTTGCTATGTATATAAAAATCACATTTTTATACCGCTACTACATAGATAAAAATTCTATTTTCATAACGATGTTTATATACTAAAGATCATATTTTTATCACGCTATTCTCTATATAAAAATTATATTTTTAATACTTCTACTTTATAAAAATTATATTTTTATATTTCACATATGATAAAAATCATATTTTTATCTCGCTACATATATAAAGATGATATTTTTATATTCTCTATTATATAAAAATCGAATTTTTATTCTTTCTAAAATATAAAAATCATTTGAAATCTGGGAAACAATAGCAAACCTGAGAAAGTAGTGGATGACAAACACAAAAACAGAGAGCTATTTCTTTGTTTAAATCCTTTCAACCATCACATGAATGACTTGCTGTTTGATGTATACAAACACTTATATATAATTTGTGTATCAAGTAAATTACAAAACCACTTGGGTTATATGTGTAGATAAGGCTCGGCTAGCTTGTGACAGTGAATGGTGGTTGTATGAATGCCCCGGCTAAGATGTTACAGTAGTACACTAGGTTACAGTAATACACATACATTTATGGTTTGAATAAAGTATATTTGGCCAGTTGATCTTCCACTCAACCTGGAAGTCAAATCAAAAATCAGAGAACCTGTTCGATTAGAAGAAAATCTGAGTTTCCAACCCTTGTTGAATCATCACTGGAATTGTAGTATTTGATGTTCATTTATACATATTCTACTTACATATGGTCTGTGTATCAACTAAAACTAAACAATTCAGCTACCTGAATAATACATGACTCTTAAATCATCTGCATAATGTATATATACACATTTGCACTTGAAAAATCAATCACCCCAACTTTAGCTTGCATTTATACTTAGTATACTAGGATTATTTTAGCTAAAGTATAATTGAACCGAAAAAATATATATATATATATATATTATAATAAGGAACTAAATTATAAGAGGAGGCACAGTAAAACGAAATGAGAGATGGGCTCGATCGCTCGATCGTGTAAGATGAATGGCTCGCAGCAAGGATGGACTGTGCCAATAAGGCGAGGGGGTCAGGTGGCACTGCGTTTTGTTAGGACTTCCGTCGAACAATTGAAACATTATATGAATGACCGGAGGAGAAGCTGGAGTCGGGAATGGGATCGGTGAGCAAGGAGTAGTGTATGGCGATGGTAAAGGTAGCATTGCGGTGGGAGGCTCAGGTGTGCAGGTGCACAAGTGTGTTGTGCACGGTTTGGCGTGCACCATTTGATAAATAAAAAAATGAAAGAGGAATGGGAACGACAGTAGCAAAGCAGTAAGTAGTAAAATACATGGAGTAATAAATGAATGGGGTGGACGATAAAATGAATAAAGTGAATGGTGTATAAGGATCTAAAACAATAAAAGTAAGTGCAGCGGTGTTATTTACAATATAGGAAAGAAGAACACATACTAAAATGAAGCGGTAACATCAATGAAACTGGGAAAGAGAATATATAGAAAACAGAAGGGAAACACAGGCAACATTTGGGATACAGTTAGGGGTGAGCATTAATTGGTTAAACCAAATAAACCGATCAAACCAATTAATTTGATCGGTTTGGTTTGGTTTTGAAACAAGATCGGTTTGTAATCGGTTTGAAAAATTATTTAATTTGGTTATCGGTTTAACCAAATTAACCGAACTTTTATTATATTTTCAAAATTATCAATATTTTAATAAATATTTTAGATTAGATTAGTTATCCAAGTAAATTTTAATCATCACATATGTGTCAAAATTACTTCTAAAAAGCATAAGAATCATAAACGATAATACTCTAATCATATATTTATGATATATTTCAAATTATAGTTAATACTACAAACGTAAGGTCTAAAATATTTTTAGTTCGGTTAAATCGGATAACCAACCAAACCAACCAAACTTAATTTGATTGGTTTGGTTTGGTTTTCATTTTTATCGGTTTTAGTTTGGTTTGCCAATTTCCATCATCGGATAAACTGAACCAACCAAACGCTCACCCCAGATACAGTAGCAAGGAAGGTAAACTTGTTTGCTTGCGGATTCGGTTAGAAGAACAATGGGCGGTGTGGTAAAATGACAGTGGGCGGTATGTTTAAGAAGTGGTGCAACGATTTAACAAAAGAAAAGGAAATTGAGTTTGCAAACTGGTTTGCATAGAATTTAACAAACAAAATGAAGAAAGGTGTGGGCACAGTATGTATACAATAGAAGAGGGGGACGTCAGCAATAAAAAAGAGATTAGGACATAAGTGAGAGTTGCATCCTATTCCTTAAGTTTAGTTAAATAGCACCTTAGTGAAGTCCTGCTAACTAGGCATTTCAACTAGTATGAATGTAGGACTCTTGCCACATATTTATATATGCGTGGTTATATTAGCTATTACATATTTATAAGTTGTAATATATATCAGTCTGACCTCGGAAAGATTACATCTGCATTACATATTTATAATATACTAATGTAATATACATCGGTAATTCACTTGTGGAACATATTTGTGTAATACAGATGTAATATATAATAAGTATAAGTTACCATGAATAGCCAACGTTATTACACTATAATATATAATAAGTAGTAATAATGTTATTTCACGTAATCATGTTAAGAAGTGTCAATATTATACATGATAACAGTTGTAATCATGTAAAGGCCAAACAAACGTTGTAGTATTAAAAGGAAAATATATAATAATCGAATAACAATATTTGTTTCAAAATAGCAAAGTGAAATTGAAACAAGGAATAATTTAGAACTAAAAATAAAAAGGAATTTTAAATAAAAAGAAATCAAGTATCATGTAGGTAGGAACGTGGTACATGGTAAGAAATAGAAGTGGTAACTTGCCAAACTCAGGTGGCACGAGTTTTGGAGTAGAAATCAGGTACTGAAGCGGTACTTTGAAATGATGGAGGAACTGGTACTTTGGCACGTTAGGAAATGAATTTATGTGCGCGCCGCATGGTGTTTGGGGTGGTGTTTTGAAAAGTTGATACTTTGGCAAACGAAAAGGCGGTACTTTTGGCGAATGCGCAGACAAAAGGAATTTTAGTGGCGAGTTTATTTAAACCAAGTTTAAAATAAAAATAGAAAAATAAAATAAAAGAAGAAAGAAATAAATAAATAAAAAGAGAATTTTTATTTATATATCGTGGCAAGTGGAAGGAAAACAACAGCAGAAGATCGAAGTACAGAAACTCATTTGTAGAAGTTCAGCGAGTTTAGAAATTAGAAATATAAAGAAAATAATCTAAATAAATTATAAATTTAATTTATTTATGATAAATTAGAAGTAATAAAATAATGTACTTGAAGAATTGGAGTATTAAACATCGTCTAAATATCGATGATAAACGAAGTAAAATAGCGTGTGCGACGCACACGCTTTACCTGTTCATTTCTAAATGATGGTCAAAACTAAATAAAATATTGTGTGCGACGCACACACTTTAACTATTCATTTTTAAAAGATAATTAAATTATCTAGATATGAACAATGTAAACATATATTGTTTGTTTGATAATAAAGAACGTGTAAACTGAATTATAATCATGATAGGCCGATAATTATTTATCGAATGTAAAAGATATTACGTACATCGTTTCGAAGAGAGCGAGATAAATATTCCACTTCGACTCGAATTATACGACGTATGTCAGAGATATTGAAGACGGAGATATTCAAGGGCTATTTTAAATAGTACCTTCGGTCTGTCCAGTCCCAGGACAAACCAGAATGGACAGATGTCTGACAACGTATATCTATTAAATTCTACACATCGAATTTACATAAGTACATTATGTTGGTGGTGGAGAAATTCGTTTCCCTTAGCTTTACTAGTCACAATATATTTGGGTAATCGAATGAGTGTTTCTGATGGATATGACGATGTGGCATTTAAAGTAATTAAAGAAATAATCTGTCAGAAGAATAAACGTGACTTCAAACCTCACAACTAGGAAATGACAAAAAAACCAGGCAAGGCAGCATGGCTAGTTGGGTCATACCCAAGCAGGGTGTATTATCACCATCTAGAGAAATTCCTTCTGTTTCCTCACCTCTTTTTCACTGCTGCAGCATTCGGTAGCGGTTGTTGGTCCCAACCGTGGTGGTGGTAATATATACGTTACACTCATGCTAAATGAGTGGACGGTCATGTGAGGCCAGGTTGCAAGACGTTCTTGTTGAACCCCAATGTATCCTCTCTAGAGTACACTGATCGGCATGTGCTCCCCTACCTTGTATGTTGCAATCCGATCTCCAATAAGCGTTTTTCGGTTTTAGATTTTATACTATATACGTGAATGTGAGATGCAAGCGTTTCACTAGATGATTATTTATTTGATAAAAACTATCGTAATATCAAACGTTTGGATATAAAATATTTGGATCATCATCCGTATATTAGTTATGGATTGGTCTAAAGATTTCTAAAGTTAAACGAATCTGTCCAATGTGAAAAACCTTATTCCTTGTTTTCTAATCTATTTAACTGTGTTTACTCACACCAGTCCCCTGACTGACCCAGAGTTTAGTTTCTGTGTTTCCTAAACTCTTGGGTACTCATAACAATTGTTATGGGTAGACAAGTGATCCAGGTGATGAATGGAAATCCTTTGAAGTATTTTGGACCAGGAAGTCATGGAGTCATCTTATCAGTTATATCTATATCTAAGCATCAAGATGAATGTTTGCGTTGGGCCAGTATCCATGTAAGATGTATGAAGTATTGTATGATGTAACAAACTCTGATATGTAATATATGATGTGATATTATATTTATCAAATTCCGTTGTGAGATTCTGATGTTCTTCTTACTCTTCTATTCTATTAGTTCTATCTTTTCTATCTCATCTTCTAAATTCTTTCAATAATGATAGGACTTTCGAGGCATCGAAAATCGCGCCGTTACATTGACCAAGTCTCTAATCGAGTCCTTGTCCGAGCCTTTGATCGAGCGAATGATCGAGCCAATGACCGAGCTCTTGATCAAGCCCTTGACCAAGCATTGGCATTAAGTTTTGATGCATTTATGTCATTTATTTAAAAAATGGTAGGTCACATTAGCATTAACTTTTGCTGTATGTGTTTCATTTATTTAGAAAATGCTAGGTTACGTTATCATTAAGTTTTGCTGCATGTACATCATTTATTAAAAATATATTATGTTACATTAGCATTAATGTTAGTCGTATGTGTGTCATTTATACAAAAATGCTAGGTTACATTAGCATTAAGCTTTGTTGCATGTCATTTATTTTAAAAATGCTATATTACATTAGCATTATGGTTTTCTGCATGTGTATCATTTATTTAAATATTTGTCGCATGTGTGTCATTTATTCAAAAAAAAAGCAGGGTTATATTAGCATTAAAGTTTTTCGCATGTGTGACATTTATTTAGAAAATGCTAGGTTACATTAGCATTAAGGTTTGTCGAATGTGTGTCATTAATTCAAAAAATTCTAGGTTACATAAGCATTAAGGTTTGTCGCATATGTGTCATTTATTTAAAAATGCAACATTACATTTGCATCAAGGTTTGTCGAATGTTTGTCATTTATTTAAAAAATGCTAGGTTACATTAGCATTAATGTTTGTCACTTGTGTGTAATTTATTTAAAAAATGAAACATTACATTAGCATTAAGGTTTATCGCATGTGTGTTATTTATTTAAAAAATGTTAGGTAACATTAGCATTAAACAAGTATTTATGAGATGTAAATGATGACCAGACTCAAGCTTAAGTGGGTACCTTTGAAAACTAATTAATACGCATATCATATTGGTTAACCAAATAAACTAAAAGAATGCAAAGGACGGCCGAATTCAAACCCAAGCGGGTACTAACAGATGTAAAGGACGGTCGGACATAAGCCTAAGCAAGTGCCTTTGAAAACCAATCTATACACAAAACATGTTGGCTAACTGAACTAACTAAAAGAATGAAAATAACGGCCGGACTCATACTTAGGAGGGTTCTTACGAGATGTAAAGGACGACGAGACTAAAGCCTAAGCGGGTACCTTTGAAAAACAATCTATACACAAATCATATTGGTTAACCAAACAAACTAAAAGAATGTAGAGGACGATCAGACTCAAACCTAAGCGAGTACATATGAGATGTGTAGGACGGCCTGACTCAAACCTAAGCACTTATCTTTGTAAACAAATATATACCCAAAACGTATTGGTTAACCGAACAAACTAAAAGAATACAAAGGACGACTGAACTCAAACCTATGCGGGTACTTATGAGATGCAAAAGACAACCGGACTCAAGCCTAAGTGTTTACCTCCATAAACCAATCTATATCCATAACATAACGGTTAATTGAACAAAATAAAAAAAATGCAAAGGACGGCCGGACTCAAAACTAAGCGGATACGTACAAGAAGTAAAGAATGTTCGGACTCAAGCCTAAGCGGGTACCTTTGAAAACCAGTATATACCCAAAACATATTGGTTAATCAAACAAACTAAAAGAATGCAAAGGATGGCCACACTCAAACATAAGTGGGTACTTACGAGATGCAAAGGACGATAGGACTCAAGCCTAGGCGGATACATTTGAAAACCAATCTATACCCAAAACATATTGGTTAACCGAACAAACTAAAAGAATGTAAAGGACAACCATATTCAAACCTAATCTGATATTTATGAGATGCAAAAGATGGCTAGACTCAAGCCTAAGTGGGTACTTTTGCGAACTAATCTGTACCCAAATCATATTGGTTAACCGAACAAGGTAAATGAATACAAAGGATGGTCGGAATCAAACCTAAGCAGGTACTTATAAGATGCAAAGGACATGTGGGCTCAAGCCTAAGCGAGTGCTTAATGGATGTTTAGGACAACCAAATTCCAAACTAAGGTAGAATTGTAAGAACAAAGCACAATTAAGATCGAATATAAGGCATTTGTAATGATAGTTTCTCATATAGTCGGGTGCTAATGATATATGTGAATGAAATTTGGAATGATAGATTCGCATATCATATACTTAGGTACTAATGATAGACGTAAATGATATTTGGAATGACAGTTTCACTTATCATATACTTGGGTACTAATGATATTTGTAAATGACATTTGAAATGAAATTTTCACTTATCATATACTTTGGTACTAACGACAGACGTAAATGAATTAAATCGATATTTTCACTTATCTTATACTTGGGTGCTAATGATAGACGTAAATGACACTTGGAATGATAATTTCATATATCATATATCATATAATTGTTTACTAATGATAGATGTAAATGACATTTGAAATGATAGTTTCATATATTATATACTTGTTTATTAATGATAGATTTAAATGAGATTTGAAATGATAGTTTCACTTATCATATACTTGAGTACTAATGATAGATGTAAATTCATTGAACTAATAATTTCATATATCATATACCTAGGTGCTAATGGTCGATGTAAATGACATTTGGAATGATAGTTTCATATACCATATAATTGTTTACTAATGATATGTACATGACATTTGAAATGATAGTTTCATATATCATATACTTATTTACTAATGATAGATGTAAACAACGTTAAAGTTAATTATATATAGAATGATTCATTCAAAAAAATTATATGCAGGAATCAAGGTGAGAGGAATGAAGAAAACAAAAGTAGCCTCAAGAAAAAAAACAAAAAAAGAATCTCAAGATAAAATTCAATATTATTGTAGCTTGTCGCTTATGATCAAAGTTTCCACAAAATTATTGAAAAAGGGGGTGACCTTGTTTGTCAGTTAAATTCTTTAGACCAAACCCCGTTGAAAATTTTGTTCTTGTCATTTTCAAATAAATATTAACCATTTCTATTTTCACTAAATCATCTATGACCTAAGATGATATAATAGAAATATTTTCTATTGAGGAACAAGTTTTAAATTAAAAATGTGTTTCTAAAAATGAAATCAGATGATATTTTAATTCTTTTCAGTTTACCTATGTGTGGAATTAACATGTTTCCCGTACCCAAAACAAGTTTGCAAGTGCTTCTAGAAAATTGTAAAGACCTTGTTTTAAGAAATTTTGGCACCATAGAGCACATCACCAAAGACCTTTCAATTTCAAAAATAAACAATGTACTCGAAACCAAAAAAATTGAAATTGAAACCAATTTTTCGAAACTGATTTTACTTCTTGTAAAAATCACCTTCTTTTTTTCGATACCAAAAGATATTTGTCATGGGGATACATTCCTTATATCATTGATATTAACAAAAATGAACTTAGTATCTTGGACAGTTTCTGTCCATCATTCATTGATTAGATCTTTGACGACTTTAAAAACAAAACAAAGAAACTTGCCAAGTTGTTCCATGCTTCAGATGGTAAGTACAACATTTTAACTTTATGATAATGTATTTATTTATATAAATTAAATTATACAATAATACATTCTAACAAATAAAATTTTATTTGCAGTTTTTTCTACATGAGCATGTTAATTTGATATCGCCGTTAGAAAACTACTGTCCAACATTATCAAAATTTGGAAGATGGAATGTTGCAAGCTTAAAGAAGATTATACAAAGAAATTTTGGCAAACATGGATGATGGAAAGGTACAATTTAATACACAAATACAATAAACACATACATGTAGATAAATATATCTTAACTTAGAATATATTGATAGTAGTCATGTTATTATAATATAGTCATAATCCAAACGATAGTAACATTTATCGTTTCTTCAGAAAAACAATACAATGTAGTTATTTCTAAAGAAATATAGTCAGATATAGCATCAAATGGAAAATGATAATTATACATAGCATTAATTAATTCATTGGGTGTTACTTAGTCTTTTATATATGTTATTATAAAAAAATTGTTGAAGTGAAAGACATATCAGAAGATGAAAACACACTTCTTGAAGAAAGGCCCTAACATAAACATCGTCAAATTGAAACTAATAAAAATATGGCTATGCAATAATTAGAAAATCTGGAAGAGATAATGGAAGAATAAGTATTGTAATGACCCGCATTGGCAGAGATATTATAATTAATTTATTTAATTATATGAAGGGTGGTATAGTGAATTAAATGGTCGTGGAATTAAATAATGATGAATATTTAATTAAAATAATAAATTAAATAATATATTTAATTCTGAAATAATCAGAATTGGCTGAAATGACGATATGGTGTGAATTGGATCATCTGTGATATTTAATTCAGCTTGGAATTGAATTTTAATAACGAATATATTATATAAAAGACAGTTTGAACGTAGAGTTATAATATAGTTAAAATCGAGCTTGAATTGGCGCTGTAGTTCGTTATTTGGCGATTTGAACTTCAACTGAATGTACAGGATTCTTTTTAAACCGGATTTCTGTGAAACAAGAAACGTGTGGAGCTGGTGGTGTATATCTTTCTAGTGGAAGAGAAAAATCGGGATTTCGTCGTGTAGATTTTGATTCACGTCCAAATCAAATTTCAGAAAAGTCACTGTGGAATTCTTTTACAATTTATAAAGGAATTATTAATATTTTTAAAAGGAATTTCAAAATAAATCGAATATCGGGTTGACCCAGAAGTGAATATCCAGTTAGAAATTCATATAGGAATATTCTGAAGCCGTATGGTATTCCACTGTGAATATAGACGATAATATTTATTTTTAAATATTAAATTTAATTATATTTAAATATATTTATATATTTAAATGGGTCATCCAGAGCTTTAAAAATAGCAAGTTTTGCAAACGAAGTCGGAATTCGACAAAACTAATTTTGTTGGATCTGCAACATCAAATAGTTGTTAGATTTCCAGTTTCGTGATTTTTAGAGTCACTGTGTGGTCATACGGATTTTTAGAGTAAGAAACGATCAATATTTTGATGGTTAAAAATACGCTGTGTGAGGATACGGAATTGGAATTCGACGAAACCAGTTTCGTTGGGACCATAAGGTCGAACTGTAGCTACATGTCAAATTTTCATGATTTTTGGGTATCGTATGTGGTCACAGGAATTTTATATGTAAACAGCGCATGCTAGAAAATAAATTTAATAATGAATATAATATTATTTAAATCATCTATAAATACACTGCTAACTCCCTTAAACCCTAATTTCACTTTCTAAGTTGGTCAACGACAAGAAAAATGCGCTGCATCCTTTTTTTTCATTCATCCAGTAGAAGTTCCATCTCAAATAAATCAAAAACAATTCAATGAAAAATCTATCAAAACTAATATATATATATACATATATATATATATGGCTTGCTGATGATTAGCGCTTGGTTTTAGTTTGTGTTTGGAAGGGTTCGAGACAAAATCCTTGTCACTGCGTCTAAGGCAGTAGAGTTAGGGTTGATCGATTCTAGGAATGTAAGCATTTATTCAAGTTTTAGATACTACTTTGGAGTTTCTGAGATCAAGGGGAGTTCGCTCGCCAATTTTCATGAAGTACGGCGAGATTTGAGGTCGATGTTTACTGTTGATTGACGAACATGGGTTGAGAATGGTTTGTGAAGGAGGCCAGCGAGTTCACTTTTATTGGTATGGGGGTGAAAGAGAGTGTGACAAGGAGAACGATGGTGATTTTGGTTGTTGAATTCGTGAAGTAATAAGGTTGCGGTGGGAGGATGAAATCAGTGGAAATAGTGCTGTGTAAGGAGCAGGCTACGGCTTTTTGGTTTGGGGAAGAAAGCAAAGAGGAGCGGGTTGGGTCTGATGTGGTATTGGGCCGGGGATGAAAGGTTAAAGCCCATGAAACCTTTTAACTAGTTTTATTTTAAATTAAATTAGTTCAAACTTTAAAAATGTGTAACTTCGTCATACGATATCAGATTGATGAACTGTAAGTTGCGTTGGGACCGTATGGACGAGAGCTTCACAATGAAGCTGACTGGAAGTGGATTCAGGCTTGTATGAATTTATGGCAAAATAAATTGTTTGATTCAAATCAAACAACAGTTTATCGTTCTTTAACGATGAACCGCCAAAGTGAGTAAATCTCAATAACTTTGAACAGTTTATAATTTAATGTTATATTTTTAGAACTATTAAATATTGGTTGATTGACTGTATGTTGACTGTTTGATTGAATTGCTAGTCAGTTAGTTGAATTTCTATATTGATTCTGTTTAACAGAATATATCATATGGAACTAAAAGTCATGTTGATTTTATTGTGTAACATCTGTGGATGCAGGGAAACAGGTTGGAAGAACCCAACTGGGTTCCTCAACATTTATTTTACTGTTTTTCATATATTGTGATATATGATATGATATATAATTTGTTGGCAATTATATGTGGTTGGACGATACTGATCATCGTGATTTGATATGTTGAATACCATAACATACCGAAATGTTAATAAGGAAATAATTTCAAATTGATATTTGTAAATAAAATATTTATAAATGGAATATTTATAAATAAGAAATATTTATAAATTGGAATATTTATAAATAGAAGATATTTAGAAAATGGGAAAACGTTATAAAAAGAAAACTGTTATAAGAAGGAAATCATTTTAAAGTGGAGAACCGTTACTAAAAGTAAATCTTTAAAAATGAATAAACGTTGTTAAAAGGGGAAATCTTTATAAAGAGAATAAAGGAGTTAAATCAAATATGGTATTCGAAAGGAGTTAAATCGAATATGGTGTATTCAAGTAGAGCTAAAGGGGTTATCAAATATAGTGTATTCGAAAGGAGTTAAATCGAATATTGTATTCGAAAGTTAGTAAATCGAATTAGTTATTCAAAAGAATTTAATCGAACATAGTTAAAAGAAATAGAGTTAAACAAGATAAGAAACTGACTAGAGATTAGTTAAGTTGAATAGTTTTCTGAGTATCGATCTGATGTTGGTTTCGACCTTCGGGGTTTATACTTAGAGAATTGTTCTCCTACTAGTTTACAGTCAGAGACTGATAGTTGTGAAATGATAGTGATATGTAAATAAACAATGGAATTGTTTTCCAGTGTTAATAACATATATTTTCTAAACATAGAAAATAAGGGAATATATATATGATTGATGATTGGTTAATAAAATTTCCATTTGGAAATAATATCGTTGTTTGCACACCTGTTTTTCTTTGATGGTTAAATCACAGACTATCAAAGTTTTGACCATTTTAACGTTGTTAATATGGAGAGACCGGTTGGATTATTATCCAAAGAACCACTCTGTATTGGCATAAGCGTTGCGAATCGTAAATGCTAAAGATAAATTGAAGACGGAGAAAAGTGCAAGGGCTATTGTATAAGTCTTAGATAACAGTGTCTAAGACGGATGTATTGAATAGTTCCTTCGGTTCATCCTGTTCCTGGATGACTTGTATGGACGGATGTCTGACAGAGTATTTCCAGATGATCACGTATATTGATTTCTCCAACCGTACCGAGAGTGGAAGCAGAGAAGGAAACTTCTTTTAGCTAACAGAAAATGTATGGTTGAGGACGTCAATCGGTGATTTGATGGATTTGACGATGTGGCATTCAAAGTGAATCTGGTGTGATGATAAAGCGTAGCTTCTAGCCTCGCATCCGGTAAATGACAGAAATCGGGCAGGTCGCATGGCTAAGTCGGTCGCTCCGAAGTAGGGTGTATAATCACCTGATCTAGAGTTTCATTTACTTCTAAAAATCTATTGTTGATGTCGTCCCATTCGGGAAACGGTTGCTGATCCCAACCGTTGGTGATATACATTCGATACACTCAAGTGAAATGAGTGGTCGGTCATGTGTGGCCAGGTTGCAAGATGTTCTTGTTGAATCCAGTGTATTCCTCTCTAGAGGTACACTAGCGAAAGGTGGTTCCATACCTAGTCATAGTTGTAAATCCATTACCCAATACGTGCTTGCGGTTTTGATTGTATACGATATATGCAGAACGTGAGATGAAAGCGTTTCTGCTAGATGATTATTATATTGTGGTTGATAGACATTATTATAATATGAAAAGGTTTTTGATATAAAGATATTTTGGATTCTCATATGGGAAAAACCCGTTTCGTTATACGGTGTGGTCTTATGAGATATCGTTTACTTGTTCGAACTGTTTTTAACTGTTTTACTCATACCAGTCCCATGACTGACCCGGAGTTTATTTGTTTTGTTTTCCCTAAACTCTTGGGTGCCTAAATTTGTACGGGCAGTCAAGTAGTCGGGATTTACAGATATACTGGAAGAGCTTGGAGCAGGAGGCTTCAGGATCATATAGCTATATTTATTTCCGCTGTGTTGTAAGTGTTGTACTTTGATAATGATGTATATTCAAGTACAGATGATTATTTCAAAGATATGTTATCTATTATATGTTATTCGTTCCGCTGTGAGGTTCATGTTACTCTGATGTTGTGTTCTTCTTCTTCTATTCTAAGTTTCTATCTTATCTTTCCTCACCCTCTGTTTTCTTTCTATAAATTTCCTGATTTTCAGTTTAATTTGGGGATGGACTTGTGCTTTTGGTCAGCTCAAATTGGACCGGAATTTTGGGTCATTACATTTGGTATTAGAGCATAAGGTTAAGTGAATTACCTTGGCTCTGTGGCGTGACTCGGTAGAGATAGGGTTAGTAATACCCTAGATTGAGTTGAGTGTATATATACGAGTGAGCGTATTTGTTATTGATATAAAAATTGTTTTATATTGTGGAGATTTATTGGTTGAGTCATTTATGGGTTCTAGTCGATCAGTTTAATCCACTGTATTGGTAGGGATTTTGTAAACACTCGAATACGATGGGTCGGCACGATATGTTTTGAAAAGAGGGTAAATTAAATGTGACGGCAAGGAATTTCGCTCGGTCCGAACCAGTCGCTAAACCGATCCAGGCCGTTCGAAACGCCCTATCGTTTGAGAACAGGACAAAACAGAACGCATACAGAAGAACCTTTCATTGCACACCACAACAATGCATCAGATTACAAGAATATACAGAGTATAAATGAATATTACACAGAAATATCAGAGATTTAAATTACATTTAAATACATAGCAGCGGAAAATAATACAATACACAACTAGAAAGAGATATACGGATACAAAGCTTTCCGGATATCGTTCCAGCTGTAAACCAGGATCCTGTGAATCTAAATCTGCAAAACCGAAACTACTAGCTGCCCGTGTCAAAATAGGGGCACCCAGAGTTTAGGTTAAAACAATAAACTCCAGGTCAGTCATGTGACTGGTGTGAGAACTAAAACAGTTATTAATCTTTATTTGAAAGTTCGGTAAATCAAGGGACCACGCCGTATAACACGGAACGGGTTTCCTCCCAAGAATACCAGTGCATAAAACAAACAGCGCAATGCTAAATAAAGAAAAATGAAGCTGTTATAAGACCCAGGTCCTATCACACAATGCAACGCAAGCCGGGGGATAGGGTTTTCCCTTATAACAGCCAAAGAATGCTTGATACGTTTAAAACAAATCATTTGATACTATTAGAAGTGCATAGTGTATAAAACAACTTCAAATCATAAGTATCAATCATAGGCGACATGAGCGTCCCATGCCACTATGTCGCCATATATAGGTTTACAAATAAAACCGCAAAGTCACGTATTTGGAAATTGGATTTCCATCTATGAACCGAGGCAAAAGATAGTCCTCAACCGATTCGAGACGCTCTAGTCCGTGTCTCAGGACCCAGACACAGGTGGGCCCTTGGATCCTCAGGGCCGGTCCACCGATGTGGATTAAAATGCCTGAACACTACGTTTCCCCACCCTATGGGGTGTAAGTCTGGCCCGTCAGCCGACCAGAAGCATCGGCCGAAACCGATATAACCGAGGCGCCTCGCAACAGCAACAACCACATAAGTCAAACTCGTCAGGGCGTGTAAAACCACTGACGCCACTTCTAACTAGAAAGAAACGCATGCCCTCCCTGACGTCCTCTCCCGTTTTTGGTTCATACCGGGTGTGAAACACGCGAGGTAAACGTTACACAAAGCTACGCCACAAAGGCCTTGCTTTGATCATCACCACAAGACTTTGCTTTTCAACAGAAGCCTCGATCAATTGCCACTTAGGCATGCCACACAGGCAATTCACTCCATGCGTTTGATATCCATCAATATATAACCCCTGAGCTCGTACGTCTCAGAGAAGGGCGTTAAGCAAGAGAATAAATTCTCCGCCGCCAAACAGATATATATTTAATAGAAATCAAACACACGGACTAAAATCCAATGTCAGACACACAGTCCATTTACAAGTCCGTTCTGGGTCTGAACGAAACCGGAGGCACCTAGTACCCCGCATATCCATCGATCTCCAAGTACCTCTGGACGATCACTAACTGTTTCCATCTTCTTGGGTGTACAGCCCAATCAAGATCATCAGTCATCACCCAAACGACGTGAAAACCTCCGGTCTTCGACCATCGCCTTCATCTTCGACTTATCGTCGTATCAGTTATTCAGAATGGGATAAACCCGGTCTTTCCGAATAACTCGCGTATATTTAAATAAGTGTTACACAAACACAACATACGCCTCATTCCAATTCATTAGTCACTAACCGTAAATTAATCAAGAGAATAATTCCCCAAATATTAACCCCGAAGGCCGAAACCAACATCAGATCAATATCCAGAAAACCATTCTGCTTGGCCAACCGACAGTTAGTTTCTAAATTTCACATTCATAGGGAAATGTTCCCATTAATTTTATCCAAGATAAATTTCTTGAATTTATTCTTCTTTTGAATTTCGATTCAAATTAGTCGGGATTAACGAAACTTACCGAAGTAATCATTTGTTTTAATTTCCCCAATCCCAACCTATTCATCCCATGAAGTAAAACTGGTAATACTTCATATCTAACACCACGGTGTTATCGGTAAATTCAATTACCATTTCACGTTCAAATCTAATTAAAGATTTAACTATCGCCTGGAGCAAAACTGGTGATACTCCATTTCGATTATTTCAATCTAATTAAAGATTCATTAAAACTCCACTTAGTTTTAATCTTCGACTGGGTTAAAGAATCAGTGTCATTTAAAACACGGTTCACGATAAACCCAAAATCACATCCCATTAATTATCGGGTTAAAGAACAAGTGTTATTTAAAACACTGTTCACGATAAACCCGAAAATCAATATCAATTCAATTCCAATTAAATATCATTTAATTGGTACACTTCATTAAATCTAAATAAAAAGATTTAATCTTTTCTCAACTGGGTTAAAGAACGGTGTTAGTGAAGACACCACTCACGACAAACCCAAATCACATTTTGATATTAAATACAAGGCTCTGAATAGGAAATATCCCGGCTTATATTCAATATCAAATTCCACGATTAACAAATATAGTATTGGAAATAACGATATATATATATATCTTTCAAATTTCCATAACAACATCCGTATAATCACGAATTCCAACATCGAAATATTCCGAAGACAATTTCGATTCAAATCCATTCCAATGCAATCATTGGATATTTTGGTTATTTTCAAATTCAGTTCATTTATTTAAAAATAAATAGAATTCTAATTCTAGTTCAAAACTAGTTCATTTCGATAAAAATCTATTTTTATCTTTTCAAATATGGAGTTTTTCATCCCAAATCTTTCTAAATCATTTCTTATGATTTTACACAAATTATTACTATTTTTAATAATTTTATCAAGGCCTGTACAGTCGATTTCCATCAACGGCCATCGAACTGCACTTACAGCGACCTTTTTCAAATTTGATTTGGACATAATTCCAAATCCAACCGTTAGATTTCAAATTTCTAATTTTCATTAGAAAGCTCTTTTCGATACGAACCCAACGGTTCCGGTTTTAGGAGAATCCGACGGTCGGATCTCCCGCAATGTCCGTTTGAAGTAAATGGTCGAAATTCACGAACTGCCGCGGCGCGGCGCGTTCTATTCAGGCCATTATATTATATATATAATATATATATAATATATTTCATCGATTTCTATTTAAAACGAATTATATAAATAGTTTTAAATTCGTTTCCAATTCTATTTCAACTTCTATTTCAATTCAAAGCCAAAATTGAATTCTTCTTTATAAATTCGTTTTAAAATTCATTTCTATTCAATTCGAATTTCAATTCAATTTGAATTCATTTCAATTCGCTTTCAATTCCATTTGAATTCGTTTTCAATTCAATTCATTTCGAAATCGTTTTCAATTCAATTCATTTCGAAATCGTTTTCAATTCAATTCATTTCGAAATCGTTTTCAATTCATTTTGAATTCGTTTTCAATTCAATTCATTTCGAAATCGTTTTCAATTCATTTTGAATTCGTTTTCAATTCAATTCATTTCGAAATCGTTTTCAATTCAATTCATTTCGAAATCGTTTTCAATTCAATTCATTTCGAAATCGTTTTCAATTCATTTTGAATTCGTTTTCAATTCATTTTGAATTCGTTTTCAATTCAATTCATTTCGAAATCGTTTTCAATTCAATTCATTTCGAAATCGTTTTCAATTCAATTCATTTCGAAATCGTTTTCAATTCATTTTGAATTCGTTTTCAATTCATTTTGAATTCGTTTTCAATTCAATTCATTTCGAAATCGTTTTCAATTCATTTCATTTCGAAATATTCGATTTCGAGATTACTTTTCAATATTCATTTTAAAATGAATAAAATCGATATAAATATCGTTTACGTCAAAATGGCGTCAATCTAATCAACACGGCTTCATAAATTTCTATTTTCAAATATTCTATTTCAAATATTTCCTATTATCAAAATATTCTTTATTTTCACGATTGGAATGAGGCCCAATCAATTACCATATAAAGTAAATTATATGGATTTTCATACAACACATGTATATCACAGCATTGAAAAATAATCAACCATCAACCAAAGTGCACCACACTGTATAAGCATCAAATATAGATATTCAACGCTTATAACAGCCTGTCAATCAATCGATCGACATATTTAATCAATCAGGATGAGTGAACTTCAAATTTCATCCTAACACCCGTGTGGGGTTTCAAACAATCAAACACAGATTTTATTAGTGCAGTTGGGCGATGTGCAAAATTTATCGACCCAATCAATATCAGTCAAATCAGTGTATATACAAACAAATCGGCCGATTTGTTTATAACTATTTATTTATTCACATTCACGTTAAAAATTATATTTTTAACGATAAAACATTTTATTTCAACCTATGAATTTCTATTCAATTCATTTACTCAATAAAATGATATATTTTTATTTTTCTAACATATTTTAGAAAATTTCGGCGGCATAACGGCACGATACTAGAAACGGGACAAGGCCTAGCCTTATCCCCGGTCTAGTGAAGGCCCACGCCATTCACACATCAATCAAATCAATTTCATTTTGTAAACCACAAAATTTGGAGTAAGAGTCTAACCTAGCCTTACTCCTTCGCCTTATAACGGCGCACGTCTAATCCTAACCCATTTATCGATTCGATTATTCACACCACAAACCACATTCAAACCAATATCGCAATCAATCACCAAACAATCAAACAAACAAGTCCATGGTCTGTGGACGGGTGTCGGGTGCTACTAAGCACCGTCTGCATCCTAGTATATATATATAACTAGAAAAAAATAAATTGAAAGGTGAGAAGTTCTCACAGATTGCTATCCTAGCTCCACGGCTCTTCATTTGCAGAAGTCTTCGTCGTTTCGCCTCCTTTCACTTTCTTTGCCCGTATCCTCTACAGATGTAAAAATCACATTTTTACTTCGCTATTCAATACATAAAAATCATATTTTTATTTCGAAGTTCAATAGATAAAAATCATATTTTTATTTCGATGTTCAATATATAAAAATCGAATTTTTATTTCGCTATTCAATATATAAAAATCGAATTTTTATTTCGCTATTCAATATATAAAAATCGAATTTTTCTTTCGATGCTCAATATATAAAAATCACATTTTTATTTCGATGTTATTTATATTTTAAAAACAACGTATATTCAGATTTTAAAAACATAGTATATATTTCTACTTTAAAAACAAAATCAGGTTTTTTGCTTTAAAAACAAAATCAGTTTTTTTTCTTTAAAAACAAAATCAGTTTTTTTTCTTTATAAACAAAATCAGGTTTTTTTCTTTATAAACAAAATCAGTTTTTTTTCTTTAAAAACAAAATCAGTTTTTTTTCTTTATATTAAAAATAAAATAAAATAAAATGAGAGAATAAAATAAAAATAAAAAAAACATACCAGCGGGGGGGGGGGGGGGGGGGGCGACTTGCGTCGAACTGAGCAGCAGGGGGGGAAAGAACTGTCGGAGGGTGCTTGTCGCGGGTCCGTTCTGGTGGAGCAAGGGGGTGGCGTCGGGCTTCAGGGTCTCGATTTGCTGAGGGGGTCCGCAGTTGTGGGGGAGTTCGCCGGAGGGAGGGAAGAGGAGGAGGCGTCGGTGGCGGAGGGCGGTGGATGGCAGTCGCGTCGGCGGCAGGGAAAGGGGAGGCGGCTCGCGATGGACTGAGGAGGAGCGGTTTTTCGATTTTAGGTTTTTTTTTTTTTTTTTAAAATGAATCTGAACGTGGAAAAGGGGGGGGCCAGAAATATAGAAGAGAGAGGTTTTTTTTATTATTATTTTTTTTATTTTATTCTGCAAAAAGTTGACTTTTTCATACGACCTCGAAACGAGGCCCACCGCCTGTCGTCCCTAACGTTTCACCCCCATTCCGAACACAATGGGATATGTATCGCAAGCTGATTTCATCGTTTCGATCAGTTTTCGTTGAATTTTCATTTAAATCACTATATTTAATTTTAAACGTACATTTCAAATTACCGGGGTCACATACTGACTAGAAAAATTCCTGAAAAATATTTTCTAGCTTCGTATTGACGATACGGTCCTAACAAAACTAGTTTCGTCGAATTCTGAGACCGTTAGAAAAATGGCCAATTTCCAGTCGATTAAAATCAACTGAAACTGGTCAAACGCGTTTTCCTTTGCCACGCTCACATATTGATTTGAAAAATTATGAAATTTGAAACCTAGCAATAACTTAACACTGCGGACCCAACAAAACTGGTTTTGTCGAAATCCGAGGTCGTTTGCAAAATGGCCATTTTTAAGGGCCTTATATATATAAAAATATATATAAATTCCACAGCGACTATTTCTAATTTTAAACTGGACATATCTTAACATTTCTAAGATGAAATCTCGATTCTTCGGATTCGTTGGAAAGATACTATCAAATAGATCCTATGATTTTTGGTTTCACTAAAATCCGGATTGTTTTGCACCCGGTACATTCAATTGAAGTTTGAAATCGAATTATCGAACTACCGCGCCATTTTCAATTCTATTTATAATTATATATAAATATTTAATATTCTAACGACGACGTATATAATATATACGTTCGAATTATATTCAAAATAAATTTCTCGCCGATATTATTTAAAATAATTCATTTTAAATAATCAAAACTCGCTATAATTGCCAAAATAAAAATTTTAAACTGGCCCAGATTTTCCGGGTTGTTACAATCTCCCCCACTTAAAACTTTTCGTCCCCGAAAAGGAACAAAGTCGAAAGTAGTTTGATTAATTAACTCTACGCTCGATCTGACTTCCATTCTCCAACTTTTCAGTTTCTGAGAATTTTCAAAATTTCAAAAATTTGGCTAACACCCTAAATTTTTGAAAAATTTCGCCATAACCTCCCCTGCACCGGGAGCATCGGGGAATTTCAAATAGCTTCCCCGGTCCTTCAGATCTCAAAAAGAAAAAGAAAAAGCCAAGCGGCTAGCCAATAGGCTCACAAAATCATCATCACCCAAACAAAACAGGAAATTATGTAGTAAACATGTACCTATTTGTCGGGCAAACAAATTTTATTCTCTGCTCTAGCCTCCTTGCTATGACCTGTTCAAAGATATATATGCATATGCAAGCAAATGCGACCAAATTTCAATACAAGTCAATATTTGATTCAGTTAGGCATAATGGTTTAAAATTATCAAACAATTAAACAAACAACACAAACATCAATCAATTAGTTGATTAGCTTTTCAAATTCATAATTTTAATACATATACTGAAAATCTTGTTTTTGATGCCAATTCACAACAATAGGCCCTATCTAATTTTTGGTTCTCACACCAGTCTAATGGAAATATATAAATATCACACCTTCGTCACACGAATATAAATTCTGACGATGAGTACTCAACCATCAGAATCATCTTCGGGCCACTAGAGTATGATTCTATATCTATCCAATATATTAAAACTTCGAATACACGCGGATCAGACGTATACGCAAAATCTTTATATACTGCACTGTCCAACTCCATATAAATAGATAATCAGATACGAATAATTGATTTAGATTTTCAAAACAAAATTTGTTTTCATTTTAAAAATATACTCTTCACACTCGTTCTAGGATACTACTGATCCTATCTCTAACGAGTCATTCCCATTGGATATTGCTAATCCAATATCTGATGAATTCTTTCGTATGGTCCTAATGTGCCTTGTTCTCTGAGCTTTGTAAACCAAAGCTCTGATACCAACTGTGACGGCAAGGAATTTCGCTCGGTCCGAACCAGTCGCTAAACCGATCCAGGCCGTTCGAAACGCCCTATCGTTTGAGAACAGGACAAAACAGAACGCATACAGAAGAACCTTTCATTGCACATCACAACAATGCATCAGATTACAAGAATATACAGAGTATAAATGAATATTACACAGAAATATCAGAGATTTAAATTACATTTAAATACATAGCAGCGGAAAATAATACAATACACAACTAGAAAGAGATATACGGATACAAAGCTTTCCGGATATCGTTCCAGCTGTAAACCAGGATCCTGTGAATCTAAATCTGCAAAACCGAAACTACTTGCTGCCCGTGTCAAAATAGGGGCACCCAGAGTTTAGGTTAAAACAATAAACTCCAGGTCAGTCATGTGACTGGTGTGAGAACTAAAACAGTTATTAATCTTTATTTGAAAGTTCGGTAAATCAAGGGACCACGCCGTATAACACGGAACGGGTTTCCTCCCAAGAATACCAGTGCATAAAACAAACAGCGCAATGCTAAATAAAGAAAAATGAAGCTGTTATAAGACCCAGGTCCTATCACACAATGCAACGCAAGCCGGGGGATAGGGTTTTCCCTTATAACAGCCAAAGAATGCTTGATACGTTTAAAACAAATCATTTGATACTATTAGAAGTGCATAGTGTATAAAACAACTTCAAATCATAAGTATCAATCATAGGCGACATGAGCGTCCCATGCCACTATGTCGCCATATATGGGTTTACAAATAAAACCGCAAAGTCACGTATTTGGAAATTGGATTTCCATCTATGAACCGAGGCAAAAGATAGTCCTCAACCGATTCGAGACGCTCTAGTCCGTGTCTCAGGACCCAGACACAGGTGGGCCCTTGGATCCTCAGGGCCGGTCCACCGATGTGGATTAAAATGCCTGAACACTACGTTTCCCCACCCTATGGGGTGTAAGTCTGGCCCGTCAGCCGACCAGAAGCATCGGCCGAAACCGATATAACCGAGGCGCCTCGCAACAGCAACAACCACATAAGTCAAACTCGTCAGGGCGTGTAAAACCACTGACGCCACTTCTAACTAGAAAGAAACGCATGCCCTCCCTGACGTCCTCTCCCGTTTTTGGTTCATACCGGGTGTGAAACACGCGAGGTAAACGTTACACAAAGCTACGCCACAAAGGCCTTGCTTTGATCATCACCACAAGACTTTGCTTTTCAACAGAAGCCTCGATCAATTGCCACTTAGGCATGCCACACAGGCAATTCACTCCATGCGTTTGATATCCATCAATATATAACCCCTGAGCTCGTACGTCTCAGAGAAGGGCGTTAAGCAAGAGAATAAATTCTCCGCCGCCAAACAGATATATATTTAATAGAAATCAAACACACGGACTAAAATCCAATGCCAGACACACAGTCCATTTACAAGTCCGTTCTGGGTCTGAACGAAACCGGAGGCACCTAGTACCCCGCATATCCATCGATCTCCAAGTACGTCTGGACGATCACTAACTGTTTCCATCTTCTTGGGTGTACAGCCCAATCAAGATCATCAGTCATCACCCAAACGACGTGAAAACCTCCGGTCTTCGACCATCGCCTTCATCTTCGACTTATCGTCGTATCAGTTATTCAGAATGGGATAAACCCGGTCTTTCCGAATAACTCGCGTATATTTAAATAAGTGTTACACAAACACAACATACGCCTCATTCCAATTCATTAGTCACTAACCGTAAATTAATCAAGAGAATAATTCCCCAAATATTAACCCCGAAGGCCGAAACCAACATCAGATCAATATCCAGAAAACCATTCTGCTTGGCCAACCGAGAGTTAGTTTCTAAATTTCACATTCATAGGGAAATGTTCCCATTAATTTTATCCAAGATAAATTTCTTGAATTTATTCTTCTTTTGAATTTCGATTTAAATTAGTCGGGATTAACGAAACTTACCGAAGTAATCATTTGTTTTAATTTCCCCAATCCCAACCTATTCATCCCACGAAGTAAAACTGGTAATACTTCATATCTAACACCACGGTGTTATCGGTAAATTCAATTACCATTTCACGTTCAAATCTAATTAAAGATTTAACTATCGCCTGGAGCAAAACTGGTGATACTCCATTTCGATTATTTCAATCTAATTAAAGATTCATTAAAACTCCACTTAGTTTTAATCTTCGACTGGGTTAAAGAATCAGTGTCATTTAAAACACGGTTCACGATAAACCCAAAATCACATCCCATTAATTATCGGGTTAAAGAACAAGTGTTATTTAAAACACTGTTCACGATAAACCCGAAAATCAATATCAATTCAATTCCAATTAAATATCATTTAATTGGTACACTTCATTAAATCTAAATAAAAAGATTTAATCTTTTCTCAACTGGGTTAAAGAACGGTGTTAGTGAAGACACCACTCACGACAAACCCAAATCACATTTTGATATTAAATACAAGGCTCTGAATAGGAAATATCCCGGCTTATATTCAATATCAAATTCCACGATTAACAAATATAGTATTGGAAATAACGATATATATATATCTTTCAAATTTCCATAACAACATCCGTATAATCACGAATTCCAACATCGAAATATTCCGAAGACAATTTCGATTCAAATCCATTCCAATGCAATCATTGGATATTTTGGTTATTTTCAAAACCATTTCAAATTCAGTTCATTTATTTAAAAATAAATAGAATTCTAATTCTAGTTCAAAACTAGTTCATTTCGATAAAAATCTATTTTTATCTTTTCAAATATGGAGTTTTTCATCCCAAATCTTTCTAAATCATTTCTTATGATTTTACACAAATTATTACTATTTTTAATAATTTTATCAAGGCCTGTACAGTCGATTTCCATCAACGGCCATCGAACTGCACTTACAGCGACCTTTTTCAAATTTGATTTGGACATAATTCCAAATCCAACCGTTAGATTTCAAATTTCTAATTTTCATTAGAAAGCTCTTTTCGATACGAACCCAACGGTTCCGGTTTTAGGAGAATCCGACGGTCGGATCTCCCGCAATGTCCGTTTGAAGTAAATGGTCGAAATTCACGAACTGCCGCGGCGCGACGCGTTCTATTCAGGCCATTATATTATATATATAATATATATATAATATATTTCGTCGATTTCTATTTAAAACGAATTATATAAATAGTTTTAAATTCGTTTCCAATTCTATTTCAACTTCTATTTCAATTCAAAGCCAAAATTGAATTCTTCTTTATAAATTCGTTTTAAAATTCATTTCTATTCAATTCGAATTTCAATTCAATTTGAATTCATTTCAATTCGCTTTCAATTCCATTTGAATTCGTTTTCAATTCAATTCATTTCGAAATCGTTTTCAATTCAATTCATTTCGAAATCGTTTTCAATTCAATTCATTTCGAAATCGTTTTCAATTCATTTTGAATTCGTTTTCAATTCAATTCATTTCGAAATCGTTTTCAATTCATTTTGAATTCGTTTTCAATTCAATTCATTTCGAAATCGTTTTCAATTCAATTCATTTCGAAATCGTTTTCAATTCAATTCATTTCGAAATCGTTTTCAATTCATTTTGAATTCGTTTTCAATTCATTTTGAATTCGTTTTCAATTCAATTCATTTCGAAATCGTTTTCAATTCAATTCATTTCGAAATCGTTTTCAATTCAATTCATTTCGAAATCGTTTTCAATTCATTTTGAATTCGTTTTCAATTCATTTTGAATTCGTTTTCAATTCAATTCATTTCGAAATCGTTTTCAATTCATTTCATTTCGAAATATTCGATTTCGAGATTACTTTTCAATATTCATTTTAAAATGAATAAAATCGATATAAATATCGTTTACGTCAAAATGGCGTCAATCTAATCAACACGGCTTCATAAATTTCTATTTTCAAATATTCTATTTCAAATATTTCCTATTATCAAAATATTCTTTATTTTCACGATTGGAATGAGGCCCAATCAATTACCATATAAAGTAAATTATATGGATTTTCATACAACACATGTATATCACAGCATTGAAAAATAATCAACCATCAACCAAAGTGCACCACACTGTATAAGCATCAAATATAGATATTCAACGCTTATAACAGCCTGTCAATCAATCGATCGACATATTTAATCAATCAGGATGAGTGAACTTCAAATTTCATCCTAACACCCGTGTGGGGTTTCAAACAATCAAACACAGATTTTATTAGTGCAGTTGGGCGATGTGCAAAATTTATCGACCCAATCAATATCAGTCAAATCAGTGTATATACAAACAAATCGGCCGATTTGTTTATAACTATTTATTTATTCACATTCACGTTAAAAATTATATTTTTAACGATAAAACATTTTATTTCAACCTATGAATTTCTATTCAATTCATTTACTCAATAAAATGATATATTTTTATTTTTCTAACATATTTTAGAAAATTTCGACGGCATAACGGCACGATACTAGAAACGGGACAAGGCCTAGCCTTATCCCCGGTCTAGTGAAGGCCCACGCCATTCACACATCAATCAAATCAATTTCATTTTGTAAACCACAAAATTTGGAGTAAGAGTCTAACCTAGCCTTACTCCTTCGCCTTATAACGGCGCACGTCTAATCCTAACCCATTTATCGATTCGATTATTCACACCACAAACCACATTCAAACCAATATCGCAATCAATCACCAAACAATCAAACAAACAAGTCCATGGTCTGTGGACGGGTGTCGGGTGCTACTAAGCACCGTCTGCATCCTAGTATATATATATAACTAGAAAAAAATAAATTGAAAGGTGAGAAGTTCTCACAGATTGCTATCCTAGCTCCACGGCTCTTCATTTGCAGAAGTCTTCGTCGTTTCGCCTCCTTTCACTTTCTTTGCCCGTATCCTCTACAGATGTAAAAATCACATTTTTACTTCGCTATTCAATACATAAAAATCATATTTTTATTTCGAAGTTCAATAGATAAAAATCATATTTTTATTTCGATGTTCAATATATAAAAATCGAATTTTTATTTCGCTATTCAATATATAAAAATCGAATTTTTATTTCGCTATTCAATATATAAAAATCGAATTTTTCTTTCGATGCTCAATATATAAAAATCACATTTTTATTTCGATGTTATTTATATTTTAAAAACAACGTATATTCAGATTTTAAAAACATAGTATATATTTCTACTTTAAAAACAAAATCAGGTTTTTTGCTTTAAAAACAAAATCAGTTTTTTTTCTTTAAAAACAAAATCAGTTTTTTTTCTTTATAAACAAAATCAGGTTTTTTTCTTTATAAACAAAATCAGTTTTTTTTCTTTAAAAACAAAATCAGTTTTTTTTCTTTATATTAAAAATAAAATAAAATAAAATGAGAGAATAAAATAAAAATAAAAAAAACATACCAGCGGGGGGGGGGACTTGCGTCGAACTGAGCAGCAGGGGGGGGGAAGAACTGTCGGAGGGTGCTTGTCGCGGGTCCGTTCTGGTGGAGCAAGGGGGTGGCGTCGGGCTTCAGGGTCTCGATTTGCTGAGGGGGTCCGCAGTTGTGGGGGAGTTCGCCGGAGGGAGGGAAGAGGAGGAGGCGTCGGTAGCGGAGGGCGGTGGATGGCAGTCGCGTCGGCGGCAGGGAAAGGGGAGGCGGCTCGCGATGGACTGAGGAGGAGCGGTTTTTCGATTTTAGGTTTTTTTTTTTTTTTAAAATGAATCTGAACGTGGAAAAGGGGGGGGGCCAGAAATATAGAAGAGAGGGGTTTTTTTTTATTATTATTTTTTATTTTATTCTGCAAAAAGTTGACTTTTTCATACGACCTCGAAACGAGGCCCACCGCCTGTCGTCCCTAATGTTTCACCCCCATTCCGAACACAATGGGATATGTATCGCAAGCTGATTTCATCGTTTCGATCAGTTTTCGTTGAATTTTCATTTAAATCACTATATTTAATTTTAAACGTACATTTCAAATTACCGGGGTCACATACTGACTAGAAAAATTCCTGAAAAATATTTTCTAGCTTCGTATTGACGATACGGTCCTAACAAAACTAGTTTCGTCGAATTCTGAGACCGTTAGAAAAATGGCCAATTTCCAGTCGATTAAAATCAACTGAAACTGGTCAAACGCGTTTTCCTTTGCCACGCTCACATATTGATTTGAAAAATTATGAAATTTGAAACCTAGCAATAACTTAACACTGCGGACCCAACAAAACTGGTTTTGTCGAAATCCGAGGTCGTTTGCAAAATGGCCATTTTTAAGGGCCTTATATATATAAAAATATATATAAATTCCACAGCGACTATTTCTAATTTTAAACTGGACATATCTTAACATTTCTAAGATGAAATCTCGATTCTTCGGATTCGTTGGAAAGATACTATCAAATAGATCCTATGATTTTTGGTTTCACTAAAATCCGGATTGTTTTGCACCCGGTACATTCAATTGAAGTTTGAAATCGAATTATCGAACTACCGCGCCATTTTCAATTCTATTTATAATTATATATAAATATTTAATATTCTAACGACGACGTATATAATATATACGTTCGAATTATATTCAAAATAAATTTCTCGCCGATATTATTTAAAATAATTCATTTTAAATAATCAAAACTCGCTATAATTGCCAAAATAAAAATTTTAAACTGGCCCAGATTTTCCGGGTTGTTACATTAAAATAAGTTCACCTAAGGTATATCTTGATATAGAGAAGATATATATATATATATATCAAAATTATAATATAGTGGATATATTGGTTGTTATTATAATCGAGTAAGATTGTAAATTAATTGGTTATGTAAATAACCAATCAGAATTCATATAAGTGAAATACGTGAAATCAGATGAGTTAAATCTGAAATTTAAACCAGAAATTGAATTAAATTTCTGGAAAATTGGATAAGTGTTTGTAAATGGATTTGGATTAAAAGTAAGGAAATTTTAAGATCCTGGGAGATTTCAAATTGTTTTACAAGCAGTGTGAATTATATTTTGAAATGAATTTCAAAGTGGAAATGTTTAGAAATGGTTTTATAGTATTGAACTCACTTCGATCGCTGGAAAATAGATTATGATGATGACAGCTGCATCATCAGTATTCATTTTCGAGTTGTAAGTGACGAATTACTACCAGAGATACTGTTTTGAATTTGTTTTGGGAAAGACAAGTTTTGTTGAATTTCAAAAAGGAAAATTTGATTTTTGAAAAGAGTAAACTGTTAAAAAAACTCCCAGGGAAAGACTGTTTGAATTAAAAACCAATTTAACAAAAATTTGTGAAAGCAAAATTGAATTAAATTAAAGCCAGTAAAGTGGTAACTGAGGTTGAATTAGAATGATATCAAGACAAATTGGATTGTGAGATTCAAATTTGAAGTGTAATAGGATAATCAAGTTAGGAGTTGGGAATCGAGAAGAAATTCGAGTTAAAATGATATTTGGCTCGGATATAAGCGAATGGTGGTGTTGTGGATAAAAACAGATTAGGAGTTTGATTGGCATGACATTGGTATATGCTGAATTGATAGCAGATGTGAGGGATATAACGATATGCCCGACAAAAAGGTACCAGTTTATAATATATATTGGGTATGAGATTTTGATGAGCCGAATTGGCAAGCGGCTTGGTTGTTTGATTTTCTTTTGGTATGGAGATGACCCAGAGAGGAAAGTTGGAGTTTGACCGATTGACCAGTACAAAGGAGGTGCTGGCGAAATTTTTCGAAGAGTTAAGGTGTTAGAAAATTTTCAGGATTTTCGGAAATTTTCGATGATAAGAATTAATTAATAATTTAATTGAATAAATTGGTTCAGTTGAAACTGAAGTTAAGAAGTGAACAAATATGTTCTAACCAGTCGATAGGGTCGTCCTCTACCTTTTAGCAATTTCGAGGACAAAATTATTTTAAGTGGGAAAGATTGTAATGACCCGCATTGGCAAAGATATTTTAATTAATTTATTTAATTATATAAAGGGTGGTATAGTGAATTAAATGGTCGTGGAATTAAATAATGATGAATATAGTGTGAAATGGATCATCTGTGATATTTAATTCAGCTTGGAATTGAATTTTAATAACGAATATATTATATAAAAGACAGTTTGAACCTAAAGTTATAATATAATTAAAATCAAGCTTGAAATGGCGCTGTAGTTCGTTATTTGGCGATTTGAACTTCAACTGAATGTACAGGATTCGTTTTAAGCCGGATTTCTGTGAAACAAGAAATGTGTGGAGCTAGTGGAGTATATCTTTCTAGTGAAAGAGAAAAATCAGGATTTCGTTGTGTAGATTTGATTCACGCCCAAATCAAATTTCAGAAAAGTCGCTATGGAATTCCTTTGTAATTTATAAAGGAATTATTAATATTTATAAAAGGAATTTCAAAATAAATCGAATATCGGGTTGACCCAGAAGTGAATAACCAGTTAGAAATTCATATAGGAATATTATGAAGCCGTGTGGCATTCCATTGTGAATATAGATGATAATATTTATTTTTAAATATTAAATTTAATTATATTTAAATATATTTATATATTTAAATGGGTCATCCAGAGCTTTAAAAATAGCCAGTTTTGCAAACGAAGTCGGAATTCGACGAAACTAATTTTGTTGGATCCGCAACATCAAATAGTTGTTAGATTTTCAGTTTCGTGATTTTTAGATTCACTGTGTGGTCATACGGATTTTTAGAGTGAGAAACAGTCAGTATTTTGACGGTTAAAAATAAGCTGTGTGAGCATACGGAATCGGAATTCGACGAAACCAGTTTCGTTGGGACCGTAAGGTCGAACTGTAGCTGCATGTCAAATTTTCGTGATTTTCGGGTATCGTATGTGGTCACAGGAATTTTAGAGGACAAATGTAAACAGCGTATGCTAGAAAATAAATTTAATAATGAATATAATAATACTTAAATCTTCTATAAATACACTGCTTACTCCCTTAAACCCTATTTTCACTTTCTACGTCGGTCAACGGCAAGAAAAATGCGCCGCATCCTTGTTTTCATTCTTCCAGTAAAAGTTTCATTTCAAATAAATCAAAAACAATTCAATGAAAAATCTATCAAAACTAATATATGTATATATATATATATTTGGCTTGCTGATGAGGAGCGCTTGGTTTTTGTATGTGTTTAGAAGGGTTCGAGACAAAATCCTTGTCGCTCCGTCTAAGGCAGTAGAGTTAGGGTTGATCGATTCTAGGAATGTAAGTGTTTATTCAAGTTTTAGATACTACTTTGGAGTTTCTGAGATCAAGGGGAGTTCACTCACCAATTTTCGTGAAGTACAGCGAGAATTGATGTAGATGTTTACTGTTGATCGATGAACACGGGTTGAGGATGGTTTGTGAAGGAGGCCAGCGAGTTCACTCTTATTGGTATGGGGTGAAAGAGAGTGTGACAAGGAGAACGATGGTGATTTTGGTTGAATTCGTGAAGTAATGAGGTTCCGGTGGGAGGATGAAATCAGTGGAAATGGTGCTGTGTAAGGAGCAGGCTACGGCATTTTGGTTTGGGGAAGAAAGCAAAGAGGAGCGTGTTGGGTCTGATGTGGTATTGGGCCGGGGATGAAAGGTTAAAGCCAATGAAACCTTTTAACTAGTTTTATTTTAAATTAAATTAGTTCAAACTTTAAAAATGTGTAACGTCATCATACGATATCAGATTGACAAACCCTAAGTTGCATTGGGACCGTATGGACGAGAGCTTCACAATGAAGCTGACTGGAAGTGGATTGGGGCTCGTATGAATTTATGGCGAAATAAGTTGTTTGATTCAAATCAAACAATAGTTTATCATTCTTTAACGATGAACTGCCAAAGTGAGTAAATATCACTAACTCAGAACAGTTTATAATTTAATGTTGTATTTTTAGAATTGTTAAATATTGGCTGATTGACTGTATGTTGACTGTTTGATTGAACTGCTAGTCAGTTAGTTGAATTTCTATATTGATTCTATTTAACAGAATATATCATATGGAACTGAAAGTGATGTTGATTTTATTGTGTAACATCTGTGGATGCAGGAAAACAGGTTGGAGGAACCCAACTGGGTTCCTCAACATTTATTTTACTGTTTTTCATATATTGTGATATATGATGTGATATATAATATGTTGTCAATTATATGTGGTTAAATGATACTGATCATCGTGATTTGATATGTTGAATACCATAACATACCGAAATGTTGATAAGGAAATATTTTCAAAGTGATATTTGTAAATAAAATATTTATAAATGGAATATTTATAAATAAGAAATATTTATAAATTGGAATATTTATAAATAGGAGATATTTAGAAAAAGGGAAAAAGTTATAAAAAGAAAACTGTTATAAGAAGGAAATCTTTTTAAACTGGAGAACCGTTACTAAAAGTAAATCTTTAAAAATGAATAAACGTTGTTAAAAGGGGAAATCTTTATAAAGAGAATAAAGGAGTTAAATCGAATATGGTATTCGAAAGGAGTTAAATCGAATATGGTGTATTCGAGTAGAGATAAAGGGGTTATCAAATATAGTGTATTCGAAAGGAGTTAAATCGAATATTGTATTCAAAAGTTAGTAAATCGAATTAGTTATTCAAAAGAAGTTAATCGAACATAGTTAAAAGAAATAGAGTTAAACAAGATGAGAAACTGACTAGAGATTAGTTAAGTTGAATAGTTTTCTGAGTATCGATCTGATGTTGGTTTCGACCTTCGTGGTTTATACTTAGAGAATTGTTCTCCTACTAGTTTACAGTCAGAGACTGATAGTTGTGAAATGATAGTGATATGTAAATAAACAATGGAAATGTTTTCCAATGTTAATAACGTATATTTTCTAAACATTAGAAAATAAGGGAATATATATATATATATATATATATATGGCTGATGATTGATTGATAGAATTTCCGTTTGGAAATAATATCGTTGTTTGCACACCTGTTTTTCTTTGATGGTTAAATCACAGACTATCGAAGTTTTGACCATTTTAACGTTGTTAATATGGAGAGACCGGTTGGATTATTATCCAAAGAACCACTCTGTATTGGCATAAGCGTTGCGAATCATATATGCCAAAGATAAATTGAAGATGGAGTAAAGTGCAAGGGCTATTGTATAAGTCTTAGATAACAGTGTCTAAGATGGATGTATTGAATAGTGCCATCGTTTCATCCTGTTCCTGGATGACTTTATGGACGGATGTCTGACAGTGTATTTCCAGACGATCATGTATATTGATTTCTCCAACCATACCAAGAGTGGAAGCAGAGATGGAAACTTCTTTTAGCTAACACATAATGTATGGTTGAGGACGTTTATCGGTGATTTGATGGATTTGACGATGTGGCATTCAAAGTGAATCTGGTGTGATGATAAAGCGTAACTTCTAGCCTCGCATCCGGTAAATGATAAAAATCGGGCAGGCAGCATGGCTAAGTCGGTCGCTCCGAAGTAGGGTGTATAGTCACTTGATCTAGAGTTTTATTTACTTCTAAAAATCTATTGTTGATGTTGTCCCATTCGGGAAACAGTTGCTGATCCCAACCGTTGGTGATATACATTTGATACACTCAAGAGAAATGAGTGGTCGGTCATGTATGGCCGGGTTGCAAGATGTTCTTGTTGAATCCAGTGTATTCCTCTCTAGAGGTACACTAGAAAAAGGTGGTTCCATACCTTGTTATAGTTGGAAATCCATTACTCAATACGTGCTTGCGGTTTTGATTGTATATATGTAGAACGTGAGATGAAAGCGTTTCTGCTAGATGATTATTATATTGTGGTTGATAGACTTTATTATAATATCAAAAGGTTTTTGATATAAAGATATTTTGGATTCTCATAAGGGAAAAACCCATTCCGTTATACGGCGTGGTCTTATGAGATATCGTTTACTTGTTCGAACTGTTTTTAACTGTTTTACTCATATCAGTCCCATGACTGACCCGGAGTTTATTTGTTTTGTTTTCCCTAAACTCTTGGGTGCCTAAATTTGTACGGACAGTCAAGTAGTCGGGATTTACAGATATACTAGAAGGGCTTGGAGCAGGAGGCTTCAGGATCATATAACTATAGTTATTTATGCTGTGTTGTAAGTGTTGTACTTTGATAATGATGTATATTCAAGTACATATGTTTATTTCAAAGATATGTTATCTATTATATGTTATTCGTTCCGCTGTGAGGTTTGTGTCACTATGATGTTGTGTTCTTCTTCTTCTATTATAGGTTTCTATCTTATCTTTCCTCACCCTCTATTTTCTTTCTATAAATTTCCTGATTTTCAGCTTAATTTGAGGTTGGACTTGTGTTTTTGGTCAGCTCAAATTGGAAAGGAATTTTGGGTCATTACAAGTAAGGTCTTTGCAGCAATATGTTAAGGATTTGGAATAGAAACTTAAAAAGAAAGAAGGAGAATTTGAAATTGAAAAACAAAAAAGAAGGGATGATGAAGGCCTTGTGGTAGAGCTAAGAAAGAAAATAAAAATTGGTATCAAAACAAGTACAAGAAGCAGAACCACCAACATTTGATTTTAAAATAACATAGCAAATCCAGATGTTGTAGTAACAAAAGGAACAAAGGGATCAACACAAAAGTTCAAAGAAAAAAAAAGAAACTTTTGTATGAGAATGCAAAACCACTAAAAAAACCAAGCTCTTTAGTTCAGAGGGTTAAAAAGTGCTAACAAAGAAGTAAATTTGATTCGGAATGTTGGTATGAAATAATACAAAGAAAAAAAGATAACAAGAAGAAATCTAAAGTTGAAGAAAGCGAGAACAAATAAGTTGAAGAAGATAGAGAAGCCATTGAAGGTGAAATGACGAAGTTGAAGAAGCTGATGTAGGTGAAAATGAAGAAGATGAAGATTGTGAAAAAGCCAAATAGTTTGAAGAAGTTGAAAAAGCTAAAGAGGATGAAGAAGCTGAAGAGGTTGAAGAAGCTAAGGAAGTTGAAGAAACTGAAGAAAGTGACCAAACTAAACAAGAAAAAAAATGAAGAATCTGATTATGGAGAGGAAACTGAAACTGAAGTAGCTGAGAATGAAAAGTTGATTAGTATTGATAGATATTCGCCAACAAGTAGAAATTACAGAAGCAAAGATATCACAAAAAATAGTATATTGAAATTGTTGAATGAAGAACAGAGGCAAAAAATTATCACTTTCTTCAAATTCAAGGAAAATGAGAAGTAAGGTTTGTAACTTGTTTTCTTTCATTGTATCTATAACTAAATAAATTTGAAAAAAAACTGACTTATAAAATATTGATAATCAATCGCAACACTATAGCATACCACAAAATGAAGGAAATCAAGGAGGGATCAATATAGTGAAACCGATGCTAGAAGATGTTCTTTTTGAGTGGCTTACTAATGGTCAGGTATACATCAAACTAGAATTTTGACAGTAAAAAGGAGAGTAAGAAAAACTACAAAATGAGAGAATGATTGGTAAACAAAGCACTCATCTTTTCATAGATTTTGAGCAGTATTCTCATAGTATTTGTGTGTGTGTGTGTGTGCATATGAATCAAATGGGTGAATGATAGTTAAAAGTAGCATCACTATTTGTTAAATACCATCGGGAAAATGATAATTAAAACTAGCATTAACAATTTTTAGTGCATATTTGTACAGGATGATAAAGTGATGGTTAAAACTTGCATTCACACTTCCCAATTGAATGCAAATTTATTTAGTAACAAAATGAGAGTTAAAAATAGCATTAGTATTTATTGAGTCCATATAAGTACATAAAGTATCCAAAATGATAGTTTAAACTATTATTTGCATTATTCAATGCAGTAAACAAGTACATGATAGTGAAAACTTGCATTAGAAAACATGGTTTAAAAATGTAGAAAAATTAATTATTCATTGAAACTTGCAACTTTCTTTGGTTAAACAGCTGAATGACCGGTTTTATTACAATCAAGTAATGTACGACCACAGTTATTACTTCACTACAATTATGATGGTAAGTGTAGCCTTTAATTATAATGTTAAAAAAAATATACTGTGTTCTAATACATACAAATATGCAAAATGCTTTAACAAATGATCACTAAACATTGATCAGTGACATAGTCATACCAACAATACATAGGATTGTGAAAGATGAGTTTTCAAAGAAGATTTCCTTCCCTTTGCATTTCGGAAACCATTGGAGCTTGGTTGTGCTAAATTATGAAACAATGCAGTGGACTCATTACGACGTAACAAAACCAAAGACAAGATCAACAAGGACATCAGATCCCTGCTATAACCAAGCCATCATTACCGCAAAATAAGTATAATTTTTTAAAACGGATATCAACTCCCAGCTAAAACCAAGCCACTAGTACTGCAAGAGAAGTATAATTTTCTAAAACACTCTAGAAGTAAAAGTCACTTTTTTCTTGTTGAGAAAAAATGATCGAATGGTTGATCAAGGATATGTGGGCAAAAGAAGGTATATTGAACTAAAAGTTTAATAAACCAATAGTGTTGCAGCCTAAAAGTCTGCTAAAGGATTATGATTCATAAGTAAATTCATTTATTCTCACTTTATTAACTTTATATGTTATGATGCAATGATAGACGATAGGTGAAAATAGAATATCAATATTTAATAAACAATAAACAGTAATTAGATGGACATTTATTAAATGATAATTCAATATATCATTTGATTTAAATGCATCATATTGGAAAATGAGATGATAATATATATTTATTCAAATATCTTTTTTATTTTGTAAAATACAACTTAACATACCTAATGATCAAAACAATTTTTAAGCATACAATTCAAAATTAAAATGAGCATTAAATTGTTAAAATCATAGTTCAAACTATCATCCAAACTTTTTAATGCAAACTTTTTTTATCAAACATCCAAATAATTTTTTACACTAACATGCATATTTTTCAAGCCTTCTGGACTAAACTAAAAATGCAAATTGACAGCCAGAATATCATATTTATTTTTTATTTGCACTGGAAATCAAAAATATGCAAAAAGATATTTAAATCTAGCATTCATAATAGACAGTTCATTGAACAACAACAATGGTATCTAGAATGCTAACTTATTTTAGCATTAGTTTATATTGTAATATTAACTAATATTTCTACATCTGAAACATACTTGATTATGGTTTCTATGTAATGGCAAACATGAAAAAGTTAGACCTAGAGGAATTGCCGGAGAAGTACACAAAAGAGGCTATCAAAATGCTAAGACCTGCAACAGCGTTCGATGTGCAAAACGATAAGCAATACATTTGGACAGTGGAGAAATATTCAGCATGATGGTGGACGCTGCAGATTACAACTATTGTCTATTACATGAGATGGAATATGAGATAGTATCTTATAGATTTTCTACAAATTTTAGTTTGTTATCACTGCATAAACTGGTCATATGGGATTGTAATTGTTGAATTGAATTTATAGTTGTATTTTTCGATGTACGAACTACTGAAACTATATGCAAATGACGTGATTTTAGATGTTTTTTCTGTATTTTTGATGTGGCGACTAAAGTATATTGAAATGCTATATAGAACCACCATTATATGAATAAAAATCATATGCGAAATTTCAGTATCATTATGATAAATACAAAGGTTAAGGATTGCGGAATGGATCGTTAAGGCAAAACTAATGCTAGAGGGGGTGAATAGTGTTTTTTGAGAAATTTATCAAAATTTAAAATTTATATGATCTACTATAGAATCACACACCATAGAGATAATCAAAGACATAGAATCAAACACAAACACAAAAATAAACATAAATGAAATGCAGAAAAGGAAAGAACACACCAGATTTTATGCTGGTTCATATTACTCTACGTCCAGTCCCACACAACGCTGGATTGCGCAGTTTTATTAATTACTATATCTATATCCAAGTACAACCCCTTGATTTCATGGCCACAAGTTAACACCGATTCCAAATACCCTTAATTTCCTGTCTATAAGGTTAACACCGCTTTGTTTCCTTGATTTCAAGGCTACAACGACACACCTTTTCCCAAACACTTCCCAAACAATTATAATAGCCCTATAACTCTTCAATAGAAATTTGATTCAGAGAGTAATGAGTAGAGAGTGAGAAGAGAAGAAGTTTTATGTAAATAGAATTGAATTTAGCAGAGTATAAGTATAGAAATCATAAAAATAAGAAATAATAATGATGTAGAGAAAGGGGATGAAGATGGAGAAGAAGAATTATGAAAAAAACGAAATCAACCCCTATTTATAAGATTTGAAAGGTTGCAACGTTTCAGTAACGTTACAAATAATGAAAAAACACTTCCTTTCAAAATCAAAAATGTAACAAACCGGAAATGCGAGCCAGTTTAAAATTTTTATTTTAGCAATTTAAGCGAATTTTGCATATTTAAAATGATAATTTTAAATAATATCGACGAGAAATTTATTTTGAATAGAATTGAACATATATATTTATATACGCCGTCGTTAGAATATAAATATTTTATTTTAATTATAAATAGAATCGAAAATGGCGCGGTAGTTCGATAATTCGATTTCAAATTTCAATTGAACATACCAGGTGCAAAATAAACCGGATTTTGGTTAAACCAAAAATATTTGAATCTAATTGATAATATCTTTCCAACGAATCCAAAAAATTGAAATTTCATAGTGGGAATCAAAAGATATGTCCAGTTGAAAATTCAGAATAGTCACTATAGAATTTCGACCTTTAAAAATGGAAATTTTGCAACCGACCTCGAATTTCGACGAAACCACTTTTGTTGGATTCGTCATGTCAAGTTATTGCTAGGTTTCAAATTTCATAATTTTTGAATTCAATATGTGAGGGTGGCAAAGGAAAACGCATTTAACCAGTTTTAGTTGATTTTAATCGACTGGAAAATAGCCATTTTTCCAACGGTCTCAGAATTCGACGAAATTAGTTTTGTTAGGACCGTATCGTCAATACGAAGCTAGAAAATATTTTTCGGGAATTTTTCGAGTTAATATGTGACCCCAGTAAATTGAAATGCACGTTCAAAGTCAACTTTGTGAAATAATTAATTAATATATATATAATTTTCTATATCACATTAACCCCCCCATCTCCTTTCACGGTCAAAATTCGAAATTGAAAATAAAATAAAAAAATGGCCGAAGCCTCTCTCGTCGATGCTGCCCCAGGTGGCGTCGCACCATCGCCACCCCCCTCCGTCCCTGCTCTTCCTCCACCTCCCCTTCTCCTCTTTCTCCTTCCTCCTCCTCCTCTCACACACCCGCGACCTCCCTCCTTCGCCTGGAACGCAACCGCCATCGCCGAGCCCTGACCGGCCATCGCCCCTCCGGCGCTCCACCTTGACCCCCCGCCCTTCGCTCCTCCTTACCCCTTCTCAGTTGTAAACCGCGAGCATACCAAGCCCTAACCCATCCAAACCCTAACCCCCGCCCCGCCAGAACCAACCGCACCACCAGAGAATGCCTGCCGCAGCCACCTCTGGTCCGACCACCGAATCTCCACCCCCCTTCTTCCAATTCGCTATAAGTTTTCCTATTTTATTTTAATTTTATTTTAAATACTTAGTTTAGGTTAATCACTTTCAAAATCTGATTTTTGTAGAAGTATAAAAATATAATCTTTTATATTGTAGAAGTGTAAAAATATAATCTTTTGTATTGTAGAAGTATAAAAATATAATCTTTTATATTGTAGAAGTATAAAAGTATAATCTTTTATATTGTAGAAGTGTAAAAATATAATTTTTATATAGGTATGATGATAAAAATTCGATCTTTATATAAGAATTAGAAATATATATAATAAAAATATATATAATAAAAATACGATTTTTATATTATATAGATAGTAAAGATTTAATCTTTATATTTGAAAAGGCGAAATCTTTATATTTGAAAAGGCGAAATCTTTATATAGAGAATAGCATGATAAAAAATATAATCTTTATTATATGAACATCGGTTTAAAAATAGAATTTTTATCTATATAGTAGCGGTATAAAAATAGAATTTTTATATACATAACAAGAATATAAAAATGTGATTTTTATATATGTAGTGGCTACGGGCAACGAAAGTAAGAAAAGGCGAGAACAGCGATGACTTCTACATAAGAAGAGTCGAGATGATTGGATTAGCTAGTCGGTGAGAACTTCTGACTCTAAATTTCTTTTTCTAGTTATATATATATATATATATATATATATATATATACTAGGATGCAGACGGTGCTTAGCAGCAGTCGACACCCGTCGTCCACAGACCATGGACGGCTTGTATGTTTGTTTGATGTGTTGTGAAATTTGTTTGTAATGTTGATGTGAAATCGATAATAAATTGTAGATGGTTGAAATAAATTAATTATCGTTAAAAATATAATTTTTAACGTGAATATGAATATACTGAATGAGAATAAATAAATATTTATAAATAAATCGGCCGATTTGTTTATATACACTGATTTGACTGATATTGATTGGGACGATAAATTTTACACATCGCCCAACTGCACAAATAAAAATCTGTGTTTGTTGATTTGAAACCCTACACGGGTATTGGGATGATATTTGACATACACTAATCCTAATTATTTAATTGTATGTCAATCGATTGGTCGACAAGCTGTGTAAGCATTCATTATTTATATTTGATGCTTATGCAGTTGTGTGGCGCACTTTGGATGATGGTTGATAGTTTATCGTTGCTATTATATACATGTGTTGTATGGAATCCATATAATTAACGTTATATGGTAATTGATTGGGCCTCATTCCAATTGGAAAAATAATGAATATTATAAAAGAAAATTCATGTGTTGAATATAAAAATAGTCATGTGTTGATAATATTTACGTGTTGAAACTATTCATGTGTTGAGTAAAATATTTTAACAATAAAATTTACATCTTTATCATATTTACAATTAGAATCCACTTTATAGTTGGAGTCTGATTAAAAATCAAACGATAGATACCATAATTTTATATAATATATTACATAACAAAAATAGTCATGTGTTGACAGTACTCATGTGTTGAGATTAGTCATGTGTTGAAAGAAATATAGATTCATGTGTTGAATAGAATATATATTCATTTGTTGAATAGAATAACAAATTTATTGAAATATATAAAGTCGTGTTGATTAGAGTTGCTCTATTTTAACATGAATGATATTTATATCGATTATATTTGTTTTTATAATGAATATAGAAATGGTAGTGATTTCAAAATATAACGTTTTGAAAATATTATCGTTTATATAGAAATGATATGAAATATCCAATTTTGATTTGAAATTGAATATAGAGTTGAAATGGTTTTGAAAACGAATTTAAAACGATTTATAAAATACGTTTTAAAAGGAAATCGACGAAATATATATATATATATATATATAATGGCCTGAATAGAGCGCGCCGCGCCGCGGCAGTTCGTGAATTTCGACCATTGACTTCGAATTGACATTACGGGAGATTCGACCGTCGGATTCTCCTGAAACCGGAACCGTTGGGTTCGTATCGAAAAGAGCTTTCCAATGAATGTTAGAAATTTGAAATCTAATGGTTGGATTTGGAATTATGTCCAAATCAAATTTGGAAAAGGTCGCTATAAGTGCAGTTCGATGGCCATTGATGGAAATCGAATGTACGGTCCTTGACAAAATTATTAAAAATATTAATAATTTGTGTAAAATCATAATATGTGAATTGGAAAGAACTGGGATGAAAATTCCACATTTGAAAGGGTAAAAATAGATTTTTGTCGAAATGAACTAGTTATGAACTAGAATTATGATCAATTTATTTTTGAAATAAATAAATTGAATTTGAAAGTGATTTTAAAAATAATCAGTATTCCCAATACGTGAATTGGACTGGAGTTGAATCGAAATTATCTTCGGAATATTTCGATGTTGGATTTCGTGACTATACAGATATTGTTATGGGAATTTGAAAGATATATTTTATATCGTTATTTCCAATACGATATTTGTTGGTTTCAGGATTTGATATTGAATATGAGCCGGTATATTTTCTATTCAGAGCCTTGTATTTAATATCAAATGTGATTTGGGTTTGTCGTGAATGGTGTCTTCATTAACACTGTTCTTAAGCCCAATAGAGAAAAATATTAAATCTTTCTATTTAGATTTAATGAAGTGTATTAATTAAGTAATATTTAATTGGAATTGAATTTGAATTTGAATTGGTTTTTGGGTTTATCGTGAGCAGTGTTTTGAACAACACCTGTTCTTTAACCCGATTAACAATAGAGCGTGATTTTGGGTTTATCGTGAATCGTGTTTTAAATGACATTGGTTCTTTAACCCAGTTAAAGACAAGATATTGATTTTTGAGAAGATTAAAACTAAGTGGAGTTTTAATGAATCTGTAATTAGATTGATGGTGAATTGATAATTTAAATTATCAAATCTAAAAGGTGATGGAGAATGGAGTACCACCAGTTTTTCTCCAAAGTGATAGTTAAATCTTTAATTAGATTTGAACATGAAATGGTAATTAATTTTACCGATAGCACCATGGTGTTAGATATGGAGTATTACCAGTTTTTCTCCATGGGAAGAATAGGTTGGGATTGGGAAATAAAATAAACAATTACTTCGGTGTGGTTCGTTAATCCCGACTAGTTCAGAAAACCATGATATGGTTTGAAATGATATCCAAGGGAAGATTAAAGAATAAATTTAGAAGAATTTATCTTTGATAAAATTAATGGGAACCTTTCCCTAAGACTGTGATTTTGTGAATAAAAGAATATTCTGAATTGGAATGAGGCGTTTGTTGTGTTTGTGTAGCATTTGATTATCATATACGTGGGTTATTCAGGAAGGCCGGGTTTATACCCATTCTGAATAACCGATTCGACGAGATGACAAAGATGAAGACGGTGGTTAAAGACCGGAAGTCTTCACATCGTTTGGGTGATTACTGATGATCTTGATTGGGCTGTACACCCAAGATGAGGGAATCAGTTGGTGATCATCCAGACGTACTTGGAGATGGATGGATATGCGAGGAAAGTGCCTCCGGTTTCGTTCAGACCCAGAACGAACTTGTAAATGGACTCTATGCCTGACATTGGATTTTATTCTGTGTTGATTGATTTCTATTAAATATACATCTGTTTGGCGGCGGAGAATTTATTCTCTTGCTTAATGCCCTTCTCTGAGACGTACGAGCTTAGAGGTTGTGTATCGATGAACATCAGTCGCATCTAGTGAATTGCCAGTGTGGCACGCGTAAGTGGCAATTGATCAAGGCTTCTGTTGAAAAGCAAAGTCTTGTGGTTGGTGATCAAAGCACGACCTGTATGGCATAGCTTTGTGTATAGCGTGAATTCGCGAGCCTCACACCTCGGTATGAGTCAAAAGCGGGATAGTGACTGCAGGGAGAGCACGACGTTTCTTTCTAGCTAGGGTGGTGTCAGTGACCTACCAGCCCTGACATTTATATACTTTTCACCTGTGTGGTTGTTGGAATGTGAGGCACCTCGGATATAGGTCTGTAAGGACCGAAAAACGTGTGCTCAGGAATGATTAATCCTCCAAAGTTAGGTGAGGACCGGCCCTGAAGATCCAAGGATCATAGTAGGGTCCTGAGGCATTTGCTAGAGTGTCTCGAATCGGAGAGGAGCTTGCCCCTTGCCTCGACTCATGACGGAAATCCAATTTCCAGTACATGATATTGCGGTTTTAATTGTAGAACTAGTATGGCGACATGATATATGGTACCCATGCCGTCTATGATTGATATTTATGATTGAAATTGTTTTGACACTATACACTTATAATAGTATCAAATGATTTGTTTTAAACGTACCAAGCATGTTTGGCTATTATAAGGGAAAACCCTATCCTCCGGTTTGCGTTGCATTATATGATGGGACCTGAGTCTTATAATAGCTTCATTTTTCCACAAAACATTGCGCTGTTTGGTTATATGCACTAGTATTCTTGGGAGGAAACCCGTTCCGTGTTATATGGCGTGGTCCCTTGAATTACTCTCTTATAAAGTAAAGTTTTAAACAACTGTTTTAGTTCTCACACGAGTCACATGACTGGCCTGGAGTTTATTGTTTTAACCTAAACTCTGGGTGCCCCTATTTTCGACACGGGCAGCTAGTAGTTTTGGTTTTGCAGATTTATACTCACAGGATCCTGGTTTATAGCTGAAGTGATATTCAGAAAGCTCTGTATCCGTGTATTTCTTTCAATTATGTTTTGTATTATTTTTCCGTTGCAATAATGTATTTAAAATATCTGATATTTTATAATGTGTAATATTTATTCATAATCTGTATATTCTTGTATTCTGATGGAATTGTTGTAATAAACAATGAAATGTTCTTCCGTCTGGGTTCTATTGTGTATTGTTCTCAAAGTATCCGCTCTTTCCTTCACGGGGAAGTAACGGGTCCTTACAGTTGATATCAGAGCTTTGGTTTACAGAGCTCGAGAACAAGACACATTAAAACCATACAAAAGAATTCATCAGATATTGGATTAGTAATATCCAATTAGAATGACTCGTTAGAGATAGGACCAGTAGTATCCTAGAACGAGTGTGAAGAGTATGTTTTTACATGAAAATAATATTGTTTTAAAAATTTAAACCATTTTATACGTATTTGAATATTTATTTACTTTGAATTTGGACAATCTAGTATATAAAGATTTCGCGTATACGCATCATGAACGTATATTCGAAGTTTTAATATACTGGTAGACATAGAATCACATTCTAGACATCCGGGGATGATTCTGATGATGGTGCATCATCATCAGTATTCATATTCGAGTTTCCAAGGTGTGATTTCTATATATTTCCATTTGACTGGTGTGAGAACCAAAACTAGATTAGGTTTATTGTTGTGATTTGGCATAAAAAACATGACATTTTGCATATATCAAAATTATGAATTTGAAACGTGAATTCACTAATTGATTGATGGTTGTGTTGTTTGTTCATTTGTTTGATAATTTTGAACCATTATGCCTAATTGTACCAAATAGTCAATTGTATTGAAAATTAGTCGCATTTGCTTGCATATACATGTACTTACATTGAACAGGTCATAGCAAAGAGGCTAGAACAGAAGAATAAAATTTGTTTGCTCGATAAATAGGTACATGTTTACTATAATTTACTGTTTTGTTTGTGTGATGATGATTTTATGAGCCGATTGGCTAGCCGCTTGACGTTTTCTTCTTCGTTTTGAGATCAGAGGGCCTGTATGGCAATTTCAGGTTTTTCCCGGTGCTCCTGATGCAGGGGAGGTTATGGCGAAATTTTTCGAAAATTTAGGGTGTTAGCCAAATTTTTGAAAAATTTGAAAAGTTCTTAAGAACTGAAAAGTTGAAGAACTTAAGATATAATCAAAACAATGGAAGTTGAGTTGATTAGTTAAACAATTTTCAACTTCGTTCCTTTTCGGGGATGAAAAGTTTTAAGTAGAGGAGAATGTAACAACCGGAAATGCGAGCTAGTTTAAAATTTTTATTTTGGAAATTTTAGCGAATTTTGCATATTTAAAATGATAATTTTAAATAATATCGAGAAATTTATTTTGAATAGAATCGAACGTATATCTTTATATACACCGTCGTTGGAATATAAATATTTTATTTTAGGGTCCGTTTGTCACAGGTCCCTTTTAAGTTTCAAAATTAGGCTCACGTGCAGTCCTAAACTTATTGTAAATCAGGTCCCTATTTTTCAAAAACATATAAAAAAAATATAAAAAATATATAAAAAAATCACATAAATTCATTATTAAATAAAACACGTTCACGCCAAAAAAATCAGGTGGAAAATCAATCAAAAACCACGTCAAAACCCAAAATAACACAAAATCAGCGAAACAGCAGTTTTTTGCATCAAAAGATGCACATATTCGTAAATAGTTGCATACATTCATGCTTATATTTCAGTGTTGCGCCCAAACTGCAGTATAAATGCATACATGTATGCAGCTAAACTGCATTATATGCATCCTTTTATGCATATATTCAAATTTGGTCTGTTTTTTCAAGCGTTCGCCGTTTTCAGACATTGTTGCACACATTTATGCTCATGTACATAATAAATTCATGCATTCATGCATATATGCGCAAGCCGTCGTCCCTTTTAAATTTGTTGCACACATGCATGCATATATACAGAATAGTTGCATTCATGTATGCAACTTTTCGTTACATGCGAATCTCAGTTCAACTTTGTATGCATAAATGTATGCAGTTATTTGCTAATAGTTCCATAATGTATGCGTATATTGGTCCAGATTTTCAACATAAATACACTATATAAATATATGCATACATGTATGCTACTATAAGCAATAGTTGCACAGAAGTATGCAACTTTTTTTTTTTCTAATTTGCGTGGACTCCTGGGATTATTTCCAGATTTTAGATTTTTTTTTATGTATGAGCGCTTTTTTTTTGCATATTTGAAAAAGGCGGAAGTAGATGTAGCAGGAGGCGGGATGGACTAAAATTTTTGGGCGGCAGCTAAAAATAGGAACCGAAAATGCATAGAAACTTTGACTGGATGTGGTGTTAATTTTGAACATTTTTAGGGATGTGAGCCTAATTTTCACTTTATTTTAATTATAAATAAAATCGAAAATGGCATGGTAGTTCGATAATTCGATTTCAAATTTCAACTGAATATACCAGGTGCAAAATAAACCGGATTTTAGTGAAACCAAAAATATTTGAATCTAATTGAGAATATCTTTCCAACGAATCCGAAAAATTGAAATTTCATAGCGGGAATCAAAAGATATGTCCAGTTGAAAATTCAGAATAGTCGCTATGGAATTTCGGCCTTTAAAATGGAAATTTTGCAATCGACCTCGGATTTCGACGAATCCACTTTTTTTGGATCCGTGATGTCAAGTTATTACTAGGTTTCAAATTTCATAATTTTTGAATTCAATATGTGAGCGTGGCAAAGGAAAACGCGTTTGACCAGTTTCAGTTGATTTTAATTGACTGGAAAATGGCCATTTTTCCAACGGTCTCAGAATTCGACGAAATTAGTTTGTTAGGACCGTATCGTCAATATGAAGCTAGAAAATATTTTTCGGGAATTTTTCGAGTTAATATGTGACCCCAGTAAATTGAAATGCACGTTCAAATTCAATATATAGAGTTATATGTTGATTTTGATGAAAACTGATCGTAACAAGCGAACTGGCTTACGATACATGTCCCATTGTGTTCGGAATGGGGGTAATTAGCTATGGACGATAGTTGGTGGGTCCCGTTTCAAGGTCGTATAAAAAAGTCAACTTTTTGAAATAATTAATTAATATATATATAATTTTCTATATCACCTTAACCCCCCATCTCCTTTCACAGTCAGAATTCGAAATTGAAAATAAAATAAAAAAATGGCCGAAGCCTCTATCGTCGATGCCGCTCCAGGTGGCATCGCACCATCGCCACCCCCCCTCCGTCCATGCTCTTCCTCCACCTCCCCTTCTCCTCTTTCTCCTTCCTCCTCCTCTCACACATTCGCGACCTCCCTCCTCCGCCTGGAACGCAACCGCCATCGCCGAGCTCTGACCGGCCATCACCCCTCCGGCGCTCCACCTCGACCCCCGCCTCCCCGCCCTTTGCTCCTCCTTCCCCTTCCTAGTTGTAAACCGCGAGCATCCCAAGCCCGAACCCATCCAAACCCTAATTGCCGCCCCACCAGAACCAACCGCACCACCAGAGAACGCCTGCCGCCGCCACCTCTGGTCCGACCATCGAATCTCCACCCCCTTCTTCCAATTCGCTGTAAGTTTTCCTATTTTATTTTAATTTTATTTTAAATACTTAGTTTAGGTTAATCACTTTCAAAATCTGATTTTTGTAGAAGTATAAAAATATAATCTTTTATATTGTAGAAGTTTAAAAATATAATCTTTTATATTGTAGAAGTATAAAAATATAATCTTTTATATTGTAGAAGTATAAAAATATAATCTTTTATATTCTAGAAGTGTAAAAATATAATTTTTATATAGGTATGATGATAAAAATTTGATCTTTATATAAGAATTAGAAATATAAAAATATAATTTTTATATAGAACGAAGCGTTGTAAAAATATATATAATAAAAATACAATTTTTATATTATATAGATAGTAAAGATTTAATCTTTATATTTGAAAAGGCGAAATCTTTATATTTGAAAAGGCGAAATCTTTATATAGAGAATAGCGTGATAAAAATATAATCTTTATTACATGAACATCGGTGTAAAAATAGAATTTTTATCTATATAGTAGCGGTGTAAAAATAGAATTTTTATATACATAGCAAGAAAATAAAAATGTGATTTTTATATATGTAGTGGCTACGGGCAACGAAAGTAAGAAAAGGCGAGAACAGCGATGACTTCTACATAAGAAGAGTCGAGATGATTGGATTAGCTAGTCGGTGAGAACTTCTCACTCTAAATTTCTTTTTCTAGTTATATATATATATATATATATATATATATATATATATATACTAGGATGCAGACGGTGCTTAGTAGCACCCGACACCCGTCGTCCACAGACCATGGACGGCTTGTATGTTTGTTTGATGTGTTGTGAAATTTGTTTGTGATGTTGATGTGAAATCGATAATAAATTGTAGATGGTTGAAATAAATTAATTATCGTTAAAAATATATTTTTAACGTGAATATGAATACACTGAATGTGAATAAATAAATATTTATAAACAAATCGGCCGATTTGTTTATATACACTGATTTGACTGATATTGATTGGGACGATAAATTTTACGCATCGCCCAACTGCACAAATAAAAATCTGTGCTTGTTGATTTGAAACCCCACACGGGTATTGGGATGATATTTGACATACACTAATCCCAATTATTTAATTGTATGTCGACCGATTGGTCAACAGGCTGTGTAAGCGTTCATTATTTATATTTGATGCTTATGCAGTTGTGTGGTGCACTTTGGATGATGGTTGATAGTTTATCGTTTCTATTATATACATGTGTTGTATGGAATCCATATAATTAACGTTATATGGTAATTGATTGGGCCTCATTCCAGTTGGAAAAATAATGAATATTATAAAAGAAAATTCATGTGTTGAATATAAAAATAGTCATGTGTTGATGATATTTACGTGTTGAAATTATTCATGTGTTAAGTAAAATATTTTAACAATAAAATTTACATCTTTATCATATTTACAATTAGAATCCACTTTATAGTTGGAGTCTGATTAAAAATCAAACGATAGATACCATAATTTTATAAAATATATTACATAACAAAAATAGTCATGTGTTGACAGTACTCATGTGTTGAGATTAGTCATGTGTTGAAAGAAATATAGATTCATGTGTTGAATAGAATATATATTTATTTGTTGAATAGAATAACGAATTTATTGAAATATATAAAGCCGTGTTGACTAGATTTGCGCTATTTTGATGTGAACGATATTTATATCGATTATATTGGTTTTTATAATGAACATAGAAAAGGTAGTGATTTCAAAATATAACGTTTTGAAAATATTATCATTTATATAGAAATGATATGAAATATCCAATTTTGATTTGAAATTGAATATAGAGTTGAAATGGTTTTGAAAACGAATTTAAAACGATTTATAAAATACGTTTTAAAAGGAAACCGACGAAATATATATAATATATATATATATAATGGACTAAATAGATCGCGCCGCGCCGCGGCAGTTCGTGAATTTCGACCATGGACTTCGAATTGACGTTACGGAAGATTCGACCGTCGGATTCTCCTAAAACCGGAACGTTGGGTTCGTATCGAAAAGAGCTTTCCAATGAATATTAGAAATTTGAAATCTAACGGTTGGATTTGGAATTATGTCCAAATCAAATTTGGAAAAGGTCATTGTAAGTGCAGTTTGATGGCCGTTGATGGAAATCGACTGTACGGGCCTTGACAAAATTACTAAAAATATTAATAATTTGTGTAAAATCATATTATGTGAACTGGAAAGAACTGGGATGAAAATTCCACATTTGAAAGGGTAAAAATAGATTTTTATCGAAATGAACTAGTTTTGAACTAGAATTAAAATCAATTTATTTTTGAAATAATTAAATTGAATTTGAAAGTGATTTTAAAAATAATCAATATTCCCAATACGTGAATTGGACTGGAGTTGAATCGAAATTATCTTCGGAATATTTCGATGTTGGATTTCGTGACTATACAGATATTGTTATGGGAATTTTAAAGACGTATTTTATGTCGTTATTTCCAATACGATATTTGTTGGTTTTAGGATTTGATATTGAATATAAGCGGGTATATTTTCTATTCAGAGCCTTGTATTTAATATCAAATATGATTTGGGTTTGTCGTGAATGGTGTCTTCATTAACACTGTTTTTAAGCCCAATAGAGAAAAAGATTAAATCTTTCTATTTAGATTTAATGAAGTGTATCAATTAAATAATATTTAATTGGAATTGAATTTGAATTGGTTTTTGGGTTTATCGTGAGCGATGTTTTGAACAACACCAGTTCTTTAACCCGATTAACAATAGAATGTGATTTTGGGATCATCGTGAATCGTGTTTTAGATGACATTGGTTCTTTAACCCAGTTAAAGACAGGATATTGATTTTAGAGAAGATTAAAACTAAGTGGAGTTTTAATGAATCGTTAATTAGGTTAAAGCGATCGAGAATGGAGTATCACCAGTTTTTCTCCAAAGCGATTGTTAAATCTTTAATTAGATTTGAACGTAAAATGGTAATTAATTTTTCCGATAACACTGTGGTGTTAGATATGGAGTATTACCTATTTTGCTCCATGGGATGAATAAATTGGGATTAGGAAATAAAATAAACAATTACTTTGGTGTGGTTCGCTAATCCCGACTAGTTCGGAAAACCATGATATGGTTTGAAATGATGTCCAAAGGAAGATTAAAGAATAAATTTAGAAGAATTTATCTTTGATAAAATTAATGGGAACCTTTCCCTAAAAATTTGATTTTGTGAATAAAAGAATATTCTAAATTGGAATGAGGCGTTTGTTGTGTTTGTGTAACATTTGATTATCATATACGTGGGTTATTCAGAAAGGCCGGGTTTATACCCATTCTGAATAACTGTAACAACCCGAATTTTAACAACGTGTTAAGACAAGAATCAAGGAAGAATTAAATTATAAAATCTGAATTAGGATAAACGGGTTGCGCCATTGCGTTCGTCTCGGAAAAATACGCGAAATAGAGTCCGAAATTTCGTAAATCGGAGTCCGTATGACCGAGATATGGCCTCGCGAAGTTTCACGAAAATTCAAGTCCGAAAACAGATTTGAATTCAGCCCAAAAAGAGAAGGCGGGAAAATTCTCGCCAGACACACAGGGTGTCGACACCCATGTCGACATGGGTGTCGACCCCCCTCCAGGGGGTCGACATGGGTGTCGACCCCTGGGTCGACCCACCTCCAGGGGGTCGACATGGGTGTCGACCCCTGGGTCGACCCACCCTGTAGAACCCCGACCTGGTGCACCTGCTTGTCATGTTGGCTCGGTTTTGGAGGCTTGTGACGATTTTGAATGGCTTGGATTCGATCTAGGGTTAATCCTATGGCCTAAAATGCTCCTAAACTCTATAAAAAGACCCTAACCCCCTAACCTAAATCACTCAAACTCTCTCATGCCACGAAGTGCTGCCCAAATGCCAAGTGATCATGGCCTCCATCTCCAACTCCAAGAGACTATGCATGCAAATCGGATCAAAATCGAAAGGTGCAAGCTTGCTACACCAAATCGAGGCTCGATCAACATTGCTACGACGATTTCATGACGGTTCTTCATCAAAGGAGTCACCTTTCATCGTCAAGACGATTCATGTGCACCCTCTAAGCCTCGCTATGTAAGTTCTATCTACTTCGAGATGTTAACGGTAGTTTAATCATGGCATGGAATAAAATGTGATTAAACATGAGCGCTATAACCTATGCGAGCCTAGTTTGCTCCTTTAACATGAACATAGGACTTTAGGTTGTGTTTTAGCGACTAAATCATGCTATTCATGTTGCATTGGACTTAGTTTGCCATGCAAGATTGGACCTTTACTTGTGGTATGTTAGCATGCACACTTGAAACCACTTTGACTCATGAAACATGTGCATAAATGTGACTTTGAGGCTATGCAAGTATATGAACCCGAAGTCCCTTATGATAATATACAAGTTTACCCCTTGTATGACATAAGTAACATGTGCATGTTTATCCCTTCATGATAGGTTTATGACATGAACACTTATGCAAGTTACCCTCTTTATGACAGTGTGCATGCTTGTGGCCAACCCCTATATGATAGTATGCATGTACAAGGCCAATCCCTTGATGATACCATGCATGTTTAAAGCCAACCCCGTCGTGGCATCGTGCATGTTTTGGGGTCAATGTGTACCATAGTATTTATACTATGTTGACTCGCTTTCACTCAAGTGAAAACACGATTTTGGGGTAGTTAGACAAACGTGAACATGACGCGAAAACTTGACTTGAATGTGGCACGAAAACTTGACATGGGGTTGCATGACAATGTGACACTCTTGAAAACTTAAACATGAACATGGCACGTACGAAAACATGGAACTTGGGGCTAGACACGTATGGGCTGTAAGTGTAATATGACACTAGACCAAACATGAAAGTGGCCAACTCGAGGTTGGGTTGAGTTTGTAGCATAAATCTACCCGGACCTGCCCGGCTTAACTAGTGGCTACAAACAATAGGACCCAATGTGAGTAGTTGGTCATATGGCACTCAAAACCCGAGGTTAGACTAGGTTGTGGTGTAAATCTACCCGGAACCGCCCGGCTTAACTAGTAACCACAACAAAGTCTAATGTGAGAGGTTGGGGTGCATTAATATAATTAATGCCACATGAAAAGGTTAAGTAATTTTGACTAATGACACTTAACCGATATGACACGAATGGGTAGGTTAAGTGGAACCGGACTTGATTTCTTAATGACACTTAACCATGTAAGACGATTAGAGGATGGGGTTAAGTAATTTACACTTAACTAATCCGACTTGGTAATTAGATGGGGTTAAGTAACCTACACTTAACTAATCTAAACACGGTAATTAGATGGGGTTAAGTAACCTACACTTAACTAATCTAAACACAGTAATTAGATGAGGTTAGGTAACCTACACTTAACTAATCTAAACACGGTAATTCGATGGGGTTAAGTTAAACAATTAACCAATCTAAACTTGGTAATTCAATGTGGTTAAGTAACCAATACTTAACCAACTTAACATGATAATTTAATGGTGTTAAGTAACTTATACTTAATCAATTTTACATGATGATTGATGAGGTTAAGCAACCATACTTAACCAATCTAATGTGAGAACTTGATAGGGTTAAGTCATAAGACCGTTTAAATATACTTAACCATTCTAAACGATTAGTGGATGGGGTTAAGTTAACCTATACTTAACCAGTCCTACTCGATAATCTGATGAGGTTAAGATAATCTATGCTTAACCAATCTAACACGATAAGCTGATAGGGTTAAGATAAACAAATACTTAACCAAATTTACTTGATGATTGAATTGGGTTAAGTCATGAGCTTCTTGGTATACTTAACCAACTTGTAGGGCTAGGTCTTGGACTTGAATACTTAGCCAAATCTTGACATGATTCGTAGGTAGGTTAAGTCATGAACTTAAATGACAATACTTAACCCATTAGACAAAACCCTAGTTCAGGGGACTAGGTGGGAAACCGGGATTAACAAGGATAACGGGAAAGGAGACTAAGTGGTAAACCTTAGTTTAGGAAACTAAGTAATAATTCTTAGCCAAGAGATTTGGACCAGTTCACAAATGGATGAGTAACCCGGTACGGTAGGTCATCGCTTAAAACACGAGGAGGAGCAAATTATCTGACTTAGATGAAGGCTCCAACGAACTGGGTGATGAAACGGTAGCTTCGGGGGACGTGAGGGTACTCTTGGTATCCCTCTGTGAGGTGGCAGATGGTCCATGAAACCCGGCCTCACAGGGGTTAAGGTCTGCGGTAGAAGAGCCAAGAGTATGCCTTGGTTGCTGTGCGAGCGACCTAAAGACTGGGATGGATTAGCGTGGAGTCGACGATACTTGATTTTGCCCTGGATAGCACGTTGCCGACTACCTACCATCTTTAGTCAATCGTGTACGAACGGAAAGGCAGAGAACTCCCAACAGACCATGTTCTTGCTATCGAGTTATGGGTGAGGTTGGCCCATAGGAGAGTGGGGCTATAGTGGGGCCGGGATGTGGTTCTCATACATGATTTTTCTTGAATTGCCTTTCAGTAGTTGAGGGAGGGGTCATGTGGGACCATAGCCAAGGATACAAAAGCAGACCTTGATATCTGCATCAGCAGACGACTCAAAGCTCCCGATCGAGTTCCGTATCTCTTGATTTGCCCTAACACGGAACTCGGATAGCACATTGAGGAACATGTGCGTCTAGACATGGAAAACGATTCACGATACATACGCGGGATAAAGGGCGCGGTTGACGGGTGGCATAATCCCTAGTGGTCCTAGGTGGCTTGAACCCAAACCGAGACACGGAAACGTTCATTAGGTAGCCTAATCCCTAGTGGTCATAGGTGGCGTAAATCCTAAGTGAACACGCAATAGTTCATGGTAAGAAAACATAACCAGATCAAGGGTAGCAGTCCAAAACAACTTCAAGGATAAAATGGTACTACGTTGAGGTGGTATAGATTTACATGGGAAAGCCCGTACGGCCTACGGCAAAGGACTGAACTTATACATGGAAAGAAACATACAAGTTGGGAAAACTTACATATGTTATATATTAGGTTGACATGGACCATTACATGACACTGGGCAAGGGACATCCATAGTTAACACATGACGCGGGTTGGGATACTAGTACGAGAGGTGCAGAGCAAATATACATGATAAATACCTTGGGATGTTATACATGATAAATACCATGGGATGTCATACATGATAGATACCTTGGGATAGTATACTTGATAGAAACCTGACGCCGTGATACCTTGATTTATCTTGACACCGTAGTTTATCATGATACCTTAGTTTATCTTGCTATAGTAGTTCATCCAGTTATCTTGGTTTAACTTATCTATCTTGTCGGCATCCTTATGTTTACTTTCAGTTTATGCATGTCATGTTACCTTTACCTGTTTTTATACTGGAAGTAGATAGGACTTACCAGTCTTTATGACTGACCCCGTTTTCTTTCGCCTCTTTGTCTTCCGTTCCCCCCCCCCCCCCCCGAGGTTTTCAGGGAGGAAACACTGTTATTTAGTTCGGACTTCTTCTGCTTGAAGGTCATCATGCATGGCTTGGACTTCTCTTGGCTGTGGCTACCTTACTGTTTTATTTAGGGAATAATTTATGAAAAAGGTTTTATGCTTCTTTACCATTGCAAGACAGGTTTTGATGTATTCTGATGTAAAAGGCTTTAGACCTTATTTTATAAGGTAATGAAATTTGTTTTACTTCCGCTGTTTTATATATGTTCTGTCTTGTAATATTTCTGTGCATGTTTACCTCGATAATGCTTCACCAAACCTAGTGCATTCCCTTTGTGAGTGACCCTAGCGGAGGTGGGGTGTTACATTTGGTATCTGAGCAGAAGGTTACCAGACTGGGCAAAAGTTTTTAAAACCTTCTGAAAAACTATTTGAAAAACCGTTTACAAAGAAGCATTTTTCAAGAAAAGTTTTAAAGGCTATTCCCCAAAAGCCATTAGCACTATCCTTTGTTTCCTTGATTGAATCTCTTTTCCTTTCTTTCCTCCATCTGTAGTCACAGTAGTTCTAACTGTGACTAATCTTTGTCTAGCCACGTAGGGTTTTTCCGTACGATGGAGGTGGTTCTCGAGAGACCTGTTGTTGTGGTACAAGGAAGGATAATAAGAGTAAGGATAAAGGACACGAGCTTAAGGATAAGAAACTTGTTGGTATGGCTTAGTCCATCAAGGAGGACAAGGACAAGATCATCGGAGAGGGCAATTGTACGCTCCCATTTCTAGGGTACCTAAAAGAGATGGTACCGTTTCTGGTAAAGGTTTAGTCGTTCTTTTCTATCATCCCGTCCAGACTTTGTCTTGATCATCGTATCATTTAAGTCTGCTTGGATAGTTGAGTCTCTGCACCTTAGTACTAGCATGGTAGAGGATCCCAGTTTTTGTCCCAAAAATCTGGTTGGAGAGTTGGTCCATTTCTTAATGACTTGTTTGGATTTGAGAATGACATGTCTCGGATACGGATGGATTCTAGGGATAAAGTGGTCACCCAATAAGTGGTGCCATTCTCGGTTTTGGAAAGAGGGTAGTTGGACTCTCGACTCACCTTGGTGATACCCTCGAAGTCTCGTGTAACCTTTTGGGTTCTGTCATGGTTAGTTACCTAGAATCTCATGATGCAGTTGTTGGTAATCCATTCGAGTAGAATTCGCCGCTAAGTCGGATGGTTCGTTTCGCTTATGCATGAGTTATGGGGATCACCCTAGTAAGTACACTTGGCAACATGGATTGGCATCGACAGACGAGATCCAGAATTCCCCAGTGAATTTTGGAGAGCTTGCATGAGTAAGTGGATACGTTTGAGCCAAGTACACTAGGAAAAGGATAAGTGAAAGTGGAATAAGAGGCGATAATGAAATGAGTTCTAACTCATATCTTGGAAATAGGAATCAAGGAGCTTCGAGATCATGGAGTTAAAAAGATGGTCAAGGCACCGAGGAATTAAGCTCAAGGAAACGCGACTTAGAAGATGTAAGGCTAGACACGCGCATCGTACCTCTTTTTAAAGAGTGTATCCTTGATCCCTGGTTTTCCCTGTAGAGCTTGCTCGCATGTTATCTTTTGGTGAATATCCTCTCGGTCCTGTTTCTGTTGCAAACCCCGTAGGGAGTTTACCTTGTTTATCTCCTCGATCCTATCGTGAGAACCTTAGGTAGAATCCTATGGATGTAAACATGTGTTTGAAACATGTTATGATTGATATGGTTGCAAGTGGTTGCTCGTGGATGCGCGAATACACATTAGATACTAGATCGACGCACTCACATTTCATATTGCATATGCACGAGTATTTATACCTGTTTATGGATGAAATTGAATGTGTTATCATGCGGATGTTGGATAAGAATGAATGGTTGTGCACACATATAGCATTTATATGGCTAGGACTATTTGCATACATGTTGGATTCAAGGCACTAAACACATTTTGCATTAGAAGACCATTCAGGCCTGATCATTAGCATTAGCTAAGGAACATATACACACACTTTCTTGCATGTGTTCATAAAGCATTAGAAGCCTTTTAAGGACCATGGTTGCTTGTGGATGATGTTTTGATTAGATGGATGATGGATGGTAGGGTACGTTCTTCCTAACTTGGAGATTTCGGGGACGAAATCCTTAAAGGAGGGGAGAATGTAACAACCCGAATTTTAACAATGTGTTAAGACAAGAATCAAGGCAGAATTAAATTATAAAATCTGAATCATGATAAACAGGTTGCGCCATTGCGTTCGTCTCGGAAAAATACGCGAAATAGAGTCCGAAATTTCATAAATCGGAGTCCGTATGACCGAGATATGGCCTCGCGAAGTTTCACGAAAATTCAAGTTCGAAAACAGATTTGAATTCAGTCCAAAAAGGGAAGGCGGGAAAATTCCCGCCAGACACACAGGGTGTCGACACCCATGTCGACATTGGTGTCGACCCCCTCCAGGGGGTCGACATGGGTGTCGACCCCTGGGTCGACCCCCCTCCAGGGGGTCGACATGGGTGTTGACCCCTGGGTCGACCACCCCTGTAGAACCCCGACCTGGTGCACCTACTTGTCATGTTGTGTAATGACCCGGATATTTCGTCGATAAATTTAGAATATTTAATGAGGTTTAAATATTGAAATACAAATATAAAAGAAATTTTATATTTGATTATCGATTTAAAAGTCGAAATATGATTTACTTTGAATTTATATAATTTTCGAAATACGAAGTTAATTGAATTCAAGAGTTCAGACTATACTGAAATTGATTCAGATAATCAATAGAAATTCAAAACTGAATAATAACAATAACATTAATTTATTGTCGAGGGAATTAATTGTTCTGGAATTTAATTTATATAGGATTTAAGTTAATACCTTCTCCATATGATCGAATTGGACTTCGTGACCTATCTCAGTGTGTTCAGAGCAGTGGTATTACGCTAGAAATGAAAGTTGTTAGGTTCAGTGAGGAATTCAGAATCAATGGTTATTTTTATTTAGAGGATACCGAATTAAATTAAAATAAAATATCATGGTTTTTGTGGACATAAACAAGGCAACAAGAGCAAAGTATCGACCGCAGAAATCATAAGGGGAAAAGGTGAGCACGTCTCCTTCCTCTTTGTCCACAAGGTCAACAATAAAAGGGCCAAGCTCATTCCATTAGCAAGATAAAATTGAAACCGAGATATCCCCAAACCCAAACACTCAGAAAAAAAAAAAACCGAAAGCACCAAAAATCAATATCGCAAGTCACGATTGGAAACCCTTCGTTCTGCTGAAGCTCGGAGACACTCGCGTGAAGTAGGGGGGATTCTGGTCTTTGAGGAAGCCGGTGTCGACAGAAGCAACTCACGATTTGGGGGTTCTTCGATCTGAGCATGTCCAAGTGGGACAAGGGTGAGCGCAGTGGAGTCAACGAATAAGGGTGCGATGCGAACTGAAAGCTTCGATCTCGAGCGACATCGCAAGGATGGATATTTCAGTATCGTGCTTGTTCAATTCGAGGTTGTAAGCGAGGTGTTGTGATTTTTGGAGGCATCGCGAATCATAGAGGATCGACGGTGACGTCGTGGCCAGGGGTTCGGTTGTTCCTATAGCGAGGGTGGAGGAGGGTTGCGCAGGCTTCAGTACAATGACAGAAGGGTCGAACTAGACTCTGATAGTGATGATAGGAGAAGGTCCGCGGAGGCTTCTGAGCTCGAGTTCGACAGTTTGCAAGTGGATGCTGGTAGTCACATTTTGAAGGTGGAATCGAATGTTGATTGCGGCGACAATTGGAAAGGGGTCGACATTTTCAAAGAGGAAGGAGATGACAGTGTTAAGGGATATTAAAAAGGTAGTTAATTTAATTTAACAATTTTATTTTATTTTATTTTCATTTAAATTGTTCGATAAATAATGAATGTCATTAAAATTTATACAAGATCCTATCGGATAGAGTCCGTCAAGCAATGCATAGCTGTGAACTGTTTAAGCTGGAATTAGAAATTGATGAATGAAATAAATCAGTGTACAAGGGTGAATTAATCAAGCTGTATGGACTTTTGGAGTTGAGATATCTTTGCTAAGGAATCGAAATGGAAATGAATAGCAAATAAAATCCTGGTGAGTAAATCTCACTCACCATTTAATTAGAATTATTTTTAGTGTTAAAAATAATTGTTGTTGCTTGTTTAAATGCTGTCTGATTGTTTTAAAATATATATAGTTATTTAGGACTATTATATATATATTGGGTTGATGATTGGTTAGATTCCCGCAGTTTCATTAGCGGATGCCCGCATTTTCATAGCGGATGATTACCCTATACGCCCCATGCTATGATTAGTGGATGACCTTCATACCGCGATATCCTGCCTCGAAGCAGGATGGGTATTACTATGTTGACTAACATCTTTGGATGCAGGAAAAACAGGTTGGAGGAATCCAACTGGATTCCTCAAAAATATATATTATCTGTTGTTTGTTTGATTTCATATATATTCATATATGATGTGTTAAAAATCAAATGATTGAAAATTGGTTGGTTTGATTGTTTAAAATATCCCTAGAGCTTGAATATTGATTCATAAAAATATCGGAAAGGGTATTTGATATTTAAAAAGGAAATTCTATTTTTATAAATAGAATTTGAATTTTAAATAAAACTATAGAAAATATTAACTTGTTTGAAGGTATATAAAACAAATATGAATTTATAAACGTTGTTTATAAATAGAAAGATGGGATTTGAATCGAATTTATAAACGTTGTTTTTAAATAGAAAGATGGGATTTGAATCGAATTTACAAACGTTGTTTATAAATAGAAAGATGGGATTTGAATCGAATTTACAAACGTTGTTTATGAATAGAAAGATGGGATTTGAATCGAATTTACAAACGTTGTTTATAAATAGAAATATGGGATTTGAATTGAATTTATAAACGTTGTTTATAAATGGAAAGGGGGGATTTGAATTGAAGTTATAAACGTTGTTTATAAATAATGCTGAGAATTCAAATGGACTTTGAATATAAGGAATTGAAATAGAGATTTGAATAATCGAATTCAAATGGAGTTTAACTATAGATTTGAATATAGAAATTCAAATGGACTTGAAACTATAGATTTGAATATAGAAATTCAAATGGACTTGAAACTATAGATTTGAATATAGAAATTCAAATGGACTTTAAACGATTTGAATATAGGATTCAAATGGAATTTAAACAATAGAATTTTAATAGATGTGAATAATAGAATTCAAATGGAGTTTAACTATAGAATTTGAATATAGAATTCAAATGATGTTTAAATATAGGGATGCAAATAGAATTCAAATGAAGTTTAAATATAGAGAATTCAAATAGAATTGAATTGGAATTTGAATAGAGAAGTCGATAAGGAAACGAGAGTATGAGTATAATTAGAATTTGTTAATATGCAGTTAAAATATATTTGAACATGTCATGTTCAAATATGAAGGTGAAATAGACTGAAAAGTTAAGTAACAGATTAAAATAACAAATTGAGTTAAAAAGATTGGTATAGTTAAAATAGATTGGACAGGTATAAATATACAGGAGACAGGTATGGAATAAAGTATAGAAGTGAAATAAATAGAATGCCCGACAAAAAGGTACGTATTTAATTCATATATGAGATTTTATGCGCCGTATCGGCTAGCCGCTTGGCTTTTTCTTTTTCTTTTTGAGATGAGAAGGACCGGGAAAGCTATTTGAAATTTCCCGATGCTCCCGGTACAAAGGAGGTTATGGCGAATTTTTCCGGGAATTTAAGGAGATAGAATATTTTTAAGATAATTTGATAGTTAGAAATCAACGTATCAAAATATATAGAAGTCGATAAGAAAACGAACTTAGAAATAGAATAGTATAATAAAAAGGAAGTATAAGAATAAAATCTAGTAAGAATAGAAAAGGGAAGTGTATACGTGTTTAAAAGTAAATCAGTAGTTGTATGGTATTGATTTGTTCGAGTAAGTAGTCTTGTCTGTTTTGACGTTAAATGTTATTCAGTCAAGGTCTGAGAGGTAATTATACCCCAACTTGGTTGATTTCATGATATACCGATAAGTAGCAAGATTCAGGCTCGAAGATCAATGTGGAATAAGAATTCGTTAAATATTGTATTTGGGTTGTCGTAACGATGTTTTACACAACATCTGTTTTAACCCAAATATGTGCAAAGCTTGGAAATATAATAATGAATATTTTCTAAAGTTTAGAAAATAAAAGAAGGCGAGATATGGAAATGTTTTCCAAATAACGTATAAGGCTAATATGGTTATTGAAAATATTTGGTTAACAAATATTGATAAGAAATAGAGAAGAGATTTAATTAATAGAATATTAATTAAAGGCTCAGTGATTGTTGAATGTTTGGATGAACACTTGCTTTATTCGATAGTTAAATCATTGACTATCGAAACACTTGTTTTTATTCGATAGTTAAATCACAGACTATCGAAGTTTTGACCATCGTTGTCAATATGGAGAGACCGGTTGGATTATTATCTGAAGAACCACTCCATATCGGCAGTAGCGTGCGAATCAGATTATATAAAGATAATCGAAGACGGAGTAGAGTGCAAGGACTTTTTCTATTAATAGAAATAGTGCCTTCGGTTTATCCTGTTCCTGGATGACTTGTATGGATGAATGTCTGACAGAGTATTTCCAGAAAGGTCACGTACATTGATTTCTTCAACCGTACCAAGAGTGGAAGCGGAGAAGGGCACTTCTTTAGCTAACACGTAATGTACTGTTGTAGACGTCAATTAGTGATTTTCGATGGATCTGACAATGTGGCATTCGAAGTGAATCTGATGTGATGATACAGCGTAACCTCTGGCCTCAACAACTAGGAAATGACAAAAATCGGGCAGGCAGCATGGCTATGTAGGTCGCACCTATTAGGGTGTATAATCACCTGATCTAGAGTTTCATTTACTTCTATAAATCTATTGTCGATGCTGACCCATTCGGGAAACGGTTGCTGATCCCAATCGTTGGTGATATACATTCGATACACTCAAGCGAAATGAGTGGTCGATCATGTGTGGCTGAGTTGCAAGATGTTCTTGTTGAACTCGGTGTATTCTCCTCTAGAGATATACCAGCGGAAGGTGGTTCCATACCTTGTCATAATTGGAAACCAAATACCCAATAAGTGCTTGCGGTTTTGATTGTATGTTATATATGTTGAACGTGAGATGCAAACGTTCCACTAGATTGTTATCTACTTGATTTAGACATTATCATAATATCAAAGGAGTTTTGATATAAAGATTATCGTTCATTTCAAAGGGATTTTGAAAGTTAAATCAAGTGTTGGATTCTCATAAGGGAAAAACCCGTTCCGTGTTATACGGCGTGGTCTTATGAGATATCATTTAGTTTTCTGAAACTGTTTACTCATACCAGTCCCATGACTGACCCGGAGTTTATTTGTTTTGTTCTACCTAAACTCTTGGGTGCCTAAATTTGTACGGGCAGTCAAGTAGTTCAGGATTTTTCAGATATATCTAAAGGAGCTTGGAGCAGGAGGCTTCAGCGTTAGTTATATAAAGTTTTGTTCCAATGTGTTGTAAGTATTGTACTCTGATAAAGTATATGTTATACAGTTGAGATTTTGTATTTCAAAAGATATGATATATTATATTTTGTTCTGCTGCGATGTGAGATTCTGTGTTGTTGTTTCTGTTCTTCTTCTATCTCTTTCTTCTAAAAAAAATGCTCCGTATTTTCGTGATATTTGGGTTGGACGTATGATGTATATAGTCAACTCCGATGTTACGGAAATCTGGGTCATTACAGTTGGTATCAGAGCTTAGGTTGAGCGAATACCTAGGCTATGTGGAAATGTGCTCATTAGAGATAGGATCAGTAGTATCCTAGAATGAGTTGAGTGTATATATATACGAGAGAGCGTACTTGTTATTTGATATGAAAACTGTTTTATATTGTGTTGACTAGTCTGTTGAGTGGATTATAAATTTTGGTCGAATCGTGGGACGCCACGATGTCGATAGGAGTTTATAAACACTTGAACAGAAGATTGGACACGATATTGTTTTTAAATGGTTGAGTTGATTGTTAGAATTATAATCAAATTAGATTATAAAACAGAAATAGTTATATATATAACCAATGGAATTTGTATATGAAATCAAATATACAAATGAGATTAATTGAAATTGAATTCCAACCAGAATTCAGAATTTAAAATCCTGGGAGTTTGGAAAATATTTTTCTAAATGGAATTTGAAAGAAATATAGCACTGGACTCATTCAGTAGCGGGGAAATAATTCTGATGATGGTCGCAACATCATCAGTGTTCATTTTCGAGTTTCTAAGTGGTGAATTGCTGCCATAGAAAAGTTTTTGATGGAATTTGTTTGAAAAGAAACAAGTTGTTTGAAAATTCAAATGTTTTGAATTTGAGATATATATATATATATGTATATATATATATAACTTCAAAGGAATTTTGAAATGGGAAATGGAATATAGATTTCAAATAGAAGTAAAATAAAGGAATTTGAATATTTATATAATTCAAATAGAAGTGAAATAGAATTTGAATTCAAAGGAATTCAAATGAGTTGGAATAAAGAAATTCAAATGGAATTTGAATATTGCAAATATAAGGGAATTCAAATATAGAATTTGAACATAGAAATTTAAATAGGATTTGAATAAAGAAATTTCAAATAGAAATTGTATAAGAAAAATTGAAATGGAATTAAAATTCAAAGGAATTCAAATGGATTTGAATAAAGAAAAGTCAAATAGAGATTTGAATATTAGAATTCAAATGAAATTTGGTTAAATAGGATTTCAAAGAGAATATAAAGTGGAGGATGAATATTAGAATTCAAAGAAAATAAAAGGAGTTTAAATAGAATTTGAATTCAAAGTGAAATTAAATTGAATTTGAATTCAAAGGAGTTTAAATAGAATTTAAATTCAAAGGATTTCAAATAGGAATTTGAATAAGGAATTTAAAGAAATTGAATAAAGGATTTCAAATGGAATTTGAATAAGGGATTTGAAATAGAATTTGAATAGAAGAAAAATTCAAATAGAAATTGAATAGAAGGAAATTCAAATATAGAGTTTGAAAAAAAAATTAATTCAAATGGAATTTGAATATTGTAAATGTAGAGGACTTGAATATTAGAAGTGAAGTAGATCGGGAATATTATGGAAAAATGGATTGGATATACATTAAAAATATATCAGAATGGAGATTGAATTTATTATAAACAAGGTTAAAACGTTATATTTATAAATATAATTAAAACGAGCTCGCCATAGCGTGACAGTTCGAAATTTGGCGATTCGAACTTCAATTTAGTATACAGAACTCAATTGAAGTCGGAATTCTTTGAAACAAGAATCGTCGGGACCAGCTGAATAAAAGTTTTCTAATGAAAGAGAAAAATCTGGATTTCGTCGTATAGATTTTGAGATAGGTCAAAATCAAATTTCAAAAAGTGCAGCGCCAGAAACCATTTAAAACCACAATGGTTTATATATATATAAGTAAAAGGATTTTTAAAGTAAATAAAATCCGAATGGCCATGAGGAAAATATAGACTTGAGTTATAAAATGAATATGAACTCCAGTGAAGTGAAATGATTTTTTTAGACAAAAATCATAATTTAAATGGTTAAATAGAATTAACTAAATTGGAGAATAATTAGTTAAAGGAAATTTGAATCGAAATTGGGTTTTTGGATAAGTGAAAGAGACTGAGAATTTATATTCGAAATCGAATATATAACTCAAGTTGAAATTATAATTAGATTAGTTTATAATTAAGTTAACCTATATTTGAACAAGTTATATTCAAATAAAAAGGGTGAAATAGGCAAAACGGTTAATTAGCAACTAGTAATGGGAATTTGAATGCTGAAATTAAAATTTAACTTAAGTAAGTTAAATGGATCGAAATGAATAAATTGAGTAAAATCAATGTGAATGAAATATGAATTGGGAATGAATAAAGGAAAAACCAAAAGTGTTAAAAAGGAAATATATTTGTAAAACAAATACAAAGGAAGTTATGTGTAGACAAATAGAAGGAGAAATATTTGTAAAAACATTTACAAATAGAATTTAAAGGGGAAATATTTGTAAAACATTTACAAATAGAGTAAATGGAAATATTTATTTGTTAAATAAATAGAATGTTATAAATGAGATATTTATTTGTTAAATAAATAGAATTTAATCAAAGGAATATTCAGAAAATGAATAGAAAATGGAAATCTGTTCTTAACAGATAAGTAGAAAAGATTTATTTATAAATAACAGTTTATAAATTAGATTTAATATTTATCATTCGATAAATGGAATATATAAGTCTGAACTTATATAGAGAAGAGATATGGGTTTTTAACACCGATAGTTTTAAATAGAAGGGGTACACAACACTTGTCTAAGTGAAGTAACGTTATTAAAGAGAACATTTATAAAGTGAAGAACCGTTAATAAAAGTAAATCTTTATAAATGAATAAACGTTATCCAATAGGAGTTATTCGAATAGGAGGAGTTGACTAGAGTTGGAAATAATCGATTAGAGTTGGAATAAATCGATTAGAGCAAGAATTAACCAGTTAGAGTTAATCAGTTAGGGTTAATCCGTAGAGTTAATTGAATATTAGTTATTCAATTAGAATTTATTGAATATTTGTTATCCAAATTAAGATTTAACCAGATATAGCTAATTGAACATAGTAAATCGAATTAGGATTTAATGGAATGTTAGTTATTCAATTAAAGTTGATCGAATATAGTTATTGAGATAGAGTTAGTCAAAAATAGTTACTCAGGATAAGTTGCCATTTCGTACGACTACTAGCGTAATTCGCAAGGCTGCAGATAGCCTAGGGCGGTCGGATGTTTCCTGGGGAAATCAGGCGTAACCATTGTGATCGCTGCGATCTAGAGTCAAGCGAATGGAGTTAAATCAAATATAGTTTATTCGAAAGGAATTATCGAATTTGGTTATTCGAAAGGAGTTGTCGATTATTAGTTAATCGAAGGAGTTATTGATTATTAGTAAATCAAAGGAGTTAACGATTATAGTTTAATCGAAAAAAGTGGTCGATTAGTTTAATCGAGGTGAGTTATAGAATATTAGTTATTCGAAGGAGTTAGCGAATATAGCTTATTCGGAAGGAGTTAAGTGAAAAGAGTTAAATCAAATAGAGTCAATTGAAGATAGATTATCGAATATAGTTATTCGAAGAAAGGTTTTTGAATCTAGTTATTCGAAGGAGAGATTATCGAATCTAGTTATTCGAAGGAGAGATTATCGAATATAGTTATTCGAAGGGAGGAGTTATCGAATAGGGATTTATTCGAAAGAGAGTTATGTAAGGAAGTTTGAAATGTTGAGTATCAACATAAATAAGTTTTGGAAAGATAAAAGGGTTTGTAGCACTTTTTCTACCTTAGCAATTTCGAGGACGAAATTATTTTAAGTAGGGAAGAATGTAATGACCCGGATATTTCGTCGGTAAATTTTGAATATTTAATGAGGTTTAAATATAGAAATACAAATATAAAAGAAATTTTATATTCGATTATCGATTTAAAAGCCGAAATATGATTTACTTTGAATTTATATAATTTTCGAAATACGAAGTTAATTGAATTCAAGAGTTCAGACTATACTGAAATTGATTCAGATAATCAATAGAAATTCAAAACTGAATAATAACGATAACATTAATTTATTGTCGAGGGAATTAATTGTTCTGGAATTTAATTTATATAGGATTTAAGTTAATACCTTCTCCATATGATCGAATTGGACTTCGTGACCTATCTCAGTGTGTTCAGAGCAGTGGTATTACGCTAGAAATGAAAGTTGTTGGGTTCAGTAAGGAATTCAGAATCAATGGTTATTTTTATTTAGAGGATACCGAATAAAACTAAAATAAAATATCATGGTTTTTGTGGACATAAACAAGGTAACAAGAGCAAAGTATCGACCGCAGAAATCATAAGGGGAAAAGGTGAGCACGTCTCCTTCCTTTTTGTCCACAAGATCAACAATAAAAGGGCCAAGCTCATTCCATTAGCAAGATAAAATTGAAACCGAGATATCCCCAAACCCAAACACTCAGAAAAAAAAACCGAAAGCACCAAAAATCAATATCGCAAGTCACGATTGGAAACCCTTCGTTCTGCTGAAGCTCGGAGACACTCGCGTGAAGTAGGGGGGGATTCTGGTCTTTGAGGAAGCCGGCGTCGACAGAAGAAGCTCACGATTTGGGGGTTCTTCGATCTGAGCATGTCCAAGTGGGACGAGGGTGAGCGCAGTGGAGTCAACGAATAAGGGTGCGATGCGAACTGAAAGCTTCGATCTCGAGCGACATCGCAAGGATGGATATTTCAGTATCGTGCTTGTTCAATTCGAGGTTGTAAGCATGGTGTTGTGATTTTTGGAGGCATCGCGAATCACAGAGGATCGACGGTGACGTCGTGGCCAGGGGTTCGGTTGTTCCTATAGCGAGGGTGGAGGAGGGTTGCGCAGGCTTCAGTACAATGACAGAAGGGTCGAACTAGACTCTGATGGTGATGATAGGAGAAAGTCCGCGGAGGGTTCTGAGCTCGAGTTCGACAGTTTGCAAGTGGATGCTGGTAGTCACATTTTGAAGGTGGAATCGAATGTTGATTGCGGCGACAATTGGAAAGGGGTCGACATTTTCAAAGAGGAAGGAGATGACAGTGTTAAGGGATATTAAAAAGGTAGTTAATTTAATTTAACAATTTTATTTTATTTTATTTTCATTTAAATTGTTCGATAAATAATGAATGTCATTAAAATTTATACAAGATCCTATCGGATAGAGTCCGTCAAGCAATGCATAGCTGTGAACTGTTTAAGCTGGAATTAGAAATTGATGAATGAAATAAATCAGTGTACAAGGGTGAATTAATCAAGCTGTATGGACTTTTGGAGTTGAGATATCTTTGCTAAGGAATCGAAATGGAAATGAATAGCAAATAAAATCCTAGTGAGTAAATCTCACTCACCATTTAATTAGAATTATTTTTAGTGTTAAAAATAATTGTTGTTGCTTGTTTAAATGCTGTCTGATTGTTTTAAAATATATATAGTTATTTAGGACTATTATATATATATTTGGTTGATGATTGGTTAGATTCCCGCAGTTTCATTAGCGGATGCCCGCAGTTTCTTAGCGGATGATTACCCTATACGCCCCACGCTATGATTAGTGGATGACCTTCATACCGCGATATCCTGCCTCGAAGCAGGATGGGTATTACTATGTTGACTAACATCTGTGGATGCAGGAAAAACAGGTTGGAGGAATCCAACTGGATTCCTCAAAAATATATATTATCTGTTGTTTGTTTGATTTCATATATATTCATATATGATGTGTTAAAAATCAAATGATTGAAAATTGGTTGGTTTGATTGTTTAAAATATCCCTAGAGCTTGAATATTGATTCATAAAAATATCGGAAAGGGTATTTGATATTTAAAAAGGAAATTCTATTTTTATAAATAGAATTTGAATTTTAAATAAAACTATAGAAAATATTAACTTGTTTGAAGGTATATAAAACAAATATGAATTTATAAACATTGTTTATAAATAGAAAGATGGTATTTGAATCGAATTTATAAACGTTGTTTATAAATAGAAAGATGGGATTTGAATCGAATTTATAAACGTTGTTTATAAATAGAAAGATGGGATTTGAATCGAATTTACAAACGTTGTTTATAAATAGAAAGATGGGATTTGAATCGAATTTACAAACATTGTTTATAAATAGAAAGATGGGATTTGAATCGAATTTACAAACGTTGTTTATAGATAGAAATATGGGATTTGAATTGAATTTATAAACGTTGTTTATAAATGGAAAGGGGGGATTTGAATTGAAGTTATAAACGTTGTTTATAAATAATGCCGAGAATTCAAATGGACTTTGAATATAAGGAATTGAAATAGAGATTTGAATAATCGAATTCAAATGGAGTTTAACTATAGATTTGAATATAGAAATTCAAATGGACTTGAAACTACAGATTTGAATATGGAAATTCAAATGGATTTGAAACTATAGATTTGAATATAGAAATTCAAATGGACTTTAAACGATTTGAATATAGGATTCAAATGGAATTTAAACAATAGAATTTGAATAGATTTGAATAGATTTGAATAATAGAATTCAAATGGAGTTTAACTATAGAATTTGAATATAGAATTCAAATGAAGTTTAAATATAGGGATGCAAATAGAGTTCAAATGAAGTTTAAATAAAGAGAATTCAAATAGAATTGAATTGGAATTTGAATAGAGAAGTCAATAAGGAAACGAGAGTATGAGTATAATTAGAATTTGTTAATATGTAGTTAAAATATATTTGAACATGTCATGTTCAAATATGAAGGTGAAATAGACTGAAAAGTTAAGTAACAGATTAAATTAACAAATTGAGTTAAAAAGATTGGTATAGTTAAAATAGATTGGACAGGTATAAATATACAGGAGACAGGTATGGAATAAAGTATAGAAGTGAAATAAATAGAATGCCCGACAAAAAGGTACGTATTTAATTCATATATGAGATTTTATGCGCAGTATCGGCTAGCCGCTTGGCTTTTTCTTTTTCTTTTTGAGATGAGAAGGACCGGGAAAGCTATTTGAAATTTCCCGATGCTCCCGGTACAAAGGAGGTTATGGCGAATTTTTCCGGGAATTTAAGGAGATGGAATATTTTTAAGATAATTTGATAGTTAGAAATCAACGTATCAAAATATATAGAAGTCGATAAGAAAACGAACTTAGAAATAGAATAGTATAATAAAAAAGGAAGTATAAGAATAAAATCTAGTAAGAATAGAAAAGGGAAGTGTATACGTGTTTAAAAGTAAATCAGTAGTTGTATGGTATTGATTTGTTCGAGTAAGTAGTCTTGTCTGTTTTGACGTTAAATGTTATTCAGTCAAGGTCTGAGAGGTAATTATACCCCAACTTGGTTGATTTCATGATATACCGATAAGTAGCAAGATTCAGGCTCGAAGATCAATGTGGAATAAGAATTCGTTAAATATTGTATTTGGGTTGTCGTAACGATGTTTTACACAACATCTGTTTAACCCAAATATGTGCAAAGCTTGGAAATAGAATAATGAATATTTTCTAAAGTTTAGAAAATAAAAGAAGGCGAGATATGGAAATGTTTTCCAAATAACGTATAAGGCTAATATGGTTATTGAAAATATTTGGTTAACAAATATTGATAAGAAATAGAGAAGAGATTTAATTAATGGAATATTAATTAAAGGCTCAGTGATTGTTGAATGTTTGGATGAACACTTGTTTTATTCGATAGTTAAATCATCGACTATCGAAACACTTATTTTTATTCGATAGTTAAATCACAGACTATCGAAGTTTTGACCATCGTTGTCAATATGGAGACCGGTTGGATTATTATCCGAAGAACCACTCCATATCGGCAGTAGCGTGCGAATCAGATTATATAAAGATAATCGAAGACGGAGTAGAGTGCAAGGACTTTTTCTATTAATAGAAATAGTGCCTTCGGTTTATCCTGTTCCTGGATGACTTGTATGGATGAATGTCTGACAGAGTATTTCCAGAAAGGTCACGTACATTGATTTCTTCAACCGTACCAAGAGTGGAAGCGGAGAAGGGCACTTCTTTAGCTAACACGTAATGTACTGTTGTAGACGTCAATTAGTGATTTTCGATGGATCTGACAATGTGGCATTCGAAGTGAATCTGATGTGATGATACAGCGTAACCTCTGGCCTCAACAACCAGGAAATGATAAAAATCGGGCAGGCAGCATGGCTATGTAGGTCGCACCTATTAGGGTGTATAATCACCTGATCTAGAGTTTCATTTACTTCTAAAAATCTATTGTCGATGCTGACCCATTCGGGAAACGATTGCTGATCCCAATCGTTGGTGATATACATTCGATACACTCAAGCGAAATGAGTGGTCGGTCATGTGTGGCTGAGTTGCAAGATGTTCTTGTTGAACTCGGTGTATACTCCTCTAGAGATATACCAGCGGAAGGTGGTTCCATACCTTGTCATAATTGGAAACCAAATACCCAATACGTGCTTGCGGTTTTGATTGTATGTTATATATGTGGAACGTGAGATGCAAACGTTCCACTAGATTGTTATCTACTTGATTTAGACATTATTATAATATCAAAGGAGTTTTGATATAAAGATTATCGTTCATTTCAAAGGGATTTTGAAAGTTAAATCAAGTGTTGGATTCTCATAAGGGAAAAACCCGTTCCGTGTTATACGGCGTGGTCTTATGAGATATCATTTAGTTTTCTGAAACTGTTTTTAAACTGTTTACTCATACCAGTCCCATGACTGACCCGGAGTATATTTGTTTTGTTCTACCTAAACTCTTGGGTGCCTAAATTTGTACGGGCAGTCAAGTAGTTCAGGATTTTTCAGATATATCTAAAGGAGCTTGGAGCAGGAGGCTTCAGCGTTAGTTATATAGAGTTTTGTTCCGATGTGTTGTAAGTATTGTACTCTGATAAAGTATATGTTATACAGTTGAGATTTTGTATTTCAAAAGATATGATATATTATATTTTGTTCCGCTGCGATGTGAGATTCTGTGTTGTTGTTTCTATTCTTCTTCTATCTCTTTCTTCTAAAAAAAATGCTCTGTATTTTCGTGATATTTGGGTTGGACGTATGATGTATATAGTCAACTCCGATGTTACGGAAATCTGGGTCATTACATGTTGGCTCGGTTTTGGAGGCTTGTGACGATTTTGGATGGCATGGATTCGATCTGGGGTTAATCCTATGGCCTAAAATGCTCCTAAACTCTATAAAAAGACCCTAACCCGCTAACCTAAATCACTCAAACTTTCTCATGCCACGAAGTGCTGGCCAAATGCCAAGTGATCATGGCCTCCATCTCCAACTCCAAGAGACTATGCATGCAAATCGGATCCGAATCGAAAGGTGCAAGCTTGCTACACCAAATCGAGGCTCGATCAACGTTGCTACGGCGATTTCATGACGGTTTTTCATCAAAGGAGTCACCTTTCATCGTCAAGACGATTCATGCGCACCCTCTAAGCCTCGCTATGTAAGTTCTAGCTACTTCGAGATGTTAATGGTAGTTTAATCATGGCATGGAATAAAATGTGGTTAAACATGAGTGCTATAACCTATGCGAGCCTAGTTTGCTTCTTTAACATGAACATAGGACTTTAGATTGTGTTTTAGCGACTAAACCATGTTATTCATGTTGCATTGGACTTAGTTTGCCATGCAAGATTGGACCTTTACTTGTGGTATGTTAGCATGCACACTTGAAACCACTTTGACTCATGAAACATGTGCATAAATGTGACTTTGAGGCTATGCAAGTATATGAACCCGAAGTCCCTTATGATAATATGCAAGTTTACCCCTTGTATGACATAAGTAACATGTGCATGTTTATCCCTTCATGATAGGTTTATGACATGAACACTTATGCAAGTTACCCTCTCTATGACATTGTGCATGCTTGTGGCCAACCCCTATATGATAGTATGCATGTACAAGGCCAATCCCTTGATGATACCATGCATGTTTAAAGCCAACCCCGTCGTGGCATCGTGCATGTTTTGGGATCAATGTGTACCATAGTATTTATACTATATTGACTCGCTTTCACTCAAGTGAAAACACGATTTTGGGGTAGTTAGACAAACGTGAACGTGACGCGAAAACTTGACTTGAATGTGGCACGCAAACTTGACATGGGGTTGCATGAAAATGTGACATTCTTGAAACACTTAAACATGAACATGACACGTACGAAAACATGGAACTTGGGGCTAGACACGTATGGGCTGTAAGTGTAATATGACACTAGACCAAACATGAAAGTGGCCAACTCGAGGTTGGGTTGAGTTTGTAGCATAAATCTACCCGGACCCGCCCGGCTTAACTAGTGGCTACAAACAATAGGACCCAATGTGAGTAGTTGGTCATATGGCACTCAAAACCCGAGGTTAGACTAGGTTGTGGTGTAAATCTACCCGGACCTGCCCGGCTTAACTAGTAACCACAACAAAGTCTAATGTGAGAGGTTGGGGTGCATTAATCTAATTAATGCCACATGAAAAGGTTAAGTAATTTTGACTAATGACACTTAACCGATATGACACGAATGGGTAGGTTAAGTGGAACCGGACTTGATTTCTTAATGACACTTAACCATATAAGACGATTAGAGGATGGGGTTAAGTAATTTACACTTAACTAATCCGACTTGGTAATTAGATGGGGTTAAGTAACCTACACTTAACTAATCTAAACACGGTAATTAGATGGGGTTAAGTAACCTACACTTAACTAATCTAAACACAGTAATTAGATGAGGTTAGGTAACCTACACTTAACTAATCTAAACACGGTAATTCGATGGGGTTAAGTTAAACACTTAACCAATCTAAACTTGGTAATTCAATGTGGTTAAGTAACCAATACTTAACCAACTTAACATGATAATTTAATGGTGTTAAGTAACTTATACTTAATCAATTTTACATGATGATTGATGAGGTTAAGAAACCATACTTAATCAATCTAATGTGAGAACTTGATAGGGTTAAGTCACAAGACCGTTTAAATATACTTAACCATTCTAATACGATTAGTGGATGGGGTTAAGTTAACCTATACTTTACCTATCCTACTCGATAATCCGATGAGGTTAAGATAATCTATGCTTAACCAATCTAACACGATAAGCTGATAGGGTTAAGATAAACAAATACTTAACCAAATTTACTTGATGATTGAATAGGGTTAAGTCATGAGCTTCTTGGTATACTTAACCAACTTGTAGGGCTAGGTCTTGGACTCGAATACTTAGCCAAATCTTGACATGATTCGTAGGTAGGTTAAGTCATGAACTTAAATGACAATACTTAACCCATTAGACAAAACCCTAGTTCAGGGGACTAGGTGGGAAACCGGGATTAACAAGGATAACGGGAAAGGAGAATAAGTGGTAAACCTTAGTTTAGGAAACTAAGTAATAATTCTTAGTCAAGAGATTTGGACCAGTTCACAAATGGATGAGTAACCCGGTACGGTAGGTCATCGCTTAAAACACGAGGAGGAGCAAATTATCTGACTTAGATAAAGGCTCCAACGAACTGGGTGACGAAGAGGTAGCTTCGGGGGACGTGAGGGTACTCTTGGTATCCCTCTGTGAGGTGGCAGATGGTCCATGAAACCCGGCCTCACAGGGGTTAAGGTCTGCGGTAGAAGAGCCAAGAGTATGCCTTGGTTTCTATGCGAGTGACCAAAAGACAGGGATGGATTAGCGTGGAGTCGACGATACTTGATTTTGCCCTGGATAGCACGTCGCCAACTACCTACCATCTTTAGTCAATCGTGTACGAACGGAAAGGCAGAGAACTCCCAACAGACCATGTTCTTGCTATCGAGTCATGGGTGAGGTTGGCCCATGTAACGGCTGGAAATTCTCGACTCCTCGAGAGTCGAAGATTCCGAGACGTTAGTGAAAGAACTAGAGGGTGAGGAAGAAAAGATAGAACTAATAGAATAGAAGAAGAAGAAGAACTTACATCATCAGAGTAAACACGAATCTCACAGCGGAACGAATAAAATATAACATAACTTTGAAATACAAATCAGTACTCGTATATACATACCATTTCAAAGTACAACACTTAACAACACAGCGGAATAATAATAGCTATAATCCTGAAGTCTCCTGCTCCAAGCTCTCCAAGTGTATCTGTAAAATCCCGACTACTTGACTGCCCGTACAAATTTAGGCACCCAAGAGTTTAGGGAAAACAAACAAAATAAACTCCGGGTCAATCATGGGACTGGTGTGAATAAAACTCCAACACTTGGTTAAATAAAGGATATCTTTCTGATATTATAATAATGTCTAAATACAAATAGATATCAATCTAGCAGAACGCTTGCATCTCACGTTCCACACTCATAGTATACAAATAAAACCGTGAGCGCTTATTGGAGATTGGATTCCAACAGACAAGGTATGGGAGCACCTTCCGATCAGTGTACTCTAGAGGAGACACACTAGGGTTCAACAAGAACGTCTTGCAACCCGGCCACACATGACCGTCCACTCATTTAGCTTGAGTGTGACGAATATATTATCACCGATGGTTGGGATCAGCAACCATCCTTCCCGATAAGGGACAGCATTGAAATAGATTATAAACAAGTACAATTGAATATTCTCTAGATGGTGATAATACACCCTGCTTGGGTATGGCCCAACTAGCCATGCTACCTAGCCCAACTTCTGTTATTTCCCGGTGGTGAGGTTTGAGGTCACGTTTATCACTTTGACAGATTATTGCCTCAATTACTTTGAGTGTCACATCGTCATACCCGCCAAATCATTATCGATTTCTCAAGCCATCACGGGTATAAAAGCTAAGAGAAACGAATTTCTCCGCCACCAACGTAATACGTTTAAAGAGATCAACATATATGATTCGTTAAGAATACTTTGTCAGACACTCGTCCATATACGTTGTTCTGGGACTGAATAAACCGAAGGCACTATTCAGTGAATCCATCCTACCTAGGCTTTTCACAATAGCCCTTGCACTTCACTCCGTCTTCAATTATCTTCAGCGTACTTGATTCGCAACGCTTATGCTAATACGGAGTGGTTCTTCGGAAAATAATCCAACCGGTCTCTCCATATTTACAACGTAAATATGGTCAAAACTTTGATAGTCTGTGATTCAACTATCAAATGAAAACATGTCGGTGTACAAACAACGATCTTATTTCCAAATGGAAATTCGATCGATCAATCATCATATGTTCATATTTCCTTATTTCATATATTTAGAAAATATATGTTATTAATCATTGGAAAACATTTCCATAGCTTATTTTCACATCACTATTATTTCGCAACTATCAGTCCCTAACTGTAACTAGTATGAGAACAATTCTCTAAGTATCAATTCAAAAGGTCGAAACCAACATCAGATCGTCACTTAGAAAACCGTTCAACTTACCCTCTCCAGTCAGTTTCTGAATTTTCTTAACTCTATTTCTTAAATTCTTATCATGAAAACATTTCATTTTCTATGTTTAGAAAACATATCTGACTATATTTGGAACATGTTTCCAAAACTCATTTACGGATTTCCAATGAACGTTGTATAAAACATCGTTTCGCTTAATCCATTTATCGCTTATTCCTTATCTTTATTCCTAATCAACCTTTTAGATCGAACCACCACTATTCCTTTGTCAATTCTGTAGTCAATCAAGTTGGGGTATAATTACCTCGTAGACCTTAATTGAACAACGTCCTTTACTGTGAAATAGATGAAGCTCATCACTCACTTTTTAAAATCATCTGTTTACGCAAATTCTCGGATTCAGGTTACGAATCTACTTCTTATATGAAAACGTTTGATTATAACTATAACGTTATAATTCCTACTTCTACAATATCTACCCTAAATTATAACTTTATCTCCTAACTCGAATGGTTAAACGGACACCTAATTTCTTAATCAATAACTAAACCTTGATTTAAAACCCGGAAAGTAAATTGTACTTTCCCGATTTCGATATAATTGAATTCGACGTATTACTTTCTTTCGAGTAATCTCTATTTGATTAACTCCCTTGTTAATAACTTATATTCGATACACTCTATTTCGATTAACCCCTATCGAATAACTAATAATCGATTTACTCTTCTTGGTTGGCTCTATTTCATTAACTCTTATCGAATAACAAATATTCGATTTTCTTAAATGTGTCAGTTCTTATCGAATAACTAACATCCGATTAACTTATATGGATTTACTCTTATCGAATAACTTAATCGATTAACTTAACTTGATTTTCTTAACTCGATTATCTCAACTCGATTACTTAACTCGATTACTTAACTCGATAAATCTTAACTCGGTAACTTAACTTAACCCAAATCGGTTAACTCAACTCTAATCGATTCACTAAATTTGATTTACTCCTTCGAATAACTAATTCGAATAACTTAATTGATTAACTCCTTCGAATAACTAATTCGAATAACTTACCTTCGAATAACCAATATTCGATTTACTCTAACTCGATTAACTTAATTCTAATCGATTTACTCCATTTCGATTCAACTTAATTCAAATCGATTAACTTAACTCAAATTGATTAACTCCTTTCGAATAACTAAATTCGATTTAACTCTTCTCGAATAACTAAATTCGATTAACTCAATTGAATAACTAATATTCAATTAACTCTTATGTGTTTAACTCTATTCGAATAACTAATTCGAATAACTTACCTTCGAATAACTAATATTCGATTTACTCTAACTCGATTAACTTAATTCTAATCGATTTACTCCATTTCGATTCAACTTAATTCAAATCGATTAACTTAACTCAAATTGATTAACTCCTTTTGAATAACTAAATTCGATTTAACTCTTCTCGAATAACTAAATTCGATTAACTCAAATTGAATAACTAATATTCAATTAACTCTTACGTGTTTAACTCTATTCGAACAACTTACCTTCGAATAACTAATATTCGATTTACTCTAACTCGATTAACTTAATTCTAATCGATTTACTCCATTTCGATTCAACTTAATTCAAATCGATTAACTTAACTCAAATTGATTAACTCCTTTCGAATAACTAAATTCGATTTAACTCTTCTCGAATAACTAAATTCGATTAACTCAAATTGAATAACAAATATTCAATTAACTCTTACGTGTTTAACTCTATTCGAATAACTAATTCGAATAACTTACCTTCGAATAACTAATATTCGATTTACTCTAACTCGATTAACTTAATTCTAATCGATTTACTCCATTTCGATTCAACTTAATTCAAATCGATTAACTTAACTCAAATTGATTAACTCCTTTCGAATAACTAAATTCGATTTAACTCTTCTCGAATAACTAAATTCGATTAACTCAAATTGAATAACTAATATTCAATTAACTCTTACGTGTTTAACTCTATTCGAATAACTAATTCGAATAACTTACCTTCGAATAACTAATATTCGATTTACTCTAACTCGATTAACTTAATTCTAATCGATTTACTCCATTTCGATTCAACTTAATTCAAATCGATTAACTTAACTCAAATTGATTAACTCCTTTCGAATAACTAAATTCGATTTAACTCTTCTCGAATAACTAAATTCGATTAACTCAAATTCGATTTTCTTCTTGTTTTACAAGGATTTCCCTTTTTTCAATGTTTATTTCTATCGGTGTTAAAACCAATTTCTACCTCTCTATATAAGTTCAGACTTATATATCCCATTTATCAAACAATAAATATTTTATTTAATTTATAAAACATTATTTATAAATTAAATATCCTCACTTTATCTGTTTAAAACAGATTTCCTATTTAATATCTCCTTTAAATCCATATCGTGTTATACCGTGTGCGAAGCACGTGTTTAAATTTATCCTTGTATAATTCTATTTATTTTCCGAACAAGTGTTCCTTTATTTATTCCCTAAATAAATATTCCTTTATTCCATTTATTTATAATCTAAAATAAATGTTCCTTTATTTATTTCCTAAATAAATATTCCTTTATATTCTAATTCATTTATTTTCTAAATAAATGTTTCTATTTTATTTCATTTATTTTCTAAATAAATGTTTCCTTTTTCATTTATTTATTTTCAAATTAAATAAATGTTTTCCTTTTATAAAATCCTATCGATTTTATAAATAAGATTCATTTTCAATATAAACATTGAAAATCCCCTTATCAACATTTCGGTATGTTAGGGTATTCAATCATATCAAATCACGATGTTCAATATCGTCCAAGCACATATAATCGCCCATAGATTTTATATCACATCATATAACAATATATGGAAACAATAAAATAACTGTTCAGGAATCCAGTCGGATTCCTCCAACCTGTTTCCCTGCATCACAGATGTTAGACAATATAGATAACATCACTTTCAGTTCCATATGATATATTCTGTTAAACAGAATCAATATAGAAATTTAACTAACTGACTAGCAGTTCAATCAAACAATCAACACACAGTCAAACAAAAAATTTTAACAGTTCTAACAATATAACATGAAATTATAACTGTTCAGAGTTAGTGAGTTTTACTCACTTTTGCGCGTTAACCGTTAAATAATCGGTTTGCGTTCTTTGATTTCGACGAACAATTTGTTTCTCCATAAATTGTAATGAGCTCGGATTCACTCCCAGTCAGTCTCATTGTGTTGCTCCCGTCCATACGATCCCAACGCAACTTACGGTTCATGATTCTGATAACAGATGATCGAGATATTACTTATACAAGTTTTAACACTTTTATTAAATTAAAATAGAATTTAAATTTCTTTAGTATAATTGGGCTTCACCTTAAACTTCTGGCCCATTACACCCAATACCCACCACATCCAATTTCCTACCCGTCTTCCCCAATTTCACTACCGAAAGCTTCCTGGCACTTTCATTTCACCACTTCGTTCGATCTCTGCTATTTTCCCTTCCACCGCTTCATCACCGATCCCAAAACCTTTACTACCCAATTCAACCTCAACCATCACCGTACTCTCCTTCGAGCCCTCCTCCAAGTTCAACAGACTTCGTTCAACTCACGGCTTCCACTGGAATGCGATGAACCCCCCTCCACGCTACTGTGTTGAAGGACGCGTCACTTAGAGTGATCGATTTCCCCCAAATGCTCACGGCAGTTGCCAAACGAACATCACAAACTCGAGTACACATTTCAGTTTCTAGATCGAGCTTCAATACTTCAATATTCAAATCCCTAGGTTTCGCTGTGGCCCTTCGAACTCCATAAACCTTGCGTCGAGTAAAACAAAACTCATACTGGGCGAAGGCATTAGCAAGAGGAGCTCAAACACAAGGACTTTGGAATTTTAGGAATTTATCTGTATTTGTTGAGGATTTTTGTTTCTCACGTTCTTTGAAGGGAAAGAAAAAGAAGTGGCGGCCTGATAACGAAATAGAACAATGCTCAAATGAGGGTTAAGGGTAGGTATGGGTGTGTATTTAAGGTTTTAGTTGGAATTTGCGTGTGGACCTTTTGAAGGCCACGTTTTCTTTTTGTTTTGTGGCCTTGTGAAAGCCACAACTTTGCTTTGAGGACCAAGGATACTGACGGGTTTGGAGGAAGTGAACGTGGCTTCTTATTTGATCACAAATTAGTTAGGGTATTTTGTTTTAAGTCATAATTGTTCATATACCTTGCTAGGTATAATTATACTCATGTACGAGTGCTGCGGACTGAAATAAATATATCGTTGTAATCAGCGATATGCCAGGATTTCAAAAATATAATAATACCGGTAGATTAACTTATATTGTGAAACCCCAAAATCGTTGATTAAGGGTGCAAAATACTCCAAATAAAAAGTTGCTTATTTAATTAATTAAAAATCACAGTAAAATTCTAAAAATTAAATTATCACTATTTCCCAAAAGAACCTTGTTTAAATTTACAACCGATATTCAAATATATCTGAATAACCGTTATGGCCACGAACGAATATACCGCTGTTTTTCTGAATATTTGATTAGGACATAAATAAAAATCTATACGACGGAATCCCGATTTTTCTCTTCCACTAGAAAGATATAGTCCACCAGCTCCACACGTTTCTTGTTTCACAGAAATCCGGCTTAAAATGAATCATGTACATTCAGTTGAAGTTCAAATCGCCAAATTGCGAACTGCCGCGACGTTTCAGGTTCGTTTTAATTATAATTATAAATTATAAGTTCGAACGTTTTACTTTAAGTTATCGATATCGCCAAATCGATATATAAATAATTAAATAAATTAATTATTCGACAGCTAACAAAACGCGCCATTACAAACTTCCCCCCTTAAAATAATTTCGTCCTCGAAATTGCTAAGTTAGAAAAATGCTACTAACTCTACTAACTAGATTTAAAAATCCCTTTTTGTTTACCTCTAAATTTCAGTTTCGACTGGACCCATTTAATTTTAATTAATTTATTAATTCATTTCCGACCAATTAAAATTTTCAAAAATTCTAAAAATTTTCTAACACCTTAAATTTTCGAAAAATTTCGCCATAATCTCCTTTGTACGGCTCAATACGTCAAACCGCAACTCGCCTCTCTAGGCCTCCTCCAATCCAAAAGGAAATCAAAATAGCCAAGCGGCTTGCCAATTCGGCTCATAAAATCCATACTCATATATGATATAAACTTGTACCTTTTTGTCGGGCATTTAACTCTATCCCTTTCATCTGCTACCACTTCAACATATACCAATGTTATCCATTCCAATTGATCTCCAATCAGTTCATATCCTCAAATCCAAATCGAATTTCATTCGAACTCTAATATCAAATTCCAAATTATTGACTTATCAATTTGGTTCCATTCTAGATTATCTCTAATCCAATTCAATTTTATTTAACTCGGTTCAAGTTAAATTTCAATTTATTTTTACCATCTCATTTTATTTAACTTCATTAGTTAAATTTTAATTCCAGAACTTAAGTTCCTGGGTTTCTTTCAAATCAATTTGAAATCATAATGCCAATTCAAAACATTTGAATTTCTAAACAACTTGTTTTCTCAAAACAATTCAAAAACAAAACCTTTGGTAGTAATCCGTCACTTAGAACTCGAAAATGAACACTGATGATGTCTAGATTCATCATCAAAATCTATTTTCCAGCTATCGAAGTGAGTTCAATACTATATCACTTTCAATTTGAAAAACATTTTCAAAATCTCCCAGGAACTTAAAATTTCCTTATTTTAATTCCAATTCTGATTTAATTCAGATTTAATTCATCTTATTTCATATACTTTACTTATATGATTCTGATTAGTTATTTATAATCATTTCACTTTTATAACCTTACTCAATTATATTACCAATCAACACAACCAATATACAATATCAAAATATATTTGGGTAAAATTATTTCTTTTACCCTTCTTTCAAAACATACCATGACGGTTCATCGTATTCAAGTGTTTAGTAACCCTTATCGATACAGTGGATCAAACTGATCGACCAGAATTCATAAGCCACTCAACCAATGAGTCTCCACAATATAAAACCATTTTATATTAAATAACAATTACGCGCTCATATATACACTCAAACTCAATCTAGGATATTACTAATCCCATCTCTATCGAGTTATGCCACAGAGCCAAGGTAATCACTTAACTTAAGTTCTGATACCAACTGTAACGGCTGGAAATTCTCGACTCCTCGAGAGTCGAAGATTCCGAGACGTTAGTGAAAGAAAGTAGAGGGTGAGGAAGAAAAGATAGAACTAATAGAATAGAAGAAGAAGAACTTACATCATCAGAGTAAACACGAATCTCACAGCGGAACGAATAAAATATAACATAACTTTGAAATACAAATCAGTACTCGTATATACATACCATTTCAAAGTACAACACTTAACAACACAGCGGAATAATAATAGCTATAATCCTGAAGTCTCCTGCTCCAAGCTCTCCAAGTGTATCTGTAAAATCCCGACTACTTGACTGCCCGTACAAATTTAGGCACCCAAGAGTTTAGGGAAAACAAACAAAATAAACTCCGGGTCAGTCATGGGACTGGTGTGAATAAAACTCCAACACTTGGTTAAATAAAGGATATCTTTCTGATATTATAATAATGTCTAAATACAAATAGATATCAATCTAGCAGAACGCTTGCATCTCACGTTCCACATTCATAGTATACAAATAAAACCGTGAGCGCTTATTGGAGATTGGATTCCAACAGACAAGGTATGGGAGCACCTTCCGATCAGTGTACTCTAGAGGAGATACACTAGGGTTCAACAAGAACGTCTTGCAACCCGGCCACACATGACCGTCCACTCATTTAGCTTGAGTGTGACGAATATATTATCACCGATGGTTGGGATCAGCAACCATCCTTCCCGATAAGGGACAGCATTGAAATAGATTATAAACAAGTACAATTGAATATTCTCTAGATGGTGATAATACACCCTGCTTGGGTATGGCCCAACTAGCCATGCTGCCTAGCCCAACTTCTGTTATTTCCCGGTGGTGAGGTTTGAGGTCACGTTTATCACTTTGACAGATTATTGCTTCAATTACTTTGAGTGTCACATCGTCATACCCGCCAAATCATTATCGATTTCTCAAGCCATCACGGGTATAAAAGCTAAGAGAAACGAATTTCTCCGCCACCAACTAAATACGTTTAAAGAGATCAACATATATGATTCGTTAAGAATACTTTGTCAGACACTCGTCCATATACGTTGTTCTGGGACTGAATAAACCGAAGGCACTATTCAGTGAATCCATCCTACCTAGGCTTTTCACAATAGCCCTTGCACTTCACTCCGTCTTCAATTATCTTCAGCGTACTTGATTCGCAACGCTTATGCTAATACGGAGTGGTTCTTCGGATAATAATCCAACCGGTCTCTCCTTATTTACAACGTAAATATGGTCAAAACTTTGATAGTCTGTGATTCAACTATCAAATGAAAACATGTCGGTGTACAAACAACGATCTTATTTCCAAATGGAAATTCGATCGATCAATCATCATATGTTCATATTTCCTTATTTCATATATTTAGAAAATATATGTTATTAATCATTGGAAAACATTTCCATAGCTTATTTTCACATCACTATTATTTCGCAACTATCGGTCCCTAACTGTAACTAGTATGAGAACAATTCTCTAAGTATCAATTCAAAAGGTCGAAACCAACATCAGATCGTCACTTAGAAAACCGTTCAACTTACCCTCTCCAGTCAGTTTCTGAATTTTCTTAACTCTATTTCTTAAATTCTTATCATGAAAACATTTCATTTTCTATGTTTAGAAAACATATCTGACTATATTTGGAACATGTTTCCAAAACTCATTTACGGATTTCTAATGAACGTTGTATAAAACATCGTTTCGCTTAATCCATTTATCGCTTATTCCTTAATTTTATTCCTAATCAACCTTTTAGATCGAACCACCACTATTCCTTTGTCAATTCTGAAGTCAATCAAGTTGGGGTATAATTACCTCGCAGACCTTAATTGAACAACGTCCTTTACTGTGAAATAGATGAAGCTCATCACTCACTTTTTAAAATCATCTGTTTACGCAAGTTCTCGGATTCAGGTTACGAATCTACTTCTTATATGAAAATGTTTGATTATAACTATAACGTTATAATTCCTACTTCTACAATATCTACCCTAAATTATAACTTTATCTCCTAACTCGAATGGTTAAACGGACACCTAATTTCTTAATCAATAACTAAACCTTGATTTAAAACCCGGAAAGTAAATAGTACTTTCCCGAATTCGATATAATTGAATTCGACGTATTACTCTCTTTCGAGTAATCTCTATTTGATTAACTCCCTTGTTAATAACTTATATTCGATACACTCTATTTCGATTAACCCCTATCGAATAACTAATAATCGATTTACTCTTCTTGGTTGGCTCTATTTCATTAACTCTTATCGAATAACAAATATTCGATTTTCTTAAATGTGTCAGTTCTTATCGAATAACTAACATCCGATTAACTTATATGGATTTAATCTTATCGAATAACTTAATCGATTAACTTAACTTGATTTTCTTAACTCGATTATCTCAACTCGATTACTTAACTCGATTACTTAACTCGATAAATCTTAACTTGATAACTTAACTTAACCCAAATTGGTTAACTCAACTCTAATCGATTAACTAAATTTGATTTACTCCTTCGAATAACTAATTCGAATAACTTAATTGATTAACTCCTTCGAATAACTAATTCGAATAACTTACCTTCGAATAACCAATATTCGATTTACTCTAACCCGATTAACTTAATTCTAATCGATTTACTCCATTTCGATTCAACTTAATTCAAATCGATTAACTTAACTCAAATTGATTAACTCCTTTCGAATAACAAAATTCGATTTAACTCTTCTCGAATAACTAAATTCGATTAACTCAAATTGAATAACTAATATTCAATTAACTCTTTCGTGTTTAACTCTATTCGAATAACTAATTCGAATAACTTACCTTCGAATAACTAATATTCGATTTACTCTAACTCGATTAACTTAATTCTAATCGATTTACTCCATTTCGATTCAACTTAATTCAAATCGATTAACTTAACTCAAATTGATTAACTCCTTTCGAATAACTAAATTCGATTTAACTCTTCTCGAATAACTAAATTCGATTAACTCAAATTGAATAACTAATATTCAATTAACTCTTACGTATTTAACTCTATTCGAATAACTAATTCGAATAACTTACCTTCGAATAACTAATATTCGATTTACTCTAACTCGATTAACTTAATTCTAATCGATTTACTCCATTTCGATTCAACTTAATTCAAATCGATTAACTTAACTCAAATTGATTAGCTCCTTTCGAATAATTAAATTCGATTTAACTCTTCTCGAATAACTAAATTCGATTAACTCAAATTGAATAACTAATATTCAATTAACTCTTACGTGTTTAACTCTATTCAAATAACTAATTCGAATAACTTACCTTCGAATAACTAATATTCGATTTACTCTAACTCGATTAACTTAATTCTAATCGATTTACTCCATTTCGATTCAACTTAATTCAAATCGATTAACTTAACTCAAATTGATTAACTCCTTTCGAATAACTAAATTCGATTTAACTCTTCTCGAATAACTAAATTCGATTAACTCAAATTCGATTTTCTTCTTGTTTTACAAGGATTTCCCTTTTTTCAATGTTTATTTCTATCGGTGTTAAAACCAATTTCTACCTCTCTATATAAGTTCAGACTTATATATCCCATTTATCAAACAATAAATATTTTATTTAATTTATAAAACATTATTTATAAATTAAATCTCCTCACTTTATCTGTTTAAAACAGATTTCCTATTTAATATCTCCTTTAAATCCATATCGTGTTATACCGTGTGCGAAGCACGTGTTTAAATTTATCCTTGTATAATTCTATTTATTTTCCGAACAAGTGTTCCTTTATTTATTCCCTAAATAAATATTCCTTTATTCCATTTATTTATAATCTAAAATAAATGTTCCTTTATTTATTTCCTAAATAAATATTCCTTTATATTCTAATTCATTTATTTTCTAAATAAATGTTTCTATTTTATTTCATTTATTTTCTAAATAAATGTTTCCTTTTTCATTTATTTATTTTCAAATTAAATAAATGTTTTCCTTTTATAAAATCCTATCGATTTTATAAATAAGATTCATTTTCAATATAAACATTGAAAATCCCCTTATCAACATTTCGGTATGTTAGGGTATTCAATCATATCAAATCACGATGTTCAATATCGTCCAAGCACATATAATCGCCCACAGATTTTATATCACATCATATAACAATATATGGAAACAATAAAATAACTGTTCAGGAATCCAGTCGGATTCCTCCAACCCGTTTCCCTGCATCACAGATGTTAGACAATATAGATAACATCACTTTCAGTTCCATATGTCATATTCTGTTAAACAGAATCAATATAGAAATTTAACTAACTGACTAGCAGTTCAATCAAACAATCAACACACAGTCAAACAGAAAATTTTAACAGTTCTAACAATATAACATGAAATTATAATTGTTCAGAGTTAGTGAGTTTTACTCACTTTTGCGCGTTAACCGTTAAATAATCGGTTTGCGTTCTTTGATTTCGACGGACAATTTGTTTCTCCATAAATTGTAATGAGCTCGGATTCACTCCCAGTCAGTCTCATTGTGTTGCTTCCGTCCATATGATCCCAACGCAACTTAAGGTTCATGATTCTGATAACAGATGATCGAGATATTACTTATACAAGTTTTAACACTTTTATTAAATTAAAATAGAATTCAAATTTCTTTAGTATAATTGGGCTTCACCTTAAACTTCTGGCCCATTACACCCAATACCCACCACATCCAATTTCCTACCCGTCTTCCCCAATTTCACTACCGAAAGCTTCCTAGCACTTTCATTTCACCACTTCGTTCGATCTCTGCTATTTTCCCTTCCACCACTTCATCACCGATCCCAAAACCTTTACTACCCAATTCAACCTCAACCATCACCGTACTCTCCTTCGAGCCCTCCTCCAAGTTCAACAGACTTCGTTCAACTCACGGCTTCCACTGGAATGTGATGAACCCCCCCTCCACGCTGCTGTGTTGAAGGACGCGTCACTTAGAGTGATCGATTTCCCCCAAATGCTCACGGCAGTTGCCAAACGAACATCACAAACTCGAGTACACATTTCAGTTTCTAGATCGAGCTTCAATACTTCAATATTCAAATCCCTAGGTTTCGCTGTGGCCCTTCGAACTCCATAAACCTTGCGTCGAGTAAAACAAAACTCATACTGGGCGAAGGCATTAGCAAGAGGAGCTCAAACACAAGGACTTTGGAATTTTAGGAATTTATCTGTATTTGTTGAGGATTTTTGTTTCTCACGTTCTTTGAAGGGAAAGAAAAAGAAGTGGCGGCCTGATAACGAAATAGAACAATGCTCAAATGAGGGTTAAGGGTAGGTATGGGTGTGTATTTAAGGTTTTAGTTGGAATTTGCATGTGGACCTTTTGAAGGCCACGTTTTCTTTTTGTTTTGTGGCCTTGTGAAAGCCACAACTTTGCTTTGAGGACCAAGGATACTGACGGGTTCGGAGGAAGTGAACGTGGCTTCTTATTTGATCACAAATTAGCTAGGGTATTTTGTTTTAAGTCATAATTGTTCATATACCTTGCTAGGTATAATTATACTCATGTACGAGTGCTGCGGACTGAAATAAATATATCGTTGTAATCAGCGATATGCCAGGATTTCAAAAATATAATAATACCGGTAGATTAACTTATATTGTGAAACCCCAAAATCGCTGATTAAAGGTGCAAAATACTCCAAATAAAAAGTTGCTTATTTAATTAATTAAAAATCACAATAAAATTCTAAAAATTAAATTATCACTATTTCCCAAAAGAACCTTGTTTAAATTTACAACCGATATTCAAATATATCTGAATAACCGTTATGGCCACGAACGAATATACCGCTGTTTTTCTGAATATTTGATTAGGACATAAATAAAAATCTATACGACGGAATCCCGATTTTTCTCTTCCACTAGAAAGATATACTCCACCAGCTCCACACGTTTCTTGTTTCACAGAAATCCGGCTTAAAATGAATCATGTACATTCAGTTGAAGTTCAAATCGCCAAATTGTGAACTGCCGCGACGTTTCAGGTTCGTTTTAATTATAATTATAAATTATAAGTTCGAACGTTTTACTTTAAGTTATCGATATCGCCAAATCGATATATAAATAATTAAATAAATTAATTATTCGACAGCTAACAAAACGCACCATTACAGCCCATAGGAGAGTAGCGCTATAGTGGGGCCGGGATGTGGTTCTCATACATGATTTTTCTTGAATTGCCTTTCGGTAGTTGAGGGAGGGGTCACGTGGGACCATAGCCACGGATACAAAAACAGACCTTGATATCTGCATCAGCAGACGACTTAAAGCTCCCGACCGAGTTCCGTATCTCTTTATTTGCCCTGGCACGGAACTCGGATAGCACATTGAGGAACATGTGCGTCTAGACATGGAAAACGATTCACGATACATATGCGGGATAAAGGGCGCGGTTGACGGGTGGCATAATCCCTAGTGGTCCTAGGTGGCTTGAACCCAAACCGAGACACAGAAACGTTCATTAGGTAGCATAATCCCTAGTGGTCCTAGGTGGCGTAAATCCTAAGTGAACACGTGATAGTTCATGGTAAGAAAACATAACCAGATCAAGGGTAGCAGTCCAAAAAAACTTCAAGGATAAAATGGTACTACGTTGAGGTGGTATAGATTTACATGGGAAAGCCCGTACGGCCTACGGCAAAGGACAGAACTTATAAATGGAAAGAAACATACAAGTTGGGAAAACCTACATATGTTATATATTAGGTTGACATGGACCATTACATGACACTGGGCAAGGGACATCCATAGTTAACACATGACGCGGGTTGGGATACTAGTACGAGAGGTGCAGAGCAAATATACATGATAAATACCTTGGGATGTTATACATGATAAATACCGTGGGATGTCATACATGATAGATATCTTGGGATAGTATACTTGATAGAAACCTGACGCCATGATACCTTGATTTATCTTGACACCGTAGTTTATCAAGATACCTTAGTTTATCTTGCTATAGTAGTTCATCCAGTTATCTTGGTTTAGCTTATTATCTTGTCGGCATCCTTATGTTTACTTTCAGTTTATGCATGTCATGTTACCTTTACCTGTTTTTATACTGGAAGTAGATAGGACTTACCAGTCTTTATGACTGACCCCGTTTTCTTTCGCCTCTTTGTCATCCGTTCCCCCCCCAGGTTTTCAGGGAGGAAACACTGTTATTTAGTTCGGACTTCTTCTGCTTGAAGGTCATCATGCATGGCTTGGACTTCTCTTGGCTGTGGCTACCTTACTGTTTTATTTGGGGAATAATTTATGAAAAAGGTTCTATGCTTCTTTACCATTGCAAGACAGGTTTTGATGTATTCTGATGTAAAAGGCTTTAGACCTTATTTTATAAGGTAATGAAATTTGTTTTACTTCCGCTGTTTTATATATGTTCTGTCTTGTAATATTTCTGTGCATGTTTACCTCGATAATGCTTCACCAAATCTAGTGCATTCCCTTTGTGAGTGACCCTAGCGAAGGTGGGGTGTTACAATAACCGATTCGACGAGATGTTTAAGATGAAGACAGTGGTTGAAGACCGGAAGTCTTCACATCGTTTGGGTGATTACTGATGATCTTGATTAGGCTGTACACCTAAGATGAGGGAATCAGTTGGTGATCGACCAGACGTACTTGGAGATGGATGGATATGCGAGAAAAGTGCCTCCGGTTTCATTTAGACCCGGAACGAACTTGTAAATGGATTCTGTGCCTGACATTGGATTTTATTCTGTGTTGATTGATCTGTATTAAATATACATCTGTTTGGTGGCGGAGAATTTATTCTCTTACTTAACGCCCTTCTCTAAGACGTACGAGCTCAGAGGTTGTATATCGATGGACATCAGTCGCATGGAGTGAATTGCCAGCGTGGCACGCGTAAGTGGCAATTGATCAAGGCTTCTGTTGAAAAGCAAAGTCTTGTGGTTGGTGATCAAAGCACGGCCTGTGTGGCGTAGCTTTGTGTATAGCATGAATTCGCGAGCCTCACATCTCGGTATGAGTCAAAAACGGGATAGTGAGTGCAGGGAGAGCACGACGTTTCTTTCTAGCTAGGGTGGTGTCAGTGACCTACCAGACCTGACATTTATATACTTTTCACCTGTGTGGTTGTTGGAATGCGAGGCGCCTCGGATATAGGTCTGTAAGGATCGGGGAACGTGTGCTCAGGAATAATTAATCCTCCAAAGTTAGGTGAGGACCGGCCCTGAAGATCCAAGGATCATAGTGGGGTTCTGAGGCATTTGCTACAGTGTCTCGAATCGGAGAGGAGCTTGCCCCTTGCCTCGACTCATGACGGAAACCCAATTTCCAATACGTGATATTGCGGTTTTAATTGTAGAACTAGTATAGCGACATGATATATGGTACCCATGCCGTCTATGATTGATATTTATTATTGAAATTGTTTTGACACTATACACTTATAATAGTATCAAATGATTTGTTTTAAACGTACCAAGCATGTTTGGCTATTATAAGGGAAAACCCTATCCTCCGGCTTGCGTTGCATTGTGTGATGGGACCTGGGTCTTATAATAGCTTCATTTTTCCAAAAAGCATTGCACTGTTTTGTTACATGCACTAGTATTCTTAGGAGGAAACCTGTTCCGTGTTATACGGTGTGGTCCCTTGAATTACTCTCTTTTAAAGTAAAGTTTTAAATAACTGTTTTAGTTCTCACACCAGTCACATGACTGACCTGGAGTTTATTGTTTTAACCTAAACTCTGGGTGCCCCTATTTTCGACACGGGCAGCTAGTAGTTTTGGTTTTGCAGATTTATATTCACAGGATCCTGGTTTATAGCTGAAGTGATATTCAGAAAGCTCTGTATCCGTGTATTTCTTTCAGTTATGTTTTGTGTTATTTTTCTGCTGCAGTTATGTATTTAAAATCTCTGATATTTTATAATATGTAATATTTATTCATACTCTGTATATTCTTGTATTCTGATGGAATTGTTGGAATAAACAATGAAATGTTCTTCCGTCTACGTTCTATTGTGTGTTGTTCTCAAAGTATCCGCTCTTTCCTTCACGAGGAAGTAACGGGTCCTTACAAAAAATATGACAGTTATATGTCGATGTAGCCATCTTTGTACGTCAACATAACCCTTCACAAAATTGAGTTTTGAACAATTTTGAAGTGTTTTAATAAATATATAATTCTGATAATTCTTGAATTAAAACATAGTGTTATAAATAAGTATTATAAAGTGGAAAATCATATGAAAACATAAATATAAAAATATGAACATAGTTATAAAATTATAAATTTAAAAACTATATAAGTATAAAGTATATACAAGTATATAATTATATAAATATATATAAAACTTATAAACTATAAAATTTGAGTTAAAATCAAAAGTGAAATAGAGAAACTTAATTAGAATAAAGTTGAAATAGAAAATAAAATTTGAAATCTGAAAATCAAAAATTGAAAAACAGAATTTGAATTTGAATTACAACCTGGAGTGCTATTCAGAGTCTTACATAAACCAGACTCTATTACTATATTTGTCTTGAGATCTTGAACTCTTGAAATCTTGATTACTCATGGGTCTTGAATCATCCCTGAATTCTGAATCTCTTGAACACTTAAACTGCACAGTCTTCAGTACTAATTCTTGTATACAAATCCTGCATATGTGTGTGTGTCTATATATATATTCTAGATAAAAGTGTTAGTATATATTTTATAATCAATTAATATTGAAATAAGGTTGTTGTCATCAAAACTCCATTCTCCAATAATCTCCCTCTTTTTGATGATGACAACCTTAGTTTATAAAATATCACACCTGTTTATACATGTTGATGATAATCCTTCTAATACTCCCCCTGTCTATACAAATCCTATAAACTAAGTCTATCACTAGTACAAAATGTGCTTGTTGCTTCGCCTCATTTGCATCAGTTTTTAATACAACCGAAGCAATTGACATTATATGCTTCGGTTGTTAATACAACCGAGGCAAATGCACAGAAGCAAATAGTGTGATATCTAGTTGCTTCACTGCATTTGCTTCGGTTGTACTAACAGCCGAAGCAAAAATATAATTTGCTTCATTTGTATTAACAACCGAAGCAAGTGCATTGAAGCAATTTGTGCTATTTTGCTTCAATTCTTCTTACAACCGATGAAAATAGTGTTACTTGCATCTGTTTCTTAAGAACCACAACAATTGCAGGGAAGCAAATATTCTTATTTGCATTGGTTTCTTAGGAACTAAAGCAAATGCATCGATGCAACTGTAAATCAATAAAAATGCCAATAATTATAAACAATAACTTAGATATGTTAATATTTATACTTTATTATAATTAATAATTATCATTAAATAATTTGCTTCTACTAATTATTATAAATAATCAATAATTAATTTTTATATTTAATCTTATATTATTGTTGGTTAATAATACTTGGTAAATTATAGTTACAATTTAATAATTGCATTTAACAATTAATTAATAAATTGGTAATTAATATTAAATAATTAAATAATTAATAATCAATATTAAATTAGCAATATTTAACAGCTTAATTTTTAATATTATTATAAATCATTTTTAATTACTCATTAATATAAATAATCAATCATTATTTTTAATATTTAATAATTTTTATAATTAATTATTTAATTAGTAAATTATAGTTAATATTTATTAATTACATTTAGTAATTAATAAATTTAAATAATTATTAATTTAGTATAATAATTAAATTTAAATAATTAATAATGAGTATTAAGAAATTAAAAACTAGCACTTGCTCATAAATATAATTAATAATTAATAAACTAAAAGTAAATAAGTAATAAATAATTAATAATAGCTAAAAAACTAGAAGTAAACTAGCAAAATGCAGTTGCTAAACTAAAAACTAGTAAATAAACGTTAATAGTACACGTATATATATTATTATTGTAACTAAGTAACAATCAATATATTTAATTTTTGTTTATTTTTTTATAATTGCTTTAATAAAAATGAAATAATAGTACAAAAGTAAATAATTATGAATTAATAACCAGTATTAACAAATTAAAAATTAGAAGTTGATAAATATAACTAACAATATATAATTGATAATTAATAAACTAGAAGTAAATAAGTAATAAGTAATAAATAGTAGTTGATAAACTAGAAACAAAATAGTAATAAATTTTATATATAATAAAATAGATATTAGTAAATTGTTGTATAACTAATGAAAAAAGCTCAAAAACACGTACGAATTAGAACACTGTTGGAATTCCCTTTGTATGTGTAACGGGAGTAGAATAAGTGAATAAGACATGTAAATGTTAAATAAATAAATAACACGTGTGTATATTCTTGTATGCACTTGCAACGAAATTTTAATGGCAGAATTTTAGGCGGCAACGTAATTTTACTCCGCATCAATTAAATTTTTTACTCATCACCTTGCATCCATTGTTCCTCTTCAAAATTAAAAAGAGAAGACAAATCGTGAAAATTCAGGAATACGAGCCTTTTCAAAATCGTTTTTCAAACTCAAAACTCCAAATTTCTGCGATAGTAATTTGCAATCGAGACAAGAACTAATTCTATAAGAAAATAGTAGATTTAAGACATATTTCAGAGACAAAAAGTAATTTTGTCTTTAAATGAAGTCTAATTAATGACAAAATTAATTTTGTCACTAGTATATAATTAGATTATGAAATTACGTCTTTAGTGGATCTCAACACTAAAAGCGTTTATTATTGCATTAAGGCCTTTGATTACTCTGTTGTCCACGTCACCTCAATTCAAAAAAAAAAACATGACTTCTAAATGCAAAATTCTCCATACAGTAAACGGAAATTACAGATTAGCCTTTGCTAATATTAAATGACCTGATGGCTCATTATTTGAGTAGACAGCTGTGCGGCACCATTTCCTAGGAAAGACACTGATAGTGATTACTGCATGGAGGAAATTTTTATTGCATTTAGGAAGGGCACAGAAAATAAGTGAAGGATATTACAGTAAATTAGACCAATTTTAGATTACTGCATAGAGGAAATTTTTACTGCATTTAGCACCACAAAAAAAAAAATCAAGTTCCTGATTTGCAGCTGCAAAAAAGGAAACACATGATACCTCTTTTCCTCATCTTCGATATTTTCATTCCATCGATTCTGCTCGTGAAAAAAAGGAAAACCCTAATCCTTTTCCCCTCAATTCTACGAATTAATCTCGTCTTCCTAGAAACTACAAAGTACCCCTCTCTCGCGAATAATGGAGAAGAATAAAACAACAGCTCTGACAAAGTTCCTAAACTGTTGAGTTACATAGTCGAAGAAATTAGAGGTTCGATTGTTCAATTTTCATAGTTTTGCTAGTTGTTTTGTGTAAATTTCTATGATTTTGCTGCAATTATTGAATTATGTTACCAATTATTACTTTGTGAGATTTGAATTCATTTATCACTTTGATGAATACTTTTCAATTCTCTGTGTGCTAGAAACGGTATGCTCGGATCTTTTATGGGGTTCTATGATTTTTTTTGTATTAGATTGTAAATCTGATTGTTGTAATTCAAAATACGCTTTCCTGACCATCGGTGAAATCTGAAATAGCTCACTCACACAGTATGTTTTAAGGGTGGGGATTGTGCGTTCTCTGAAAAACCTTAAGCCAAATTGTAGAACTCCACTCCATAATAGAATTATTTTATATTGTTCCTGCAATGCAGTTTATACTGCTCTTGCAGTGTTCAAATTAATTAGATCTATAATAGCTTCAGTTTGACAAGAAACTGTTCATAATTCTTTTGAACAGTTTATGAATTTTTTTGTAGTGGTTTTAAATAGTATATGAATATTATTTAATGTTTACAAGAACTAAACTTAAACTACTTTTAGTTTATATTATATAAATTGTCAACAGTTTAAGCAGTTCATGTTTTATCTGCTTTAAATATTGTTTTTACAATGCTTGAAATGCTTTCAATTGAAACTATCCAAACAGCTTTTGTAACGGTGGAAATAGTTCCAACTCAAGAAAAAAAATTAATTCAAATTACGCATTACCAGATAATGCAGCTTAAATAGTACTGAAACATTATTATCTCCATAAATATATATCACTGGATTCTTTTATATTTAATTACAAAGTCTTCAACTGAATATTGAAGTACCCCTTCCAGCTTTTCTATCTTTTATTTGCTACTTTACCGACTAGTATATGGATGATTTTCTCTTGCTGATAGTGTGATAGAAAGAGATTGCTGATAAAGAAACCAAGATTTGTTCTAAATTTCATGTTTCATCGTTTTTTTTTAATTTGGATAATAATATGCAACTTGGTTATAATATTTTAGGTGGCAACCTAGTGATAATAAATGCTGTGAAACTCAAGTAGGATTACGCTCTTTGTGTGTGTGTCTATATATGTATGTGTGTGTATATATGTATGTGTGTGTATATATGTATGTATTTATGTACACACACACATGTATGTGTGTGTCTTGCTGCCGATATGTTTACCTATATTTTAAATTCTTTTGCTAATGTATTCTATTACTTCTTTTTGCTCATTTTATTTGAAGTTGACATATTTTTTTCCTTTCTATTTTATGATTCCTAATATGTCCTTTACTATTTTTTTTATTACCAACTTGTTTTCAATCATAAGTTTTTATTGCTTAATCTTTTCCTTCATTTTTATATTGCTTGAGATGTAATTATATAATATCTGTTTGAAATGACCTTTCAAAGATAATTTTTTACTTTTTTATTGTGAAATGATTATTGATTAACGTTATCCTATTACATTTCTGGTTCTTGTTGGATTATTCATCAAACACTTATTCTAAGGTAATATTTTCTTGAGTATCTCTACAACTACCTTAATTAACGTTTATTTAGAGCTATCGTGTTTGAGGTTCACAATTATCTTAAATACATGCATTTATAATTTAAGCCTTTTGATGCCTTAATCATATATTTGGTAGCATATTTGTTTATTTTCAATTCTGACCTGGGATTCGATATATTAACATTGTTGAATGTTTAATATTTTATCCTCACTTTGTGCAATCTATTTGTTATAAAATACCTATATTTATATATAATCTAAGTTTAGATCATTATGGGCATTCAAAAGTAATTGATGCTTTATTTTGAGCATGTCTGTTGCAATAAATCAATCTGCATATGCCTGCAGGAAATATGTCTAAATTGGTACATTCCAAATCCATAATCTGTGCATTATATATAGTCATATCTGTAGATTACTTATTTAATTATTTTTCATATAGTTATGATACAACGTAGCGTCAAATCAATTGATATTACATTGACACTGCCCCAGAGCAAATTAATGAAACATGTATGTTTGCATTTCAAAGCATATACAAACTTGTATAATTTACGCAATAAAGTATTTGTAATTCCATCAAGTAGAAGACAAACTATGGAAACGTATGGAAAGCAGCTGCACTAAAATTTCAATCAAAACTTTAATGCTTTTGAAGGGTCATATTTTCATATGTGTATGAGCTATATGTGATGAGTCATTTTCATGAAAGATACACACACGCACTCACATACACACACACATATCTTGATGTTGCAGCAATAGCAAACATAATTTCAACTCCAAGCTATTCTGTGTCACCACTATTGGTGTATTTTATGTTGCTATGTGTTGTAGTAAAATAACACTTCTGTTTGTTCTAGTAAAGCAATAAGTACAAGTATTATATTCATTGTTTCGTACCGTATGTTTGTTAAACTATGTTGTTGCAAGGTGCACAACTCATGTTTTTCATATGGTTAGATTATAAGAACCACATGGTTTTTTGTTTTTGGATTTGAATACGTAACTATTTCACTCGGTGTAAAAAAAATTAATTTATAATGAATATTCACTTTTAGAAACAATTACTTTCAAATGTTTGGTAATAAATTTAATTTAAATATTTCTTTATGATTTCGTCTCTGATAAAATGTAAGTTTTCTAAAAATTCAAGATAAAGGAGGCCCAAATTAATAATGGTTCAAAAAAAATGCACTAATAATCAATTATGTCGATCAAAATTGACAAAGAAAATTGTGAAATTATTTGTAAAATTAGTTGTGGAAAAAAATGTGAAGCAATTTTTTCCCTAAATTTGAAGCACAATGCAAATAAATTAACACTGCATAAGCTATCTTAACTTTGCTAGGAAGTTACAGTGGTAAAAGAATGGATTTTTGTAATTCATTAACTTTAAAAACCACGCTTCATAACTCGTAGTCCGAACGATTTTTCTTCTTCTTTTGGTTTACCATGATTGTTTATATATTTACTATTTTAGGCTCGGGCATATGTTATATGTTTGTTAACGTTTTTCTTAAGAAAAATATTAGGCCTAAACCTCTTATATTATGACAACATAAACATCATCATAATTTTCCAAATTGTAAAATTATCATAGTTGTTAAGGCATGCACTTAAGCACGCCTAAGGCTCAAGCGCATGCTTTGCGCCTTGCTAGCCTTCGAAGCGCCTCGGCTAACCGAAGCGCAAATAAAGTGCTCCTTTGATCATTTCTACAACTTCCTAATTATATCTCGCAGCCGTCATGTCAGTCTTCTCAATCATTTTGTCAACTGATGCAGCCATCTACTCCTTGCCAACAAACGCTCGAGCAATACCAAACTATGCATAAAGCCTATTTAAACAGCTGTTGGAAACACTTCTCATCAGGTTGGATCTTTTATGCAACTACTAGACCTATTACACAAGATGACGTTGATCTAAATCAGAGTGGAAACTATGAAGCGTCAACGGAAAATAATCCATTCCAAAATGAAGGCAACACATGATTGAAGTGTGAGTTTCATCTTTGCTAGCTTCAAATTTTAAGTGCCTCATGTATGCTATCATGGTAACATGCTTTCCTCTTCAAGCTACATAGTTTAGGTGTTTTAGTTCAGGTTTGCATATGTTTTAGTTTAGATTTCACAGTTTTAGTTCAGATTTGGTTTCACAGTTTTAGTTTACATTTGCATATGTTTAATTAGTCCAGATTTGCATATGTAGAATAAAATCTTTCTGTCTTTGATATTTTGTACTCTGGATGTTATATGTAGTTTAGCAAATTATATATTGCGCTTTTTTAATATGTTGTCTTCACATATTTCTTGCGGTTTCATCTTTCACTTCAATTGTTGTCTTCATATTTCACTTCAGTTGTGCAAATTATAGTACTATTATTTTTTAATATGCTATATCTAGTTTAGCAAATTAGTCCAGTTTTAGTATGTTGTGCATAAATGTTGATGTCTTCATTTTGTTCCTACTTAATTATGTTGTCAGTAGGAATGGCAATGGGGCGGGTTGGGGCGGGTTTCTCATGCCCCAGACCCGACCCGGACTTTTTAAACCCCGCCCCAGACCCGCCCCGTAAACCCGGTGCGGGTCTGGAATTTCGCCCCGTACCCGAAACCCGTACGGGTCAGGGTAGACCCGACCCGCCCCGCGACCCGGTGATATTATGTTCTAGTGTACACAAATTTATATATTTATATTTTTTATCACTAAATGATAAATTATATGCATATTATAATGTGTTCACAATGACAAGAGAATATTATAAAATGAGTTGTAAGATAATAGTTCAAAATGTATGCATTTGTTATTGTATGATTATCATTGATGTAACTTAATACGATGAAAATTTTATAGTTTTCAATTAAAAGAATATAATATTCAAGTTATAACTATGTAAATCTAAGAAGATTAACAAGTAATAGTTATAGTTATAAAGAGTTTGAATGATGTTTCGATCATGCGGGTCGGGTTGGGGCGGGTTAGCCATGCCCCAGACCCGACCCTAGACCCGGACCTCCAAAAGCGGGTCGCGGGTCTACCCTCCCCGAAGACCCTATGGGGCGGGTCTAAATGGGTCAAAACAGGGGCGGGTCAAGCGGGTTTGGACCCTAGACCCACCCCATTGCCATCCCTAGTTGTCAGACGTAGCAGTATGATGGTTGCTTTTATGTAGTTCAGCAAATCCATGCTATTAGATGTTGTTCAGTTTGGATCATAATTACTGTGTTATATATGGTTTCATTGTCGTACTATACATGTGGTTTGTTGTTCCAGAATTTAACACCGTTTAGAGATGGATTTGAGATAGATTATGTAGTTTTTATGGTTAACGTGAGGACTGGTTTGTCTGTAGTGGGTTGGAAATCAGAAACTAATTTGAAACAACTTTTTTGGATTGTAATATGTTTGAGACCCGTCTTTCTGGTTTGAAACATTTTTGAGACCTAAATTTAGAGATAATAAAATTTGTTTTTAATATATCTCAACATATAATTGGAGACAAATTATTCTGATTAGTTACTAAATATGTTCGTCTCTAGCAGCCTTTATTTTTATAGTGAAGAAACCTAGATTCAGATATTATGATTTGGCAGTAGGAGAGTTGAAGTGCTAAGAGGTTGATTTAGGTGGTAATTTGATTGGGTGTTCGCTTGGTAGTGAATGGTTGAGTTGCACTGTGGACCGTGTATGGTTGCAATGGGTGGTCGAAAGATAGAAGAAGCTGAAGAAGTAGCAGTTGATGAAATTTGAATTATCATTTTCTGCTTACAATATTTGATGCTTATCATTGTATCTGCTGATTTAGTAGATGCATTATTTGTTTTTTTAATCGAATTCACATACGTAATGTGTAGTGTTGCCTGTTTTTTATTGTAATCCTCATGCATTTTAATTATACCTCATGCAAAAGCATTTATTAACATCATATATTTTATGCTTGAGCTGGTGCGGGCTAATTTGCTTTGGGTATTGTTCGAGAAATGTTACGTTTACAATTGACATTACCAATAACAATCATACGGGCAGAGAACTAATATCTACTTTTCATTTTGGACAAAGATTCATTGGTCTACTCGGACTAAAGCGGGTGGTGGTTTTGGACCCGAAAGTGTAATGCCATTGGATTTACGTGGAACATGGGGAGCGCTGGAAAAAATGCATGATTTAGGAAAAGCATATGCAATTGGAGTCAGTAATTTTTCGTCTTAGAAGTTGGAGGATCTTCTTTCTATTGCACGTGTACCACCTGTTGTCAATTAGATGGAATGTCACCCAGGGTGGCAGCATGCAAAGCTTCAATCCATATGCAAGAAACGTTGTGTCTACCTTTCCGTAAGTTTCTACTTGCAAAATGTCTCTCTCATTTTCACAGTAACAAGTTCTTTCCAGGCCTCTAGGAAAATAAATCAAAAGAATCCTGCCAAAAAATCTGTTATTGTTCCTTATACAAACTTATAGGAAGATCAATGCACATATATTCTATTTTGTCATATACAAAGTTTATTTAACTTGATTGTTTTAAATTCCAAACATATAAAATGAAAAAGTCGATGTATCATAGCAAATATATTCCTTTGATCATGAAATATTCGAGAGCAGACAAAGAATTAAAAACTTGTGTCCCTGAAATTTACTCAATTCATTTACTTAAATTATTTATGTAGGCGTACTCTCCTCTGGGTTCACCTGGAACAAAAAATTTTGATGGCACAGTTGTTCTTAAACACTCAGTCATAAATATGATTGCAGAAAAGCTGGGAAAATCTCCTACCCAAGTTGCTTTACGATGGGGAATCCAAACGAGTCATAGTGTATTGCCAAAGAGCACTAGTGAAGAAAGGATCAAGGCAAATCTTGATGTTCTATACTGGAGCATTCCTAAAGATTTGCTTGCCAAGTTCTCCGAAATTGAACAGGCATGAATTTTTTTTTCAAAATTTGAGTTATCCTATTAATATCATGGGTACAAAATTTGAATTATCCTATTAATAGCATGGTGTGGTTAATGAATTTCCTTATGCGATCCACGGATGATAATGTTGATGTTTCATGTAGTGATTCTATGACATACATGACGTTCATTTATTAATGGTATTAAGCCTACTGCTTCAGCCTTGAACGAATATGTGTAAAGCAAGAAAATAAGATTGAGTTTGGTGAGTAATTGTTGAATAAATCTACAACATGCATAGGAAGTCTCCTGTCAGTCTAATGAAACAGGAAAGCTTTTGTTAGCTGAATGGAAATTTGCATTTTATAAAGTCAAGTCAATGTATACCGATAATTAGTTTGACTGTTTTGTATTAGTTCCTCCACCAAAGCCACCTTTTAGTTTGATTAGTTTCCATTTAAAATAAAATAGGAATTATATGCAAATCAACCTTGATAATCATGACATTACCACAGGCCCTAAAACCAACGGTGCTGATAGGATCATCTATAGAAGGACAAACGTTCACACAGGAAGTGGTTGAGGCCATGGCTGCCTTCAGTGAAGTACCTTATGACATATTTCTATTTACTGTTCCTCTCATATGATGACTCCTCTCTTGTTTATAATTCAAGAATATATTTTATATGCAAAGACCCGTAATTATGGCGCTCTCAATTCCCACTTCACAGTCTGAATGTATGGCTGAGCAGGCATACATTTGGAGCAAGGTAAAGTTTGCTTATAGCCTTTTAACTGTCTACTTTAGTGCAAGTTGATTAAAATGTCATCTATTCTGAACTGTTGTATTTTGCAGGAGACTGCGGTATTTGCCATGGATTCGGCTACAGCGGTTGTTGATTTTAGATGGATGTTCATTCTATGACTGATGCTTTCATTTCATGTTCTTTGCCAAATAACGAAGTGAAGAATTTTCCGATGTTTTATATTTTTGAAGAGATGATAGTGGAAGACAAGAATTTTGGACAAAGCAATTTAAATACGTGGACTGTTATGTGTATTCAATGAATTTTTGGTTGGTTACAAGATAGGTATTGTTTCTCAACTAGCTTACTTTAATTGTATTCTTGATCAGTACAATCGAGTTTTAAATTTATAATACCGTCACTTGTCTTGCTCACGTACATTTATAGTCTTATAAATTTTATGTTCATAACAAAGTACCATTTTATCTTAAAAAAAGGAAGTTGAGGATAAGTTTGTGTGCGCTTCAATCTTACAGCAGGTGCCTAAAATATTAAGTTTGTAGTAAATTCCATCTCATCTTCTTAATTTTTCTTGATATCATTTGGTTTTCCAATTCAACGAAGCTGTAGCATCGCAAATAATGCAAGAGAACTATGACAAGGGGCTGATATATCCACCATTAACAAATGTTAAAGCATATTTATTAGGTAGATACACTAATTTGTGAATGGTTCCCTATCGTCGGGCATAATATGATACATATTGTATTGGCATTAATATTGCTGGAAACATAATACCAAATAGACTGAGTCAGTGGCATACCTGACAATTTATCATAGCAAATGACACATAGGAATTAAATATCATTTGATGTCAGTTATACATGTTCTCGAGTCCACTTGCAATTTATGGTCCAAGGCAAAAAAACTTAGATAATTACACGCCTGAACTGTTGGATTGTCCAAGGCAAAATACAAATATCATTTGCCTTGTCGCTTATAATTTATATCCACTTGCAGTTTATAGTCTTCTTCGGTCATGTCATTTGATGTCAGGCAAGAGTTCATAGAGAAACTTAGATAATACCCATGTCATGTCAGGTCCCAACATAGGTTTTGTTTCTTTGTTAAGTGTCAAGCTGCTTATTAATATGGTTAAAACCAATGTGTCAAGCTGCTTATTACATACAAGCGCTATTTGCATACAAGAATAGGTCCTTCATTTAAGCTTGGCTTAAGTGCTAAGCTGCTATTTTTTAAGTTCCTGTATGATATGCTATTTGTTGCTTGGCCAAAGTTGTCTTTGTTTTGAACTTGGTTAAATCTTTTGTGCAACTCAGTTGATTTGTAAATGTACTTTTTAATCAACAAAACTGAAAGCTTGTTTATTTCAATAAAGGTACCCTGCATTAAGCTATTTTATTGCCCTGTAACTATATGTATCAAATAACACTAATCACAAGTACAAAGGGATGTACAAAGGGAATGTACTTTTTTAATTCTCAATAGTTGCTCTGTAACAACCCGTATTTTCAATAACCTGTTATAACATAAATCGAGGCAGAATCTAATTTATAAATCTGAATCAAGGGAAACGGGCTATGCCATTGCGTTCGTATCGGAAAAATACGCGAAATAGAGTCCGAGTTTTCGAAAATCGGAGTCCGTATGACCCGATTAAGGCCCAATTGAGTTTTCAGAAAATTTCAAGTTCAAAACAGATTTCAAATTCAAGTTTGAATTTGGAAATTTGGGGCAGTTGGGCGCAGGCAGGAAAATTCCCGCCAGAGTACCCAAGTCGACAGCCCTGTCGACTTGGGAGTCGACTTGGTTGGACCCAAGTCGACAGCCCTGTCGACTTGGCTGTCGACCTGGTCCAGCCGGGCAGTTTTGCCTGGTGCACCATTTTGGGTTTGTGTTGAGTTTGGGGCCAGATTCGGTTTTAAGGGCTGAGATTGGAACTAGGGTTTAATCCTAAGGCTAAAACTAGTCCTAATCTCTATAAATAAGGCCCTAACCTAACCCTAAATCATCATTATTCATTCATACAACTAAACTATGACAAAATCATTCCTCTCATGGCCTCCACTCTCTTCATAAAATTCCTAAATAAATTTCTATGAGAGATTTTCCATGCATACAAGTATTTTCAAGCTTGTATGAGCATCATTAGCTTGCATTCAAGTCAAGTTTCTATATTCGCATCATAAAGAAAGAGTTTTGATCATTTTGGCTCAAGGGTTTTTCTATTAGAGCTTGCATTTTGGGTCTATCTGATTGCATAAGGGCTTTGTCATATTTTTTATGTCTTCATAAGCATTGTAAGCCCTTTTCTACTTTCATATTTAAACTCTAAAGTTAATGAATGATGCAAGTTGTATTTGATCATTATGATATGATATGCAAGTTTATCATGTTATGCAAGTTTGCTATGTTATGATATGCAAGTTTATCATGTTATGTTATGCAAGTTTGCTATGTTATGATATGCAAGTTTGCCATACGATATGCAAGTTATGTTATGCAAGTTTGGGTTGACCATTTTGCTCATGCTATCATGTTATGCAAGCTTATCTTGGGTTTATGAGCTTAAAGCTTCAAGCTTTATGCTAAAGGTTGCATTTTGGCAACATGTAAGTTATCATATCCCTTATGATAACTTGCATGTGAGGCTAAATGCGAACTTATGGCCATTTCTACATGTCATTTATCACCATGTATCACCAATATGCTAAGTTTGGTTTTATGCATGCTTTTGAGGCCTAAAAATGTAATATGCAAGTATATGAACATATGTACATTTCATATGCCACCATGTTAAACTTGTGGCTTCAACACCTTTATGTCATGATTATGCCAAGTTCCCTCTTTCTATCCTTTATGCGCTATTGCGATATGTAAGCGATGGGATTGCGTTTGGGGTTGGGTAAACTTAAAAGACATAAAAACATAAGATTGGGAATTTACTTATTAAGTTAGGTCTACCCATTGGGAATTTACCTATTAAGTTAGGTCTACCCAATTGCTTGAAAACTTGTAACATGTTTTGTAAACATGATGGACATGACACTTAGAAAATATAAGTGTGACCAACTCGAGGTTGGGTTGAGTTTGTAGCGTAAACCTACCCGGAACCGACCGGCTTAACTAGTTGCTACAAACAATAGGACCCAATGTGAGAAGTTGGTCATGTGGTACCTTGAACCCGAGGTTAGACCAAGTTGTGGTGTAAAGCTACCCGGAACCGACCGGCTTAACTAGTAACCGCAACAAAGTCTAATGTGAGAGGTTAAGGCACATTAATTAATTAATGCCTCATGATTAGGGTTAAGTCATGGTCCACTTAATACTTAACCAATTTGGGCTTGGTAGATTAATCAGGGTTAAGTCGTGAACTCATCGTTACACTTAACCAAGTTAATCCATGATTAGCAAGAGGGTTAAACCGTACTTAACCCACTAGAAAATCCTAGCAATGGGGGTCCACTCCAGCAGTAATCCCAAGTTTGTATCATTAAGGCCCTAGGGACTAGGCTAGGGAGGGGGCACGATTACTGGACTGGAGGTAAGTGACCATAAACGACGGCAGAAGGGTACGCCGGTGTAGTTCCGGGCGGACTATGGTCGTGCACACAGTCCGAAGCCGGGGAAAACATGCACGGGTACCAGTAGATCGAGACTGTGCACTCATGTTTATGGTGTCCAGGGGTTGACACCCTAGGGCTTGATACACCCGACGGGAGACCCTGCACAGTCTGACTACAATTATGTTTGGGCCGTATTGACACCAACACGTGACGAGTTAGGCTTGTAGGGAGCCGATCGACTAGACCGTTTGGTTGGACCTCGTGTTAGGGTCACTACATGTTATTGGGCCAAAGCTTGGGCCAAGGGATCAATACTTGTTTATTCCAGTCATGTTAGTTTGCTAGTACACCTGTGGTGCAAAACCTTAAACCTGATTATGCGATGACACCTTTATCTACCTTGTTAGTTAGTCATCATGCTAGTATGTTGTTATCCTTATGATCATCCCTGCTTCTCATACCAGTTAACTTTATCAGTTTACATTGATTGTAGTAGGGCTTACTCAGTCTTTTTGACTGACCTGTTTTCTTTCGCCTCTTTTCTTCCGTCCCCCCCTCCCCCAGGTTCTCAGGGATGGAATATTGGAGCTTAGCTTGGATTTCTGATCGCTTGCTTGTGGGATTTTAGCTCATGTACGGTCTTGACATGAAGCTAGCTATGGTTATCACTTATTTTGGGGATAGTACTTATGTATTTCAGTTTTTCAGTAATGTTGTTTTTATCTAGACTTGTGTATTTGGAAAGTTGACATTATGTTGTACCAGAATTGTTTTGAATAGTTTGAAATCTTCCGCTGTTTTACTTATCTTATTTACTCTGTTTACATATATACATATGTTCTTGTTCTGCCTTGATATATCATTATGAATGCTTACCTGATTCAAACGCCCCTCTAAAGTCAGAGTGCTTGCAAGAGCCACCCTGGCGGAGGTGCGGTGTTACATTTGGTATCAGAGCCTATAAGGAACAAAAAGGTTTTTAAAACTTTTGAAAACTATTTTCAAAACCAAGTATAAAGTATTTTCCAAAGAAATGTCTAGTTTATTTTAAAGGCTATTCCCCAAAAAGCCATTAATAAAAATTCCTTCGTTTTTCTCCATTCTGAATCTATCTTTTTCTTCGTTTTCAGTATGGCCGATAACTTTGCTATTCCGGAGGGAGTACACGTACCTGTTTGGTATAGGAGACTTTTGGAGGCTAGGGCGACCGAAGCCGGCCCCGCAGATGTTCCTCCTCCTCCTCCTCCAGTAGTTAATGTTCCTCCTCCTCCAGTAGTTAATGTTCCTCCTCCTCCTGTTGCTGAGGTTCCTCTTCCTCCTCCCCCTCAGCATCCTCAAGCTGACTTCGCAAAGACTTGCAAAGATTTCAAAGCAATGGGTGGCAAGAACTTTCAAGGCACTGAGACTTTTGTAGAGGCCAGAAATTGGTTGAAAGAGACCGAGGATTTATTTGTTATCTTTGGGTTAGACGATCAGAGGAAGATCTTGTTGGCGGTTTGGCTTATGAAGGATGAAGCCGCTTATTGGTGGGAAGTCACCAATGGTACTAGGCCTGTTGAGACTTGGGCCGATTTCAGGGCAAGGTTCGTGCTTAAGTTTCTATCTTCTGTTGAGGAGAATCTGCAAATGGAGAGGTTCATAACTTTGAGACAAGGAGATATTTCTGTCAAAGAATATGTGAACAAGTTCAATCAGTTTGCTCGTTTTGGCTTGGATATGGTGAATACTCCTCAGAAGAAGGCTCTTCGTTTTGCTAGAGGATTGAATGAGCCGTTGCAGGGATTGGCTATGTCACATATTCCCCATGGGGCTACGTTTGAGAGCTTGGTTGGTATGGCGTTACTTCAGGGAGATGTCAAGAAAGAAATCATGTTGAATGATACTCAAGCCAAGAAGACTGATTCCCAGTGGAAAGGAAATCAGGGTAATCCAAGTGGTCAGAGCAGTCAAGGCAATCAGAACAAGAACAAGAACAAGAGTCAAGGCAACAAGGGGAACAATAACAAGGGCAAGAACAACAAGGGGAAGTGCCATTATTGCGGTTCAGTTGGGCATCTTATTAAGGATTGTAAGAAGAGGAAAAGGAAGAATGGTGAATGCTTTTTCTGCGGTGAGACTGGACATTTCAGTAAGGATTGCCCGAAGAAGCAAGGGCAAGGCCAGGGTCAGACTCAGTGTGCTGGACCTTCAGGAGGGCAAGTTCATGTTCTCAATACCGCTCCAGTTCCCGATCGAGGTAGTATTTCTGTTGAGAGCCTTGTATATATTTCTGATTTTCCAGTTCGTACCTTGTTTGATTCTGGTGCATCGCATAGCTTTATCTCATCTGATCTTGTTGATAGTTTGCACCTTAGTACTAGCTTGGTAGAGGATTCCGTCTGTGTCTCAAATCCTATTGGGGGTTCCGCCCATCTGTCTATGATATGTGGGGATTTGAGGATCTCTATACTGAGTGTAGAGTTCTTGTGTAGTGCTTATGTTCTTGGTTTTAGGGGATACGGATTGATATTGGGCATGGATTGGTTGACCAGATATGGAGCCATCCTTGATTGTGAGCATAGGGTTGTGAGGCTCGTGACTCGCCTCGGAAACACCCTAGAAATTTCTTGTAATCCGAGAGGTCCCGTCATGTTGTGCTATCTTGAATCACTCGACTCGTCAATAGAAACTCTTCAGTCTGTGAGAGTGGTTCGAGAGTATCCGGATGTTTTCGATGAAGTTAGGTGTTTCCCCCTAAGCGAGAGATTGATTTCCGCATTTATCTGGTGGATAATGCAAAGCCGGTTTCTTTGCCCGTTCGGCACATGGCTCCGCGTGAAAGGAGGGAGCTAAGTAAGCAAGTGAAGGAGTTGCTTGAGAAGAACTTCATTAGACGAAGTATATCTGAATGTGGAGCGCCTGTGGTATTTGCTACCAAGGCAGATGGTTCTCTTCGACTTTGTGTTGACTATCGAGAGTTGAATAAGCTGACTAAGAAGAACAGACACCCGTTACCGAGGATTGATGATCTCTTTAACCAGCTTGTCGGTGCTTCTGTTTTCTCTCAGCTTGATCTTGCTACTGGATTCCATCAGCTCAGGGTAGCTGAAGATAGTATAGACAAGACTGCGTTCAGAAGGCCAGATGGATTCTTCGAATGGCTTGTCATGCCGTTCGGCTTGACTAATGCACCCGCATATTTCGTGGACTTGATGAGTAGGGTGTTCAGGGAGTTCTTGAACAAGTTTGTCGTGGTCTTCGTAGATGATATTCTGATCTTCTCTAAGGATGCGGAAGAGCACGCAAGGCATCTCGTGGAGTTGATGGATACGCTTAGAGCGCATCAGTTGAAGGCCAAGTTCTCCAAGTGTCACTTTTGGAGAAGGGAAGTTAGATTCCTTGGGCATATAGTATCTAAGCAAGGCTTAGCGGTGGACCCCGCTAAGGTAGTTGCAGTTCAGGATTGGAAGACTCCAAGGAATGCAACCGAAGTGAGAAGTTTTCTAGGTCTTGCAGGCTTTTACCGGAAGTTCATCAAGGATTTCGCGAAGATTTCCGCTCCTCTCACTAAATTGACGAAGAAGAATTTAGTTTTTGCCTAGAGCATAGAATGCGAGCTTGCTTTTCAGAAGCTCAAGAGAGCTCTCACATCAGCACCTGTTCTAGCTTTGCCTGATGGAGGGAAGTTATTTACAGTATACACCGATGCATGTGGCACGGGGTTAGGAGCTGTTCTGATGCAAGAAGGAAGAGTGATATGCTTTGGCGGTAGACAACTCAAAGTGCATGAGAAGAATTATCCCACTCATGACTTACAGTTGGCAGCAATAGTATATGCACTCAAGGCTTGGCGCCATTATCTTCTGGGAGAAAGATTTGAGCTTTATACCGATCACAAGTCATTGAAGTATCTCTTTTCTCAGAAGGATCTGAATCTGAGGCAACAAAAATGGATGGAATTCTTGGCATCCTACGATTTTGAGATAGCTTATACCCCTGGCAAGGGGAATGTGGTAGCTGATGCATTAAGTAGAAAAAGGTTGACTCTGAGTCCTCTATTCGTGGAGATGAAGAATTTAGAGTATGTGGCAACCTTTGATTTCTCTTTGGCGATTGAGTCGATGACCGGTTCTTTAGCATCTCTAGAACTCAGACCTACCCTTCTTGATCAAGTTGGGGCTTCGCAGAGAGAAGACCCTCAGATAGTTGAGATTATGGATAAGCTGATTCGAGGAGAGGCGTCTAGTCATCTCGCTCGATATTCTATTGATGACAAGGGTTGGCTGAGGAGAGACGGAAGGTTATGTGTTCCAATGGTAGAAGATTTAGTAAGAAAAGTTCTTGAGGAAGCGCATCGCTCTAAGTTGACTATACATCCGGGCGGAGATAAGATGTATAAAGATATGAAGCGCATTTTCTTTTGGCCTGGGATGAAGAAGGATGTGGCAGAGTTTGTCTCTAGATGTATCATTTGCCAGCAAGTTAAGGCCGAGTCGAAGAAGCCCGGTGGGCTATTGCATCCTCTAGACGTTCCACTATGGAAGTGGGAGAGTATTTCCATGGATTTTATCGATGGGCTACCAAGGTCAAGGAAAGGGAATACGAGCATTTGGGTTATTGTGGATAGACTTACGAAGAGTGCTCATTTCATTCCGGTAAAGAGCAAAAGGACCGCATCTTGGCTAGCGTCTGTATATCTTCGTGAGATTGTGAGACTACATGGAGTCCCTTCTAGTATAGTCAGTGACCGTGACCCAATCTTTACAAGTCAGTTCTGGAATATCTTGCAAGAAGCTATGGGCACGAGGTTGAATCTAAGTACGGCTTATCACCCACAGACGGACGGTCAAACTGAAAGGGTGAATAGGGTACTCGAGGATCTGTTGAGGCTTTGTATTCTGGATTTTGGTGGTACTTGGGAAGACCGTCTTCCTCTTGTTGAGTTTGCATATAATAACAGTTATCAGGCAAGCATAGGGATGGCACCATTTGAAGCTTTATATGGGAGGCCGTGCAAGTCGCCTACATGTTGGTGGGAGACTACAGATGAGCTTATTCTTGGGCCTGATATGATCAGAGATACATCCGAGAAGGTCGAGTTGATTCGGAGACGGATGAAAGCGGCCCATGACCGACAGAAATCCTATGCTGATAAGCGAAGAACTGATTTGGAGTTTGATGTTGGGGATATGGTTTTCGTGAAGGTTTCTCCTTTGCGGAATGTGGTCCGATTTGGAGCCGTTGGGAATTTAGCACCGGGGTTTGTTGGACCATTCCCTATTATAGAGAGGATCGGGCAGATGGCTTATAGAGTGGAGTTGCCCGAGAAGCTTGCCGGAGTACACGATGGTTTTCATGTCTCGCATCTCCGGAAGTGTTTACATGAATCAGCAGAGGTTGTTGAGCCAAGTGTTCTGAAAGATGTGGAAGTGGAGAAAGAGGCTACCTTGAGGAGAGCTCCGATTCGTATCTTGGGGACGGAGACCAAGAAGCTAAGGAATCGAGGGGTCAAGTTGGTGAAGGTTCAATGGGGTGAAGCCGAAGAAGACGCAACTTGGGAAACCAAGGAGAAGATGCGTGGGCTTTATCCATTCCTTTTTGAGGGTACACTCTCAATCTCTTTTCTTTGTTAGCATATCTTTCTCTTTGCTATCCATGTTTATCTAGTTTATCGTGTTAATCTTGTCATGAGAACCTTAGGTAGAAACTCTTTGGATGAAACATGTGTTTGAAACATGTTATGCTTGATGGTTGCAAGTGGTTGCAAGTGTTTGCAAGTGGTTACTCGTGGATGCATTATACACGTTAGGCACTAGATCGGCTCACACACTCCTCATATTGCATATGCATGAGTGTTTATGCTTATTCACGGATGAAAATTTTTGTGTTATCACATGGATGTTGCATATGGATGTATGTTATGTGCACACATATAGATGTTATACATTATGTTAGGAATTGCATACATATGGATTCATTTCACTAACATAATTTGCATTGATGATATTTGCATTAGATAAGGACATATACACACACCTTTGCATATGTTCATACAACATTTAGAATCTTGTAAGGACAATAATTGCTCGTGGATGGTATTTTGAGTAGATGGATGATTGGATGGTAGGATACGTTCTTCCTAACTTGAAGATTTCGGGGACGAAATCCTTTAAGGAGGGGAGAATGTAACAACCCGTATTTTCAATAACCTGTTATAACATAAATCGAGGCAGAATCTAATTTATAAATCTGAATCAAGGGAAACGGGCTATGCCATTGCGTTCGTCTCGGAAAAATACGCGAAATAGAGTCAGAGTTTTCGAAAATCGGAGTCCGTATGACCCGATTAAGGCCCAATTGAGTTTTCAGAAAATTTCAAGTTCAAAACAGATTTCAAATTCAAGTTTGAATTTGGAAATTTGGGTCAGTTGGGCGCAGGCAGGAAAATTCCCGCCAGAGTACCCAAGTCGACAGCCCTGTCGACTTGGGAGTCGACTTGGTTGGACCTAAGTCGACAGCCCTGTCGACTTGGCTGTCGAGCTGGTCCAGCCGGGTAGTTTTGCCTGGTGCACCATTTTGGGTTTGTGTTGAGTTTGGGGGCCAGATTCGGTTTTAAGGGCTGAGATTGGAACTAGGGTTTAATCCTAAGGCTAAAACTAGTCCTAATCTCTATAAATAAGGCCCTAACCTAACCCTAAATCATCATTATTCATTCATACAACTAAACTATGGCAAAATCATTCCTCTCATGGCCTCCACTCTCTTCATAAAATTTCTAAATAAATTTCTATGAGAGATTTTCCATGCATACAAGTGTTTTCAAGCTTGTATGAGCATCATTAGCTTGCATTCAAGTCAAGTTTCTATATTTGCATCATAAAGAAAGAGTTTTGATCATTTTGGCTCAAGGGTTTTTCTATTAGTGCTTGCATTTTGGGTCTATTTGATTGCATAAGGGCTTTGTCATATTTTTTGTGTCTTCATAAGCATTGTAAGCCCTTTTCTACTTTCATATTTAAACTCTATAGTTAATGAATGATGCAAGTTGTGTTTGATCATTATGATATGATATGCAAGTTTATCATGTTATGCAAGTTTGCTATGTTATGATATGCAAGTTTATCATGTTATGTTATGCAAGTTTGCTATGTTATGATATGCAAGTTTGCCATATGATATGCAAGTTATGTTATGCAAGTTTGGGTTGACCATTTTGCTCATGTTATCATGTTATGCAAGCTTATCTTGGATTTATGAGCTTAAAGCTTCAAGCTTTATGCTAAAGGTTGCATTTTGGCAACATGTAAGTTATCATATCCCTTATGATAACTTGCATGTGAGGCTAAATGCAAACTTATGGCCATTTCTACCTGTCATTTATCACCATGTATCACCAATATGCTAAGTTTGGTTTTATGCATGCTTTTGAGGCCTAAAAATGTAATATGCAAGTATATGAACATATGTACATTTCATATGTCACCATGTTAAACTTGTGGCTTCAACACCTTTATGTCATGATTATGCCAAGTTCCCTCTTTCTATCCTTTATGCGCTATTGCGATATGTAAGCGATGGGATTGCGTTTGGGGTTGGGTAAACTTAAAAGACATAAAAACATAAGACTGGGAATTTACCTATTAAGTTAGGTCTACCCATTGGGAATTTACCTATTAAGTTAGGTCTACCCAATTGCTTGAAAACTTGTAACATGTTTTGTAAACATGATGGACATGACACTTAGAAAATATAAATGTGACCAACTCGAGGTTGGGTTGAGTTTGTAGCGTAAACCTACCCAGAACCGACCGGCTTAACTAGTTGCTACAAACAATAGGACCCAATGTGAGAAGTTGGTCATGTGGTACCTTGAACCCGAGGTTAGACCAAGTTGTGGTGTAAAGCTACCCGGAACCGACCGGCTTAACTAGTAACCGCAACAAAGTCTAATGTGAGAGGTTAAGACACATTAATTAATTAATGCCTCATGATTAGGGTTAAGTCATGGTCCACTTAATACTTAACCAATTTGGGCTTGGTAGATTAATCAGGGTTAAGTCGTGAACTCATCGTTACACTTAACCAAGTTAATCCATGATTATCAAGAGGGTTAAACCGTACTTAACCCACTAGAAAATCCTAGCAATAGGGGTCCACTCCAGCAGTAATCCCAAGTGTGTATCATTAAGACCCTAGGGACTAGGCTAGGGAGGGGGCACGATTACTGGACTGGAGGTAAGTGACCAAAAACGACGGCAGAAGGGTACGCCGGTGTAGTTCCGGGCGGACTATGGTCGTGCACACAGTCCGAAGCCGAGGAAAACATGCACGGGTACCAGTAGATCGAGACTGTGCACTCATGTTTATGGTGTCCAGGGGTTGACACCCTAGGGCTTGATACACCCGACGGGAGACCCTGCACAGTCTGACTACAATTATGTTTGGGCCGTATTGACACCAATACGTGACGAGTTAGGCTTGTAGGGAGCCGATCGACTAGACCGTTTGGTTGGACCTCGTGTTAGGGTCACTACATGTTATTGGGCCAAAGCTTGGGCCAAGGGATCAATACTTGTTTATTCCAGTCATGTTAGTTTGCTAGTACACCTGTGGTGCAAAACCTTAAACCTGATTATGCGATGACACCTTTATCTACCTTGTTAGTTAATCATCATGCTAGTATGTTGTTATCCTTATGATCATCCCTGCTTCTCATACCAGTTAACTTCATCAGTTTACATTGATTGTAGTAGGGCTTACTCAGTCTTTTTGACTGACCTGTTTTCTTTCGCCTCTTTTCTTCCGTTTCCCCCCCCCCACCAGGTTCTTAGGGAGGGAATATTGGAGCTTAGCTTGGATTTCTGATCGCTTGCTTGTGGGATTTTAGCTCATGTACGGTCTTGACATGAAGCTAGCTATGGTTATCACTTATTTTGGGGATAGTACTTATGTATTTCAGTTTTTCAGTAATGTTGTTTTTATCTAGACTTGTGTATTTGGAAAGTTGACATTATGTTGTACCAGAATTGTTTTGAATAGTTTGAAATCTTCCGCTGTTTTACTTATCTTATTTACTCTGTTTACATATATACATATGTTCTTGTTCTGCCTTGATATATCATTATTCATGCTTACCTGATTCAAACGCCCCTCCAAAGTCAGAGTGCTTGCAAGAGCCACCCTGGCGGAGGTGGGGTGTTACATGCTCTCAATAGCAGCTATATGCAGTTTAGTTAGTTTATCATGCTAAAAATGTTTGTGTCAAATATTTTTATCTTTTTATGTCAAATATTTTTGTAATCAGTTTTATCATGCTTAAAATTAGGGCTGTTATGGTAATGGTAACCGCTACCGATACATGAAAATCATTACTGTACCAGTACTACTGGTAAGTCAAAAATAGCTACCGATAATTTACCGTTACCAATGGTAAAATATTCATTGGTATACCGATAAACTGGTATACCGTTGGCTGGTAATGGGAAATTTACCAGTACAACAAACATTCAAATTTTGTTGCACTAAAATTTGGAAAAAAAGCAATTATCTTGTTTTTTATTATTACTCTACGATATTTATATTAGTATTACGACATGTTTTAGTTCACATCTAAGTATTTCTTAATCCATCACAGCTTATTTATAATAATATGAGATAATAACATTTATAATCTCAAACTTTGAGCCTTACAAAATTTAAAAAGAATCATCATCATAAATAATACTACAAAATCTTCTTAAAAATCACGACGTATCGCTAAAAGTGTCTATGGTTAAGGTTTGATCTAATAGTGAAAAATAAATTTAATATGATTGGTAAATTTACCGTTACCACTAGTTTTGACTTTTCTTTACCGCTATATTTACCGTTAACAATGGTAAATTTACCGTTACCATACCAATAACATTGGTAAACCAAAATGGCTCAATTTTTTTTATCAATTACTTGGTATTGGTATGGTACTGGTAAATTTACCATTACCATAACAGCCCTACTTAAAATAGGCATCACTGATTATTTTTGTTACTTCATTTCAGGTTCTTGTTTTGGATTGAAGTTGTCACTTAGAACGATAACATATATGGATTACGCGTTTATTAAGTAATGGGTACTACACAATTATATTGGTGTACCTAACAAAGTGAACTATATTACATCTTAATGATTGTATTGAAGATCTGAATCATATTACTATTTTGTATGGATTACGAAAAAATTATATACTTGAAATATATATTTTTTACCGTTATATATGTTCAGTTTGTATGTCATTTAGTTCTATTATATATATATATATATATATATATATATTCTCGCACACATACCTGTATTATTTGAGCATTTCGATGATTTAGGTAGGGAAGGAGGTTTCTGCAGAAGGCGAACATTTTGCATTGGTTGTTAGATCAGCCGATGCAAGAAAAAAAATCCAAAATGACATTTTTTTAGCATCGGCTATAAATAAAATTCGATGCAAAACCGAAATTTTTCTGCATTGAATTTTTAAACAACCGATGCAAAATATAAGACTTTACTAAGAAAAAGAACCATTTTTGCATCGTCTATTACTGAAAACCGATGCAAAAAAAAATCATATATTGCATCGGCTGATTTCAAACATTCGATGCAAATAATTGATTTTGCATCGGTTTTATAAACGATGCAACAGAAACAAGTTTTTTTGCATCGTCTACAATTGCATCGGTTGTTGAACCGATGCAATAGGGGGGTAAACAACCGAAGCAATTGATCTGTTTTGTACTAATGTATATTTTATAACTTCTCCCCCTTTGGCATTATCAATTTTTTTCCAAAACTACTCCCCCTACATCCTATAACTGTCTAAATTATATTATATTAAGATATACAAGTGCATAATTTGTTATTATAATACTTGATACATATGACTCCTCCGTAAATTCTTGCATATATAACAAAGTAATAGAACACTTATGTTAGACAGAACATGCATTATATTTAAACATTGTTTTTACAAATGATATTACATGAACATGTCATACGTCGGTTTAATGGAGAGGAAAGAAAATATATGATAAGAAACGAATCAAAACCTATATTCTACTTGTCCTTAACTATAGGAGACCTATGGGTAGGACAATTTGGGTAATGGAGGCAAAAATCCCCATTTCGTTCAATCACATTTTCGATATAATCGAACAGGATTTCACCAATGAAAACTACTTGATCTTCCTCGTTTGAGACTTCTTGTTGTACCTCCTCAGGTTCCTTTTCCTCCATTATCTCTTCTTCTTCTTCTTCTAGCTCCTCCTCTTCTTCCATAGGTTCATTATCATCTTCGACGATGATTAGGTTGGCTTGGTTGTCCATTATGAACTTATTAAGACTCCTTGATATCTTTCCATGTCGATTTTGCTCTTGACTCATTCGAATTTGGAGCACTTGTATTTCAATGAGAATTTGAAGACTATATTCCATCTTCTATTCAAGTTTGATGACACGTGATAGGGTAGAACGTTGGAAAGGACCTTCGGATGGTCTAGCAGATGATTTAGGATTAATTTGGGTGTCAAAATTGGTGGAGGCCATTTTTTATTCTAGTTTAGATTTTTTACAGAAGTGAGAAATGAGAACGAAGAAGAAAATTTGAAGTGGATAGTTTAAATGGTTATTGTAAATAACTTTTGGTGGGAATTAATTTTAAAAAATCTAGTAGTTATATGTCGACATAATGACATACTTATATTTTTCATTTAATTTTTCTGTTTTTTAATGTTGTTCTTTATATATATATATATATATATATATATATATATATATATATTCTAATTCACTTAGTGAACAAATACTTAATTCTCTTCTAAATTCAGTAAACGTAGCTTCATTTAATGTTTTTGTTAATATATCTGCTATTTGCTTATCTGTTTCTGTAAATTCGAGTGAATTTTTTTCTTTACATGCATTATCTCTTAGAAAATAATGTTGTATATCGATATTTTTAGTTCTTGAATGATGAGGTGGATTTTTTAGATATATTTATAGTGCTCGTATTATCGTAGTATATTAGTGATTTATTTATATTTAATCCAAAACCATTTAGAGTTTGTTGCATATATATTACTTGTGAACAAGCCGAAGCAACAGAGATATATTCTGCTTCAGTTGTTGACAAATATACGATATTTTTCTTTTTATAAACCATGTAACTAGTGAACGTCCTAAGAAATGACATGTTCCACTAGTGCTTTTGTTATAGCCCGAATTCGTTAGCATCCGAGGAGACCGGAAAACATGGATTGTAATAAGAATATGACAAATTCGAACGCAAACGATAGAACACTTCGTTGCTGTTACAACAATTTACATCAAAGTACAAGAATATAACAGAGTATGAATAAATAATATACATTAGAAAAAACTCAGAGATTAAATTACAAAGAAGCGGAAAATTAATACAATGCATAGCGGAAGTAGATTAACAAATACAACTGAAAGAAATACATGGATACAAAGCTTTCTGAATATAGCTCCAGCTGCAAACCAGGATCCTGGGAAAAGAAATATTTGCGAAAACCAAAACTACTAGCTGCCCGTGTGGAAAATATGGGCACCCAGAGTTTAGGTTAAAACAATAAACTTCAGGTCTGTCATGGGACTAGTGTGAGAACTAAAACAGTTATTTAAAACTTTACTTTAGAAATAAAGTAAATCAAAAGACAACGCCATATACAATGGAATGGGTTTTCTCCCAAGAATACGAATGCATAAAACAGTTTATAAATAGCGCAATGCTTTCCGAAAAATGAAGCTATTATAAGATTCAGGTCCCATCACACAATGCAACGCAAGCCGGAGGATAGAGTTTACATTATAATAGACAAACATGCTTAGTACGTTTAAAAAAAAATCATTTGATATTACTATAACTGTATAGTGTCAAAATCAACTTCAAATATAAATGTATCAATCATAGACGGCATATGTAATAACCCGAAAAATCTGGGCCAGTTTAAAATTTTTATTTTGGCCATTTTAGCGAATTTTGAATATTTAAAATAGATTGTTTTAAATAATATCGATGAGAAATCTGTTTTGAATATAATTCGAACGTTTATATTATACGCGTCGTCGTTAGAATATAAATATTTATATATATAATTATAAATAGAATTGAAAATGGCGCGGTAGTTCGATAATTCGATTTCAAACTTCAATTGAATGTACCGGGTGCAAAACAATCCGGATTTTAGTGAAACCAAAAACATTAGGATCTAATTGATAATATCTTTCCAACGAATCCGAAAAATCAAAATTTCATAGCAGGAATCAAAAGATATGTCCAGTTGAAAATTCTGAATAGTCGCTATGGAATTCAGGCCCTTAAAAATGGACATTTTGCAAACGACCTTGGATTTCGACGAAACCAGTTTTGTTGGGTCCGTGATGTTAAGTTATTGCTAGATTCCAAATTTCATAATTTTTTGAATCAATATGTGAGCATGGCAAAGGAAAACGCGTTTGACCAGTTTCAGTTGATTTTAATCGACTGGAAATTGGCCATTTTTCAAACGGCCTCAGAATTCGACGAAACTAGTTTTGTTAGGACCGTATCGTCAATACGAAGCTAGAAAATATTTTTCTGCAATTTTTCTAGTTAGTATGTGACCCCGGTAATTTGAAATGTACGTTTAAAATTCAATATAGAGATTTAAATGTAAATTAAACGGAAACTGATTCAAACAGTCGAATCAGCTTGCGATATATATCCCATTGTGTTCAGAATAGGGGTAATACGCTATGGACGACAGGCGGTGGGTCTCGTTTTGAGGTCGAAAATAAAAGATGCTTTTTGAAAGTAATTAAATAATTAAATATATATATTTTTCATATAACCCCCCCCCCCCCCCCCCCCCCCCGTTCTTTGTTTTCACGACTCAGAAGGAAAAAAAAAAAAAGAGACGGGCGGAGCCCTAGCCGCCATCGCTGGCCATCCAGCGCCCGTCGCCGCCTGCGGCTACCCTCGCCAGCCCCTCCCTTTCACCTCCGACCGCTCCCCGCTTCTCCGCCCTCTCCCCTTTTCAATTCGAGACATCACGAACCCCAACCTCCTGGAAGCCCGTCGCCAGGCCAATACTCCTCCACCGTCGGCCACAGTCGCGGCCCCTTCCCCCTCCTGGACATCCGACGAAGCCGCATAGCCCCCCCGTAAGTTTTTTTTAATTTATTTGTTTTATTTTTTATTTTATTTCATAGAAAATCTGAATTTTATTTCATAGAAAAAAACTGAATTTTATTTCATTTAAAATCGGAATTTTATTTACTTTAAAAACTGGTTTTTATTTATATTGTCGAAAGAAAAATATAATCTTTTATATTGTCGAAAGAAAAATATGATTTTTATTAGAAAAGGTAAAATCTTTATATTTAGAAAAGGTAAAATCTTTGATTTAGAAAAGGTAAAATCTTTGAATTAGAAAAGGTAAAATCTTTATATTTAGAAAAGGTAAAATCTTTGAATTAGAAAAGGTAAAATCTTTATATTAGAAAAGGTAAAATCTTTGAATTAGAAAAGGCAAAATCTTTATATTAGAAAAGGCGAAATTTTTATATATTGAACTTAGAATTAAAAACATGGGTTTTTTAAATATTGAACATCGAGATAAAAATGAGATTTTTATATATTGAACTTTGAAGTAAAAATTCGATTTTTATATATTGAACTTTGAAGTAAAAATTCGATTTTTATATATTGAACTTTGAAGTAAAAATTCGATTTTTATATATTGAACTTTGAAGTCAAAATTCGATTTTTACATATGTAGAGAATACGGGCGACGAAGGTAACAAAAAGGCGGGAACGAAGAAGATTTCTATAAAAGAAAAGTCAAGATGCTTGGATAGCTTTCTGTGAGAATTTCTCACCTTTCAATTTCATTTTCTAGTTATATATATATACTAGGATGCAGACGGTGCTTAGTAGCACCCGACACAATCGTCCACAGACCATGGACTTGTTTGTTTGGTTGCATAGATTAGTTTGATGATTTGATTTGAAATTGGTTGTTTGGTGAATTTGATTGATGTGTGAATGGCGTGGGCCTTCACTAGACCGGGGATAAGGCTAGGCCTTGTCCCGTTTCTAGTATCGTGCCGTTATGCCGCCGAAATTTTCTAAAATAAGTTAGAAAAATAAAAATATCATTTTATTGAATAAATGAACCGAATAGAATATTCATAGGTTGAATAAAATGTTTTATCGTTAAAAATATAATTTTTAACGTGAATATGAATATAGTGAAGTGAGTAAAATAAAATATTCATTTATAAACCAGACGGTTTGTTTATGTACATCTATTTGAAGGACATTGATTGGGACGATAAATTTTACACATCGCCCAACTGCACAAATAAAATCTTTGTTTGATTGTTTGAAAACCCCACACGGGTGTTGGGATGAAATTTGAAGTTCACTCATCCTGATTGATTAAATATGTCGATCGATTGATTGACAGGCTGTTATAAGCGTTGAATATCTATATTTGATGCTTATACAGTGTAGTGCACTTTGGTTGATGGTTGATTATTTTTCAATGCTATGATATACATGTGTTGTATGAAAATCCATATAATTAACTTTATATGGTAATTGATTGGGCCTCATTCCAATTTGAAAAATAAAGAATATTATAGAATAAAAGTTCATGTGTTGACAGTACTCATTCATTGAGATTGGTCATGTGTTGAACGAAATATTTTAGTAATAAAAATTGCACCTTTATCGATATAAAATAAAAGTTCATGTGTTGACAGTACTCATCCATTGAGATTGGTCATGTGTTGAACGAAATATTTTGATAATAACAAGTTTTTTTGAAAAAGAAATATTTGAAATAGAATATTTGAAAATAGAAATATATGAAGCCGTGTTGGTTAGATTGACGCCATTTTGACGTGAACGATATTTATATCGATTTTAAACGATTTCGAAATGAAATGAATTGAAAACGATTTCGAAATGAATTGAATTGAAAACGATTTCGAAATGAATTGAATTGAAAACGATTTCGAAATGAATTGAATTGAAAACGATTTCGAAATGAAATGAATTGAAAACGATTTCGAAATGAATTGAAAACGAATTCAAATTGAATTGAAAAAGAATTGAAATGAATTCAAATTGAATTGAAATTTGAATCGAATAGAAATGAATTTTAAAACGAATTTATAAAGAAGAATTCAATTTTGATTTGAATTGAAAAGAAAGTTGAAATTGCTTTTGAAACGAATTTAAAAACTATTTATATAATTCGTTTTAAATAGAAATCGACGAAATATATATTATATATATTATATATATAATATAATGGCCTGAATAGAACGCGCCACGCCGCGGCAGTTCGTGAATTTCGACCATTTATTTCAAACGGATATTACGGGAGATCCGACCGTCAGATTCTCCTAAAACCGGAACCGTTGGGTTTGTATCGAAAAGAGCTTTCTAACAGATATTAGAAATTTGAAATTTAACGGTTGGATTTGGAATTATGTCCAAATCAAATTTGAAAAAGGTCGCTGTAAGTGCAGTTCGATGGCCATTGATGGAAATCGACTGTACGGGCCTTGATAAAATTATTAAAAATAATAGTAATTTGTGTAAAATCATAAGAAATGATTTGTGAAGATTTGGGATGAAAAACTCCATATTTGAAAAGATAAAAATAGATTTTTATCGAAATGAACTAGTTTTGAACTAGAATTATAATTCTATTTATTTTTAAATAAATAAATTGAATTTGAAATGGTTTTGAAAATAACCAAAATTTCCAATGATTGCATTGGAGTGGATTTGAATCGAAATTGTCTTCGGAATATTTCAATGTTGGAATTCGTGATTATACAGGTGTTGTTATGGAAATTTGAAAGATATATATATTTATATCGTTATTTCCAATACGACATTTGTTAGTCGTAGAATTCGATATTGAATATAAGCCGATATATTTTCTATTCAGCGCCTTGTATTGAATATCGAATGTGATTTGGGTTTGTCGTGAATGGTGTCTTCACTAACACTGTTCTTGAACCCAGTTGAGAAAAGATTAAATCTTTTTATTTAGATTTAATGAAGTGTACCAATTAAATTATATTTAATTGGAACTGAATTGGTATTGATTTTTGGGTTTATCGTGAACGGTGTTTTAAATAACACTTGTTCTTTAACCCGATAATTAATGGAATGTGATTTTGGGTTTATCGTGAACCGTGTTTTAAATGACACTGATTCTTTAACCCAGTCAAAGATTAAAACTAAGTGGAGTTTTAATGAATCTTTAATTAGATTGAAATAATCGAAATGGAGTACCACCAGTTTTACTCCAGGCGATAGTTAAATCTTTAATTAGATTTGAACGTGAAATGGTAATTGAATTTACCGATAACACTGTGGTGTTAGATATGAAGTATTACCAGTTTTACTTCATGGGATTAATAGGTTGGGATTGGGAAATTAAAACAAATGATTACTTCGGTAAGTTTCGTTAATCCCGACTAGTTGAATCGAAATTCAAAAGATAGAATAAAGAATAAATTCAAGGAATTTATCTTGGATAAAATTAATGGGAACCTTTCCCTATGAATGTGACATTTAGAAACTAACTGTCGGTTAGCCAAGCAGAAGGGTTTTCTGGATATTGATCTGATGTTGGTTTCGGCCTTCGGGGTTAATATTTGGGGAATTATTCTCTTGATTAATTTACGGTTAGTGACTAATGAATTGGAATGAGGCGTATGTTGTGTTTGTGTAACACTTATTTAAAATATACGCGAGTTATTCGGAAAGACCGGGTTTATCCCATTCTGAATAACTGATACGACGATAAGTCGAAGATGAAGACGATGGTCGAAGACCGGAAGTCTTCACGTCGTTTGGGTGATTACTGATGATCTTGATTGGGCTGTACACCCAAGAAGATGGAAACAGTTGGTGATCGTCCAGACGTACTTGGAGATCGATGGATATGCGGGGTACTAGGTGCCTCCGGTTTCGTTCAGACCCAGAACGGACTTGTAAATGGACTGTGTGTCTGACATTGGATTTTAGTCTGTGTGATTGATCTCTATTTAATATATATCTGTTTGGCGGCGGAGAATTTATTCTCTTGCTTAACGCCCTTCTCTGAGACGTACGAGCTCAGGGGTTATATATTGATGGATATCAAACGCATGGAGTGAATTGCCTGTGTGGCATGCCTAAGTGGCAATTGATCGAGACTTCTGTTGAAAAGCAAAGTCTTGTGGTGATGATCAAAGCACGGCCTTTGTGGCGAAGCTTTGTGTAACGTTTACCTTGCGTGTTTCACACCCGGTATGAACCAAAAACGGGAGACGGACCTCAGGGAGGACTTGCGTTTCTTTCTAGTTAGAAGTGGCGTCAGTGGTTTTACACGCCCTAACGAGTTTGACTTATGTGGTTGTTGCTGTTGCGAGGCGCCTTGGATTGATCGGTCGTTCTCGAACCGATGGAGTCATTTAATTGGCTCATTTATGCCCCAAAGGGCGGGGAAACGTAGTGTTCAGGCATTTTAATCCACATCGGTGGACCGACCCTGTCGCTCCAAGGGTCGATGCGCTCTGACCCTGTGGCTCGGGCTTGAGAGTCACGAATCGGTTGAGGACTATCTTTTGCCTCGGTTCATAGATGGAAATCCAATTTCCAAATACGTGACTTTGCGGTTTTATTTGTAAACCTATATATGGCGACATAGTGGCATGGGACGCTCATGTCGCCTATGATTGATACTTATGATTTGAAGTTGTTTTATACACTATGCACTTATAGTAGTATCAAATGATTTGTTTTAGAACGTATCAAGCATTCTTTGGCTGTTATAAGGGAAAACCCTATCCTCGGCTGCGTTGCATTGTGTGATGGGACCTGGGTCTTATAACAGCTTCATTTTTCTCTATTTAGCATTGCGCTGTTGTTTTATGCACTGGTATTCTTGGGAGGAAACCCGTTCCGTGTTATACGGCGTGGTCCCTTGATTTACCTAGCTTTAAAAATAAAGATTAACTGTTTTAGTTCTCACACCAGTCCCATGACTGACCTGGAGTTTATTGTTTTAACCTAAACTCTGGGTGCCCTTATTTTGACACGGGCAGCTAGTAGTTTTGGTTTTGCAGATTTATATTCACAGGATCCTGGTTTACAGCTGGAATGATATCCGGAAAGCTTTGTGTCCGTATATCTCCTTCTAGTTGTGTATTGTATTATTTTCCGCTGCGATGTATTTAAATGTAATTTAAATCTCTGATATTTCTGTGTAATATTCTTTTATACTCTGTATATTCTTGTATTCTGGTGCATTGTTGTAATATACAATGAAATGTTCTTCTGTATGCATTCTGTTTTGTCGTGTTCTCAAACGATAGGGCGTTTCGAATGGCCTGGATCGGTTTAGCGACTGATTCGGACCGAGCGAAATTCCTTGCCGTCACAGTTGGTATCAGAGCTTTGGTTTACAAAGCTCAGAGAACAAGACACATTAGAACCATATGAAAGAATACATCAGATATTGGATTAGTAATATCCAATGGAATGACTCGTTAGAGATGGGATCAGTAGTATCCTAGAACGAGTGTGAAGAGTATATTTTTCAAATGAAAACAAAATTTGTTTTGAAAATCTAAATCAACTATTCGTATTTGGTTATTTATTTATATTGATGTGGACAATCCAGTATATATAGATTTTGCGTATACGTCTGATCCGCGTGTATTCGAAGTTTTAATATACTGGATAGATATAAAATCATACTCTAGTGGCCCGAAGATGATTCTGATGATTGACTAGTCGTCATTAGTATTCATGTTCGAGTAACGAAGGTGTGATTTTCTATATATTTCCATTAGGCTGGTGTGAGAACCAAAACTTATATATAGCTACAATACATTGTTGTGAATTGGCATCAAAAACAAGATTTTCAGTATATGTATCAAAATTATGAATTTGAAACTCTAATTCACTAATTGATTGATGTTTGTGTTGTTTGTTTATTTGTTTGCTAATTTTTAGCCAATTAGCCTAATGGAGCCAAATATTGAGTTATAATTGAAATTTGGTCGCATTTGCTTGCATATACATATATATCATTGAACAGGTCATAGCAAGGAGGCTAGAGCCAGAGAATAAAATTTGTTTGCCCGACAAATAGGTACATGTTTACTACATAATTTACTGTTTTGTTTGGGTGATGATGATTTTGTGAGCCTATTGGCTAGCCGCTTGGCTTTTTCTTTTTCTTTTTGAGATCTGAAGGACCGGGGAAGCTATTTGAAATTCCCCGATGCTCCCATTGCAGGGGAGGTTATGGCGAAATTTTTCGAAAATTTAGGGTGTTAGCCAAATTTTTGAAATTTTGGAAATTCTCAGAAACTAAAGAGTTGGAGAATGGAAGCCAGATCGAGCGTAGAGTTGATTAATCAAACCACTTTCGACTTTGTTCCTTTTCGGGGACGAAAAGTTTTAAGTGGGGGAGATTGTAATAACCCGGAAAATCTGGGCCAGTTTAAAAATTTTATTTTGGCCATTTTAGCGAATTTTGAATATTTAAAATAGATTGTTTTAAATAATATCGACGAGAAATCTGTTTTGAATATAATTCGAACGTTTATATTATACGCGTCGTCGTTAGAATATAAATATTTATATATATAATTATAAATAGAAATGAAAATGGCGCGGTAGTTCGATAATTCGATTTCAAACTTCAATTGAATGTACCGGGTGCAAAACAATCCGGATTTTAGCGAAACCAAAAACATTAGGATCTAATTGATAATATCTTTCCAACGAATCCGAAAAATCAAAATTTCATAGCGGGAATCAAAAGATATGTCCAGTTGAAAATTCTGAATAGTCGCTATGGAATTCAGGCCCTTAAAAATGGACATTTTGCAAACGACCTCGGATTTCGACGAAACCAGTTTTGTTGGGTCCGTGATGTTAAGTTATTGCTAGATTCCAAATTTCATAATTTTTCGAATCAATATGTGAGCGTGGCAAAGGAAAACGCGTTTGACCAGTTTCAGTTGATTTTAATCGACTGGAAATTGGCCATTTTTCAAACGGCCTCAGAATTCGACGAAACTAGTTTTGTTAGGACCGTATCGTCAATACGAAGCTAGAAAATATTTTTCTGCAATTTTTCTAGTTAGTATGTGACCCCGGTAATTTGAAATGTACGTTTAAAATTCAATATAGAGATTTAAATGTAAATTAAACGGAAACTGATTCAAACAGTCGAATCAGCTTGCGATATATATCCCATTGTGTTCAGAATAGGGGTAATACGCTATGGACGACAGGCGGTGGGTCTCGTTTTGAGGTCGAAAATAAAAGATGCTTTTTGAAAGTAATTAAATAATTAAATATATATATTTTTCATATAACCCCCCCCCCCCCGTTCTTTGTTTTCACGACTCAGAAGGAAAAAAAAAAAAAGAGACGGGCGGAGCCCTAGCCGCTATCGCTGGCCATCCAGCGCCCGTCGCCGCCTGCGGCTACCCTCGCCAGCCCCTCCCTTTCACCTCCGACCGCTCCCCGCTTCTCCGCCCTCTCCCCTTTTCAATTCGAGACATCACGAACCCCAACCTCCTGGAAGCCCGTCGCCAGGCCAATACTCCTCCACCGTCGGCCACAGTCGCGGCCCCTTCCCCCTCCTGGACCTCCGACGAAGCCGCATAGCCCCCCCGTAAGTTTTTTTTTAATTTATTTGTTTTATTTTTTATTTTATTTCATAGAAAATCTGAATTTTATTTCATAGAAAAAAACTGAATTTTATTTCATTTAAAATCGGAATTTTATTTACTTTAAAAACTGGTTTTTATTTATATTGTCGAAAGAAAAATATAATCTTTTATATTGTCGAAAGAAAAATATGATTTTTATTAGAAAAGGTAAAATCTTTATATTTAGAAAAGGTAAAATCTTTGATTTAGAAAAGGTAAAATCTTTGAATTAGAAAAGGTAAAATCTTTATATTTATAAAAGGTAAAATCTTTGAATTAGAAAAGGTAAAATCTTTATATTAGAAAAGGTAAAATCTTTGAATTAGAAAAGGCAAAATCTTTATATTAGAAAAGGCGAAATTTTTATATATTGAACTTAGAATTAAAAACATGGGTTTTTTAAATATTGAACATCGAGATAAAAATGAGATTTTTATATATTGAACTTTGAAGTAAAAATTCGATTTTTATATATTGAACTTTGAAGTAAAAATTCGATTTTTATATATTGAACTTTGAAGTAAAAATTCGATTTTTATATATTGAACTTTGAAGTCAAAATTCGATTTTTACATATGTAGAGAATACGGGCGACGAAGGTAACAAAAAGGCGGGAACGAAGAAGATTTCTATAAAAGAAAAGTCAAGATGCTTGGATAGCTTTCTGTGAGAATTTCTCACCTTTCAATTTCATTTTCTAGTTATATATATATACTAGGATGCAGACGGTGCTTAGTAGCACCCGACACAATCGTCCACAGACCATGGACTTGTTTGTTTGGTTGCATAGATTAGTTTGATGATTTGATTTGAAATTGGTTGTTTGGTGAATTTGATTGATGTGTGAATGGCGTGGGCCTTCACTAGACCGGGGATAAGGCTAGGCCTTGTCCCGTTTCTAGTATCGTGCCGTTATGCCGCCGAAATTTTCTAAAATAAGTTAGAAAAATAAAAATATCATTTTATTGAATAAATGAACCGAATAGAATATTCATAGGTTGAATAAAATGTTTTATCGTTAAAAATATAATTTTTAACGTGAATATGAATATAGTGAAGTGAGTAAAATAAAATATTCATTTATAAACCAGACGGTTTGTTTATGTACACCTATTTGAAGGACATTGATTGGGACGATAAATTTTACACATCGCCCAACTGCACAAATAAAATCTTTGTTTGATTGTTTGAAAACCCCACACGGGTGTTGGGATGAAATTTGAAGTTCACTCATCCTGATTGATTAAATATGTCGATCGATTGATTGACAGGCTGTTATAAGCGTTGAATATCTATATTTGATGCTTATACAGTGTAGTGCACTTTGGTTGATGGTTGATTATTTTTCAATGCTATGATATACATGTGTTGTATGAAAATCCATATAATTAACTTTATATGGTAATTGATTGGGCCTCATTCCAATTTGAAAAATAAAGAATATTATAGAATAAAAGTTCATGTGTTGACAGTACTCATTCATTGAGATTGGTCATGTGTTGAACGAAATATTTTAGTAATAAAAATTGCACCTTTATCGATATAAAATAAAAGTTCATGTGTTGACAGTACTCATCCATTGAGATTGGTCATGTGTTGAACGAAATATTTTGATAATAACAACTATTTTTGAAAAAGAAATATTTGAAATAGAATATTTGAAAATAGAAATATATGAAGCCGTGTTGGTTAGATTGACGCCATTTTGACGTGAACGATATTTATATCGATTTTAAACGATTTCGAAATGAAATGAATTGAAAACGATTTCGAAATGAATTGAATTGAAAACGATTTCGAAATGAATTGAATTGAAAACGATTTCGAAATGAATTGAATTGAAAACGATTTCGAAATGAAATGAATTGAAAACGATTTCGAAATGAATTGAAAACGAATTCAAATTGAATTGAAAACGAATTGAAATGAATTCAAATTGAATTGAAATTTGAATCGAATAGAAATGAATTTTAAAACGAATTTATAAAGAAGAATTCAATTTTGATTTGAATTGAAAAGAAAGTTGAAATTGCTTTTGAAACGAATTTAAAAACTATTTATATAATTCGTTTTAAATAGAAATCGACGAAATATATATTATATATATTATATATATAATATAATGGCCTGAATAGAACGCACCGCGGCAGTTCGTGAATTTCGACCATTTATTTCAAACGGATATTACGGGAGATCCGACCGTCGGATTCTCCTAAAACCGGAACCGTTGGGTTCGTATCGAAAAGAGCTTTCTAACGGATATTAGAAATTTGAAATTTAACGGTTGGATTTGGAATTATGTCCAAATCAAATTTGAAAAAGGTCGCTGTAAGTGCAGTTCGATGGCCATTGATGGAAATCGACTGTACGGGCCTTGATAAAATTATTAAAAATAAAAATAATTTGTGTAAAATCATAAGAAATGATTTGTGAAGATTTGGGATGAAAAACTCCATATTTGAAAAGATAAAAATAGATTTTTATCGAAATGAACTAGTTTTGAACTAGAATTATAATTCTATTTATTTTTAAATAAATAAATTGAATTTGAAATGGTTTTGAAAATAACCAAAATTTCCAATGATTGCATTGGAGTGGATTTGAATCGAAATTGTCTTCGGAATATTTCGATGTTGGAATTCGTGATTATACAGGTGTTGTTATGGAAATTTGAAAGATATATATATTTATATCGTTATTTCCAATACGACATTTGTTAGTCGTAGAATTCGATATTGAATATAAGCCGATATATTTTCTATTCAGAGCCTTGTATTGAATATCGAATGTGATTTGGGTTTGTCGTGAATGGTGTCTTCACTAACACTGTTCTTGAACCCAGTTGAGAAAAGATTAAATCTTTTTATTTAGATTTAATGAAGTGTACCAATTAAATTATATTTAATTGGAACTGAATTGGTATTGATTTTTGGGTTTATCGTGAACGGTGTTTTAAATAACACTTGTTCTTTAACCCGATAATTAATGGAATGTGATTTTGGGTTTATCGTGAACCGTGTTTTAAATGACACTGATTCTTTAACCCAGTCAAAGATTAAAACTAAGTGGAGTTTTAATGAATCTTTAATTAGATTGAAATAATCGAAATGGAGTACCACCAGTTTTACTCCAGGCGATAGTTAAATCTTTAATTAGATTTGAACGTGAAATGGTAATTGAATTTACCGATAACACTGTGGTGTTAGATATGAAGTATTACCAGTTTTACTTCATGGGATTAATAGGTTGGGATTGGGAAATTAAAACAAATGATTACTTCGGTAAGTTTCGTTAATCCCGACTATTTGAATCGAAATTCAAAAGATAGAATAAAGAATAAATTCAAGGAATTTATCTTGGATAAAATTAATGGGAACCTTTCCCTATGAATGTGACATTTAGAAACTAACTGTCGGTTAGCCAAGCAGAAGGGTTTTCTGGATATTGATCTGATGTTGGTTTCGGCCTTCGGGGTTAATATTTGGGGAATTATTCTCTTGATTAATTTACGGTTAGTGACTAATGAATTGGAATGAGGCGTATGTTGTGTTTGTGTAACACTTATTTAAAATATACGCGAGTTATTCGGAAAGACCGGGTTTATCCCATTCTGAATAACTGATACGACGATAAGTCGAAGATGAAGACGATGGTCGAAGACCGGAAGTCTTCACGTCGTTTGGGTGATTACTGATGATCTTGATTGGGCTGTACACCCAAGAAGATGGAAACAGTTGGTGATCGTCCAGACGTACTTGGAGATCGATGGATATGCAGGGTACTAGGTGCCTCCGGTTTCGTTCAGACCCAGAACGGACTTGTAAATGGACTGTGTGTCTGACATTGGATTTTAGTCTGTGTGATTGATCTCTATTTAATATATATCTGTTTGGCGGCGGAGAATTTATTCTCTTGCTTAACGCCCTTCTCTGAGACGTACGAGCTTAGGGGTTATATATTGATGGATATCAAACGCATGGAGTGAATTGCCTGTGTGGCATGCCTAAGTGGCCATTGATCGAGACTTATGTTGAAAAGCAAAGTCTTGTGGTGATGATCAAAGCACGGCCTTTGTGGCGAAGCTTTGTGTAACGTTTACCTCGCGTGTTTCACACCCGGTATGAACCAAAAACGGGAGACGGACCTCAGGGAGGACTTGCGTTTCTTTCTAGTTAGAAGTGGCGTCAGTTGTTTTACACGCCCTGACGAGTTTGACTTATGTGGTTGTTGCTGTTGCGAGGCGCCTCGGATTGATCGGTCGTTCTCGAACCGATGGAGTCATTTAATTGGCTCATTTACGCCCCAAAGGGCGGGGAAACGTAGTGTTCAGGCATTTTAATCCACATCGGTGGACCGGCCCTGTCGCTCCAAGGGTCGATGCGCTCTGACCCTATGGCTCGGGCTAGAGAGTCACGAATCGGTTGAGGACTATCTTTTGCCTCGGTTCATAGATGGAAATCCAATTTCCAAATACGTGGCTTTGCGGTTTTATTTGTAAACCTATATATGGCGACATAGTGGCATGGGACGCTCATGTCGCCTATGATTGATACTTATGATTTGAAGTTGTTTTATACACTATGCACTTATAGTAGTATCAAATGATTTGTTTTAGAACGTATCAAGCATTCTTTGGCTGTTATAAGGGAAAACCCTATCCTCGGCTGCGTTGCATTATGTGATGGGACCTGGGTCTTATAACAGCTTCATTTTTCTCTATTTAGCATTGCGCTGTTGTTTTATGCACTGGTATTCTTGGGAGGAAACCCGTTCCGTGTTATACGGCGTGGTCCCTTGATTTACCTAGCTTTAAAAATAAAGATTAACTGTTTTAGTTCTCACACCAGTCCCATGACTGACCTGGAGTTTATTGTTTTAACCTAAACTCTGGGTGCCCTTATTTTGACACGGGCAGCTAGTAGTTTTGGTTTTGCAGATTTATATTCACAGGATCCTGGTTTACAGCAGGAATGATATCCGGAAAGCTTTGTGTCCGTATATCTCCTTCTAGTTGTGTATTATATTATTTTCCGCTGCGATGTATTTAAATGTAATTTAAATCTCTGATATTTCTGTGTAATATTTTTTTATACTCTGTATATTCTTGTATTCTGGTGCATTATTGTAATATACAATGAAATGTTCTTCTGTATGCGTTCTGTTTTGTCGTGTTCTCAAACGATAGGGCGTTTCGAACGGCCTGGATCGGTTTAGCGACTGATTCGGACCGAGCGAAATTCCTTGCCGTCACAGCATAGTACCCCATCCCACTATGCCGCCATACTAGTTCTATAATTAAAACCGAAAAGTCGCGTATTGGAAATTTGATTTCCATCTATGAGTTGAGGCAAGGGATGACTCCTCACCGATTCAAGACACTCTATAAAATGCCACAAAATCCCCCACAGTGAACCCTTAGGTGCTTCAGGGCTGGTCCTCCCTTACATTTGAGGATTAGTTATTCCTGAAGACACGTTTTCTGGTCCAATCAGACCTGTCCATCGGCCCCGTAGTGGCCGATATATCTGAGGCCCCTCGCAATCCACCATCCACATAGGTTAAAAAAATGTCTGGGTTCCATACCATGACACCACCCATAACTATAAAGAAATGTCGTGCACTCCCTACAGTCCGATCCCCTTTTGGACTCATACCAGGTGTGAGGATCGCAAATCAACACTTACACAAAGGTATGCTATTTAAAGCCGTGATTTGATCATCAACCACAAGACTCTTCTTTTCAACAGTAGCCTCGATCACTGCATCTCTACATGCCACACTGACAATTCATGCCATCCAACTAATGCCTATCAATATATAACCTCCAAGCTCGTACGTCTTAGAGAAGGGTGTTAAGAAAGAGAATAAATTCTCTACCACCAAACAGATATATATTTAATAGAAATTAATCAACACATAATAAAATTCATGTCAGACACACATCTACTTACAAGTCCACTCTGGGTCTGAACAAAACCGGAGGCACCTTATTTCTCATCCTATATGTCCAACACAGGAGAGAGGTCCTCGCATATCCGGTCGATCTCCAAGTATGTCTGGACGATCACCACTTATTACCTTGTCTTGGGTGTACAGCCCAATCAAGACATCAGTAATCATCCAAACGATGTGAATAACTCCGGTCTTCAACCACCGTCTTCATCGTTGACTTTTAGTTGTCATATCGGTTATTCAGAATGGGATAAACCCGGTCTTTCCGAATAACCCGCATATTTTATAATCAATAATCAAGTGCTATAAAAACACATCATATGCCTCATTCCAATTTTAAATATTCTTTTATTCAAATATTCATATCCTTTGGGAAAGGTTCCCATTAATTTTATCAAATATAAATTCTTTTAAATTTATACTTTAATCTTCCTTTGGATATCAATTCTAAACCAAATTAAGGTTTATCAACTAGTCGGGATTATCGAGCCTTACCGAATTAATCATTTATTTACTAATCCCAATCCCAACATATTCATCCCATGGAGCAAAACTGGTAATACTCTATATTTGACACCATGGTGTTATCGGTAAATTTGATTACCATTTCACGTTCAAATATAATTAAAGATTTAACTATCGCTTGGAGTAAAAACTGGCGGTACTCCATTCTCGATCATTTCCCAAATTTGATAATTTAAATTATCACATTCACATTTCAATCTAATTAAAGATTCATTAAAACTCCAGCTAGTTTTAATCTTCCAACAATCATTATTAATGATTATTTAACTCTGGGAAATCAAACATGCTACATCGACAATTTACACCGTACCATCGATTTCTGCCGATATATAACCTCTAAGCTCGTACGTCTCAGAGAAGAGTGTTAAGCAAGAGAATAAATTCTCCGTCACCTATATATTTAGCAGAGATCAACAATAAGATTCAAAATACAATGTTAGACAAGTAATTCTGTCTTTAACTGGGTTAAAGAACCAATGTCATTTAAAACAAGGTTCACGATAAACCCAAAATCACATTACATTAATTATAGAATCTTAATGAGAAACAGATCAATATATAATCGATATCAATTTCCGTATTCGACTAATAATATAAATGGAATAAAGGCAAAGCCTTTTAAATTTCATATATATTAACAGTCTTCCTCCATAGAAGCTCAGTTCGACTATTACCAAATTGAATTCCATTCAATTCCAATTTAATTTTATTAAATTGGAAAACTTTACTTTGGAAAATTCCATTAATCTTAATTAAAAGATTAATATATTCCAAATCACATTTCACTGTTAATCGGGTTAAAGAACGAATGTCGTTAAAAACACGGTTCACAATAAACCCAATTTACATTCCATTTTATTTCAATTGTTAAATATAATTGGAAACTCTAATAATCTTAACTAAAAGATTTATTCTTTTCAAACGGGGTTTAAGAACAGTGTTATCTTAGACATCATCCATGACAAACCCAAAATCCACTTTGATATAAAATATAAGGCTCTAAAAGGAAATTATATCGGCTTACATTTAATATCAAATTCTGAAACCAACACATATCGTATGATGAATAACGATATATATCTATCTTCCAAATTCCTCCACAATATCCGTATAGTCGCGAAATATCGAAATATACCAAAGATAATTTCTATTCAAATCCATTCCTATTCACATTGGAAAATCCTGGTTATATCAAAACCATTTCAAATCCAATTTATTTATTTAAAAACATTGGATTAATATTCTAGTTAATAACTAGTTCATTTTGATAAGAATATATATTTATCTTTTCAAATATATAATTTTTCATACCAACTCTTTTCATATCATTTATTATGATTTTACACAAATTAACAATATTTTTAATAATTTTACCAAGGCTCGTACAGTCGGTTTTCAATAACGGCCACCGAACTACATTTACATCGACCTTTTCCAAAATTGATTTGGACATAATTCCAAATCCAACTATTCAAATTTAAATCTATTATTTTCATTGGAAAGCTCTTTTCGATACGAACCCAATGATTCCTGTTTTAGGAGAATCCGGCAGTTGGATCTCCCGTGATGTCAATTCGAAGTCAATGGTCAAAATTCGCGAATGGTCGCGATGTAGCGCGTTCTTTTCAAGCCATTAATATATATATATATAATATTTCATTCAAAGTGTATTTATAAATTTGTTTTAAAAATGATTCCCACTTACATTTCAATTTTAAATCAAAATTGAATATTCCGTATCATTAGAATATATAAATAATAATATTTTCAAAATATCAGATTTTGAAATCATTTCCTTTTTGATATTTATTATAAAATGAATAAAATCGATATAAAAATCATTTGCGTTAAAATGGCACATATCTAATCAACACGGCTTCACACATTTTAATATTTTCGTGTCCATCCAAAATCGGACATCAAATTCACATTTTTATCATTTTGTGAATATTATTTTAAAATATATGTTATTTTAAAATATATGTTATTTTAAAATATTCGTTCTTTCTGAATTGGAATCAGACCCAATCAATTACCATATAATTTATTTATATGAATTTCACGCAACACATGTATACAACAACGATGATAACCAATCATCCATCATCCGGAGTGCATTATACAACTGCATAAGCATTAAATATAAGTAATTAACGCTTACAACAGCCTGTCAACCAATCCATTGACATACAACTAAAAATTGGGATTAGTGTACGCCAAATATCATCCTAATACTCATGTAGTGTTTCGACCAACAAATACTAAATATTATTTGTGCAGTTGGGCGATGTGTAAAATTTATCGTCCTAATCCATGTCAGTTAAATTGGTGTACATAAACAAATCGTTCGATTTGTAAATAAATATTTATTTTCGTTTCAGGAGAATTTTATGCCGTTCACACATACGTTAAAAATTATATTTTTAACAATAAAACATTTATTTCAACACATGAATATTTTTATTAGTTCTTACATTCAATAAAAATGATATTTTTATTGTTCAAACATTTTATTCAACACGTGAATATTTTTAATAGTTCATACATTCAGTAAAAATGATATTTTTATTGTTCAAACATTTTATTCAACACATGAATATTTTGTACAGTTCATATACACATTAAAAATTATATTTTTAATGAACAATATTTATTTTAGAAAATTTCGGCATTATAACGGCGCGATATTAGAACTGGAGTAATGTCTAGCATTACCCCTCTCCTGATACTAGCTCGCGCCATACATAATGATCACAACCAATTCAAATAATCACATAGTCAATTTTACAATCATAGTATAATCCAAACAAACAACTATGGTTTGTACAACAAATAGTGTCGGGGGGCTTCTAAGCCCCGTCTGCATCGTGGTATATATTTAATTGCAAAATAAATTGAGTGAGGTGTTCTCACATTGGGATCCTCTCCTCCACGCTTTTCTGATGCTCTGATTCATTGTTCTGATGCCATAATTTGCAAATGAGCTCCAATCATCACACAGTCTTTTTTTCTGTCTTAAACGCGCCATTCAGGACAACTTTCGCCTAGTGGCCTTTCTCCCAAAAATGTCCAATTCGCCGGAATTCGCGGAAAGACATAAATCGAACAACAGATTTTGGACGCTTTTTCTGAACAACTCTGCAATCCAAAATATGATTTCTATATAGCCAAATCAAAGAGAAAATCGTGCTCTTCGATTTTGATATTGTGGAGTTTTGGCCAGAAGCGCTCTGTTTGGAAGATATTAGCTAAAAGAGGTCATAGGCTTTTATGTAAAACAAGAAATTATTAAAAATCGGATTCTTGGATGGAGGGGACCCACACGCGGCGATCAGAGGCTGAGGAGGTGGCGCCAGAGTCAGGGAGGTGGTGGGGGAGGCTCAATTGACCAGCGATGTTCGCATTGGGATGGAGGCAGCGGGTTTTTGGAGCTGTGGGGCATGGGGTATTTGAATGGAGAATAGAGAGAGGAGGGGTGGTCGAAGGGGGAGGGAATGGCCAGGGGTGGTGCGCGACGGCGGCAGAGGCCGGCAGAGGGCAGCGCGGTGGCGTATGAGGGGAAGGACGACGAGATTAGAGGAAAAGGGGGGGTTTCTATTTTCCACGGGTTTGGATAATTAGGGGTTTGACCTCCCTTTGACCCCTTTATATATATATATATATATGATTTTATTTTATTTCAAAAAGTGATTTTGCTTACAAACTCCAAACGAGACCCAACGACTATCGCCTCTAGCCAATTACCGCATTCTGGACACAATGGAATATGTCCTATAAGCCAATTCGACTGTCTCGATCTATTTTCATCAAAATTAAAATATAACTTAATATAACTTTAAAAATTTATTTTAACGTACATTTTAATTTACCGGGGCCACATACTGACTTCAAAAATTCTCAAAAAATAAATCTAGTTATATGCTGATGATACGGTCCTAGCAAAACTAATTTCATCGAATTTGGAGACCATTTGAAGAATGGTCATTTTCCAGTCGATTAAATTCAAACTGAAATTACCAAACGCGTATAAATTCACTACGCTCACATATTAATTCCAAAAATTATAAAAATTGGAATCAAGCAATAATTTAACACTTCGGAACCAACAAAAGTGTTTTCGTTGAAAACGGAGGTCGTTTGCAAAATGGCTATTTTTAAGGTCTTGTATATTATTGAACATATATAAATTCCACAGCGACTATTTTGAATTTTATACTATACATAACTTTCAATTTATATTATGAAATCTTAATTTATTACATTCATTAGAAAGATATAGCTATACAGATTCAAATATTTCTTGTTTCATCCAATTCTGATTTATTTTGAATTCTGTACATTCAATTGAAATTTAAAATTGAATTTTCAAACTACCACGCCATTTTAGGCTCATTTTATAATTACAATAAATTTACACTGTCTAACTTTGATTTAAAATAAATTTTTAGTTGTTATTATTTAAAATAAATCATTTTAAATATTTAAAATCCATTAAAATAGCCAAAATAAAAATTTTAAACTGGTTCTGAAACCCCGGGTTGTTAAAATCTCCCCCACTTAAAATTTTTTCGTCCTCGAAAATGAACAGAGTTGAAAGTTGTTTAACTAACCAACTCAACTTTCATTCTTCAACCTTTTAGTTTAAATTCTTCAAAAATTTGGCTCACACCCTAAATTTTCGAAAGTTTTCGCCACGACCTCTTTTGTACGAGGTGATCGGTAAAACCACAACTTGCCTCACAGGGTCCTCATCAATCCAAAAGAAAAAGAAAAAGCCAAGTAATTTTAAAGTGGAATTCAAATTACAAGATCAAATTAAAACGTATGTTCAAAGCTAACTACTGGAAAAGTTTCTAAATTAAGAATAATCAGAAACCGGCAATCTCTAGTTGTTACCTTTTTGGGCCCAGCACGCTTCCAATCCCTACGCTTCTCCTTGTTCTACTACGGCTTCACGGCTCACTCTTGCCAAACGCCAATGAACACTGGATACTAATCAGGACTCCAGGAAATAGCTTAGGGTTTCCAAGTGGTAAATAGACTTAGAAGCTTTTGTTTATGATTAAAAACTCAGAAACTTTTAACAGAAGATTGCACTCAGAACAAACTTTTATTGATTATTGAGAATATTACAAGCTTAGTACAAACACACTCAAGCTCACACTAATTTACAAACACGCAGAATTCTTAATTTTAAAGTGTAATTCAAATTATAGGATCAAATTAAAACGTATGTTCAAAGCTAACTACTGGAAAAGTTTCTAAATTAAGAATAATCAGAAACCGGCAATCTCTAGTTGTTACCTGTTTGGGCCCAGCATGCTTCCAATCCCTACGCTTCTCCTTGTTCTCCTACGGCTTCACGGCTCACTCTTGCCAAACGCCAATGAACACTGGATACTAATCAGGACTCCAGGAAATAGCTTAGGGTTTCTAAGTGGTAAACAGACTTAGAAGCTTTTGTTTATGATTAAAAACTCAGAAACTTTTAACAGAAGATTGCACTCAGAACAAACTTTTATTGATTATTGAGAATATTACAAGCTTAGTACAAACACACTCAAGCTCACACTAATTTACAAAACTATGAAAATATTTTCTCTGCTTAACCTCCAATAACTGCTTTTTTAGCTGAAAGAGTTATTCCTCTTTTTATACATGTATCAATAACAAAATTGCAGTGTTTAATATGATCTTCTAAATTGTCTGAGAATATTAAAATATCATCTATGTACATAATACAGTAGTTATCATGTTGTTTTTATACTCCATCCATTCTCCTTTGAAATATTTGTAGTGCATTTTTTAATCCGAAAGGCATAACTAGCCATTCATACTGTCCTTGTGGACAACTAAATGCCGAATATGGTATAGATTCTTCAGTTAACTTTATCTGCAAAATCCACTTTTACAGTCCATTTTCGTAAACCATTTTTTATTCTGTATTTTGTTTAACAATACTTCTTTATTTGGTAAATAATATCCATCAAAGATTGTAGCATCATTTAGGGCTTTATAATTAAAAACTATTCTAGCTTTACCTCTAGCAATTTCACTGTGTTTTCTAACTATAAATGCAGGAGAACTATGTGGACTGTTAGATGGTTTGATTACTTTTAAATCTAAAAGTTCCTTAATTTGGACCTTAAATTCTTCCAGATCCTCCAAGGAATATTTCATGGGTCTTACCCTTATTATTTTATTGGGGTCTTTTAATTTTATTTCTGCTAGTGTTTTATCTTTATCCCAAGCTGCTAAAGGATTTTCATTATAGGTTTCTTTAAACCTTTCTTTAATTTTTTCCAAAGGATCAACACTTTCTTGTTTTAGTATTGGAATTTTTCCAAATTTAGGAATATCACCACGCTGTGCTGGCGTAGGTTGATAATTTGGATCAATGGCATATGCTTGTTTAAGTCTTGGTGCTAAAATAGGTGTTCCACATGGTTTAGTGAATATAATATGTTCTGTTAATTGGGTCACAGGTTGGTATGCGATACAAAAATCATTGCCCATAATATATCTGGGCCTTTGACATTACTAGCCCATAATTTTGGTATTTTAATTTTAATATTTCCTATGGTAAAAGGAACATTAACTGCATAATCTTTATAACAAATTTCCTTTTCTTGAATATCTAAAGCTATTATAGAAGATCCATCTTGGATCCACCATTTCTGTGGTAAAATATATTTTTTACATAACGATATTCCTGAGCCAGTATCTATGTATGCATTTAGTTGTATTGGCTGGTAATAAGGTATTTCTATAGTTCCTTCTATATATGTGGAAAATGGTGAGGTAACAATAGCCTTTATAATATGTTGTTTATCAATTCTTGAAAATTCATATTGATCTAATTGTATATATGAGTCTTTTAAGATAAAAGTATATTTTGTAATAAAATTCATTCCTAGCAATATTTCATTTTTTGCTAACTTATCATCTACTAACATTTCCATTTGTATTTGCAGTACTTTCCCATTCCTATCAATGAGGGATAATCTAGCTACCACGCTCTTTTCTAGCACATGTACATGTCCAAAATAATCTATGTATTTATAAGTATTTTGTATAGTATTATATGGATATGTTTGTACTAAAAAGGCATTGATATGAGAGGATGCCGCTCCTGTATCCAAAAGCACATTATTTCTTTGTTATCCAAAAAACCTTGTTCTTAAATCTAAGTCTTTTCTTTGAGAGGTTATATTTATGTCTCTTGATATATCAGAGGTAGATGCCTCATATCATAGCATATTCTAAAAGAATTTCTACTATGTGGCTTTACAGTTGGTTGTGTTTTATATCTATCTTTTCTTTGAAGAATTAATTCTTGTGGAAAGTCTAATTCTTCATGCTTTAATTCTCTAGGTGGTATAACTTCACATATGTCAGTAAATGGTTTAGCAATATTTATATTTTCTTCTTTAAATTTCTTTGTAGTAATATGATATCTAGTAGAATACGCGTATACCATACATGCTGTTATACTACATACTTTACTTCGTGGTTGCAATTTGAGTCTTTCAATCTTATGATACATTGTAAGTCCAAGTTCTATATTTTGATCAGACAAAGCAATTGCAAAATCTAGAAATATTCTCGTTTTTATCGTTTGATATGCAAAATTTCCTCTAATTACTCCTAATAAAGCGTCCTTTGCATCATGAAGTATTCTATCATCTGATATCCAAAATGTACAAGGAACATTCATTCCCCTTCTACATGCACATTTTATAATAAGTTCTATTCCTCCTAAATGTAACCATTTTACTTGTTTATTAAATTCCTTCGAAAAATGTTTTCTATCTTCTTTTATTGCCTTTTGTGTTAATAATTTCAGAGGAATTTCTCCTTCCATAGTAAAAACATCTATTGGTTGTTCAAAGGTTTTTATAACATATTTTTCTTTAGACATATATTGTAATGACCCGCATTGGCAGGGGTATTATAATTTATTTATTTAATTGTATAAATGGTGGGTTAGTGAATTACATGGGCGTTGAATAAAATAATAGTGAATATTTAATTAGAATAATAATTAAATAATATATTTAATTCTGAAATAAACAGAATTGGCTAAAATGGCGATATAGTGTGACCTGGATCTTCTGTGATATTTAATTCAGCTTGGAATTGAATTTGAACAACAAATATATTCAATCGTCGACAGTTGAACGTATAGTTTATAATATAATTATAAACGAGCTCGAAATGGCTCGGCAGTTCGCTATTTGGCGATTCGAACTTCAACTGAATGTACAGAATTCGTTTAAAGCCGGATCTTTGTGAAACAAGAAACGTGTGGAGCTGGTGGAGTATATCTTTCTAGTGGAAGAGAAAAATCGGGATTTCGTCGTGTAGATTTTTATTTATGTCCAAATCAAATTTCAGAATAGTCGCTATAGAATCGTTTATCGGCCATAACGGTTATTTCAAAATAACTAGTTATCAGATTCGAATTTAGACAAGGTTCTTTTGGGAAGTAGTGATAACTTAATTTTTGGAATTTTACTATAATTTTTAATTAATTAAATACGCAACTTTTTATTTGGAGTATTTTGCACCCTTTATGGATATTTTGGGGTTCCACAAAATGAGTTGAACTACCGATATTATTATATTTCTGGGATCGTGGCACCTCACTGAGCACGACTGTACTCTTACTCCTGTCTGTAGCGGCCCGACATGAACGAAAATTTAAGTAATGGAGCACACATATTTTGTAATGTAAATATATATATACTTTTTGATTTCTTAGCATAAAAGAATATACATTACAGGACTAAAATAAGAATGGGACTTAAAAGAAGAAATATGTATGTGTTTACTTCATGCCAAAGGCTAGTACTACTCCACGTAGAAGTAATCCACCCCATGAATACTCACATCCCAGCACCTACCATTTATCACCTTTCTTTACTGTGAAGGTCCATGTCTTTCCACGTCTTTCTTTACGGTGAAGGGCCATGTCTTTCCACGTCTCCCTTGAATGGTCACCACTCCTTTCAAAACAAAAGTCCTATAAATACCATCACCGTATAACCTAACTAAAATTCCAATCTTCTGTAAAGCAAATAAGTAGCCACCACTTCATTTTTTTTATCTTCAAGTAAATAAATCAAGAGAAAATCTTAACGAAATTCATGGGTGTTGGATTTGTTGGGCTCGTGGGTGGAAGAGTTTCACTCGGGTACCATCGGAATGAAGTACGATCATACTTAGGGGAGGCTCGATTTTTGGTACAATCGCACTAGGGCTGAGATTGGATTCTGGAGGAGTTGCATCAGAGGATGGAAGTGAAGATCGATGGGGGTTGTTCGGGTTCGAACTGATGGAGCTCAAGCAATGGGAAGTGGTACGAAGGGATTGAGTGTCTGGTGTTCTTGAAGGAGCAGTTCTCGTTTGGGAACAGTGAAGCATGGGTTTGGGGTCTGGTTTCATTCCTATATGCCTGGACAGAAGTAAAGGAACGAACGGGTCTTTGCAGCAGTGTTTGAAGCTTCGGTGGAGTAGTTGGATCTTGGCAGCGGTGTAGGGGTTTGGTAATCAAGGGGTTTGTGGCTGTTGTATTGAAAACGGGAATGGCCATTGCAATTCCTGGAGCGTGCGTATTCATTTGGGGAGGAAGAAGGCTGATGGAGGTGGGCCGGGTTTGTAAATGGGCTGACATGGTGTAAAGACCCGTAACTTCCCCGTAAAGGAAAGCGACGGATAGTTCGAGAACAAACCACAACAGAACGCATACAGAAGAACATTTCATTGTATATTACAACAATGCATCAGATTACAAGAATATACAGAGTATAAAAGAATATTACACCGAAATATCAGAGATTTAAATTACATTTAAATACATAGCAGCGGAAAATAATACAATACACAACTAGAAGAGATATACGGATACAAAGCTTTCCGGATATCGTTCCAGCTGTAAACCAGGATCCTGTGAATATAAATCTGCAAAACCCAAAACTACTAGCTGCCCGTGTCAAAATAAGGGCACCCAGAGTTTAGGTTAAAACAATAAACTCCAGGTCAGTCATGTGACTGGTGTGAGAACTAAAACAGTTATTAATCTTTATTTTTAAAGTTAGGTAAATCAAGGGACCACGCCGTATAACACGGAACGGGTTTCCTCCCAAGAATACCAGTGCATAAAACAAACAGCGCAATGCTAAATAAAGAAAAATGAGGCTGTTATAAGACCCAGGTCCCATCACACAATGCAACGCAGTCGAGGATAGGGTTTTCCCTTATAACAGCCAAAGAATGCTTGATACGTTTTAAAACAAATCATTTGATATTATTATAAGTGCATAGTGTATAAAACACTTCAAATCATAAATATCAATCATAGGCGGCATGAATGCCCCATCCCACTATGTCGCCATACTAGGTTCTACAATTAAAACCGCAAATGTCACGTATTTGGAAGTTGGATTTCCATCTATGAACCGAGGCAAAAGATAGTCCTCAACCGATTCGAGACTGCCTAGCCCCAGTCTCAGGATCAGAGCTCGAGTGACCCTAGGAGCGACAGGGCCGGTCCACCGATGTGGATTAAAATGCCTGAACACTACGTTTCCCCGCCCTTTGGGGCGTAAATGAGCCACTAAATGACTCCACCGGTTCGAGAACGACCGATCAATCCGAGGCGCCTCGCAACAGCAACAACCACATAAGTCAAACTCGTCAGGGCGTGTAAAACCACTGACGCCACTTCTAACTAGGAAGAAACGCAGGCCCTCCCTGAGGTCCGTCTCCCGTTTTTGGTTCATACCGGGTGTGAAACACGCGAGGTAAACGTTACACAAAGCTACGCCACAAAGGCCGTGCTTTGATCATCACCACAAGACTTTGCTTTTCAACAAAAGCCTCGATCCATTGCCGCTTAGGCATGCCACACAGGCAATTCACTCCATGCGTTTGATATCCATCAATATATAACCCCTGAGCTCGTACGTCTCAGAGAAGGGCGTTAAGCAAGAGAATAAATTCTCCGCCGCCAAACAGATATATATTTAATAGAGATCAATCACACGGACTAAAATCCAATGTCAGACACACAGTCCATTTACAAGTCCGTTCTGGGTCTGAACGAAACCGGAGGCACCTAGTACCCCGCACATCCATCGATCTCCAAGTACGTCTGGACGATCACCAACTGTTTCCATCTTCTTGGGTGTACAGCCCAATCAAGATCATCAGTTATCACCCAAACGACGTGAAGACCTCCGGTCTTCGACCATCGTCTTCATCTTCGACTTATCATCGTATCAGTTATTCAGAATGGGATAAACCCGGTCTTTCCGAATAACTCGCGTATATTTAAATAAGTGTTACACAAACACAACATACGCCTCATTCCAATTCATCAGTCACTAACCGTAAATTAATCAAGAGAATAATTCCCCAAACATTAACCCCGAAGGCCGAAACCAACATCAGATCAATATCCAGAAAACCATTCTGCTTAGCTAACCGACAGTTAGTTTCTAAATTTCACATTCATAGGGAAAGGTTCCCATTAATTTTATCCAAGATAAATTTCTTGAATTTATTCTTTGATCTATTTTTGAATATCAATTCAAACTAGTCGGGATTAACGAACCTTACCGAAGTAATCATTTGTTTTAATTTCCCAATCCCAACCTATTCATCCCATGAAGTAAAACTGGTAATACTTCATATCTAACACCACAGTGTTATCGGTAAATTCAATTACCATTTCACGTTCAAATCTAATTAAAGATTTAACTATCGCCTGGAGCAAAACTGGTGATACTCCATTTTCGATCATTTCAATCTAATTAAAGATTCATTAAAACTCCACTTAGTTTTAATCTTCGACTGGGTTAAAGAATCAGTGTCATTTAAAACACGGTTCACGATAAACCCAAATCACATCCCATTAATTATCGGGTTAAAGAACAAGTGTTATTTAAAATACTGTTCACGATAAACCCAAAAATCACATTCATTAATTATCGGGTTAAAGAACAAGTGTTATTTAAAATACTGTTCACGATAAACCCAAAAATCAATATCAATTCAATTCCAATTAAATATTCTTTAATTGGTACACTTCATTAAATCTAAATAAAAAGATTTAATCTTTTCTCAACTGGGTTCAAGAACAGTGTTAGTGAAGACACCATTCACGACAAACCCAAATCACATTTGATATTAAATACAAGGCTCTGAATAGAAAATATACCGGCTCATATTCAATATCAAATTTCACGACTAACAAATATCGCATTGGAAATAACGATATATATATATCTTTCAAATTTCCATAACAACATCCGTATAATCACGAATTCCAACATCGAAATATTCCGAAGACAAATTCGATTCAAATCCACTCCAATGCAATCATTGGATATTCTGGTTATTTTTAAAACCCTTTTCAAATTCAATTTATTTATTTAAAAATAAATAGAATTTTAATTCTAGTTCAAAACTAGTTCATTTCGATAAAAATCTATTTTTATCTTTTCAAATAGGGAGTTTTTCATCCTACATCTTTCTAAATCATTTCTTATGATTTTACACAAATTATTACTATTTTTAATAATTTTATCAAGGCCCGTACAGTCGATTTCCATCAATGGCCATCGAACTGCACTTACAGCGACCTTTTTCGAATTTGATTTGGACATAATTCCAAATCCAACCGTTAGATTTCAAATTTCTAATATTCGTTAGAAAGCTCTTTTCGATACGAACCCAACGGTTCCGGTTTTAGGAGAATCCGACGGTCGGATCTCCCGTAATGTCCGTTTGAAATAAATGGTCGAAATTCACGAACTGCCGCGGCGCGGCGCGTTCTATTCAGGCCATTATATTATATATATAATATATATATAATATATATTTCGTCGATTACTATTTAAAACGAATTATATAAATAGTTTTAAAATTCGTTTCAAAAGCAATTTCAACTTCCATTTCAATTCAAATCAAAATTGAACTCTTCTTTATAAATTCGTTTGAAAATTCATTTCTATTCAATTCAAATTTCAATTCAATTTGAATTCATTTCAGTTCACTTTCAATTCAATTTGAATTTGTTTTCAATTCAATCCATTTCGAAATCGTTTTCAATTCATTTCATTTCGAAATCGTTTTCAATTCATTTCATTTCGAAATCGTTTTCAATTCAATTCATTTCGAAATCGTTTTCAATTCATTTCGAAATCGTTTTCAATTCAATTCATTTCGAAATCGTTTTAAAATCGATATAAATATCGTTCACGTCAAAATGGCGTCAATCTAATTAACGCGGCTTCATAAATTTCTATTTTCAAATATTCTATTTCAAATATTTCTTTTTCAAAATAGTTGTTATTATCAAAATATTTCGTTCAACACATGACCAATCTCAATGAATGAGTACTGTCAACACATGAACTTTTATTTTATATTGATAAAGATGTAAATTTTATTACTAAAATATTTCGTTCAACACATGACCAATCTCAATGGATGAGTACTGTCAACACATGAACTTTTATTTTATAATATTCTTTATTTTTCAAATTGGAATGAGGCCCAATCAATTACCATATAAAGTTAATTATATGGATTTTTCATACAACACATGTATATAATAGCATTGAAAAATAATCAACCATCAACCAAAGTGCACTACACTGTATAAGCATCAAATATAGCTATCTAACGCTTATAACAGCCTGTCAATCAATCGATCGACATATTTAATCAATCAGGATGAGTGAACTGCATATTTCATCCCAACACCCGTGTGGGGTTTCAAACAATCAAACAAATATTTTATTTGTGCAGTTGGCCGATGTGTAAAATTTATCGTCCCAATCAATGTCATTCAAATAGGTGTACATAAACAAACCGTCCGGTTTATAAATGAATATTTTATTTTATTCACTTTTACGTCAAAAATTATATTTTTAACGATAAAACATTTTATTCCAACATATGAATTTCTATTTAGTTCATTCTTTAAATAAAATGATATTTTTATTTTCTAACATATTTTAGAAAATTTCGGCGGCATAACGGCACGATACTAGAAACGGGACAAGGCCTAGCCTTATCCCCGGTCTAGTGAAGGCCCACGCCATTCACACATCAATCAAATCAATTTCATCTCACCAAAACAATTCAATTCATTTCGAACAAATAATTCCACTAATCTATGCAACCAAACAAACAAGTCCATGGTCTGTGGACGATTGTGTCGGGTGCTACTAAGCACCGTCTGCATCCTAGTATATATATAAAACTAGAAAAGAAATTGAAAGGTGAGAAATTCTCACTGATAGCTATCCTAGCTCCACGGCTCTTCTTTGGTAGAAATCTTCATCGCTATCGCATCTTCGTCGTCTTCGTTGCCCATAGCCTCTACATATGTAAAAATCGAATTTTTACTTCGTTATTCAATTTATAAAAATCGAATTTTTAGTTCGCTATTCAATATATAAAAATCGAATTTTTATTTCAAAGTTCAATATATAAAAAATCGAATTTTTATTTCAAAGTTCAATATATAAAAATCGAATTTTTATTTCAAAGTTCAATATATAAAAATCGAATTTTTATTTCAAAGTTCAATATATAAAAAATCGAATTTTGACTTTTGCTTTCAACATATAAAAATATGATTTTTCCTTTTGCTTTCAACATATAAAAATATGATTTTTCCTTTTGCTTTCAACATATAAAAATATGATTTTTCCTTTTAACAAAATCCGTTTTCTAGTTTATAAATCATTTTAAAATCAGTTTTTATATTCTTTAAAATTTTAGTTTTTAACTTTTCAAGAAAACCAGTTTTTAAATATTTAAAAAAACAGTTTCGGTTTTTATTTTTAAAACAATTTCAGTTTCTAAATTTTTAAAAATAAAAATCAGTTTTTAATTCTTTCATAAAATCAGTTTTATTCTTTTATAAAAAAATCAGGTTTTCATTCTTTCTTTTAAAAAAAATCCAGTTTTAAAAATCCTTTTATAAAAATCTGTTTTATACTTTTTTTAAAAATATTCAGTTTTTACCTTTAAAACATTTTAGTTTTTATACTCTTTAACATTTCAGTTTTAATAGCTAAAACAAAATCAGTTTTTATTTTAAAAACAAATCAGTTTATACTTTTAAAAATAAATCAGTTTATACTTTTATTTCACGAATTAAAATAAAAATAGCATACAATTAAAATACTTACAGTATATCGAAGAAAGGGGGGGATTGGCACGGTGGCTAGGGTTTCGAACAGGAGGCGGCTGAAGGCGGGCGGTGGCGTCGCTGCTTCGGGGGCTACTCGATGTCAGGGTGTTCGATCGAATGGGGGAAGCGACTACGTCTCGAGGGGGAGGAGCGGCTACGGTCTGGCGTCACGATCTGGGAAGGAGGTGGAGGCGGACGGAGGAGGGCGGCTTCGAGGGAGGAGGAGGCGGCTTCGTTTCGCTTAGGGCTTTTTTTTTTTTTTTTTTCTGTTTAAATGAAATCGGTAATGAACGGGGGGGGGCCAAGCGGGAGATAAGGGGAAGAGCTCCCTTTTCTTTTTCTTTTTTTTTATTTATTTAATTATTATTTAATTATTATATTTTGCAAAAAGGTTTGACTTTTACATATGACCTCGAAACGAGGCCCACCGCCTGTCGCCCATAACGTTTTACCCCTATTCCGAACACAATGGGATATGTATCGCAAGCTGATTTGATCGTTACAATCAGTTTCCTTTTGAATTTTCATTTAAATCATTATATTGAATTTTAAACGCACATTTCAAATTACCGGGGTCACGTACTAACTAGAAAAATTCCAGAAAAATAATTTCTAGCTTCGTATTGACGATACGGTCCTAACAAAACTAGTTTCGTCGAATTCTGAGACCGTTTGAAAAATGGCCAATTTCCAGTCGATTAAAATCAACGAAAACTGGTCAAACGCGTTTTCTTTTGCCACGCTCACATATTGATTCGAAAAATTATGAAATTTGAAATCTAGCAATAACTTGACACTGCGGATCTAACAAAAGTGGTTTCGTCTAAATCCGAGGTCATCTGCAAAATGTCCATTTTTAAGGGCCTGAATTCCATAGCGACTATTCAGAATTTTCAACTGGACATATCTTTTGATTCCCGCTATCAAATTTCGATTGGTCGGATTCGTTAGAAAGATATTATCAGTTAGATTCCATATTTTTTTGTTTCACTAAAATCCGGATTGTTTTGCACCCGGTACATTCAATTGAAGTTTGAAATCGAATTATCGAACTACCGCGCCATTTTCAATTCTATTTATAATTATATATAAATATTTATATTCTAACGACGGCGTATATAATATATACGTCGAATTTTATATTGAAAATAAATTTCACGTCTATATTATTTAAAATAATTCATTTTAAATAATCAATGTTCGCTAAAATTGCCAAAATAAAAATTTCAAACTGGCTCGCATTTTCCGGGTTGTTACAATCTCCACCACTTAAAACTTTTCGTCCCCGAAAAGGAACAAAGTCGAAAGTGGTTTGATTATTCAACACTACGCTCGATCTGGCTTCTATTCTCCAACTCTTTAGTTTCTGAGAATTTTCAAAATTTCAAAAATTTGGCTAACACCCTAAATTTTCGAAAAATTTCGCCATAACCTCCCCTGCACCGGGAGCATCGGGGAATTTCAAATAGCTTCCCCGGTCCTTCAGATCTCAAAAAGAAAAAGAAAAAGCCAAGCGGCTAGCCAATAGGCTCACAAAATCATCATCACCCAAACAAAACAGGAAACTATGTAGTAAACATGTACCTATTTGTCGGGCAAACAAATTTTATTCTTTGGCTCTAGCCTCCTTGCTATGACCTGTTCAATGCAAGTGTATGTATACAAGCAAATGCGACCAATTTTCAATACAATTCAATATTCGGTTCAATTAGGCAAAATGGCTGAAAATTAGCAAACAAATAAACAAACAACACAAACATCAATCAATTAGTGAATTATCATTTGAAATTCATAACTTTTGGTACATATACTTAAAATCATGTTTTGATGCCAATTCACAACAATGTGTTCTATCTATATAAGCTTTGGTTCTCACACCAGTCTAATGGAAATATATAGATATCACACCTTCGAAACACGAATATAAATACTGATGATGTGGCCACATCATCAGAATTATCCCCGGGTGTCTAGAATGTGACTCTATATCTATCCAGTATATTAAAACTTCGAATATACGTTTGCAAGGCGTATATGCAAATTCTTTATATACTGAATTGTCCAAAATCAATATAAACAAATAATCAAATACGAATAGTTGATCTAAATTTTCAAAACAAAATTTGTTTTCATTTTAAAAATATACTCTTCACACTCGTTCTAGGATACTACTGATCCCATCTCTAACGAGTCATTCTAATTGGATATTACTAACCCAATATCTGATGAATTCTTTCGTATGGTTCTAATGTGTCTTGTTCTCTGAGCTTTGTAAACCAAAGCTCTGATACCACGTGTAAAGACCCGTAACTTCCCCGTAAAGGAAAGCGACGGATAGTTCGAGAACAAACCACAACAGAACGCATACAGAAGAACATTTCATTGTATATTACAACAATGCATCAGATTACAAGAATATACAGAGTATAAAAGAATATTACACCGAAATATCAGAGATTTAAATTACATTTAAATACATAGCAGCGGAAAATAATACAATACACAACTAGAAGAGATATACGGATACAAAGCTTTCCGGATATCGTTCCAGCTGTAAACCAGGATCCTGTGAATATAAATCTGCAAAACCCAAAACTACTAGCTGCCCGTGTCAAAATAAGGGCACCCAGAGTTTAGGTTAAAACAATAAACTCCAGGTCAGTCATGTGACTGGTGTGAGAACTAAAACAGTTATTAATCTTTATTTTTAAAGTTAGGTAAATCAAGGGACCACGCCGTATAACACGGAACGGGTTTCCTCCCAAGAATACCAGTGCATAAAACAAACAGCGCAATGCTAAATAAAGAAAAATGAGGCTGTTATAAGACCCAGGTCCCATCACACAATGCAACGCAGTCGAGGATAGGGTTTTCCCTTATAACAGCCAAAGAATGCTTGATACGTTTTAAAACAAATCATTTGATATTATTATAAGTGCATAGTGTATAAAACACTTCAAATCATAAATATCAATCATAGGCGGCATGAATGCCCCATCCCACTATGTCGCCATACTAGGTTCTACAATTAAAACCGCAAATGTCACGTATTTGGAAGTTGGATTTCCATCTATGAACCGAGGCAAAAGATAGTCCTCAACCGATTCGAGACTGCCTAGCCCCAGTCTCAGGATCAGAGCTCGAGTGACCCTAGGAGCGACAGGGCCGGTCCACCGATGTGGATTAAAATGCCTGAACACTACGTTTCCCCGCCCTTTGGGGCGTAAATGAGCCACTAAATGACTCCACCGGTTCGAGAACGACCGATCAATCCGAGGCGCCTCGCAACAGCAACAACCACATAAGTCAAACTCGTCAGGGCGTGTAAAACCACTGACGCCACTTCTAACTAGGAAGAAACGCAGGCCCTCCCTGAGGTCCGTCTCCCGTTTTTGGTTCATACCGGGTGTGAAACACGCGAGGTAAACGTTACACAAAGCTACGCCACAAAGGCCGTGCTTTGATCATCACCACAAGACTTTGCTTTTCAACAAAAGCCTCGATCCATTGCCGCTTAGGCATGCCACACAGGCAATTCACTCCATGCGTTTGATATCCATCAATATATAACCCCTGAGCTCGTACGTCTCAGAGAAGGGCGTTAAGCAAGAGAATAAATTCTCCGCCGCCAAACAGATATATATTTAATAGAGATCAATCACACGGACTAAAATCCAATGTCAGACACACAGTCCATTTACAAGTCCGTTCTGGGTCTGAACGAAACCGGAGGCACCTAGTACCCCGCACATCCATCGATCTCCAAGTACGTCTGGACGATCACCAACTGTTTCCATCTTCTTGGGTGTACAGCCCAATCAAGATCATCAGTTATCACCCAAACGACGTGAAGACCTCCGGTCTTCGACCATCGTCTTCATCTTCGACTTATCGTCGTATCAGTTATTCAGAATGGGATAAACCCGGTCTTTCCGAATAACTCGCGTATATTTAAATAAGTGTTACACAAACACAACATACGCCTCATTCCAATTCATCAGTCACTAACCGTAAATTAATCAAGAGAATAATTCCCCAAACATTAACCCCGAAGGCCGAAACCAACATCAGATCAATATCCAGAAAACCATTCTGCTTAGCTAACCGACAGTTAGTTTCTAAATTTCACATTCATAGGGAAAGGTTCCCATTAATTTTATCCAAGATAAATTTCTTGAATTTATTCTTTGATCTATTTTTGAATATCAATTCAAACTAGTCGGGATTAACGAACCTTACCGAAGTAATCATTTGTTTTAATTTCCCAATCCCAACCTATTCATCCCATGAAGTAAAACTGGTAATACTTCATATCTAACACCACAGTGTTATCGGTAAATTCAATTACCATTTCACGTTCAAATCTAATTAAAGATTTAACTATCGCCTGGAGCAAAACTGGTGATACTCCATTTTCGATCATTTCAATCTAATTAAAGATTCATTAAAACTCCACTTAGTTTTAATCTTCGACTGGGTTAAAGAATCAGTGTCATTTAAAACACGGTTCACGATAAACCCAAATCACATCCCATTAATTATCGGGTTAAAGAACAAGTGTTATTTAAAATACTGTTCACGATAAACCCAAAAATCACATTCATTAATTATCGGGTTAAAGAACAAGTGTTATTTAAAATACTGTTCACGATAAACCCAAAAATCAATATCAATTCAATTCCAATTAAATATTCTTTAATTGGTACACTTCATTAAATCTAAATAAAAAGATTTAATCTTTTCTCAACTGGGTTCAAGAACAGTGTTAGTGAAGACACCATTCACGACAAACCCAAATCACATTTGATATTAAATACAAGGCTCTGAATAGAAAATATACCGGCTCATATTCAATATCAAATTTCACGACTAACAAATATCGCATTGGAAATAACGATATATATATATCTTTCAAATTTCCATAACAACATCCGTATAATCACGAATTCCAACATCGAAATATTCCGAAGACAATTTCGATTCAAATCCACTCCAATGCAATCATTGGATATTCTGGTTATTTTTAAAACCCTTTTCAAATTCAATTTATTTATTTAAAAATAAATAGAATTTTAATTCTAGTTCAAAACTAGTTCATTTCGATAAAAATCTATTTTTATCTTTTCAAATAGGGAGTTTTTCATCCTACATCTTTCTAAATCATTTCTTATGATTTTACACAAATTATTACTATTTTTAATAATTTTATCAAGGCCCGTACAGTCGATTTCCATCAATGGCCATCGAACTGCACTTACAGCGACATTTTTCGAATTTGATTTAGACATAATTCCAAATCCAACCGTTAGATTTCAAATTTCTAATATTCGTTAGAAAGCTCTTTTCGATACGAACCCAACGGTTCCGGTTTTAGGAGAATCCGACGGTCGGATCTCCCGTAATGTCCGTTTGAAATAAATGGTCGAAATTCACGAACTGCCGCGACGCGGCGCGTTCTATTCAGGCCATTATATTATATATATAATATATATATAATATATATTTCGTCGATTACTATTTAAAACGAATTATATAAATAGTTTTAAAATTCGTTTCAAAAGCAATTTCAACTTCCATTTCAATTCAAATCAAAATTGAACTCTTCTTTATAAATTCGTTTGAAAATTCATTTCTATTCAATTCAAATTTCAATTCAATTTGAATTCATTTCAGTTCACTTTCAATTCAATTTGAATTTGTTTTCAATTCAATCCATTTCGAAATCGTTTTCAATTCATTTCATTTCGAAATCGTTTTCAATTCATTTCATTTCGAAATCGTTTTCAATTCAATTCATTTCGAAATCGTTTTCAATTCATTTCGAAATCGTTTTCAATTCAATTCATTTCGAAATCGTTTTAAAATCGATATAAATATCGTTCACGTCAAAATGGCGTCAATCTAATTAACGCGGCTTCATAAATTTCTATTTTCAAATATTCTATTTCAAATATTTCTTTTTCAAAATAGTTGTTATTATCAAAATATTTCGTTCAACACATGACCAATCTCAATGAATGAGTACTGTCAACACATGAACTTTTATTTTATATTGATAAAGATGTAAATTTTATTACTAAAATATTTCGTTCAACACATGACCAATCTCAATGGATGAGTACTGTCAACACATGAACTTTTATTTTATAATATTCTTTATTTTTCAAATTGGAATGAGGCCCAATCAATTACCATATAAAGTTAATTATATGGATTTTTCATACAACACATGTATATAATAGCATTGAAAAATAATCAACCATCAACCAAAGTGCACTACACTGTATAAGCATCAAATATAGCTATCTAACGCTTATAACAGCCTGTCAATCAATCGATCGACATATTTAATCAATCAGGATGAGTGAACTGCATATTTCATCCCAACACCCGTGTGGGGTTTCAAACAATCAAACAAATATTTTATTTGTGCAGTTGGCCGATGTGTAAAATTTATCGTCCCAATCAATGTCATTCAAATAGGTGTACATAAACAAACCGTCCGGTTTATAAATGAATATTTTATTTTATTCACTTTTACGTCAAAAATTATATTTTTAACGATAAAACATTTTATTCCAACATATGAATTTCTATTTAGTTCATTCTTTAAATAAAATGATATTTTTATTTTCTAACATATTTTAGAAAATTTCGGCGGCATAACGGCACGATACTAGAAACGGGACAAGGCCTAGCCTTATCCCCGGTCTAGTGAAGGCCCACGCCATTCACACATCAATCAAATCAATTTCATCTCACCAAAACAATTCAATTCATTTCGAACAAATAATTCCACTAATCTATGCAACCAAACAAACAAGTCCATGGTCTGTGGACGATTGTGTCGGGTGCTACTAAGCACCGTCTGCATCCTAGTATATATATAAAACTAGAAAAGAAATTGAAAGGTGAGAAATTCTCACTGATAGCTATCCTAGCTCCACGGCTCTTCTTTGGTAGAAATCTTCATCGCTATCGCATCTTCGTCGTCTTCGTTGCCCATAGCCTCTACATATGTAAAAATCGAATTTTTACTTCGTTATTCAATTTATAAAAATCGAATTTTTAGTTCGCTATTCAATATATAAAAATCGAATTTTTATTTCAAAGTTCAATATATAAAAAATCGAATTTTTATTTCAAAGTTCAATATATAAAAATCGAATTTTTATTTCAAAGTTCAATATATAAAAATCGAATTTTTATTTCAAAGTTCAATATATAAAAAATCGAATTTTGACTTTTGCTTTCAACATATAAAAATATGATTTTTCCTTTTGCTTTCAACATATAAAAATATGATTTTTCCTTTTGCTTTCAACATATAAAAATATGATTTTTCCTTTTAACAAAATCCGTTTTCTAGTTTATAAATCATTTTAAAATCAGTTTTTATATTCTTTAAAATTTTAGTTTTTAACTTTTCAAGAAAACCAGTTTTTAAATATTTAAAAAAACAGTTTCGGTTTTTATTTTTAAAACAATTTCAGTTTCTAAATTTTTAAAAATAAAAATCAGTTTTTAATTCTTTCATAAAATCAGTTTTATTCTTTTATAAAAAAATCAGGTTTTCATTCTTTCTTTTAAAAAAAATCCAGTTTTAAAAATCCTTTTATAAAAATCTGTTTTATACTTTTTTTAAAAATATTCAGTTTTTACCTTTAAAACATTTTAGTTTTTATACTCTTTAACATTTCAGTTTTAATAGCTAAAACAAAATCAGTTTTTATTTTAAAAACAAATCAGTTTATACTTTTAAAAATAAATCAGTTTATACTTTTATTTCACGAATTAAAATAAAAATAGCATACAATTAAAATACTTACAGTATATCGAAGAAAGGGGGGGATTGGCACGGTGGCTAGGGTTTCGAACAGGAGGCGGCTGAAGGCGGGCGGTGGCGTCGCTGCTTCGGGGGCTACTCGATGTCAGGGTGTTCGATCGAATGGGGGAAGCGACTACGTCTCGAGGGGGAGGAGCGGCTACGGTCTGGCATCGCGATCTGGGAAGGAGGTGGAGGCGGACGGAGGAGGGCGGCTTCGAGGGAGGAGGAGGCGGCTTCGTTTCGCTTAGGGCTTTTTTTTTTTTTTTCTGTTTAAATGAAATCGGTAATGAACGGGGGGGGCCAAGCGGGAGATAAGGGGAAGAGCTCCCTTTTCTTTTTCTTTTCTTTTTTATTTATTTAATTATTATTTAATTATTATATTTTGCAAAAAGGTTTGACTTTTACATATGACCTCGAAACGAGGCCCACCGCCTGTCGCCCATAGCGTTTTACCCCTATTCCGAACACGATGGGATATGTATCGCAAGCTGATTTGATCGTTACAATCAGTTTCCTTTTGAATTTTCATTTAAATCATTATATTGAATTTTAAACGCACATTTCAAATTACCGGGGTCACGTACTAACTAGAAAAATTCCAGAAAAACAATTTCTAGCTTCGTATTGACGATACGGTCCTAACAAAACTAGTTTCGTAGAATTCTGAGACCGTTTGAAAAATGGCTAATTTCCAGTCGATTAAAATCAACGAAAACTGGTCAAACGCGTTTTCTTTTGCCACGCTCACATATTGATTCGAAAAATTATGAAATTTGAAATCTAGCAATAACTTGACACTGCGGATCTAACAAAAGTGGTTTCGTCTAAATCCGAGGTCATCTGCAAAATGTCCATTTTTAAGGGCCTGAATTCCATAGCGACTATTCAGAATTTTCAACTGGACATATCTTTTGATTCCCGCTATCAAATTTCGATTGGTCGGATTCGTTAGAAAGATACAATTAGATTCCATATTTTTTTGTTTCACTAAAATCCGGATTGTTTTGCACCCGGTACATTCAATTGAAGTTTGAAATCGAATTGTCGAACTACCGCGCCATTTTCAATTCTATTTATAATTATATATAAATATTTATATTCTAACGACGGCGTATATAATATATACGTCGAATTTTATATTGAAAATAAATTTCACGTCTATATTATTTAAAATAATTCATTTTAAATAATCAATGTTCGCTAAAATTGCCAAAATAAAAATTTCAAACTGGCTCGCATTTTCCGGGTTGTTACACATGGCAAGGGTAAAACCCAATGATTTGTTTAATTAATGTTTTAATTCAAATTAAATATCGTATGACTTGTTAGTGCAATATCTTCGTCATACGATATCAGATTGACGAACCGTGAGTTGCGTTGGGATCGTATGGACGGGAGCAACACAATGAAGCTGACCGGAAGTGGATTGGAGCTCGTCTGAATTTACGGCGAATTAAATTGTTTGATTCAAATCAAACAACAGTTTATCGTTCTTTAACGATGAACTGCAAATGTGAGTAAATCTCACTAACTCTGAACAGTTTATAATTTCATGTTGTATTTTTTAGAACTGTTAGATATTGGCTGATTTACTGTATGTTGACTGTTTGATTGAACTGCTAGTCAGTTAGTTAAATTTTCTATATTGATTCTGTTTAACAGAATATATCATATGGAACTGAAAGTGATGTTATCTATATTGTTTAACATCTGTGATGCAGGGAAACAGGTTGGAGGAATCCAACTGGATTCCTCAACATTTATTTTACTGTTTTCATATATTGTGATATATGATGTGTTATATAATCTGTTATGGATTATGGGTGTTGGAATGATGTTGATCATTTTTATTCGATATTTTTAATATCATAAAAGACCCTGGGTGGTAAAATGAATTATTTCAATGTATATTGGAATAAAGGGATTTTATAAAATCAACAGATTTTATAAAGGTAAATATTTCGAAAGTAAATAAAAGGAAATGTTTATATAACGAATAGAGATTTATAAAAAGGGAAAAATGTTGATAAACGAATAGAATAGAATAAAGGAGGATATTTATTTAGAAAATAAAGAGGATAAAGGAATATTTGTTTAGGAAATGAATATAGTAAATCGATTAGAGTAAACCATACATAGTTATTCGGGATGAGATTCCATTTAGCACGACTGCTAGCGTAATTCGCTGGGCTGCAGATAGCCTACGGCGGTCGGATGTTTCCTGAGGGAATCAGGCGTAACCATTGTGATCGTTGCGATCTAGAGTTAAGCAAATGGAGTTAATCGAATATAGTTATTCAAGATAGAGTCAAACCAGTTAGAGTTAACCAGTTAAGTAATCGAGTTAAGATAATCAAGTTAAGTTAATCGATGGGAGTGAATCGAGTTGAGTAAATTAAGTTAAGTGGATTGAGTTAGGTTAAATAAGTAAAGTTAAAGCAAAGGAGTTAATCGATGTTAGTTTCATCGACTTAGGTTAAAACAAAAGAGTTAATCGAATATAGTTTATTCGAAGAAAGTAAAAGGAATTATCGAATATAGTTTATCAAAAGGAGTTGATCAAACGTAGTTTATCAAAAGGGGTTAATCGAATATAGAAATTAAGAAGTGAAGTTAAACAGAAATTAGAAACTGACCAGAGATTAGTAAGTTGAATAGTTTTCTGAGTGTTGATCTGATGTTGGTTTCGGCCTTCGGGGTTTATACTTAGAGAATTGTTCTCTTACTAGTTTACAGTTAGGGACTAATAGTTGTGGAATGATAGTGATGCGTAAATGAGGAATGGAAATGTTTTCCAATGTTGAAAATATATATTTTCTAGTTTTAGAAAATAAGGAAATATGAATATATATATATATATGATTGATGATTGGATCGATAATTCCATTTGGAATTAAGATCGCTGTTTGTACACCGACATGTTTTCATTTGATAGTGAAATCACAGACTATCGAAGTTTTGACCATTTTAACGTTGTTAATATGGAGAGACCGGTTGGATTATTATCCAAAGAACCACTCCGTATTGACAGTAGCGTTGTGAATCATCACGTACTGAAGATAATTGAAGACGGAGTTTAGGCAAGGGCTATCCTGTTCACTAAATAGTGCCTTCGGTTCATCCTATTCCTGGGTGACTTGTATGGATGAATGCCTGACAGGGTATTTCCAGAAAGGTCATGTACATTGATTTCTTCAACCGTACCAAGAGTGAAAGCGGAGAAGGGCACTTCTTTAGCTAACACGTAATGTACTGTTGTAGACGTCAATTAGTGATTTTCGATGGATCTGACAATGTGGCATTCGAAGTGAATCTGATGTGAAGATAAGTGTAGCTTCTAGCCTCACATCCCGTAAATGACAGAAATCGGGAAGGCAGCATGGCTAAGTCGGTCGCTCCGAAGTAGGGTGTATAATCACCTATCTAGAGAATATTCATTTGCTTCTTTTAAATCTATCAATGCTGTCCCTTATATATACGGGAACGGTTGCTGATCCCAACCGTTGGTGATATACATTCGATACACTCAAGCGAAATGAGTGGTCGGTCATGTGTGGCTGAGTTGCAAGATGTTCTTGTTGAACTCCAGTGTATCGTTCCTAGAGTACACTGATCGGAAGGTGGTTCCATACCTTGTCATAGTTGGAAACCCAATCATCCAATACGCACTTGCGGTTTTGATTGTATGCTATATATGTAGAACGTGAGATGCAAGCGTTTCTACTAGACTGGTATATATTTGTACTTAGACATTATTATAATATCAGAATGATATTGCTCTGCAAAGATGTTTGGATTCTCATAAGGTAAAAACCCGTTCCGTATTCACGGCGTGGTCTTATGAGATATCATATACCTGTTTTAAATGATTTGAGTTTACTCACACCAGTCACATGACTGACCCGGAGTTTATCTTGTTTTCCCTAAACTCTTGGGTGCCTAAATTTGTACGGGCAGTCAAGTAGTCAGGATTTACAGGTATACTTGAAGAGCTTGGAGCAGGAGGCTTCAGCAGTTGATAGCTATTATTTATTCCGCTGTGATGTTATTTGTTGTACTCTGAAAATGGTATGTATAAACAGTTACAACTTTGTATTTCAAAAGTTATGTTATTTATTATATGTTATTCGTTCCGCTGCGAGATTCGTGTTACTCTGATGTTCTTCTTCTTCTTCTTTTATTCTAAGTTTCTACCTTATCTTTCCTCACCCTCTAATTTCTTTCCTTAACTATTCGGGTTTTGTCGATGTTTGGTTAGTCGATATGTGTTGTATATCGGATATCCAAAGTCGCTCAAAATCCGGGTCGTTACATATCTCTTATTAAGGGCATTTCATAACATTCTTCTCTTGAAAGTGTATGTTTTATTTTTTCTATTTGTTTATATTTTTCTTCTTCTGACATTTGTATAGTTTGTTCATAACCAGTTTCATCATCTTTAGTCCCAGAAATTTCTGATGTTTCAG